>JAESIX010000022.1:7500-1291139 GCA_016802215.1 Brachionus paranguensis | reverse complement strand
AGATCTCTTTGAGCTCCTGAATTTGAGTACCATATCATTACGGTAGCTTAATTATTGACCAAAATGCGGGAGCGTGAAGTTTTTGAATTTGGTAAAAATTAACTTGTTTTCAAGTCGCATAACTTTGCGAATTTTGAAGCTTTTTTCGATCTGTAAAAGCCAAAGTCAAGCTTAATTAATGAACTATCCATAGAGTCCTCGGGTGACCGGGTCCTCAAAATATCCAGGTCACCAGATCGTTTTGAAAAAAGCCGAAAAATGCGTTTTTTTCACTTTTTCAAACTTGAATAATTCAATGACCGTTGAGTATTTTCACTTCCGGTCAAAAGCATCTTGTAGAGCTCGTTGAGATCTTGACTTTGAGTACCTTATCATTACGGTAGCTTAATTATTCACCAAGTTGCAAGAACGTGAAGTTTTTGAATTTGGTAAAAATTAACTTGTTTTCAAGTCGCATAACTTTGCGAATTTTGAAGCTTTTTTCGATCTGTAAAAGCCAAAGTCAAGCTTAATTAATGAACTATCCATAGAGTCCTCGGGTGACCGGGTCCTCAAAATATCCAGGTCACCAGATCGTTTTGAAAAAAGCCGAAAAATGCGTTTTTTTCACTTTTTCAAACTTGAATAATTCAATGACCGTTGAGTATTTTTAACTCCGGTCAAAAGCATCTTGTAGAGCTCGTTGAGATCTTGACTTTGAGTACCTTATCATTACGGTAGCTTAATTATTGACCAAATTGCGGGAACGTGAAGTTTTTGAATTTGGTAAAAATTAACTTGTTTTCAAGTCGCATAACTTTGCGAATTTTGAAGCTTTTTTCGATCTGTAAAAGCCAAAGTCAAGCTTAATTAATGATCTATCCATAGAGTCCTCGGGTGACCAGGTCCTCAAAATATCCAGGTCACCAGATCGTTTTGAAAAAAGCCGAAAAATGCGTTTTTTTCACTTTTTCAAACTTGAATAATTCAATGACCGTTGAGTATTTTCACTTCCGGTCAAAAGCATCTTGTAGAGCTCGTTGAGATCTTGACTTTGAGTACCTTATCATTACGGTAGCTTAATTATTGACCAAATTGCGGGAACGTGAAGTTTTTGAATTTGGTAAAAATTAACTTGTTTTCAAGTCGCATAACTTTGCGAATTTTGAAGCTTTTTTCGATCTGTAAAAGCCAAAGTCAAGCTTAATTAATGAACTATCCATAGAGTCCTCGGTGGACCGGGTCCTCAAAAAATCCAGGTCACCAGATCGTTTTGAAAAAAGCCGAAAAATGCGTTTTTTTCACTTTTTCAAACTTGAATAATTCAATGACCGTTGAGTATTTTCAACTCCGGTCAAAAGCATCTTGTAGAGCTCGTTGAGATCTTGACTTTGAGTCAAAAGCATCTTGTAGAGCTCGTTGAGATCTTGACTTTGAGTACCTTATCATTACGGTAGCTTAATTATTGACCAAATTGCGGGAACGTGAAGTTTTTGAATTTGGTAAAAATTAACTTGTTTTCAAGTCGCATAACTTTGCGAATTTTGAAGCTTTTTTCGATCTGTAAAAGCCAAAGTCAAGCTTAATTAATGAACTATCCATAGAGTCCTCGGGTGACCGGGTCCTCAAAAAATCCAGGTCACCAGATCGTTTTGAAAAAAGCCGAAAAATGCGTTTTTTTCACTTTTTCAAACTTGAATAATTCAATGACCGTTGAGTATTTTCAACTCCGGTCAAAAGCATCTTGTAGAGCTCGTTGAGATCTTGACTTTGAGTACCTTATCATTACGGTAGCTTAATTATTGACCAAATTGCGGGAACGTGAAGTTTTTGAATTTGGTAAAAATTAACTTGTTTTCAAGTCGCATAACTTTGCGAATTTTGAAGCTTTTTTCGATCTGTAAAAGCCAAAGTCAAGCTTAATTAATGAACTATCCATAGAGTCCTCGGGTGACCGGGTCCTCAAAATATCCAGGTCACCAGATCGTTTTGAAAAAAGCCGAAAAATGCGTTTTTTTCACTTTTTCAAACTTGAATAATTCAATGACCGTTGAGTATTTTCAACTCCGGTCAAAAGCATCTTGTAGAGCTCGTTGAGATCTTGACTTTGAGTACCTTATCATTACGGTAGCTTAATTATTGACCAAATTGCGGGAACGTGAAGTTTTTGAATTTGGTAAAAATTAACTTGTTTTCAAGTCGCATAACTTTGCGAATTTTGAAGCTTTTTTCGATCTGTAAAAGCCAAAGTCAAGCTTAATTAATGAACTATCCATAGAGTCCTCGGGTGACCGGGTCCTCAAAATATCCAGGTCACCAGATCGTTTTGAAAAAAGCCGAAAAATGCGTTTTTTTCACTTTTTCAAACTTGAATAATTCAATGACCGTTGAGTATTTTCAACTCCGGTCAAAAGCATCTTGTAGAGCTCGTTGAGATCTTGACTTTGAGTACCTTATCATTACGGTAGCTTAATTATTGACCAAATTGCGGGAACGTGAAGTTTTTGAATTTGGTAAAAATTAACTTGTTTTCAAGTCGCATAACTTTGCGAATTTGAAGCTTTTTTCGATCTGTAAAAGCCAAAGTCAAGCTTAATTAATGAACTATCCATAGAGTCCTCGGGTGACCGGGTCCTCAAAAAATCCAGGTCACCAGATCGTTTTGAAAAAAGCCGAAAAATGCGTTTTTTTCACTTTTTCAAACTTGAATAATTCAATGACCGTTGAGTATTTTCAACTCCGGTCAAAAGCATCTTGTAGAGCTCGTTGAGATCTTGACTTTGAGTACCTTATCATTACGGTAGCTTAATTATTGACCAAATTGCGGGAACGTGAAGTTTTTGAATTTGGTAAAAATTAACTTGTTTTCAAGTCGCATAACTTTGCGAATTTTGAAGCTTTTTTCGATCTGTAAAAGCCAAAGTCAAGCTTAATTAATGAACTATCCATAGAGTCCTCGGGTGACCGGGTCCTCAAAATATCCAGGTCACCAGATCGTTTTGAAAAAAGCCGAAAAATGCGTTTTTTTCACTTTTTCAAACTTGAATAATTCAATGACCGTTGAGTATTTTCAACTCCGGTCAAAAGCATCTTGTAGAGCTCGTTGAGATCTTGACTTTGAGTACCTTATCATTACGGTAGCTTAATTATTGACCAAATTGCGGGAACGTGAAGTTTTTGAATTTGGTAAAAATTAACTTGTTTTCAAGTCGCATAACTTTGCGAATTTTGAAGCTTTTTTCGATCTGTAAAAGCCAAAGTCAAGCTTAATTAATGAACTATCCATAGAGTCCTCGGGTGACCGGGTCCTCAAAATATCCAGGTCACCAGATCGTTTTGAAAAAA
This sequence comes from Brachionus paranguensis, assembly GCA_016802215.1. Taxonomy (NCBI): domain Eukaryota; kingdom Metazoa; phylum Rotifera; class Eurotatoria; order Ploima; family Brachionidae; genus Brachionus; species Brachionus paranguensis. The sequence goes on along the minus strand of JAESIX010000022.1, from coordinate 1,287,815 downwards.
GCCGAAAAATGCGTTTTTTTCACTTTTTCAAACTTGAATAATTCAATGACCGTTGAGTATTTTCAACTCCGGTCAAAAGCATCTTGTAGAGCTCGTTGAGATCTTGACTTTGAGTACCTTATCATTACGGTAGCTTAATTATTGACCAAATTGCGGGAACGTGAAGTTTTTGAATTTGGTAAAAATTAACTTGTTTTCAAGTCGCATAACTTTGCGAATTTTGAAGCTTTTTTCGATCTGTAAAAGCCAAAGTCAAGCTTAATTAATGAACTATCCATAGAGTCCTCGGGTGACCGGGTCCTCAAAATATCCAGGTCACCAGATCGTTTTGAAAAAAGCCGAAAAATGCGTTTTTTTCACTTTTTCAAACTTGAATAATTCAATGACCGTTGAGTATTTTCAACTCCGGTCAAAAGCATCTTGTAGAGCTCGTTGAGATCTTGACTTTGAGTACCTTATCATTACGGTAGCTTAATTATTGACCAAATTGCAAGAACGTGAAGTTTTTGAATTTGGTAAAAATTAACTTGTTTTCAAGTCGCATAACTTTGCGAATTTTGAAGCTTTTTTCGATCTGTAAAAGCCAAAGTCAAGCTTAATTAATGAACTATCCATAGAGTCCTCGGGTGACCGGGTCCTCAAAATATCCAGGTCACCAGATCGTTTTGAAAAAAGCCGAAAAATGCGTTTTTTTCACTTTTTCAAACTTGAATAATTCAATGACCGTTGAGTATTTTCAACTCCGGTCAAAAGCATCTTGTAGAGCTCGTTGAGATCTTGACTTTGAGTACCTTATCATTACGGTAGCTTAATTATTGACCAAATTAAGGAAAGTGAAGTTTTTGAATTTGGTAAAAATTAACTTGTTTTCAAGTCGCATAACTTTGCGAATTTTGAAGCTTTTTTCGATCTGTAAAAGCCAAAGTCAAGCTTAATTAATGAACTATCCATAGAGTCCTCGGGTGACCGGGTCCTCAAAATATCCAGGTCACCAGATCGTTTTGAAAAAAGCCGAAAAATGCGTTTTTTTCACTTTTTCAAACTTGAATAATTCAATGACCGTTGAGTATTTTCAACTCCGGTCAAAAGCATCTTGTAGAGCTCGTTGAGATCTTGACTTTGAGTACCTTATCATTACGGTAGCTTAATTATTGACCAAATTGCGGGAACGTGAAGTTTTTGAATTTGGTAAAAATTAACTTGTTTTCAAGTCGCATAACTTTGCGAATTTTGAAGCTTTTTTCGATCTGTAAAAGCCAAAGTCAAGCTTAATTAATGAACTATCCATAGAGTCCTCGGGTGACCGGGTCCTCAAAATATCCAGGTCACCAGATCGTTTTGAAAAAAGCCGAAAAATGCGTTTTTTTCACTTTTTCAAACTTGAATAATTCAATGACCGTTGAGTATTTTCAACTCCGGTCAAAAGCATCTTGTAGAGCTCGTTGAGATCTTGACTTTGAGTACCTTATCATTACGGTAGCTTAATTATTGACCAAATTGCAAGAACGTGAAGTTTTTGAATTTGGTAAAAATTAACTTGTTTTCAAGTCGCATAACTTTGCGAATTTTGAAGCTTTTTTCGATCTGTAAAAGCCAAAGTCAAGCTTAATTAATGAACTATCCATAGAGTCCTCGGGTGACCGGGTCCTCAAAATATCCAGGTCACCAGATCGTTTTGAAAAAAGCCGAAAAATGCGTTTTTTTCACTTTTTCAAACTTGAATAATTCAATGACCGTTGAGTATTTTCAACTCCGGTCAAAAGCATCTTGTAGAGCTCGTTGAGATCTTGACTTTGAGTACCTTATCATTACGGTAGCTTAATTATTGACCAAATTGCAAGAACGTGAAGTTTTTGAATTTGGTAAAAATTAACTTGTTTTCAAGTCGCATAACTTTGCGAATTTTGAAGCTTTTTTCGATCTGTAAAAGCCAAAGTCAAGCTTAATTAATGAACTATCCATAGAGTCCTCGGGTGACCGGGTCCTCAAAATATCCAGGTCACCAGATCGTTTTGAAAAAAGCCGAAAAATGCGTTTTTTTCACTTTTTCAAACTTGAATAATTCAATGACCGTTGAGTATTTTCAACTCCGGTCAAAAGCATCTTGTAGAGCTCGTTGAGATCTTGACTTTGAGTACCTTATCATTACGGTAGCTTAATTATTGACCAAATTGCAAGAACGTGAAGTTTTTGAATTTGGTAAAAATTAACTTGTTTTCAAGTCGCATAACTTTGCGAATTTTGAAGCTTTTTTCGATCTGTAAAAGCCAAAGTCAAGCTTAATTAATGAACTATCCATAGAGTCCTCGGGTGACCGGGTCCTCAAAAAATCCAGGTCACCAGATCGTTTTGAAAAAAGCCGAAAAATGCGTTTTTTTCACTTTTTCAAACTTGAATAATTCAATGACCGTTGAGTATTTTCAACTCCGGTCAAAAGCATCTTGTAGAGCTCGTTGAGATCTTGACTTTGAGTACCTTATCATTACGGTAGCTTAATTATTGACCAAATTGCAAGAACGTGAAGTTTTTGAATTTGGTAAAAATTAACTTGTTTTCAAGTCGCATAACTTTGCGAATTTTGAAGCTTTTTTCGATCTGTAAAAGCCAAAGTCAAGCTTAATTAATGAACTATCCATAGAGTCCTCGGGTGACCGGGTCCTCAAAAAATCCAGGTCACCAGATCGTTTTGAAAAAAGCCGAAAAATGCGTTTTTTTCACTTTTTCAAACTTGAATAATTCAATGACCGTTGAGTATTTTCAACTCCGGTCAAAAGCATCTTGTAGAGCTCGTTGAGATCTTGACTTTGAGTACCTTATCATTACGGTAGCTTAATTATTGACCAAATTGTGGGAACGTGAAGTTTTTGAATTTGGTAAAAATTAACTTGTTTTCAAGTCGCATAACTTTGCGAATTTTGAAGCTTTTTTCGATCTGTAAAAGCCAAAGTCAAGCTTAATTAATGAACTATCCATAGAGTCCTCGGGTGACCGGGTCCTCAAAAAATCCAGGTCACCAGATCGTTTTGAAAAAAGCCGAAAAATGCGTTTTTTTCACTTTTTCAAACTTGAATAATTCAATGACCGTTGAGTATTTTCAACTCCGGTCAAAAGCATCTTGTAGAGCTCGTTGAGATCTTGACTTTGAGTACCTTATCATTACGGTAGCTTAATTATTGACCAAATTAAGGAAAGTGAAGTTTTTGAATTTGGTAAAAATTAACTTGTTTTCAAGTCGCATAACTTTGCGAATTTTGAAGCTTTTTTCGATCTGTAAAAGCCAAAGTCAAGCTTAATTAATGAACTATCCATAGAGTCCTCGGGTGACCGGGTCCTCAAAAAATCCAGGTCACCAGATCGTTTTGAAAAAAGCCGAAAAATGCGTTTTTTTAACTTTTTCAAACTTGAATAATTCAATGACCGTTGAGTATTTTCAACTCCGGTCAAAAGCATCTTGTAGAGCTCGTTGAGATCTTGACTTTGAGTACCTTATCATTACGGTAGCTTAATTATTGACCAAATTGCGGGAACGTGAAGTTTTTGAATTTGGTAAAAATTAACTTGTTTTCAAGTCGCATAACTTTGCGAATTTTGAAGCTTTTTTCGATCTGTAAAAGCCAAAGTCAAGCTTAATTAATGAACTATCCATAGAGTCCTCGGGTGACCGGGTCCTCAAAAAATCCAGGTCACCAGATCGTTTTGAAAAAAGCCGAAAAATGCGTTTTTTTCACTTTTTCAAACTTGAATAATTCAATGACCGTTGAGTATTTTCAACTCCGGTCAAAAGCATCTTGTAGAGCTCGTTGAGATCTTGACTTTGAGTACCTTATCATTACGGTAGCTTAATTATTGACCAAATTGCGGAACGTGAAGTTTTTGAATTTGGTAAAAATTAACTTGTTTTCAAGTCGCATAACTTTGCGAATTTTGAAGCTTTTTTCGATCTGTAAAAGCCAAAGTCAAGCTTAATTAATGAACTATCCATAGAGTCCTCGGGTGACCGGGTCCTCAAAAATCCAGGTCACCAGATCGTTTTGAAAAAAGCCGAAAAATGCGTTTTTTTCACTTTTTCAAACTTGAATAATTCAATGACCGTTGAGTATTTTCAACTCCGGTCAAAAGCATCTTGTAGAGCTCGTTGAGATCTTGACTTTGAGTACCTTATCATTACGGTAGCTTAATTATTGACCAAATTGCGGGAACGTGAAGTTTTTGAATTTGGTAAAAATTAACTTGTTTTCAAGTCGCATAACTTTGCGAATTTTGAAGCTTTTTTCGATCTGTAAAAGCCAAAGTCAAGCTTAATTAATGAACTATCCATAGAGTCCTCGGGTGACCGGGTCCTCAAAAAATCCAGGTCACCAGATCGTTTTGAAAAAAGCCGAAAAATGCGTTTTTTTCACTTTTTCAAACTTGAATAATTCAATGACCGTTGAGTATTTTCAACTCCGGTCAAAAGCATCTTGTAGAGCTCGTTGAGATCTTGACTTTGAGTACCTTATCATTACGGTAGCTTAATTATTGACCAAATTGCAAGAACGTGAAGTTTTTGAATTTGGTAAAAATTAACTTGTTTTCAAGTCGCATAACTTTGCGAATTTTGAAGCTTTTTTCGATCTGTAAAAGCCAAAGTCAAGCTTAATTAATGAACTATCCATAGAGTCCTCGGGTGACCGGGTCCTCAAAATATCCAGGTCACCAGATCGTTTTGAAAAAAGCCGAAAAATGCGTTTTTTTTCACTTTTTCAAACTTGAATAATTCAATGACCGTTGAGTATTTTCAACTCCGGTCAAAAGCATCTTGTAGAGCTCGTTGAGATCTTGACTTTGAGTACCTTATCATTACGGTAGCTTAATTATTGACCAAATTGCGGGAACGTGAAGTTTTTGAATTTGGTAAAAATTAACTTGTTTTCAAGTCGCATAACTTTGCGAATTTTGAAGCTTTTTTCGATCTGTAAAAGCCAAAGTCAAGCTTAATTAATGAACTATCCATAGAGTCCTCGGGTGACCGGGTCCTCAAAATATCCAGGTCACCAGATCGTTTTGAAAAAAGCCGAAAAATGCGTTTTTTTCACTTTTTCAAACTTGAATAATTCAATGACCGTTGAGTATTTTCAACTCCGGTCAAAAGCATCTTGTAGAGCTCGTTGAGATCTTGACTTTGAGTACCTTATCATTACGGTAGCTTAATTATTGACCAAATTGCGGGAACGTGAAGTTTTTGAATTTGGTAAAAATTAACTTGTTTTCAAGTCGCATAACTTTGCGAATTTTGAAGCTTTTTTCGATCTGTAAAAGCCAAAGTCAAGCTTAATTAATGAACTATCCATAGAGTCCTCGGGTGACCGGGTCCTCAAAAAATCCAGGTCACCAGATCGTTTTGAAAAAAGCCGAAAAATGCGTTTTTTTCACTTTTTCAAACTTGAATAATTCAATGACCGTTGAGTATTTTCAACTCCGGTCAAAAGCATCTTGTAGAGCTCGTTGAGATCTTGACTTTGAGTACCTTATCATTACGGTAGCTTAATTATTGACCAAATTGCAAGAACGTGAAGTTTTTGAATTTGGTAAAAATTAACTTGTTTTCAAGTCGCATAACTTTGCGAATTTTGAAGCTTTTTTTCGATCTGTAAAAGCCAAAGTCAAGCTTAATTAATGAACTATCCATAGAGTCCTCGGGTGACCGGGTCCTCAAAAAATCCAGGTCACCAGATCGTTTTGAAAAAAGCCGAAAAATGCGTTTTTTTCACTTTTTCAAACTTGAATAATTCAATGACCGTTGAGTATTTTCAACTCCGGTCAAAAGCATCTTGTAGAGCTCGTTGAGATCTTGACTTTGAGTACCTTATCATTACGGTAGCTTAATTATTGACCAAATTGCAAGAACGTGAAGTTTTTGAATTTGGTAAAAATTAACTTGTTTTCAAGTCGCATAACTTTGCGAATTTTGAAGCTTTTTTCGATCTGTAAAAGCCAAAGTCAAGCTTAATTAATGAACTATCCATAGAGTCCTCGGGTGACCGGGTCCTCAAATAATCCAGGTCACCAGATCGTTTTGAAAAAAGCCGAAAAATGCGTTTTTTTCACTTTTTCAAACTTGAATAATTCAATGACCGTTGAGTATTTTCAACTCCGGTCAAAAGCATCTTGTAGAGCTCGTTGAGATCTTGACTTTGAGTACCTTATCATTACGGTAGCTTAATTATTGACCAAATTGCAAGAACGTGAAGTTTTTGAATTTGGTAAAAATTAACTTGTTTTCAAGTCGCATAACTTTGCGAATTTTGAAGCTTTTTTCGATCTGTAAAAGCCAAAGTCAAGCTTAATTAATGAACTATCCATAGAGTCCTCGGGTGACCGGGTCCTCAAAAAATCCAGGTCACCAGATCGTTTTGAAAAAAGCCGAAAAATGCGTTTTTTTCACTTTTTCAAACTTGAATAATTCAATGACCGTTGAGTATTTTCAACTCCGGTCAAAAGCATCTTGTAGAGCTCGTTGAGATCTTGACTTTGAGTACCTTATCATTACGGTAGCTTAATTATTGACCAAATTGAAGGAAAGTGAAGTTTTTGAATTTGGTAAAAATTAACTTGTTTTCAAGTCGCATAACTTTGCGAATTTTGAAGCTTTTTTCGATCTGTAAAAGCCAAAGTCAAGCTTAATTAATGAACTATCCATAGAGTCCTCGGGTGACCGGGTCCTCAAAAAATCCAGGTCACCAGATCGTTTTGAAAAAAGCCGAAAAATGCGTTTTTTTCACTTTTTCAAACTTGAATAATTCAATGACCGTTGAGTATTTTCAACTCCGGTCAAAAGCATCTTGTAGAGCTCGTTGAGATCTTGACTTTGAGTACCTTATCATTACGGTAGCTTAATTATTGACCAAATTGCAAGAACGTGAAGTTTTTGAATTTGGTAAAAATTAACTTGTTTTCAAGTCGCATAACTTTGCGAATTTTGAAGCTTTTTTCGATCTGTAAAAGCCAAAGTCAAGCTTAATTAATGAACTATCCATAGAGTCCTCGGGTGACCGGGTCCTCAAAAAATCCAGGTCACCAGATCGTTTTGAAAAAAGCCGAAAAATGCGTTTTTTTCACTTTTTCAAACTTGAATAATTCAATGACCGTTGAGTATTTTCAACTCCGGTCAAAAGCATCTTGTAGAGCTCGTTGAGATCTTGACTTTGAGTACCTTATCATTACGGTAGCTTAATTATTGACCAAATTGCGGGAACGTGAAGTTTTTGAATTTGGTAAAAATTAACTTGTTTTCAAGTCGCATAACTTTGCGAATTTTGAAGCTTTTTTCGATCTGTAAAAGCCAAAGTCAAGCTTAATTAATGAACTATCCATAGAGTCCTCGGGTGACCGGGTCCTCAAAAAATCCAGGTCACCAGATCGTTTTGAAAAAAGCCGAAAAATGCGTTTTTTTCACTTTTTCAAACTTGAATAATTCAATGACCGTTGAGTATTTTCAACTCCGGTCAAAAGCATCTTGTAGAGCTCGTTGAGATCTTGACTTTGAGTACCTTATCATTACGGTAGCTTAATTATTGACCAAATTGCAAGAACGTGAAGTTTTTGAATTTGGTAAAAATTAACTTGTTTTCAAGTCGCATAACTTTGCGAATTTTGAAGCTTTTTTCGATCTGTAAAAGCCAAAGTCAAGCTTAATTAATGAACTATCCATAGAGTCCTCGGGTGACCGGGTCCTCAAAAAATCCAGGTCACCAGATCGTTTTGAAAAAAGCCGAAAAATGCGTTTTTTTCACTTTTTCAAACTTGAATAATTCAATGACCGTTGAGTATTTTCAACTCCGGTCAAAAGCATCTTGTAGAGCTCGTTGAGATCTTGACTTTGAGTACCTTATCATTACGGTAGCTTAATTATTGACCAAATTGCGGGAACGTGAAGTTTTTGAATTTGGTAAAAATTAACTTGTTTTCAAGTCGCATAACTTTGCGAATTTTGAAGCTTTTTTCGATCTGTAAAAGCCAAAGTCAAGCTTAATTAATGAACTATCCATAGAGTCCTCGGGTGACCGGGTCCTCAAAAAATCCAGGTCACCAGATCGTTTTGAAAAAAGCCGAAAAATGCGTTTTTTTCACTTTTTCAAACTTGAATAATTCAATGACCGTTGAGTATTTTCAACTCCGGTCAAAAGCATCTTGTAGAGCTCGTTGAGATCTTGACTTTGAGTACCTTATCATTACGGTAGCTTAATTATTGACCAAATTGCGGGAACGTGAAGTTTTTGAATTTGGTAAAAATTAACTTGTTTTCAAGTCGCATAACTTTGCGAATTTTGAAGCTTTTTTCGATCTGTAAAAGCCAAAGTCAAGCTTAATTAATGAACTATCCATAGAGTCCTCGGGTGACCGGGTCCTCAAAAAATCCAGGTCACCAGATCGTTTTGAAAAAAGCCGAAAAATGCGTTTTTTTTCACTTTTTCAAACTTGAATAATTCAATGACCGTTGAGTATTTTCAACTCCGGTCAAAAGCATCTTGTAGAGCTCGTTGAGATCTTGACTTTGAGTACCTTATCATTACGGTAGCTTAATTATTGACCAAATTGCAAGAACGTGAAGTTTTTGAATTTGGTAAAAATTAACTTGTTTTCAAGTCGCATAACTTTGCGAATTTGAAGCTTTTTTCGATCTGTAAAAGCCAAAGTCAAGCTTAATTAATGAACTATCCATAGAGTCCTCGGGTGACCGGGTCCTCAAAATATCCAGGTCACCAGATCGTTTTGAAAAAAGCCGAAAAATGCGTTTTTTTCACTTTTTCAAACTTGAATAATTCAATGACCGTTGAGTATTTTCAACTCCGGTCAAAAGCATCTTGTAGAGCTCGTTGAGATCTTGACTTTGAGTACCTTATCATTACGGTAGCTTAATTATTGACCAAATTGCGGGAACGTGAAGTTTTTGAATTTGGTAAAAATTAACTTGTTTTCAAGTCGCATAACTTTGCGAATTTTGAAGCTTTTTTCGATCTGTAAAAGCCAAAGTCAAGCTTAATTAATGAACTATCCATAGAGTCCTCGGGTGACCGGGTCCTCAAAAAATCCAGGTCACCAGATCGTTTTGAAAAAAGCCGAAAAATGCGTTTTTTTTCACTTTTTCAAACTTGAATAATTCAATGACCGTTGAGTATTTTCAACTCCGGTCAAAAGCATCTTGTAGAGCTCGTTGAGATCTTGACTTTGAGTACCTTATCATTACGGTAGCTTAATTATTGACCAAATTGCGGAACGTGAAGTTTTTGAATTTGGTAAAAATTAACTTGTTTTCAAGTCGCATAACTTTGCGAATTTTGAAGCTTTTTTCGATCTGTAAAAGCCAAAGTCAAGCTTAATTAATGAACTATCCATAGAGTCCTCGGGTGACCGGGTCCTCAAAATATCCAGGTCACCAGATCGTTTTGAAAAAAGCCGAAAAATGCGTTTTTTCACTTTTTCAAACTTGAATAATTCAATGACCGTTGAGTATTTTCAACTCCGGTCAAAAGCATCTTGTAGAGCTCGTTGAGATCTTGACTTTGAGTACCTTATCATTACGGTAGCTTAATTATTGACCAAATTGCAAGAACGTGAAGTTTTTGAATTTGGTAAAAATTAACTTGTTTTCAAGTCGCATAACTTTGCGAATTTTGAATGTTTTTTTCGATCTGTAAAAGCCAAAGTCAAGCTTAATTAATGAACTATCCATAGAGTCCTCGGGTGACCGGGTCCTCAAAAAATCCAGGTCACCAGATCGTTTTGAAAAAAGCCGAAAAATGCGTTTTTTTCACTTTTTCAAACTTGAATAATTCAATGACCGTTGAGTATTTTCAACTCCGGTCAAAAGCATCTTGTAGAGCTCGTTGAGATCTTGACTTTGAGTACCTTATCATTACGGTAGCTTAATTATTGACCAAATTGCGGGAACGTGAAGTTTTTGAATTTGGTAAAAATTAACTTGTTTTCAAGTCGCATAACTTTGCGAATTTTGAAGCTTTTTTCGATCTGTAAAAGCCAAAGTCAAGCTTAATTAATGAACTATCCATAGAGTCCTCGGGTGACCGGGTCCTCAAAATATCCAGGTCACCAGATCGTTTTGAAAAAAGCCGAAAAATGCGTTTTTTTCACTTTTTCAAACTTGAATAATTCAATGACCGTTGAGTATTTTCAACTCCGGTCAAAAGCATCTTGTAGAGCTCGTTGAGATCTTGACTTTGAGTACCTTATCATTACGGTAGCTTAATTATTGACCAAATTGCAAGAACGTGAAGTTTTTGAATTTGGTAAAAATTAACTTGTTTTCAAGTCGCATAACTTTGCGAATTTTGAAGCTTTTTTCGATCTGTAAAAGCCAAAGTCAAGCTTAATTAATGAACTATCCATAGAGTCCTCGGGTGACCGGGTCCTCAAAATATCCAGGTCACCAGATCGTTTTGAAAAAAGCCGAAAAATGCGTTTTTTTCACTTTTTCAAACTTGAATAATTCAATGACCGTTGAGTATTTTCAACTCCGGTCAAAAGCATCTTGTAGAGCTCGTTGAGATCTTGACTTTGAGTACCTTATCATTACGGTAGCTTAATTATTGACCAAATTGCAAGAACGTGAAGTTTTTGAATTTGGTAAAAATTAACTTGTTTTCAAGTCGCATAACTTTGCGAATTTTGAAGCTTTTTTCGATCTGTAAAAGCCAAAGTCAAGCTTAATTAATGAACTATCCATAGAGTCCTCGGGTGACCGGGTCCTCAAAATATCCAGGTCACCAGATCGTTTTGAAAAAAGCCGAAAAATGCGTTTTTTTCACTTTTTCAAACTTGAATAATTCAATGACCGTTGAGTATTTTCAACTCCGGTCAAAAGCATCTTGTAGAGCTCGTTGAGATCTTGACTTTGAGTACCTTATCATTACGGTAGCTTAATTATTGACCAAATTGCAAGAACGTGAAGTTTTTGAATTTGGTAAAAATTAACTTGTTTTCAAGTCGCATAACTTTGCGAATTTTGAAGCTTTTTTCGATCTGTAAAAGCCAAAGTCAAGCTTAATTAATGAACTATCCATAGAGTCCTCGGGTGACCGGGTCCTCAAAAAATCCAGGTCACCAGATCGTTTTGAAAAAAGCCGAAAAATGCGTTTTTTTCACTTTTTCAAACTTGAATAATTCAATGACCGTTGAGTATTTTCAACTCCGGTCAAAAGCATCTTGTAGAGCTCGTTGAGATCTTGACTTTGAGTACCTTATCATTACGGTAGCTTAATTATTGACCAAATTGCGGGAACGTGAAGTTTTTGAATTTGGTAAAAATTAACTTGTTTTCAAGTCGCATAACTTTGCGAATTTTGAAGCTTTTTTCGATCTGTAAAAGCCAAAGTCAAGCTTAATTAATGAACTATCCATAGAGTCCTCGGGTGACCGGGTCCTCAAAAAATCCAGGTCACCAGATCGTTTTGAAAAAAGCCGAAAAATGCGTTTTTTTCACTTTTTCAAACTTGAATAATTCAATGACCGTTGAGTATTTTCAACTCCGGTCAAAAGCATCTTGTAGAGCTCGTTGAGATCTTGACTTTGAGTACCTTATCATTACGGTAGCTTAATTATTGACCAAATTGCAAGAACGTGAAGTTTTTGAATTTGGTAAAAATTAACTTGTTTTCAAGTCGCATAACTTTGCGAATTTTGAAGCTTTTTTCGATCTGTAAAAGCCAAAGTCAAGCTTAATTAATGAACTATCCATAGAGTCCTCGGGTGACCGGGTCCTCAAAATATCCAGGTCACCAGATCGTTTTGAAAAAAGCCGAAAAATGCGTTTTTTTCACTTTTTCAAACTTGAATAATTCAATGACCGTTGAGTATTTTCAACTCCGGTCAAAAGCATCTTGTAGAGCTCGTTGAGATCTTGACTTTGAGTACCTTATCATTACGGTAGCTTAATTATTGACCAAATTGCGGGAACGTGAAGTTTTTGAATTTGGTAAAAATTAACTTGTTTTCAAGTCGCATAACTTTGCGAATTTTGAAGCTTTTTTCGATCTGTAAAAGCCAAAGTCAAGCTTAATTAATGAACTATCCATAGAGTCCTCGGGTGACCGGGTCCTCAAAAAATCCAGGTCACCAGATCGTTTTGAAAAAAGCCGAAAAATGCGTTTTTTTCACTTTTTCAAACTTGAATAATTCAATGACCGTTGAGTATTTTCAACTCCGGTCAAAAGCATCTTGTAGAGCTCGTTGAGATCTTGACTTTGAGTACCTTATCATTACGGTAGCTTAATTATTGACCAAATTGCAAGAACGTGAAGTTTTTGAATTTGGTAAAAATTAACTTGTTTTCAAGTCGCATAACTTTGCGAATTTTGAAGCTTTTTTCGATCTGTAAAAGCCAAAGTCAAGCTTAATTAATGAACTATCCATAGAGTCCTCGGGTGACCGGGTCCTCAAAAAATCCAGGTCACCAGATCGTTTTGAAAAAAGCCGAAAAATGCGTTTTTTTCACTTTTTCAAACTTGAATAATTCAATGACCGTTGAGTATTTTCAACTCCGGTCAAAAGCATCTTGTAGAGCTCGTTGAGATCTTGACTTTGAGTACCTTATCATTACGGTAGCTTAATTATTGACCAAATTGCAAGAACGTGAAGTTTTTGAATTTGGTAAAAATTAACTTGTTTTCAAGTCGCATAACTTTGCGAATTTTGAAGCTTTTTTCGATCTGTAAAAGCCAAAGTCAAGCTTAATTAATGAACTATCCATAGAGTCCTCGGGTGACCGGGTCCTCAAAAAATCCAGGTCACCAGATCGTTTTGAAAAAAGCCGAAAAATGCGTTTTTTTCACTTTTTCAAACTTGAATAATTCAATGACCGTTGAGTATTTTCAACTCCGGTCAAAAGCATCTTGTAGAGCTCGTTGAGATCTTGACTTTGAGTACCTTATCATTACGGTAGCTTAATTATTGACCAAATTGCAAGAACGTGAAGTTTTTGAATTTGGTAAAAATTAACTTGTTTTCAAGTCGCATAACTTTGCGAATTTTGAAGCTTTTTTCGATCTGTAAAAGCCAAAGTCAAGCTTAATTAATGAACTATCCATAGAGTCCTCGGGTGACCGGGTCCTCAAAAAATCCAGGTCACCAGATCGTTTTGAAAAAAGCCGAAAAATGCGTTTTTTTCACTTTTTCAAACTTGAATAATTCAATGACCGTTGAGTATTTTCAACTCCGGTCAAAAGCATCTTGTAGAGCTCGTTGAGATCTTGACTTTGAGTACCTTATCATTACGGTAGCTTAATTATTGACCAAATTGCAAGAACGTGAAGTTTTTGAATTTGGTAAAAATTAACTTGTTTTCAAGTCGCATAACTTTGCGAATTTTGAAGCTTTTTTCGATCTGTAAAAGCCAAAGTCAAGCTTAATTAATGAACTATCCATAGAGTCCTCGGGTGACCGGGTCCTCAAAAAATCCAGGTCACCAGATCGTTTTGAAAAAAGCCGAAAAATGCGTTTTTTTCACTTTTTCAAACTTGAATAATTCAATGACCGTTGAGTATTTTCAACTCCGGTCAAAAGCATCTTGTAGAGCTCGTTGAGATCTTGACTTTGAGTACCTTATCATTACGGTAGCTTAATTATTGACCAAATTGCAAGAACGTGAAGTTTTTGAATTTGGTAAAAATTAACTTGTTTTCAAGTCGCATAACTTTGCGAATTTTGAAGCTTTTTTCGATCTGTAAAAGCCAAAGTCAAGCTTAATTAATGAACTATCCATAGAGTCCTCGGGTGACCGGGTCCTCAAAAAATCCAGGTCACCAGATCGTTTTGAAAAAAGCCGAAAAATGCGTTTTTTTCACTTTTTCAAACTTGAATAATTCAATGACCGTTGAGTATTTTCAACTCCGGTCAAAAGCATCTTGTAGAGCTCGTTGAGATCTTGACTTTGAGTACCTTATCATTACGGTAGCTTAATTATTGACCAAATTGCAAGAACGTGAAGTTTTTGAATTTGGTAAAAATTAACTTGTTTTCAAGTCGCATAACTTTGCGAATTTTGAAGCTTTTTTTCGATCTGTAAAAGCCAAAGTCAAGCTTAATTAATGAACTATCCATAGAGTCCTCGGGTGACCGGGTCCTCAAAAAATCCAGGTCACCAGATCGTTTTGAAAAAAGCCGAAAAATGCGTTTTTTTCACTTTTTCAAACTTGAATAATTCAATGACCGTTGAGTATTTTCAACTCCGGTCAAAAGCATCTTGTAGAGCTCGTTGAGATCTTGACTTTGAGTACCTTATCATTACGGTAGCTTAATTATTGACCAAATTGCGGGAACGTGAAGTTTTTGAATTTGGTAAAAATTAACTTGTTTTCAAGTCGCATAACTTTGCGAATTTTGAAGCTTTTTTCGATCTGTAAAAGCCAAAGTCAAGCTTAATTAATGAACTATCCATAGAGTCCTTGGGTGACCGGGTCCTCAAAAATCCAGGTCACCAGATCGTTTTGAAAAAAGCCGAAAAATGCGTTTTTTTCACTTTTTCAAACTTGAATAATTCAATGACCGTTGAGTATTTTCAACTCCGGTCAAAAGCATCTTGTAGAGCTCGTTGAGATCTTGACTTTGAGTACCTTATCATTACGGTAGCTTAATTATTGACCAAATTGCGGGAACGTGAAGTTTTTGAATTTGGTAAAAATTAACTTGTTTTCAAGTCGCATAACTTTGCGAATTTTGAAGCTTTTTTCGATCTGTAAAAGCCAAAGTCAAGCATAATTAATGAACTATCCATAGAGTCCTCGGGTGACCGGGTCCTCAAAAAATCCAGGTCACCAGATCGTTTTGAAAAAAGCCGAAAAATGCGTTTTTTTCACTTTTTCAAACTTGAATAATTCAATGACCGTTGAGTATTTTCAACTCCGGTCAAAAGCATCTTGTAGAGCTCGTTGAGATCTTGACTTTGAGTACCTTATCATTACGGTAGCTTAATTATTGACCAAATTGCAAGAACGTGAAGTTTTTGAATTTGGTAAAAATTAACTTGTTTTCAAGTCGCATAACTTTGCGAATTTTGAAGCTTTTTTCGATCTGTAAAAGCCAAAGTCAAGCTTAATTAATGAACTATCCATAGAGTCCTCGGGTGACCGGGTCCTCAAAAAATCCAGGTCACCAGATCGTTTTGAAAAAAGCCGAAAAATGCGTTTTTTTCACTTTTTCAAACTTGAATAATTCAATGACCGTTGAGTATTTTCAACTCCGGTCAAAAGCATCTTGTAGAGCTCGTTGAGATCTTGACTTTGAGTACCTTATCATTACGGTAGCTTAATTATTGACCAAATTGCAAGAACGTGAAGTTTTTGAATTTGGTAAAAATTAACTTGTTTTCAAGTCGCATAACTTTGCGAATTTTGAAGCTTTTTTCGATCTGTAAAAGCCAAAGTCAAGCTTAATTAATGAACTATCCATAGAGTCCTCGGGTGACCGGGTCCTCAAAAAATCCAGGTCACCAGATCGTTTTGAAAAAAGCCGAAAAATGCGTTTTTTTTCACTTTTTCAAACTTGAATAATTCAATGACCGTTGAGTATTTTCAACTCCGGTCAAAAGCATCTTGTAGAGCTCGTTGAGATCTTGACTTTGAGTACCTTATCATTACGGTAGCTTAATTATTGACCAAATTGCAAGAACGTGAAGTTTTTGAATTTGGTAAAAATTAACTTGTTTTCAAGTCGCATAACTTTGCGAATTTTGAAGCTTTTTTCGATCTGTAAAAGCCAAAGTCAAGCTTAATTAATGAACTATCCATAGAGTCCTTGGGTGACCGGGTCCTCAAAAAATCCAGGTCACCAGATCGTTTTGAAAAAAGCCGAAAAATGCGTTTTTTCACTTTTTCAAACTTGAATAATTCAATGACCGTTGAGTATTTTCAACTCCGGTCAAAAGCATCTTGTAGAGCTCGTTGAGATCTTGACTTTGAGTACCTTATCATTACTGTAGCTTAATTATTGACCAAATTGAAGGAAAGTGAAGTTTTTGAATTTGGTAAAAATTAACTTGTTTTCAAGTCGCATAACTTTGCGAATTTTGAAGCTTTTTTCGATCTGTAAAAGCCAAAGTCAAGCTTAATTAATGAACTATCCATAGAGTCCTCGGGTGACCGGGTCCTCAAAATATCCAGGTCACCAGATCGTTTTGAAAAAAGCCGAAAAATGCGTTTTTTTCACTTTTTCAAACTTGAATAATTCAATGACCGTTGAGTATTTTCAACTCCGGTCAAAAGCATCTTGTAGAGCTCGTTGAGATCTTGACTTTGAGTACCTTATCATTACGGTAGCTTAATTATTGACCAAATTGCAAGAACGTGAAGTTTTTGAATTTGGTAAAAATTAACTTGTTTTCAAGTCGCATAACTTTGCGAATTTTGAAGCTTTTTTCGATCTGTAAAAGCCAAAGTCAAGCTTAATTAATGAACTATCCATAGAGTCCTTGGGTGACCGGGTCCTCAAAAAATCCAGGTCACCAGATCGTTTTGAAAAAAGCCGAAAAATGCGTTTTTTTCACTTTTTCAAACTTGAATAATTCAATGACCGTTGAGTATTTTCAACTCCGGTCAAAAGCATCTTGTAGAGCTCGTTGAGATCTTGACTTTGAGTACCTTATCATTACGGTAGCTTAATTATTGACCAAATTGCAAGAACGTGAAGTTTTTGAATTTGGTAAAAATTAACTTGTTTTCAAGTCGCATAACTTTGCGAATTTTGAAGCTTTTTTCGATCTGTAAAAGCCAAAGTCAAGCTTAATTAATGAACTATCCATAGAGTCCTCGGGTGACCGGGTCCTCAAAATATCCAGGTCACCAGATCGTTTTGAAAAAAGCCGAAAAATGCGTTTTTTTCACTTTTTCAAACTTGAATAATTCAATGACCGTTGAGTATTTTCAACTCCGGTCAAAAGCATCTTGTAGAGCTCGTTGAGATCTTGACTTTGAGTACCTTATCATTACGGTAGCTTAATTATTGACCAAATTGCAAGAACGTGAAGTTTTTGAATTTGGTAAAAATTAACTTGTTTTCAAGTCGCATAACTTTGCGAATTTTGAAGCTTTTTTCGATCTGTAAAAGCCAAAGTCAAGCTTAATTAATGAACTATCCATAGAGTCCTCGGGTGACCGGGTCCTCAAAAAATCCAGGTCACCAGATCGTTTTGAAAAAAGCCGAAAAATGCGTTTTTTTCACTTTTTCAAACTTGAATAATTCAATGACCGTTGAGTATTTTCAACTCCGGTCAAAAGCATCTTGTAGAGCTCGTTGAGATCTTGACTTTGAGTACCTTATCATTACGGTAGCTTAATTATTGACCAAATTGCGGGAACGTGAAGTTTTTGAATTTGGTAAAAATTAACTTGTTTTCAAGTCGCATAACTTTGCGAATTTTGAAGCTTTTTTCGATCTGTAAAAGCCAAAGTCAAGCTTAATTAATGAACTATCCATAGAGTCCTCGGGTGACCGGGTCCTCAAAAAATCCAGGTCACCAGATCGTTTTGAAAAAAGCCGAAAAATGCGTTTTTTTCACTTTTTCAAACTTGAATAATTCAATGACCGTTGAGTATTTTCAACTCCGGTCAAAAGCATCTTGTAGAGCTCGTTGAGATCTTGACTTTGAGTACCTTATCATTACGGTAGCTTAATTATTGACCAAATTGCGGGAACGTGAAGTTTTTGAATTTGGTAAAAATTAACTTGTTTTCAAGTCGCATAACTTTGCGAATTTTGAAGCTTTTTTCGATCTGTAAAAGCCAAAGTCAAGCTTAATTAATGAACTATCCATAGAGTCCTCGGGTGACCGGGTCCTCAAAAAATCCAGGTCACCAGATCGTTTTGAAAAAAGCCGAAAAATGCGTTTTTTTCACTTTTTCAAACTTGAATAATTCAATGACCGTTGAGTATTTTCAACTCCGGTCAAAAGCATCTTGTAGAGCTCGTTGAGATCTTGACTTTGAGTACCTTATCATTACGGTAGCTTAATTATTGACCAAATTGCAAGAACGTGAAGTTTTTGAATTTGGTAAAAATTAACTTGTTTTCAAGTCGCATAACTTTGCGAATTTTGAAGCTTTTTTCGATCTGTAAAAGCCAAAGTCAAGCTTAATTAATGAACTATCCATAGAGTCCTCGGGTGACCGGGTCCTCAAAAAATCCAGGTCACCAGATCGTTTTGAAAAAAGCCGAAAAATGCGTTTTTTTCACTTTTTCAAACTTGAATAATTCAATGACCGTTGAGTATTTTCAACTCCGGTCAAAAGCATCTTGTAGAGCTCGTTGAGATCTTGACTTTGAGTACCTTATCATTACGGTAGCTTAATTATTGACCAAATTGCAAGAACGTGAAGTTTTTGAATTTGGTAAAAATTAACTTGTTTTCAAGTCGCATAACTTTGCGAATTTTGAAGCTTTTTTCGATCTGTAAAAGCCAAAGTCAAGCTTAATTAATGAACTATCCATAGAGTCCTCGGGTGACCGGGTCCTCAAAAAATCCAGGTCACCAGATCGTTTTGAAAAAAGCCGAAAAATGCGTTTTTTTTCACTTTTTCAAACTTGAATAATTCAATGACCGTTGAGTATTTTCAACTCCGGTCAAAAGCATCTTGTAGAGCTCGTTGAGATCTTGACTTTGAGTACCTTATCATTACGGTAGCTTAATTATTGACCAAATTGCAAGAACGTGAAGTTTTTGAATTTGGTAAAAATTAACTTGTTTTCAAGTCGCATAACTTTGCGAATTTTGAAGCTTTTTTCGATCTGTAAAAGCCAAAGTCAAGCTTAATTAATGAACTATCCATAGAGTCCTCGGGTGACCGGGTCCTCAAAAAATCCAGGTCACCAGATCGTTTTGAAAAAAGCCGAAAAATGCGTTTTTTTCACTTTTTCAAACTTGAATAATTCAATGACCGTTGAGTATTTTCAACTCCGGTCAAAAGCATCTTGTAGAGCTCGTTGAGATCTTGACTTTGAGTACCTTATCATTACTGTAGCTTAATTATTGACCAAATTGAAGGAAAGTGAAGTTTTTGAATTTGGTAAAAATTAACTTGTTTTCAAGTCGCATAACTTTGCGAATTTTGAAGCTTTTTTCGATCTGTAAAAGCCAAAGTCAAGCTTAATTAATGAACTATCCATAGAGTCCTTGGGTGACCGGGTCTTCAAAAATCCAGGTCACCAGATCGTTTTGAAAAAAGCCGAAAAATGCGTTTTTTTCACTTTTTCAAACTTGAATAATTCAATGACCGTTGAGTATTTTCAACTCCGGTCAAAAGCATCTTGTAGAGCTCGTTGAGATCTTGACTTTGAGTACCTTATCATTACGGTAGCTTAATTATTGACCAAATTGCGGGAACGTGAAGTTTTTGAATTTGGTAAAAATTAACTTGTTTTCAAGTCGCATAACTTTGCGAATTTTGAAGCTTTTTTCGATCTGTAAAAGCCAAAGTCAAGCTTAATTAATGAACTATCCATAGAGTCCTTGGGTGACCGGGTCCTCAAAAAATCCAGGTCACCAGATCGTTTTGAAAAAAGCCGAAAAATGCGTTTTTTTCACTTTTTCAAACTTGAATAATTCAATGACCGTTGAGTATTTTCAACTCCGGTCAAAAGCATCTTGTAGAGCTCGTTGAGATCTTGACTTTGAGTACCTTATCATTACGGTAGCTTAATTATTGACCAAATTGCAAGAACGTGAAGTTTTTGAATTTGGTAAAAATTAACTTGTTTTCAAGTCGCATAACTTTGCGAATTTTGAAGCTTTTTTCGATCTGTAATAGCCAAAGTCAAGCTTAATTAATGATCTATCCATAGAGTCCTCGGGTTACCGGGTTCTCAAAAAATCCAGGTCACCAGATCGTTTTGAAAAAGCCTAAAAATGCGTTTTTTTCACTTTTTCAAACTTGAATAATTCAATGACCGTTGAGTATTTTCAACTCCGGTCAAAAGCATCTTGTAGAGCTCGTTGAGATCTTGACTTTGAGTACCTTATCATTACGGTAGCTTAATTATTCACCAAGTTGCAAGAACGTGAAGTTTTTGAATTTGGTAAAAATTAACTTGTTTTCAAGTCGCATAACTTTGCGAATTTTGAAGCTTTTTTCGATCTGTAAAAGCCAAAGTCAAGCTTAATTAATGAACTATCCATAGAGTCCTCGGGTGACCGGGTCCTCAAAAAATCCAGGTCACCAGATCGTTTTGAAAAAAGCCGAAAAATGCGTTTTTTTCACTTTTTCAAACTTGAATAATTCAATGACCGTTGAGTATTTTCAACTCCGGTCAAAAGCATCTTGTAGAGCTCGTTGAGATCTTGACTTTGAGTACCTTATCATTACGGTAGCTTAATTATTGACCAAATTGCAAGAACGTGAAGTTTTTGAATTTGGTAAAAATTAACTTGTTTTCAAGTCGCATAACTTTGCGAATTTTGAAGCTTTTTTCGATCTGTAAAAGCCAAAGTCAAGCTTAATTAATGAACTATCCATAGAGTCCTCGGGTGACCGGGTCCTCAAAAAATCCAGGTCACCAGATCGTTTTGAAAAAAGCCGAAAAATGCGTTTTTTTCACTTTTTCAAACTTGAATAATTCAATGACCGTTGAGTATTTTCAACTCCGGTCAAAAGCATCTTGTAGAGCTCGTTGAGATCTTGACTTTGAGTACCTTATCATTACGGTAGCTTAATTATTGACCAAATTGCAAGAACGTGAAGTTTTTGAATTTGGTAAAAATTAACTTGTTTTCAAGTCGCATAACTTTGCGAATTTTGAAGCTTTTTTCGATCTGTAAAAGCCAAAGTCAAGCTTAATTAATGAACTATCCATAGAGTCCTCGGGTGACCGGGTCCTCAAAAAATCCAGGTCACCAGATCGTTTTGAAAAAAGCCGAAAAATGCGTTTTTTTCACTTTTTCAAACTTGAATAATTCAATGACCGTTGAGTATTTTCAACTCCGGTCAAAAGCATCTTGTAGAGCTCTTTGAGATCTTGAATTTGAGTACCTTATCATTACGGTAGCTTAATTATTGACCAAATTGCAGGAACGTGAAGTTTTTGAATTTGGTAAAAATTAACTTGTTTTCAAGTCGCATAACTTTGCGAATTTTGAAGCTTTTTTCGATCTGTAAAAGCCAAAGTCAAGCTTAATTAATGAACTATCCATAGAGTCCTCGGGTGACCGGGTCCTCAAAAAATCCAGGTCACCAGATCGTTTTGAAAAAAGCCGAAAAATGCGTTTTTTTTCACTTTTTCAAACTTGAATAATTCAATGACCGTTGAGTATTTTCAACTCCGGTCAAAAGCATCTTGTAGAGCTCGTTGAGATCTTGAATTTGAGTACCTTATCATTACGGTAGCTTAATTATTGACCAAATTGCAGGAACGTGAAGTTTTTGAATTTGGTAAAAATTAACTTGTTTTCAAGTCGCATAACTTTGCGAATTTTGAAGCTTTTTTCGATCTGTAAAAGCCAAAGTCAAGCATAATTAATGAACTATCCATAGAGTCCTCGGGTGACCGGGTCCTCAAAATATCCAGGTCACCAGATCGTTTTGAAAAAAGCCGAAAAATGCGTTTTTTTCACTTTTTCAAACTTGAATAATTCAATGACCGTTGAGTATTTTCAACTCCGGTCAAAAGCATCTTGTAGAGCTCGTTGAGATCTTGACTTTGAGTACCTTATCATTACGGTAGCTTAATTATTGACCAAATTGCAGGAACGTGAAGTTTTTGAATTTGGTAAAAATTAACTTGTTTTCAAGTCGCATAACTTTGCGAATTTTAGAGCTTTTTTCGATCTGTAAAAGCCAAAGTCAAGCTTAATTAATGAACTATCCATAGAGTCCTCGGGTGACCGGGTCCTCAAAAAATCCAGGTCACCAGATCGTTTTGAAAAAAGCCGAAAAATGCGTTTTTTTCACTTTTTCAAACTTGAATAATTCAATGACCGTTGAGTATTTTCAACTCCGGTCAAAAGCATCTTGTAGATCTCGTTGAGATCTTGACTTTGAGTACCTTATCATTACGGTAGCTTAATTATTGACCAAGTTGCAGGAACGTGAAGTTTTTGAATTTGGTAAAAATTAACTTGTTTTCAAGTCGCATAACTTTGCGAATTTTGAAGCTTTTTTCGATCTGTAAAAGCCAAAGTCAAGCTTAATTAATGAACTATCCATAGAGTCCTCGGGTGACCGGGTCCTCAAAAAATCCAGGTCACCAGATCGTTTTGAAAAAAGCCGAAAAATGCGTTTTTTTCACTTTTTCAAACTTGAATAATTCAATGACCGTTGAGTATTTTCAACTCCGGTCAAAAGCATCTTGTAAAGCTCGTTGAGATCTTGAATTTGAGTACCATATCATTACGGTAGCTTAATTATTGACCAAATTGCGGGAACGTGAAGTTTTTGAATTTGGTAAAAATTAACTTG
Source organism: Brachionus paranguensis (assembly GCA_016802215.1). Taxonomy (NCBI): domain Eukaryota; kingdom Metazoa; phylum Rotifera; class Eurotatoria; order Ploima; family Brachionidae; genus Brachionus; species Brachionus paranguensis. The sequence continues at coordinate 1,265,382 of JAESIX010000022.1, read as the reverse complement.
TTTTCAAGTCGCATAACTTTGCGAATTTTGAAGCTTTTTTCGATCTGTAAAAGCCAAAGTCAAGCTTAATTAATGAACTATCCATAGAGTCCTCGGGTGACCGGGTCCTCAAAATATCCAGGTCACCAGATCGTTTTGAAAAAAGCCGAAAAATGCGTTTTTTTCACTTTTTCAAACTTGAATAATTCAATGACCGTTGAGTATTTTCAACTCCGGTCAAAAGCATCTTGTAGAGCTCTTTGAGATCTTGAATTTGAGTACCTTATCATTACGGTAGCTTAATTATTGACCAAATTGCAAGAACGTGAAGTTTTTGAATTTGGTAAAAATTAACTTGTTTTCAAGTCGCATAACTTTGCGAATTTTGAAGCTTTTTTCGATCTGTAAAAGCCAAAGTCAAGCTTAATTAATGAACTATCCAAAGAGTCCTTGGGTGACCGGGTCCTCAAAAAATCCAGGTCACCAGATCGTTTTGAAAAAAGCCGAAAAATGCGTTATTTTCATCTTTTCAAACTTGAATAATTCAATGACCGTTGAGTATTTTCAACTCCGGTCAAAAGCATCTTGTAAAGCTCGTTGAGATCTTGAATTTGAGTACCATATCATTACGGTAGCTTAATTATTGACCAAAATGCGGGAACGTGAAGTTTTTGAATTTGGTAAAAATTAACTTGTTTTCAAGTCGCATAACTTTGCGAATTTTGAAGCTTTTTTGGATCTGTAAAAGCCAAAGTCAAGCTTAATTAATGAACTATCCATAGAGTCCTCGGGTGACCGGGTCCTCAAAAAATCCAGGTCACCAGATCGTTTTGAAAAAAGCCGAAAAATGCGTTTTTTTTAACTTTTTCAAACTTGAATAATTCAATGACCGTTGAGTATTTTCAACTCCGGTCAAAAGCATCTTGTAGATCTCTTTGAGATCTTGAATTTGAGTACCTTATCATTACGGTAGCTTAATTATTGACCAAATTGCGGGAACGTGAAGTTTTTGAATTTGGTAAAAATTAACTTGTTTTCAAGTCGCATAACTTTGCGAATTTTGAAGCTTTTTTCGATCTGTAAAAGCCAAAGTCAAGCTTAATTAATGAACTATCCATAGAGTCCTCGGGTGACCGGGTCCTCAAAAAATCCAGGTCACCAGATCGTTTTGAAAAAAGCCGAAAAATGCGTTTTTTTCACTTTTTCAAACTTGAATAATTCAATGACCGTTGAGTATTTTCAACTCCGGTCAAAAGCATCTTGTAGAGCTCTTTGAGATCTTGAATTTGAGTACCTTATCATTACGGTAGCTTAATTATTGACCAAATTGCAGGAACGTGAAGTTTTTGAATTTGGTAAAAATTAACTTGTTTTCAAGTCGCATAACTTTGCGAATTTTGAAGCTTTTTTCGATCTGTAAAAGCCAAAGTCAAGCTTAATTAATGAACTATCCATAGAGTCCTCGGGTGACCGGGTCCTCAAAAAATCCAGGTCACCAGATCGTTTTGAAAAAAGCCGAAAAATGCGTTTTTTTCACTTTTTCAAACTTGAATAATTCAATGACCGTTGAGTATTTTCAACTCCGGTCAAAAGCATCTTGTAGATCTCTTTGAGATCTTGAATTTGAGTACCTTATCATTACGGTAGCTTAATTATTGACCAAATTGCGGGAACGTGAAGTTTTTGAATTTGGTAAAAATTAACTTGTTTTCAAGTCGCATAACTTTGCGAATTTTGAAGCTTTTTTCGATCTGTAAAAGCCAAAGTCAAGCTTAATTAATGAACTATCCATAGAGTCCTCGGGTGACCGGGTCCTCAAAAAATCCAGGTCACCAGATCGTTTTGAAAAAAGCCGAAAAATGCGTTTTTTTCACTTTTTCAAACTTGAATAATTCAATGACCGTTGAGTATTTTCAACTCCGGTCAAAAGCATCTTGTAGAGCTCTTTGAGATCTTGACTTTGAGTACCTTATCATTACGGTAGCTTAATTATTGACCAAATTGCGGGAACGTGAAGTTTTTGAATTTGGTAAAAATTAACTTGTTTTCAAGTCGCATAACTTTGCGAATTTTGAAGCTTTTTTCGATCTGTAAAAGCCAAAGTCAAGCTTAATTAATGAACTATCCATAGAGTCCTCGGGTGACCGGGTCCTCAAAAAATCCAGGTCACCAGATCGTTTTGAAAAAAGCCGAAAAATGCGTTTTTTTCACTTTTTCAAACTTGAATAATTCAATGACCGTTGAGTATTTTCAACTCCAGTCAAAAGCATCTTGTAGAGCTCGTTGAGATCTTGACTTTGAGTACCTTATCATTACGGTAGCTTAATTATTGACCAAGTTGCAGGAACGTGAAGTTTTTGAATTTGGTAAAAATTAACTTGTTTTCAAGTCGCATAACTTTGCGAATTTTGAAGCTTTTTTCGATCTGTAAAAGCCAAAGTCAAGCTTAATTAATGAACTATCCATAGAGTCCTCGGGTGACCGGGTCCTCAAAAAATCCAGGTCACCAGATCGTTTTGAAAAAAGCCGAAAAATGCGTTTTTTTCACTTTTTCAAACTTGAATAATTCAATGACCGTTGAGTATTTTCAACTCCGGTCAAAAGCATCTTGTAGAGCTCTTTGAGATCTTGACTTTGAGTACCTTATCATTACGGTAGCTTAATTATTGACCAAATTGCGGGAACGTGAAGTTTTTGAATTTGGTAAAAATTAACTTGTTTTCAAGTCGCATAACTTTGCGAATTTCGAAGCTTTTTTCGATCTGTAAAAGCCAAAGTCAAGCTTAATTAATGAACTATCCATAGAGTCCTCGGGTGACCGGGTCCTCAAAAAATCCAGGTCACCAGATCGTTTTGAAAAAAGCCGAAAAATGCGTTTTTTTCACTTTTTCAAACTTGAATAATTCAATGACCGTTGAGTATTTTCAACTCCAGTCAAAAGCATCTTGTAGATCTCTTTGAGCTCTTGAATTTGAGTACCTTATCATTACGGTAGCTTAATTATTGACCAAATTGCGGGAACGTGAAGTTTTTGAATTTGGTAAAAATTAACTTGTTTTCAAGTCGCATAACTTTGCGAATTTTGAAGCTTTTTTCGATCTGTAAAAGCCAAAGTCAAGCTTAATTAATGAACTATCCATAGAGTCCTCGGGTGACCGGGTCCTCAAAATATCCAGGTCACCAGATCGTTTTGAAAAAAGCCGAAAAATGCGTTTTTTTCACTTTTTCAAACTTGAATAATTCAATGACCGTTGAGTATTTTCAACTCCAGTCAAAAGCATCTTGTAGATCTCTTTGAGATCTTGACTTTGAGTACCTTATCATTACGGTAGCTTAATTATTGACCAAATTGCGGGAACGTGAAGTTTTTGAATTTGGTAAAAATTAACTTGTTTTCAAGTCGCATAACTTTGCGAATTTTGAAGCTTTTTTCGATCTGTAAAAGCCAAAGTCAAGCTTAATTAATGAACTATCCATAGAGTCCTCGGGTGACCGGGTCCTCAAAAAATCCAGGTCACCAGATCGTTTTGAAAAAAGCCGAAAAATGCGTTTTTTTCACTTTTTCAAACTTGAATAATTCAATGACCGTTGAGTATTTTCAACTCCAGTCAAAAGCATCTTGTAGAGCTCTTTGAGATCTTGAATTTGAGTACCTTATCATTACGGTAGCTTAATTATTGACCAAATTGCGGGAACGTGAAGTTTTTGAATTTGGTAAAAATTAACTTGTTTTCAAGTCGCATAACTTTGCGAATTTTGAAGCTTTTTTCGATCTGTAAAAGCCAAAGTCAAGCTTAATTAATGAACTATCCATAGAGTCCTCGGGTGACCGGGTCCTCAAAATATCCAGGTCACCAGATCGTTTTGAAAAAAGCCGAAAAATGCGTTTTTTTTCACTTTTTCAAACTTGAATAATTCAATGACCGTTGAGTATTTTCAACTCCGGTCAAAAGCATCTTGTAGAGCTCTTTGAGATCTTGAATTTGAGTACCTTATCATTACGGTAGCTTAATTATTGACCAAATTGCGGGAACGTGAAGTTTTTGAATTTGGTAAAAATTAACTTGTTTTCAAGTCGCATAACTTTGCGAATTTTGAAGCTTTTTTCGATCTGTAAAAGCCAAAGTCAAGCTTAATTAATGAACTATCCATAGAGTCCTCGGGTGACCGGGTCCTCAAAAAATCCAGGTCACCAGATCGTTTTGAAAAAAGCCGAAAAATGCGTTTTTTTCACTTTTTCAAACTTGAATAATTCAATGACCGTTGAGTATTTTCAACTCCAGTCAAAAGCATCTTGTAGATCTCTTTGAGCTCTTGAATTTGAGTACCTTATCATTACGGTAGCTTAATTATTGACCAAGTTGCAGGAACGTGAAGTTTTTGAATTTGGTAAAAATTAACTTGTTTTCAAGTCGCATAACTTTGCGAATTTTGAAGCTTTTTTCGATCTGTAAAAGCCAAAGTCAAGCATAATTAATGAACTATCCATAGAGTCCTCGGGTGACCGGGTCCTCAAAAAATCCAGGTCACCAGATCGTTTTGAAAAAAGCCGAAAAATGCGTTTTTTTCACTTTTTCAAACTTGAATAATTCAATGACCGTTGAGTATTTTCAACTCCGGTCAAAAGCATCTTGTAGAGCTCGTTGAGATCTTGACTTTGAGTACCTTATCATTACTGTAGCTTAATTATTGACCAAATTGAAGGAAAGTGAAGTTTTTGAATTTGGTAAAAATTAACTTGTTTTCAAGTCGCATAACTTTGCGAATTTTGAAGCTTTTTTCGATCTGTAAAAGCCAAAGTCAAGCTTAATTAATGAACTATCCATAGAGTCCTCGGGTGACCGGGTCCTCAAAAAATCCAGGTCACCAGATCGTTTTGAAAAAAGCCGAAAAATGCGTTTTTTTCACTTTTTCAAACTTGAATAATTCAATGACCGTTGAGTATTTTCAACTCCGGTCAAAAGCATCTTGTAGATCTCTTTGAGATCTTGAATTTGAGTACCTTATCATTACGGTAGCTTAATTATTGACCAAGTTGCAGGAACGTGAAGTTTTTGAATTTGGTAAAAATTAACTTGTTTTCAAGTCGCATAACTTTGCGAATTTTGAAGCTTTTTTCGATCTGTAAAAGCCAAAGTCAAGCTTAATTAATGAACTATCCATAGAGTCCTCGGGTGACCGGGTCCTCAAAAAATCCAGGTCACCAGATCGTTTTGAAAAAAGCCGAAAAATGCGTTTTTTTCACTTTTTCAAACTTGAATAATTCAATGACCGTTGAGTATTTTCAACTCCGGTCAAAAGCATCTTGTAGAGCTCGTTGAGATCTTGACTTTGAGTACCTTATCATTACTGTAGCTTAATTATTGACCAAATTGAAGGAAAGTGAAGTTTTTGAATTTGGTAAAAATTAACTTGTTTTCAAGTCGCATAACTTTGCGAATTTTGAAGCTTTTTTCGATCTGTAAAAGCCAAAGTCAAGCTTAATTAATGAACTATCCATAGAGTCCTCGGGTGACCGGGTCCTCAAAAAATCCAGGTCACCAGATCGTTTTGAAAAAAGCCGAAAAATGCGTTTTTTTCACTTTTTCAAACTTGAATAATTCAATGACCGTTGAGTATTTTCAACTCCAGTCAAAAGCATCTTGTAGATCTCTTTGAGATCTTGAATTTGAGTACCTTATCATTACGGTAGCTTAATTATTGACCAAGTTGCAGGAACGTGAAGTTTTTGAATATGGTAAAAATTAACTTGTTTTCAAGTCGCATAACTTTGCGAATTTTCAAGCTTTTTTCGATCTGTAAAAGCCAAAGTCAAGCTTAATTAATGAACTATCCATAGAGTCCTCGGGTGACCGGGTCCTCAAAAAATCCAGGTCACCAGATCGTTTTGAAAAAAGCCGAAAAATGCGTTTTTTTCACTTTTTCAAACTTGAATAATTCAATGACCGTTGAGTATTTTCAACTCCAGTCAAAAGCATCTTGTAGATCTCTTTGAGCTCTTGAATTTGAGTACCTTATCATTACGGTAGCTTAATTATTGACCAAGTTGCAGGAACGTGAAGTTTTTGAATTTGGTAAAAATTAACTTGTTTTCAAGTCGCATAACTTTGCGAATTTTGAAGCTTTTTTCGATCTGTAAAAGCCAAAGTCAAGCTTAATTAATGAACTATCCATAGAGTCCTCGGGTGACCGGGTCCTCAAAATATCCAGGTCACCAGATCGTTTTGAAAAAAGCCGAAAAATGCGTTTTTTTCACTTTTTCAAACTTGAATAATTCAATGACCGTTGAGTATTTTCAACTCCAGTCAAAAGCATCTTGTAGATCTCTTTGAGATCTTGAATTTGAGTACCTTATCATTACGGTAGCTTAATTATTGACCAAGTTGCAGGAACGTGAAGTTTTTGAATTTGGTAAAAATTAACTTGTTTTCAAGTCGCATAACTTTGCGAATTTTGAAGCTTTTTTCGATCTGTAAAAGCCAAAGTCAAGCTTAATTAATGAACTATCCATAGAGTCCTCGGGTGACCGGGTCCTCAAAAAATCCAGGTCACCAGATCGTTTTGAAAAAAGCCGAAAAATGCGTTTTTTTCACTTTTTCAAACTTGAATAATTCAATGACCGTTGAGTATTTTCACTTCCGGTCAAAAGCATCTTGTAGATCTCTTTGAGCTCTTGAATTTGAGTACCTTATCATTACGGTAGCTTAATTATTGACCAAATTGCGGGAACGTGAAGTTTTTGAATTTGGTAAAAATTAACTTGTTTTCAAGTCGCATAACTTTGCGAATTTTCAAGCTTTTTTCGATCTGTAAAAGCCAAAGTCAAGCATAATTAATGAACTATCCATAGAGTTCTCGGGTGACCGGGTCCTCAAAAAATCCAGGTCACCAGATCGTTTTGAAAAAAGCCGAAAAATGCGTTTTTTTCACTTTTTCAAACTTGAATAATTCAATGACCGTTGAGTATTTTCAACTCCAGTCAAAAGCATCTTGTAGAGCTCGTTGAGATCTTGACTTTGAGTACCTTATCATTACGGTAGCTTAATTATTGACCAAATTGCGGGAACGTGAAGTTTTTGAATTTGGTAAAAATTAACTTGTTTTCAAGTCGCATAACTTTGCGAATTTTGAAGCTTTTTTCGATCTGTAAAAGCCAAAGTCAAGCTTAATTAATGAACTATCCATAGAGTCCTCGGGTGACCGGGTCCTCAAAATATCCAGGTCACCAGATCGTTTTGAAAAAAGCCGAAAAATGCGTTTTTTTCACTTTTTCAAACTTGAATAATTCAATGACCGTTGAGTATTTTCAACTCCAGTCAAAAGCATCTTGTAGATCTCTTTGAGCTCTTGAATTTGAGTACCTTATCATTACGGTAGCTTAATTATTGACCAAGTTGCAGGAACGTGAAGTTTTTGAATATGGTAAAAATTAACTTGTTTTCAAGTCGCATAACTTTGCGAATTTTCAAGCTTTTTTCGATCTGTAAAAGCCAAAGTCAAGCATAATTAATGAACTATCCATAGAGTCCTCGGGTGACCGGGTCCTCAAAAAATCCAGGTCACCAGATCGTTTTGAAAAAAGCCGAAAAATGCGTTTTTTTCACTTTTTCAAACTTGAATAATTCAATGACCGTTGAGTATTTTCAACTCCAGTCAAAAGCATCTTGTAGATCTCTTTGAGCTCTTGAATTTGAGTACCTTATCATTACGGTAGCTTAATTATTGACCAAATTGCGGGAACGTGAAGTTTTTGAATTTGGTAAAAATTAACTTGTTTTCAAGTCGCATAACTTTGCGAATTTTGAAGCTTTTTTCGATCTGTAAAAGCCAAAGTCAAGCTTAATTAATGAACTATCCATAGAGTCCTCGGGTGACCGGGTCCTCAAAATATCCAGGTCACCAGATCGTTTTGAAAAAAGCCGAAAAATGCGTTTTTTTCACTTTTTCAAACTTGAATAATTCAATGACCGTTGAGTATTTTCAACTCCAGTCAAAAGCATCTTGTAGATCTCTTTGAGATCTTGACTTTGAGTACCTTATCATTACGGTAGCTTAATTATTGACCAAGTTGCAGGAACGTGAAGTTTTTGAATTTGGTAAAAATTAACTTGTTTTCAAGTCGCATAACTTTGCGAATTTTGAAGCTTTTTTCGATCTGTAAAAGCCAAAGTCAAGCATAATTAATGAACTATCCATAGAGTCCTCGGGTGACCGGGTCCTCAAAATATCCAGGTCACCAGATCGTTTTGAAAAAAGCCGAAAAATGCGTTTTTTTCACTTTTTCAAACTTGAATAATTCAATGACCGTTGAGTATTTTCAACTCCAGTCAAAAGCATCTTGTAGAGCTCGTTGAGATCTTGACTTTGAGTACCTTATCATTACGGTAGCTTAATTATTGACCAAATTGCGGGAACGTGAAGTTTTTGAATTTGGTAAAAATTAACTTGTTTTCAAGTCGCATAACTTTGCGAATTTTGAAGCTTTTTTCGATCTGTAAAAGCCAAAGTCAAGCTTAATTAATGAACTATCCATAGAGTCCTCGGGTGACCGGGTCCTCAAAATATCCAGGTCACCAGATCGTTTTGAAAAAAGCCGAAAAATGCGTTTTTTTCACTTTTTCAAACTTGAATAATTCAATGACCGTTGAGTATTTTCAACTCCAGTCAAAAGCATCTTGTAGATCTCTTTGAGCTCTTGAATTTGAGTACCTTATCATTACGGTAGCTTAATTATTGACCAAATTGCGGGAACGTGAAGTTTTTGAATTTGGTAAAAATTAACTTGTTTTCAAGTCGCATAACTTTGCGAATTTTCAAGCTTTTTTCGATCTGTAAAAGCCAAAGTCAAGCATAATTAATGAACTATCCATAGAGTTCTCGGGTGACCGGGTCCTCAAAAAATCCAGGTCACCAGATCGTTTTGAAAAAAGCCGAAAAATGCGTTTTTTTCACTTTTTCAAACTTGAATAATTCAATGACCGTTGAGTATTTTCACTTCCGGTCAAAAGCATCTTGTAGAGCTCGTTGAGATCTTGACTTTGAGTACCTTATCATTACGGTAGCTTAATTATTGACCAAATTGCGGGAACGTGAAGTTTTTGAATTTGGTAAAAATTAACTTGTTTTCAAGTCGCATAACTTTGCGAATTTTGAAGCTTTTTTCGATCTGTAAAAGCCAAAGTCAAGCTTAATTAATGAACTATCCATAGAGTCCTCGGGTGACCGGGTCCTCAAAAAATCCAGGTCACCAGATCGTTTTGAAAAAAGCCGAAAAATGCGTTTTTTTCACTTTTTCAAACTTGAATAATTCAATGACCGTTGAGTATTTTCAACTCCGGTCAAAAGCATCTTGTAAAGCTCGTTGAGATCTTGAATTTGAGTACCATATCATTACGGTAGCTTAATTATTGACCAAATTGCGGGAACGTGAAGTTTTTGAATTTGGTAAAAATTAACTTGTTTTCAAGTCGCATAACTTTGCGAATTTTGAAGCTTTTTTCGATCTGTAAAAGCCAAAGTCAAGCATAATTAATGAACTATCCATAGAGTCCTCGGGTGACCGGGTCCTCAAAATATCCAGGTCACCAGATCGTTTTGAAAAAAGCCGAAAAATGCGTTTTTTTCACTTTTTCAAACTTGAATAATTCAATGACCGTTGAGTATTTTCACTTCCGGTCAAAAGCATCTTGTAGAGCTCGTTGAGATCTTGACTTTGAGTACCTTATCATTACGGTAGCTTAATTATTGACCAAATTGCGGGAACGTGAAGTTTTTGAATTTGGTAAAAATTAACTTGTTTTCAAGTCGCATAACTTTGCGAATTTTGAAGCTTTTTTCGATCTGTAAAAGCCAAAGTCAAGCTTAATTAATGAACTATCCATAGAGTCCTCGGGTGACCGGGTCCTCAAAATATCCAGGTCACCAGATCGTTTTGAAAAAAGCCGAAAAATGCGTTTTTTTCACTTTTTCAAACTTGAATAATTCAATGACCGTTGAGTATTTTCAACTCCAGTCAAAAGCATCTTGTAGATCTCTTTGAGCTCTTGAATTTGAGTACCTTATCATTACGGTAGCTTAATTATTGACCAAATTGCGGGAACGTGAAGTTTTTGAATTTGGTAAAAATTAACTTGTTTTCAAGTCGCATAACTTTGCGAATTTTGAAGCTTTTTTCGATCTGTAAAAGCCAAAGTCAAGCATAATTAATGAACTATCCATAGAGTCCTCGGGTGACCGGGTCCTCAAAATATCCAGGTCACCAGATCGTTTTGAAAAAAGCCGAAAAATGCGTTTTTTTCACTTTTTCAAACTTGAATAATTCAATGACCGTTGAGTATTTTCAACTCCAGTCAAAAGCATCTTGTAGAGCTTGAAAAAAGAATTTTGAAGATGGAAAAATTCTTCAAAATTCGCGAAGTTATGCGACATGAAAATAAGTTAATTTTGACCAAATTTAAAAACTTCTCGTTCTTGCAAACTTCACGTTCTAATCACTGTTTTTGTTTTAAAATTTATCGAAATAAAAATATTTGAAAGCCTTTGATTATGCCCAGAGTAATTAGCTTTTCATGAAGAAAATTTTGTTAATTTTTAATTTTTTTGATCTGATAAAACCAAAATCATGTTGATTGTATTTTTTATATCTTTTTTGATTTTTCTTGAACAGCTTTGAAAATCCAAATTCAACTATACTTTATTTTCTATTATTAATTATTATTTTCCATTCTTATTCTTTCTATAATTCTAAAGATTTTTTGAATATTTTTGATTCATATTTTCTATGATTAAAACAGAATCAAAATATATATTGTAAATAAAATAAGATGCTGTACAGTCTAATATACAGAAAATATCATTTAAATTTAGAACGTGTCTATCATTCTATTTTAATTTTAAATAAAATTAATTATCATTTCGTTTTCTAATTGAAATTGCTACTCGGAATTTTATCAATTTTAGGATTTTAGTAAATTTAATTTTTTAAAAAGTATTATCGTAAAAATGTCCCTTTAAATTAGTTAAATTTGTGAGAATATGAATAGTCATGATTTAAAAATATTATTTTTCAATATTTTTATTGATTTTTTTCTCATTGAATATTCAAGGCTTTAATTAAAGAATATTTGATGAAATTTGTCCTAAATTTTTATTTTTACTATCATTTACACTATTTTAGAAAATTTCTATTGAATTGATTTCATAAATTTTTAAAATTCTGATTAAATTATTTCATTTTTAATTTAAAAATATAAAATTTTCATATCTAAACTCTTTCATTATGATAAGACTATAATATTTTTTTTAAAGCAAAGATCTAAAAAGAAAACTGTAAATGGATTGGTGAAATTTTTATCATGATTCCAAAGATTATGATAATGTCTCTTTAAAATTCATAACTCATGATTTAAGTAATAAAGATTAAAAAAAAATATATAAAAATTGAATTGTTTAAATATTTAGAATGAAATAGCATTTTATTTAAAAATAATATTATATTCAATTATTTTGTAATGAGCTGACAGGATTAAGTTTAATAAAAAAAGGCATTATATTTTTTAAATATAATTTAATTTTTAAGAAAATATTTTACATAAATCAATAGCAAAAATAAATATAAATGAGCTGGTAAAGCACTATATATTTTTTTCTTTATTTATAATTAAAAAATAGAAAATCGATTTTAGAAAATTTAATAAATGCAAGACAATCAATTTTATCCAACCTCGGCACCTAGTGCACCAGTTATGTCTAATGCCACCATTTACCATCAAGGAGATTATCTTCTTACACAGACACCACATCAAGCTGTTTATTACCAACCGTAATATTTACTAATTTAATATAATTTCTCTAAAAAAAAAATTTTTTTTACAGCCAACCGATAAATGTCAGTTCTGGAGCTAATCAAGGACTATCTTTTGGATTATCCTATCAACAAAATCAACTGTGGTCAAGTGGATTATGTAATTGTTTTAGTGATTTTGGCGAGTGTTGTTTTGCATTTTTCTGTCCACTGTGTTATCAAATCAAACTTTTCAATGACGCAGACGAAACATGCTGTTCATGCCTATTCGGCGGCCTGGTTCCCTTAAGAACGAAAATTCGAATGAAAAACAATATTGAAGTAAAATTAATATTTTATTCTTAGATGTTTTATTAAAATTTTTTAATATTAAAGGGGTCTATTTTCTCGGATTATTGTGCTATATTATGGTGTTCTTTCTGTTCCATTGTACAGATGGGTATAGAATTAAAAAGATAAGAAATTTCATTATTCATATTAATGTTTTTATTTAAAATTTTTATTAATCAGTTGGTCTAATAATTTAACTTTTTTTTAAAAGTGAGTCATCTTTTATTATAAATATGATAAATATTTTGCCGGTTTGAATATTAAATAATAATTTAAAAAGTATTTCGTTACAAATAATCGAAAATTTAAGTAAAAACATTAGTAAATTTGATGTTATAAAAATAAATATCAAAAATTTGTTATTTTTTTTTATTCTTTTGAAGCATCGATATCATTTTTTACACTCAATGAACCAAAGATTTAATTTTGACGTATTTAGATAGTTTCTTCGTAAAAAATAAATAATTCTCACATCATTTTGATTGATTCAATTCAATCAATATTATATTGACTTTTTTCGTATGACACATTTGTATATCTTTAAAAATCTTTAAAAAAGTTTCTAATGTTTGATCAAAAATTTGATAGTGTTTGAATAATAAATAAAATCCAAAATTTTTTAATTAAAAATTTATTCTTTTATGAATAAATAATGTTTAAAACACAAAAAAAAACATTATTACAAAACATAAAATTCACATGAATTTACGTAAAATACAGTTATCGTAGTTATAGTCAGTGTAGCTTTTTTATATATTTTTTTCTTAATTTATGTAAATTTGTGAACAATAATTTTCGATTAATTCTATGATCAATTTATTCTAAACTAGTAGATAAAAGTAAAAAAACATTGTTCATTAATTTTAATTCATTTTTTTTGTCATTTAATTGTGTGAACAATTGTTCTTAAAATTTATTTACTAATTTTTTTAAATAAAAAGTACGACATTCTGTTCACAAAATTTAACAGTCCTAAAATTTTTTTCTCTATCATGAACATTTACCCTCAATTTCTCTCATTTAAAAAAAAAATTATTTTAATCACATTCATAATGATCAAGAGGAGAATTTTTAATAAAAATCTCAAAAATAAAATAAAATTAAATTGCACATTTAGATTTAAATTTTTCTTATTTGTTATTATTGATTATTATTATTAAAAAAGACAAGAAAGAAGTCATCGGAAAAAAAAATTGCTTAATTAGCAGAAACAAATTAAAAATAACGTTTTATTTTATTTATTTTTCTTTTTGGAGATACTTCAGGGCAATTTCGAGCGGCATAGCCCTCTTTTCAGCCCTCATGTTTGGAAATAGATGAAAAAAAAAATTTAAAAATAAATTAATAAGTAAAAATTTGAATAATTAATAGTTTGTTTAATAATCCAGTTTGAGTCTTCTTGTATTGAGCCTAGTGGGGTTTGAAATTTAATTGTTTCGGTTGAGTATTACTTTGACGTGTATTCATTTATTTCTTGTGCTATCAGAGCATGGTCTGCCCTCGACTTTAGATATTTTACGAAAAGTGAATTTGCTCGTTCGTGGATTTTAGCGATCTTCAGTGATTTGTGGATCGTGTCGATACTAGTTTTTATCGGAAAGAATTTGACAATCTTGAGGATTTTATTTTGAAAGTTCTGTAAGTCTTTCTTGATTCGCTGAGTACCGCATTGCAAGATTACAAAGCAGTAGTCGAATAGGGACTTTATTAAGGACTTGTATAGCGTTTTATTTAGTAAATAGCTCTTGCTTCATTTGAAACTTTTGATCTTGCGTATGATGTTGACTTTCGGGGTGACTTTGTTGACGATTGCGTTGAAATGGTTCGTAGATTTTAGTTTTGTGTCGAGTTTGATGCCGAGAAAGGTCGGGCTCGGGTCTAGCGGAATTTGTTCTTCTTCAATCTTGACGTTTAGCGCATATTTACTCTGGTAGTTTTCTCGTAGTCCTGCTCTGGTGTAAGTAGTGTAGCATGTTTTGGACTTGTTTATTTTGAAACCCCATTTCTTGCTAAAATTCATTATGTTATTGACTGCTTTTTGTAGGATACTATTTATAGTTCTTTTTGACTTGTGTGCAAACCAAATACATAGATCGTCTGCGAATAAGGCTACTTTAACTTCGGTAGGTAAAATTTGCGCTTTATCGCTAAAGTATAGAATGAAAATAGTTAATTATTTATTTATTTTTAATTCTGTACCGAGCTTAAACTCCTTCAGATTAGAAAAAAAAAATAAAATAAAAAATAAAAATAAAGTTAAATAGAATAAAATAAAAAACAAGAAAAAAATAAAGTAAAAATAATATAAGTTAAAAAATAGAGAAATATTAAAATTAAAATTAGATAGATTAACATAGAAGGTAACAGAATACATTTTTTATATATTTAATGATTCAGGAAAAAAAGAGGAAATAGTAAGGTAGCAATTACACAATGGAGTTGGGTACTCGATATTTCTTGATTCGAAACCTTTGTTATATTCTTCCACCAGTTTGATTACTAGTGGAACAGAGTGGCTCAGCCCTGTCCTAACATATCTCTCACTCAACTCAAAAAGTCGATTTGAGACTGTCAGTAGTTTAAGTTTATTATATGCCTCATGATGTAATATGTTGGAGGGAGTATCATATCTTAGTTTTAGGATAGAACGAACCGCTGAATTTTTGGATTACTTTTAAAAGAGAGTTAGACAAGGGAAAGAATAATCTAGAATAGATCCAATCAAAGACTTATAAAGGTTTCCTAAAGTCCTAAAGTCAAGGCCCCATTTTTTATTTGACAAGATTTTGATTAAGTTTAATCTTGAATTACAACGTTCTTTAATTTCATCTATCATTGAAGAAAATGTTAGTTTAAAATCGAATTTAATACCCAGGAACTTTATTTCTTTTAGGGTTTCGATTTTATTCCCATAAATCCTTAAATTAAACATAGAACTTTCTTTGTTGTTTTTTGTAAAAATCATTGAGCAAGACTTTTCAACCGAAATGTTCATTTTCCACTTGAAAAGCCACTGTTCTAATTCAACTAAGTACTTATTCATCTTACTTTCTATATTTCCATTTTTTTATAAATAAAAAAAGTGACAAGATCGTCTGCAAAGAGAAGTGAATATTCATTATTAGATTTATTTCTTTTAGGAATATCATTAATAAATATACTAAATAATAAAGGACTAATAACTGATTCTTGAGGAAAACTTTTTAAAAAACTTTAAAAAAACTTTTTATCCAATTTAAATAGCTTGATTTCAGACCCTTGTCTCTAAGTTTCTTGATAATACCACTGTGTGATGTTTTGTCAAATGCTTTCTCCAGGTCAAAGAATATGGCCCCGGTTATCTCTTTTTTGTTAAAGCCATTGAGGATGGATTGATTTATTCGGAATATGTGATCTTGTGTGATTCTCTTTTTCCGGAAGTCCGATTGTGATTCCGGAAGTTTTTTTTCTTTTTCAATGCATTTTTGGATTTTTATGTTGATTATTTTTTTGAGCCATTTTGCCAAGCAGTTTAGTAAGGAGGTCGGTCTAAAAGATCCAAGTTCGTCGGGTGGTTTATCCTTTTTATGAATCATAATAATCTTTGCTTTCTTCAATTTCATTTACCCTCAATTTCTCACATTTAAAAAAAAATTTATTTTAATCACATTCAAAATGATCAAGAGGAAAATTTTTAATAAAAATCTCCAAATTAAAATAAAATTAAATTGCTCATTTAGATTTAAATTTTTCTTATTTGTTATTATTGATTATTATTGATTATTATTATTATTTAAAAAAGACAAGATAGAAGTCATCGGAAAAAAAATTTGCTTAATTAGCAGATACAAATGAAAAATAACGTTTTATTTTTATGTTTTTTAATTTCTGCACCAACACCACTGTAATTTGGAATTAAACCAAATTAAGAGACAAATTAAAAGTCGACACGGTGTGCTCAAGAACACAAATTGCACTCTAAACCGTTTGTGTACAATTTAGGCAAGGAAAAAATTATTAAAATTTCAACAAAATATTCATAGATTTAGATTTTTTAACAAAAAACGCAAAACAAAAAAAAAACAATTACAGAGAAATTAAATTTTTAATTTATTCCTAGAGAATTAAATTCGCATTTTTCCATCAGACCCTTTGCTTCTTTTTCTAATATTTCCAATGCTTTAAAAAGGATGTTAGACGAATCCAAATCGTCAGGCCATTCATTGTTGAGTGTGTCGTGTCTGCCAGCCACATCTAGTCAATCCATAGTACCGTTGTATCAATTGAAAAAATCGTTTGCAGAAAGCAGCATTGAAGCAGGTCTAATAGAAGCAAGAGTGCTAAGGCCACACTTCCCGGTGGCCAGCCGACGCGAGTGCAAGAGCACCAGCGACGAAACACACACATTCGAAATAAATAACAACGAGTCCGTTTCCAGATCAACCAAAATGGATCTCATCTGCCACGAGCTTCTCACTTCTAGTAGCCTTCGTTCAAGGCTAAACAAGGGAAAATTCGGCTACAATCCGCTCAAAAAATCGCACCATAACCCGGCCAAAAAGTCAAACACGCTCAATAATCTAAATTTATTCAACTCAAGCAAACTCAAACGTTTACAAACAAAGGCCATTCAAGAAAAAAAGCTTTCAGACTGTAACATCCTCAATTTTAATCAAATCAATTTTTTTTAATTGTTCTACATTTTAGATAATCATAACAAGAAGCTTTTTCAAGCGGTCACATCAAACGATTCGCAAACAGGTATAATTAATTTTAGTTATATAATTTTTTTTGATTGAATCTAAGTTACATTGACATAATCAGACAATAATTTTATGATTTTTTGTGTGCATTTTTTTGCAAGACATGATACAAATGCTTGATTTTCACTTTATCATTTCGATTCGGATGTAGTTAAATTAAAAAATAACAAAAATTAGTAATTTAGAGGTCTAATTATTAAAATTATATCTTATTTCAATCAACACCTTAAAGACTGTGCAAAAAGTTTCTAAAAAAAATTTAATTTGAAATGTTAATTTTTTTAATTTCGTTTATAATTATTCATTTTGGTCTCTGCTTTTCTGTTCTATTTCACACATGAAAAATTATCAGACAAAAATTACATCACCTATAAAAATTTGAAAAAATGCAAGCTAAAATATCAAGCTAAAATTAAAATTGTTCGATAAGGCAGGTTACCTTCTAGGTTCAGTTTCAAGGTCCTATTTTTTCAGCGTTTTCATTAATAATATTCCATATGATTCAAATAAAAATTATTCACTTTTGTTTCCCTTTTTTTTAGTTCTGAAGCTGGTTCAGCCGATTTATTATTTTTTTGCTCGTTTTTTCTAAATTCACAATGCCAGATTTTGGGCATCTTGAAGTTGATGATCAATTCAAAATATCATTTCAATTCAAAAAGTTTATCTTAAGATATAAAAAAAAATCTTTGATTTAATTAAAACAAATTTAATGTAACATGATTAACATGCTATTTAGATTTAAAAAACAAAAAAATTTTGAAAAAATTTTTTCTTAATCGATTGTTAAAATCGATTTTTATATTTAAATGTATTACCTGATTTTTTGTAAAGTTTATTTGAATTTTTTATTGCAAAAGTATTAGTATCTAGCATTCTAGCAAATTAAATTTAAAAAAAATGAAATTCAAATAATAAATTCAAATTAAGTAATAAATGAAAATAAACTTGACAAAAAATCACAACATTAAATTAAAAATCGATTTTAACAATGGATTGAGAAAGATAAACTTTTTGAATTGAAATGATATTTTGAATTGATCATCAACTTCAAGATGCCAGATTTTGCTGGATAAATGGAAAATGAAGATGTCACCGAACAAATGTAGCTTTTTTGTTTTTAGGAGACGTACTACAAAAAAATACAATTGTTCTTCCAACTTTTCTTAGATTGACATCTGATGAATCACTGAATTCTAATACTCTCTCCAGGAACCATATCCTGTTTAGAATCTTACAGGACTGTCAAAGATTTCATAAAACGAAGGATCTTGTTGGGTAATTTTAGAGAGTCTTGAATAATATCTTACCCTAAAGGCTTTTTTAGGTTTTTTTTCTAGATTTCTATCTGATTCTTCTCAAATCTTAAGAGATATAAATTTGCGAATTTTGATAATATCAAGAATCTTAAGTAATTTTTATAACAAAGAATATGTTAGGAAATAAAATAAGATTCTTGTTATAGATTTCTTAAATACTTCTTAGTCAGTATTCTTAAAGATTTTTGAAAGAATCCTTAAGAATTTTTATGATGCTTTCTAACTTTTCTTATACCTTAGGTTCTTAAGGACTCCATTAAGATATATAAGGATTAATCCTTGAAAAAAATGAATTTTCTTTTTAATAGAATAATTTAAGATTATTTTAGGATCTAATTATTTATTTTATTTATTTATTTGTTTTCTGTACCGAGCTAGAGCTCCTTCAGAATAAAGTATAACAAAAAAAATAGTGTTAATAAAATAAGATAAAATAAAAAAAAAGTAAATCAGCTAAAAAAAAAAATGTAAAGAAAGTTTAAAAGACATTTATTGAAATAGGTTGTTACATGTGACAGAAGTTTACATAGTTGAAGCTTCATGAAAAAAAGTCTTAAATTAATTTTTATTTGAAAAAAGTTTGTTAATTTTTGTAAATTACTTACTAATTAGTAAGAATCCTTAATTTACTAATTAGAAAGTTAGCAAGTTAGTTAAAATAAACAAAAAACTTGCGATTTTCGATTGCTTTTTTGATTCTATCGATTAAATGGAGGCGATGAGTTTGAAGAATGGATTTGTCTCATTGTTGCAGTCTTCTTTAATATTCATAAAATATTCTCTTGCTGAATTTAGTCCCTCAATTGATTTTTTTCGACTTTTAAACTCTGTTTCTGTTTATATTGCTGGATCTGCTTGATCTGCTGCTGTAGTGATGTTTTCTGGGAAGAATTATATTTTAACATTAGAAAACTCTTTTTGTTTGTGACCACTTAAATTGTGTGTTGAAAAGAAGTATTTTGCGATTTTCTGACTTGAATTTTGACACTTTTGTTATTAATCTTAACATCATCGGCAATGTGAAATATTAGTGCAAAAATTACAGTACAAAACGTAAAAAATTTATAAATTTTTTTCTAATTGTGCAAAAATGGTTCTGTAAAGAGTACAAAATTGTACAAATTTGTACAAACGAATTCCAAGCTCTGCAAAACTCTGCAATTTTCTGTACAATTTTATGCAATAAATTGCAGAGTTTTGCAGAGCTTGCAATTCGTTTGTACAAATTTGTACAATTTTGTACTCTTTACAGAACCATTTTTGCACAATTAGAAAAAAATTTATAAATTTTTTACGTTTTGTACTGTAATTTTTGTACTAAAATTTCACATTACCACATCTTCATAGACGAAACAATTATTTTTTTCCCAAGAATTCAATTAATTCTTAGTTTAATAAATTTTGAAAAATTTTGAAAAATTTGAAAAATTTATTTGAAAAAAAATAAATTAATTTAAATTTTAGTTACAGAAATGTTGAATTCAGCAATGTTTGACGTGAATTGTAATGACGATAAGCAAAGAACCTGTTTGCACATAGCATGCTCACGCGGGTATTTGGACATTGTGAAATTGTTGTTGGAATACGGTGCCAATCCTAACATTCGCGACTGTGTGTCCAATTTGCCCATTCATCTAGCCATCATATCAAGCCATGTTCCTGTAGTGACTTTGTTGCTCGAAGCTGGTGCAGACATTCATTCATTAGACACAAACGGAAAGACTGTTCTACACTTGGCTGGCACTAGACTCAGATGGCTACTAAATGACGAAAATCACAAAGCATCAGCCAAGCTAAAATTCGAAGCTATAATGATCATGAATATGATAAAGGAATATTTAAAAAGAAAAAAAACCTCAAATACCGACCTCGATCTGTTGGCTGATCAACTAGAAAATTCTTTCAATCTAGACGATATCAATTGCTTGACCAAAAAATTGCTTAATCAATTCGAAACGTTCAATATAAGCTCGGACAGTTTTGAATCCGATAAGCTAAATCTATTAAATGTGTTTAGCAAATAAATGATACGAATCTTAGAGATTTATTTTTTTTAAGCTTTTTTATTTACATTACTTTTATGTTTAATTATTATATTATGCTTTTTAAGAAATTTTTTAATTTTTTTTTGCTTAAATAAATTATTCCAGTAAACACTTATCCAGATTTATTCAAATAAAAAAGCTTTAATCTAAATACAAATTGATTAGAAACAATAATTAATCTAGTAATATTAATACAATAAGTTATATTATTTTTTATTAAAAACGCTCTTTTTATTAACCATTAAAACTAAATTTTTTTTATAATCCCTTTTATTGTTATTTTAGGTATTAATCATTTAATTCAAGACTCGAAGAAAAAATAATCTGAAAATTAATAAAAAGTAAAAAATAGACAAAGTAAAATTATTGATCAATTTAATAAAATTGGCATATTTTTTTAAAGTCAATTTAAGTCAATTACTTGTTTATTAACATAAAAAAAGGAATTTTTAATATTTTGATATAATAATTTTTTTAATGAAATAAAAAAAGAAAAACTATCTAAAAAGAAAAAAAGTTCCGATATCTTCATATTCCACTTAATTAGACATTGTTCTAGTTCGTTGGTTCATTTATTTATCTTATTTTTATGGTTACCCTTTTTGTTGTAAATAAAAAAAGTAACGAAATCATCTGCAAAAGGGATTTTTTCTAATGTGAAGGAGCTTTAGCTCGACACAGATAAAACAAATGAATAAATCGAGCTAAAGCTCCTTCAGATTAAAAAATTTGAAAATATCTAAAAAATAAAAAAAATGTCACCTAAATAAATTTTGTTATATCTATATACAGTACCGATTTGACAAGTGGATTTCTGGTAATTTTACGTAAATTTACGTAAATTTACGTAATTTTACGTAAATTTACGTAATATTACGTAAAATTACTTTGTAACAAAAAGTAAATTTACGTATTTTTACGTAATTTTACGTATATTTACGTAAATTTACGTAATAATTGGTAAAAATGAAAATGCCAAAAAAAAGCCCGATTTTTTGAATTTTTTATTATTTTCTAATAAATTTTGAAAAAATTAGTTTCTATTTATTAAATAAAATTTTACCAAAAGTTACTTTTTTTTACTAATTTTTACGTAAATTTTTGTAAAAAATGGTAAAATATGGTAAAAAAAAGTAACTTTTGAAAGAAAATTAATAAATTTTAATTTTTCTAATAAACTAGCAGTCCGGCCATCTGCCATTTTTGTCTATCACTATATCAACTACCTATAAAACGAAAAAAAACATATATATAATCTTTTAAAATTTTAAGAATTATTTACTTTTTTTAATTGACTTATGTAATTATTACATTTAGTAATTGTAAAATTTCTTTGAAATTCGAAAATTAAACTTGTTAATTCTTCATCATTTTGAGGATCATTTTTGCAATTATATCTTATTATTTATTAAACTTTATTTTACCCAGTTAATTCTATTTGTTTCTAAAAAGAATGAATTAAAAAGATTCATTAGAGGAATGAATTAAAAAGATTCATTTGAGCAAATGATCCTCAAAATGATGAAGAATTAACAAGTTTAATTTTCGAATTTCAAAGAAATTTTACAATTACTAAATGTAATAATTACATAAGTCAATTAAAAAAAGTAAATAATTCTTAAAATTTTAAAAGATTATATATATGTTTTTTTTCGTTTTATAGGTAGTTGATATAGTGATAGACAAAAATGGCAGATGGCCGGACTGCTAGTTTATTAGAAAAATTAAAATTTATTAATTTTCTTTCAAAAGTTACTTTTTTTTACCATATTTTACCATTTTTTACAAAAATTTACGTAAAAATTAGTAAAAAAAAGTAACTTTTGGTAAAATTTTATTTAATAAATAGAAACTAATTTTTTCAAAATTTATTAGAAAATAATAAAAAATTCAAAAAATCGGGCTTTTTTTTGGCATTTTCATTTTTACCAATTTTTACGTAAATTTACGTAAATATACGTAAAATTACGTAAAAATACGTAAATTTACTTTTTGTTACAAAGTAATTTTACGTAATATTACGTAAATTTACGTAAAATTACGTAAATTTACGTAAATTTACGTAAAATTACCAGAAATCCACTTGTCAAATCGGTACTGTAAAATAAATTTTAGCACATAAAACGTTTTTGTTAAGATAAAAATACAGTCAAGACCAGATAAGAGAAATTCGAATTTGCGCAAGAAAAAATTTCTTATAAATGAAAATTTTTTTTGGGTGTATGATGGTGTTGAAGGATGAATAGAGAATTTTTGAGAAACTGCTTTGTTATTTAGATATTCTTTTTTCTAAATTAATAACAGTCATTTGATTGTTTGTTTTATCATTTTTTAATTATTTGTCATTTATAAAAAGTTCAACTTTTTTATTAACAACAAGTTTAACATGAAAATAATTTTATTTGTTTTTAAAAATCAATTTATTATATGCGATAAATTTTCTATATAAGAATTTGTTATATCCAAAAAGTAAGCACTAAACAAAAGTATATATTAAGCTATGGTTTAGTTTATTATAAGCGAAAATTTCTTATACGCATATTTCTTATAAACGGTTTTCACTATACTCTAAAATAAAAGACTTTTTCAATGTAAAAAAAATTTTTTTTGTCTGAAAAAAAAATTCAAAAATCTCAAAATAATTTTCATGAAAAAAAGGTTATTAATATTAAAATAATTTTTTTAAATCAAAAAAGTTGTTTAATTAAAAAAAGTTAATTTAAATAGATTTAGCATTTTTATAAAGTACAGGTTCGACGAATGGAAGTTTTCCAGTGGACCTGGTGGTCCCCGAGTCCCTATGTAATTAGGCAATTCTTCCTCAATGACCACCGGGACAGCAGCTCCCTCTCCACTCCAAGTTTCCAAGACAGCCAGACATCAACCTTTTTCCTATGGCCACTGTAAAGCAGCTACCATAGACGGCTTCCTTAGTATGACGTCTCCGCAAGTCTGCTAGCTGAAGCTTATTATTATTATTATTTTTATTAATATCTAATTTTTAATTTTAGTATTTTTCCATTTTAATTTATTTTTAAATTTGACTAAAGTCATGTTATCATTTAATTTTGTTTTAAGTGCAATATGATAAAGGAAAATTTTTTTCTACAAAATCTATTTTTTGTATTAATCTTTTGAATTAATAATAATAATAATATTAATAATAATAAGCTACGACAAGCAGGCTTGCGAGGATGTTTTACTAGGAAAACAACTATGGTAGCTAGATACAACGAAGACTAGATTCATTTTCAAAGACATAGTCGGTATTGGTGAAGATACATGATTAGGACAAAATATAAACAATGCGTGAGAGAGTTACGGCTAAAACAAATTGAGGACAATTTTAAATACGATTAAGTCTATAAAATTTTAACTGCTATTGCTTTTATTTGATATAGATGATTTCTTCTTATTGTACTTGTATGCATCGTATCTATTTTTGAATTGATTTTGTTTAAAAAGAATTCTTAATGTATAATTCTTTTTTTGAATTTTAATAATAATATTTTGTTATTTAAAAATTTCACGCTAATTATAAATTTTGAAATACTTGATTTTTTTAAAAGTATTTATCATATAATTGTTTTAAACCTTCCTTAGAATTAAAATCGAAAAAATTTTATTTTGAAGACTATTAAAAATAAATATTTATTGCTAAAAGATAAATTCATTGCTCAAATTATTTCTTAGTTTTAAAATTAATATAAAAAATGTAAAATTAAAAGTTATCCATTGTGCTGATATAATTTTTTTGATAACCATTAATTTTGAGTATATTTGAGTCGAATAAATATTTAGAAAAAATATCATGTGAAATCATTTTTACAATTTGCATTCATATCGATTGGTTTATAAAGTTTGTAGCCACTTCCTGCAGCCACAATACAACTTAGAAAATTAAATTTTTTGTAAATTATATTATAAATTTTAAAACAAAAAATAAAATTTTTTAAAAGAGAATATTTTAATTTTTCACCGATTATCCATTTACTATCTATGAATAGCCTTCTCTAATAGAAATGAAGCTTCATATTTTAATTTTTAAAATTAGAGTAAAGTATTTTAATTTGAAAAATAAAAAAAAGATAAATTTCCAAAATTAGCTTATTTTACATAAGCGCAAAAGTAGCTTTTGAATTTTTCAATCACATGATTGAAAATAATTTAAAAATAATTTTCCAAAAATTTTCATTCCGATCAAATTTATTTCAAAATTTAAAATATTTTTGTTTTCTTTTTTATCTGTTTGCTTTTGAAGACTGACAGCTTTGATTTTTCCAAAGTAAAAATTAAAAAAATTAAATGTATGGAATTGAGTATTCAGCCTATGCCAGAGCAATCCAAAACGATGATGTAACTGCTAGCGAATCGACTCACAGACCAAACGAGCCCAATGTAAACACTTCGTTTTCTGACCTTAGTCAGCACAGTCAAACATCCGAAGCGGAGTCATTGCTTCACAAAATTCAGAATCTTTCCGAAATACCGAATTATCTCAGACCAAATCTGTACATCAAGTCAATAAACTGTGAAAAGACAAAAAATTCCTCCATCAAGGGCCAGTACACCGACGACTTCATTTTGATTTGTGAATTTTCCGAGATCGAAGGACCTAAGCCCTTGCTGTCAATACCCACTGATGGAGGTGCCGACTTCAACAAAAATGAGTACGCATTGCACTTGATGTGCGTAGACTTCCATTCCCACAACCAAAGCTATGAAAATGAAAAAAAATTCAGATTCACCACGGACACAACAATTGTCAACTTCTGGGACGACAACACCCAAATTACTTCGTGCATTCAACATTTTACTTTGTATGACATGGAGGCGCGCGGCTTTGTCAGACCGTTCTGCATGGCTTACATTTCCAATGACCAAAAAGCGGTCGAATTTTTCCAAAACATAAAAGAAAAATTCAGCCAAGTTACTGAATTGTTCAGAAAAGGTAACCTGGTACATTTTAAGCAAGAATTGGAGCAAAAGTGTTCAGATTTGAAGCACACTGGTGACATGTTTGAAAGATGGTGCCAATCGGACACTTTAGAACGCTCCAAAATTCAGCATGATTTCGATCTGGACGAAAGTGTTGCCACACGACTCAACTCTGCCAGTTCTACTGAAAACAACAAAAGCACTCAGCTAAAGACCATCAACAACCTACTCAAAGAAACCCAGGAAGTTTTGGCAACAACCATTGAGGAATTGACAAAAAAAAACTGGCACAAGACAAAATCTTTGTTCAACAGCTTTAACCAAAGTGTAAAATCTCGCTCCTACACATTTCCTTTATCACACGAAGACAATTTAGCTCTCAAAATAGACACCTGTCAGGACCAAGTGTATAAGCCAAAAATTTGTCTTCAAGCTTTGACAGGCAGCACCACTTTTGCTTTAAACATGGAACCAAATGCTCGAAAAGAGCGCCAAAAAAATATGAAAAGACTTCATGAATTGTGTCCAGATACAGTCAAACAAGCAATCAACCAACTCAAACTAACCCAGAGATACTTTTCCACTTCGTTCCATTTGCTTAAATACAAAAAAAACTCACTAGGCCGACAAAGTCTCAAGCATAATCTTTTTTGGTCGATTACGGCCGGCGATTGTCACATTTCTGACTTTTCCTTGGACATAGACACCCAAAGCTTAAGCAAAACAATTTTAGATAAACATTTTGAAAGTAACACAAGTCAACTTTTTAGTTCCACTAGTGAACCAACTGTTTATCTGGACGCTCAAAGTCAACCAACTTTAAAAGATTACTCTTGGTCTAATTTGGAACACTATTTGGACCTGTTTGAGGAAAGTGACTCGCTTGACGACGAGTATTTGTCTGCAAACGATGCCGAGTTCACCAACCAGGAAATAATGTACGAAGATGAATACTCGTGCAAAAAAGAGCTCAACGAATACGACTTTGCCAACTCGTTACTGGCCATTTATCCGTCAAGCAACTCGTTGGCAGTGTCGCTGTCCTCTTCTTCAGTAGGTCTCTTCTACAAAGCCCTAAATAGCCTCAGATATCAGTCTAGTCTAGCGGACAAAATTGTCCAATTTCAAGAATTTAACTTTGAGGAAAATTTTAAAAATTTGTTCCAAAAATTTCCTGTTGCCTTGCCACATGTTTTTTACTCAATTTTGAAAGGCCGACCAGTTGTGTGCGTGTCCCGCTACTGTTCCAGCCACGGTCATCTTCAATCAGTGCTCGAGTGTCTGAGCAATTTTGTGCCCAACTCTTTCTATTGCATCAATTCTCTCACTTCCAAGCAGGCACCAAAATTCACCTCTTCGCCCCAAACTAACTTTGCACCAGACAGACCCAAGCTAAAGTGCATCCACGAGCGAAAGCCGATCCGGCTCAGCGACCTAAAGAACTGCAAGTTGTTCGGCTTGAGCCTGATGGTCAAAAACACCTGCAATCTGGACACCCATAAACACTACGACAAAGAAAACATAGAACACCTCTTGCTAAGCTACATTCCAATTACCATACGCAATTATGTGTCCATTTTGGACCTGGATGAATTGACCTTCTCTGGTCCCAAGTACACTGGCTCTTATTTGACAAACACTGTGTCCAAATGCGCCCATTTTAACAATGACTCCTTCATCTTCCTGTTTTTGATCACAAATCTTTTCAATTTCTACTCAAAACTAGCTTTTTTCTATGAATACTCGATCTTGTTTGAACAAGAAAATTTTCAATCCGAGTCATTGGTGAAATCGGCTCGGTTCTTGACCGAACCGAGACGGTCCATCCAAGGCTCGACCAGCAGTCTAATAGCTTTGAATCGGAGGGAAAGATTGCGAAAGCTTCTATCGGTCAAAAAAGATAAGAATAGAAGCAAATTTGAAGTGGAGTTTGAGATAATGAGCAAGTATGTTGCCTATGTGACTGATCAGGCGATTGCTTTGGACAAATGTGATTTTAAGATTGTGGAATTTTTTTTGAAGAGTCTCAAAATGAAGCAAATTTATTTGTACAATTTGGCCATGCACAAAAAAGAAGTCAAAGAAATGAATAGTAAAATGAGGAAAAATGTGAATGGTAGTGTTCCTTTGATTGATTTGGCTTCGAATAGTTCAGATACTACGGAGCCCAATTATAGTGTTAATTTTACGGAAAACAGTGACATTCAGATACCTCTTTTGGTTGAGTTTGAGGAAATTGATTTTTTTAAGAGGAAAAATTAAAAAAAATTTCATAATCGTTTGTTTGTTTTTTTTTTGTTTATTAGAATTTGTATGTTTTAAACAATAAACTATTTATTTAGATCAATTATTGACCAATACTTTAATTTTTTATTTAATTTTGAATTTTTTGAGAACATTTGGAAAAAACATTTTTATTAAATTAATTTTCATTGAAAAATGAGTTTTATTTTATTTATTTATTTATTTGTTTTCTGTACCGAGCTAGAGCTCCTTCAGAATTAAGTTTAAAAAAAAAATAATAATAAAAAAATAGTTAATAAAATAAAATAAAAATAAAGTAAATCAGCCTAAAAAAAAAGAAAAAAAAATGTAAAGAAAGTTTAAAAGACATATATTGAAATAGATTGCTACATGTGACAGAAGTTTACATAGTTGTAGCTTCATGAAATAAAGAGGAAATAGTAAGGTAGCAATTACACAATGGAGTAGGGTATTCAATATATCTTGATTCGAAGCCTTGTTTGTATTCATCCACTAGTCTGACCACCAATGGAGTAGAATGACTCAGTCCTGTCCCAACATATCTCTCACTCAACTCAAAAAGCCGATTCGAGACTGTTAGTAATTTAAGTTTATTAAAAGCCTCATGATGCAACATGTTGGAGGGGGTATCATATTTTAACTTAAGGATAGATCTGACTGCTGTATTCTGAATTGCTTGTAGTTTTTTGATATTATTTTCAGAAAATGAATTTAAGCAAGGAAAAGAATAGTCTAAAATTGATCCGACTAAAGTTTTATATAAATTTCCTAGTGTGTTTTGAGTAAGACCCCATTTTTTATTTGACAAAATCTTAATAATATTTAACCTTTTATTGCAGCGTTCTTTAATTTCGTCTACCAGTTTATTAAAGTTTAACTTAGAATCAAATTTAATACCAAGAAACTTGATTTCTTTTTGGCTCACTATTCTGTTTCCATAAATTTTTCTGTTTCCATGAGTTTTTTTTTGGTTTTCTTAAATGGTTATATAATTTCAGCACAACCAAATTCTGATTAACACAAGAAAAAATGCTCGCAACACAATCAGTCTACTTTTCATCACAAAAAGTAAATCAATCTAAGAAATAAGAAATATTTAACACAAAAAACTGTGCTTGAATCTTAATAATTAATCAAAAAACAATCAAAATAAAATTATTGATTTAAATGGATAATATTTTAGTTAAAATTTTATGAATTTTTTCTAAAGACTTTTTTTTATGTGTTTAATATTTTTTTAAATTTAATTATGCATTAAAAGATTCTTTTTATCTTATTTTTATGTGCTGAGAAGAATTCATTTTGTACTTAATTTTTTTTCATTGTGTTGAAAAGGTTGAAAATTTAATTTTTTTAATTCTTTATTTGTTAAAATTTTAGAAACTTAGATACAAATATTTGTTTCGAATTTAGAATTTTTACAGAATTTAAAAATTCATTTCATCAAAGTAAAATTAGTAAAAAATTTTCAAAGACAAAATAGAAGCACCATCTTTTAAAATTTTTCAAAATTTCTGCTTTTATAAATAAAAATATTTGTGAATAAATAAAACAAAATTATTCTAAAAAATCTTTTTTTTTTTTTAAATGAGCCATAAAGATTATGATGCAAATAAGCTTTTCGAAGCCGGTGGTATATTCTTGTTTTATGATGTACCGCAGAACAGTGAGTTTGGAATCGACTACAATTGTTGGAAAACTGGCGAAAATTTCAAAGGAGTGAAAATGATTCCACCAGGAATACATTTTATCTACTTCAGTGTATCAGACAAATACGGCAATATCGGAATTCGGAGCGGATTTTTTCATGATTTCAAAGTAAAACAAGTAATTGCCAAGAAATGGAATCAACAATCCGAAACTATAGAAGACTATCATATGAGTGAAGATCAGATCCAAAATTTTCAGCAAAGAAAACAAGAATATGATAAATTTCTTGGTGCATATCCCTACGATGAATACAAACGCTGGATGTCACTTACAAATTGTATCACCACCGATCTACTGAATATTTTGGAGCCGGAAAATAAAATAATTTCTAGTGGTTCTTGTCTTGTTGGCAAAAAATTCACAATTACTAGGTCACCCGAAAAAAACAAAGAAAAAGTGGAAATTTTCAAAGTTCCTAGTGATTTAAAAGAGGCCGAGCAGCGTCTTCCTAAAATGCAGCACGAAAAGTACACCAATATTCGTTTTTCAAAGATACAGGAAGAAATTTTTCCTCAAGAAGTTAGTCCAGTAGAAATAACAGCGCATCACATAGACTTGTCTCACAAGCTGGAACATTTTATAGCAGATCAGTCTGGAAAAAACAAAAATTGGATTCCTATGAACATTTTGGGAGAGTTGCAATTTGCATTTATATGCTTTTTGATCGGACATGTGTACGATGCTTTAGAACAGTGGAAATTCTTAATCAATTTATTGTGCAATAGTGAGAATTTGGTCAAAAAATATCCGGAATTGTTTATTCAGTTTGTTCAAGTTCTTTTTTTTGAATTGAAGGAAATGCCGGAGGATTTTTTTACTGATATTTTAACCAGCAATAATTTTCTGATTGTGAACTTACATAATTTTTTTGATAATGTTAAATCTGTAGCTGAGTCTATTGATGAGAATGAGAAAATATCACGGTTGAGTGGAAAATGCGCAAATTTCAAAAATTATTTAACAGAAAAATTTGGATTTGATTTTGAAGAGGAGCCTGATGAGTACGCACCAATTGTATGTCAAGATGTTAATTGATCACTTTTGAATTTATTTTATTTTCAACTTTTTTTGTAAATAAATGATTAAATAATATGTTGAAAAATTATCTTTTTCTTCAAAAAGTTTTATTTTTAATTTATTTAAAATCAATAAAATAATTAAGAAAATTATTTTTTTAGTTTAGTTTTTGTTTCATTCCAGAAAAGAATTTATCTTTATTTTTATCGAAAGGATTTTTTTAAAATAAAAAAGAAAACTAATTGAATTAAATTTGTTTAAGACTTGTTTTTTATATTGATACTAAATTACATTGTTCTGCTACTAAATGTTTAAATATTTGATAGTTCAGGATAAAAAGAAGAAATTGTCAGGTACCTATCACACAATGGAGTTTGATATTCGATATATCTTGATTTGAAACCTTCTTTATATTCCTCCACCAGTCTGACGACCAATGGAACAGAATGACTCAATTATGCATGCACAAAAACCCAGAATTCAAAAGTTATCCCACGCAGTATCTCAAATGTGTTTACGGCCATCATACTACTACAGTCGATTCTCCGTATAACGAACCTCTTTATAACATAACGAAATCCTGATATAATGAGTTATATTGACATGGAGTAAGTTAAATGGAATAAGACAAAAAATTGTACTATAGAATTTCTTTATTAAAGGATTTTTATTTTGAAATTTTAATTTTTTAATTTCGATAATTATTATTCATTGTGATCTATGCTTTTTTTCTTTTTTTATTAACTTAAACCGACTTGAAACGAACTAGGAGTTAGACTGAGCAGTAGTAATACTTTTCTAAAGAAAATAACCTTTATATAACGAATTAAAAAATTTACATAAGTTAATAAACACCTTTTTATTGTTAATCTAAGAATTTTTACTGATAAAAATGAATGAAAAGCAAGTCTGCAAAAAGAGTAAATAAATTCGCCTATGTGTCAATCGATAGCAACTTGACTGCGCGTGGAATAGTCTCAGAGGCAGAAATCGTCGATTCAAAAGCAGCTAAAAATCCATAGACCGTGATACAGAAATCGAATAGCAACAAGATGCAAATAGACAAGTGATTAGCTCAAAAGAAGCAATCGATAGAACAAATGAACTGAAACATTTTTATTAACAAAAAAGATGATAATTCCAGTGTAATTAATTTATTATTTAATATTATAAAAAGAACCAGTTTAAAAAAGTGTACATTGATAAATGTAAACAAACAAATTATAAATGATTTTAATTTGAAATTATGTACTTTATTATAATTTTATTTTTATTACTTTAATTTTTCATCGCCGAATCTGGCGTAATTTTGTGAACAAATAAATAAAAATAAATTAATATTGAAAATTTTATAATTGAAAGAAGTTTTATCAAACTAACATCCATTACCCGTTTTTTTCATATAAATTAACCTTTTGTTTTTTTTTTTTGCACTTTTACTTTAATTTTTTCAATCAATAAAGTTTGGTATAAAATTTTTTTATCGCCATCGTTTTATATGGTAATTTCTATTTAACGAATACCGAATTTTCCGCCAAGTAGTTTGTTATAGCGAGAATTGACTGTATAAAAAAATAAATTAAGACTAGGTACAGTGGGAAAAAAATTGGTAGCTACAAAAAGGTATCAATTTTATTCAGTACTAAATATATTTTTTTCGTCACAAAAATAATTATTAGAAAAAACAAAATGAAATAAAATAAAAAACAAATTCTCTTTATTAGAAACAAATCTTATTTTATAGTAACAAAAATAAATCTAAGTGTGAAAAAAAGATAGAAAAATAAAATAAAAAAATCAATTAAACTTGTAATCTACCGCTATTCTTTTTCTTTCTTTCTGTGACTTAGTTTGCATTTTTTGATTTTGGTGGACATCCTCGTTTTTTAGGACCACTAACTGCAACGGTTTCTACTGCAATGCTCGACGTGGATGAAGTTGCTTGTGTCTGTTGATGATTAAATATAATCGGATTTAAAAGACCAGCTGAATTTCTATTCAAAGCGTTATCTGCTTTCTTTCTTCTACCCCTTTTTGCGTTCGCCTCTATGTTCAAATCTAATGAAGGTATTATATTCAAATGTAACATGTGTGCTATTCCAATTAAATGTTTACAAAATAAGTTTTTTTGCCAATATTCACATGAACATGTATTTTTTTGTAAAAAAAATTAGCTGAGTTTATTTATTTGTATTTCTGTACCGAGCTTAAGCTCCTTCAGATTAAAAAAAAATTAAAATAAAGTTAAATAAAATAAAATAAAGTAAAAAATAAGAAAGAAATAAAGTTAAAATAATATAAGTTAAAAAATTAAATTTTAAAAGGCTTTTGCTATGTTGAGAATTATTTATTTGTTAAATTGAGTTATTTAGAAAGTTAAACTCATTAAAACCTGATAATTGACATTAATTTTTTCTGTTACTAATAATAAATTGATTAGTTACTACTAAATTGATTTTATTATTAATAAAATGACGAAAAAAAATATTTTTTTTACTGTCGAAAATACATGCCCTACAAAAATAGCAACCTAATTCAATAGTAAGTATTTTGACACATAAATTGTCAACAGGTCGAGCAAAGAAGTAATGAATTTACAGCAAAATAGCCCTTGCAATAAAAAAGTCAAAAGACATTTAAGTAAAAAAGATTAAATTAAAAAATTTTATTTAGAATCTTTAAAATAGCATATAATATTGTAAAAATAAATGTATTTAAGTGTAATATTTAAAAGAAAAAAGAAAAAAAAAAGGTCAATGATAATTTGGCATAAAAGTGTTACGTGAAGTAAAAATTTTATTTACATTTAAATTTTGTTTGATTAACTTTATTAGACTATTGAACAAGGCCTTTATCGTCGCCCAAAATAAAATAATAAGAAACTTCACTGTTATTTAGTTTAGAAAAAAAAAAAAAAAGAAAAATCATGGATCTCCTAATGAATGGATACAAAATTGGCTAATTTTGGTGTCAAATGCTGTTTATATTCAATATTGTACTTTTTGATTGCCTTGGCAGCCAAACACTGCAGATTGACGTAATTAATGGGATTAATAACTTGGTGCATCTTTCCACCTTTGTACATATCAGCCGCTGTCTTACTGAAAGAGTTACACGTGTCCAGATGTGTGCCACTGTTGAGCAGCAATTTGATAATTTTGTCTCGTTCGCTCAGCGACGAGCTCTCGTTGTCGGTCAGCCTCACGCTCATATTTCGGTTGAGAGCGGCCAGATGCAGCGAAGTGTTTCCGTCGCCGTCGATGGCGTTCGGATCGGCGCCGCATTCCAACAGCAAACTAAGAACTTGTGGCGACGGAAAGCTGCTTAGCGTGTGATTTTTGATCACCGAGGAGCTATCTCGAGTCGAGGCCAAGTGAATTAGACTTGAGCCTTTGCTGTTCTTTGGCGCCAGTTTGATCAATTCGTAGACTAGTTTTTTGAGCTTGAAGCTTTCCTCGGGACTGCAGTGGTTGAGCGACTCGGCCACAACAACTAGAAAGTGGACGACGACTACTAGAGTGCGGTCAAAGTGTCCGTATTCAAAGTTTTGTAGCGAGGCGCTCTGGTTCGATGTCTCGTCCTCTTGACGCTCTTCGACCACTTTGTTGTAACAAATGGATGATTGAATTTTTTCCTTTTGGATTTTTTGGATGTTGTTGGCCACGTTTTCGTCCACATTTTCCTCTTTTCTCACTAGCTTTTGTTGATTGTATTGTTTGATTAGACTGAGGCCTCGTTTAACTTCCTCTACTGCTTGATTAAGTATTTTGATCACTGTCGTTGTGTACATGTTTAGGATGTTTAGATGATTGACGTCGTTCAGAGCACTGTCAATCGAAGATTCTCTCCTCGACGAGCTCGATAGACTTGGCAGTTGTTTCTGCATGTATTGGAACAATTCAGTGAACGAAAGAAACGAGCTTTGGACCATTGGGTGGAGCGGGTCGAGCGATTTTTGCTGCGTGTCCAAAGCGTACAGCCATAGGAGAATGCATTTTCGAAAATTTCCACAATCTTGTAAAATTTCAAAATTAAATAGAATTAATATAAAAGCGTCATTTAAAAATATATTAAATCTTCAATTAGAATAATAGTCAATTTAGTGTATTATTCGTTAATTAAAAGTATTAGTTAAAAGTCTCAAAATTTAGTTAAAAGTCAATTAAAAAAAATCATCACCTAATAAATAAATTTTATCATTTAAATCAATTTTATTAATAATTTTTAAAATAAAAAAATTAATTAATTTTTACTTTTACTTTTTTTTGACTGTTTTTTTTGGTTACCTTACTCCTATTATATT
Organism: Brachionus paranguensis; assembly: GCA_016802215.1. Taxonomy (NCBI): domain Eukaryota; kingdom Metazoa; phylum Rotifera; class Eurotatoria; order Ploima; family Brachionidae; genus Brachionus; species Brachionus paranguensis. Next base: position 1,230,931 of record JAESIX010000022.1, on the reverse strand, counting down.
TCCTAAATTAATGTGGCATTCTTCAGCTGGAAAGGAGTCCAAAAATTCTTCACTATATGACTTTTCTTTCTTTGAACAGAATGCACTTCCTGGAATGATTCGGCATTGTGAATTTTGGAACAAAGAACAAAAACAAACATTTTAAAATGAAACAACTTTTTTTTTACTGTGAGTCTAGAAATTGTTCTGCAAAATGTATCAGATAAAGATTTGGAAAGTGCTTTATTAAATTTTTCAGCTACTATTACAAATCTTAGTAATTGGTGTTCTTATAATAAGATTGATATTAATTGGTCTAAAACATTTTGCATGATCTTTTCGAATAGTCGAACTAAATTTCCTGAGAAGGTAAATATTTGTGGAAAAGATATTCAAGTCGTAGATGAAATAATGCTCTTAGGTTTTAAGATTGATCAAAATCTTAATTTTTCAAAGCTTGCCTGTAGTATCTCATTAGTTGTAAACAAAAAACTATTTAGTATTAATACACTTTTCTATCTTTCTACTTCTGTAAAAATTCAGTTTTTTTAGTCATTTATTTTGCCTTATTTTGATTATTGTTCAACGCTTTTGTGTTATTTTTCAAAAGATGCAATTGTTAAACTTGCTAAAAGTTATTATTTTTCAATATTAAAAATATCTAAATTTAAATTTAAATTTGAATTTAATAACTTTAATTGTGTTAATAATTTTCTAGAAAAATATGGCTTATATGCATTTCAGCATAAAACTCTTGATAGAATGCTATCTTTTGCCCATAAAACACTTTTTTCCATAATTCACCTGAAAATTTAAGAATTAAATTAAAGAAAAATGACTCAAGAAACTTAAAATACAATTTAAGGAATAGCGGAAATCTGATTGAACCTATGTCAAAAACGGCTAATGGTGAAAAAACCTTTGAATATTTTTATACAAGACTGATAAATAGCTTTGTGATCAAGAGATTAATGTTGAAGTTTTCAACTTTCAAACAATCAATTTTCAATAATATCAATTTGATTTGTATAGATTTTGAAAATAAATTAAAAAAATTCAATTTAAATGTTTCAATGTTTTACTTTTTTCAATAATTTTAAATAATTAAATAAATGAGGTGTTAATCGGTCATTAATGACATGGGCACTAGCCTGTTGATTAACCTTGAATAATAATAATACAAACTTTGTACTACCCAAATTAAGACTCTGCAAAAACTCCGCAAAAATACTGTAAAAACTCTGCAATTTAATTTTTATGATTTTCTAATGCATTTAGTGCTTTGCAGACTTGTAGAGTTTTTGTAGATTTCATTTTAAAATTTTTGTTTTTTTTTGTTCGAAAATTCACAATGCTGAATGATTCTAGTACATTCTCAAACAGTACATTTTTTTGATATTTAATTTTTTCAAGATACAATTAATCGAAATTTATGCTGGTTAATTATTCTCATTAACAATTAATAGTTATAAGTTTTATTTAATCCTTTAATACTTTTTAGTTCCACGTAATATTAATAATTGTAACTTAATCTTTTAAAATGACAACTAATACTTTTAGATGACGATTAATACATTTAATTGACATTTTTTCTAATGTCTTTTAATAAAAACAAATGACGTATTGATATGCGGTCTTTAATTAATCAAGCTCATTTAGCCAAAGATTTCGGTCAGAAAAAAATTAAAAAAATTTTTTTTTAATTTTGAAATTATTGTGGAATAAATCCGGAAAAATGTTCAGTTGAAAATTCTAATCTGAGTTCAATTTTAAATTATAAAATATTTTTCTCTTAGATCAATTTTACTATTTTACTATTTTAGAAATTTTTTTTTAAATTTATCACATAAAACAGTTTCAATAGAAAAGAGACAATTTTTTGCAAATTAAAACTTTTGTGGATATGTTTATTTCTACAGGCATTTATGTTAACTTAGATAATATTTTTTAAAAATATAATTGCTATCAAAATTTTTTAGATCCTGAAATAAATAAGTGGTTCATTAGGGTAAGGGTGAGCATTTGAAGAGGGTAAGTTTCATTCAATCTCAATTTTTACTTAAATTATCGAATTCCAATTTAGAGAATAATTTTCTAGAATAGTAAAATAGTAAAATTGATCTAAGAGAAAAATTTGCTAAAATAGTAAAATCTAGCTATCCAAAAAATTGCTGCAGATTTCTAAAATATAAAACTAAAATTAAAATATAAGGATGCATTGGACATAGATCTAAGTCCGAGAAAAAATTAAAGAAAATCAAAATATTCTAAAAAAAATATATTTAAAGTCCATTTATAGACTTAAACTATAGCCCTAACAGTCCAAACATACCAAATCTCTATTATGATCTTGATCTTGCATTGATGAAGAAGTTGAACACGTTAAACATTTTTTTCTGAAGCTTTTGAATAAATATTCTTTGGTTTACTTTAATAAAATAAATTTGAACAAAAAAAGGGTAATAAAAAGTGATTTTCCTATTTCAATTTTCGAACGATAAATATAAATTTGACTGTTAAACAACTCTGAAAATTACCGTCGACCATCATGTCAAATAAATACTGTGAATTTACGTTAAAAGCTTTAAGTTCTAATGATCAAATCAACATTCTAAGATTAATTAATAGTTACGCATATAAAACTAAGTTCTAGCATCCACAATAAATAACTGGAAATTACGAGATTCTTTTCTGCAAGTCTTCATTGATCAAAATTTATTTTTTTATTTATTTGATTGAGTCATTCTGTTCCATTGGTCGTCTGACTGGTGGAAGAATATAGAGAAGGTTTCCAATCAAGATATATCGAATATCCAACTCCATTGTGTAATTGCTACCTTACTATTTCCTCTTTTTTATCTGAACTATCAAATATTTAAACATGTTTTACCTCTAGCTATTTCAACATATCTTTTTTAATTTTCTTTTCATTACTTAGACTTAATTGTCTTTTTTGAATATTTTTATTTATTAATTTTTTTTATCTTATTTAACTTTATTTTAATCAATTAATTTTTTGTTGTACATTTTTTATTCTGAAACAAATAAATAAATTTGACAATCTGTACCGAGCTAATGCTCCTTTAGAATTAAAATATACAAAAAAAATAAATTAATTAAAATTAAGTTAAATTAGATAAAATAGAATAAAATTAAAATTAACAATTTAAAACGATATAGTGAAATAGCTAGAGGTAACACATATGTTTAAATATTTGAATGAAAACTTTTTTTTAGTTTTTTGATTGTCTGTGCCAAGCTAAAGTTCCATCAGATCAAGATTTATTTAAGATACAGAATCTAGAGACTATTTAAATCGAAAAAATGCCGACTTTGTCGACCATGACAAAAACTTTGTCTTATGAATTTTTATATTAAACAAACTTAATAAAATCTAATCTAAAAATTATTTCTTAGTCCACAAAATCAAAACTTTATTTAGCTAAATAAAACATAAAATTTACCTGCATAAACAGCGCCGCGATACCGGATATAATAAGTAGTGTCCGGATGCGTGGGCCCTAGAATTCTCTCCCTGATTAGCAGTGCTTGCATTCGCACATCATCCGGATCGGACTTGATGTCGTTCAGCTCTTTTTCGTCCATGAACTCGCACGCGTAGTCATAGGCCTCGATGGGGTTGCTGTGAACAGTCGACTTTTTATCCAGCCGAGTCCTAGTTCCATCGGGCTTGGCAACCACAGCGTTTCTTCGCTCCAGAGCAGTTTTCCAATAGTTGTACGCAGAGAGCATGTCGTGTTTTTTGTCGACAAAAGTGGCGCCGAGCAGCTCCAGAGCGCTTATTTTCTCGAGCGGCTCGCACTCGTCCCTGGTGAGCAAGTATTCGACGATGGCCGAGTTGCCAGTGACAGCAGCGGCAAGCAGCGGCGTCATTCGGTAGGCGTCGGGCGCCATTTTGGCACTGTAGGACAAGAGCAGCTTCATGATGTCGAGGCTGCCGCACTCGGCGCAGTCGTGCAGCGCCGTGTTGCCCTTGACGCTCTTGCGGTTCAAGTCGGCGCCTTTGTTGATCAAGTACTTGGCTATTTGAAAGTGGCCCTTGTAGCAGGCGATCATGAGACAAGTGTGTCCGTGCCGGTTGGCTATTTCGATGTCGGCATTGTTCTCGACCAGAAATTTGACTATGTCGATGTGGCCGTCGAAGCAAGCGGCCCGCAGCGCCGTGCTGTTCGATTTGGTCGTCGAATTCACATTAGCTCCTTTGCTAATCAAGTACTTGACAATTCTGAGGTGGCCGGCGGCGCTGGCGCACCACAGCGGCGGGGCGCCCTCGATGTTCTCGCCCTCGAAGTTCACCAGGCCCGTTTGCTCCAGGTCGGCCTGGCACACCTCGGCCAAGTACTCGACCACGTCCAGGTGTCCGTTGCGGCACGCCATTATCAGGCTGGTCGCGCCGTTGTGCTTCATGCCCACTAGCCTTTTGCGCTCGTCCTTCGACTTTCTGTTCAAGAACTGCTTCAGTTGTTTGACCCGGCCCGACTTGGACAGCTGAAAGGCTATTTCGTGCGCCTCCATGTGCTCGGCGTAGCGCGGCACTGTCAATTGAATATCGCTCATTCTATTGCCTATTTCTCACAACACAACTTTATCTAAAATAAATTGAGCAAAATAGAAAAAATTTTTAAGAATTTTTATTTTTTTTAAATATTATAATCGAATGCAAATTTTGGCCGACTGAATAGAAAAAAATTGAAAAAATTTTGTTTGTGTGCCTAATCAATTATTTTGCTTTTTTATTTTTTGTCGAGCTCAATTTTTGTCTCCTTTGCTCTGAACAATGCAAAATATTTAAAGTATTTGGTCGAGGCATCGAATTCCTATGGAAACCCATGTTCCTTTTTTAGTGAACAAAAAAATCAAAGTGTAAAACAAAACCAAACAACAACACCACAAAACAAAAATGCTTGCAAATTAGCAAAAATTAAAAAATATTAACTCGCTATTTATAATATTCGAGTTGCATATTTGTGTAAGCCGAAATCGCGCTTGTTGCAAAACCTTGAAAAGTTGAGAACAAGCCTAAATTATGCTCTGTGTGTTCACTTTACAATTACATAACTTTTAATAAATTATTTCAGCAATAATTAAACGAAATTAATAATTTTGTTGCTGTCTAACTAACCAAAGTTTACATTTAGGCTAATATTGGATGGACGAGAAAAGACACGAGTGGATGTCGGCACTGCCCGATCACCTCAAGCTAAACGAAATAACGATACCGGGCACGCACAATAGTTGTGCGTTCCACTGCTGCGTGGTTGCCAAGTGTCAGAAGAACTCGCTTGCCTATCAGCTCAATAATGGTGTCAGGTTCATAGATGTTCGGTGCAGACACGTCAATGACTCGTTTCGCCTGCATCATGGGCCCTTTGATCTTAACTTTGACTTTGACACTGGCTGCATTGATTTGTGCATTCAGTTTCTCGAAGCTAATCCAAGCGAAGTGATCCTGATTCTAGTCTCTACTGAACATAAGCCTGAGTCAAATCAGCGTCAATTTGATGATGTATTTTTGAATTACATCGAAAAGAATAAAGATATCTGGTTTTTGCACGAGCACTGTCCAAGTTTGGCCGAGTGCAGAGGTAAGCTAGTTTTGCTTAGGAGATTTTTTTCGAAAAAAAAGCCACTTGGTATTGACATGTCTGGATGGAAATTCAATCAAACTAATGAGATTAAGAATCATGCTGAGTTTGGCTTCAAGGTCCAAGACGTTTGTAATTCAACTGCGTCTAAGAAATGGCTCGAGATTAAAAAATTGCTTGATCATGCCAATTCTTCTGGTGAAAAAAATATTTGGTACTTGAATTATTGCAGTGCTGAAAAGTGGCCCATTCAGCCTCCTGCTTTTATTTCCTGGCGAGTTAATAAAAATCTGCTAGCCTATTTGCAAAATGAGTCTCAGCCAGTCAATGACAATCACATGGATGACATTTGTCAAAACACTAAAAGCCATGGTATCATAATTATTGATTTTGCAGAAAAAGAAATTATTCAAAGCATTTATAAACTCAATTTTAACTAATTAGTGTACTTAAACTTAGAACATTCCATTTGTTTATTTTCAACTTAATTTTAAAGTACAAAATATAAACTCTTTTTTTAATCAAAGATTCTAAAATTAAACTTTAAAGTAAACTTTTATAGACGCAATAAAAGCGTTTTTTTATACTTTGTTGTTTATTTTTTTCTGAAAAGATGTCGTCACTTAAATAGTTCGATCTAGTCTAGAAAAAATAATGCGAGGAAAAATTTTATTAGTAAAAATTTAAAAAATTATCTTTGTTTTGAGAAAAAAAAAGATTTAAAGCTTAATAGATAAATTTATATTCTTGTTGATAATTTGCTCAAGGCTTTAGTAAATAGTTTGAAAATTTTGAGATACAATTCATCTCCACTCGATAAATAAATAATCTTCAAGAATAAAATATTCACAAAAATTGGTTAATTTAAACAATCTTCATGGTTATTAGTAAAATGAATTTTTCCAATGTTAAACATGAAGCTTGTGAATTTGCGAAAATATTTTATTTTTCTAGTGGTATCAAGATTTATTTCTTATGGACCTTTTTTACTTTAATAGCTAAAATTTAACCAAAAAAATAAAAATGCTAAGACAAGCATAAATTTTTAAAATTAAAAAAAAAATTTATTTTTATCCTTGATACGAACCATGGAATCTGAGATTTTGAAAATTATTTAAATTGAATGCGCCCGCCATGCGTTAAACTTAGATCAATAGACCATTTGATTGATTGAGCCTTGTAAAATTTCTATCAGTATTCATTCAAATGTTCTTTTTGGGTTTTAAACGTCATGTACGGGTGATAAATTAGGGTTTAGAGTTTTATATTTAAGACATTTATCAATCATGCAAATAAAAAATACCATTTACAAATTAAACTATTTTAAATTCATGAAATCTATTTAGTTGCTCTTTCCTAGATAAAAACGACGATTTTTTTATTCTTTCAAATTCTTTTTTCACAAAAAAATTAAAAAAATTTAATATTAAAATTTTTCAATTAATTTAAGTGGCTCTGATTTAAATGAAACATGAAAATATAAAAAAAACATATATAAATTGTCTTATTTTCATATTCATTGAGCTAAATTTACTTTTTTCTTTTTCTTTTTTAAATTAATTTTATTTTTTACTTTTTGAAATAGTCCAATAAAGACTTATCATGATTGCCCACGAATTATGAAAATAAAATCATAAATTAAAGAAAATAAAAAAGTTGCAAATCATTCATTTATTTATAATAAGAGTTCCTTAAGTTGTAATTGCTTAAGTCATATATTGTCATTAAATTAAATATTTCTGATTAAAACTCGAAGTAAAAATTTGTATTTGAAGCTTTCATTGAAAAAAAGAAAAGTTTTCTTATCAAAACTATTTTAAAAAGCATAATTTTTTTCGTAATTCTATAGATTCATTAATAAAAAAACTCGAATTTTCTGAGATATCATTTGAACTATAAATAAATTAAAAAAATATCTTTTCATTTTATTTTTTAAAATTTTTGAAGACAAAAAGAATATGTTAAATCTAAGTCTTGTGAATTGAATAAATATTAAGATAGCATTAAAAATCAATCGATACATAGATCATTTTATATAAAGTTTTATTATTAATTAATTTTTTAAGGTAATTCATTTCACATAAGATAATGAATGAATTAAACTAATAAATATTTAGTTTTCTTCATTTAAATATCTATAATTAAATTTGAAAAAATACAATTTTTGTAATCGTCTAACAATCTTTCAGTATTTTTGATGAATTCACGAAAAATTTTAATAAACACTTGAATCTAAAACAAGAAAGAAACTTTTTACAAAAAAAATAGTTTTAATTAATTTTTTATTCAAATAAAATTTTTTTTCTTGCAATCTTGATTTTATAAATATTCAATTATAGCCTAAAAATTTTTAGAATTTAAATTGGACCACAAACTCTTCGGATTTGAGCTGATATCCATGTTTTATTTTCATATATGAGAATAGATAAGCACGGCGGTTGAAAAATTTTTTTTTAGAAATATAATTTGTTCCTTTATGTGAAGCATAGATTTCAGAGATTTTGTAAGAAAATATGATATATAAGTACCTCAATGAACTTCAATAATGGCGTAGTAAATGGAAAATTTATTTCAATGTTTTCTAGTTTCCAAAAAGCTTCCAATTTTAAACGTTTCATTTGGTTTTTTATGATATTTTTAAAATAGTCGCAGTGCTAATATATCGCTGTTAATTACATTGCTTGTGATTTTAAATTCCTTTGAGACATTTTACTATCCAAATGAATTTTATTTTTTCCATTTTTAAGTAGAACTTTGACTGCTTGGACGATATACAGTGGAACATTATGGTTATTTAGAAAACAAAACAAAATTTTTCTTGAGATTGAGTTGTAAGCTTTCTTTAAATATATTAATCTATAAAAGTGATAAAAAATGATATGATTTTTATAAAAAATCTTATAATTAATTTGAAACTTATAAAAAATTAAATATTGACATGACATGCTCTGCAAAAACTAGTAATTGAATTTCTATAATTTAGAAGAGTGTACATTTTGTTACATTTTTTAAAATATCTCGCCAAAAATTTTTCATCAACTTAAATTTTGAGGACAAAATTTAATAAAAATTCTGATAAATCTCTGAAATATTGTTAAGTTCTTTTAAGTTCCACACTAATGATCGATTAAATTCATTTATACTAAAACTTGAATCTAAAATTAAAAAAAAAGGAGTAAGTTTAATTTTGCTTTTTAAAAATTGGATTTAAATACTATAAGAAATTTATTTTTAGAATGTACAATTAATTTAAAATTTTCAATATAGAATTGAAAAAAACTCAACCAAAAATGCTCAAAAACTTAATTTTCCAAAGCTCTAGATGCTTCAAGTAAGCTTTGAAAAAGCTGTTAATTAAATTCTGAAATTAAAAAAAAAGATTGAATCTCTTGCCAAAACAACTAACTTTGGTCAACCTAAAAAATCAAACCACAATCTCAAATTATCATGACATAGAAGGATACAAGCCAGTTTTCATGAATTATTCCACTACTGTTTCCTATCCTAAAGACTATTTTCAGAAAATAATTGACATCCAGCGTCATGAAAAAATAACTCCTTATTTATTTTTTGTCAAAGAACAGCTTAAATTCAATAATCAAAATGGCAAGTCTAAATTTATAGGAATTTTTTATTTCATTTTAATAGTTTAGATGTTTCACATAAGCAAAAAATTAAAGAAATTGGTGAAAGATGGAGATCAATGTCTGAGGATGATAAAAAGGCATTTTTAATTAATAAAATTTATTTATTGGTAAAAATTTATGTTTTGTAAATTATTTAGAAATACATTGATCTTTCTGTGAAAAACCGCGAGGATTTAACTCATCAAAAAAAGATTCTTCTATCTACTTTGAATGAGGATGAAGTCAAAAATTTAAATAATGATATTTTGAGCGAAAAATTGCAGCGTTTAAAAAAACTAAAACAGATTCGAATTAAAAAAGTATTATTTTAAAATTCAGTAATTTTTTCTATTTTTTTTCCAAAGGAAAAAATTATTCAAAATGCTCCGAAGAGACCAAAAGGTGCGTTTATTTTGTACTGCGACACTTTGGACAGGGGTGATGCTCATGTAAAAGATTTTTTGCGTGGTGCTGCTGCTAAATGGAAACAAACGGCTGAACAAGATAGGCAGGTAATAAGAGCTAAATTTATTTTTTAACTGGTTATTCCGAATTTGTATTTAGAAATTTTTCTTCCAAGCAAACGAGTTAATGGAACAGTACAAAATTGACTATGCTGAATGGGAAAACAAGATGATAGAAAAAGGCAAGAAGAATCTACTAAGAAAAAAATCAGCTGCAGCAATCAATTCGACAAGTAATAAGAAACCTAAAAAAAAAATGGCCAAAAATATGATGACAAAATCTGTTAAGCGTCAATCTGTCAAAAAATCGGCTAAGAAAACCGATTCCACAATTGATAAGTCAAGTACCTTTGGTGTAGTTTCGAAATGAATTTTAAATCAATTATTAAAATTATTAAAACGATTTATAAAAATCAACGTCTAATAAAAAGAATCATTATTTTAAATTAAAATAATTAAATATTAAAACAAACTTTTATAATTAAAATAATTAAAAACAATTTAAAATTTTCATTTCAAAAAAAAATGTTTTTTTTTTAAATTTATCAAAAAATATTTTAATAATAAGAGCAAGAGGGTATTGTGAAATTCAAAAAAAACTAAAACAAAAATTCTTCATATTTTGATAAATTTGAATTTACTAAAATAAAATATTTTTAAAAAATAATGTAAAAAAGTGCAACATGCATCTAAAATAAATTTTTACTTTCTTTTTTTTAGGAAATCAAATCAATAATCAATTAAAATCCTGTTGATGTTATGTTTTATGTTTTTTTTTTAAATATGAAAAAATATATTATATAAAAAAGGTGCAACAAAGTATGTTGCACTTTTTTGCAGTATTTTTTAAAAAATATTTTATTTTAAATTTAAATTTATCAAAATAGGAAGAATTTTTGTTTTATTTGTATTTGAATTTCACAATACAGAGCAAGAGGAATTAATTAGAAATTTTTTTTTTATATTGCATATCACGATTGATATTGATGAGAGAAAAAAGATTCAGGACAGTCTAATATAATCTTTTTAAATTAAGTTATATAAATCAAAAATTTTCGTAAAAGAAAATTGGAATGTTTTATTTTTTTTCTTTTGTAGTTTTAAAAATTTTTTAAATTTTTTTATTCTTAATTTTTAATGAAATAATAAAATTGAAAAAAAAATTTCTGATCGTATATTGATAATTTTTTTCAAATATTAAATGCAAAAAACGTTCATATTGCCATATATTAAATCCAAAAGGTTTAGTTGAAGAATTTTAAATTTAAATTTAGACCACGTGACTAGATTAATTAGAAATTCATAACATTTACAAAATTCAAAAATGTTTATGATACCAAATATTGCAAAAAAGTAAGATAATCCAAAAAAAACTCTAAAAAGACCTAATTTTATTTAGTCTAGAGCTGCTTAATATCTTTCGCACAATTGAACGCTCTTTGGGAACATTTCAGCTTTCTGGCAGCAAACAAAGAAAGGACAATTCTCTTATTAAACAATTTATTAACGAAGCCAAGTTAAAAGATGCTCAAAGACCAAAAAATCATGAACTGATCATAAACGATGATTTTATCAAAAAATACCAAGAAATTATGTCAAAGAGGCCATCAAATGGAATTAATCTTTTTATTTCTGAAAAAATCAATAAAAACAACTCGAATTTTGCGACAGAATTCTCCCGGGTTAGCAAACTTTGGTCAAATTTAAATAAAGAAGAAAAAAAAGTAAATTTAATTTATTGTTATGGCGATACAACAAAATTAAAATTCTCTAAAAAAATTGTAGAGCTATGACAACCGAGTCAAACTCGTTCAGAACGAAATTGACAATAATTTGAATAGTCTACTGTCCAAACTATCAATTGATGAAATAAAATATTTCAAGGAAAAAATTAAAATGCTTAACAAATTACGAAGAGAAAAATTGCAAAAATTCCGCATCAAAAAGCAACAAATTGCTCAAAAGATGCCCAAAAAACCCATGAGCGCTTATTCCATATTTTTAAAAGATTATCAAAAAAACGAGCAAAAATCTTTTTCGGTAAAAATAATTAAAGTTTTATCATATCTAAATTTTTACAGCAAGTTGTGTTTGAATGTGGCGAAAAATGGCGCGCCCTGAACCAACAAGAAAAAAATGTATACAATTTTGTTTAGAAAATATGTAAAAATTTTATTTAATTAAATTTTTAGAAATATACATTAGAAGCCAAGCGAATGTTGGACGAATATAGAGAGCAAATGAAAGACTGGGAGAACAGAATGATCATGGAAGGAAAGGTTCAATTGATTTCAAGTGGAACTAGGAACAAAATTGGTTCAAATCTTAGAAAAATTATAAAAAAAGAGCATGATTTAAAATCCAGTAAGAAAAAGAAAAATATGAGTCGTCGAAAAATAAAAGGAGAAATCTAATTAATTTTAATTCTTATAAAAGTTTTTTTTTTTTATTTTCTCTAAAGACGTACTGATCATCGTCATTTAATTGGGAAAACATTTTTTTCTTAAAAAACCTTAATAAAAAAAATTAAAAAGATATGTTATTTTTAAAAAATTGTTGTAAATACAGTTTATTAAAGATCAGGTACTTTTTTTTTTAATTTTTGCTTATTATTCTATTTATGGAGTCTTTGTTTAGACCGAAAGATCTACAGGTCCCTCAGAAGTATTTGAAGACAGCTATTTGCACCATAAACAAAGCTTACTTCCCAAAAATAGACGAGAACCTCATAAAATCTAAAGCTGTTGTAGACATTAAAATAGTTAAAGAATATGAAGATATAAATCGTAAATTGTCTACTAATGGCTTTATGATATTTAATAGTGAAGCTATTAAAGAAAAGATAAAACAAAATCCAGGTTTGTTTAAAAACGAATGATTTTTTTCTCATTCTAATTTTTCGTAAGGCCAGTCTATTTCAGAATTGACTAAAGTTGTAGCTGATGAATGGAGAGCCTTACCTTATGATAAAAAACTTGTAAATTTAAAAAATTAAGTGAATTTTCATAATTTAAAATTTTTTAGATTTATTTTCAAAAAGCTCACGAAAAAACAGAATACAAGAAAAGTCAATTGAGAGAGATTGTAAAGGATCTATCAGAGCTCGAATTAATAAATTTGAAAATTCAGTTAAATGAACGTAAAAAGAAGAAGGCAGAAAAAAATGCCAAAAACCGCTTAAAAAGAGTAATTGATTTTATTTTATAAATTTAATAATTTCCTTTTTTTCTAAGGAACAACTTCGAATGGAAATGCCCCGGACCCCATTATCGGCAATTAATCTACTTCTTAAAGATCTTAAAATGCCTAAAATTCAATTTGAAGTATTCTTTTATTTTTGGACTGATATTGTAACTATTTTTTTCAGCAAATAGGCAAAGTGCTTGGCGAAAAATGGAAACAGTTGTCAGAGGAGGAAAAGATGGTATTTTTAGATTTTAATTTTAATGAATTGTTAATCAAAATTTTAGAGCTATAAAACTAGAGCCAGAGAATTGCATGATGATTATTTGATAAAATTACATGAGTGGGAATTAAAGATGATATCTTCTGGAAGAAACGATTTGGTCAGTGAAAAGTCGAAAAAAAAATTAATAGAAAACTTTGAATTGAACAAATCTAAAGTTCCTGTAGAAAAAAAGATCAAGAAAAAAAAATAAATTTTTATTATTAAATAAATTTTTTTAAATATTAGAAACTGAAGATAAATAAATAATTTGTGAAAGAACATCTCCTAGTTAAATTAATTTTCAAGCAGGAATAATAAAAAATGTAAAGCCTAGAAAATTTCGACCCTTGACAACAAAAATTTTAAGGCAGATCACTCAAAATAAGATATTAAAATTTATTCATATTTTTTTTTAATTTAATTCAGGCTAGAAATTGTTTTTGTAACTAAAATTGCTTTTAGTTTTAGATTATCAAATTGCATTCTCAATTTCTTTTCTAAACAATAGTTCGTGTTGCTTGTTGACAACGATACTTCTCTCTCCAAGAACATACCTAGATGTTTTTTCTATTCCCACTAAAAGACGCATTGATCATTGTCACTAAATTAGAAAAATATTACCGTAAACTTTCGTTGAGGACTCTAAGAGTTAAGCCCGAATAAAAACATTTTTCTTTTACAGTTAATTACATAGCTTCTATGTTATAACAAATAAAAAATGGAAAATTATCAGACAGAATAAAAATAAACATTCCTTCCTTTATTAATGAAAAATTTAAATCCAATTACAGCATCTAATTTAATTGATTTATTTATAAACTTTAAAAAATTTTTTTTATTCTTTTCGTGAGATTAATGACAATTTTTTTGTTAGAGAAAAAGTTAAATTAGGGCTTTATTTTTAAAAAATATCCCAAATTCAGGGTATTATCTAGCTAATTCAATTTTAATTGTTATAACATAGAAACTTTGTACTTAGCTCTAAAAGAAAAACGGTTGGATTCGGGCTTTACTTTTATTTTTTATTAATTAAATTAACGCCTTAAAGGCGATGTAAAAGACAAAAAAAAAAGAAAAAAATTAATAAAATAAAATAATAATGATTTTAAATTTTATTAAATACTTATTTGTTTTTATTTTTTTTAAAGTCAAGCTCAAGATGTTTACAAACACTTATTTTTTTAGAGTCCTCAACGCGGTAATAAATCTTAATAAAACAAATTGAAAATACATGCTAACGGGTGTAGAATAAAAAATGGAACAAAATTAATTTTATCATAAAAAATTTTTTATTTAACTAAGGCTTTAAATTTTTTTTTTAAATTATAACTCAACCCTCCTATTTTGAAAAAATAATATCACTTAAGGTATTGAACTCCACGACGACGCATTATATCGAGCCTAGAGCGAACACTCTTGACATGGTCTTGTACAACCTTTGGGTCGATATTGCTCAGGCAAACGCTAATTTTGTTTTCGAGTTGCCAAAGATTTTTTGCCTTCCAATCACCCTCATAAACTTTAGCTTTCAAATTTCCCCAAAAATCTTCAATTGGTCGTGCTTTTGGTACGTTTGCTGGATTCACTTCTTTAGCAACATACCTTATATTTTTATCTTACATATAATTCTGTACCATATTGGCATAATGAGATGATGCTCAGTCAGGCCAAAATACATAATTGCCATCCTGATATTATTCTTTAATCATTGGTTCAAGTCGTTTCTTAATACAATCTCCAAGGTAGACATGTTGATTGACCGCTAAACCAGTAGGTACAAAATATGGTTCGCTTATTCCGCGTTGTGAAATAGCCAACCAGAAAATTAATTTTTCTTCAAATTTTTTAACGTACTTGTTCTTTATACTCTCCGGCGTCTTGCTAACGTTACTGCTATAAAAAATATCATTCCCTGGCAGCGCAGTGTTGCCAAGAGTGAAATATGATTCATCATCAATTATAAATTCATATCTGCTATATTTTAAAAGCATTCGATTACATTTTGGCCTAGCTGCCTTCTCCCGGTTAGCAATTTAAATGAGGTCTCATGTGTTTTTTATATTTTTGATGCTTGTAAATTTCTTTAAAAATTTTCTGATATAGGTATAGTGGCAATTAAACTTTTCAGTCATCTTTCTTTGCGAACGACCCGGTTTATGATTGTAATAGGCTCTAAGTTTAGCAACCATTAGTTTCGTCACTTTTTTAGCAGGTCTATCCCTTTTTTTTCAAAGTTTTATCTTTTTCTATAATATCTAGACAACGATAAACAGAACGTTTTTTGTTACCAAGACCAGTGAATCGCCTTACAACTTCAGCTTTTGGCAAATTTTGGTTACTTTTTACAAAGTTGTACAAATCTTTTTTGATGGTCTCGTACATTTTTTACTAACAACTTATCGATAATTCAACTTTTTGAAATAATTTTTTTTTAATTTAAAGCTAGGATCAGTCTGATTTTAAATTTTGAAAAAAAATGGGAAAAGTCTTGTCTACTCTTATAGAAAATTAAACTTAACTTTTGTGCCATTTTTTATTCTACACCCATAATTATTAAAATGGCGCGGTTACTTTTATGGAAAAATCAATTTTTGACCCATTCTAATTCATGCTTGATTGGGCTTTAATAATTTATTTTGAAAATTTGATTGTAGTTTTTCAAAATTAAATTTAAAAAAAAAGTTTAATGAGTCACCAAAATTAAGGCCAAAAAATGTTAATTTTGGTTTAAAAAAATTTCCAAAAATAAAAAGTCTCATTTGACTTTTTATATCAAGAAGCAATTAGTTATTCAAAAAATTTTCTAACCGACAAAAAAATTGTCTATCCAAGTTAAATCAAACTAGAACATTCAAAATTTCAAAATTAGCTGAAATTTTTCAAATAGTTACATGATTGCAGGTGCATAAATTATGAGTAAAAATACCAAGATTAACTTATTAATAAAAAAATTTATTATATTTAGTGCACACTTTATTAATAAAGGAAAAGCTATTTTAAATTTCTGATTGATGTCATCAAACAATCCTCGAGAAACCATTACGGAACCTCTGATCGGCTACTGCCATCAGTGTGACAGACAAGTCGAAATAGACCGACAGAGTTTTGCCTGTACACAATGCCAAGGAGGTTTCATTGAGTTGTTTGAAATGGGTCGCGACGAATCCCGAGTGCCCAATACTGAGATTCGCGGCGAGCCAATGCGTCTAAACAACGCCAACAATGCAATGCAAAATTTGTTACCACTTCTGTTTTCAAATTTTATCAATCAGTCCGGAGCCCAGAGCGGCACTCAGGCGACACAGGCTCCTCCGCGGCCCCAAAGGTTCGGAACCCGAGTCCAGTTCATTGTTCCCGGCAATAGACTAGCCGAGCCAGGCCAAGAACAATTTGATCTATATGGAATCATTAATAATGTTATTTCAGATCTGTTAGATCCGAATCGATCTGGCCAAAATATGCAAGCTCCTCCGTTTCGTTTGTTTCAGCTACACGGAGACATGAGGGACTACGCTTGGGGCTCCAATGGACTTGATACAATCATCACGCAACTATTGAACCAGTTGGAAAACACCGGTCCACCACCAGCTTCGGAGGATCAGCTCAAAAATTTACCCCAAGTTGTAATATCACAGGAAGAAGTGGACAGAAGTGCTCAGTGCGCTGTTTGTATGGAAGATTTTAATTTAGACGAAATAGCCAAAAAACTACCTTGTAAACATTTATTCCATGAGCCGTGCATTAACGAATGGTTAAAACTGCACGGAACATGCCCTGTTTGTAGAAAAAATTTAAATGGTGAAGACACGTCACAGCGTGAGTACATAAGTCGGCCACCAGCGGCTTCAGAAACATCAAATCCATCCGCGCCAGCTCCAACAAGTGGTCCAGTGCCGCCAACAAGTAATCAAAACACAACGAGTAATAACCAGGGTAGCAATGCCTTTTATGAGCCAGATTTCGATTAGAAGTATTTGTTTTAAAAGAGAAAAGTTTCCATTGGAACATGTTCTGTTGTTTTATAAAACAAGTTTTATCTGAAAAATTGTAAAGTAAAGATAACAAAAACTTCTTCAATCAAATTTAAATTATTCATAAAAATGATATATTTTTTTAAAGTTGAATAAAGGTTTTAAATAAATTCAAGCAATTAACAGAGTCCATTTTTTTTTATGAAAAAAAATTTATATTCGAAATAAATTAAAATTTATATTATCTGTATAAATTTGTATTTGAGTTTCATTTTTTTAATTTTTCTTACAATATTTGTAAAAATCATATTAATATTATTAAATAATGAACGCTTGAAACTTCAATATTGATCTCTTGATTTCAAAGGGCTGTTATTTACCTGTATTTTTAAAATTATTAGTTTACTGTCTTTTTTTTAATTTTTTTGCTAAGAAGATAAATTGCCCTATGTTAGCAAAAAAAAATTTTTGCACTACTTAGTTTATTGCTTAAAATTATTATTTTTTGCTAAGTATTTTTATTGTTAGAAAAAAATAATTCTTTTACATTGTAAATTATTATTCTGAGTTTGAAATATTTTACCATATGCCAAAATGTCTGATTCATCGTATTTAGTGATTACTCTCAAAGAATAATGCAAAGAATATAAAATATCTTATCAAGGTACTAAGGCTCAATTAATAAAATGATTAAACGATTATATCACTCTAAATGGTATTAATGTTGGTCAAGTTGAAAACGAAGAACAAGTAGAAGAACGAAGTGAGGAAGAAGAAGAATTTACAGATGTTTAAATAAATACGCCACCAGTAGAAGTTGAATCTGATGGCTTATGATTTTTTGCATTCAATTATAAAGCGCTTTGGTAAAAGGTCTAGTTTGTTTATCTTGGCAACAAAAGAAAATGAAGTCTTAATTAGCAGTGATTATAAAAATAAAAAAATAAAAATAAAAACTATTCAAAAGTCAAAGGCCTAAATTTTGATTTACTAATGGAGTATAATGATAAAATAAAAATAATCGATTTTAACACGGATAATTTGGCAACAAGTAAATGTAGTTGCTGGTTCTATCTGAAAAATTACCATTGTTATCATCTAATCTCAATAGCGTTAAATCAAAATCTCCTAACTATTCCAAAGCGTCACATAAAAACAGCAATTGAACCAAGAAAGAAGGCTGGTAGGATTGATAAAGCAAAACAAGCATTAAAAAAACAAAATTAGTTATTTTATTAAAATTAAAATTTTGGACTTGAACAAAATTTGTAAATATTAAACTAATTATTTTGATAAAAAACTATTATAAATTAACATTTTTAGATACAAATAAGTTTTTAAGCAAAAAACAAAGTAAAATAAACAAAAAATAAATATATTTGACATTTTTTTTAGCAGTAAACTAATAATTTTAATTTCACAGGTAATATTGAGTCATTACAAAGATACTAAATAAAGTCAATGTCCGGACTTTGACTTTATTTAAGACTTTTAAAAAACTCTTCAAGGATGTATATCAATCTTTTATAAAAAAAAAATTATGTGCTTTTAATTACCATTAAACGTTATATAATTATTGTATGTTTCTTATTTTATGGTTCAATAAGATTCAATAAATTGTATCTTAGTTTTTTGAAGAATTTAATTTAAACCTAAAAATTTTATGTGAATTTTGAAAAGGATTTTAAAATGAAACGATAACATTCTCTCCAGACTTTTTTATAAGTCACAAGTTTTAAGTCAAGTCAAGTCAATGACCTAAAATTTTTATTTTTTCATAAAAATTACATCATGTTCAAATCCAGAGCTTCTTAAATACCAATGACCACAACACGTATCTATCAAAATGATGTCATTGTAATCACCATTACTACAATCATATTTATAATACTTTTCATTCCAAGCTTTTTTGGACCATGGAAGTATCTTTTCATTTATGTCAAATCTCTCTGTGTCGTCAATTATTTAAAATTTTATGATTTTGGTGTTTGATTAATTATAAACAAAAATTTTAAGTCAAGTGATAACTTTGACTTAAATTTTCGTGACTTACGTTACAAAAATCCAATTTTAATGCTTCCTAATTCTCGGAAAAATAAACCAAATTGATTCAAGCAATTAACTATTTTAATTTCTAGTTGATTAAAATTTCTTTTTTCTTAAGCGTTTTCTAACTGTTTTCGTAACCTTTAAAATTAAAAAAAATATAGAAAAAGGATCAACTATTATAACTGTATCAATTAAATTATTTATCTGTGCCGAGCTGGAGCATCATCAGATATAGAAAAAAAAAGAAGAAAAGATATAGTAAAATAAAATAAAAGTTAAATAATAAAATCCAAATAAAATTAAAGGCTCCGTGAAAATCCAGGTAACCAGAGCCTTTTAAAAAAGGGACATTGTGAAATTTCATACAAAACTTCCAATACAAAAATAAAAAATTTTAATACTTTTGTTCTAAATGTTAAAAAACTTGTCGTGTAAATGAAACAAAGTGAAACAACTGTTGTTTCACCTTCCTCGGAAGTCAGCAAAATCTGTGTGAATTCTGCAAAATTGCACCCTATTTAAAAGTATTAAAAATTAATTTGCACAGATTTTGCAGACTTTTACAGAAGGTGAAACAACAGTTGTTTCACTTTGTTTCATTTACAGAACAAGTTTTTGACATTTAGAACAAAAGTTATAAAATTTTTTTATTTTTGTATTGGAAGTTTTGTATGAAATTTCACAATGCCTAAAAAAGGTTGAAAAATGAGTTTCTTGGTCTCTTACAAATTTTATGTATTTTAAGCTCTGTTAAGTTTTTTGGCTCCGGTCAAAAAAATGTGTCATACCCATAAGGGAGAGATATCTAAAAGATTAATTTAAAACTTAAAAGAATTGGAAAACAAAATAAATTATAGTTTTATTATATAACGGAAAGATGTCACTCTTTTCCATTTTAATTTCAAAAGTTATGATTTTTAATTATTATATCTCTATAAATAAAGCAACTAATGTTTAGACAAAGTGTTTAAATAAAAAACGTTTAGACATGAAGTATTTAAGAGTCGGTTTAAGTTTAAAAAAAAGTAGAAAAAAAGCATAGGTCACAATGAATAATAATTATCGAAATTAAAAAATTAAAATTTCAAAATAACGGAATTTATGTATCTTTATTCGTTGTATCAAAGAAAATTAGCAATCTTTTTCCTTTTTAAAAAATCGGTTCCTTTATTCTTATTAGGAATAAAGAGGATTTAGTCATATATAGGGTCGTTATACAGAAGATCAACTGTAATCCTAATGGAACCCTTCAAAGTTCTCCTATCAAATAATAGTCCATATTCTATCAAACATTAAATTAAAACTTAATTACTTGATTTTCTAGTAGCCTCAAATTTATTCGTAATTTAGGCATCTTGAAGTTGATGATCAATTCAAAATATCATTTCAATTCAAAAAGTTTATCTTAAGATATTAAAATAAATCTTTGATTTAATTAAAATAATTTTAATGTAACATGATTAACATGTTATGTAGATTTAAAAAACAAAAAAATTTTGAAGAATAGATAATAAATCATATAAATTGAGCCAAATAAGTTATTTTCATTTTATTACTTATTTGGAATTTATTATTTGAATTTCATTTTTAAATTTAATTTTGAATGTTAGATATAAATACTTTGGCAATAAAAATTTCAAATAAACTTTACAAAAAATCAGGTAATACATTTAAATATAAAAATCGATTTTAACAATGGATTGAGAAAATATTTTTTCAAAATTTTTTTGTTTTTTAAATCTACATAACATGTTAATCATGTTACATTAAAATTATTTAAATTAAATCAAAGATTTATTTTAATATCTTAAGATAAACTTTTTGAATTGAAATGATATTTTGAATTGATCATCAACTTCAAGATGCCGTAATTTATTCAATTTTATTTTTATCATTTTCCATTAAATATTTATTCAAAAAATAATAATAAAAGTGCAATTAAGAATTTCCATTTTGACTCAAATTTTGTTTTACCATCTTGGCGAAATTTTTTTTTATGTTTCATTTGATTAAATAGGCTAAGCTAATGTTGGGTTAATTAAAATTAAAAAATTCTAATACAAAAAATTATACGAGAGTTTTCTTCAATTTCAATTTTCTAAAACTTTTCGAAAAACATATTTGCACGAAGCAAAAAATAATAATAAAAAGCATATGCTATAGATTTAAAAAAAACACATTTTATTTTATTTCAAACTAATAGATGGAAATTAAAAGAGAGTTTAAGTCCTTGGCAGATAATGTGTCCGAAATGACACTCAAAGCCATCGAAGAGATGGGCTTTACACAAATGACAGAGATTCAAGCCAAAACTGTGGATCATCTGCTAGAAGGCAAAGATCTAATGGGAGCTGCCAAGACCGGCAGTGGAAAAACTCTGGCGTTTTTGCTGCCTGTTGTCGAACTATTACACAAATTAAAATTCATGCCTAGAAATGGCACAGGCGCCATAATCATTTCACCAACCAGAGAACTTTCAATGCAAACATTCGGAGTTCTTCAAGAGCTTCTTAAACACCATCATCAAACTTACGGTCTTATTATAGGCGGCTCGAACCGTAAAGAAGAGGCAAAAAAACTGACCAAGGGAGTCAACATCTTGGTCGCTACACCTGGTCGACTCTTAGATCATCTTCAGGTAATTTATTAAATTTTTGATAAAAAAATTAGTTTAAGTTAATAGAATTTTTTTCAAGAGTACCCAAGATTTTTTGTTTAAAAATCTTCAATGCTTAGTTATTGATGAAGCTGACAGAATTT
Source organism: Brachionus paranguensis (assembly GCA_016802215.1). Classification (NCBI taxonomy): domain Eukaryota; kingdom Metazoa; phylum Rotifera; class Eurotatoria; order Ploima; family Brachionidae; genus Brachionus; species Brachionus paranguensis. The sequence goes on along the minus strand of JAESIX010000022.1, from coordinate 1,209,028 downwards.
TAGATATTGGTTTTGAAGAGGAGATGAAACAAATTTTAAAAATTTTGCCAAGTAAAAAAAATTATTGTTTTTTTGAGGCGTTGTGAAGTTGCTTTCAATTCGATCTTTTCAATTCAGAAAAACTTGAATAACTTTTTTACTAAAAGAGATAATTTAGTTCTGTAAAATGCTTACTGTTTAAGCAATTTTGCTTAATCCGAAAATATATGTCTGCAAAAACTCTGCAATGAAATTGCGCAGTTGATTAGAATACTTTTTAATGGCGTACAAAATGCAGAAAATTGCAGAGTACATTGCAGACTTATTTTACTGCATTAAGCAAACTTGCTTAATCCGAAAATATATGTCTGCAAAAACTCTGCAATGTAATTGCGCAGTTGATTAGAATACTTTTTAATGGCGTACAAAATGCAGAAAATTGCAGAGTACATTGCAGACTTATTTTACTGCATTAAGCAAACTTGCTTAATCCGAAAATATATGTCTGCAAAAACTCTGCAATGTAATTGCGCAGTTGATTAGAATACTTTTTAATGGCGTACAAAATGCAGAAAATTGCAGAGTACATTGCAGACTTATTTTACTGCATTAAACAAATTTACTCATATTTAAGCATTTTAATTTTTTTAAATTTTTCAAAAGTCCAAGACTACAGACAAATTACAGAAAAGCTTGCCGGCAATTCTGAACTTTTTGATAATTTTTTTTTTTAGGTTTTTTGTCCTAAGTCTTTGACTTGGACTTGAGACTTGTGACTTTTAAACAACTCTATTAAATACTCATTTCTATTCTATTATTTCTAATATTTATGTATATAAACCGAAAAAAAAAAATTAAAAAACCTATCATTTCTTATTTGGACACTTTTTATTAAATTTTAATTCAATTGCGAAAGGAGTTTTATAACTCGAAGCCATTTTAAATAAGTATAATAAACTTTAAAAAAAATAAATAAATTATCTATTTTAGTAAAAACTTATTCAAGTTTTTCTGAATTGAAAAGATCGAATAGAAACCAACTTCACAGCCCCTTTTTTTGATAAAAATGAAAAGAATTTTTTTTATTTCTTATTTTCAGAAAAAAGACAAACTCTTCTTTTTTCCGCGACATTGACCCAAAAAACCGAAGATTTGGTCAAACTTTCATTCAGAAAAGAGCCCATTTACGTGGGTATTGACGACAACAAAGAAGAGGCCACAGTCGAAGGCTTAGAACAAGGTTATGTAGTGGTTCCGTCAGAGAAGCGATTTTTGCTGCTTTTTTCCTTTTTGAAAAAATATCGTAAAAAAAAAGTCATGGTCTTTTTCAGTTCGTGTATGTCTGTCAAATATCATCACGAGCTGCTTAATTACATTGATCTACCGGTCATGTGCATCCATGTAATTTTTTTTTTTATTAAATTTAAAATAAATTTTAATTATTTTTTTTTTATTTTTTTAAAATTTTGTAAAATTTTTTAATTTTTTTAATTTTTTAATTTTTTAAATTTTTTTTAGGGCAAACAAAAACAAGCCAAACGCACTCAAACATTTTTTCAATTCACAAATGCTGAGAGCGGAATTTTGCTGTGTACAGACGTAGCGGCACGTGGTTTGGATATTCCCTTGGTCGACTGGATTGTCCAATACGATCCGCCAGATGATCCAAGAGAGTACATACACCGCGTTGGCCGCACAGCTAGAGCTGGCAGTCAGGGCAGTGCTTTGCTGATCCTGAGACCGGAAGAACTAGGGTTTTTGAGGTATCTCAAACAAGCCAAAGTGTCTCTCAATGAATTTGACTTTTCTTGGTCCAAAATTGCCGACATCAGCTCTCAATTGGAAAAATTAATTGAGAAAAACTACTTTTTGCACATGAGTGCCAAAGAAGCCTACAAAGCCTATGTTAGAGCCTACGCTAGCCATAGTATGAAAACCGTTTACAATGTAGACACACTTGACATAGAACAAGTTGCCAAAAGCTTTGGTTTCCGGGTGCCGCCTTTTATTGATCTGGGCGTCTCTGCTGGCAAAAAATTTTCTGGTAAACGAAGATTGCCCTTTGAAAATGACAAAAAAGCCAAAAAAGCAAAAATTTATAAAAATGTATCCAAAAATAAATCTTCTGAATAATATTTTTATAATTATTAGTTAAATAAAATATAAACAATAATTTTTTTTCATTTTATTTTTAAATTAGGTCCTAAATAGCCTATCGGACTCGGATAGAAAAAAAAAAAAAACTTAAATTGGATTTTATTTAGAAAAAATGAGAAGTTTACTTAAAGGTAACGCTTGTGATTCGGACGAAAGCGATTATTGTGATGAAGATTATGAGGAAGAAGATGACATGGAAAATATTCCAGTGAAGGGCTTGTTTAGTGACAAGATTTACAATAACGTTGGTGACATGTTCAGATTTGAGTTGGAAGAGAACAAATTTGATCTCTCTGAAATAATTAACAAATACAACATGAGCCAGCTTGATTTCATTAAGATGATTAACTTTATAAGATCTCAAGTAATATTCTTAAGTTTTTTTATTAATTGTAATTAATTTAAATTAAATTGCAATTTATTTATAAAGATGGAAAATATCAAAAATATTTTCTCTTTTTGGCTTTTAAACCAATTTGTGGTGAACGTTCAATTCATAGAATTATTTTCATAGAAAATTTTTAATGGATAAAATTTAGATAAAAATAATTTATTGAAAATTTTTCAAAGATTTTTTTTTCATAATAATAATCTTAATAATAATTAATCGTCTTAAATAATTACTTACTTGTTTTTAACACAAGAATACCTGCGGGTTTTAATACCTGCCTGTTTGTTTAAAGCTCTTTTTTTCCCAAAAAATTGCATAAAAACTGAAGCAGTTTTTTAAAAATAATTTTTTTCTCTTCAATTTAAAAGTTAAGTTAAAGTTTTATTTTTAAATTTCAATTATATTAATTTCTAATGAAAAAAAATATATACTTAAAGTCGCGGTGAGATTTTTTGAACCCAGTTAAATGTTTGGTACATTTTACATAAAAAATAATAATTTACTTACGAATTCTATTTTTATTTTTGAAAATCTTTAAAATGCCAAAGAGAGCTTCAGCCTTACGTGCTTTGGAATTTCTTAGAAATGCCAACGATAGAAAGCCCGGTTTTTTTCCCGTTAAATCCCATTAAAAATGGTTTAAAATTCATCAAATTTCAAGTAAATTGAAATTTTTTTTTTTTTAAATTTTATTTCTTTTAAATTGAATTATTAACATACAAAAAAACTTATTTTGTAAAAAAAATTTTCAACCAACTTGAAATTCGCTGAATTTCGAAGATAGGTTTTTTAAACCAATTTTGGACCTAAACGGTAAAAAAAAAATCCGATTTTCTAATGTTAAGTCACAAGTTTAAGTCATGGCTTGACCAAATTTTAAAAAATATTTTAAGTCATTAACTTTTAAGCAACTCTGATTAATTATTAGCTTAAAAAATAATTTTAGAATATTTTTTGAGTTACTTTTAAATATATTAAAAATAAAAATTTAAAACATATTTGTCTTATTTAATTAATTTCCTATGAATTTTTTTTATGAATTGATGCATCATCTAATTCTTTGCTAATCTTCAATTTTCTTTGGGCCAACAAAAAATGATTTTAAGTACAAACAATTAATAATATTAAAGTTGATTTTTTTTTAGATTAGGTAAAAGTTAAAATTTTTTAATTTCGTTTTGGGTGTATCAAGATTCATTTATTTTTATGAAAACATTATTTCTTCAAAGAAAAAATTTTATCGAAAGATTTAATGATTAAGAAATGATCAAATTTTTTGTTTATCAAATATTTATTAAAAAATTTGTTATTTGTATAGTTTTGTACATTTATATATAAAATTATTTTTTTTACACATGAACTTTTTAATTTTGAAAAGCTAAAATGAAAATATTAACATTAAGGAAAAGTTCATGATTTAATTACTCTCCCTGTTTTAAGTGTTTTTCAGACTAAATACTATAACTTGAAAATTTTATCTTGAAAATTTGCTTTTGGAATAAAAAATTTACCATTTTAAAATATTCCTTAAAGAAACCATCAGCCAAGATTTTTAGTACAGAGTTTAAAAGTGAACTTCCATGGAATGATGACAAATACATGAAAACAGTTCTTGAAGACGACCCTGCTCTCCAGTTTGATGTTGAGGAAGATTTGGACCTTTTGGACTCTGGTCTAGAAATAAATAATAACAATCAATCAGAGTCTTCTGAGATGCAGACAATTTTGAAAAAATATGAAAAAATAATAAAAGACAAAGATAGCAAAATTGAAGAATTGGTAGAAATGGTTGATAAGTTTAGGTATTTAAATTAAATATTTATAAATTTAGACTAATTCGGTTTTATCTAAGAAATATTGCCTCTAATTTATTAAATCATAAGCCAAGAGGGACCAGTGAGTCATCCGAGTCAGATTCAGATGATGATTCCATTTATGTTAACTCCTACTCGAACTACTCGATTCATTTAGAAATGCTTCAAGATAAAATCAGAACTGAGGGCTATATGAACGCAATATTAGACAATAAAGATTTGTTTAAAGATAAAGTTGTTTTAGATGTTGGTTGTGGTAGTGGTATTCTATCCTTATTTGCTGCCAGAGCTGGAGCAAAGCAAGTGATTGCCGTTGATATGTCCGAAATTCTTAACAAAGCAATTATGATAGCGAAGTAAGTAAAAAATTTTATTTTAAAAAATTTATCTATTATTGTGCTGTAAATTACGGTTCTAAAAATTGATCAGTCATTTAATTGTAAAGTTCTTTATTTTAAGAAAATTTCTTAAATTCACAAAAAAATTCAAAATACGATGTTTGATAGCAGCTTATACATGATTATTTTTATTTATTTATTTATTAAAAGTTTTAAGTCCCATGAACAAAATAGAAAAGATGTACCGTAAAACCTTGCAAACTACCCCATGGGGTTCAAACGAGAAAATGGGGGGATTATAATTTAACAGCAATTTATTCTGTAAAATTATTTAAAAAAAAAATAAATTAGAAGCCCGGGCTTTTATTGAAATTATATATTTAAATTGATGGAGTAATATGAAAAGAAGTTTAATTTTTGACTGGGCTTTTAGAAGAAAATTTCGGTACTTCCGAAAAAAAATAAAAAAAAAGAAATTTTAACTATACAATGTTTTAATATTTTACAAAAACTAAGCCATTTCTGTGTCTGAATTATCTTCATCATCTTTATCATCGTCAAAGTCATCACCTAAATCATGAATGTTAGCTTCATCCTCTGAAATAAATGCGTTCAAATCTTGCGCATTATCATCCTCTACATCATCAATAAATTCTTGATTAATAATAAAATGCCTAAGCTGTCTATGAAATAGGTCGATAATGTTGGATGTTAGGGTAATGTTAAATTTCTAAAAATTTTAAGCTCATGGGTGTGTATTATTTTTAATAATGCAATCCCATGAGACAATATTATAATTATTATAATTATCCCATGGGGTTATACTGAAAATCTGTAAGTATTATTATAAGAATTTTAACTAATTTTTTAATACAACCCCGGTGTAATACAGAATTTTTTTTTTAAACCCATGGGATTATATCATATATTATGGTGGGGGGGCTATAGCAAATTACACACTTTAGCCCCGGGGTAGTTTGCAAGGTTTTACGGTAAGACAAAAAAAAAAAAAATTAATGTTAAAAAAAAGTTCTTAAAATAAAATATATTCATAATTTTCTAAATTTCTAAATTGTAATCGTAAGTCTATAATTATTTATCATTTATTTGATTTAAGCCAGGCAGGCAGAATTACATAAAAGAAAATAGTAAAATACTTTATAAAAAAAATTAAAATGATTTTACATATATGAACACTAGGTATAAAAGTCTACTCTCAAGAGATCATTTAGAATTTTATAAAAGTAAAAATAGTCTAAGTTAAGTTCCATATTTAACTCTATCTGTAAGCAAACAAATTTGATATAGATGATTATACAAAAAAAGCTTCGTTTTAACTAAACAACTCGACAAAAAAGGATCACATTCAAAATTTTTAAAATAAATCAAACGATTTGTTCAAATAAACTTTATTTAACAAAAATTAAAATATAAGTCATACTTAATTTGAATCAGATACCAAAAAAAAATTATTAGAGTGACTCATGATATTTAAGAATGTTTTTAAAATTGAAAAATTTTTTTTGGTGAAAAAAGAAAATAACAGCTAGAAAAAGAAATTATTCCCTTAAATACTTTATTGATTGAAAATATTTTTGAAAAAAAATTCTTAGTAATAAATATTCTAAGCTTATCTATTAATGTGATGAATTTTTTTTTTACTTTTTTTTTTTTATAAATATTAATTTAAAATTAATTTGAATTTAAATTTCTATTCTTCTAAAATTCTAAATAAAGATTTTGTAAATAAAAAAAATAAAAATTTGAATTGTTAAATTTTATTATAATGACAAAGTAATTTTATTTTACTATTCGAAATTAATTCGTCGTTTGGTGGGATGACCCACCGTAGCTTATTATTATTATTATATTACTATTTCACTTTTTTGCTATTTTAATATTTCTAATAAACCAAATTTATTTAATCAATAGAATTGGAGTAATTCCGACAAATTAATTTTAAAATATTTTATCTCATCGAATTATTTTTTTATGAGTTAAAATTATTTAAAAAATTAAACATTTTTTTTCATGTATACTTATCTGTATTTTCGAGCAGGATCTGATGTTATATCATTATATAATTATATCATCGCAAAATTTCAAAACTTTTAAAAATAAATATCATCAAAAGAGAGCATATTTTTAGATTTAAGATCTGCGCCAAGTCTTAAAGTAATCAAAAAATGAATTTTCTTATTGAAAATTAATTATTAAAAAATAATTAGTGAAATTTTAAATTATTTTAAATTTAAGAGAGAATGATTATCAGGACAAAATTGTGTTTTTGAAAGGCAAAATGGAAGAAGTTAAACTTCCAGTTGATAGAGTTGATATAATTATATCAGAATGGATGGGATACTTTTTGCTATTCGAGTCTATGTTAGACTCGGTTCTATTCGCCAGAGACAAATACCTGAACAAAGAAACAGGTGTTGTTTTGCCCAATCGGTTTGAAATGCATTTATTTGCCGTAAGTGACTTAGAAACCTACAATCGTACCATCAAATTCTGGTCCAATGTTTACGGCTTTAAAATGAGCATAATGAAAAGAACTGTTAGCAGGGATGCTCAAATACAAGTCATTGACAAACAAAAAGTGGTCAGTGATATATTCAAATTTAAAGAAATCAATTGCATGAGCGTGACTACAGATGATATAAAAGAATTTACTTCACATTTTGAAATTAAAATCAATCAAGACTGTGATTTGACTGGAATTGGATCTAGTTTTGACACATTCTTCAATCATTCTTCGCTCACAAACAAGGTACTTAGATAAACAAAAATTTTAATTTTTTAAAATTTTCGTTTTCATTTTTTTTAAATTTAGAGCTCGTTTTCAACATCTCCATTCCATGAGGACACTCATTGGCAGCAAACATTGTTCCAGTTTGAAGAACCCATCACTGTCAAAAAGGATCAAATGGTATCAGGAAGTATCAAATGCTTTAAGAATCCCAATTATTCCAGAAGCTATTGTATTGAGCTTAATACTTTGGATCGTTTATTTTCTTATAAAGTTGAATAAAACAAAGTATTTTCTAAATAAACATTTTATAAAATAAACAATTTTTTAGATTTAATTTCTAACTATAGGGATCGAGATAAACAGTATAAATATTTTATAAGAAAGCAATTTTTCTTAAGACATAGACATGATAAAAAAATTATTAATATTTTACGTTTGTTTAATAGTTGGAAATGTTTTGGCGTCAAACGATTGCTTTTACTGCATAAATTGCTCGCAGGATCAACTTGGAAAGCAAGTGGTTAAATGTGAAAATGGATGCATGGTCGGAAAAGGAGAACATGGTTTTGTTCAACAGTGCTTTTCCAAGTCAATTCAGTATGAATATTTTTATGGAAAGAAATATTCATATTGTGAAAGAGACCTTTGTAATGATATCAATAAAGTTTTGTCAGATAAAGTGACTCAAAATTGCTATTTTTGTCTGCATTGCAAAGACAGCCAGGTGAGTAAAAAGACTGTAAGATGTAAAGATGGATGCTTTATTGGAAAAAGTGTCTATGGTTTTGTTCAACAATGTCATTTTCCACTTGTTAAATACGAAATAATGTTTGAGAAAAATTTCACAATTTGCAAAAGAGATTTTTGTAACAGTTTAGAAACCTTAAATGAAAGAATTATTAATGGAAATTTTATTTATAAATTAGTTTCTTTACTTAAATCACTTGCATCTATTTTAAATGTTTTTAATTAGATTTATTTTTTTAAATAGAAAACTAACTAGTTTATTGATTTAATTGCCAATAAAGATTTTTTTTTAAATTACCTTCATTTTATCTAATATTATCTGTAATTTACAGTGTTACATAATAAATGGTTAGTAGTAGTAGTAGTAGTAGTAATTAGAACTGCAGTATAGAATGATTCTATACTAACGAGCGACGTTTAGCTCCAGTGGAGCTGTGGCAGTCTTTCCTCGCCTTCTTTGCACTCTAACAAAAACTTCTTTATCAATACCCGATTTGAAACTATTGACTGTTTCCGCGTTAACAACACTTTCATTCCATCCTGAAACAATTCTGTCCGTAAAAAAATTATTCCTGCATGAACCCCGTTTACTTATCTCTCTTACAAGCTTTATGCTGTGCTCTCTTCTAAGATTAATTTTCAAACTCTTAGCAAAGTTCACTCCATTCACTAAGTTGATTTTCTCGTGGCCATTTACTATTTTGAACATTTGAATAAAATCTCCTCTTGTTCTGCGCTCTTCCAAGTTCATTAGATTCAGCGATTTAAACTTTCCTTGTACGATTTTTTCCTTAAAGATTTGACCAATTTAGTTGCACGTCTCTGGAATCTTTCAATCACATTTTTATTTGCTTTTGTTGATTCGAGATCGGGTCTGGCAAGTCCTACGTAAAGAAGCCTAAGCGTCTCCTTATCTAAACATACAAATGAGTTTCTAATATGGCCTAGAATTCTGTTCGCTTTAGCTGCTGCTGTGCATTTTTTGTTCCACTTAAGATCATTCGACACCAACACACCAAGATCCTTCTCTTCAGTCGTTTCTTTTAATGTAACTTCACTATTCGTGTTCGACAACGTGTAGGCCATTTCCTCTTCCCAATGTACATTGTCTTACACTTTGATACGTTCAGTTCGGTAGACCATGTCTTTTTCCAAGTGTCTAGAACATTCAAATCACCTTGTAATTGAATTGAACCCGCTTTATCTTTCCTTGAAACACTTAAAATCTTTAAATCGTCTGCGTAAGAAAGACTAGGACTCTGAATCAAATCTAATAGGTCGTTGATATATATATAACGAACAAAATGGGCCAAACATAAACAAGTTCAAGTAGAGCCCATTAGGACTGTGGCTGTCACTTAAACATAAATAATCCTTCATCCAGACGTCCAGTTTTGCCGTAAAAACTATTCAAACTCTGTGCATTTGCAATTTCTGTTGGTAGTTTGTTCCAAGCTGTCGGAACTCTGTTTGTCAGGAAATTAAATCTTGTTTAAAATATTTCATTTTCTCCCCGTAAATAGTTCTATTGTGAGATCTGAGATCATATTTTCTTTTCCCAGCATCTACACAAGGGTCATTCACAAGATTCACAATTTTTAGTTTGTTAATAATCTTGAATATCTGAATAAGGTCACCTTTGCGCATTCTTATTTGTTGGTTGGTTGAAAGTGTAGTGTTATGTTTGTTTAGGAATTTAGATGATTTTTTGATTAAGCTCAACCCTGTTCGCTTTTGCAGTAATATGTCTAACTTAACTTGTCTAATTTTTTATAAATATTCCAAGATCCCGTTCACATACGGTTTTAGCTAGACTTTGTTTCTCTCCAGGTTGTTTTTCAATTTTTATTAAAAAAAAAAAACAATAAATTAAAATTCAGCAGTTTGGTCTATTTTATAACTAGAATATGATCCGAGAGATATGTAACAGCTGGACCAAGTCCTTTTACTACATTAGTAGTCAAATGGTTGAAGAATGCAAAATAGATTTTTATAGAAGACTCCATTATCGAATTACTATCTCTTCTATGTTTAAAATAAATTCACTATTAGTTAAATAAAAAAATCTAAAAAAGGAAATTAGCTAAATTCTATTCATTTTAAAAAATTTTGAATTCTAGAAAATTAACTAATTTTAAATCCTTTAAAGAAAACAAATCAATTTAGAACTGGACATAATATATAATTTTGCTCCCATATAATAAATATAAGGATCTTTTAATAGAATATGCTTGTAGCGGTCTGTTAATTTATGTATTAATTTTAACTAATTCAAATAATTATTTTATTGAGATATTTGTTTTGTATTTTTTGCAGGTTTTGAAACTATTGATTAAATTTATCTATGATTAATTTTTGTTTACTCATTTCTTTAAATTTAGACATAATCAGAGTTGTTTAAAAGTGGCATTTTAAATTCTGGTACAAAAAACAAAAAAAAAATATATAAAATGCAAAAGCTTAAGTTCAGAAGGACCAACACATTTTCTGTAAATTGTAGCATCTGATCACAGTTAAAGTTGAGTTGGATTTTTAAAATAATATGTTTTGGTCCTTCGGAACTTGAGCTTTGCATTTTTTATATTTTGTTTTTGTTTTTTGTACCAAAATTCACAATGACTTTAAAAGTCATAAAGTCAAAGTCAAGCCAAATAATTTGAATTTATGCACTTGATAATTTATTTAAAATATTTTTTAAAGATTAAAGATAATAAACTAAAAATAAAATCATAAAATAAATAATTTATTAAATTTATCAAAATTAAAAATTACAATTATTTGAATTTTTAATTAACTTTTTCATTTTTAAGTCTGAAAAAAAATCCAAAATTCGTTTTAAGCAGTCTGGAACTCTAGAGAAAACTTTTTGAAAAAATAAATATAACAAGCTTGGATAAAGGAAAATTGATTCTCGTATATAAAATTTCTAAATGGCCAAATGTGCTAAAAGTTGAGATTACCCTCAAAAGATCTATTAACTTAATTTTTTAAAGATCTAAAATTTTCAACAAAAATTAAATCCATTTTTTTATTTTATAGATTTAAATATTACTTCGAGAAAATTTGTTTCAGTGATTGTTAAATTGCCTAAAATAGAACTTTTCAGAGTTATTTATATATGTCGATAATTTTGTAATCAATAAAAATAAAACACACATTCGTGAAAATATGAAGATTGCTAAAAAATGTTCACTTTTCATTCTCTGATTAAAAATTTAATTTATTATTTATGATCAAATTTTATGTTTAACATAAAAGTTAAATATCTCATTTTTTGTCTGTTTAATAATTTTCTATTAAAAGATTTAAATAATTTTTTTTGTATTTTTTAAACAATTAACCTTGAAAAAAAGAAAAATTCAAAAATATATAAAATTTTTAGTTATTCAGTCTCTGGTTTAGTGCTTTCATTTGCTTAGTATCCATGCTTTTGGGACCAATTTAAAAAATAAAATCTTCGACTCAGACAATTCGAATTTTGCTTTTTTTTAAAATAAATAATTAAACTCTTCTCCTTTTGGCGTTTGGCAAATCATCACTGGGTGTCTGATTCGATTCGTCTGCATCGGTGTTCTGACCATTCTCTTGTTCAAGCTCAATGACGTCATCGTCCAAAAAATTTTCCTCACTTCTATTTACACTGCCAGATCGTTCTTGAATTTGATTTATCAAATAGTTCATCACATTAGAATACCGAGATCGCTGATTCGAATTGCTAGGCTGTTCGAGTCGAGTGGTGACGCGGATAGAAGAGGCCATGTCGCTCTCTCTTTCAGCAGCAGCGTCGTCACTTGGATGACGGCTGACAAATTGGTTCACCATTTGACCAAAATTTAGCCTAGTGGGCCTTCGACCACTTGTTTCCATTTGGGGCTCGCTGCTAAGATGTGCGCGGACTCTGACGCCAGATCTTAGACTAGAAATGGGCTCTTCGTCATTCAAATCTGCCATTTGGCTAACTCCGGTGTTCAAGCGAGGTCGTATGTGTATTCTGTACAAGCTTTGATTTCGTGCAGTGGCCGCGTTTCGTCTTGGATTCGATTGAGCTATGCTTGATGGCCCTGAGGACGTAGTGCTTGAAGTGGCCATTGTTTCGTCTGAATTAAACGGAATTATGTTAAAAAATGCCGGACCAGTTTCATTCAAGAGATTTGTTGAGTTGGCAGAAGTGCTTGACTCCTCGCCATTTATGTTATTGCGGCAAACTGGACAAGTGGCGTGCTTTTAATGGCAAAATTAATTTTTTTAAATAAATTTTATTAAAAAAATTCTCTCTATTTTTAGATATTTGTTTAAATTCAAATAATTTAAAAAAAAAATTTATTTTTTTTGATATATTTGATGCACCGAAATTCACAATGCAATAGGAAAAAAAATTGACAGTATTATGTTAAATAATTAATTGTAGGTTTCTAATTTCTGGAGATAAAGTAAGCCTGGGACCAGAGTTGTTCAAAAGTCATAAAGTTAAAGTCAAGTCTTTTGAAAACGTTAAGCGATGTCGCTTTCAATTTTTATTTTTTTATAAATAAACCTTATGCTAATTTTGTTTGAGTTAGATTATAAAAAACGATTCCTTTTTTCATAAGCCAGTTTAAAACTTATAGCTTCATTTAATAAGAATTAAAAGTATTGTTAGATTTCCTATATTCTTTTTAGCTTAACTATATATTTAAAGTTTTTAAAACTTTGTTTGTTCTTTAAATACTATATTTATAAAGATTTACTTATTGGATTTCGACATTTAAAATTTAAGTTTTTTAAAAACTAAATAAAATAACTTTAAAAACAATCTGATTTTTTCTTGGATACCAAAAGTCAAGTCAAGTCAAAAGACTTTTTTTCAAAAAAAAATTTTAACTCAAGTCTCTGACTTGACTTTCAAAAGACATTGAAAATACTTTTTTTTTGACTTTTGCACAAGTCTGCCTGAGACCATAACTTGAAGGTAAAGAAATATTTTAGTATTTAAAAAAACTAATATTCAAATTTAATATTTTCAATTCATAGATTTTTTTTTCGTAGAATAATTATTTCATAGAATTTTTTAAGGGATTAAATATAGAAAAAAAATTCAAAAAAATTTATCATTTTTTTCAGAATAATAATCTCTCTTATTTTTTACTGACAACAAATTGAAAAAATATTCAAAATTTTCCTTTAACCTACAAAAAACGAAAATTTTAATTGAAAAAAATTTATTTCAAGAGTTAATAAACTGTAAAAACATATAAAATTTATTCGTAAAAAAATTTTTAATTTTATCTTTCAAATTTTTCTATTAAAGTTTTAAACATAATTCCTATGAAAAAAATTCTATGAGAATATTTATGGGAACAATTTTTCTGCCAAAATTATCCTATGAGTTTTGTGTAATTTTAGTAATTTTCTATGAATTAGTTTTTCGATTAATTAATACATCATCATTTTTATTTTTGAAATTTAAATCGAAAACTATCCATTTTTAAATTAAAATTCGAATTTAACTTTTATTTAAAAAACAACTTGAATTTTAGATAAATTCAACTTATAATTTAAAAATATTAAAATCTGAATAAAATATCTGAAAAATTAAGTTTTTAATATTTAGCAATTGTTTAATCCGAACAATTATTTTATGGTTCCTGGTTAGGTGGATGGGACTATCGAAATCCAGAAAATGTTAGAAGAGTTGCGTTTTCTGGTGAAAATCTGGCTCACTTTTAGTATCCAATTCGAATTAAAATTAAATTTATTTTATGAATTCTTTTTTAAATTCAATTTATTTTATGAATTCTTTTTTAAATTAAATTTATTTTATGAATTCTTTTTTAAATTAAATTTATTTTATCAATTCTTTTTTAAATTAAATTTATTTTTTAAATTTATTTTTTCATTAATTTTTATTTTCAAATATTAAAGCGAATATTTATTAAATTCAAAAATTAAATAAAACCTCATTTTCATTCGAAATGCTACTTAATCAAATATCGATTCGAATATGCATATTCGATTTAGTCAATTAAAAATTCCATTGTGATCCCAGTCAGAATTTAGCTAACTTCTAACACTTTAAACTGTTTTTTAAAGTAAAAACTTAACCTTTGAGAAATCCTCCAAAGAATTTCACAATTTTTTAGTGTCTATATTAAATGAATTTTTAACTCTGAAAATTGACTGTACAAAAATATAAAATTTTAATTAAAAAAATATCAATAAATTCAATTAAAAGTTTCCTCTTTGTAATTTATGTCTTTTATCTGTCCAACATTCAAATCTTTAGCATTTAAAATTTAATAAAAAAAAAATGTAACAAGCACCTCAGAGAGTTCATAAACATGTTTTTCTTTTTAATTTTTAATTTATTGTAAAATCTTCAAACTTTTTTTATTTCATGAGAATGAAAAAAAAAAACATTAGTAGAAATTTTGTTTGCACACCTTTTTTACTAACAAAATTTTTATTTATTTTATTTAATTTTTATAATAAAATGTATAATAAAAGTTTGATTTATTTCCGAAGGAAAAAACATAAGATTTGCTTTTTTCCTTTTAGAAATTAAATAAGAATTAATATGAAGTTAATTAAATTAATCTGAGTAATTTTTTTTTGGAAATAAAAAAATTGAGCTCTGATTCAAATTGGAGTTTCTTATAGCCGCAAAATAGTTTATTTGATGTCAAAATTTGACCCTAGTCTTTATTTAAATCTAGAGTAATGCGAATAAAAGAAAAAAATCAACTTACCAATTTTAACCATGTTGCAATACAAACATCATGAAATAGATGTTTACAAGGTAATTTCTTTACTTGTTCATCGACTGTAAAGTCGTCCATGCAAACAGCACACTGTGAGCTTTCATCTAATTTTTGCAAAAAAAAATTAATAAATAAAAATAAAAAAAACTTGTCAAAGTAATTGCTCGATTTTAGGACATGTAGCATTTAACAAGTATCCTGGTTCTTTTTTATGAAATTGTTTTTTAAAAATACTCTATAACTTTTTTAAAATAATGTTAAAAATGTTGAAAATGGCAAGAGAAGGTTTATTTAATTTATTAATTCATTCTTTTTATATAATTAAAAAAATTATGTTCATATCTTTTAAATAAAACTAGATTCGAGCGATTAAACATCGAAAAAGGACAACTTGAAGTTCATGATAATGATCACATGATCAAAATTTTATTAATTCAAATCTCAAAAAAATAATGAAATAAGCTTTTTTATTTCTGCTTTGATTAAGCATTAAATGTTTATTATTTTAAATTTAAAAAAAAATCTTTTTTTTAATTGATCTCTAATTAATTTTTCTAAAATCTTTATTTGAAAACTTTAGACAAAATTAAAATCAAAATTAAGTTATCCAAATTATGGCTCGAACAAACGCTTTAATTGATATTTTTATATTGATTAAAATATATTAAAGCGAAACATAGTTAAATTTTATATTTCAAAATTTCAAAATATTGATTGATATATAGTTTTTACTTTAGATAAAATTTTTTTCTAGTTTAAGATTAAACAAGTTATGTTCAATAAAGTTTAGTTATTTGTTGCTAAAAAATTGGTATTAAAAATATTTTTTATTCAAATCTAAAAATTGAAATTTTGATTTGAAATTTACGTTTGATCATGAACTTCAATTTGTCTAGAAAAAGATTCATTTTGACTTGTTGGTGGTTCTTGTGTTAAATAATAATAGAAAAGAGTGAATTTTAAAATAAAATGCTTAAATTATTACAATTTTTCGAGCATGTTAATTGAAGTATTTTTAAGTTTACATGCAAAAATAATAAATCATACGTTTAAAATAAGAGTAGAAATAATTTAGAATTTTTTCATTTTTATTTTTGGTTTTTAACTATTGACATTTTTAGTCTGCAATCTCTTCTCTCATATGATTTAAATAATTGAAAGTTTTTATTTTTAAAAAACCTTTATCATATTAATACATTTTTATTTGATTTATCTAAAACAAAAAAGAAGAATATAAAAAGTTAAACGAATTTTTTGTTGTAAGTTTTTGATCTCAAATTAATCTGTATCCCAAAATCTTCCATAATTTTGTTGTCCCATTACGAGTTTTTTAATAACTTTTCAATTAAAAGAAATAAGATCATTTGAAAACAAACATGATAGAGGTATTGTGAATTTTAAATACAAATAGAACAAAAATTCTTCATCTTTTGATAAATTAAAATTTAAGTTAATAAATAATATTAAAAAAATATTGCAACATAGTGCAACATACTTTAATACACATAAAAATATTTGTTTAATATTTTTTTTTTAATTTAAAAGGAAAAAGTTTGGTGTAATGGTTTAAATTGAAAAACTTACTCAGAAGACTCAATTGGAAAAATTTTTTTCCTTAAAAAATCATGGCACATGTGATCTGATGACTCATGCCAGTTTGATGAAAGGAGATTTTTTCGGGTCACATAAGTTTTAAAATTTTATGGATCATCAAATTTAAATAGTTCAAAATTAATGGGTGAGTCATAATGTTTTGGAAAATTTTCAAACCTAAAAAAGCTGAAATTTGCCAGGAAATTTCGATGAAGGATTTTCAAGCTATTTGACCTTTACCTTAACATACTTTTTTAAAGCGAATTTATAGCTTTAAAACTTTTTGGTAATTCGGATTGACCTAATATTTTCAGGGATTAATTCTCTTATATAGATGTAAATTCGTGCAAATTTTGGTGAAAATCAAACATTCCTATCGTTAGCTATCAATCAATAATCGATTTTTCCACTTTTTTGAACATACCAAAAAATAGGTAATTTTTTGCGGTTTTTTGACGATATCTAGTGAACGGATAATCGGAAAATTATGATCTATAGCGTTTTAGATAGCTTAAATCTTCAAAAATTTGAATATTAATATTTTGTTTTCGAAAAAAAAGTTTAAGGTCGGGGACACTGGACCCAAAGAGTACCAGGTGCGTCTCCGGGCCTAGAGCGCCACAGGTATACAATGACACATTACCTAACATAAAAAAATAAACAAGAAGAACATAGTTATAAGTGTGTGAAATTTCAGCTTTGTCGGATAATCCGTTCATATTTTTTTTAGGTTTGAAAATTTTTCAAAACATTATGACTTTTTTAGAATTTTGATTTTTTTTTAGAAGAAAAAAAAATAAAGTTTAGCTTTGAGAATTTGAAAAAAAGGTTAAATTTACTTACTTTCTGAATATTTTGCTGTCTCATTACGAGTTTTTTAATAATTGTTTAATTTTAAAGAATCATATAACTTAAAACTTGCTATTGTAAATCCTTTATTTAAAAACTAATGTGATAGATCAGATAAAAACAACCACAGGAGGATATCAATCTTTCACAAGGAGTTATAATTTTTGAAAAGCTTTTAGCAAAAAAGATCGCTTAGTATTTTGAATCAAATATGATTTTGTTTAATAGAAAATGTGACTTTAGATCTGGAAATTATTGTCATACAGTAATCCAGGAGCAAATAAATAAATTAAAAAAGTAAACTGAATATTTTTGAAAATTTTTAATCTAAAAATAATCAGCATCTTAATAAATATGCCATTTGGTAAAATTTTTTTGCCCAAAACTTCAGAATACAAAACCAAAGGCGATTTATTATTTTTTAACTAAAATTACTCGAAAAAAATAAAAATACTAATTTTGCATAACTTGTATTATTCATCATAATTTTTCTAAGCAGTATTAAAATAATAAATCAAGCATTATTTTACTGGTAAAAAAACTAAACAAATACTATTAAAATCTGTTTGATTTTCAAAAAATGATTGACGTTTTCAATTGGAAGTTTTCGTCTTGCTCATGTAAAGATTACCTCAAAGACTACATGTGTCAACATATTATTGTGGTGTTGTTGTCAAAAAAGTCAATTCAAGTTCCAGAAAAGTATTTAGATTCGGTAATTGGTTGTAAACCTAGACCAGGAAGAAAGAAAAAAGCAATTCCTTGGAATTTTAGGCAATAAATTATTATTTTTTATTAATTTAGTTAAAATTTAGAAAAACTAGTTGTAAACTTGATTTTTATAATAAATCTTTATTTTTATATCAATTAAGAAATTTTATGAAGAAAAAGCTAATTTTATATTCATCAAGTAAATTTGGTGAAAAATCAGTAATTTTAGTTAATGAATTAGCACACGCCATAACCAAATATGAGAAATTTATTTTTTTTGGAGCAAAAAAAATATCTATAATTTTTTCAAACATTAAATTAAAAAAGTAAACTGAACATTTTTAGATAATTTTTTTGTTGGCCAAAACTCCCGAAAACAAAATTAAATCAGGGAAATTCTGATTCTGAAAAAAATTTAAATAATTTTTTCAAAAAATAAATTAAAAAAGTAAGCTGAATATTTTTGAAAATTTTTAATCTAAAAATAATCTGCATCTTAATAAATTTTGCCATTTGGTAAAATTTTTTGACAATTTTTTTTGTTTGCCAAAACTTCATAATACAAAACCAAATTAAGGAAATTCTGATTATTTTTCGAGCAAAAAAAAAAAATAAAATAATTTTTTCAAAAAAAAAAATAAAAAAGTGATTATTTACCAACTAGCTTTTGATCGACTAGAACAACAGGCAAACTTTGAATCTGTGATTCAGACGCTGGCGCTGCACCTCGATTCCTCAGCTGATTTATAAGCTTTAAAAAATAAAAATTTACTCTCTCTCTCTCTCACAAAAATAATTAAATAAACTACAGTTGTAATTACAACAGCGCCGTAGTCGATGAACATATTGCTGTCGTCGTCAAGGAGACTGAGAAAGCGCGTTCGTGAAAATGGACGCGAGCTGGACCGGGCCAAAATAGGCGGACTGCGCGATCTGCGCCGCGACGACGACGATGACGAGCGCGAGCTCTCATCATCGTGTTCGGCCTCTGCTTGACTCCTGAATCGGAAGCCCGTTTGGCCGCGGTCCCTGGTCGAGCGAAACCGGCTGAAAAAATGCTCTCGCGAGCCAGTGCCGTGCAGCGGGTCCAGGGTCGGATTTTCATTCAGACCGGTGAATAAATTCGAAAGTCGATTTGTGGATTCGGTCCGGTCCAAGTTGATAAGTCTCAGGAACGGTCTTTCGAACAGCGAGTCCTGGTCGGAGCTGGCCGCTGGGTGATTGCGTGTCCTGGCGCTTTCTTCGACCAGCAGCTCGACAAAGCCGCTTGAGCAGGACGCGCAGCTGAAGTTGGCCGTGTCAATCAGCGAATTTCGATTGCATGAATAGCAGAAGCCGAGCTGCTGTTGGCTGGACGAGGGCGAAGCTGTCTGGTTTGTTTGCATGGAAGTGTTCGAATCGATGGATGCTTCTTCGGCAACGCTCGGGCCGTCCAGTGTCGACGAGCCGTCCATTATATTCGGCATTGGATCGATAGAAAATGAAGCTGGGCGATAATGGGCAAATGAATCTGAGTGACGGTGGAGCTTTATAATGGATTTTAGTTTTTCCTATGTTCTTCAACCAACATTCGTTCCTTATTATAATTTTTTTTCTAAAAAATAAGAAATTTTGCTTAATTAGATATTTTCACAGTGATTTTCGAGTTTTTGTGCAATTATTCTAATTTATGATAAATTATTTAAATGGAGTTATTAGCCAATTCTAGCACAGATAAAGCTTGTCTTCGAGCATTTGTGACAGAACAACGTTCACAAACAAAGCCAGATAAGTTGAGTTGAGAGTTGATAGATTTGGCTCTTTATTTTCTAAGCTCGAAACAGAGCAATTTCTTTGTGTTTCTGGATGTGTCAGGCCAAACAATTAAGAAGTTAGTTTTGTTTGTTGTTTTGATTTAGGCAATACTTGATTGAAAATACAATTGGAATTGGGCTTTTGTTCAGTTGTGGAATTGAGACTCATGCTTTTTCAAAAATAAAAGTGTTTTGTTATAAATTTTATTGGTTTTTACATTCTTTTTCGTTTTTTGCCATTTTTTACCAAAATTACTAGTAATATATTGGATTTTGCCAATTTTTAGGTAAAAAATTAAATTTAAAAAAAAAATTTTGGTCTAGACAAAATCGTATTTTTAACAAAATTTTATGAAAAACAGCAAAATTTGAGATTTTTTGGGCATTTTTGGAATTTACATAATTTAACGTAAAAATTGGTAATTTTAATTTTTTTAACGCAAATTTACGTAAAATTTAATAATAATAATAATAATAATATAAGTTACAACAAGCTAGCAAGCTAGACTTGCGAAGATAGGAAACAGTAGGATCCCATCTATGGTAACTGTAGTATATACACTATGATTGGAGCAAAGTCACTTCCCCAAATCTGCCTTCATCACATTGAAGATTGTTTTTTATTATGTCCACTATTCCGTCGTGTCGATTCTACCGAGTCTTTGGAATTCATCCATGGTAGGTTTCTCCTTACGTCTGTATTTATCTAGTCTGTTCTTGAATTGGTTGACGGATAGGGATTGAACGATCTCTTGCGGTAGGGCGTTCCATGGCATAGTCACTCTATAAGTGAAAAAGTGCTCTCTCAGTTGGCAGGTGGCTGGGAGTGGTCGGACAAAACTATGCTGGTTGGAGCTTCTTCTTGTTCTAACGGGTGATGCATAAGTAAATGGACAAAAGTTAAGTTAACTTGCCCGATCATGCAAATGATCAGGGGATCATATATATATTTATTAATAAACTACTAAAAATTAGCTATAATATTGCAAAAAAAAATTTTTAAAATGGGACTTTCTGTGTCTGAACTAGAGGCTTTTCGAAAAAACAGTCAAAAATATGATTTCAAAAATGGCAAAATCCGACATTGTGGCGCACTTTACTAAGCAAGGAATACGATCAATCGTATTCAAATTGGAGATACGATCAAGGACAATAAGAGAACGGGTCGTCCAACTACCTGGACAGCTGCAAGGAAGACAAAACTGAAGAGATTGACCAATAACCGAACTGGAGTGAGTCAAAGGCGTCTAGCAAGAAAATTTAATGTCCACCAGACAACAGTTGGCCGGCAGTTAACAAAAATGGATATTTCATATCGTAAACGTGAAAAAACACCAAAATATAGCGCCGTACAGCATGAGAAAGTCCTCCAGAGAGGTCAGATTTAGTTTCACCAGTCTCTCCCTGAAGTCAAGGTTTTTGAACTGTTTGACCAATTTGGTGGCTCTCCTTTGGACATTCTCTATTGCCGTAATGTCTCTTCTTAAATGTGGTGACCAGGCGACAGCAGCGTATTCTAGATGCGGGCGGAATTTAGTTAATTTACCATTATTTACAATTCTTGTTTTACGCTAATTAAAGTAAAAAATGGTGAATTTAATATTTAAATTATTTTTATTAAAGAAATTTTACTTCAAAAATCTGATTTAGAAAAATTTTATTTTTTTATTTTTTGTAAAATAAAAAAAAAACGCCGTTAGTTGGGGCTATCCCTAAAATCCGGATCCGCACTGCCGGACTGCCGGACATGTCGTCTAAAATACGGACACGGACTTTTTCTTCTAAAACTAAAAAACAGACTTGTTATGAAAAAACTAATTGCTGTCATATAATTGCAGTTCAATTAAGTATTGGCTCTGTAGATGTTAAAAAAATTGATAAAAATTTAAAATTGACAAAGTTAAAAGAAAAAAAAATTTAAAAAGTGGAAGAAAGCATAGAGATAACTTTGATGAAGAAGAAATTGTCCTTGTTAAATCAAAAAAAAACAAAAACAACACATAAAAAAATTGAATGAAAATAGGTATGACCAAAAACAAGAAAAGAAATCATGTATTTCCCCGCAAATTTTAACAAATAAACAAAAAAAAAAATTCTCTTATTGGTTTTAAATTCAAATAATTTTGATTTCAAAAAATTGATTCAAGAGAGTGATTTGATATGTAAACCTGAAGATTTGGCTAGTGGTGTTGTTAATATTGAATATTCTGTTTATCAGAATTATTTTTCAGAAGATGCATATATGAGTTTAAAAAGTGTTATTAAAACCAAAAGACAAATTTTGACGCCTAAATTTAATTTAAACAATTAATTATATTCAATTTAAAACCATTAAATTAAAAAACTTTTTTATTCTTGTTTGTTTTCTTCGTTTTTTTCTGAAATTATCAATTTAAGCTTTTTAGTCCGGGTGCGTATTTTAGTAAATTATCACGAAGTCCGTGTCCGTATTTTAGACGACATGTCCGGCAGTCCGGACCCGGATGTTAGAGATAGCCGTTAGTTGGCGTGAAAAACGCAGTACTGTAAATGGGAATTTATTAATAAATTTGTGTATTTAGCTAAAAATCATTTGGAAATTAGACAGATAATTTGAGTACTTAAAATATTTAATGGGTTTTATTAAAATAAACAAGTATTTAAATGTTCAGCTTAGGTGTAAAAAAATAAAATCAGTGTATAATAAAAAAATTGTAAGAATAAAAAATTTATTAAGAGTATTAATAATATAAGTGGTGACTTAATTAAATAAAAAAATTTTAATATTTCTAATTTCCGACTTGGGAAATCTTGGGAATTCCTATTTTAATTATAAAGGAACTACCAATAAAGATAATGTTTTCCACTTGTTTGGTTTAGCAGTAACCCAATTTAGAGATTTTTGAGGTGATGTCGAAGTCAATTTGATGACAAAGAGTGATGAACATTGTCCTATCGCTTCAAAGTGACATCACAGCTGAAAATTGATATGACTTCGATTCATAATCATTAGAATATTTAACATTAACTAATTTTTTCTTTTTCATTTTATTTTATTGAATATTATTTAAAAATATGCAATTTTTTTTGCAAGATAAATATTTTGATCAAATAAATAAAATTAGAGTTGTTTAAATCAAAAGTGTCAAGTTTATCAGCTTTTCAACGTATAAATTAAATCTATAAAATTTTTAAATAAATCAGATTAGAATTATATAAAATAAATTGATTGATTCTTAAAATAATTTTAAAAATGATAGAAAAAAAATGGGAAATTTTTATTTCATTAAATATAGAATAGATTTATTATAGAAAAAAAAATAGAATATTAATTAAAATAAAATATAAAAAAATTTAGAAATAAATTAATTGATTAATTATTATTTTACTTTATCGTCCAATAAATTAATGATACCATTTGAAAACAAATTCAAATGAAATACATTGCTTTATAATTCTTGTTTGATCTTACAATGCCGGAAATCAAGTTGTAACGTCAAGACTTGGGTCTTAACATCATATCACATGATATGATGTTAAGACCCAAGTCTTGACACGTCTCTACTTGTTATTTAGAACTGTATATTGTGAGATCTGCAGCTGGAGCGCATGCTTTAGCTACTATTGAAATCGCTACATTATTGTTATAATTTCGGATTCCATTTAATAAACTTTTAACTAAATTAAATTGTTTTATTTATTTCTTGGCTTAAATCCCTAAAGTCCGAAATCAAGACTTTACAGCTAACTGTAGGAACTGGCTTAAAGGTTATCTATTTCGAAATGTTTTTTGATCCTTAATAACTCTATTAGTAGCTTCTAATGCATTATTTGTACTTGGAACAAATAAATGTGCAATTATTGAAATTGTGTCTTAATATTGTGTTTGTAAAACTTAACAATAATTTTTCTAATACTCATTAATAATTTTTATGTACTCATCTTTGATTTCTTTAATAATAGTATTAAAAATAAATATATACCGAAAAAATTCCATATTAGCATCCAAATAATTAAAAGAATACGCATTTAATAATAATCCTTTAAAAAATAGACTATAAACTAAAACAAATTTGTTCAAATCGTAATCAACGCATAATAATTTCAAAGAATATGTATTCGGTTTAACTATTTTTATATTTTTTAGGTTGACACTCCAAAAAAATTCCATTGAACATTTATTATTTGGGAATTTAGGGCGTAAAAAATAATATTTTTTGAATTCTAAAGCCAAAATTGCTATTATATCCATTGTCATCGAATTTTTATTTAGGATGATATTCCAAAAATTGGAATTTTTAGGACATTATTTATTTCGAGAGTCCGGGTTCGAATCCTAGTCAAGTCAAATAAATGTAACGTTTTAAAAAGACTATGGATTTGAGCTTATGCTTTCAGTGTTGTGCTTCTATTTGCCACCTGATTTGACTTCATTGCCAAATCATTACTCAGGATGGTTGCTACAATCATATTGTCAGGTTATAATATTTAAGTACAAAAAATATCAATCCTTCAAAAGTGGTTTTGTTGCCTCTTTTGGTCTTCTTCTTTTACGTTTTTCTTCAGTTGGAGCATCTTTTTCAACTGGTGAAGCTTTACAGTGTGTTAAAGGAATTATATCCCGGCATTGTGAAATTTCATACAAAACTTCAAACACAAAAATAAAAAAATTTCTAACTTTTGTTCTAAATGTCAAAAACTTGTTCTGCAAATGTAACAAAGTGTAACAACTTTGGTTTCACCTACCGCGAAAGTCTACAAAATTGCACCCTATCTAAAAGTATTAAAAATAAAACGCAATTAATTTGCACAGATTTTGCAGACTTTCGCGGTAGGTGAAACCAAAGTTTTTACACTTTGTTACATTTGCAGAACAAGTTTTTGACATTTAGAACCAAAGTTAGAAATTTTTCATTTTTGTATTGGAAGTTTTGTATGAAATTTCACAATGCCTTATATCCCGAGCACATGTTTGCAAATAAAGTACTTTTCAATTAGGTTTAAAATTTGGTATATTTACCATCCAAACAGTAAATGCTTTTTGCTTTTCTTGAATTGTTCAAAAGTGTTCCTTCTCATTGTATTTACTATTTCAATGTCCTGATTAGTGATTTTATTTCTAACAGTCTCATCTTAGTTAGATTTATAAAAAGGCATAACATAAGCATTTGCCATTCTGATTTATTTTTATTTTTTTAAAGGTCTGATCGGTATTTAATCTCTATAAATACTAAATTTATTAAGTACTTAAATTATTATGCATAGAAGAACATTTTAAATGAACTTTTAAATATTCTATCATACAATGGTTTTCAAAGCTTGAAAAAATTTAAAATTATTTTTTATTAAAAATTTAAAATTAAACTCTTAAATTTTTGATGGGGCCTCAATAGTTAAGTTTTCAAGCATTAAAATTTCAAGTCTGCTTTATCAAAATATTAATTTTTGGTCTGCCAGCACAATTTCGGAAAAAATACTTTCTATTATTTCAAAAAGAAAATTATGAATATAAATTTTTTAATTAAATTAAAAGGCCAAATTGAAGTTTATGGTCAAATTTTTATCTTTAGGTTTGTTGTTTACTTTAAGACATTTCCTTATTTTTACTGGTATTTTTTAGTCAATTATTGAATAAATTATTTATCAATAATATTTTAAAACAAAAAAAAATGAATGCCCATTCACATCTATAATAAGAAAGAGAAATTTAAAAATAATTAATTTTTTTAAAATGTAAACAAAAGTTTAAAAAGACTCTGGTAATTTTTCACCAATTAACTTTTAAAGTCAAGGTTTCCATGGTTTTTGTACTACTGAATCTAAAAATTTACAAAAATTTCATAAAAATAAAAAAATAAAAGTAAAAATTCTATATATAGAAAATTTAAATCAAATGTTAATAAAATTTTTAAATTTTTTATTTTTTCAAATTTTCAAATAAAATTTTTTTAAATGAACCAAAACTTGAGTTGACATAAAATTGTTTTAAAAAAAAACTTATAATTAGCTTTGAAAAAAAAAGTTAAATGTGAGTTGACCAAATTTACACTCTAATGCTGGTACTTTGAGATGTTCTTTATTTCTCAGATCATATGATATATTTCTGACTATGTTTTTTTTAATTGTTCAGCCTAAATTAGTGGATTTTCAAATAAAAAAATATCCATTTAAATCTATGGAAAAAAATCAAAAGGCAAAAATAAATCAATTTTTTGAGTAATAAATTTGATTCTAAATTATTTTTTAAGAGTTAATGCAGCATCAACTGCTATTAAATATCAAAGATAAAATCAATTTTTTTCAATTTTTAATTTTAACAATTTATATTTAGAAATTTTTTTTTGATTTTTAAATAAAGACACTGAATTTAGTGATGTCAATTTGAACGGTTAATTACTTCAGAAGTCGTTGCTTTATCAGCGGATGCCTAGCTTTTAGTAAAAGGGCTTTGAGTAAACATTGATTTTGGTCTACTAATAAAAAAAGAAAAAGAAGAATAAGACTCTCGTGACAGGAATCCATAAAAAATATATTTATAATTTTTATGCCATTTGTTTATTGCTCAATCAAATTTATAATTAGTCACATAAATTTTTTTGGTCACGAAATTTAAAAATAAAGGAATTTTAATTATGAATTTAATACTATTTTATTTTTTCGCTCTCACGTAATGTGACCACAGATTAAGTGACCAAAAAAAACACCTAAAATGTGATCAAATGGTCAAATGACATTATTTAGTTATATAACTTAAATTTCTGATAGAGTTTTTTATTTTTTATTTATAATGTAGAAATATGAAAAAATGTTTTTTATATGCGGAAATGTGGTTGTCCATTTTCGCTGATTTTTTTACATTAATTTATTGAAATGCTATATCTAAAATTAAAATTGACTTAGAAAATATCATATAAATTTTTTCAAAGAAAATAAAATTTAAATTCAATTATCAAATATTACAAAGTTTTTTTCTAAAAAATGCTCAGCTAACAGGACTTATAGAGCTATTTCATTACATTTGGGGGCTTTGGTTTTAAGATGTTTCAAATGTTTGTGGAAGGTAAGGGCCCCAAGGAATTTTAAATAGTAAAAAAAAGTTATAAATTAGCAACAAAAACACAAACAAAAACACCAAAACAATTAGGCAATATAATAAATAAGCATTAAGAACCTAAAACCACTTTGAAATTAAATTCAAATAAAAAAAAGTAAGACATAGGA
The DNA here is from genome assembly GCA_016802215.1 of Brachionus paranguensis. NCBI lineage: Eukaryota > Metazoa > Rotifera > Eurotatoria > Ploima > Brachionidae > Brachionus > Brachionus paranguensis. Next base: position 1,181,967 of record JAESIX010000022.1, on the reverse strand, counting down.
ACATAATGTGAAATTTTAGTGCTCGATAATAATTATAAATAATCAAAAATAATATGGTACTATGGTAGCAGAAACTAACGAAATAAACAACTTTTATAAACGAAAATCCATTCAGCAAAGTCTATATAAATAAAAAAATATTCGTTTGTAAAGCTATAAAGCAGCAATAATTAAGATTAATTCAGTAATCATTAACAATGGCCGAAATCGATCTGATCAACCGTGACCCCCAAAACTTGAACAACTTTCTCCAAGTTGAGTTCGATGACGTTCTAGCAGAACCAGAAGGAACCCACACAATTGACTGTGTGTGGAAAAACTCACACAAATGTTTCAAATGCGGCAAAAATTTATGCTACAAGATCTTGACCATTTTGACTGGTATTTTCGTTGCCTTGTACTGGGGCTGTATTTTTGCCTGTGTTTCTTATGCAATTGTCTGGTTTGTTACACCAGCTATGAGATTGCTTCACATTGTATTGCATCCAATTAGGAAGATTCTTTCCATCATCTTATCAAGTAATTTTTTTGATATAATAATTTTTGAAAAATATTAATTTTTCTATCTTAGCTTTCCTTGGTCCGCTCATGCAAACTTCTGGTCTTTTCTTCTCAAGAATCCATGTCACCCAATCACAAGGTGAACCACCAAAACCGATCGGAGAATTATAAGAAATCCATTCATTGCGAACTTATGAGCTTTTTTACATTTATTTGGCATGACATAAAGCTCTTTGATTCTATTTTATTTTTCTAATAAAAATTTTACATAGTTTATTTTTTTAATGGAGATTTATACTTGCATAAAATTGTTTGAAAATAGATTAAAATAAATTAAATACTCTAAAATGTTTGGAATTTAAATTGGTTTGTTACCCTGAATTATCATTCAGTTATCAGCTTATCAATTGGTGCACAAAGATAACTAAGAATCATTCTTGTCACGTATCTAAGAAGCTAGACGCTTCAAAATGCTGACAAATACATTAATCAACTTAAGCACATCTTGACTTATAGACCTGTGTTATAAGCAAGAGAATACATGTATAAATAGAGATTCAATTCTTAGAACTTTAGAACATTCAATTAACTTAATAAACTTTTAAAACAATATATTGTATTCTAATCAAACCGGTAAGAATTGGTAGCAGCGATAAAATGATTTTCTCTATGGTACCAATGTCAAAAGAATATTTAGAAAAATTAAATGAACAAGAGCTAGTACACTTAATAAAGATACAATATGGGTCATTCTAATATGAATTTTAGAGATTAGATAACGATGGCGAATTGGTAAGTGGTACAGAAGCCGAACAAATGGAATGGCTTCAAAATCTTCAGAATTTTGGAAAACCTAAAAAAATGCTTATAGAGTTCCTATTTAAAAGGGCTGAACTAATCGACAGCGCAAAAAAGTTAAAAGAAAAAGAGGAAATGACAATATCCAATCAAAACTAGGTGATTTTGTTGAAAAATTTTGACGAAAAATTTGAAAAAATTTACATAAATTATCAAAAATTCTTGTCCAAATGACAGCTGTCCATTAAGAGATTGATCTAAGTTTCTTTCAAGAGGCTAATTGGCCAAAGCCTTCTTCAGCTCCCGAAGTCGGTAAGAATCATCATAACTGGTCGTCCAAAATCAGCAATAGCGTGAAATTACTTTATCAACGTATTGAGACTTTAGAAAAAGGAAATGATACACAGAAAGTTACTATCCAGACTCTTAGCACATTTGTTGATTTGCTTAGTATTCCAAGAGACCAACCATCTCAAACTTCTTCTTCTTCTTGGTACATCCAATGAAATGGTCAAAGATAGTTAATGAGATGGCCCACAAGGATAAGAATGATGTGGCAATCATGACAACTATAGCAACAGAAATGAAAAAAAGGAAGAACTAGCCAATAATGTAGTTTCTTTGATTCCAGCTACGATTTTTGATTGGGAAGAAAGTTATGAAGTGGAGTTCATCGAAAAACTTGCCAACAAGTAAGGAGTTCCAGGAAGTAAGGTGAAGAAGACCAAAAAAATTAGTCGCACAAAAGACAATACAGCTAATAACCGAGTTCTTCTCGTAGTGAAGATGGAATTGCCAGGTGCAAAGCCGATTCTATTCGTAGTTCAAGAAAATTATTTGATAATGGGAGTCACAAGGACATTTACATAAATGGAGATCTTACGCCTAGTGAAAGAATCACTCAAAGAAAATTACGTCGAGAGCGAGACACTAGAAATGATTTTCTCCCCGAATCCGGAATACTTAATGTACGGTTAATGAAGTTTAAAACCTGAACAGATAGTAAAAAACTTTTTGGGGAATCCTTATTGGAGAGCTAAGGATGATTACATCCTAAATAGATCGTCAATAGCAACAAATACGTAAGACAATGGAGTTCACCGCCTCATTTGAACTGGGCCGCATCTCATAGGAGCCTGCGTATCGAACTCTTTACCTAGCATAATTGGTATCTCAGAAACTTGATTTAATGAGAGCTCAGTTGCCGATTTAAACAGGTATCAGATTTTCAGATCAGATCCTGATAGTAACACTAAAGGCGGCGGAACTTGCATATATGTTCGTAATGATATACAAACATTTGAAGTGTCTGATACTGACCTTTTAAGCACTGAGTGTGAACATGTCTGGTTGGCCATTATGCTTGAAGAAGATCGCTCATTTTTAGTTGACTGCATCTATTGACCACCACAGCTAATTGACATGGACCTCGTCTTCAAAACTGATCAACTCATTTCGAAATCAATAGAATCTGCAGCTCGGCTAATTACGAGCAAAATATTTTCTAGTGCTGTTGTGATGGGTGACTTTAATATGCCAGATATTGAATGGAGTGAAAACGGTGGCCGAGTTCTGATAAATTCTTCATCTCCAAGTGAAATGGTCGGTGATGCAATTAGCAGTTCTGGGTTGGTGCAGATTGTCAACGGATATACATTCATTCATGATGGTGAGCCAATTAGTCTCCTAGATCTAATTCTAGTAAGTAATCCAAACTAATCATCCGAAATTGAAATCGGGCCTCAATTTGATCCTAGGTCATCAAGATGTCACTGTAGTCTGCAATTTAAGATAAATATAAAATCTGAAAGACCAAATTACTTTGATAGTAGAGTCTATAACTGGAGAAAAGGTGATTATTTATCAATGGCATTGTATCTGAATGATTTTGATTGGAAGAATACTTTGGAATCAAAATGCGTACACCAGATATATTTAACATTCCTCAGAACCTTTAAATTAGCATCTGAGCTGTTTGTCAAAGAACGAGTACCTAGGAAATGCTGTGCTAAGCCACTTTGCTGGAATGTTGAAATAGTCCGTCGAAAAAAGCGTCTTTTTATCACTAGCTTAATTAATAAGAATACCTCTTTACTGAACCAGAAGTACAAAATGGCTTGCAAACAATTCAAGCTGAAAATCAAACAACGAGTAATCGATTTTGAATACAAACTGGCTGCTGAATCGAAACAAAATCGGAAAAAATTCTACTCATTTATAAACATCTAAAATTGATGACATAATTTCTCCAGAGAAGTTACTTCAAAAGCTTAAAAACCTTTGTGGTGATAAGACAGCTGGTATAGATGATGTAGCAACACATGCACTAAAGATGTGTTCAGAAGCTTCATTTGGTCCTTTGAAAAACATAATTTGAAGTTCATTAACTGAATCGGTCTTACCTAATGAATGGAAGGAGGCGAATGTATCACCAATATTTAGACAAGGTGGTCAAACAAATGCTAATAATTATCGCCCGGTGTCGCTCACATCGGTTCCTTGCAAAGTTTTTGAATCTCTAATCAAAGACTTCATTGTAAAGCATCTAATCTCAAGAAATTTTATTTCGAAAAAACAACATGGTTTTGTGGCAAATAAATCTTGTGTAACCAACTTACTTGAAACGGTAGGTTTTCTTGTAGACGCTTTGAGTCGTAGACAACCTGCCGAGGTCATCTACTTTGACTTCTCTAAGGCTTTTGATAAGGTTTCTCATAAACAACTGCTTGACAAATTGTTGGCCTACGGAATCCCAATCGTTTTTATTAATTGGATTCGTTCTTTCCTGAAAGGTCAAAAACAGCGTGTTTTAATTGGAAATACTGTATCCGAATGGAAAATGGTAACAAATGGTGTCCCTCAAGGTTTGGTTCTAGGTTCTCTTCTTTTCGAAATCTATATCAAAGATTTACCAGATCTATGTAAAAAAATCTGGAAGCTTTATGCAGATGACACAAAGCTTATGAATATCGTTTAATCTGCTGAAGAACATGCTATGATTCAAAAGGATCTTAATAATTTAATTGAGTGGTCAAACTTTTGGAAAATTGACTTCAACTTATACAAGTTCGTCGTTATGCATTTAGGAGTAAACAAAAATCACCATGATTATAAAATTGATAGGCAAATCTTTTGCTAAATCAACCAAAGAAAGAGATTTAGGAATCATTATCACGAGTGATTTCAAGTCCGGAGAGCAATCGAAAAGAGCAGCTGTTAGAGCCACGATGTTAGCAAGCAGAATTAAAAACACATCAAAAACCTCTCAAAAAATCTTGTTAATAGGTTATTTAAGTCTTTCATTAGACCACATCTAGAAATCGCAGTCCTCGCTTAGAATCCGCATCGACGAGGAGAAATTGATATTCTTGAGCGTGTTTAAAGAAAATTTTCAAAACTGGTTCCTGAGCTAAAATCAAAGTGGTACGTCGATAGATGAGAAGCTCTTGTGTTGACGACACTCGAATACAGACGGAGACGTGGGAACCTTATAGAGTTACATAAGATTCATCACCATCACGATCAAGTTGAACTGATATATGTCAACCAGTTACTAGCATCCAATGGTTTTTAACAACCGAACGGCTGGTAATTAGAAGACACTTATGGGATACATTTCCGGATACCAGAAAAATCAACAACTATAACTTATTCAAAAACCGAATTGATTAACTTTTAAATTTTCTGTGAAATTATTATTTATATATTTAAACCAAGAAATATTCACACCAAAAAAACAATTAGGCAATATAATAAATAAGCATTAAGAACCTAAAACCACTTTGAAATTAAATTCAAATAAAAAAAAGTAAGACATAGGAACATAATGTGAAATTTTAGTGCTCGATAATAATTATAAATAATCAAAAATAATATGGTACTATGGTAGCAGAAACTAACGAAATAAACAACTTTTATAAACGAAAATCCATTCAGCAAAGTCTATATAAATAAAAAAATATTCGTTTGTAAAGCTATAAAGCAGCAATAATTAAGATTAATTCAGTAATCATTAACAATGGCCGAAATCGATCTGATCAACCGTGACCCCCAAAACTTGAACAACTTTCTCCAAGTTGAGTTCGATGACGTTCTAGCAGAACCAGAAGGAACCCACACAATTGACTGTGTGTGGAAAAACTCACACAAATGTTTCAAATGCGGCAAAAATTTATGCTACAAGATCTTGACCATTTTGACTGGTATTTTCGTTGCCTTGTACTGGGGCTGTATTTTTGCCTGTGTTTCTTATGCAATTGTCTGGTTTGTTACACCAGCTATGAGATTGCTTCACATTGTATTGCATCCAATTAGGAAGATTCTTTCCATCATCTTATCAAGTAATTTTTTTGATATAATAATTTTTGAAAAATATTAATTTTTCTATCTTAGCTTTCCTTGGTCCGCTCATGCAAACTTCTGGTCTTTTCTTCTCAAGAATCCATGTCACCCAATCACAAGGTGAACCACCAAAACCGATCGGAGAATTATAAGAAATCCATTCATTGCGAACTTATGAGCTTTTTTACATTTATTTGGCATGACATAAAGCTCTTTGATTCTATTTTATTTTTCTAATAAAAATTTTACATAGTTTATTTTTTTAATGGAGATTTATACTTGCATAAAATTGTTTGAAAATAGATTAAAATAAATTAAATACTCTAAAATGTTTGGAATTTAAATTGGTTTGTTACCCTGAATTATCATTCAGTTATCAGCTTATCAATTGGTGCACAAAGATAACTAAGAATCATTCTTGTCACGTATCTAAGAAGCTAGACGCTTCAAAATGCTGACAAATACATTAATCAACTTAAGCACATCTTGACTTATAGACCTGTGTTATAAGCAAGAGAATACATGTATAAATAGAGATTCAATTCTTAGAACTTTAGAACATTCAATTAACTTAATAAACTTTTAAAACAATATATTGTATTCTAATCAAACCGGTAAGAATTGGTAGCAGCGATAAAATGATTTTCTCTATGGTACCAATGTCAAAAGAATATTTAGAAAAATTAAATGAACAAGAGCTAGTACACTTAATAAAGATACAATATGGGTCATTCTAATATGAATTTTAGAGATTAGATAACGATGGCGAATTGGTAAGTGGTACAGAAGCCGAACAAATGGAATGGCTTCAAAATCTTCAGAATTTTGGAAAACCTAAAAAAATGCTTATAGAGTTCCTATTTAAAAGGGCTGAACTAATCGACAGCGCAAAAAAGTTAAAAGAAAAAGAGGAAATGACAATATCCAATCAAAACTAGGTGATTAGTTTTTTTATAAACACACTTCAGGATATACCTATCCGAAGATGTTTCAGAATTTCTTAAAAAATTTACAAGAAAAAATAAACAATTAAATTAACTTAAAATCTTCGTGTTTTTCAATTGTTTGTCTAGTTTCGGTTCGGATTTCATTTAATAAACTGGTTTCAAAAATTTATTCTGAAGCACCGTCTATAATTTTTTAGTAAATTGACACATGAAAACGCCACAATTTATTGAATCTTTTTGAGACGAATGTTGAACAACATGAAGTTTTCATGGTTTTTCGTCGAAAATTCAACTATTTGACCAATTCTCGAAAACTTTTTGCAATATTTATATTTAGTTCAAGTAATTAAGTAAAAAGTAAATAAAATCAATTAGCAAGTAGGTTTAAGTTTTTGAAAGTGAATTTTTTTATTTTATATTAGGCTTTCATGTATCGGGACATTAAATAATCCTGAATTCCCTTGTGGTATATCTCACTAAGGGACTCCACTTCTCACTTCTTGCCAGGATGACGCGTTGTCTTCGATAACTACACGTTGTCTTCTCCGGTTAGGAACGATTTAATTCAGGCGAGTATTTAACATTTAAAGCAATATGATTCTAGTTTAATCAAAAGAGCTGAGTGAGAGACTAGATCAAAAGCCTTGCGAGATGGTTCATCCGTTATGATTAAGTCGAGCGTGTGATTATTCAGGGTGTTTTTGTTGACGTGCTGAATTAGGAAGTTGAAATGATCTTTTCAAGAAACTCGAAACTGGAAGCTTTTTTTTAATCATTACATATTCGACCTATTTTAGACCAAACTATATCTGGATGATTAAAGTCTCCAGCGACAAGAAGAACAGTAAAAGCGCGGCTTTTAACCATCCTATGAGCCTTTTCTATTGATTATTTCAGTTCTCGGGACTTTTCTCTCGAACAGTGAGAAGTCTGCTAGTACAACCTATCAATAATCTCTCTGATCCGAGTTTTATTTGGAGTCAAATTTGTTCGCTGTTCGGATTGGAGTTAATATTTGTGATCTGGATGGCAACGATATCATTCCTTTCATAAATGGCTACTCCAGATCCTCTAACTATTTCACGAACTTGGAAGAAGTTTTGGTAACCTTTAACCTGTTTATTAGAGTTTTTGTTAAACCAAAGCTCTCTTATAAAAATAATGTGTGGAAGTTCAAGGGAGACCTTGAGGGCTTTAAATTGATTCATTTTGTTTTTGAAGGATGTAGCGTTCGAATATAAGCAGTATAGGTACGTAAATTTTGTAGCTTTTTGAAGTGAGACAAGTTGATAAAAAGATGAATTTATTAAGGTGGAAACTGGCTTTTGTGTAAATAAAAACGGTTGGTTAGTAATGGTCTGTTCTTAGACGTGCTGTTCTATTCAATTGCATTAGTGGCTGGACTCGGTCTTCCTTATGAAGGATCCAAACGAGCTCACCACCTCTTATTCCCCAAAACCATCGTTTCCCATTGTCGAACTTGTATCTAAGTATAGTTCCATCTTCAGTAATTTCATGTTCAAGTTTGCTGTTTCGTTCTTTCCTGGTTTCTCTAAAACTTTTTTCGTGTAATCTTTCGGTTGATGTTCTATCTTGGTTAATGAAAACGTTGGGAAATTCTTCTCGTCTTGCTAGGTCTCGCGAGTTGAAGAGAATTTTCTGCTTGCTGTCAGCGTTTTTTAGTTTGACAATCATTAGACCTGGTCTGGTACTAATCTCTGATAGTGTACCTTCATTTGTGTCAATCGTTGTGGTTCTTTTCTTCATTCTCACAGACCGTTTACATTTACTTTTGTCTACATCTACTTAAGTCATCTTTATCTCTGTCTTTTTGGTTTTCATGTTCACCTTCTTTGAGACCGCTGATTATTATGTTATTTTCTATTTTTGATCTTTCTTTGAATTCATGGGAAACTTTAGTTAGCATCGCCATCTCTGCTTCACTGATTCTCTGATCTCTGATTTTTTGCTTTTATTTGAAACTATGCTGCTAAAGGTTATTTTTTATGGTATTAAGGATGATGTAGGTGCTGTCGTTTCAATTTAGTTATTTCTTTTTGCATTTGACTAATTTTGATAGATTGGTGCTTACTTCGTCTTCAAGTAGCTGTATTCTGATTTCGACAAATTCCATCGCGGTTGATAACTATCTTAGCCATCTTTTGTGATTCTTTGATATTTCAGCTGTTCCGGCTGGGCACGTTGGACAATTCTGTTCTTTCAGAAAATCCATGTGAGAAAATTTTTTGTCGTGACGTCACTAAATCACTTAAATTTTATTAGATATTACAAATGAATCGTTTGAGCCACGCTTTGGAAGCAAAACGGCCACACAGAGCTAAAGGAGATCAAGAAGTGATTCTTTTACATGACAACGCTAGGCCACATGTTGCAAAACAACTCGGAACATGGTAGAGAATCTAGGCCGGGAAGTCTTATATCATCCAGCTTATTCACCTGACTTGGTTCCTTCAGATTACCATTTGTTCTGATTCATGCAGCGCTTCTTCAGTGAAAAAAGTAACTCAGACTTGAAAGAAATCAAAAAAGACATCAGTCAATATTTCATCTCAAATTTCATCTCAGCTTCTACGAGCAAGGGATCAAAATGCTGCAAGAAAGATATAATATAGATAGAGTGTATCTCTAGCGAAGGAAATTATTTTAGTGTCTAATAATATTTTATTCTATTTTTTAATGAATAAATAATTCTCGAATAAAACGAAAAAACTTATTAAACAACCTAATATATACGTTTATTTTAATTCAAATTGGTGACGAAAAAACAGAAAAAAATGAAATTACTTATTTAATTAAATGTGAAATTTGTGATATGTCACTAAATAATTGTGGTATATCTATTGAAAATTTGTGTCCCCAATTTTATTGAGTTTCAAGAAATTTTTGTCGGACAACTCTAACAAGGTCTATGGCAAATCGCTACTCTGCACTCAGTCACTTATTCAGCTTCTTCAAAATATTTTTAGAATTGATAAAATTTAAATTCTTATGATTATAAACTTTAAAATCTCGAAAATTTTCGTACCAATCTTCATTGCTTAAATTGCTTGAATGAGAACTTTGTTCAATCCATTGAAATTCTAAACTTTTCGGAGTATTTAATTTTATTTTAATCTGTTTTCAAACAATATTATGCAAAAATAAATCTCAATTAAAAAAAAGACTTATGTGAAAGTTAATATATCAAAAAAATCAATAAATTAAAATTTTTATTAGAAAAATAAAATAGAATCAAAGAGCTTTATGTCATGCCAAATAAATGTAAAAAAGCTCATAAGTTCGCAATGAATGGATTTCTTATAATTCTCCGATCGGTTTTGGTGGTTCACCTTGTGATTGGGTGACATGGATTCTTGAGAAGATAAGACCATAAGTTTGCATGAGTGGACCAAGGAAAGCTAAGATAGAAAAATTAATATTTTTCAAAAATTATTATATCAAAAAATTACTTGATAAGATGATTGAAAGAATCTTCTTAATTGGATGCAACACAATGTGAAGCAATCTCATAGCTGGTGTAACAAACCAGACAATTGCATAAGAAACACAGGCAAAGATACAGCCCCAGTACAAGGCAACGAAAATACCAGTCAAAATGGTCAAGATCTTGTAGCATAAATTTTTGCCGCATTTGAAACATTTGTGTGAGTTTCTCCACACACAGTCAATTGTGTGGGTTCCTTCTGGTTCTGCTAGAACGTCATCGAACTCAACTTGGAGAAAGTTGTTCAAGTTTTGGGGGTCACGGTTGATCAGATCGATTTCGGCCATTTTAAACTTTTTTTGCTATAATTTCTTTTTTTAAATTTCTATTTGTTGCTATTAAAAATAAGTAAAAATGAATAAAAATTTCTTATTTTTATATTCCAACTGCAATAAAGTTTTCATCGATTATTTAACTGTTTATTTCGTTAGTTTCTGCTGCCATAGCAAAGTGTGTTTTTTAAATACCTTACGAATTTTATGGTTGACGACAACTTTTTTTTAGAATAAGCTTTTTCAAAAATTTCGTCTTAGTGACGTAAAAATCTCGTACCATTTTCAATCAGACAGTGTAAAAATTAAAATTTATCCAGCAAATTTCTGAGTATCCAAGGGAACACAAATATTTAAATTGTTACCGCTCAGAATATTGTGGTTATAAACATTTATTTTACCTATTCTTTTAACTTTTTTTATTAGATTTCGTGGAGAAATTTTCTGTTGCCAGCAACTGAAAAATTAGTACAATTCAAAATTTGCAAATAAATATAAAATCGGTCATATTTATTTTTTTTCAAAAAGTATTTAAATTTTCTACAACTGTTTGAACTGTATTCAATTATTTGTTTTTTTTTTTTATTCAAAAATTTTCAATATGATTATTTTTTAACAATTTCTTCTTAAAATAAAAAAAATGTTTTGAAATTTTACTTTTAGAAAATTTTCAATTAAACTCTATGGGTTTAAAAATTAATTGAAAAGTAAAAAATGTAAATGAAAAAAATCACTAAAATGTAAGAAATCTAATTCTGTAAATGAACTCTAGAATAATTTGGAAATCGAAATTCCATTTACTTCATACATAAATGTTTTAAGCAATTAATTACAATTAAAATTGAAATTTTTTTTCTACAATTTCAATTTTTTAGTAAAAAAGTCCTTGAAAATACTTTTTTTTTATTAAATTTTAATGCATACCAGAGAAAAATAAGAATCTGAAAAAAATATATTGTCCAAGCATTAAAATACTGGCTATGCAGGCCGTAAATATAAATTGAAAAACATCATTTTACTAAACCATTATATTTTATAAGAAAATTTCAATAACAACTTAATATTACCAAACTTCTGATTCAGTATCAGCTGAGGAAGAGAAAAGTCTAAGAATATTAAACTCAATTACCCACTTAAAGAATTTGGTCTTTTGTTTCAATTAAAATTTTAGCTATTATAGATAATGATGATGTCGAGAAAAGCCTTAAGAAATGCAAATTCATATATTTTTAATTATTTTGAATAAATGTGAATGATTTTTTATGGATTTATTTTTTGGGGGTGACAAATTTAAATTTTATGTTATGACAAAAATAACTAAAAGTGGTGACTAATTTAATCTATTTTATCTGACTATAAAAAAATAATTTTTCTGACAAAAAAACTAAACGGCTGACAAATATATTTGTTCAATGACTATTTAGTAATTTTGCACTGACAAAATAAACTAATTTGATTTCTTCAACCTTTCTCGTTTTCTTGGTAAATCCAAATCAACGACTATTGATTCGTAAGAAGCCTCAGGTTCGACAGCTGCTTGCTCGAATTCGGATTCATTATCTGAATTGTTCAAATTACAATCGTTCTGGTAAAACAAAACTGCTTTTTGCTGTTTTAGTCTTCCTCTATTGCGTTTCTGATCAATTGAAATAGTTTTAGCTTTTTCGGGAAAAATACAAAGCTTGTACAATATTCAAGACCAAGAACATGAATGCAAATGTAGTTTTTAGCAAATTCTCTACAATTGCATTTACTTTTTTACAATCATCTGAGCAAAGATTGGTCTTTACGTAGAGTAGCCAGATAGTTACTTAACTTTTTTATTTGTGGTTGTTGTAGTCCATTATGCTCGAGTGCTCTCAGTATGGCTTTTGGAGTCAATCTAAAAGTTTGTTTGTCACTCAAATCATTATTTTATTAGTAAATTAGTTTATTTGTCATCAAATATAGTTTTTTTGTCAGTAAAATTTATTTTATTTTGTCAGTCCATTAAATGATGGCCATTTTTTATTTTTTTGGCAATTTAATTAAAAGAATATCAAGATGGTGGTGTAGTGGTTTGATCATCCGTCTTCGAGCAGAAAAAAAGAAAGCAAAAGGTACCGGGCTCAAATTCTTTTTTAGGAAAAATTAATTTAAAAAGAGATAGCGGATAAAACAGGATCATGAACGTAGGGCTAAATACCCGACCACCCAAGTATAAAAACTAGTTTTAAAAAAATCAAAGAAGCAGGGGAGAAGTGGAAACAACCCAATGACAAAAACAATTCCATTGATGTCGCTTGAAACTTAAAACCTACGGGGAGGTAGCAAGCAGAAAAGTGATATATTTACTACGAAACATAGATTCAGAGTCGGAACCTGGAATGTTAGAACCGTGTTGGTAATGGAAAAAAAAAACCCTATGTTCCACAAGGAACGAATAAGGAAAAAAAAGAAGAATGATAACTGTAATTAAAATATGGCTAAAAAAATAATAGTGTAATTTATATATTAGATTAAAATAAATTTTGATATTAATTTATTAAATTACTATTAAATTTGTAATCAAGATAAATTATCTAACCTTTAAATTAATGGCAATACATGCCGTAAATATAGATTAAAAAATATCTTTTTTCCATAACTGTTTAATATTAGAGAGATAAGATGAAATTAATTTTAAATAAAGATTTTTTTATTTTTAATTAAAATTCACTTGAAAGGAGACCAAAATGATGCATTTCTGATTAATAATAGAATAAGATTTTTAAGATTTAGATTTCAAATAAAGCTTTATTTAATTAATAATCATTTTTGTAGTAAAAATCATTTAAATTAGGTGATTTGGTTCAAAAAATTTATTTGAAGTTCTTGACTGCTTCCGTTTTGGCTCCAACCATGTGATCAATTGGCAATGGCGGTTCACCTTGTGATTGTGTGACATGGATTCTTGAGAAGATAAGACCATAAGTTTGAACCAGCGGTCCGAGGAAGGCTAAATTAAACCAAGTTAAAAATGATCTCGAAAATTTAATTTAAATATTACTTGATAGGACAATTGACAGGATCTTTTTCAATGGATGCAATACAACGTGAAGTAATCTCATAAGTGGTGTAACAAACCAGATAATTGAATAAGAAACACCGGCAAAGACACAGCCCCAGTACAAGGCAATGAAAATACCAGTAAAAATGGTCAAGATCTTGTAGCATAGATTTTTGCCGCATTTGAAGCATTTGTTCGAGTTTTTCCACACACAGTCAATTGTGTGGGTGCCTTCTGGTTCTGCTAGAACGTCATCGAACTCAACTTGGAGAAAGTTGTTCAAGTTTTGAGGGTCACGGTTGATCAGATCGATTTCGGTCATTTTATACTTTTTTTTTTCTAATAAGCTTACAAGTTTTTATTTTTTTATTTTATTTTTTATGAACCGATCCGTTTTATAGGCCTCTAAGGCTTTTTGTGTTTTTTGTATTTCCATAGCAATTCTGAACTGATTCCAATATTTCGGGTTAAAATTGACGCAAACGTCATCAAAACTTTTTTGGTATCATAAATTTTCTATTTACATTTTTGTTGTTATGCTAAATAACAAGTTAAGTTTGGTTATGAATTTAATTAGTTCTTTCAGACAATTTAACCAAGTTTTGTTTTTGTCAAATTTATTTATAAAGTTTACCTTGCTTAAAATCATAAATTGAAATTTTGAAAAAAAATTTTAAATTCGAAACAATCTTTGAAAAAAAAACTTTGATTTCGTCAATGTATCAAGAAAAAAACACATTTACTTTTTGCTTAAATAATTATTTGCTAATTTCAAATAAATATATAAAAATTTTAATCTGCTCATTTTGTGAGCTATTTAGATGCAGATGATTTTTAAAAATAAATTTAAATTGAATTAAAATCTATTAATTCAAAATTAAAAAAATAATATTTTTTTTTATTTTTTTTGTTTATATAATATAATATTTCATTAGTTTATTATTTGTTCCTTTTTTAATTGAAATAAATTTTTTTTAAATACTAATAATTAATAATTTTCGGAAGGCTTTTTTGAATTTTTTTTTATTTTTATATTTTGATAATTCAAAGTTTTACATTCTCTTATTTTATATTTTAAGCGTTCAGCATTAAACATAACAAGGACTGGTCGGAACAATTAGATCTTTTTTGAATTTTGAAATTCTCTTAAAATTTTAATTCTTTCATCAAAAATTTGAAAATTTGAATTCTTTCATCAGATAAAACTTTTTTTGATTTCTTTAAATCAGATAGAAAAAAAATAATTTTAAACTAAAAAATCAAAGATCATTGAAAAAAAAGCTTATCCAAAAATCTTTTTTTTTTTAAAGAAAATTCTGTTTTTCGTTCAAATAAAATGCAAGGAAATTCTAAAACTACTTAATACTGCATTTACCGGCCTAACTTAGAGCATGCCGTTAGTTTGAAAAAATGGTAATTTTACTATTATTTCCATTAATTTACGTAATTGTACGTAAATTTGCTTAAATTTACCATGGATCCTTAAAACAAGAATTGTAAAAAATGGTAAATTAACTAAATTTTATGTAAATTTGCGTTAAAAGAAGTAAAAATACCAATTTTTACGTTAAATTATGTAAACTCCAAAACAAAACACTTTTATTTTTTAAGAAGAAAACAAATTTCTTATTTTTTTTAATCTTTGACCTATCTATAGGTTGGGTTGTTCGATGCTTTAGTTCACGTGCTTTGGAATTTACTGTTAAAAGGCACAAATTTTTTCAAATTTTCTTAAATTAATAAAAATAAACAATAATTCTTCATGTAAAATTAAAAAAAAAAAAAATACTTTTAATTTGCAGTCATTTTTTGAGACCTTTATTTTCATAAAATCAATCGGCTTATTTGGATTATCTGGAAAATTCTCTTTTAATTCATGTCTTAACTGGTTCAAACACTATTATTAAACATAGTAATTTTAAAGTGAAATTCCCTCCAAATTCAGTAGATTATAACCACATAGAAATGGTTTTGCAAGAAATGAAAAATTTCATCATCAAAGTACCAATTTTTACGTAAAAAATTAAATTAAAAAAAAATTTTTGTGCTAGACAAAATCGTATTTTTGAACAAAATTTTATGAAAAACAGCAAAATTTGAGATTTTTTTGGAGTTAGTTTTTGGACATAATTTAACGTAAAAATTGGTAATTTTACTTCTTTTAACGCAAATTTACATAAAATTTATTTAATTTACATAATTTTAAGTAAATTTGGGTAAATTCACCATGGATCCTTATGTCAAATCACCACTGTAGTTAAATCAATCAAAGACAACCATGTGAAAAGAGATTGAACGAACTTGGTTTGTGGAGTCTTGAAGTTAGAATAATAAGAGGCAGTTCGATTCAAAAGGTATAAAATAGTCAAATTTTGAAAGGATCAAGCTGGTTAATGTATTTAATTTTTCTAAAAGTATGTTTTTAAATTTAAGGGAACCCAAGGAAATTGTTTGGTCATAGAAATAACCAAAAGAATATCATAATTTTTTAACGGATAGAGTGGTGTCACATTGGAATAGTCAGAAAAAGTGGTAAAATCGAAAAGTGTACAGTTTAAAAGCATGTATTGACAAAGAAGTGTTTGGAATGGTGAAGACAAACCATTTAAATGGTTCATTTTCTAATTTTACGATTGCATCACTTAAAATTCCCAAGTGGTTAGTTACTTTGCAGTAAAGATTGCTGGAAAAGAGAATATTTTTCTATGGGATATACTTTTGAACAAGAAGTGTCAAAGCATTTAAATCGATCATTTAATTCAACAGCTAATTATTAGGTTATTTTTAATTTTCTTTTTAAAAATTAAAAATATCCCGTTAGCATTGCTTCCATACTTTGGACTTCTAAATTATTATTATTTTTGGGCTTGATTAAAATTTAAAAGTTTTATTAAAAAAATGTTCTTTTTTTGAACAATTATCTGAAACGTGATTCTTAAAGAATTTTTAGAATCACTTGTTCATCTAATCAGTTTTTATTTTTTATGTCTATTTTATATTTCTAAATTTCTACCTGGATGTTTATTTAAAAAGATGAAAATAATCATAAAAAAATTTATTCTATACAATCATTTTAAATTTTGAGATAGACTTTATATTTGATTGGAAATAAGAAGTTGAGAAATTAATTCATTATCATCGTCATCATCATCAATTACATTATCGACATTTGCAGTTTGTATATTTTCTTCATCTGACTCATTTATATTTGTAATCATGTTCATTACTGTAGCGGTAGTTTCTTCATCCTGTAGAGCAAGATCGTGCTCCTCATTATCGCCCACAGATTCCGTTAAACCAAGTCTTATATCATATAAATGTCTCTTAAATAAATTTTTATTTTTTATTTTAAATAAATTATTATTCTATATTTTTTATTTTAATTAAATTATTTTTCTAAATTTTTACTTTGACTTCTCGTTTTTCACCGAGCTTTTCAAGACGTTCAATTACGTCCGAAAATTTCATTTTCGGAAATAATCTATGAGCCCAATACTCGTATTTAGCCATCATGGACTCCAAGTCTTTGAACTTAATAAAATTTTAGAAAATTTTTTTTTTTCTTTTAAATATTTTATACTTCAAGTCCATCGCCTTTTTGTTTAAAATTTTTAAAAATTTCCATCAAAGATTTAAGACCTCTGGCTCCTAAGAGACGAGCTGGGTCGAGTTTTGGCTGAGGTTTACGAACTACAGTCCGTATCTTTTCTCTTCGCTTTGATTGACTCTCATCGTCAGCTTCTTGTGCTGCTTCATTATCAGAACCGTCGGCTTAAAATTTTAGATTAAATTCAGCTAATTTCTGCTTCAATTACCTTCTTCGGCCTCAGAGGCCTCGCCAGAAAAATAGTCCTCTTCAGTCTCTTTGTGTCCTGATGGATGGCTGAATTTCATTTTGAAGAATTTATTTTATTTTTTTGATAAAATTTTTACAATTTAAAATTATTTATTCAAAGATTATGTGGTTAAATTTTTGAAATTCAAAGTTTTCAAAAAATAGTGTCTGAATCTAAAATCTAGTTACAGAGACAGTGTGAATATTAAAACCTAAAAACGGAACACAAAAAGAAAAGAAGAACCAATTTATCTCTTTAAAAAAGGCTTTTGAATCTTTTCATTTTTGTTCTGTTTTTTTGTTCTGAAATTTTTAAATCCACAATGCCACCATAGACATTATAAAACATTAAAAAACATTAAATTCATAAAAAACATTTTTGAATATTCTATTTTATTTCAAGTTATTAATTTTTTTATCTGATGAATAGCCAATTCTTAAGACTCTAATCAAATTATATCCATTTAAAAGCACCTTTAACTAAATTACCTTTGGATTAAGTAAATATATTTCATGGCGATTTTTCTAATTTTATGATTGCATCACTTAAAATACAGAACCAAAAAATTATTTTGCTTTTTATAACAGATTTATTTGTATTTAATTTTCTATTTCGTGATAAATTCTCAACACTGTATTTATTTTGAGTTTAAATAAAAATTTATTGAAATCAAAAATTTCTATTCTAAAATTAAAATATTGAATTAAACCATTCTGAACAAGAATTATTTAGCGAATGCGATTAGAATGAAGATGAAAAAGCTCGGTAAATTTATTTTATTAAAATAAATATATTTTTGCATTAAAATTAAAATTTTTTAAATGATTAATTAAACCAAATTAAATTTCACTATTTATTAATTTCGGTAAATAATTTTTTTTTTTTGGTCAAAATCCGAAACCAAATAGGAAATTAAGACCATCCCTAGGAACGCAATACATTTGGCATTTTTTATTTTTTAAGATATTTTTTATAAAGAAAATTGAGCTAAATCAGAAATTTTGGTGTTAATTAATTTATTAAATAGGATCAAAATTTTTAAGATGTTATTTATAAGAATAAAATCACCAAGTAAAATTAGTGATATAATCAGAAATTAATATTTTTACTAAATAAACAAACAATATTTTATTTGATATAATATTATTAAAAATTATTTTTGATAAAATCTCCAGCCCTTATAAAATATTTTTTTTTAAATATATGAAAATGTACCCTTAAGTAAAAATCTTAGATTACCCATCTTTGTGCAAACAATTCAACAGATTTGTATAATTTGGAAACTTTTAACCAAACGATCATACAAAATTCATTCGACAAAGCTGGGATTCGACTGAGTAATAATACCAATGTAGATGATCAACTCGATGCAGTAACCTCTGTGTCAGGTTGGAGCTCAAAAAGGTACTGGGAAAGGAGATGAGCGCCTTACCATTATCCGCTAGGATAGAAAGGTAAATATTATTATTAAGCAGGGATTAGGTCATAGGCAACTTAGACATTTTTTTTCAATCAAGAATTCCAAGATGACATTAAAAACAATGATACTCAAAATATTCATAGCCTATATATTCAGGTGATGAAATAAAAATTGATGGGATACCACAAAAGACAAGAATAATAAAGAATCTGAAATGAAAACAAAAAATTTTTTTATTTTATTCAAATTTATATCCATTTTATTATTTTATTTTATTTTTATTATTTTTTTTGGACCGAAAATCGAATAAATAAAATCATTGAGCCAAGTCAAATTATTTTTTCTATTTTTCTATTTTTATTAATAAATTCTTAAATATTTAATACCGGGGCTAAACCAGTATTTTTTTTTAATTACCGGTAAAAAATTTTTAGGTATTTTTATGTCATTCGTTCATTCTTCCAAAATGCATAACTTTGCACTTTTTGGCACACAAACCCATGCCCCAAACTTTTATCCATTCACAAATTGCATCTAGATCTTTCGGTAACTTCATTTTTTCATAAACTTGATTATTAATAGCTAATATTTTTGAATTATCAGCATTCATCTGCATCTTATTTGAAACACAATCTGGAAGGTCATTTATGTAAAGAATGAATAATATTGGATCAAGAACAGACCCTTGAAGAAATCCACTTAAAACCGCAGACCACTCTGATACAGAATTTCCGAGGACTACACGCTGAGTTCGATTACATAAGAAATCTTCAAACCATTTTATCATTTGTTTACCTAGACCATATGCTCGGAGCTTATGTAGAAGGCATTTATGTGGTACTGTATCAAAAGCCCTAGATAAATCAAGAAGTATCTCGTCAACACTTTTAGCTTTTGCTGTCTCACTCGTTATCGTTACGATGAGATTATTTTTCTGAAGAAAAAACATAAGTTGATCCCTGATTATACTCTCTAAAACTTTGCATACCACTGATGTGAGGGATATTGGTCTATAATTCCCAGGTTCCATTTGACTTTCTTTTTTGAAAATTGGTGTTATATTAGCTTTTTTCCACTCAATTGGGATTTTTCCTAATTCAAGCGACCTTTTAAAAATTTTATGTATTGGCCTGGACACGGTTTTGGCACAGTTCTTTAATATCAACGGATGGACGTCATCCATTCCCATAGATTTATTTCCATTTAAATTTGCTAGTTTTCTTTCAACTGTATCAGGATTAATTTCAGCTAGTTCATCATGAATGTCAAAAGCTGCAAAAGTTCTTGGTGGAAAAAATGCCAAATATCAACGGGTTCTTTATTAAAGACAGATCGAAACTGGTCATTTAGCATTTCAGCAATAACCTTCTGGTCTACAGTTACTTGTTAATTCAATTAAATTATAAAAAATTTTATTCAAGGTCTTTTTTGTAAATTTTTACAAAAAATTAAAATGTGAAAAGGCAATCCTTTGTCAAAATTAAAAAGCTCAAATCAAAGAATTTGATTTTTTATTATTGATAAATGGAGAATAATATTTTGTGAAACAAAAATAAAACAAAATCATGATTTTAAGATACCGAGTTACTTATGATATTTCTGAGGTTTAAAATAAATTAGTTTTATTAGCAACATTAATTTACTGCTTTTAAAGGTTTATTTATTCGATTAAAGAACACGAATTTCATGATACTTATTTTTTTACCTTTAAAAAATACTTTAGAAAAACTAAACAACTTTTTTTATTTTAAAACTTTAACAAAATAATTGATTAATCATTTCGTTAATTTAGTATTTATTTCATTTTTTAGATCACGATGTTAAGTCCTGATTGCTAATTTCACAAAATAAGATTGGTATTTCAAGATATAAAAATAAAATCAAAAAAAATTAAACCGAAATAAAAAATGAAGAAGCCAAAATATTTAATTAATATAGATGTTAACCATGTCGAAAAAAGACAAAAGCCGTCCAAGCATTACGTCTACTGTATATGGATCACTTGGTCAGATTTATCCAAATACAAAATTTATCGCAGATATTCTCAATTTTATGAACTTCAAGTAAAAATTTTCAAACTATAAAATAAGTATTATTTCCTTATTTATTTTTTGTAGGGTCAAATTTTAAATCGCTTCAAAAAATCCAACGAATTGCCAATTTTGCCTCCAAAAATTTACATTGGTCGAAGTCATGTCTTTAAAGTAGCAATGGAAAGAAAATACCTAATTGATTATTATTGCAATGTAAAATAAATTTTTATCTGCACTTAAAAAAATTTTAATAATTTTATAAAAGAAATTAATTTCTCTTGATCCAGTAATATCCAAATGTGATTTGATTCTTGATTTTTTCAGTTTGAACCAAGAAGATTTAGATTTTTTGATCCAAAAAAAATCATCTCTTGATTTGGACAAAATTTCGAATCCAATCGAAAACAAAAAATACAAATGTGTCCATGGGTTCAAATCAGTGACAAAATCTGAGTTAAGTTTGACAAAAGATGAAATAGTTGATGTTCACATGAAGAATGCAGATGGATGGTGGTTTGTTAGTAATGAGTATGGAAAAGGTTTTGTGCCTCGAGTTGTTCTAGAGGCAATCGATGCTTTGGATAAAGAAGAAGATGGAAAAAGCTATGCAGTTGAGTTTTATGATGTATTTATTGTAAAAAAGGATTATGAGGCAGTAAATGAAGATGAAGTTAGTTTGGTAAAAGGAAATTATGTAAAGGTGTTGGAAAAGAGATTAAATGGATGGTGGAAGATTGAAAGCGAAGGAAAAATCGGCCTATCTCCTGCAATCTTTATAAGCCAAGTCAGCATTGCAAATGAAGAAAAAAATTTTTTTTTTCCAATGGGTTCTATTTCAAGTCTAAGTTTTATCTCCTCTAATTCTTCATTTGAAAGTCTTAATTATGAAGAATATTCTTTAAAAGACTCAAATGAACATGGAAATGAATTGGAAAAAATTGAGCCTAGCAAGAATTTATTCCAAAATGATGAAAAAATAAATTCAAAGGTTTTGGTCAATCATCAAATTTTAGATGTTAAAAATTTTAAATTTTAAAATTGAATTTTTTCTCGGTTATATTTTATTTATTTTTTGTTTATAAGTTTCTAATTAAAAATAAGATTTACAATGTTAAAATTCTTTTAATCATTAGCTTTGAATTTCTGTTTTTTCATTATATAGTTTTTTATCTAAAAACACCTGTAAATGAACGTTGTCGTTTTTTTAATTTATTTTTTTAATACTAGATTTAAAAATTTTGTTATTTAATTTTTTAATTTTTTTTTCAAGGTTTAGCAAAATTAGAAGGCTAGTACTCTTGTCCTGCCAATAAACTGAACAAATCTTTAAATTAAAACATAATAAATGATGCTAATAATATTTTTACCCAATTTTAGAAGAAATTTATAAATTTCATTTTTTAATTATTTTTAAGAAAAATAAGGCAAAAAAAAACAAAATTTTTTTAAAAAAATCGGCTTCCCACATTTTGTTAAATTGACTATGAGGGATTCAAAAATCTAATCCGTTTTTAATTTGGACGAAAAATGAGGGACTAGATGCCGATTTACTAAGTAAGCGCTTAAAAAATCGTTTGTTCAAATTTAGACTGGGCTTATTTTATTTTTATTTATTCATTTAATTAACGCTTTAAAGGCGATGTTAAAAACAAAAAAAAGAAAAAAAATTACTAAAATTGTTAAAAATAAGACAAAAAAAAGAAGTTTTATGACTATTATAATTTTAATTTTAACTTAAATACTTTTGTATTATGTGTTTAGTCCTTTTAATTTAGTTGATTATTATTCTCGTTTTCTCTTTTTTTTGATTCTTTCTTCACGGTTCATCATCACGATTTATGAAAAAAAAAAAATATTTTTTAGAAGAATACTATTCTTAGCTAATTTTCGTCCAAAAAATCCAAATTTGAAAATGTTTGGGTCTATCTCTTTTAGTTTTTGAGATAGTGCAAAAATAAGTTTTTACTTTTTCCGCGGAAATCTCGTTTCCGGGTCATCCAACCGGGCTTATCCAATGAAAAATCTGAATTTTTGAACCTAATCTAGCCCATAGACAAAAAAAATTAAGAAAATCGGTTTAGTAAATTACGAGTTACGTGCAGTTTTTTTTTTTTAATTTTATTTTTAAAGAATTTTTTTAGTCAAAAATATTGTTTTAAAGAAGTTCTTTAAATTTAATTTCTCATTAAATCCAGAATGGTTTAAAAGTCCAAAATTAAAGTCCAAGTTCGGACTTAATTCTCTTAATTATAAAATTAAATTTGATATTATTGTTATAAACCTTAATTTTATGTTTTTATTCAGATCTGTTAGGGTCTGGTAGTTCGTGGTTATAACACAATATAATAATAAAGAATTTAATTAAATAATAATTTTATCAATAAGTGGCCACTTCTAGTCTAAACAAATAATAAAGGAAATAACAAAAAGAAAATTATAACAAAAATTATAAGTGCTAAATCATATCTTCTTCATATTTTCTAATAACAACAAAAAGAGAGTGCTCTGTGTCATATATTTTACACAGTGTCAAATACTAGTGACTTGCTAAACGCATGAGATCATAGTATTGCACTGTGAAACCATCGACATATAAGTTGGCTAGAGTCGGTTTTGTAGTTATTGAGAGAACTACAACATTATTTATGAAATATAAATTTAAAGGCAAGCTAGTTTTTTTTTAATTTGAAAAATTGTCCAAATGTGTTCTGAGAAATTAAAAAATTTAAAAAATTTTTGTAAATTGTTTGGTTATGTCAAAGTCAAAGAACTATTTCTAGCCGACTGCGATCGAGTAGACAGAAATCAAGTAGGCGATCTGGAATCATGCAAAGCTTCGATACAAAATAAAGTCTTTTGAGGCAATATTCGACAGGAGCCCAACTTTAATTCTTATATTATTGAAACATTTTTTTTTAACAGACACTAAATCGAAATAATGCGTAGAGAGGTTTGATTTTTATTATTCTGTATAACTGCTTTATCTCTTCATAACTCGGTCTATGACTGAGATAATATTCAAATAAGATGATAAATTGAAGTCTTGTGCTCGAAGTTATCTTTATTTTTGTGTGTTAAAGGTTTATGTTTAAACGTTCGAAATGTTATGTAATTTTGATGTGATGAATGAAATCACAACTGGTTATTCGACACAGATGGTTTTTCACTGATAAGTGTTGTTAGTTATTTTTTTATTAAATAATTGATATTTTTAGTCAATAAATATTAAGCTGACTTATATTGAAATTATATATTTAAATTGATGGGGTAATATGAAAAAAAGTTTAATCTTTGACTGGGCTTTTAGAAGAAAATTTCGGTACTTTCGAAAAAAAATATAAAAAAAAGAAATTATAACTATACAATGTTTTAATAATTTACAAAAACTAAGCCATTTCTGTGTCTGAATTATGTTCATCAGCTTCATCATCGTCAAAGTCATCACCTAAATCATGAATGTTAGCTTCATCCCCTGAAATAAATGCGTTCAAATCTTGCGCATTATCTCTCCTTGTTTTTAAGTCAATATTAACAATTATTAATATTTAAGTCAAAATTTTAGAAGAGAATTAAAATAATAAAAAAAATACGTTCTATCTAACTTGACTTGACTTTAAATTTTGATGTTCAAAGCGTGTGTATGATGATGCAAATTTCTAAAAATTTTAAGCTCATGGATGTGTTTTATTTAGTTGTTGGCTATAGCAAATTACACACTATAACTCCGGGGTAGTTTGCAAAGTTTTACGGTATTTATTTAATGTTAATATAAACAATCAAGTTACCAGAACTATCAATTTTAATTTTAATAAAATTTTTTAGAAATTATGATTTTTTGTTTCAAATTGTTTAATAAATTAATAAAATCTAAATATATATTTAAAAAAAAAACAAAAATATTAATTAAAATAATTTAATAATTATTTTTCGTCTTATCTCGTTCATACAATTTTTTAAAAAATTTAATGTGTTTACATTGTAATTTTGGATTCACAAAATGGCTTTTATTAAATTATTATAAAAAATTCTTTTATTTTAAGAAACTAAAAAATCATATTTTGTATTAATATTTTTGTCTTACGATATTTAATAAAAATTTTGAAAGCGATTTCTATTTTTGCTTAAAATTTAATATTTAATTAAAAAACAAATTTATATATAAATTTATTCAGACTTGTTTTTAAGTCACAGTTTTAAGTCAAAGTCAAAATTTGATGAAGGCGAAGTAGATGCAGACGAGAATATTTTTGATTCGAGTTTGAGGGAAAAAAATCACATGAACTGGGTGAATAATTCTCAAATCGGAGTTGAACTTGTTAATCTCATGGGACAATAGCAGGTTAAATCGAATTCAAAATTCATTTTTAATTCTACAGGAAAACACAAAATAAATTAATCTGATTTTTTAATGATCCTCGTGACAACAAGTTAAGGTTAAATCTAAAGCGCCTCAAACTGTAGGAATAAATCGAAAAACATAAAATAAAAGACATGAATCAACTAGGCAAGGTGCTGATCGATCAAAACGACTATTAATATCAAACAAAATTTGGCTATTTGATGAATTTAAAAAAATTAATTTATTGTTAACAATAAAACGAATCAAAATTTTGAACTTATTTGATTGATTACTTTTAGCCTTAAAGAAATTAAATTAAATTTCTAGATTTAAATGAGGAATAAATTTTGGAATTATTGAATAAAAAACTATTGATTTCATTCTTTATTAGCAATTTAAAAACTAAATGCTAAACTATTAAATGCATTGTGAAATTTCCTTTAATTGCTCTTGATTTAAATTGGCAAAAAGGTTTCTAATGGCACCTTCCGATGCACCATTTCTACTTTTGGCACCTCTTCTTTCACCATTGCCCAATTCGGGACATCTAAAGGATTATTTTAGTGAAATAGCAGAATAAATATTTATATGGAAAAATTTATGAAATTACACAGTTAATTTCAACAATTTAGTTAAAATATTTATCAAATAAATGGTTAATTTTCTAGTTTGATTAAGATTTCTTAGCGACAACGATGAAATTACACAGTTAATTTCGATGAGATTACATAGTTAATAAATTGAAATTAACTGTGTAATTTCATAAATTTTTCCGTATAAATATTTATTCTGCTATTTCACTAAAATAATCCTTTCAAATCAATCTAAATGAATTTGAAATATTTAATATTTTTTGCAATTTTTTTGTTCGCAGTCGAATATGAAACGGCTGAAATATTGCCTTGTATACAAGGAAATTGGGTTCAATGTGGGATCTCACTTGGGAGCATAGTTTTCAAACTCCACAAATGGAGTGGTTCGACAATTAATATTTGTAATTACAAATGTAAAGCTGAAATAAAAGGTCGAGTGAGAAAATTCAAATGGGTCTGGGATGGAAGAGTTAGATGTCCCGGATTGGGCAATGGTGAAAGAAGGGGAGCCAAAAGTAGAAAAGGTGCATCTGAAGGTGCCACTAAAAACCTTTTTGCCAATTTAAATCAAGAGCAATTAAAGGAAATTTCACAATGCATTTAATAATTTAACATTTAGTTTTTAAATTGCTAATAAAAAATGAAATTAATAGTTTTTTATTAAATAATTCCAAAATTTATTCCTTATTTAAATCTAGAAATTTAATTTAATTACCGTAAAACCTTGCAAACTACCCCATGGGGTTCAAACGAGAAAATGGGGGGGGGTTATAATTTAACAGCAATTTATTCTGTAAAATTATTTAAAAAAAAAAATAAATTAGAAGCCCGGGCTTGTATTGAAATTATATATTTAAATTGATGGGGTAATATGAAAAAAAGTTTAATTTTTGACTGGGCTTTTAGAAGAAAATTTCGGTACTTTCGAAAAAAAATATAAAAAAAAGAAATTATAACTATACAATGTTTTAATAATTTACAAAAACTAAGCCATTTCTGTGTCTGAATTATGTTCATCAGCTTCATCATCGTCAAAGTCATCACCTAAATCATGAATGTTAGCTTCATCCCCTGAAATAAATGCGTTCAAATCTTGCGCATTATCATCCTCTACATCATCAATGAATTCTTGATTAATAATAAAATGCCTAAGCTGTCTATGAAATAGGTCGATAATGTTGGATGTTAGGGTAATATTAAATTTCTAAAAATTTTAAGCTTAAGGGTGTGTATTATTTTTAATAATGCAATCCCATGAGACAATATTATAATTATTATAATTATCCCATGGGGTTATACTGAAAATATAGCAAATTACATACTATAACCCCGGGGTAGTTTGCAAGGTTTTACGGTACTTTAACTAGTTTTTTTTTAATTTGAAACTTAAACTCTAAGTGAATTTTAATTTTTTTATTTGAACAGATTTTATTCATTAATAGTTTTTAAAAAAAATTTTCAACGTTGTCATAATATTTATTAAAATTTAATTTAAAATTTTTTTTGTCTTAATGAGGCTTTAAACTAATAAATAATATTAATAATAACTTTGACTTAAAAAATAAAAAATTTAAATCATGTTATAACTTTGACATAAATTTTTGTGACTTAGACTTAAAACTGTGACTTATAAACAAGTCTGAGTAAATCTATATATAAATTTATTTTTTATAAAATGTTAAAATTTTAAAAATTTTTATTAAATATTGTAAGACAAAAAAATAAATTTTCTTCTCTTCAACACATCAAAATATGTGGTCATGCCGGCCATCACACGGTCGGCCAATCAAATGGCCGCAGCTGATAAAATAAGGAAAATCTTTGTTATTATGACCATAATGCATGACCACACATTTTGATGTGTTGTAGAGAAGAAAATTTATTTTTTTTGTCTTACAATATTTAATAAAAATTTTAAAAGCGATTTTTATTCTTGTTTAAAATTTAACATTTTATAAAAAATAAATTTATATATAGATTTACTCAGACTAGTTTATAAGTCAAAGTTTTAAGTCTTAGTCACAAAAATTTATGTCAAAGTTATAATATGATTTAAATTTTTTATTTTTATTTAGTCAAAGTTATTACTATTATAGCTCGATTTAGAAAAAAACCGTTCAACTGGTCCTGATCAAGTTGGTATTGTAATAATAAAAATTAACTGATAGCAAAATTAGAAAAAGAAGAGCGCAATCTACATTTTAATAGATACACTCCTACTTAAATCTAACGCTCCTTCAGATTAAAAATTAATTATAAAAATTCTACAATCATTAATTTATCAAAAAAAAAATTAAAACTTCTGATTATAAAATTTTTTTTTACTGTAAAATCAAAAAATTAGATTAAAAAAAACTAACTCTATGAAATTACACAGTTAATTTCAACAATTTAGTTTAAATATTTATCAAATAAATGGTTAATTTTCTAGTTTGAGTAAGATTTCTTAGCGACAACGATGAAATTACACAGTTAATAAATTAAAATTAGCTGTGTAATTTCATATAGTTAGTTTTTTTAATCTAATTTTTTGATTTTACAGTAAAAAAAAATTTTATAATCAGAAGTTTTAATTTTTTTTTTGATAAATTAATGATTGTAGAATTTTTATAATTAATTTTTAATCTGAAGGAGCGTTAGATTTAAGTAGGAGTGTATCTATTAAAATGTAGATTGCGCTCTTCTTTTTCTAATTTTGCTATCAGTTAATTTTTATTATTACAATACCAACTTGATCAGGACCAGTTGAACGGCTTTTTTCTAAATTGAGCTATATTAGCAGACCACATTAGTGAAGATTGATAAATAAACAAAACCATATCATTACATAGAAAAAATTAACATAGAAAATTTTCATTGAATACATAATCATTTTTAATTCGAAATTTATTCTAAGCTTAAAATTAGCCAAATTAACACTAGCAAAATTTTTTAATGAAAAAAATTTAATTTTATATGAAATTATATAGAATAATTACTTTGACAAAATTCTAATTAATTTATCTAAAAATTCTAAATATTTTTCACTTTTATATTCTTTGTATAAATTTTAAATTGATTCGTCTCTTTTTTTCTCTCTTTGATCTCTTTTGAATTCAAATCCAACTTTTATTTGTTCGAAACAACATTCTGCTAAATGTTGTTCTTTTATAAAATGATATACCAATTTATTTATGCCTGGATGACTATTGATGTTGTTTTTGACAGCCTGATGCCATGCTTCCAAACTGTTATTAGAACGTGGTTAATCATTTTGTATTCAATTGTGTAAGTTTCAATATTTTATTGGAAACAATGGAACTGAACGAGATCTTTCAGTTTTCGGAAGGCCAATATAATTTTTTTCAAAATAATCAATAAATGACTTACCCTCTTTAGGACATATTTTTTTAATGTAGTTAAATGCCTTAATAGTGTCCTTAATAGGAATAAATGGCAACACTTTTAAATAATAAAAAATATTTTTAAACTCAATATTTTTTGAATAAAGGTGTTTTAAATTATTTTTCTGAACAAATTTCCACAAATTGGAAGTTAAATGAAAATAACAACCATTGATTAAAATATCTGGGAAAGATTTGACCACTGAGTTGATTAAAGCTTTTTCAAAATCACAAATTACATGTGTTGGCTTTTTTTTAGGTCTTTGCTTATCACATTAAAAAAGCGAGTATAGGTTCTCTCTTGTTTATTTACAAGAAAGGCGTAAACTAATGGAATATTTCGATTTTTTTATAATGTTTATAGCGAAAACCTGTGTGAATACCTCAGGACTGATCTCAAAAGTTCCATCAATGAACCAGCATGGCTCATAGCTTAGCAAAGCGATATTTTCATCAGTTGAGAAAATAATCAGTCTTTCAGGATCTTCATTCCCAGAATCAAAGAATAAAAATTTCTTTCCTGATTTTGTATTTTTAAATTCATCCACTATTACCAAATATATTAATGACTTCTCATTTTTCCCAAAAGGTTTAAATTTTTTTCTTTCTCTATTTATCCTTTGTGCTAGATTTTGAATTGTAGGCAATGAAGATACAGCATTTGGAGGTATATTAAGTAAAGTGTCGGTAATAATTTCTCTCGGTTTTTCCGAAGTTTTTACTGCTCTGTCTTTGAGATCGTTACATAAAATTTTAGATTATAATTGCTGGTGGATGATAATGATCATTTTTGAATGTTATTATCTCAAATTGTTCATTTGTATGGATACGAGCCTTACATTGGACCGGTTCAAAAACTAAACATTTCCAATAGAGCTTATTTTTATCTTTTTTTTCATAAATAAACTCGTTGGAATCGTAGATTAGTTTTGTTTTATTACGGTTTGTTTTGGTTAAGACCAAATCTACGCTTTCTTCTTTTCTTTAATCTAAATTTTCCTCGTCAATTAAAAGGTCGCTTTCATTAAAAAATTCTTCTTCACTATTATGGAAATCTTCTACAATTGAAACAATTGATTTTGAATCACTATAATCAACTAGCTTATGTTCCGGAGTTTGTTTTACTTCAAGTGTTTTATTCAAATTATCTTCAGACAATTTATGGTCAATTTTGTCCTGTTCTGAGATAGGGTCCAGTTGATTAACAACTGAATACATGGACACGTACGGGACTATCACCGAACTAGCAAGCCAGTTCATGTCCAAATCAGCATTCTCAGCTAACTCCGGTTCATGTTCTTGATCATCATCCATGTCCTTCTGTTCATTGTACAAACCTGTCGATGGGACTGAATCATCCACCTTTCTACTTGCTACTCTTGGCACATTCCTTGATTTTAGTCTCATCGAAAGATGGTATTTAATTTAAGATTTTTAAACAAATTTTCCATTTATTTTCTTAAGCAAAAAATTTTCAGTTATTTATATTCAATTATAAAAAGAAAATTAATTGTTTTATTTTTATTTTTTTTAATCTTTTTTAATACACAAGTGTGAAAGTTTTTTTTTCAAGTTCGTTAGAGGAACTTTTTTTTCTTAAGGAAATGATTAAGCGGTCTTTCAAAATAAGCTCGTTTTATCAAGTTTTCGTTCAATAGAAACTTGTTCTCGTATCTTTTTGCATTGCTCGTAATCGGTTCCAGGTAAAATGTTTCTCGTTTTATGGGGTCTCGTTATACGGAGGAACGACTGTAGTGATTTTGTTTTAAAAAAATAACATCTTAAAAATTTTGATCCTGTTTAATAAATTAATTAACACCAAAATTTCTGATTTAGCTCAATTCTCTTTATAAAAATATCTTAAAAAATAAAAAAGCTAAATGTATTGCATTCCTAGGGATGGGATTTATTTATAATTCTTGTTCAGAATTATTTAATTCAATATTTTAATTTTAGAAAAGAAATTTTTGATTTTAATAAATTTTTATTTAAACTCAAAATAAATACAGTGTTGAGAATTTATCAAGAAATAGAAAATTAAATACAAATAAAATCTGTTATAAAAAGCAAAATAATTTTTTGGTTCTGTATTTTAAGTGATGCAATCATAAAATTAGAAAAATCGCCATGAAATATATTTACTTAATCCAAAGGTAATTTTATAAAAATGCCCAGTGGTAATAGAATAATCGAAAGATGATGAATATTTACAGCTTTTAATCCTGAGGTTGTTTAAAAGGGTTAAAGGTGCTTTTAAATGGATATAATTTGATTAGAGTCTTAAGAATTGGCTATTCATCAGATAAAAAAATTAATAACTTGAAATAAAATAGAATATTCAAAAATGTTTTTTATGAATTTAATGTTTTTTAATGTTTTATAATGTCTATGGTGGCATTGTGGATTTAAAAATTTCAGAACAAAAAAACATAAAAAAATTGAAAAGATTCAAAAGCTTTTTTTTAAATAGATAAATTGGTTCTTTTTTTCTTTTTGTGTTCCGTTTTTAGGTTTTAAAATTTACACTGTCTCTGTAATCACAAAGATCACAAGAAAATAGAACAGGAATATTAAAAACCAATTGTGAACGAGACTTGGGTATTTTAATTACAGACGATCTTTAGCCTAGCTATAAAGTGAATAAAGAAGTTTCAAAAGCAAACAGCATTCTAGGACTTTTAAAAAATACTTTTACTTGCCGCAATGCAGCACTATGGAAAAAGTTATACACTGGGTCTGTCAGACCACATTTAGAGTTCGCTATCGCTGCTTGGAATCCATACACCTCAAAAGATATTAAAACGATTGAAAATGTCCAGCATCGTGCAACCAAAATCCCTCATTCTTACAAAAACTTGGAGTACTTAGAAAGATGTAACAATTTTCGGTTAAGCACACTATATTAGAAAGAAGAACAAGAGGCGATCTTATTCAAAAATTCAAACCAGAAGCAGGACTCGAGACCATCAATTGGTACACAACACCAGCATGCTCAAACCCTCGAGGAGCTCATCGCGGATGTTTTACACGTGAAATAGTTCACTGCTGCAATTAACGCTACTTCTTTTTTAACAACAGAGTCGCCAATGAGTGGAACATGCTTCCAGACGAGATAATAAACTCAAATTCAGTCAATACGTTCAAAAACAAGTTAGACGAGCAAAAAATAACTGCCATAGGGCGTCACCTACATTGGACGCCCTATGGCAAAAGATAATACTGTGCTGAATGAATTCAAGTTCTTCAATTTAAATCTTTTAACCAAAATGCTTTTTTAAATTTGAAAAAAAAACAAAATAAATATTTTTTTAAAAAACAAACAAGGTTTGGTGTTGTAAATTTAAAAAAAAAAGAATATTTTTTATTGTACAAAATAATTTAAAATATTTAAAAAATATTCAACTTTATTTGGTTAAAAACTCAAAAAAATCTATTCAATAATTTTCATAGAATTTGTATCCAAAATTTTGACTAATAATAAAAAAGCTCATTAAAGATATTTCAATTTTTAAAAAAGATAACCGAAAAAAGTAGCAAATCATTTAATTTTATTAAAAGAGATATTTTGAATTTTTTCCTGTTTAATTTTTTAATAATAAAACCTGTTTTTTTTAGGGTTTTGATTTCTTAATATATTAGACAATGAAATTTAGTACAAAAAATACAGTACAAAAAGTAAAAAACTTATAATTTTTTTTAATTGTGCAAAAATGGCTCTGTAAAGAGTAAAATATTATTGAAAAATTTTAAATAAAAAATTAATTAAAATTTCAAATTTTTTTCATTTCAACATTAAATGCTCAATTTTTAAATAATAAAGCGAATTCTTGTTTTTTATTGATCTTTAATTGAATTATTCATTTGAAAAATCTAAAGAGAAATTTAAATTAGATAGAAAAATTGATTTTTATTTAAAATAATTTTTATTAATAAAAATATAATTTTACATTTAAATAAATTAATTTAATATTTGTAAAAAATTGCATGGTGCGTATCCAATATTTCCATTTTTGTCTTCGACTAGCCACCATTCACAGTTTCCACTTAAATCTTTATTGTCTATTAATTTGTAACACTCACCCTGAATCAAATTGATCATGTTAGATGTCTTACCTTGTAGAGAAAACTTGGCAATATAATTCATTTGACCACTACAATTAGCGTCATCAAAACAAATCAAATTGTTCTGTTTATAGTACTTTTTGTACGGTTCCAAAACAACAGCCGGTACAAATCCTTCATTCTTCCCATTATACACAAACCATGTATTTGAATCACCTGAAGGACTTTTGGCCTTCTTCAATCCAACTATATCATTCACATTTTGACTTAGCTGGCACAAATTTATATTAGCTATATACCTTTGAGTGACCATATAAATATTATCAATCGCAAAAGTTCTCAGAACTTTATTTCTTTCTTCCTCTGTTTGAGTCTGAACCAAAATTTTTGGCTCACTTGGTGACCAGTCATTTGTCTGATGCAAATCAGTGAACGATGACATCAATCGGTTAAGAGCTGAAGCCATTGAATTACGACATAAATTGAAATCATGAGACAAATCAATCCGACTTGAGGTGATGTCATTTTTTAGAGTCATGTGAATTTCATCGATGAATTTGTGAGTGTGAAAAGTGAATATTTCGAAAGATTTTAATAGAACTTGGAAAATTGACCGAGACAACATTGGCAGTTCGTCAATCAATTGCTTATTTAAAGCCTGGTAATCTTTTTTTGCCCGGCTTAATTTATTTTCCATCTAAACAAAATTTTTTTTTATTTAAAATAAAAAAATTTAAAAAAAATACTTCTTTTTCATTTAAATTTTTATTTTCTCTCTCAAATAAAGCATTTTGATAATCAAGTTGTTTGTCATATCTTTTCTTAATTAATTTATCGGGTCCATTCAAGGCATTGAGTAGGCGCTTGACTGGCCTAATCACTTGACTCATTAGCAAATCAGTATATTCTTTGGCAAATTTGTTTCTATGCTTGTTCGCAGATGCGTCAAAGTGGTAGAATTTTTCAAATTCATTGTCAAAAATAAACAATAATTTATTAAATAAATCTTTTTCAAAATCTAAAGTTGCCTAAAATAAAATTTTAAAATGTTTTTGAAAAAAAAATTCTTTACTGTTACTTTTAAGTTGACTGAAAAAGAGTTCAAGTCATTGAAATAATTTCTGAGTATGTTTTCCAAGTGTCGGTACTCGGACTCGACTTTGTCGAATTCTTCATCATTGATTTGTAAGTTGGTCCACCCGAAGGACTGGTAAATTTGAAGTGAAAATCTGTCTTTGAGCTTTTTAAAAGTTTGCACCTTTTTGGTAAATGAATGCGAGCCTAAATCGTTGCTGACACTCGGTTTGTTCAAATATTTTGCAACCAAGTCTTGGGCCCGCTTGTACTCATTAATGTAATCAAGAGCTTTTGACATTTTGTCTCGCAGTTCCATATAGCTTAAATACTCTTCTTCTGATTTTTCCAAATTCTTTAAAAAAAGATTGTTAATCAAAAACAAAATGAAAGAAATTTTTATACTTCTATTATTCTGTTGATAAATAGTGGGTATTTAAAAACTCGCTGGACTGGTTTTATGGCAATAACTGAAAGATCGGTTGAAATTCCTTTCATTATTTTAATACGATTTTTAATGTAGTTTGATATTTCCGGGTTTTGTTCATACTTAAATTTAAAAATTATTAATAATTTATTTCCTTCATAATCTTAATGTTATACAGAGCAGTTTATTATTATTATGTTTATTATTATTAATCAAATAAAAAAGGTGTGAGCTAATTCAATAACTAAAATTATTGATTCTTCACCAATTTTACTAGATGAATATAATAATGACTTACTTTTCGTTAAATTACTTAATTAATTTAAAAATGTGAATTTATTTAAAAATAAAGTTTGATGCTAGTTTTTTCAATATTTAATTAAATTAAAAAAAATTGATTTTTAATTTAATTTTTTTTTAATTCTTTGTTTATACTTTGTCATTATATAAACCGAATTGTAATAAACAAAGAATTTTCGAGATCTAAATTAGAAACCAGAAAACAAAACTCACATTTTTCGACGAAATTCATACCATGATATTCTGTCTGCTGATTTTTATTTTTTTTTAGTAAATTATGTTTAATTTATAATTTTAATACGATCTAGAAAAATTAATATCAGTAATGCAAATTTAGGGAAAAATTTTTTTTTGCAATTTTAGTTTAAAAAATAATAAATCGCGAAAAAAAAACCTTTTTAAATACTTAAAATACTTAAAAATATTTTCAGTATACTTGCATTTTTACAAATAATTATAAAATTCAAGTATATTTATTTAAATAAAATAATTAATTTTCATATCATATATTTATCAAATTGGTACAATAAAAATTTTAACAATTCGCATCAAAATTTTCCACAACTGGAAATTTAATGAAGTCTAAAAAGCTTTAAAAACAAATCCTAATTTTGAAATTAGTAGTTGTAAATATTGGCTAAAAGTGTACTTAATTAAAAAGCTCACAAAGCTATGGAAAAGGAATAATAAAATTTTGATTTTATTGATAAGCTTTGTTGACTTAAACATTACATTTTTATTTTGTTAATTTTTATAAACTTTAATTTTTATCGATAAAAAAATGATTTAGATCATAAGCTTAAAAGTCAAACGATGTTGAAAAGATTTTTGGGTATACTGAAAACAATTTTAAAGATGTTAAAGAGATTTCTAGGTATGTTGTTCAGTCAGACCCTTGAAGATTATGATCAAATTTAAATGATCATACTTTAAAAATAATCAATTAAAGAAGCTTTTTAAGTATTTTTTGTTATGGATACAGAATTGTGCACAATGCTTAGTTATGGTTTAAAGTGGTTTGCTACAATTAAAAATGTTTTCTATCCATTTTATTTTTTAATTAAGAATATTTAAAATCTAGAATATTTTTAATTAAAAAATAGATAATTTTAGATTATTTTTGAGCATGGAAATTATTTTTTAATTTTTGATTTTTATTTTAAAAAACAAAGAAAATATCAAAATTTTAAAGAAAAATTATGATTATCTGAAGAACGCTTACTATCACCCAAAAAAATAGACGAAAGTAAATAGAACCAATTTCATATTTTAAATTAAACATTTTATTATGTTAACACTATAAAACTAATTTAAATTTTTTTTAAAGAATTGAATAAAATACAGTTTTATCGATTTTTATAGGAAAATTTAGTTAAATAAATCTAAATATCATTTGGTTTAAATCTCAAACATTAATTTTTTATTGAAAATTAAAAAAATAAATTAAAATATTATACGGATACTTTAAATTTATTATACGGATATTAAAAATTATTGATTATTTTTCTAAAGTAACTTTTAATTATAGCAGAAAATTGAAAAAAAAATTATAAAAAAAATTATTCAATTAATTATTTTGACATCAACAAAAATTTTCAATAAAACCAAAATGTATGGTTTTAATCGTTCTTTTTCCAACTTTCTATGGCTAAAATGTATCATTTACAATAGATTTACTAATGTACTATTTAAAATACAACTAGCTTTGAGATGCATCTGGAGAATCATAGAGATGTTTTATGTACCTTTTTTTTAATTCGAGAGTATTATATCAAAAAAAATTTTAATTTTAAAAAGAGTGTGCAATAAAATTTAGCTCATTAGATATAAAGTTATCAAAAAAAATTTTCTCTTATCATAATTATTGTGGTTTGCATCCAGAGTTTTTTTATCAGCAATTTATTAATAATTCTGTTTTTTAAAAAATACCTCTCGATGCTGTTTGTACAAAAAAAAATTACATTTTTTTATCTATTTAATAAATAATTTTAGAAATAATCGAAAATTTACAAAAAGTTAAATTTTGCTTTTAAAAATCTAAAAAAAAACAAAGACTCCTTTCTTTTACTTGGCTCTCGTCTACTCGAACTCTGCCTCTAATTTTTGATAAAGTAAGTAAAAAGATAGAAATCCATGCTTGTTATTTTTAGATAGTATCTTAAGATAAATTTTATTCAAAATTTTTAAGCGCTTGGTCAAAAATAAAATATTTAAAAAATTTAAAATTTACATTTTTTAGAATAAAAATTATTTCCTCATGAAATCTGCCATATTGAGCATATGTTGTTTGCATTTGTTCCAAATTTTCAAGAAAACAATGTGAAAATTTACCCTCCAGGAAATCGTTTTGTTTTAATTGCAGTTCAGTTTCAAACGATTTTAGCAAAATAGTTGAAAAATTAATCACTGGTTTAAATTTTTCAAAAATTTGGGCCTTATTAAATTCTCTTGGACAATCATCATTTATATTTAACAAATCTTCGACCATAAAACAATCGTACAACATTTTTAATTCACAAAGAAAACTTCTCTCAGTTTCAACCAGCTCTTGTAGAACATTGAACCGATCAGTGCGTCTTTTTTCACGTTTTTCACACTCACTTTCTTTGGGCTCTACATATTCATCATTTTTTTCCATTTCATCAAAACTCATAAATTCAAATATTAAACCTTTTTTTTTGATAATTATTCTAAATAAATTTTTAATTTAAAAATAAATATTTACTTGATAAAGTTGAATTATCTAATTTTTTTTTATTAGTTTGATTATTAATGTTCATATTTTTAAAAATGTGGCTAGAGGGCTTCGGGGGACGCGGCGGAGGGTCTTTTTGGTCCCAAGATCTCATTATTTCGGGTGTCAAGCTTTGGCTTCTGAGCTCTACTGGCTTAATCAAACTTGCATTAGTTAAGCTATTCGATTTTTCGTAGATTTGGTTAGAGCATGCTGAGACAAGATTTCTGGGTACCAGGCCGAAAATGCCAAGAGAATTTTTGCATCTAACCCAATCGATATTTATCTGGTCTACAATTTGTAGTTGCTCTGCTTGGGAACAATCAAGTTCTTTGATGTTCTCAGCTTTAAAATTGTATTTAGCCACACAGTTGGGTTCAAATAAACTAGCTTTGTGTTCATCGGTATAAATAAAAGTGTCCCTGAACACCAAGTCTTTTTCTAGGTCCAAATTTTCACCATAATAAAAGTATTCATTTAATTTTCCAGTAATGAGAAAATTGTCGCCAACTTTGACTTTTAAACCGCTTGAAACGGGCTTGACCATTTTTGCTTGACGTGTTGGCACATCAAAATTAACATGCTTTGCTACATCCCAGTTTGTGAGATTTACTTTTCGAACATGGGTGATAGGAAAGATGCCTTTTATGGTTGCATCGTCCAAATATGTGCCAAATAACCAATTTTCATCTATTGACTTTTCTGCAATAATCAACTGGCCTTTTAGTACAGACATTTAATAATTTGATTTACAAAAAAAAGTAAAATTTTTTTTTTTTTTATTTTATTTTTTAATGAATAAAAAAATGTTGAAAATTTATATTCTGTAAAACTGCTAGATTGATTATTTATGAAATTTGTGTCAAACTATCTATATTTTAAAATTTTTATAAAAAAATTTTAAGATAATTCGAATTTTAAAGAAAAAAAGTTAAGATTGATAAGGGTGTGCTAATTCATTTACTAAATTTACTGATTTTTCACCAATTTTACTAAATGAATATAAAAATAAAACTAAATATGGAATCGAACTTAAATTATTTTTTTTTTTTATAATATGTTAAATGACCTTTTGAAGGTAGATTTTTTTACTTAAATGTTTCAATTAAAATTAATTTGTAAAACAGTTTGTAATTTTTATTTTTTTTTTTTTCTTTTAAGACATTTTATTAAATATTTCTATTTTGCCTATGAGGTTTTAAACTAATAAATAATAATAATAAAATAATAAAAATACCTCTCTTTTAATAAAATTACTTAATTAATATAAAAATCAAGTTTGATGCTAGGTTTTCAAATTTTCGATTAAATTTTAAAAAAATAATTTTTTGCCTTCCAAAGCTTTTTTATTTAGAAACCAGATTACAGAACTCAAATTTTTCACCGAAATTCATGCCATAATATTCCAAATTAACCAAATTTTGTTCTAATTAAAAAAGATTTTTTCTAATTGCACCACCAAAACAGCCTTCTCAAAATGAAAAATTTCTTTGGATCAATTTTAACATCAATTAACTGATTTTAGTTGTTTTTTAGCAAAATTTTGCTTAATTTATAATTTTAAAACATATCTAAAAATTTAATTAATAAATTTTTATTACAGATTCATCCCACGAAAAAAATTAGTCGGGTCTCATGACCCAAACGAACTTAAACTAATATTTTCGAAAGCCTTTGAGTGTGAAATAATATTTGGAAAATAATTTTAAAAAGAATTTTGAATTGTCAAATTTTGTCTATCTTTCTTTAACTCAATTTATCTTTAAAAAACTTTTAGATTCTTTTCAAAAATTATCAAAGTTTCCAATAAATAATGTAAAAAATTTAAAGATCTTGGGATAAATGAATACAAAATTTCTTTTTTCATAAATTTTTAAGAACCATATAAAAAAATCTCAATGTATATCTTTTTTCTATTTTAAATTATTGAAATTTTGATAATCGTTTTTAATTTTAATATTTTGAAACTCTTTTTAAATGTTTGGTCTACAAATGTAATTTGGAATATATTTATCAACTTTTTTTGAGACAATCATTTGATGCCGTTCATTTTTAAAAATAAAATAATATTTATTTTATTTTTAAGAATTTATATAGGAAATCTAGAGTTTTTTATTTTTAAAAATTTTGGCAATTTTAATATTTCAATTTTTTCCTATTTTTTAATTTTTCTTTTAATATATGTTTAGTACTTTGATTAATCTTAAAAGCTGTCTTCACTTTCAGATCTGAGTTAATTTTTAATTAATGAAAAAAATATTTATTTTAATTAATGAATGTGGAATTTCAAATTTAATTTCAACTTGATGGACTAATGATTTTAGATTTAATATTCGAAATTCATTAAAATATATAAAAGAAATAATTTTTATTAATTAAAAAAATAAACCAGATCTGAATGTTAAGACTAGATCAGATCAAAAGGATAACTTACTTTTAATAAAACGGAGATCTCCCGGTTCGCATTCAGTGAAATCAGAGGAAGCGACGTATAAGCTGTGTAGAAGAGGGGATGATTGAATCAAATTATATGGGATATGGAGGAATTGGAGACAATCTTTTTGAATGAAGTCAAATATTGGACTGTCGGTCATTAAATTATTGGCAAAAATTTTATTTTCGAATTCATATAAAATCTAATTTTTTTGAATTTTTTTAAATATAAAATCACTTTATTTTAAAACTCACGCATAGAACGTCTCCTTGGTGGAAATTTTGATCGGCATCTGGACTAGGCTGATTGACTATTTGAGCTATGCCCAAATTATTGTTCATTATTATTAAAAAAATAAATTTTTGGATCTACAAGAGCCAACAAGACATTTGGAGATTGTCTACAAGATTTCCAAAAGTGAAGTTTTTAATATTTGTCTTAATCCGATTTGGACTTTATACCAAACTTAACGAGGAATTAAAGGCTTGAATAAA
Organism: Brachionus paranguensis; assembly: GCA_016802215.1. Lineage (NCBI taxonomy): Eukaryota > Metazoa > Rotifera > Eurotatoria > Ploima > Brachionidae > Brachionus > Brachionus paranguensis. The sequence continues at coordinate 1,141,446 of JAESIX010000022.1, read as the reverse complement.
AATTGTATAAATTAGATAAAATTAGTAAATTATTTTTTTCAAAATTAAATTAAATTTATGCGTTTAGTGTTTATTAAACATAATTTAGCAAATTTAAAGATGCAACGTTAGGATATTTTTGCAAGAATTTTATCATGTGAAATTAATTAAGATAATTTTTTAATAAAATTCTTTGTAAATCTGTTTTTGGCTTGATAAAAATTTTTAAGTTTTTTTAATTAGTAATTTTGATTCAAAATTTCAAAATTAATGTTTTAATTTTTTGTTCAAATTGATAAAGATTTTTTAAAAAACAAAATATGTAAAATTTTTAAATTTTTTTAATTAGTAATTTTGATTCAAAATTTATGTTTTGATTTTTTGCTCAAATTAATTAAGATTTTTTCAAAAACAAAAAATTTTTAATTTTAGCAAATCTATTAGTAGGGTAAAATATAGAACGAATCCTTAAATTTAGGATTTAATTAAACGTGAAAAAAGAAAGACTCTAAAGTAAGTTTTTAAGTTATGAAATTAAGAAATTATTTAAAATAAAATTGTCTGACAGACTCTTAGGACTGAGTATCCATAGTAAAATAGGCAGCAGATTATTGAATCGTAACCATACCGATGCCGGTCCCAAGTCCGGATGAAAAAATGTGAGGAAGACTTGGCAGAATAGTCACTTTTTTTTACCAACTTTTGGTGTTTATTTAAAACAACTTAATTCATAAAAAAAAAAATCTCAAATCTTTAACAGTAGTCTTAAACATTCTTTTCTTTTTTGTTAATCAAACTATGATAAAATAAATCTATAAACAAATTTTTACCCAATTTTTTTGCATAAATTATTTCAAACTTTATTACCTGATTTGTAATAATATCAAGCTCCATAGGGCAATAGGGCAAACTAAATCATCGGCGAGATCAACACACTGGAAAAAATTCAGCACCGTGTCACCAAAGTCCCAACTCAACTCCGCGACATGAAATACGAAGGTAAATTATCAAAATAGCAGTGATTAAAATAAAATGCTCATAATGACAAGGTATCAAAATAGAATGTTCAAAATGACGTAAAAATAAAATAAAACAATCAAAATAACATAATCATAATAGCTTTATTAAAAAAAAAGAAGAATAAATTGTCCATTAATCAATTATTTTTTTGTTTATAGTAAACTTAAATCTTTAATCGCCTCCAGTTTCTTGTTTCGATCATAACTTGACAATATTTTCATTACAGAATTTAATTCACTTTTAACACACTTTGATTGTAATTTACCGGTTCTTAATTTTAATATATTGTTTTCCATTTTATTTTGTTCGTTTCTAAGTGAATCCACTAACTGATATATTAAAGAATGTTTGCTATTTTACTGTTATGTTAATTTGATCATTTCAAAGTGATTCATGTCATTTTGAAACATTTCAATCAAATCAATTATGTTTTTTTTGGCTTAGTATTTTTTTTCCCCAAAAAATACACTTTTTTACAGAAATTATCTACTATTTACAAAAAATATTTTATTTCACAAAATTAATTTTTTTTACCAATAAGTATATGAATAAATAAAATGTCAATTATCAATTTAATTTGTACTTTTTACAAACCATTCTTTTGCTTTTGCTTTAGCCTCTTTTCTTTTTAGAACCTATATCTCTGAAGCTAAAATCAATTTCGGTTAACTTTGTCTTCACTGCTACAGCTATGATGTGTTTACATTAATAGAATTTCAAATAATTTTTACATGTACAAGTGCTTGATATCCATTCAGTTTTGTTTAATTTAACTCGTTTTATATACTTGTTGAGTAAAACAAATTGTTTGGTTTTTCCGAGCTCGTGGTCTAGTTCAAGCGCTATCTGTTTAGAACAGATACCAGGCGTCATTATCAAAGATTAATTCTTCATCACTTTCAATGTTGATCATTTTTAATTTTTAAAGACTATTTGAATAATAAGATAACTTATCTAATTAAAAATATTTTTTAGACATAGGTGTTTTTTAAAATGCATGTATATTTATTGTAAACATAAATTAATTTTGGTTAAAAAAAAGACAAATTAGTTGTAGAAAGAAATTATCCCCTTTTTTTTTCTATTTTTTTTAATTTGATTATGTTATTTTGATTGTCTTATTTTGATCATTGCTATTTTAACACACAGTCAATACGAAGACAGGTGCCTTAAACTGGAGTTGACAACGCTGGAGGAGAGGAGAGCCAGGGGTGATTTGATAGAAATGTTCAAAATTCAGAAAGGACTGGACACAGTCGACAATTTGGACCGCCAAGAAGCGGGCACCGAGGGCACATCAGACCAGAGCTAGTGAAGGACTGTCTAATCAGACGTAACGCTTTCCGCAACAGGGTAGCACGAGTGTCCATTCTTTCAAGAAGAGGATTGACGACCAGAGAACAGGCTGCTCATGGGACTCAGGTTCTCTTGCTGGAGTCATCCAACTACTCCTACGACTACTACTGAATACAAAACCCAAATTGAGACTAAAAAGGAACGAAAATTAAAAAATTAAAAAAAAAACTTTTTTAGTATATAATTTATTTTTCAAGTGATCAATTAATTAGTAAAATAAATATCAATGAAAAAAGATGCAAATTAACTAATAACCTAGTCACTGTCATGGGTGGCGACAGCAGCGGCGGCCGAAGGATTATTGATAATTTCTTCTCCTAAACTGTGCAGCAAGTCTTTTCTGTAGTCATCGAAATCGCCATCTAGAGCAAATATGTCCTGGCCTTCTATGGAATACAATCTACAATCAGTTTCTCTGATCAATCTCTCATCATGTGACACAATGATTACACCACCCTTGTAATCAGTGATGGCATCTGCTAGCGCATCAATGGACTCAATGTCCAAGTTATTGGTCGGCTCGTCCAGAATGATTACATCGGGCGCTTTGCACGTCAAATCACACAAAGCCACTCTGGCCTTTTGACCGCCGGACAAGTCACCAATTTTGACCTCGTGTGCAAAGCCGGCCAAACCAAGCGTTCCCAATCGCTTGCGGCACTCTTGATAGTCCAAGTTGTAGTACTTCCTCAAATGATCGACTGGCGTTAAGCTCCAGTCGAACTGATCGGCCGAGTGCTGATCATATCGGCCTATTTTAAGAAACCTGTTGCGCACAACCTCACCAGACGTTGGCTCAATGTCGCCCATCATCAATTTCAATAGAGTTGACTTGCCCACACCATTAGGTCCCACAATTGCCACCCTGCTCTGCATGTCTATGGCAAAATCAATGTTCTTGAACAAATAAGCCTGATTGTCGTATTTGAACGAAACGTTTTTCAAGCCCAATATGGGCGCACTCAGCGCATTAGGCTCCGGGAATTTGAACTTGACAATGTAGTCTTTGGGCCTCTTTAGCAGCTCAGTGGGTCCATCGTTCTCCTTCTGCATGCCTTTATTTTTCACGTTCTTCTCTTGCTTTCTGGTCAAAGACTCTTTGGCCTTGCTCTCAGCCTGCTTGCTTGATTTGCCCGACGCTTTCATCTCTTTCAGCCGCTTCTCCTGCTTCTCGAACTCCTTGAGCTGCTCTTTGCGCTTTTGCACCAGCATTTTCTTGAACTTTGAATAGTTGCCCTTGTAGTAGAAGAGCTTCTCTTGGTCTAAGTGAATGATGTCCGTGCACACATTGTCCAAAAAGCTCTGGTCATGTGACACTATGAGCAGGGTTTTTTTCCAATTTTGTAAATAGTTGTCCAGCCAAATGACGGCGTTCAGGTCCAAGTGGTTGGTGGGCTCGTCGAGCATGAGAAATGTGGGCTCCATGAACAAAGCTCTGGCCAGTGAAATGCGCATTCGCCAGCCACCACTGAAATTTTTGGTCGACCTCTCCATCATTTCTTTGTCAAAGCCGAGACCGGCAAGGATGCGGCGCGCTTTGGACTCGGCGGCGTCCGCCTTCATGGCGTTCATTTCTTCGTAGATTTGGTTCAGTCGCTTCACCTCTTCCTTGCTCTGATTGTCGCTGGCCAGGATTTTTTTCTCCTCTTCCAGCAGCTGCATTCGCTTCTTGTCCGCTTTGAGAACTGACTTAATGGCCGATTCCTCGTCGGCCTGCACTTCCTGTTCGCACAGCAGCAGGTCAATGTTGGTGGGAATTTTGAGTGAACGATTGGCAATGTGTTTGAGCAGTGTGGTTTTGCCCATGCCGTTTGGTCCGACTAGGCCATAGTGGCGGCCAAACGAAATCTTCAAATCGGCATTGGCGAACAAATTTCGGCCTTTGGTCGAAATAGAAAATGCCTCTATTTTGATGTCCAGAGAATTTTCGAGCAAATTTTCTGACCGACCCTGGTTGCCTTGGGTCAGGGTGAAATTGTCGGTCCCACTTCTGAGCTCTTCGTTTTTCAACTCTTGGTCAAAGTCTATTTTTTTTTTCATTTTTTTCAGCTCTTTGCGGCTCACTTTCAGCTTTTTGTCATCGGCGGCCTCGCCAGTCTCCTTGACTGGTTCGGACTCGGCTTCTGTTGTCTGTATGTCTTGGTCAGAGTTGTTTTCAGAGACTTGGTCATCGTTTTCGTCCATTTGGTCATCCAGACCGGACATTAAGAGATTGAATTTTGATTTGGTAGCAACTATTGGCTCGTCACTTTGGTCACTCTCTGACTTGTCTTGGTCAGAGTCGCTTTTTTTTCCTCCTTTGTTTTTTTTTGCTTTTTTTTTCGACTTTGATTGAGCCATTATGGGTTCTTCTTCAGGCTCTATTTGGTCTGCTAGTGCAGCCACTTCTTCTTCGTCATCTGTGTCATTTTTCTTTTTTTTTGCCTTTTTTTTCTCTTTTTTTGGCTTCTCTTCTTCCAAACTCATCTGGCTGGTGGCCTTATTTACTTGGTCGATTTCATTGTCAGACTCATTTTTGGCTTTTTTGGACTTTTTGTCTTTTTTTGGCTTCTCTTCTTCCAAACTCATCTGGCTGGTGGCCTTATTTACTTGGTCGATTTCATTGTCAGACTCATTTTTGGCTTTTTTGGACTTTTTGTCTTTTTTTGGCTTCTCATCTTCCAAACTCATCTGGCTGGTGGCCTTATTTACTTGGTCGATTTCGTTGTCAGACTCATTTTTGGCTTTTTTGGACTTTTTGTCTTTTTTTGGCTTCGAGTTGGCCTCCATTATTTGCTCATCTACCACCTCTTTTTTGCCAATTTTGGATTTTTTTGTTTTGGATTTGCGTGAGTCGTCGTCGTTCATTTTTGGTGTCCAAAATATAAATTGATAAAATTTGCTAACAAAATCTAAATTGATACTTTATTTATACTGAAAACATGCTTTTTGTTAATTTGGTAATTTTATTGTGAAATTTTTAAATATATGATAAAGAATTCTCTTGAAAAAAATTAAATGAACATTTGGTCTGGTTTGGTAATTTTATTATAGGTGCTTGTCATTTATATTAATTTTTTGGTTCTTATAAATTTTGTAACAAAAATAATTCATATAAGAATAATTACTTGAATAAATTAAATATTTTGTCTTTTATTTTTGGAATCTAAAAATAAATTTTTTAACTTTTAATTTCTATGATGGAGGCCAATTAAAAGACCTTTTTTTAAATTAAAAAAAATTTATATATTTATATTCACCAAATTTTAAATGTGAAAAAAAAATAAAAAAAGACACCAATTAACCTGTCAAATAAAAAATCATCATTATTTATCATATGAATGTTTAATACCTCTAATAAATATACTAAGAATCCTTTAAAAAATATAAATTGTCCTAAAATGTATTATCAGTCATAAAGATTATTTATTTAGCATAAAGATTATTATTTGATTATTTATTGACTATTTATTTATTTAGCAGAATTTTTACCAAATTAAGCTAAATTAAATAATATTATATTTAATTTTGATTTTTAAATTAAAAAAAAAAAGTATTTATCAATGAATCTAATCACTTGTTTCTTAATCCTTGTTAATTTTAATTTAATTATTATTTTTTTTTATTTTAAAGAAACTTGGTGTCGTGGTTTTTTTGTTATTTTAGCAAAGTAATAGTCTCAGTTGGACCAAATTTTTTCTAAAAATATATAAAGCAGAAAATATCAAAGTAATAAAAAAATACAAATCAGGAAATTATATTTCTAAAAGCCTTAAAGTCAAAGCGTGCCAAGTCATTCTTAAATCTAATCACTTTATTCATAAATGTACGAAATAAGTGATTAGATTCATTGATTAATACTTTTTTAATTCAAAAAACAAAATGAATATAATATTGAACTTAATTTGGTTAAAAATTCAAAAAAATCTGTTTTGGGCAAATCTATCAAATAACCGGACAAAAGTATCAAGTAATTTAAATTTTTCAAAAGAGTTATTTTGAATTTTATCTTGTTTGATTTTTTATAAAAAAAACAATACTTATTTTTACCTTGAAAAATGTTAAACAGAAAAAGTCACCTATTAAGGAATATTTAGAAAAAATGTTTTATTTAAAAGTGTTGTTTTCGAATAACTTTTGAACTAAAAGTCATAAAAAATTTCATTTTAATCAATGAACAATTGAAATTTAAACCATGGAATAACTAAAATTTAAAATCAAATTCATTGTTAAATTCATTGAATAGGAACATATTTTTTCTACCTGTCAAAATGATTTAAATTTTTAATAATTAAGTTTGATTCAGCTTTTAATACATTTTTCATATAAAAACTTAAAATACAGCTGATTTTTTAATTAATTTTAATCTTTTTTTAATTCAAATTTTACAATTTGCTATTTTAAATTATAAACAAAATATCTATTGAATAATTATACAGTTGATCAATCAATAGTTGAAAATTTAGCAGCGACCCAAAAGTTTTGAAAAGATTCTGCAGAATGAGCTTTTAAAATATAAATTACAACCAATTGACATCTTTTGACATAATTGGAAAATTTAGCTTTTTTTTAAAACCCAGAATTAAGAAATTGGTTTAGACGTATTCGCCTAATACTCAATGCTACTATTGGGTCTAGTAAAAGGTCTGTTCATTCCGGATATCTGAAAGATTAACAAATATTTTTTCTTTATAGTTAACTCAATTAATAATCAATTAACTAATTAAATCTAGATAAATTCTATAATGATTTTTTTTTTAATTTATAAAAAATGGTCTTTGTGAGCACTAGTTTTGATAAAATAAATTTTTTTTTAATAAAATTATTAGAGTAAAAAAATTTCACAATTTTAAAGAAAATTTCATTTAATTTTTTTCAAAAATTAAAGAAAATTATGCAATTATTTTTGTTAAATAAAAAAATTAGAATAATATTTTTTATAATTTATTTCAAATATTTGTATCTTTTAACTCTTAACTTTTGTGAGTGATCATGTTGTCGCCATCAAGTCCGCCCAGTATCCACTCAAACTATCTAGTAAAAAAAATTTCTCTTTTCGATCCGTCATGTGGGCAAATACTTGGCTCCATAAGTGAATTAGTTGAATCCCAATTGGAAACAAGGGAGGAAAAAAAAAGGCAAAAAATCGACTACAAATTTGACGAGTCTTCGATCAACAGCCTAAATCTTGGAGATAAAATCACATGTTCTACATGCCAATGTTCGTTCGATTGTCGCCAAGAGCAAATCGAGCACTTTAGAGGCGATTTGCATTTGTACAATTTAAAACAAAAGCTAAAAGGAAAACCAACAGTCGGCATAGACGAATTTGAAAATTTGAGTGACATTTCGAGCATATCTGGCAGTGATACCGAAGAGGAAAATATTTACGAATCGTCCTCTAGTTCCGAGAGCGAGACCGAGCACAAAACCGTGGCCAAATTTAACAACCACAAAAACAGACCAAAATTTTTTTTTAAACTTAACGATTCGACTATCATCTCAATTTTTCGTTCTGTCCTCTTCTCAAAAAAGTTTACTTCGGATAACCAGGAGGAAATTTTAGCCAAAATTCAAAATATCAACCAAGAAAACAAATGGTGCATCATACTAGTAGCTGCAGGACACTTTGCAGCCGCCGTTTTCAAAGGGTATTTTTAAAAAATATAAAAAATTAGTAGCATCCTTTAAGTTTTTTCAAAATACCAAGAATACTTTTATCTTTAAAGATTAGTACCGCAATTAATTAAAAAAATTTTTAAGTTATCTTAAATTTTTGTGAAATTTGCCTCAGTAAAAAATGAAAAAAAAATTTTTTTCAAGAAGTTAAAGTTTAGTTATGAAAGGACAGCAATAGACAAAAAATCAGAGTTGTATCCGCAAATTCAGATCATATCTTTGGCTTTTGGATAAAATTTTATCTTTGATTGATTTTTCTGAAATTTTTTAATTAATTACGGATTTACATTTTTAAAATTTTACGAAGGAAATTATTTTACTAAAATTAAATTTACAATAAAAATTTTAAAAGAGAAATAAAAATTTCCATATTCTCCAAGAAACTGAAACACAAAATTTTGAACATTAAAGAGTCTAACCTTGTAAGAAAAATATTTTTATTGGCATCTTACGTTAACAGAGTGACCCATAGCAGAAACTAGAAAAATCCTCCATAAAAATATTTTTTAGTTTTATATAATTTATGTATTTTCTATATTGATAGATATTTAATAATTAAGGTTATTAATATTTTGAAATTTACTAATTTTTTTATGGTATCTCTTGTAATCAGCATTCAAAAATTATGATCTAGACAAAATATTAGCGCTCATCATTTTATCTATCAGAAAGTTTATAAATTATATTATTTTTTTATTCTCAATATTTTTTTTTTATCAAAGATTTAGGTATCTTTCGAATTACATATAAAAAGTGTTATTGATAATTTTAAAATCATTAGATAGATGAAAAGATAAAAAAAATAGCTAAAATATTTGTCTTATAACATAGCTATTAATTTCTGATACAATTGCACAGTTTATAGATTTATTATTTTTTTTTTGAATTTTACGAAACTTAATTAAAAAAAACTACAGAATACAAACAGATTAAAATATAAAATTCTTTTAAAAATCAAAACAAAAAACTGGGATTTATTTTGCAGAGAATTTAACAATGATAATAATAATTAATAATTATTAAGCTAAAGCAGAAGACTTACGGGACATGGCCAGATTTAGCTTCGATAAGGTGGCTGTCTGCTATTATACATCTTAAAATAAATCAATTAAAAAAATTCAATTCTTGAACACAAAATAAATCAATTTCAATCCAAATCAATCATTTAAAAGATTTAAATCTAGTCAATAATATTTTAATTATTTAAAATTGAAATATCTTTTTTTCTTTTTAATTCTCTTCCTTTTTTTTCTTTTGTTCCTGACCAACTCCCATCTGATAGAAATACCTAAAAAAAATAATACTTTAAACCCTGAATAGTTAAAAAAAAGTATTCTTGGCCTAAATCTTTTACTTATTTGTTATTCATAAAGTATTAATCTATAAAAAAAGTTTTTCAAAAGTCAAAAAGTCAAAATCAAGTCATTTAAATCTTTTTTTGAAGTTAAAAAATAAGTGAAAAAATAATTTAGCCTTTAAGTTTTAGATCATCAAAGATTTAAAAATAATTTTAACCTCAAAAATTTTGAAGTCAATTCATTTGATTTGATTTTGAAAAAAATTTAAAATAGCTTTTTACTCCTTTTGCACCAGTCTGTCCATAAATAACCAAACTTTAATCTTTATACTTTTACTTAAAATTAGACTTAAAACTTAAACTTAAGACTTAAACTTAAAACTTAAACTTAAGATTTAAACTTAAGACTTAAACTTAAAACTTAAAATTTTTACTTTTTTTTGTTAATAAAGAGAACAAGTACTTGTTCACAAAACATTTCATCGATATGTGGTCCGAGCAAAGCGAGGTGGTGTTCAGAGCCAACACGACTCTTCCGGTAAGCATGCCAAATCAGCCGGTGCCAACATTCGCCGGTCCCAAGAAGCCATGTTCCGGGAGGAGATCAAATCGTTGATAGGCGCAGAATGGAAAGCAGAGATCGATCAGTGTTCATGTGTGTTCATTCGAGTGCCTCAGTACAACAAGTCAGTGCTGATTTCGGGTCAGAATCCCGCACCATTCGACAAAGATGACACCAGGCTGAGAACAATTCCTTTCATGACTTTCAGACCCACTTTCAACGAGGTCAAACGTACCCACAATTTGCTCTCACGGGTCGAACAATACGACAAAGATTTTCTGCATGTTCTGACCAAGTATGAGACAAAAGTTGTTGAATCAGCCAAAGAAAAGCCAAAATCAAAATCAAAGCCCAAAAAGAAAAAATCAAGTCCAAAGACAGAGAAAAAAACCCAAAATTTGGACACCAAAGTTGAGCTTGTTGAAGTGGAGAAAGAGGTCGAGAGGCCTATTCAAGACGAGTTCATACAAAGTTTGTCAGGTGACAACCTAAAGCTCTTCAATGAAATATACACTTGTTGCATGACTAACAATGTGGTCAAGCTTAGGCAATTGTTAGATCCGCTAATGGATCAAGAGAATAAGATTGATGCTGAAAATTATAAGCTAAAAATTGAGAAGTTGATAAACAAGCGTTTGAATAAGCAAAACGGGTTTACCTTGTTGCATTTATGCAGCCAGCTTGGCTTTGGTGAATGTGTATGGGAGCTTTTGATGAATGGCTGTGATCCGTCAATTGCTGATCTGAGCCATGGCAAAATGCTGCCCTATTTTGTCTCTCAGAATAAGGGTTTAAGGGATTTGTATAGGCGGTTCATGCATGACTATCCGAATAGATATGACTATGGTACAGCAAAGATTAGCGAGCCATTGAGCTATGAAAAAATGGCTGAGAAGATGGAAAAAGAGAAGGAGAAGAAAAAACTGAAGAAACAAGCTCGCAAGGAGCGAGAGGCTGTAGAAAAAGAAAAGTTTAGTAGAGAGCAAATGGAAGAAAACGAACGAAAGCTGTTCTTGTCACTGACAGATCAGGAAAAAAGACAGTTGCTAGTTGACAGAAATTTTCTTAACCTGATGCCTGTTAATGACAAAGAAGAGCTAGATACCATCACCAAGGCCAAATATTCGCCACAGAAGATCAGGGTCATAAGCCGATGTTGGTATTGTGGCGTAGATATGTCCTCAAGTGTTCCATTTGAATATTTTGATTACAAGTTTTGTACAACCAAATGTTTAAAAGCACATCGACAACACCAGCAAGAAATTAAAAATTTATCTCTTAAGTCGAAATGAATTTTCTTGTTATTTATTAAATTATTGAAAATAAATATTAAACAAAATTTTTTATTTTATTTTACTCTTCAAGTATTGAGAATAAGTAGAATTAGAAATATTTTAGGATTTAACAAAAGACGCGAATCCTGACCACTAGACTATATGGAAATTTAAAATCAAATCTTTAATATCTCTTTATCAATGACTTTTTGTGAATTTTAATGCAAATATTCCAATACAAAATTTAAATTTTAAATAAATTTTTTTGTAAAAATAAATCAATAAATGGAATTTAATTTTGCTATCTTTTAACATTGAAATTAAAAAGGTTAAAGCAAACATATAATATTTAGTTTTTATTGTTTTAAAACAAAAATCTTTAAATTTTATTTATTTTTTTTACACATAAGAAAATAACTTTCTAAAAAAAAATCAATTTGTTTAAAAACATAAAATATTCAAGAATATAGTAAATTAGATTTTTTATACTTAAAAATATTAAGCAGTCTTATAAAAAAGTATTCAAAATAAATTAAAAAAAAATAAGTTCCATTCTTGAAATAAAGTATTATTTACTAAATAAACTATCAAATGTTTCAAGATAAAAAAGTCTTTATCTAAAAATTTTAAATCATTATCTACTGGAAAAGGTATCTTTTATAAACAATATCCATCCAAAAAGCGAAAAAATACCTGGTTTAAATAAAATGATGGGAGTTTTTTTTTTACATGAAAAAGGATGTTTAATAAAAATCAAATGGCATAATGTGAATGTATCAAAAACAAATTCTGTCTTTTAAGATAAATCTGTTGCTTCATACTAGGTTTTGTTTTTTAACCTCTTTGATAAGTGTTTTTTTCAAATGATACCATTTTTCATTATTTTAACATTATTCTTGATCAACTTAAACAAGTTTCCTGAAAATTCTAAAGAAAATTTTTGATTTTTTTTTAATTAATATTCTTTATACTTTCAATTAGTTTGGTATTTCAAATAATAATAATAAAAGTGATAAGCTACAGCAGAATACCTGCAGGTATTCTTCGCAGGAAAATTCAATTAAAAAAGTGATCAATTTTTTAGCAACCTTGCTACACATAAGCCATTACTCCTCAAAATCTCTATAAAAATATGTAGAAATATTACCCCATTAAAAACGGGTTCAAATCCTGATTAGGACACAACTTGAAAAACACACATTTGATTGTGTTTTATTAAGTTTAATTTTTTAAAGTTCTCATGTGAGATACGCACAATCCTGATGTTATGCTAGAAATCTATCAAAAATTTTGTGTTTTTGGTAGATAATATTGCTCAGATATATTGGCATTAAAAAATAAAAAAAGATGAGTTTGTTTCTAAAAGGGAACTATCTCACATGTGAAAAAAAACCTTAAATAAATAAAAAAGATTCTATTTTTGCTACAAATTTATAATAAATTCTTAGAATTCGATTCATATTTTAAATTTTAAATTTATTTATGAAACATGAAGTTAATCTCTTCAAAATTTCAAGTGTTCTAAAAAGCTAAAATTTTCACTTTAATTAAAAAAAAAATTGAGAGTGTCAATTTACAATTATTATAAAATTTTTATTAATTATTTCAGATAAAAACTTAAAAAAAAAATTTCATTGTCTAATATGAGTCATTCTGTTCCATTGATTGTCAGACTGGTGGAAAAACATCAAAACATTTTGAACATTGTGTAATTGCTACCTTGCAATTTCTTGTTTTTTCCTATTAAAAAAATTTTGAAGTGACGTCGAAGTCAATTTGATGACAAAGAGTGATGTACATTGATGAAAAATTGTCCTATCGCTTCAAAGTGACATCAAAAGTGAAAATTGATGTGATATCGATTCATAATCATTAGAATATTTTGATTAAACATTAATGTAAAATTAATTTTTTCTTTTTCATTTATTATATAAAATATTATTAATTTTTTTAATTAATTACTATTTTTTGGAAGATTTGATCAAATAAATTTAAATTTTTTAGTGGTTAAAAATATTATAGAAACAAAGATATTAACTTCAAATATTTCTTAATATATGAAAAAAGTATAAATAAAATTAGAGTTGTTTAAAAGTCAAAAGTGTCAAGTTAAGTCCAAGACAAAGACTTAAATTTTAAATTTTTTTATTTTTTTATTTTTTGTTTTTCTTGGACTTTAATGAGTTTTGATTAGACTAAAATATAAAAGTTAACCGTTTTTTTTTATCTACTTTTCAACGTAAAAATTAAATCTAAAAAATATAAAATAAATTACATTAGAATCATATAAAAAAATAATTGATTAATTCTTAAAATAATTATAAGAATCAATCAAGTACTAATTAACACTAGAAGCACCAAGCTTTTTTTGGTATTTTTGAAATCCAAAATAAAAAAATTAAATTTGAAAAAGATTTGTTTTTTTGAAAAATCTGTTCTAAAAATATGAGGATTTTAAATTTTTTAAAACTAGTCAAAGTATTTCTAATAATTGGTTTGGTGTTTCTAATGTTTAAAAGAAAATGAACGTGTAATGAATGAATGTTTCAAGTTATCTTATTATTTTTTATTAATTTAAAAAAAACTAAAAATTATAAAAAATATTATTAATTAGTTGATCTTAAATTATCCTTTTTAGTTTCGGCCCGTCTAAAATTATTAAATTTCTTAAAAGAATTTTGTTTCAACTTTTAATACAAAAAATGATGAAAATAAAAAAAAAATTTTCTTTAAGTTCGCTTCAAATTTTCAACGATTAATTTGTTTAAATTGATGTACATCAGTAAATCTTTAGATTATTTTCAAAAACTAACATTATTATATTTTATCATCAGATCTTCATCAAATATGTACCACAAAATTGGATCAACTTTAATGTAAATTAGATACAATTTAAAAATACAATAAATACAATTTCAATAAACCATTTATATCCAACTGAGAAGTTTTCTTATTACTAAACATAATTTAAAACGAAAAAGCAATTGAAGAATCGAGTCAATTCACAAAAAATTTCCAACCAAAAAAATCCTGCCAAATCTCTGAAACAATCGCATTCAAGGCCTGTTTTAGAATTAATTTAAATTTTTAAATTTTTCAAGCTAATAAAAAAAATATTTTTAAATTTTTTATTTGAAAAATGAAGTCAGGATTCAGTTGTTAAAATTTTCTAAATAAAAATTTTTTTGGAAAAAATTTGCAACTGCCGGGAATCGAACCCGGACTGATGGCTCATAAGACAAGAATCCTAACCACTAGACCATATGGATATTCAAATAACATTCACTAATATATTGTACAATTTTTTTTTTTGCTTCTCCAAGATCAATATTTAAGAGGGTGAGATTTTTAAATTTAAATTTTAAATTTTAAACTACACAATGAACAAATTAGTTTTTATATTTGTTGTTTTATTTTTTAACGTGATAAGCATCATCGCTGCAGATGACGCCGAATCGATCAATTTGGCCAACAAAGTAGCCACCGTATATACAAAAAATGCCAAATTTAGAATAGAAATTCCTGACTTGAATGACCAAGGTAGCTTAAAAGAGAAAAATGAACAAGCGGACGCGTTGAAGACAAAAGCGTCACAAATCAACTTGAGAAATGAAAATAACCAAGAATCGACCAGTACGCCAGGACCAAAGTTTCTAATCACCAAGCAAAATCGGCACAAGCTTTTGATACCCAAAACAAATGCAAAGTCGATCAAGCTTCAAGACCAAAATTCGCAAAATTCCGCCAGCATAGTCAAACTTTCAATGGAGGATAAAATTGCTAGATTGAGTGCAATTTTAAATTCTAGACTTAGACAAAATCAAATGCTCCTAAAGCCTAGAGAGGAAGTTTCCGTTTCCACTCAACTCAGAAATAAACTTCGCAGTTTTAGGCGTCAACGAAAGCAACATCGACTTCCTTACACAATACCTTTTTAAACTAAATTATTTGTTTTTTTTATTCTTATTTAAAATAAAGTTTTAGTCAATTAATTAATTTTATTAAAGAAAAAATTTAAATAAAATGGGCTCATTTAAAACTAGGCTCAAAGCGACTTATTTGACTTAAAAAATGGTCAAATGGACGCAAATTTGGTTTGTTGGGTCTGGAAAACTTGCGTTTGTCCACTTTTTCTTTAAAAATTTCACTTGTTCTTGGTCTGGTAGCTTTTCTTGTCCTGTCGTCGAATCTAAAAAAAAGATTGTCTCTTTTTTGCGAACCATCTCTGACATTTTTTAAAAGTCGCGCCAATTCCTCAAGGGTCAGGACCTTTTTCGCACTTTTAACCCGATTGGGCCTAGTAACATGGTTGTGTCCATGCTTAAAGCGTGGCTTTCTGGTTGTCTGCTCTGAATCAATGACCATTTTTGTTTTGTTGTAATTTTGCGTGAAGTTATTATAGGCTTTGGCAATGAAGGCCAGAGCGGACTCTAGACTGGTCACGTTTGGCGATGACTGGTTGAAATTGATGCCTAATTTGGGAAATTCAGCGCTCATTACAGTTCCAGTTTGGTTTGTGGTATTCGTGCTTCCAAAATGAATATGGTTGTTGCCCGAGTACATGTCAACAGTAAAACAATCTTTGGATAAAAGTTAAGCCTAGTGTAAACCTAAACGTGGCGCTTAATTTACTTGTAAACACGAACAGCAAAGCTAAAATAGCTCCATGTTTAACCATGTGAATTAAAATCATTTTTTCTAGCTTGTAAAACTATTTTTTGCTCTATGAGCCTTTTTATACTAGCTTGAAAAGACCTTCA
Source organism: Brachionus paranguensis (assembly GCA_016802215.1). Taxonomy (NCBI): domain Eukaryota; kingdom Metazoa; phylum Rotifera; class Eurotatoria; order Ploima; family Brachionidae; genus Brachionus; species Brachionus paranguensis. Next base: position 1,125,540 of record JAESIX010000022.1, on the reverse strand, counting down.
AAGAGCAAAGAAAAATTCAAGAGGGGGGTTTCAGACTAAAATTTTATTCAAAAACAAAAAAAATTAATTTTCATAAGCCTGGGTTCCGTTGTTCTGGTTCAAATTTTCATTTACATTGGTGATGTAGATGTCAAATGATCCGTACTTAGCATGATCAAGCTGAATTTTGTGATGGGAAACTTTGGCATCATGCGGTCTCTGATGATTGAGGTTCCTTTGTCTGTCTTTAGAAGACAAAATTTTTTGAAAAATTTTATCTATTGGTTCCTCTTGATAAAAAATTGAGAAAAATGAAAAAAAAATTACACTTAGTACTTGGTCTGATATAGATGGACTCGGTTCGGTCCCTTGGCTGCTTAGCTCTCAGAAGACTTAAGTCTTCGCCATCGTCTTCCAAATTGACCACTTTGAATCCCAAATCCGATACAGCTCCTTAATCCAGCTTTGAGAAAAAAAAAAAAAAATTATTTCCTACTTATTGCTTCGCTCGGACTGGGCTCATTCACCGGCTTACCATTGTGTAAAATATTCGACTCCATTCTCAGCATGTTATTGTCATTATCGAATGCAATCGTGAACGAATCTGGCCAAATTGGCAAATTAAAAATCATCCAAACTTAAACTAAATCTTACTTGTGACCAAAAATAGGGTCGATAGAACAGATAGACTTAGAGAGAATTTCATTTTTTTGGTTGAAAAAAATTCAAATAATTTCTTAATTATTTATACTATTCTGTTCAATGTGTGAGGGTTGAGAAAAAAAATTTTTTTCACTAAAATTTTATTCAGCTAAAACCAAAAAAATGTGATAGATTAAGCTTAATAGGCATAATATGCGCGCTGATCATGCTCGGCTCTCTTGTTGTTTGAATAAGAGCTTTTTTGAACACTTGCTGCTTCGTTTTCTTGAGCCAAATCGTTCGAGTTCAAATTCTTGTTGATGTTGGTGATAAAAATTCTGGGCACATCGTAGTCATTGTACTCCACTTTGACCTTATCTCTTGCATCGGGATGTCGATACTTCTTCTTGGTCATTTCACTATGCGGCTCTTTGTACCTGATTCCGGACAAGGTTTCTGAATGAAAAAAATTTTTGGTAATTTTTATGGTTTGTTGTGTGGCTTACTGATCACATGCTCGACCTTGGGCTCATGGACTGCCTGGTCATTGTGCAGCGTGTTAGACTCCAACTTCAAATGACCATCGCCATTCTCAAAGTCAATGCTGTAACAACTTAAGCTTACAATCAAAAAGCTTATCAAAATTAGGACCTTCATATTTTAAAATTTTTTTTTTTTGTTTAAAATTTTTCAATTTTAGTTCAAGTTTTAAAATGAAGAGCGATGAAAAAGTTGTTCAAGATTTTATTAGAAATTTTACAATCAAATTCAAAAATTATGGGATGACTCCGTAGTGAGAGCCTTTTTGGGACATGAAGGGAAATTTTTCGATCTCGCCTGGCTTTGCCTCGTCCAACGAAAGCTCAACTGGCGTCGAAAATGCCGCGTTACGTCTGAATGGCGAATCCAGAGTTTTCAGCTGAGTTACACCCTTTTGATAAAATTTTTTAATTTTTTTTAATTTATTTTTTTCTTTATTTAATTGTACATGAACTCTGTTTCTTTGTTCGGTCCAATATGAGATTGGCATCTCGGAGTACAAATCATGTTTCTGTTAAGGTCAAAAAAATTAAAAAAATAAAATAAAAAATTTTAATAAAAAATTAAAAAAAATTAAAAAAAAATTTTTTTTACAGTTGAGGGTTTTGGTGGTTCATGCCGAAAACCAGGTAGATTGTATCTGTCTTGAAACTCTGTCTTATAGTCACAAGGCTCGTCTAGGTAGTCGTTTTGAGTTTGTTGGTCCATTTCATCAATGAGCTTGTTGCGGATGGCATGTTCGGTTAGTTTATACCTTATGCCTCTGGGCTCTCCATTCGGATCGTAATCATCTCTTTGGATAAAATCGCCTGTGTATGTAGTTGATTTTGAGTATTTTTCCTGGTCATTTACTGTCAGCAAGCCTTTGTGGCCACTTTTAAAATATTTTATGGTGGCTTGACCAGATTCGGCATATTCAGGTGGAATTTGGTCCAAGTTTTGAACAGATCTCTAGGTAAAAATTTTTTTTGTTTTTTTTTTATCTAAAAAAATAAGGCATTTTACTTCTTCGACCCAATTTTGGAGCAGAGTTTTGGCATCTGAATTGTTCAAACGACGTTGATCGAGTGTGTTGGGATAAAAATTGGACATTTTTGGACTAAATTAAATTATATGCATAAGAGTTAAATATTTTTTTTGGAAAATTTTATTTTGAACACTTAATTTGTCGTTGTCATAGATACCTAAAAGATTTCCTCTACGTTAAATCTAAATTTTAAATTAGTTAGTGTAATATATTATTAAAATATAAAAAGTAAATATTTCTTATTTTCTGAATATGGTGTTTTTTTTAATGTCAAAAGGGAAAAAAAAATTCTTTTTATTAATTTTTGATTTCTCTGAAAAAATTTTTTGAGAATATCTTAAATCAAATTATTAAAAATAAATATTATAAAAATTTTTAGTTGAATGAAATTCTAGTGCATTTATCGACAAAATAACAAATACAATAATTTTTAGCACATTCATTATGCTATAACGAAATGTCCCGAGCTACACCAACACACACATATGAATACCAAGATACACCAGTAGACAATATTAGAATTCAAAAAGAAAGACTCTCATTTCTAATCTGTGCAAACACGTCAGGTGATAAAATGAAACCAGTTGTAATCGGCCAATTTGAGAACCCACCGTATTTCAAAAATATTAACAAACAAAACCTTCCAGTTAAAAATCGAATCAATCGAATACAGTTCGACTTTAAAAAAATCGATGTTTTGAATGCAATTTGTAAATTAAAAACAGCTTGGGACAGCGTAGCATCATCTACAATATCAGCATGTCATGGTATAGGAACATTCATTAAATAATCTAATTGCAATGTTTTAATTTTATTTAAATAAATTTATTTTGGTATACAAAAAAATTAAAAAAGTAAATTATATTACAAAATATATTTATTAAAAAAATGGTCATCAATTATATTAGATGCAAGAGAAATCATTTAAAAAAATTACAGTTAAAATTTGATATTTTTGAAGCCACACTAAAAGCCCAGGAACTTGGTTTTAGGACTCGGAAAAATTAAAATTGAAAATTTCAGCATTTGGTTGCTTTAGTGGTCATAGATTTTTATCTTTACTTTCTTAAGCCTTTAGCCATGAGAATTCAATTTTTTTTGAGGCACCAAAACAAAGTTCTTGAGATTTTAGTGCGGCGTCAAAAATCAAATATTGACGATAATTATAAATATTAAAATAAAAAAATTTAATTATTAAAATAAATTTCCTTATATATCGTTTTTTTTCTACATCTGTGAGGACAATAAAAACATTTTTTTCTTTTTCATTTCAGAATGACAACTCTTGGATCTATTATCAACTAATGACCATTTCTTTAATAATAATTTTGTTTTTTTATTTTTTTTGACAGATTGACTTTTATATGTTTTTTGTATTATTTAGCTCATTTTGTTCTATAATTTAACAAAAAAACTTGTTAAGCTGAATAAAACTACTGAGTACCGTTCAAATCAAAAAAACGATGTCAAAGTCCAAAAGCTCAGAGATATATATAAGACAGGGAGTAAAGATAACATATCGGGCTTAATATTCCAGATTTGTAGATTTGATGTAGCTTAGTTTTCATATCCGACAGTCTCTTTTCAATTAAAAGTCAAACATTTTTTTAGGAATGATTTTTTTTTTACGTAGATTAATTTTATTTTATCATTGAATACCTAAAATTGTAAATAGAAACTATGACACTTTTTTACTTTTTTTTGGTACCTTTTATACTCAATTTTGTAATTTTTATATTTTTTTTATACTAAACACAGTGCCCCTTATTTGACGTGTCACTGAACAAGTGGTCGGCGATCGGCCTTAGCTTAGAATTAATAAAAATAAAAATAAAATAAAACTATTTACTTTTTTGTCTAATTTTCTATTTTATTTGTGTAAAATATATAGAAATAAATATATAAATCATGTCTTTATTTTTACTTGAAATTTTAAGTAAACTTATATACTACTTTAAATTTTCAATTGAATACATTTTAAAAGCACTAAATCAGAAGCAATTTTTTCCAAATTCAATTAATTAATGAACATTAAAAAAAATATTTAATTTAAAATTTATTTTGTTAATTTACAATAAAATCTCCAATAAATCAATCAATTTTTGTCTTAAATTTTTGAGCATACAAAGCATAATTATTTCTTTTGTATTCAGACCAACACCAATTTCTGGTCAACGGATTGTACATCATGCCCATTTCAAATTTACAAAAGACCTCATCTAAATTCAATTTAAATAAAATTTTCATCTTCATTAATTAGAAAAAAATATCTACTCTTTGTCAAAATATCCTTCAGCTCTTCTGGTTTAACAAATTTCTCCCATGAATGAGTTCCCTTTGGCACCAAATTCAGCAAGTATTCGGCAGCTAGAATAGTCGAAAAAAAAGAATCAGGAGTTCTATTAATGGTTGTATAAAATGCAAAGCCTTGATTCTATAAAAAATTAACTTTTATTTTTTTTATTTTTTAAAATCTTACTTTAAGCAGCTTGGCAGAATTGGATATAAACTCTGGCAAGTTGTTCACATGTTCAACAACTTCAGAGCAAACTATGGCATCAAAGTAGTCGTAGTTCTCTTCTACAGCAGTCAAGTCTTCAACAGTACAGTGAATGTACCTCAATCGGTCATAGAATTTACAGTTGTCAACACCAAGTTTGTCCTGCTGGGCCTGCACCCTCAATTGAGCAGCAATTATGTTCTCTTTACAGGCATCAATAGCAGTTACTTGAGCTCCTAGCCGAGCTAATGGCTCCGAAAACAGACCACCACCACATCCAATATCAATTATGTTCAGGCCTAGGAGAGGTTCTCGGTCCAATTCTTGATTTGAATAGATTTTTTGCTCTTCGCCTTCCAAGGAGTATGCAAGCATGGTTTGTCTCACATTTGGAGGAAGGGAATTTCGGTAGTTCACCATTACATCGCGCACTAAGGGTACCCGGAGCAAATTTAGCATATGAAGAGGCTCAAATTCGCCATTTTCGATCCACCATGAGTCGGACATGGATCGAAATTGGCGAATTTCTCGATCGTCCACACTACTGCTGAAATTTTGCTCATTGACTGAGTCAGAAGACAAACATTTAGTTGATACAAAACTTGGACTTAAAAGACGGCTAGTGAGCTTTTGGTCCACTAGCAACCGTGTTAAATTTCTGTTTGTGATTAGCCGTCTTAGCATTCTTTTCAAAAATTTAAAATCAAAATTTTTTCAAAGGCACTTTTTTGCATTATGCAACATTACTTTAGAATAATTTTTTCATTACATAAGATTTTGTGCACTTTTTCTCTGAAATTTTAGATTTTTCTGTAAATTATTTAATCTGGTATAATAAATATTTAAAAATAAAATTTTTTTAATTGATAAAATTAAAAGAAGTAAATGAAGTAAAAAATTTTGTTGTTTTTAAAGCAATCGAGGAATGGCTCTGAAAATTGGAAGTAATTTAATCAAGTGATTTTGATATAGAAAAGATTGGAATCGAACCAAAAAAAATTAAGAGAAGTTAATTTTTCCGGACCATCTGGACACATCAAAGTGAATCTTGCCTTAAAAATTTTATTTATTTTTTACCAACTAAAAATGGTTAACCAAAATAATAATAAAATGAACAATTAATTGAACAATTGGTCTATTTTTTCATATTTTAATTTTAAATTATTTTTAAATCTGAATAATAAATATAAATATTTGCATTTTTTACTCTTTTCACTTTTTTTTTTAAATTCAATTCGTCTAAGATATACAGCTTTATTTGATGAATTAGGAAATGGTAAGGAAATTGTTAGGCAAGTATAGCGAATTTTTTTTTAGAGAACTGTAAAAATTCGTCATTATTATTTATTTGTTTGTTTTTTGAAGTTAATGATCATACAGATTAAAATTAAAAAATTGATTCCAATTAAAAAAGTAAAATAAAATAAAAACAATTTAAAAAAATAAAAAAGGAAAAAATTAAATGAAAATAAAGATAAATAAATTGAAAAAAGAATGACAGGTTAAATTATGTTGCGAATCAAAATTTTCACAATTATTTTAAAATAGTTCATATTTAAATAAAAGGTATTGTGAAATTCAAATACAAACAAAAAAAAATTCTTCCTATTTTGATAAATTTAAATTTATTAAAATAAAATATTTTTTAAAAAATACTGCAAAAATTTGCAACATACTTTCCTTTTGATTGTCTGAATTGTCGCACCTTTTTTATCTAAAATAAAGTTTTACTTTTTTTTTTTAGGAAATCAAATCAATAATCAAATAAAATCTTGTTGATGTTTTGTTTTTTGTCTTTTTTTTGAATAAGAAAAGATATTTCATGTAAAAAAGGTGCAACAAAGTATGTTGCACTTTTATACATTTTCAAAAATATTTTATTTTAGTAAATAGAAGGAAATTTTTTTTGTTTGTATTTGAATTTCACATTACTCAAATAAAATTACCAGTTATGCTGATTTCTGATCAATTGGACAAACAGTGGTTGAATTGAATTGAACAGATATTAAATTTTCGAAGAAAAAATGACTTACAAACTCAAAAAAATTTTTAATTCAATTTTTTTATTTTTAATAAACACAAACTTTTGTGAATTTTACCAAGTGTTGATATAGTTAATAAATTAAATAAATCAGCTGATTGAATAAAGAGAACCAATTTTAGACTTGAAAAAAATCTTTATCAAGTATTGCCACTATGGGACTGCCCTTTTGTCTAGAATTCTCAAAATTCTCAATTAATTTAAATTATAATTTATTTATTTTAAATTTATATAATTTCATATAATTGAGAATTTCTTGTATTTAAAAAATTCTCTATTAAAACGTAATTTTTATCAAAATTGTTCTTTTTACTATTTTTTGTTAAAACCTTTAAAAAATATCTAAGTTGAGTGTTAAAACGAAGGTATATGTCTTTCTGACGAATCCTAAGGCTTCCCTTCAATTATACATTAAAAATAAAATGAAGTTTAAAAAGTAATTTATATTTTTTTTTCTATCCTTTTTCAGTTATGATTTTAAATTACCGTAATTTTACGAATAAAACAAAAAAAGCCGTATTTTTAATAACAATTTTAATTTAAAATATAACAGATATTGATTATTTTGCTATGAAAAAATAAAAAATTTATAAAGATATTGTTTTGATTTTTTATTTAAGGAAAAAATAATTATTAAAATTTCTCATTCATTTTTATATAAATATTAACAAATTGCTTTAAAAATAATTCATGATGTTTAATAAGATCAAGCTAGAATTCTAAATTAATTACTGATTAAAAACAACTACGTGTTTCTTGAAAATACAAAGGTTTATATTTGCTATCCAAATGCATTGATTAAAATACCATTATGGATAGAAAAATTTAATTAACTAAATTTTCATAAAAGGCAAAGCAATTTTTTAAAAATATTTAAAATACTCTTAAAATTAATTTATCCACGAATTAACAACTTTTAAAGAAAAGTTAAAAAAATTAAATAAATAAATCAACGCGCAACAAATGGGCCTAAGAAATTATCATAATTAATCTAAGGTAATAATGTCTTTTTTAAAAATTAAAAAAAAAATTTAAATTTTAATATTTCATATTTTTAATAAAAAACAAACTTTCGCCAATTTAAATCACCAAGGAATAAGTTAAGAAATTATTGATCAAATACTAATCATTGTTTAGTATCATAATTTCTAATTTTCATAAAAAATCTCTATATGATAAATTTGCATTATATTTTTTTAATAAAATAAATTCCATAGAAATTCAATAGAACTATTTTATGAAAGGGCAACAAAGATGAACGATTTGAACCAAGAAATGGCCAATTTGGAATTGGATGGCGGTTCTGTCGTTAACTTGAGCCGCGAAACGCTCAGCCACCAGGACTCTGTCCAGTCAATGAGCAGCCAAGACGATGATGTGATCATCGATGCCTCAAAAATGGTTGAATGCGAGCAAAACGACTCGGAATACTTGCTGAAGGAAAATTTGGTCAGTGTCCTTAAGACATACAAAGCTATGCTTGAGCATTTAAAGTCCAAAAAGCATCACTCGGCATCTTACCAGGACCAAAACCTGACTGACCTGGCATCATTCATTTTGCAGTCCAATTGCCAAGAACAAATTATTCAACAAGATCATCAAATAGATATTCAAATAGATCAAATAAATAGCGAACTTAAGGAAATAATATTCACCAATTTGAGAATAAGCGAGTCTATCGAGGAGCATGAACTGCCTCGGAACATTATTGTAGCCCAGCTACCCAACGAGCTCTTCGCTAACTTGGACATAAAATCAAAATTTGAGAGATTATTCATTGATTTGGAGCCAGGATGCAAATTTTTTTATTTCCGCATTTTCAAAAGATGCTTGATTCAGTTCGAGGACCCTCTGAATGCCATCTTGGCAAGATTTGAGCTAGATGACTTCACTTTTTTAAATGGCAGATTGAGAATATTTTTAACTAAAGTAAAAAAAAAAATTTTAATTTTTAAATTAACTTTATTTTTTTAAATTTCAGCCCATTAGGTTGAAAAATTCACGGCCTTTTCTTGAACCACCCAAAAACGACAAGACATTTTTGATATCACCACCCTCATCGCCGCCGATCGGTTGGGAACAGACCCACGAAGATCCGCCTGTAGTCAACTATGATCTCCTAGCTGCTCTTTCGAAGCTAAACCCAGGTAAATTAAATAAATAAAATTTTTTTTATTTTAAATTTAAATAAAAATTATATTGTTATAAATTAAAAAAAAATTAAATAAAAATTATTTTATTTTAAATTTAAATAAAAATTATATTGTTATAAATTAAAAAAAAATTAAATAAAAATTATTTTATTTTAAATTTAAATAAAAATTATATTGTTATAAATTAAAAAAAAAATTAAATAAAAATTTTAAGATGAACCATGCGAGCTTATCAAATCAAGCGAGTCATTTCCGGGAATAGTTGTGCACCCATGTGGCGATATGGATGATCCAACAAGCAACATTGGGTACGGAAGCAAAAAATTTATACCCACCAAACGACCTGCTTATGATTTTTAAAAAAAATATGTAAAATAAAAAAAAAATTGTTATTCAAATTATTTTCAAATAAATAAAAAAAAATTGAAAATTTTAATTTATTTTTTAATTATCTAGACTGGGTTTTAAATCTCAGTATTTTGCCAACCGAGCAAAATTTACCATTTTTTCTTGGTTAGATGGATCGAATTGATTATTTAAAATTTGTTCTAATTGCGATGGCCTTACCGGCCCAATACTTAATAACCCAGTACTGGTCAAACGATAATGTGGAACAAAGTATCGCTCTTAAAAAGTGACTTACTCAAACATTGTCAATTTAAATGGCAAAATTAAAATTTTTAAAGTTTAGCTAGTTCATTTCATAGCATAAAAAGTTATTTCGAGTTGGATGCATGGAAAAAATGGTACTTGAGCTTTGTGTTAGACAAGCCTGGTCATTTCAAAGGTCCTAAGGTCTTTTTTAAAAAGTCTAAGCAAAATGAAAAAGATATTGAAGAAGATATTGCAGTAGAGGTTCTAAAATTCCGTAAACAATTAGTAAATTTTGCAGGTATAAATTAAAAATTAATATTTTGTTCATTTAAAGTTATTTTATTTTCTAGAATCATCGGTAACCAGGTCGCCAAGACCGAGTAAGGTGGCTTACCGCGTGGGCCAAGTTGTTTTTATCAAAAGATTGAATATTCATGGTGTTATAATCGGCTGGGATGATAAATGCAACGCGCCTCTAGACTGGGTTGAGCAGAACTATGAATTGGATGAAGTAGAAAAATTTTTTAAAAGTTTTTATTTATGTGAAATTTTTTTTTCGCTTAAGAGAAACCAAATAATGAGCCAGCCTCATTATTTGCTTTTAGTGGACGAGAAAGATGAGTATATGTCTGACAAGGTCTATGTGTTTCAGGATGATCTGGTAATGGTTTCCAATAGGAAAATAAAACACAGAATTTTGAATTCATTTTTTAAAAAATTTGACGGTGGACAATATTTGAAAAATAAATACTTGCACACCGTTTATCCTCATGATTAAACTCTGATAATTGTTAAAATTTATTTTTAAATAAATTAATTGAATTTTTTACTCAAATTTTTATGTTAATAAAATAATTAAAATTATTAATGCGGCAAGATGATTTCGGAAAATTAGTCAAAATTTTTTCTAATTAGCTAAGACAATCAAAAATTGGAATATAAATTTTATTATTTGTCTACTTTTTTCTATTTGCTCTTATTAAATATTTAAATTAAATTTGTATAGCACAAAATTTTAAAATTAATTAAAAAATAACAGTTAATAGCGAATATTTGCTTAAAAAAAGAGTAAAAAAAATGCTGATTTTTTGTAACTTTAACTTTACAAACCTGTTTTTTTAAAGTCAAATACGTCATTTTCAAGTCAAAGCAAAAAATTAAAAATTATGAAACCAAAAACTAAACAAGTATTAAAAAAATCAAAATTATTATTTATTTTTTATTTATTTATTTGTTTTTTCTGTGCTAAAGCTCCTTCAGATTAAAAAAAAAGAAAAAAATCAATAAAAAATAAAATAAAATAAAAATGTAAAGAAAAAATAAGATAAAAGTAAAATAAGTTAAAATATAATATAAAAGACAATTAAAATAGATAAATTGAAAGTAATGACAGGTGAAAAATGCTTAAGTATTGAACATTTCAGGAAAGGAAGAAGAAATTGTTAGGTAGCAATTTCACAATAGAGTCGGGTATTCGACATATCTTGATTCAAAACCCGTTTTATATCACAAAAATTTCGAATTAAGATATATCGAATATCCAACTCCATTTTTTCCTGAACTATCAATAATTTAAACATGGCTAACCTCTAGCTATTTCATAAAATAGTTTTTAATTTTCTTTTTATTAGACTAATTTATCCTTTTTTTAATATTTTTATTTTTTGATCTCATTTAACTTTATTTTAATTAATTTTTTTTTTATATTTTTATTCTGAAAGACAGAAAGAAGATACAGATAAACAAATAAATAAATAAATAAATAAATCTGTCCCTAGGATCAATAAAATGATCTACAAAATAAATCTCTTTAATTAATTATATAAAAAAATTCATACTTTTTTCATCTATTTATTAATTAGAAAATTTTTTTATTTTAAGTGTTTTTGAGATTTTTTGAATTTTACTTTTTTTCAATTTTAAAGTATTCGATTTTCATTACAAAATTTTACCAAAAATTATGTAATTTTACGTAAATTTAAGTAAAAAACAGGTGAGGAATGCTGAAATTTTTTTTAGTTTTTCATAATAAAATTAATCAAATATTTTGGAAAATAAATCAATTTTTTCATTTTATTTACCAAAATCCTCATTTTTTTGGCCGTAAGCATTTAGGAACGATTTTACTAAAAGTTACTTATTTAAATGTAAGCTTACGTAATTTTTCGTAAAATTTCATTTCCTAACCGACTAATATTCACGTAAGATTACGTAAGCTTACTAAAAATAATGTAAAATTACGTAATTTATCCAATTCTGGACCTTTTTTAAAAATAAAAATTAAAAAATATAAAAAAATAATAATATTCGCAAAAATTAAAAATTTTAGAGGAAAATAAATAAATTTTATTTTGAGACAATGCGAAAAATTTCAAACTTCGTTAAAATTTTTGAAAATGTATTTCCTTTTAAAATTAAAGGGTCAATAAATTTACAAAAAGTGGGGTAATATTTAAGTAGAAACCCTTTATTTTATATTAATTAATTTTGTTATTATTAATTTTTCGAAAAAATTTAATAAATTAAAAATCAAGTCATGTTTCAAAAAGTAGACTCGTGATTAATTTCAATTTGTTTTGTTTACATAATGGAAACAAATAGATTTTAAAAATTGTTATTTATTTATATTCTACATAAAAAATTACACTTTACCAGGAAGAATTTTTTTTGTTGAATAATTATTTATTAGACTTTAGTTTATTTTTAAATAAAAATGTTTGTTCTAGGTGAACCAAAAGCTTCGATTATTTCTTTACTTTTTTTTCTCAGCCAAAGAAGATTGATGGAAACTTTTTCCAAGGCCCGATATCTAGCATTAAGCGAAGCACCGTTAGGAGTAGAACTAATGAAATTAAGAAGCTAAAAAAATAAAATTAATTAAAACTACACTTTTTTCAAATAATCATAATTCTACTTCATAATTTAGGGATTCTGTTTCGAATGTAGATGAAACATCGATCACCATTTGACCAAGTCTGGGATCATCAAGTCCGAATTCTTCTAGTAAATTGTCATAATTAGCTCTGATATAATTCCATGCAAATTCTCTGCCCAAGCAATTTTTGCTCAAAAATTTAATCTTATCAAAAAAATTGATGAGATCATCTTCTAATCTTTGCAAATAAATTTCCAAAAACCATGGCAAACGAGTGAATGTGAGTGCTTCCAACAACTTTTCTCTCTCACTTAAATCATCTATTTTGTTGAACTCGGAATAAACAAGTTCCCAATCCTCGGCAAAATAAGTATTCTGAAGATGATAATTAAAAACTATTTTTTTTACATAAGAAGGAAGACTAGTAAAAAATTTAGAATTCAATTTTTATCAACTGTTAGAATTACATGTTATTAGCCATCGGGTCAGTCAAGTATGGTCGGTATTTTTCCCATAAGAAAGTCGCGTTCTTAAGACAGAATGAATCTTGTAATAGACAAGCAGTTTTTAATATTGTTTCTTTATAAAGCCTTTAATTTTAATATAAATAAAAGTATTTTTTTTTCATTTATGAACCTTACTCTTCTACATGGTTGCCACTAGGGTTCCACAAGTCTACCTCATTTTCAATAGTTCTCAAAAAATAATCAAAATAACTCTAAAATAATTTTATACTTAAAATATAAGATTTATTTTTGCAATTTTTTCATACCGCTACTTCAAAAAAAGGTTCTTTGTATTCAAGAATTGATACCATTTCACTCAAATGAAAATTGACTGTCTTCCATGGTAAGTACTCTCTTTCGGCAATTAAATAAACTAAAGTTTGGGTCAATTCTTTATATGGCAGGCGAGATGTGAAAGCGTTCATAAATAAATTGTGAATTATGTTTGATCTGTCAACAGGTGTGAACACCGATTCTTGGTCATTCAGTGCTGCTGAAATAGCTATCCAATTTTCATGCGGATAATTTAGGGAAAAATATCCAGAAAAATTTATGTCACAATGGAAAAAATCATACTCTGTTTTGCCATCGTCAATTAATTCAGAATCTATCAAAAAAAATTGAAAATATTGTAAAAAGCAGAACATTTTTTCATTTATATGAAAAAGAATTAGAGTTAGACTCCAGGGCAGTTATTTTAGTCCTCTTGCTAGAAAACTTTTTTAAATTAAATCGAAGGTGTTTGATCGCGTTTCGCATAAACTACTTAAGATCAAGTTAAAGAGTTATGGATTTACCGATAAGCTTTTGGCATGGCTCGAAAATTTTCTACAAGATAGGAAACAGAGAGTAGTAATAGGTCAGTATGAATCTGATTGGGTTGATGTGCTAAGTGGGGTTCCACAAGGTTCAGTTCTTGGTCCGTTACTATTCCTGATCTTCATAAATGATTTACCAGAGCTAGTAAGTCACTTTTGTAAGCTGTTTGCGGATGACAGCAAATTGATTAGTGTCATTAGAAATTCAAGTGATCAAATGCTAATTCAAGATGACATTGACAAGATGATTGAGTGGTTGAAACGATGGAGAATGGAATTTAATGAATCTAAGTGTAAAGTAATGTATTTTGGCAACTCAAAGATTGCTAGGCAGGAAATCTCAATGTTAAATGCGAATGATATCAGAGTTGAATTAGCGGAGACTACTACTGAGCGTGATCTTGGTGTAATGGTGAACAACAAACTCAAATGGAATGATCAAATTGATAGCTGTGTTAAAAAAGCTAACAACATGCTTGGTATGCTCAAGAAAACATTTGTGTATTGGGATGCTCAATCGTTTTTGCAGCTTTACAAAACATATGTTAGACCGCATCTAGAATACTGTGCACCTGCCTGGAATCCTTATTTAAAGAAGGATATATTTAGACTTGAACAAGTACAAAGACGAGCAACGAAGCTTGTTCCACAAATAAAAAGTCTAAATTATGAGTCAAGACTAGCTAATTTGGGATTAGAAACTCTAAAAGAAAGGCGAGAGCGTGGAGATCTGATTCAATTTTATAAAATTCACAACAAATAAAATCATGTCAATTGGTTTTACGATGCGGAACTTATGAGTTCTGTGAATAATGAAGGACCAAGTGGAGGAGTAAGGGGACAAAGCATCGCATTTGCTCGCAGCTAACAAAATGTGAAGCAAGGCGAAACTTTCTATCAAACTGAGTAGTGAACAAATGGAATGTGCTGCCAACGTCGGTTGTCACAGCAAGTTCGATCAACCAGTTCAAAAACAGACTGGACAATGTCGGTAGAAATAAAATAAATGAAAAGTCTACTATAGCTGGACTACGTTAGTCTTCCTGCTTTGTAAATTTAGTTAAACTAAACTTGACCGTAGAATATTAACTATTATTATATTATTAAATTAAAAATCTAGAAAAAATAATTCGGAAAACAGAAATTAATTAGAGAAAAGGAGATGAGTAATGTCACTAAAGGCTAAAATAAAAATATTAAAAATCTCACATTTTTGAGTTTCAATGTAAAATTTTTGCTCATGAATTGATGATCCATTAACAAAAAAAATGCAATTTAAAGGAATATACCAGGTCCAACTTTTAATTTTAAAATATTAAAAAAAAAATTTTGGCAAAATAGTTTACTTATATGGTGAAGGATAAATGGATTCACTGCCAAATACTGAATCGTTAGTGTTAATAAATCTAGATTGTTGAACATTTAAATAAAAATTTTGATTAGATGAATTCAATATAGAAATGTCAAGAACTGGATAGTTTGGCTGTTTGAACCATCTATCGGCGAAATCAGTGGCTTGCCATGGACCCTTTAAATAAAAGTCATGCATCAATAGTTTTTTTTTTCTTGTAAAAATACAATTTTTCCCAATTGAGAAAAAAAAAGTTGGGAACTTCCGGTTCCCCATGAGTTTGCTTCTAGATAAGTGATGATGGCAGTCAAGAATTTCTCTCTAGAAATCTCTTCCTCTATCATTCGAAATATTGCAGTCGCTTTGGATCTTTCTACACTGTCAAAATATTCTTCGATTTGATATGGTGAATCAATGTCTTTAATAACAGGATGTGATGACGGATAAGCGTCATCTACCAAAACGCTAATTAGCTCCTCTGTCACAAATTGGTTATACTTTAAATAAAAATGATTTTAATAAATTTTTGAAATTTTTAATTTACTATTTCCCAGTGTGGATAAACTTCATTGACTATATAGTATTTAAAATAGTCTCCCAGAGCTTCTTGTTTCCACAGTTCACTCCACCAGTCGAATGTGACATAACCACCAAACCACTTTGTAGAAAAAATTGATAATCACTAAAAATACAATAGAAAAAATGCTTATTTACGATTTCTGATAATTGCTTGCTAATTAAAAGGGCAATATTTTGTCGATCTGATTCACTTATTGAGTTGAGTTTAAACAAAATTTTATTTTCTTTAAAAACAGGAATTCCATAAGAAGACGAAGCATCAATCTTTTAAATAAAAATTAGCATTATTTAGTTAAAGGAAAAATTTAGAGAACATCTGAAAAATTTGTGAAAAATAATGCTTTTATATTAAAGAAAATAAAATATAAATTTTATTCTTTTAATATGATTAGAAACCAAAAAAGTAATAAATTAAGATTAAGATTAATTTTGATATTTAAAAATAAGAAAATTAAAAAAATATTTTCAGGCTCCTTTTTTTTAAAAATTGACTCTTGGCTTAATTTGTTTTCCTAATGAGTCCAAAGCACAAAAAAACAAGTTTGCCAAACAAAAACTGGGATAAAAACAAAAAATAATTTACGAAAAAATTTTTTTTTCATTAGAATTAGTGTTGGGTTACGATCAAAAGGCCATATGGACGGTCATAATTCATTCTGAATAAAAGTTATTTGACTTTTAAACTTTGAAAATAATTTTTCAGAATTTATATTTAAAAAAAAACTAAACAATATTTCTAATAAGCAAAATAAAATTTTCAACTTTATAACAGATGAGTTTTTTTTTTTGAAAAATAATCTTTTTTCAAGCTTATTAAATAAAAAGAACTAATATTCTAATTAAAGCAATTTAATAAGGATTTTTTTTGTTTAAGACTTTTTTATCTTTCAAGACTTGAAAGATCAGCCTTTCAGAGCTAAAATAATTAATTATTCTTATTAATTTTTTTTATGATTAACAAAAGTTGTTTATTTAAAAATTTTATCAATTCATTAATAATACTGAATTTTCGAAATTATCCCATCCAATATTTACTTATGGTTTACGCAGTAAAAATAATCAAATTATTTTATTTTAAAAATTCAAAAAAATATTTTTGGTAAATCTTATTCAAAATTAAAAAAAAATTAAAATAAGAATTAAACTTTAGAAAATAATTTTCCTTTTTTAGATTTAAATTCTAACGCTGAAAATGTTTCTTCTATTCCAGTTTTTGAAAAAAAATTTAAAGATTTAACTTTTTCTAATGGTCAAATTTTTTTTTCTTTCAAAGATTAATGATTAACTCAATCCTTTCTTACATCTTTTTAAAAAAAATTTTTTCAATTAATAATTTAAAAAGAAATCGCAATATGAATTGATGAAGAACTTCAACTGTCACGAACAAAACAATTCAATTATTTACCAAATTTAAATAAAATTTACATTTTTTCTTCAATTTACTTAACTAAAATTTAAAAACTTTAATTAGTCCAAAGTCAATTTTATAAAGAAATAAAAATCTAAATGTTTCATAAAAAAAATTAAAATTTACCGGATATAAAGGACTAGCAATTATGTCGAGTTTTCTTGGCAAAGCATCAATAACATCTATAAACACTTCTTCTAGTTTATTTAAAATTGAAAAAATCATTAGTAAAGAATCATCAGCATATCCGGCATCAAACAATTCCTTACGACCCCACAGTCGAACTTCTCGGCCACTACTTGTCCTATAATATCTCGGAACTATTTCATTTTCATTGAATATCCCAATCGCAATTAAATGACTAGAAATTTTAGGTGTTTGTTCAAAAGTGGTCTTGGTCATTCCATTCTCACCAGGCTCGGAGCTTTCTTTTCCATTTGAAAGAGCAATTGTATCGTTTGGATGATGAATGGTAAGCGAATATGTTGTTTTAAAATTAGGTTCATCAAAACAAGGACTAAATATTTAAATAAATTATTTAAAAAAAAAAAATTTATAATTTTTTTTACAAAGCTTTTCTAGCATCTATAGGCTCAAATTTTGATATGATCATTGTTTTATCATCCTTGAAATTAAAGCTAAACAAACCACTTTCATATTTATCCAAGAAAGCCTCAAAAACATAGGTTATTCTATAAGTGCCTGGTTGCAGGTAATCTCTAGTTTTAAAAACAAACAAATCCCGCTTTGGAAAATCACCGGCACAGCCAATTTCTATTGATTTGTCATCAGAGTCTTTAAAATCGGTTACATTAACATTGATAAACTTTTTATGAATTACAAATGTGTCTGATACATCGGTGAGTGTAATTGTAATTTCTGATCTGCCTTTATACATATTGGTTTTTAGACTTGGAAAAATTAGAAGAATTTCATAGTTGGTTGGCACCACATTTTGAGGCAATCTTGGTGAATCCCATGGTAGAATGATTCCAACATCTTCATCAATCAATTCCGGACATATATCAAGTTTTTTCTGTGCTATACTTGAATTTTGAGAATTATCATGCGGATCGCAAATGGGCAGATTAACAAGAGGTGGAAGAATGCCGACTAATAAAGTGGACACAAATATAAAAAGACCATAAAAAAAGACAGCTAAATATGAAACAGAGATGGTTCTAGTCATTTTAATAAGAAATCGAAAGAATCCAAATGTTATTTAAATAAAAGCAAAGAATTTTTACAACCATTTTGATAAGTATGCATAACCATGGTTATGAAAAGGCTAATAATAAAAAATGTTTAAGACCGGTCATAAAAAAATAATAAAATTATTAATAATGATCAAATTAAGAGATTGTTTAAGAAACTTTAAAATTAATTAAAACAATTAAAACTTGAAAAAATAACTAATAAAAGAAACGTTTTCATTTTATAAGTACAACTATCTTTTTTGTTGAGAATATAAACTAAAAGACTATTTTTGTAAAAATTGAGTAGTTTTAATTAAATACATTAATTCCTGGCTGGGATCGGCTGAAGAGAGAGTAAGCGCTTTAAACTTAGTTATTGAAGATAATGTTCTTTAGATAAAGAATATTTGTAAAAAAAAATAAAATAAACTTTTGAATAAAAATAAAATGATAAGAGAAAATATTTGGCAAATTGAAGTTAATAATCAAATATAAATTTCAAATCAAAATATTTAGTTTTTGATTAAATTGAAATATTTTTTATCAATTTTTTAATAATAAATGACAAAACTTTATTAAACTTAATATATTTTAATCAATATTAATATATCATTTAAAGTCATAATTTGGATAACTTAATGTGGATTTTAAATTTTTCTTTAAGGTTTCCAAATAAAGATTTAAGAAAAATCAATTAAAGATCAATTAGAAAAAAAAGATCTATTTTTTGGCATCTTGAAGTTGATGATCAATTCAAAATATCATTTCAATTCAAAAAGTTTATCTTAAGATATTAAAAAAAATCTTTGATTTAATTAAAATAAATTTAATGTAACATGATTAACATGCTATGTAGATTTAAAAAACAAAAAAATTTTGAAAAAATATTTTCGCAATCCATTGTTAAAATTGATTTTTATATTTAAATGTATTACCTGATTTTTTATAAAGTTTATTTGAATTTTTTATTGCAAAAGTATTTGTATCTAGCATTTAAAATTAAATTTAAAAATGAAATTCAAATAATAAATTCCAAATAAGTAATAAAATGAAAATAAACTTAAAAAAAAATCAAAAAAATAAATCAAAAATCAATTTTAACAATGGATTGAGAAAATATTTTTTCAAATTTTTTTTTGTTTTTTAAATCTACATAGCATGTTAATCATGTTACATTAAATTTATTTTAATTAAATCAAAGATTTTTTTTAATATCTTAAGATAAACTTTTTGAATTGAAATGATATTTTGAATTGATCATCAACTTCAAGATGCCTATATTTTAGTTAAAAAAATCTAATTTCATCAATTTTATTAAAATTTTAATCAATTAAATTTTGATCATTTGATCATGATCATGAACTTCAAGTTGCCAAAAAAAATTTATAAAGATGGAACCATTTAAATCGTTCTTGCACCTGATCGCAAAAATTGGTTCCTTGTTTTGTTGATCGCCTTGTAGATCCATGTCATTTATCTGAAATTATTAAATAACTAGCATTTGTATTAAACTGTAATTAGAAACAATGTTTCATTAAAAAACATCTAATTAAATGATGGAAACATTCCAGAAAAAATAAAAAATTTTAATTTTATTATCTGGAATACATTTTTGGTTCTATATATTAAATTTAAATTAAAAAAAAACAATTTTATTCTAAAAAAACACTTTGAGAGAAATTCATTTTAAATAGGTATGAATTCAGAAAATGGATTTTTTAATTTTAAAATTTTAAAAATTAATTCGCTGATTTTCAGAAAATTTAACAGATTAGTGTTAGAAGGATTTTTTTTCTTTCAATTAGAAAACTTTAGATTAAACCAAACTTTCAAAATTTTAAAAGCTCAAAGAATACAATTTGTACAAAATATAAATTTTTCTATAATTTAAAATAAAACTCCAATCTTTTTGTAAACAGCAATTAATATTTGATTAATATATAAATGTTTATTCTTTAAAAAAACACTTGTAACTCATTTTTCCCTCTAAAAAAAATAAAACTTAAGTACTTGAAACAAAAAACTTTACCTAATCTTAACCATACTTGATTTCAATTCTCTTACCTGTTATTTTAAAAATTTAAAAAAAATAAAAAATTTTCATAATGAATAGAATGCCAATATCGAACGGAAAGAATCGTTCCAATTACCAGACGACCAGCAATTTTTCTGTAGTAAAACGCGTCAATGATCCAGGAATAAGGCAAGACTCGCAAATAATTGTTGCCCAAAAAGACCCAGTCAGACACCAATTAAACAGATACTTGGCAGCTCAGGACTCGCATCAAATGCCGCTTGACTCTTCTTATGTGTTAATTCCAGATCAGCGCCTTAGAGAAATAGTTCAGAAATTAGTCAATTCCGAGCAAGACCGAATCGCTAATAACATAGATCCAAATTTAATCACCCAAATAAACCACAGAGGCTATTCACTGTTTTTTAGCCGAACTGGAGTAAACCCTTTTCAGCAGCAGCATCAGCAGGATCAAATTAACACACTAGAGCTTAATTCTTCCAATCAAGCAACATCAGAGAATGAGCCCAAAGAAAATAGTCAAAACATTCAAAAAGTTGAGCCTATCGAGATTCCAAGTGAATCTTCAACTGCCAGAAACAATGTAGTTACAATGAACCAAGTCAGTGATCAGCAAAATTCGGTTTATACCGAGAGAGCACCAACAATGGTATTTAACCAAAGTGTGCCACTGCAAGATGAAATACCGCCAGAAGTTAACAGAGCGATTCAGCAAGATCTGGCTACAAATCCTCTTTATGGTGCCGAACGCTCTTACAAAATAGTTCTCAATAACAAAATGCCAGGTGAAGAACCACGAGTTGTCAAAGTGATTGTAAAATCACCCAACTATCCAAAATTACCACAAATACAGCCTAAATATATGATCCAGCAAAAGCCTCAGTATGTCCAGTACATTGAATCAGAAGATTTCGCTTCAAATGAACCAGTGGTTACGTTAAGTCGTAGAGATTCGAAAAATGTTGGCAATCAAAATAATTTTAAATAAAGCCTTTTAATAATTGTGTTTATAGTCTTAATTATGTGAATTATTTTTAGAGGTGAATTTAATAAAAGAAGCCACAGCTTATTTTTGCTTTCTTGAAAATTCTTTTAATTCACTAAAGTTTTGACAAAATAACAAGACTGGAAGTAAATAAATAAAAGAAAATTATATTTATATTTATTAAATTTTTAAAAAATAAAGCTGTTTAAATATTTTAATAACAATTTGATAAGGTTAATTTTTTTGAATTTTTGGTTTTAAAACTCTCATCTTTAGGTTAAAGCGATTTAATGACTTTTTGATGACTAATTTGTGATCAGAAAATAAAGAAAAAATTTTTTCACCAAAAAGATAATTTTATTGATATTAAAATTTTTTTCTTTTCTTCAAATTCATTACTGTACCAAATTTTTTTCAGTAAGATTTATAGCATTCAAGACATTCAAAGTTTTATATACTTCAGTTCTTAAGCTAAGTATGCGTAAGAATGATTATATAAAAAAAATTTCAAAACTGAAGCACTTATAATTTATATTTCAATTTTCAATTTCAAGGCTAATCAACAGGCTAGTGCCCTTGTCATAAAGACTGATTAACACTTCATTTATTTAAATTTTATAAAAAGTTGATTTCTTTAAAAAAATAAAATAAAATAGCAGTTTTGACTATTTAAAAAAATTAAACATTTAAAAATTTAAATCAAATCTTTTAAATTTTTTAACAAAATCTATAAAAATTAAATTTATATTATTGTATATAGAAAGCTTGAATGTAGTGAATTTCAGCATTGATCTCTTGATTTCAAAGCTATTTATCAATTTTGAGTAAAAAAATCCAAAAGTTTTTTCACCATTATTAGATTTTGCCATTGGTTCCATTAAATTTTCGCTATTCCTTAAATTATATTTTAAATTTCTTGAGTCATTTTTGGATAATTTGCTTTTTAAATTTTCTGGCGAGTTATGATAGTATAGTGTCTTAAAAGAAAATGATAACATCCTGTCTAGTATTCTATGCTGGAATGCATATAAGCCATATTTTTCTAGAAAGTTATTTACGTCATTAAAGTTTTTAACATCAAATTTAAAATTAAAAAATTTGAATATCGAAAAATAATAACTCTTAGCTAGTTTAATTATTGCCTCTTTTGAAAAATAACACATAAGAGTTGAGCAGTAGTCAAAGTAGGGTAAAATAAAAGTTTTAAAAAACTGTATCTTAACAGAAGTTGGCAGGTAGAAGAGTCTTTTAATACTAAATAATTTTTTATTCACAACTAAAGAGATGGTACAAGCTTGTTTAGAAAAATTTCATATTGTAATATTAAATGCGACATCTTTTTACCAAGAAAAGTTGATGAAAAAATTTTTAAATTTTAATGATCAATATATAAAATAAAGATTGCCATTTATTAATTTTTCTTTTAGAGTTAATTAACGAAGCCATTTTAATTAATTAATAAACTTTAAAAAAAAAAGAATTTTTTTAGTAAAGTTTGAAATTTATTCAAGTGTGATCAGTAAAATATTTTAGTGATCAATGTTAAAATTCTCGTGATCAATCATTTGATCACATATTGTGTGATCATCGATTTGGTGATCAGTCTTGTTCACAAAACCAGCATTATTAAAATGATCACATTTTTTGTGATCAAGTGATCACATATTGTAGGTAGTTGATATAGTATTGGATAAAAATGGCGTTTGGTCGGGCTGCTAATTTATTAGGAAAAATATATTTTTTAACAATTTTTAATATTTCATATCAAAATTTACTTTTTTTACCATTTTTTACCTTTTTTACGTAATTTAATCTACAAAGAAGCTTAAAAATATTGAAAATTAGCAAAGTCGATAATAGACATTGGAAACTCATGGAAAGATATGTAATGCTTTAATAAAATTAATCCTTTTTTTTATTTTTAGAATGTACTACCTACATAATCCACCTAATTTTGTTTCTCTTAATTTTAATTTCATTTTTTTTTAGAAATCATTAGAAAATGTTTATTATTTAAATTTATTTATTCTTTAAAGAAGTTATTAATTATTTCAATGGTTTTACAAAAAGTCCAGCATTGGTAAAATTACGTAATTTTAGTTAATTTTATTTATTTTTAGTAAGCTTATGTAATCTTACGTAAAAATTAGTCGGTAAGGATATCGGGGTTGCGAGGTTCGTTTCAATTCGATCTTTTCAATTCAGAAAAATTTGAATAACTTTTTTACTAACAGAGATAATTTAGTTCTGTAAAATGTTTAATTATGAGCAAATTTGCTTAATGTAGTAAAATATGTTTGCCAAATATTCGGCATCTTGAAGTTGATGATCAATTCAAAAAGTTTATCTTAAGATATTAAAAAAAATCTTTGATTCAATTAGAATAATGTTAATGTAACATCATTAGCATGCTATGTAGATTTAAAAAACAAAAAAATTTTGAAAGAAAATTTTCTCAATCCATTTATTTATTTATTTAATTCAAATTAACCTCCATTAGGAGAAATAAAATTAAAACAATAAAAATTTTGTTAATAAAAATAAAAAATAAAAATAAAAAGTAGAAAAATAGTTACATATATTGAAAGTAATTTCTCAATCCATTGTTAAAATTAAAATTGATTTTTATATTTGAATGTATTACCTGATTTTTTATAAAGTTTATTTGAATTTTTTATTGCAAAAGTATTTATATCTAGCATTCAAAATTAAATTTAAAAATGAAATTCAAATAATAAATTCCAAATAAGTAATAAACTTGATAAAAAAACACTAAAATAAATTAAAAATCGATTTTAACAATGGATTGAGAAAATATTTTTTCAAATTTTTTTTGTTATTTTAAAACTTCATAGCATGTTAATCATGTTACATTAAAATCGGAAAATATCAATTGATAGTATATAAAAAGATGAATTTTCTAGATAAAAAAGATTAATTTTACTAGATAAATTAATTAAAAACAAGATAATAATATTAATGAATATATGGTTTTATTAACCACCAGAAAAAAATTTATTACACTAGAAAAAAAAATAAATAGTAGATAATTAAATTAAAAGGTAGATAAATGACTACTCAATCTCTTAAATATTCGAAAAGATATTTTTTTTGACTACTTCAAATTTTTTTACCAAAATTAAATGCAATGTTTATTTTGGTTATTTAAGTATTATGTTCGGAAGACTACCTGTTTAAATTTGCAACCATCTGAGGTCGTAAGTGAACCTAGGGACGAAAATACTTATGAGTTCTATTTGAATATTCCTGTCAACAAGCAAATTGAAACTCAAATTAATAATACCACTAAAATTCAGATTGAGCTAGAGCCAGAAGATAGTGAATAGTTGCTACTGAAGCACCAACAAACTTTTTGAATTGATCATCAACTTCAAAATGCCAAGAATTCTGCAATTTTATCTATTTTGCACGCCATTTTTGCAGACATATATTAAATTACGTAAATTACGTAAGCTTTCATTAAAATACGTGGCTTTCAGTAAAATTGTTCCAAAATGCTTACGGCCAAAAAAATGAGGTATTTGGTAAATAAAATGAAAAAATTGATTTCTTTTCGAAGATTTTTAAATTAATTTTATTATGAACAATATAAAATAATTTCAACATTCCTTACCTTTTATTACTTAAATTTACGTGAAATTACACAATTTTGGAAAAATTTTGTAATGAAAATATAACTGATCAAAGTAAAATTCAAAGTTATTAAATAGACTTTAAATCAAAAAAATTTTATGAAACTTTGTTTTTGCAACAAGATTTCCTCAAAAAGCATTTAATATCATGCTTAGGCATCTCAATACAAAAAAATCTAATTAGTAAAAAATATTAATTAATTATAAAAATTCATTATTAATTATAATTTTTTTTTGATTTTGTTTCTTAACAATAAGGATTTATAATTAGCAGTATATTTCAAATATTTCGTATTTTTTTTCATTTTAGTTCTATTTTGTTTGATTTTATTGTAAAAAGTATGAAAAAGTTTAATTTGGGTTATTTTATTTTAAAAATTGGTCTTTTGTTAATAAGTGAGTCTTAATAAAAATCGAATTTTTTTTATTGTAATAATGGTTTAAAAGTTTTTTTGATAAAATAAAAATTGAAAATTTTCAATATTTTATCAGATTTTGAAAATTAATTTCTAAAAATAAAATCCAAAAAAAAAGTTTATTAAATTTGTCTCTTTTTTAAAAATGAAATTGAATAAATACTAAGAAAAAAATTACAATTAAAAAGATAGTCAAATTAAAATTACATTTCAATTGACCATATTCAATTAAGTATTTTCTTTATAACTTTTACAAAGTATACTAAAAATCTCTGCAAAATTGTTCAACAGCATTTAAATTAAAATTCAAACTTTAATAAAGGTTCACAGGCATTGATATTATTGATTTAATAAGCAAGCTCAACATTTTATTTATTTTGATCAATTACGAATTTAGAATTAAAATTTTGATTTTTTCCTTTGTTAAATTTAAGATTTTTCTCGTTGTAATAATTTATTTTAAAATATTTTATTCTAAATAATTTTTGACCTTTATTTCTACCTTTTTTATTAGCAACCAAAAATATTGAATTATTTTAAAGTATCTATGGAAAAAAATAGCTAGTTTAATTTATTAAAATTTTTCTCAAAAATCCTTTCAAAAAATCTAAAAAAAAAATGATTGACAACAAAAAAACAGACGAAAAAATTCCGGAAGATATTTTGTCACACCAGAAAACATGGCTAAAAAAATGTAATGGATATCTGGGTCTCCTAGGCAGTTACATACCTTCAATTCTAATTCACACGTTCTCAATAGCATCAGCATGTTCAATAATCTCAGTGATCTTAGTGACAACAACAAACATAATAGGCTACAATGAAGTCAACCTTAAGCATCCTGTAAACGAGTCCAATTGTTCCTGCAGCTGCTGGGATGGTTTTTATAGAGGAAAGTACGCCCGTAAATCAAAAGGAACCGAATATAAATACTTTTATTTTAATTACAAACAAGAAACGCTAATAATTTTTATGATAGGTCTTTTTTACACTGACCTCCTGGTCAATTTGATCAAAAAAACTATAAATCATATGGTAAATCAACTGGTCAGCGGAAAAAAGAGCTTGAGATGGCCAGTGCTCATTATTTTGTCTGTTAATGTCTATTCAAATTTCTGGTATGGTTGGAATGTGATTAATTTTATAAATGACCAAGATAAAAGATTTTTTTACGAAATTAGTGTACTAATTTCCGTAGAGCTATTGATGAATTTCTTCTATTATAAAAGTTTGGACCGTCTGTGCCGAAGAAATGGAAGCTATAAACCAATTACCATGTCAACAATAGCCCCCATATTTACTTTGAACATGTTCAATTTTTTTTTGAGGATGCCCCACAGACTAAATGAAAAGTTTTTCTTAAAATTATACTCCTTAGATCAAATAAATGTGGATGAATCTTTATTTTTCATCAAGGAAGTTTTTGGACTCTTATTTGTATATTTTTCTCTGGTAAAAATCAAACGAACAGTGAAACAGGATGCTTTAAATAAAGAAAGAGTAAAAGGTGGATATTTCTATTTTAGCTTATGGATATTAATTTCTGGAATTTTTTATGGAATAAGATACTCAATCATCAATAGAAAATAAAAAATATAAAATTTTATTATAGATTAATAAGAAATTAAAAATGGAAACAATTTTAATAATTTAGTTTTTTAAAGCAATTATTAACAATTTTAAATAAATGTAACAAATAAAAATTTTTTAAAAGAAATATTATTTATTTTAAAAATAATCATTAAAACAAAATATAAATTTTTCCAAAAACTTTGAATGCTAAGTTAAATTAACTCTGTTATAAACAAAACTTGTTTTTGAGACTTAGAAAAAAAAATGTTAAGAAAACATGGTCAAAAGTAAAAGAATTGTACACTCAGTTTTTTCATAAACTTGGAGTCTTTAATTAAAATAACTGAATCAAAAAAAGTAGTCTTTTAAACTTAGAAATAAGTATCAAAAAAACCAAATAATTTAAATGATCGACGTCTTCAATGATCAATGATTATCTCTAATTTTCTTATTCTACTAAAAAAATATTTTTGCCACCATCTGATAAATATTTGCCACATTTTTTTCTGCTAATTAAAAATAAAATTGCTACCAAAATAATTATTATTAAAATTGACCGAAGACGAAAATGTTTGGAGTTTGGAGTTTGGAGTGACCTAACATATCCATGCTGTTCTTTAGATATAATATT
This sequence comes from Brachionus paranguensis, assembly GCA_016802215.1. Lineage (NCBI taxonomy): Eukaryota > Metazoa > Rotifera > Eurotatoria > Ploima > Brachionidae > Brachionus > Brachionus paranguensis. The sequence continues at coordinate 1,098,039 of JAESIX010000022.1, read as the reverse complement.
ATTCTTATAAAGATAATCTTCCATTTTGGTTCTTATTTTGCTTTCCATAAGTTTGCACGGAATTGAAGTTAAAGACACAGGACGATAATTGCTCGGCATTGATTTATCACCTTTTTTAAACAATGGAGTAATAACTATTTGCTGATCTGAACTGGATTGGAAGCTGAATATTGGATAAAGATACTCTGAAAATCAAAGTTAAAGGAACAGTAAGGGTTTCTTTTAAGCAATGACGGATGAAGCTTGTCTAGATCACATGATTTATTTTGATTTTAGGTCTTAAAATTTTTAAAATGCCATTTTATATCATTTGGATCAATGGATTTGCATTTTTCATTTTGAAAAAAAAACTACGTGGATTTTCTGTGATTCTTATTGCTTGTTTCTTTCCTTTTTTAGTTCAAAAAATTTTAATTTTAATCAATTTAATAAAATGTGATCAAAAAATTAAAAAATTATTTATATTTTATTCTGAAGAAGCGTGAGCTCGGTACAGAAAACAAATAAATAATTCTTTAAATATTTCTTTAAATGTTAATTAACACTTAACATTTTTTTTCCTTAACTAAAAGTGTTCTTAACTTTTTTAATTGATTTTCATTTTAATTTTTGTGATCTTAACTCTTTAGAAAAAACTTAAATCTAAAAGATGAATATAAAAACAAAACTACCCAGAAACTTTCAAGAGTCAGTAATTAAACAAATACATTGTTGTTTAACGAAAACTTCATTTTAAATAAAAAAAAAAGAATATTTTATTAAAATTATTGTCTTTAATTTTTTATAACTTTTTTGTGGCTTATGTTTAAAAAAATAATAATTTTAAGTCCGGACTTGGTAAAAAAATTCTAATTGTAATTTTCTAAAAAAATCTTGTTATAACTCTTTGTCAAGCTTAAAACCCCTCTTTATTTTTTATCTTAAAAAAAGTTATGTCTTTAACGAAAAAAGATTAATTTGCTTTTATAGGTCTACCCGGTTATGTGAACAGATATTCACATATTATGTGAACAAACCCTGATCACGGGTTAGGTGAACATTTTGTAATTGAAAAATTTAATCTTATTACAAATTTTATTAAATAGATGAAATAATAAATTGTTTATCGAAACTGAAATTCTTTTAAAATTTGAAGTTAAAATAATATAAAATTTAATTATTGTGCATTCTTGATACGTGTAAATTTAGGCCACGTTCTACCTCAAAATATTTACCACATAAATCACATTTTACTGGATTTCTTTTTTTACTTAAAACTTTTGCAACAACCTCAACTGACTCCTTTGGAGTTTTTGGTGTTTCATTTGCAACTTTTGCAAAAATTGCAAAAATTGAAATTCTTCTGAATCTTCAACTTTCGACATTTTTTTAATAAATTTACAATATCAAGAAAACTTATTTATATTGTTGAATTTTTCTATTTATTAGATTTTTCTTGAGTTTTTTTCTATTTTTCAATTTTGCAAATTCATATTTGAAATTAAATTTGCAATTTTAAAGTTTAAACATAAATGTTTACTTAAAAAATTTAAAAAAATTATGTTCCTTTTTATACATGTTTAGGTGATATTTTCTGTTCACCTAATTTATGTGAACAAAATGTTCACCTTACCGGGTAGACCCGCTTTTATGAGTTTTAATTTAATAAAAATATTTATTCAAAATTCTTTTTAAGCAAGTTTTGATGAATGTTTTATAGTAAAGAAGCTGGTGTGATTGCAAAAAACTGCCACAACATTGATAATGATTGAAATAAGGAACTTTTTTTAAAAAATATATTTCTAAGTTAGAAAAAAAAAACATGAATTTAAAAAAATGATTTTGACTTGTTTGAAATTAAAAAATTGAACAAATTATTTTTATTTACAAAAAATTGATTTTCAACTATTTTCTATTTACATTTGAGGAAAAATGTATTCCTCATTTAAAAAAAAAAGAGAAAAGTTAATTTTTTTAAAGTGAAATTAAAAAATTAAAATAATAAAAACAAAATCCTTTAAACGGATAAATCTATGGTCGCCAATATGGCCGGCGAATAGGTCTCTGGCCAAAACTTGAACGATCGAAGCGATCATTTTGATTTGAACCATTCTGATCCTCAGCATTTTTTGAGTTTGTACGACTAAATGCAACTACTGGTTCATCTGAAGTGAAATCTTCTGATTCAATGTACTGGACATACTGAGGCTTTTGCTGAATGATATATCTGGGCTGTATTTGTGGTAATTGTTGATAGTTGGGTGATTTAGCAATCACTTTGACAACTCGTGATTCATCTCCTGGCATTTTGTTATTGAGAACTATTTTGTAAGAGCGTTCGGCACCATAAAGCGGATTTGTAGCCAGATCTTGCTGAATCGCTCTGTTAACTTCTGGCGGTATTTCATCTTGCATTGGCACACTTTGGTTAAATACCATTGTTGGTGCTCTTTCGGTATAAACCGAATTTTGCTGATCACTGACTTGGTTCATTGTAACTACATTGTTTCTGGCAGTTGAAGATTCACTTGGAATCTCGATAGGCTCAACTTTTTGAATGTTTTGACTTTTTTCTTTGGGCTCATTCTCTGATGTTGCTTGATTGGAAAAATTAAGCTCTAGTGTATTAATTTGATCCTGCTGATGCTGCTGCTGAAAAGGATTTACTCCAGTTCGGCTGAAAAACAGTGAATAGCCTCTGTGGTTTATTTGGGTGATTAAATTTGGATCTATGTTATTAGCGATTCGATCTTGCTCGGAATTGACTAATTTCTGAACTATTTCTCTAAGGCGCTGATCTGGAATGAACACATAAGATGATGTAACTACAGAAAAATTGGTGGTCGTCGTGTAATTAGAACGATTTATGCCGTTCGATGTTGGCATTCTATCCATTATGGAAATTTTTTAAATTTTAAATTTTACCAAATTTAAGGTGAGTGAATTGAAATCAAGTTTGGTTAAGATTTGGTAAAGCTTTTATTAAGTACTCAAAATTGTTTCTAAGTAAGGTTTTATTTATTTTGTTGGAGAAAATTTTCTTAAAAGTGTTTATTTAAAAAAGAAAAAAATAATTTTTTCTAATTTTTGTCAAAGATTAATAGCTGTACACACATTTATTTACTTTTAATTAATTTTAAAACTAAACTCTTGTACAAATTGTATTCTTTTGTATATTGATAATTTTAAAATTTTAATTTTAATTCTTTTTATAAATAAATTTAATGGTATCAGAAAAATATTAAATATTATGTGAAAAACGATACCAAAAAATTAATTATAATCTTTAATGCTTGTTTTTAAACAATTAGAGATTACGGATTCTGAAGTTTTTCTCAGGCTTGAACTTCATTTTTATTTATTTATTTGATTTCAGTTTTGTGAAATTTGGTACAAAATAAAAAAATAGAACAAAAATTGATGCTAAAAAAGCTTATAACTTTTTTTCTGAAGGCTTTTAATTTGTTCTGGAAGCGCAACAAAGTGCAACATACTTAGTTGCACCAAAAGTCAAAGTCTGCTAATGATGTGTAAAGTCTCTGCAAAATGCACTTTAGCCAAAAAATGCTTTAAATTATGATAAATTTGCAGAGTTTTACCATATTGTTGATAGTAGTGCAACTTTGAATGTTGCACCATGTTGCATTTACAGAGCTTGCTTTTGACTTTTAAAAGAAAAGTTAGAAGAATTTTTAACTTTTTGTTCTGTTCTATTGTACTAAATTTCACAAAACCTGTGATTTCTTAATTTTAAAGTTAAAAAATACTAATCTCAAATTTAGGAAATATGAATTTTCTTAATAAATTCTGTATGAAACATTTTATTTGATGGATTTAGATTCAAAAAAATAAAAATTTGAAAAAGAAGTAAAATTAGAAAATTTTTATTTTATCTGGGATTTCTTCTCTGATAAAAATATCGTTTGATGAAAAATGAAAAAATAATAGGTATTTTTTTAATTTATTATCCCTGTCACTTTTGGACTGGTTTCTTAAGAGCTCTAGCCTCACAATATTTAAATTTTTAATCTTAAAAGTTTAGTTTTAGGATCAGATGAATATTTTTTATAAAAAATAAAAACAGTAAAGGTTATGATCACAATTGACTGAAATTAAATCAAAGAAATAAAATCGAATCGGAAAAAAAATTGAATTCTAAATTTTAGAAACCAAGATTTATAAATCCACCTCTCTACTTCTCTCAGATTTTTTTTTAAACTTTAAGAAATACTTAGAACAATTTCCAAATTTTTCTAGACTGTTTACTTTTTTTCTTAAATTCTTTTAAATATTAGTTTGTTTATAATTCCACTTTTTTTAATTTTGCTTAATTTAGTCTTCAAATAAATTTTATATAATAAAAATGTTTACCACTCTAATACCGATCCAAATCTTAAAATAAAAAAAAAGAAAATTTAAGATTAATTTATTTTTATTAAATCGAAATAAAAAATTAAATTCTACAAAAATTTGAAAAAGAAAAGACACATTTTTTTCTAAAGAAAGACCATCTTTGAAAACAAAACTAAAGGAAGTATAATGAACACATTTAATCTTTTTGCTGAGTTGCAACCATCTTTGTCCGAACAGTAGCAAGTTTCAACATAAAGGCCAACTTCATCTATGTAGTAGCGACAGCCCCAACTGACACTGAAATCGGATCTACTGGCACATCTTCTGATTGTAGTCTTCCATCCCTTTGCTTTGGAAAAAAGTCTAGTCAAAGTTTAATTTTATATAAAAGCAAAAAATTACCGTAAAGTGTATCAGGACTACTTTTGGAAATTTTCACACACATGTGTCCTGGTGTAGCCGACTCGAGACCATAGCAATCGACTAGAGCATTTTTTGTTTCGTCAAAAAATCCAAATGCTGGACAAAATTGGTCTTCGGATGAATCGCATTGATAACACTGAAGGCTAAAAACTGTTTACTTTAAGTCTTGATCAATTGTTAAAAATTAGATAATCTTACCTTTATGGGTCAGTGCTAAAAGACAAGAAACAAAGAGCATAAAATTCTGGCTATTCATTTTTATTTTAAAAATTAGAAATTTTTTTTGAGCATATTTTTTTACCTGTATTGATCAAGACTAAAATAGGGCGCATTTATGTTCAAAGGTAAATGTATGAGAATGACCTAGTCTGAATAAATATGTTGAATTGGCTATGTATTCAAAAATTTTAGTCTTATTTTTGAGGTAAATTAGAAAAAAAATAAGTTTATTTTTGCAGGTAATATTTCTAACAAGGATCAATTCATATTGTAGATTTATTTTCCATGTTTAAGCTTTCTTTTACATTACCAAACTTAAATTTAACACATAAAAGGCAAATTGTCAACCTAGATATATTTTCCAATTTTAAAATTTCAAAGTGAGAGATGAAGATGAATAAAAGTCTCCAAAATGAACATTAAAAAATTAAAAAAAAAAATTTATAAAAATTTTTTAATTTTCAATCAAAAATTAAAAAAAAATTATTACTTTGTAAATCTTTTTTAATTAAGAATTCATTGTGTGGATAGCTGCAATAAATAAAATCTGAAAATTACGGCAACTTGAAGTTCATGATGTTTATCACATAATTAAAATTTTAATTAAAATTAATATCTTAAAAAATGAAGAAATAAGATTTGGTTTAAACCTTTTTTTTTAAATAAAAAATTATGCGTTTAATATTTTAAATAAAATTATTATTTCTAATTGATTTTCTAATGATTCTTCTAAAATTTTTATTTGAAAGCTTTAAAGACAAACTTTAGATAACGATCTAAAGATTGAAAAAAATTAATTAAAAAAAATCAAGTTGAAAAGATTATGGGAAAAAAAACTTTAAATTTTAAAAACTTTATAAGACAGCGTAAAAAACTTAAATTTTGAATTGCAAAATTTCAGAATATTAATTAAATTATAAAATTACTAAAAAATGATAATAATTTAATAATTTAATTAATAATTAAAATTTAATCAGCATTTAATTAACATCCATATTTTAATTACTTTGACATTCAAATCATGAATTTTTTAAGGAAATCGAAGAGAACAAACAGTTTGTTAAAACCTAGATCTCGATACAGTAAGATTATGTCTTTTAAGGACAATTTAGAATTAAAAAACTAAAAAATAACAACTTTTGGCATCATGAATTATAATAAAGCAATAATTTAAAAAATTATTTATTAATTAAATTTCAATATTAAATTCCATTGAACTTTTATGGAACGAGAAGAAACAGTTTTTAAGAAAAAGATAGTGCATGCCATAGATGATGCGGCTTTGGCTATAAGAGAGATAGTCTTTCTTTAAAAAAAAATGTGTCTTTTCTTTTTCAAATTTTTGTAGAATTTAATTTTTTATTTCGATTTAATAAAAATAAATTAATCTTAAATTTTCTTTTTTTTTATTTTAAGATTTGGATCGGTATTAGAGTGGTAAACATTTTTATTATATAAAATTTATTTGAAGACTAAATTAAGCAAAATTAAAAAAAGTGGAATTATAAACAAACTAATATTTAAAAGAATTTAAGAAAAAAAGTAAACAGTCTAGAAAAATTTGGAAATTGTTCTAAGTATTTCTTAAAGTTTAAAAAAAAATCTGAGAGAAGTAGAGAGGTGGATTTATAAATCTTGGTTTCTAAAATTTAGAATTCAATTTTTTTTCCGATTCGATTTTATTTCTTTGATTTAATTTCAGTCAATTGTGATCATAACCTTTACTGTTTTTATTTTTTTTTATATGAAATATTGGATGGCGAAACAAAAAGAAGCGACTGCTACATCTCTTAAGAGCTATGCTAAGATAACCTCTAAGCTGGAGTTTTTACTACTATTACTACCACTACTATTACTATCTAAATGTTACTGACCGGTGGCTATTGTCCACGCAAGTCAGTGTTTTTATTTAAAAGAAAGAAAAAGTCCAAAAGCTGAATAACCATAAAAATGCACTCGTATTTATACGGTCCGCGTGCATAGCGATGCGTAATCACGTTTTACGGTGATATGCGCCGAGAAGGCGCGTCCGCTGGGTTGTCAGCGGATGTTATGTAGCGGACGTGCAGATGGTAAGTGACGCGGCACCAGTTGACAAGCAAGATTAACGACAGGAACTTGTGCATGGAGTCCCTGTCCGTTGTATAAAAGCGGGCCCACTTGGCTCTTACCCGCTTCCACAGGCCAATCACAGCCTGATTGTCGATGTGAAGATGGATGATGGCGTTGTTGTGCTGCGCTTGCTTATCTAAATACAAAATGGGCAGCAGGGAAGCCGCTGCCTCGTTAAACAAAATTTTATTTGTCGGAGCGGGCAGTGAGTACTCTTCACCCGATTGCCCGTCCACGACCCCTAAACCGTCCTCACTTGCATCAGTGTAGAAAGTTAATTGGGATGTATTCCTGAAGTTCTTAAATTTGTAACTATCTACCTTAAGGATGATACTCATGTACCACCAATAGTCCCTTCGGGTTAAGGGAGTCATCTTTAAGAAAGTGTTGACTATTGGGGCTACCTTTCCCGCGAAACTTAGATAGTAATTTAGGTAACCCCTAATTCTTTGCAAGTCCCTGCCTTTTGGGTCAGAGAACAGTAGTTGTTCTGTAAGGGTCTTGACAAAAGAGGAAGCCTCGGGTGTTCTCTTAATGCCTAAACCGTCCCAGATTGCTCTTAAGAGCTATGCTAAGATAACCTCTAAGCTGGAGTTTTTACTACTATTACTACCACTACTATTACTATCTAAAAAAGTCGAAATTATATTTGAAGTATTTGCCTCTTTAAAATTCTAAATATTGATTCATTAGGTAATTGAAATTTTAATGTAGAAAAATGTAGACTGGTAAAATCAATAAAATTTTTCAACATATGAATTTTGATATAAAAAAGTCTAATTTAATTACTGTAATCAATAAAATTTTATAAAAATTCAAATTCGCACATGCAAATTTAGTTTTTTTTTTCTAAATTTTTTATTAATTTAAAAAATAATATTATTAATAAAAAAATAAAAAAAAATGTAAAAAATATTAAAATTTTAAAAAAATTATTTAAAAAATTTGATATTTTTTGATCCTTTTTTTTACGAGAATATATACGAATTTACCAAAATTATGGTTAATTTACTGTTTTTCGCTTTTGCTTTTTTACGTAATTTTTGTTAAATTCGCGTTTATTCTGATAAAATCATCGGAACAAATGAATACTGTAAATGTATTAGCAAATTATTCAAATTCAATTGCATAGACTTTATTTAAAACTTGTATGATTAAATAAATTAAAATAAAATATAATTTCTTATTACCCTAAAAAAATTTATTTTTTTAGTCAAAAATAAATTGCTCGTAATTTTTAAAATCTTTTAATTTAAGAGTAATGATAAAAATTAAAATTAAGCATCTTTTTTTTTCACTTTGAAAAAATTTTTTAAGTTTTTTCAAGTTTTTTTAATTTTCTAAGTTTCCTCCAGAAATTAAAAAAAAATAAAAATATTTTTAATTTTAAGCCCAAAAATATAATTTTTCAATATTTTTTATTTACAAGAAGAACTTGTACAAACGGAGGAATCTTTATTGAAACTAACCCATTTCCATTCACTGTCTTGAGTATTTCTTGACCGAACATTCAGCAAGTGCTTATTGTAATAGTCCAAATAAGACAAATTGTCCTTTTTAGATGCCCATGGTCTTTCAGTAATTTTACTTCTGTGCAAACTGGCCAACATGCCTCTCTTTGTCCAGTTTGTAGTTTGATGAGGATAATCGACAAAAAGATTTTTCAAAGTCTGGTTGAACAGTTCATTACCAAACAGGGAACCGCATGAGCCTGCTTGGTTGTCACTTGCCACACACATATAATCAAACATTATTTTGAACATGTAATTCGGATAGTTTAAAAACAGTCCGGCATGTTTGGCTACACTTATTATGGGTTTATTGTTCATTTGAATTACATCCGTGTCATTTGTTGCTCTCTTAGGCATGCGGTAATGACCGAACTCTAGCACGTCCTTGAGGTGCCAGCTGTACTCATTGCGCTTAAAATACCACAAATAATGTACTAACAAGTCAAATTGAGAGTATCGGCCTTTGTATTTGGAGCAAATGGAATGAAAGGCTTCTTCGAAAGTTTGAGTAGCCATTGTTTTAGTGATATGCATTCTTATTTGTTTGAAATGATTCCTTTTTATAATTATTGGAAAGTTTCCTCTGTTCATGAACTCACCCAATGGATCCACCCCAAGGGCTTCTTTGATAGAATTGAGCCATCCTGTGCAGCATCCATTGTAGCCGATTATTCTCGGTTTTCCATCCACAAACAAATCCTCGGGCGTCACTTGAGCAACAAAATAAGAGTCCGAGTCCACAATGGCAATGTATTCTTTGTCAGTGTACAAGTCAGAATAAAAATTAGAGTATTGTGTACGAGAGTACCCGGTGTTGCGCCAATTGGAACAAAATGTGGCTTTTAAAGGCATTTTTTCAAAGAATACTTTTGGGTAAGGATACAAATGTGCCAGCACTGAGCCCATGCGATAGTCCAGTTCGTTTTCACTATCAAGCACTATCACCATGTCACTATTTTTCCATGATTTATGGGGCCAAAAAATTAAATAGCTCAAGTAGAACATGTTGTAAAATTCCATCACACTGCCGCTGTAAGTCCGACACAATATTGTCACATCTGGTGCTTTGTATTCCATTTTAAATGTAGTCTTGTTCAAAAAGCCATTTGAATAAACATTATTTAGATTGTAGAGGATTATTCCAAAAATTGAAAGTACAAAAAATATAAATTTAAAATTTTTAAATCCCCAAAAACTAAAAAAAATGTTTTGCAAGTTTTTTATCATGCTAAATTGTTTTCGATTAAAATCTAAAAAAATTATCAGTGAAAATTGAAATATGGAAATTTATTAAAAAATCTTATTATTTAAAAAAATCACAGTGTGAAAAAAGTTAGCTAACTTTCTAACGCTTTAAGCGGCAATTCAATTCAATTAACAATTAAGAATATTTTCTTAGAATTTCTTAAAAAGAGAAGTGAAGCATTGGAATAAATTGCCTGAAGAAATAGTTAACTCGAAGACGGTGAACCAATTTAAGAAAAGATTGGACAAATTTTTTAAAAACATAAAATAAGAAGAAGGAATTGAAACTGATGTCTACTCATTGATATATTATATATAAATTGTAGATTTTTTTATATTATTATTTATATTATTATTATTATTACTAGATAAGATTCTTATGAGATCAAATATTGAACTAGAATTTCTACTGTTCTACTGTTTACTGTATTTCTACGTTTTCGCCCAGTACAACTCACTGCTTCCTTTCATTCACAAAATCGGAGAGCCAGTTTATGATCTTATCTCTGAATCCGTCAATCTCTAATTTTTTTTTTAATGCTCGGTGTGAAACTTTGTCAGAGGCCTTAGCAAAATCGAAAAAGACTACTGCAGAGACAAATCCTCGGTTTGAGGCTCCAGTAAGTATGTCATTTGTTTAGGTAATTAGTTTTCAAAATTTAATTTTGATATTTTAGTTTTTTCTATCATACTTATAATTTTTAGCCTTTGCAGTGTTTGCTTTTAGCAAAATTCTATGCTTGATTTACTTTAAATATGTTTTTGTTTTTATCATTTAGATTTTATATTGAGACTGCTTTTAATTAAGAGGCCAATAAATACACTGATGAAATTTTGAAAATAAAATTGATAAATAAAATTCAGTAATGATTGATTTATATTGGAAGACTAAATTACAAGTTATTTTTTCTCTCATTTTCCCCTAAAAATCAAATAAAAAATTGACATAATTTTTGCATCGTGCTAAAATAATACTATTAATGTTGAATAAAAAATAAAAAATATTTTAAGGACAACAATCCTCAAAGCTTATTATTTTTATTTTAAAATTTTTAATTTAACTTATATTTAATAGATATATATATTCTTTGATATTTAATTATAATAAAAATTCCCTTATTTAGATAGATATCTAATTTATTGTAGGAAAACTTTTCTTAAATAAACATAGTTACAAAGCGAGATGTATTTTGTTGATTTTTTATTCTATTGATTAAATAATAAACTATTCATTCGTTATTTTTGTTGTAATAATTTGAACCGACAATATGAGAGATTCAGGCAATAAATGAATTTTTAAATACTTGTGAATAATAAAGCAAATTAATTAAAACTTTGTAATTTATTTTATTTTTTAAAGAAATGCATATTTTTTAATAACTGAACTCTAAAGTTTAATAACTAATTATTAGTTTACTAAGCTAAAGAAAAAACTCCCATCACTAGTCTAAAGACCAAACAAAATTTTTAGCGAATTTATTTGTTTTGTTTTTGAAGATATTAACAGACAGATTTCTTCATTTTTAACAGCAAAAAACAATATTGGTGCTCAAATTATCAATTGATTCAGAGTTTTAAAAATTTTTGATTTTTGTGTGACCAGAGAAAATAATTATGCAAAGAATTTGGATGTAAATTTAGTCAATGAAAATGCATTAAAATTTAAAAATTTAATTTTCCTGAGCTTTTTCTGAATTTAAAAGTTACTGACTACATAAGATTCAAAATTTCAACATATATAATTAATTACAAAGAAGCAAAGCACATGGATTACTGTATTGAGATCGAAAATAAATTTTGTCTGGTTGAATATTTTTTGTATAATTTATCTAGTCATCTCGCAGTTTGTAAGATCTTATCCAAATTACATTCTCCATTTTTTAACATGAAATTTCCACATTTGGTATCAGGGACGAAGATTTGCGCAAAATCTGATCAATCTTTGTTTCAAACTTCATATTACCAAGTAAATTTATTTTCACACGAGTTTTTGAATTTCGCTTTCGGATAGCTGAAAAATTTTTTCCTTTTGTTGGTGAGTATAATAGTGAAATGGAAATTTCAGAGTAACCATTTTTTGTACTGGGTGAAATTGGAATATCGTTCTGAATTAATTGATTCTCATTATTATTTTGAATCGATGTATTTGAGTTTTCGTTAATTATTTCCCATTGAGTTTTGATTATTTTTTTTTTAAATGTTTTAAAAACCTTTTCTTCAGTCTCATTCAAGTTAGTAGACTCAATACAGTAAAATTTAAAACTTGGATCAATGAATGTTGCGATACAATAGCAACAATCACTAAAATTGCCAGATATAGACACATCATTAACTTTTGAAAAAATATCGGTGAACTGTCAAGTAGCTCTTTTCTTTTAATGTTTTTGAACATTTGCTATTAATTTTAACGTCTTCAAGTTGGTAAAGAAGTTGATAGAGACTGAGAATTGCAAGACCAAGTGTTGAATAAGATTATTTTTTTATTAAAAAGATTTCTAAAATTCTAACATTTTTTCAATACTTCTGTAAATCCAAATTTAAAAACAAGTGGAATAGTTTTTTTCTTGATAGAATTTGGATTAATTAAAGTCGTCGAATTGCTTACATTATGCATGAAAATTTGAGTTAGGTCACTATTTTGAGATTTAGAAAAAAGGTTAGAAGTAGGATCATCTGGGTTTTCAATTTTAAAATAAAAAAAGAAAGATAACTGATATTTTAAAAAAATTAATTAATTTTCTAGAAGAAAAAAAATTTTAGATTTTGAAAAAACATTTTTAAAAAGGAAAAAAAATTTAAATAAGGAAAAGAAAAATGTAAAATAAAAGAAGAGTCCATTTAATAAAAACAAGTTTAATAAAGTGATTGTATTCTGTTCCTCTTTAATATCTTAATTTAAGCTAAAATTTTAAACAAAAAGATGATATGATAGCGAAAATATATTAATGTTTTTATAGAAGACGCTGTAAAAATTTATATTTCAGTTAAATATTAAAATATTTTAACTTTTCAAATCGTCTGAAACTCTTTTAGCTAAAAAACTGTCTATATTTTTAAAAAATTCCATTTTATACTTTGATACGCAAGAACCGAAAGAGATATCAAATCCTCTAAAAAAATTTTTTCAAGATATATTTGTTAATGAACAAAATGGTGAACTACCACCTTTTGAAGTTGAATTTAATGAAAACTGTTCAAATATATTGAAATTGATCCAAATGATATGAAATGGTATTTTAAAGATTGCAAGACCTAAAATCAAAATAAATCATGTGGTGTAGAAAAGCTTCATCCGTCATTGCTTAATAACTGTGCAGAAGCCTTTACTGTTCCTTTAACCTTGATTTTCAGAGTATCTTTATAGAATAGATAGCTTCCAATCCAATTCAGATCAGCAAATATTACTCCATTGTTTAAAAAAGATGATAAATCAATGCCGAGCAATTATCGTCCTGTGTCTTAAAAGCAAAAATTTTAATGTCATAAAAAACCAAGTAAGAGGTCACTGCTTTAAATATCACAAAGAAATTTCGTTGCTCCAACATGGAGACAACTATTTTTCAGAACCGCTAGCATATGGAACTCGCTGCCAAATTAATTAGTTGAAGCTCCCAATGTTAACAGTTTTAAAGCAGGCATTGATTGCTGGATTAGCAGCAATCAATCACATCAGCCGTCTTAGTGTGCCTTGTCAGCACAATCGCTGGCTAACCTGCTACCATCGAAACTACTGCTTCTACTTTATTCTACTTTATTTGGTGAAAAAGTCAAGAAAATCTGTTTATTAATCAATAAATTTAATGTAAAATTACAGGTCATTATCGACTAAAATTGACGTAAGATTACGTAAAATTTAGTAAAAAACGTGATTTTACCAATTCTGGGGATCTTGTAAAAGAACTGTATTTAAATTGACTTTCATTATCAGATTTAAAATATTTTTATCTAATACACATAATTAAATGGGAAATCAAAAATATTATTTATATATTTTAGAAAAGTTAAACAGCATTGTAATAGTAACTATAAGACATGTTTTTCAATATTTAATTTATTTTAATTTTTAAAAATAATTCCAAGTTAAAAAAATTAATAAAAATTTTAAAATATTCAAATTTAATATTTTTTGTAATTTATTTTTTCTTAAAATATTTATAGGGTAATGAAAAAAATTGTATTTTTAAAGTTTATTTTTAATATATATTTTTAAAGTTAGATTGAAATCATTAAAATCTTCTTTTTCAATTTCCTAAAATTTATTAAAAATTAATAAATTTGAAAAAAGTACATAAAAATTTTTTTTTCACATTCTGTAAATAATTTTTCTTGATTCTTTTAAAATAGTTTTAAATTTTATAGATCTTTTATTACAATCAAACAATAAAGAAATTTGTAATACATCCTAGATATCACTTAATAATCAGTTTCTCAACTGATGCACAAAGATAGGTAAGAATTAATATACTTGTCATGCATCTCAGAAACAGGCGCTAATAGATACGCTAATTGTTAGAGCTCAACAACTATTAAATAAACTATTTAGTATACTTGAATCTCTATTCATATAATTCCACTTAAAAATTAGATGATAAATCATGGCTGTAAATTAAAACTAGGTTTTCATTTCTGCCGGACAAGTAACTTATGTATATTTTTTTTTCTTTCATTTAAAAATTTCCAAAAATTTTAAAATCAAAGACTAATAAAAATTTAATTTATTCTTTATTTTTTTTTTCTGTTTATTTAAAAAATCAATTTCAAATTTAAGATTTTACTATTTAAGATAATATACAGAAGGTTTAAAAAAAAAGTTTATTTAAAAATCAAAATCATTATCGATTTAATTAATGATTTGTAATTTTTTATTTTAAAATTATTATATTTCTTAATATTTTATTAGCTTTTTTTTTAGTCGCCTATAATGCCCAGTTAACAATATTAATAAATAATATATATCAAATTTTTATTTTCACCCAGGTCAAAATTTACTATAATTTCAAAAAATGAGAAAAAAAAAATTTGGAATAAAAATAAAAAAAATAAAAGAAATAAGATAAAAAATTTCAATTTTTTTTAATGTTTATTTAAAAATCAAAATCATAATTTATTTGTTGCCTAACATTAAGCTTTTAAATGTTTAATTATTCAAGGTTTATTAAGTTTACAATTATGGACATGACATGATTAAATAAAAATTAAAGAGTCAATAGAGCATTTAAATGTTTAGATTAAATATTAATACAATCTCACGATTGATTTGCTCATTGCATGATTTGTATCAATGTTTGTATCAAAAAGTCCATCATAGTTGATTCCTTAAGCTTTAAAATTTGATTGTTTATCATGCAAATTCTGTAATAATCAGGAAATCAGCATTAAATAAGTCACTGTCAATAAATACATGATCCTTAATCATTTAAAGTAAATAAAAATTTCCGCTTTATTTCAAAAAATCTGTTTAAAATTTCCATAAAAAAGAGAGAAAAATTCTAATTAATTTTCAATTTCAAAAAAAAAAACATTCATTGCCCAAAGCAATGAATACTCATCCCAAATCTAAAACTTTGTGAAAATAAACTGTTTTCAGCACATGCTTTGTACCGGTCAGATAAATCATTTGAACATTTCGGATCAATACAGATTAAACTCAAATAGCCTCTTGAAACATTCGGCACAATATTTAATCAGTAACCATAAACTTTGTTTTTTTCATGATGACAATTTGTGCTCATTAGTTTAAGACGCATGTCTTAATTAGCATGGACATTTAAGAGCTCTTGAGTACTGAATGTACCCGTACCACTGTTTCCATTAATCCGCTTTAATTAAAATAACTTTGAAAAATATTCAGTTTTAATAATTTCATTTACAGAAAACATCTCTTGAGATATGACAAAAAAAAATAAATTAATAAATTAAATATTAGAAAAACAACTTCAACTTTCAAACAATCAATTTTCGATAATACCAATTTGATTTTTACAGATTTTGAAAAAAAATTCAAAAAATTCAATTTAAATGTTTCAATGTTTTACTTTTATCAATAATTCTTTTCTATTTATTAATTTTTAATGAATACTTCTTTTTTTAAATTAAATAAATGAGGTGTTAATCGGTCATTAGTGACATGGGCCAGTGTCTGTTGATTAACCTTGAATAATTAATTTATTACGTATTAATTCCTGGTTCAATTTAATAAGGTAAAAAGTTTTATAATAAATTTGATTTTTGAGTGAAGTAATAATTTTATAATTTAGAAAAACAGAGATTATTTTCATAAATTTTAGAAAGGTTGAATAGTCTCTTCACTAATAATAAGAGACCTAGACTTTCGTCTTTATCAAATCAGCTTATTTGATTAAAAAGTGTAGAAATAAAATTTTTAAAGACAAAAAATTATTTATTTATAAATTCTAAAATTAATTATAACCTAAAAAAAAATTAATAAAAATTCTAAAATATTTAAATATAAATTTTTTTTCAGAGAAAAAAGTGAAAAAAAATTAAAGAATTATTAAAAAAAAATTAAAAATTAAATTTTATTAATTAATTCCTGTGTTTAATTTTTATCCAGAGAATTAAATACATAAGTCATTAGATAAATAAGCTTAAAAAAAATTGAATAAGCCAAAACAGTTTATTTTCATTTGAGATCAGACCCATAAGAATCAAAAAGCTTTGATCAAAAATCCAAAGAAAAAACAAGTAGCGATGGTCGGCTCTATTAAGCACACTATGACTGCTTGCGTTCAAAAGTCCTTATTTGACAAAATGATTAATAATTTAATAAAGCATGAAATATTAATTAAGTCATGTTGATAAGTCAAATCGGTGCTTTTTCTTTCTTTTTCATTCAACTAAATTAATCCAAAAGGAAAAATAGCCTTTGGCAACAGTGCTGTCTAACACGCGACATCTAAGCGTCATTGACAGCATGTGATACTTCTTTTTTTTCTTCCTCTTCTATGTGACCATTAATTCAACTTGTTTAATTACTCCGCTTTTATTTTGATGTGGGATCAAATTTAAAAAACTGTCATTTTGAATCAAACATCTTTTTTTTTTTTTGTTTAATCTGTATCGAGCTAATGCTACTTCAGAATAAAAATATAAAAAATAAAAATTTAATGTAAAAAGTAGATAAAATAAAATAAAAAGGAATTTAAAAACGGTATGTTGAAAAAAAAAGACAAAAAAAAATTTCAATACAGGAGAAAATTCAATTATAAATATTTTTTTCTTTTTTTTCTTTTAATTACGATAATTAAAATTAATTTTTCTTTACTTTTTATGTAATTTTAATAATTTTTTTCCCGCTTTTGACCAACTCAATTCGAACTAGGAGTCTAGATGAGCAGACCGTCATCAAACATGACAATATTAATTTATTATTCTGTTAAGCACTAGTCTAACGACAACGATTGCCTTAGCTGATCTGACTGATTTTATGAAATAATTAAATGATTAGAGTCAACCAAGCATTAAACTAGATTTGGAGAAATGCGATTCGAGTTAATTATACTCGTTGTCTTGGAATTAATACAAGCGAAACAAATTTGTTGTGAGAAGAGAACATTTTGCATCACCAGTGTCACTTTCCTTTCAAACATATGTCGTTTCTTGAAGCAAAAGAATTCCACTTCAAATATGGTAAATAACCTATACAACTTTTCTAATTCAGAAATTTTGCAATTTTTTATTTCTTTTTGATTGTATTTATAAATTTTAAGAAGCTCTTTTAATTTAATTTAATTTTGAAATGCATTAATATTAACTGGATTTTAATTTTGAATAAAAATATGAGAAAATTTTTATTACTTAAACAATAAATACTTTTTTCATTTACTAAATGAGATAAAATAATTTTTGATAAAAAACACTATTCAATGACTACCATATAAAAAAATGAATATTTAAAAATTCAAATATATATTACTTTTGCATTTTTTTTCAATTTCTATATGTTGTGTAATAAAAATTAATATGAAAAATAATATATTTTCCCATTGACCAAAATACTTAATAACTGTTTATTTTTTTTGAATCTAAAGCTTATCTTAATCATCGATCTTTTTAAATAAACCATACTTTATTTTTATTCTAAGAATCTAAGACCAAATTTATACTTTATAGTCTATACTTAATTATAGAGTTTGGTCGATCAAGATTTGAGATCGTTTTTCAATCATTTTACTGGAAAATTATTCTTGTGAGCTAAATAAAATTCCAAGTCAGTAAAAAAATTCAGATGTATTAAACAGATATTTATTAATATGTAATATAAAGTAATAATCAAAAGAAAGTTGATAAGGAGCTATAAAAAGGATACCATTTTATCAAAATACAATTACGAATAGCTAGAAGTATCTTTTAATGGATTGTAACGATTGAAATTAGTAAAGTTAGCTCTTGGTTAAATCTTTAGTTAATTTTTGTTTAAAATAAACAAAAATTCTCTTTTTATTCTTAAAAAAATTCTGACAAAACAAAATTTAGTTTTAAATTAATTTTTTTTTAAATTATTTATTTAAAAAATATTATGAAAAAGTAAAGATAAAAGTTGAATAAAAAATTTTTCTCATGGAATCAATTCTTAACTAATAAGACTCAGTGACAGTGGACATTGGTATGCAGAGAAATGATTGCCTCATCAGCCTATCCATTGATAGAAGTAAGTTATTTCCTCGTCAATATTTCTGTGAGATGTAAGCCTTCTGTCTTAAAAGAACCACTTTCTTGATTCAATCGTTTAATACTTCATTCCTCATTATGGTTCTCTGATGGAATCTTATTTTCAGAATTTGGCATTTTGTTATCTCCTTCAATGTTCATTTCACCACTTAACATTATTTCTTCATTTAGCCATGCTCCATGAACATACACTGAGACTATTTCGATTATTATATTTCCGTTCAAGTTTTCTTTCTAATAATCTTGGTCCAGCCAAAGAATCCGATGCTTTCATGCCATCAGACAATTTCTAGTTTCTGATCATTTTCTATTTGCTATTTCAGAGTGTGATCTACCTTTTTGATGAAAGAAAACAGCTTTAATTGTGTCCCTTTTACTCAAGATTATGGTCTCATAGGCTTTTATTATTTCAAAAAATATGTGTAAATTAAAAAATATTTCAAAGAGATTGGTCATGCTTTTGACAATTCCAAAAATTTAGTAATTTGAATTGTCTTTTTTTGATTAAAAGAATAAATGAATGGGTTTTCATTTAAATTAAGGTATTCTTTTAATTTCGATGAAATTACTTTATTTCATCAAATAAAATTAACCTCAAATAGAAGAAACTTTCTAGTACTTGAGTCAAAAATTTCCTGTTATTTAATAATAATAATTATAAGCAGGCTGAGACGAATAACTAAGGAAGTCGTATATGGTAGCTGCCTTACAGTGGCCATAGGAAATAAAAAATAAAGAGAGAATGTAAAGAGTATGCAACAATTTGGCAAATAAAAAATTAATTTTAACTATTAATTTTGAGAACTTTAAAAACTAAAAATAGAAGTTTAAGGCTGCGTATGCCCCTGGCTTCATGTGCATTTAGCTATCGTATAAGTTTTCCTTGTAAAAATTGGCTTCCTTGGTGTATCTTTTTACTTATTATTAATTATTATTATTATTAATTGGTGGATTCAAGGAAAGAATAAATTAGATATAAGAATACAAAATAATATTGAAGTAATTAAAGTACAATGAATTTGCTTCCTTATCATTTCTTGTTTTTTTCCTCAACCGTCACATATTTAAACATGTGTAACCTGTAACTATCTTTTTCAACATATCTTTTTAATTTTCCGCTTTTTTTAAATTATTTTTATTTTATTTTATTTAACTTTTATTTGATTTTTTTTAATATTTAAATCTGAAGAAGTTTTAGCTCGATACAGATAAACAAATAAAGGAATTAACAGAGCTTTTTGACTACTAGAAGCACCAAAATGAGTCAAAATGACTCGTTATAAATAATAAAGGATAAATCATATATTTTATGTTTAAATTTTTTGAAATTATTGAATAAAAATGATGAATTATTAAATTTTTTTCTCTTCTTTGACTTTAAGAAAAACCCATGGTCAATCACATTTTTACAAATACTCTCTACTTTTATTGTACAAAATCCGCAAAATTCTTTTTTATATTTTGAACAAAAATTTGTCGCTTTTTAATTACCACATAAATGAATTTGATATGACACACGTTTAGGAGATAAATTCTCTTGATTTTCTTGACTCAAACCCTGATTTTCATGGCACTCTTAGGTGTGCTAGATGACGTTGGAGCTGAAGTTTTTTGTAATTATTTTTGATTTCTTCAAAATGAAAAAAATTTTCATTGATTAGTTCGTTTCACGATTCAATCTATGTAGAACCAGAAGACCATTTTATTAGGTAAAAACTCCGACAAGACGCTGGCCAATGCAGGTATTTTATAACATAATTAATTTGGCTGGCATCAAAAGCTGGATTTTATACAAGAAAGTGAATAAATGCAACATTTCAAGACAAGATTTTTTGATTAAACTTATCGAAGAAATCTAGTAATGTTGGTTAACCAACGCTTGGTCGACCAAAATTGCCAACTTTGGCTTATTCAAATAAGGTTAGCCAATTTTTGGTCGACCGAATTTTCGTTAGTCAATTTTGGTCGACCAAGCTAACCAGCTAACCAAGCTTAACCAACATCACTAAAGAAATCAAAAGTAATTACAAAAAAACTTTAGCTACAACGTCATCTGGTACCCCTAAGAGCGCCCCTAAAAGGGTTTTGAGTCAAGAAAATCAAGAGAATTTATCTCCTAAACATGTGTCATATCAAATTCATTTATGTGGTAATTAAAAAGCGACAAATTTTTGTTCAAAATATAAAAAAGCATTGTGTGGATTTTGAACAATAAAAGTAGAGAGTATTTGTAAAAATGCGACTGACTATGGGTTTTTTTTAAAGTCAAAGAAGAGAAAAAAATTTAATAATTCATCATTTTTATTCAATAATTTCAATAAATTTAAACATAAAATATATGATTTATCCTTTATTTTTTATGACGAGTCATTTTAACTCATTTTGGTGCTTCTAGTAGTCAAAAAACTCTGTTACAAGCAGCAATGCTTCTGCAATCTATCCAAATATATTTTGTGTTGTTCTACAAAGGGTTAGACTTGTGGCAGAAACTATACCTATAAGATGAAAATTTTAAAATAGAAAAACTGGACTCAAAATTTTGTAATTTAATTCAAATAAAACAGTTGATTTTATCTTTTTTCTGTGTTTTAGAACAATAAATTTTTAAAAATGTGACAAATTTTATGAGCTTCAGATGGAACAATTTTATCAATGGGCCTTATCTGGACTGAAAATAGAGTGCCAAAAACAGTAATCGCACGCGTTGACCCCTTCGACTCGATCAACAATTGGACATATGTCAAATTATCGATTTATTGATTGGAGAACAAAAATAATTTGCCGTCTGAGCCAATCATTTTGCATGCGCATAAACACCTCCTGTTTATGACAAAAAAAATTATTAGTTACTAACAATATTTGGCATACGACGAGTATAAATAGGACGACAATCGCTTTGTCAAATTAACAAAATCAATAAATTTTTGTGTACTCGTCGTTGTGTGTGATTGTTAGAAATGTTATTGGCAGCATTGACCAGACCTCTAGATCATTTGAAGCAAATACCAGTTGTTGATCTAAACTGCAAGAAAGAGTGCAGCGACCAAGTCCGGATGGCCCTGGACGAGTTTAGCTCGAAACAAGAGACCAGCGTGCCCGTTCCTCTCAACAACTACCATGTGCTCAACTGGAACTGGCTGAAAAGCGAATCGGACAAACAAATGTACTCGGCTGACTTGAGAACAGTGTGTCTGCATCCATTTTGCGCCGGCTGCTTCAAAACAGACGGCGTTCGCGTCCAACAAGCATTGAAGCGCAACGCGTTCACTTACTGGCAAGTCGAGATCAGCAAAGAGGCCTTGAGTGGCACTAGCACCATGATTGGCATCGGCAAAGCTCACAAAAACCTCAGCTCGATCGGATATCTGAATCTGATCGGCTGTGACGATATTAGCTGGGGTTTGTCTACTAGAGGCTTGCTGTGGCACAACAACAATTGTGTCAAGTACGCTGAGGCCATTCAGGACTCGGCGCCCGTCAAAATTGGATGTTTGTTTGACGGCTTCAGTGGCAGGCTATCGTTCTTTGTAAACGATGCTTACTTGGGCTTGGCGTTCGATAACATATGCATGGACGAGCCACTCTTTCCCATGATCACGTCTACTGTCAGCAAGAGTCTCTTCAAATTGCTTCATGTTTTTGAGAGTTTTCCCAGTTTGCAACAAATTTGCAAGTCAAATATCAACAAGAATAAGGCTTTTTTTCAAAGTGACGATTTGCCAAGGCATTTGGTTCAATTTTTAGAAAATTATTAGAATAAAAATGTGCTCATTTTCGGTCCGTAAACAGTACTGCTAATACAAATGGTCTTTTTTAATATTTTTAATGTTATTTAAAGCGTGCAATCTAGTCATTATTGTACCAACTTTTTTTTTAATAAAATCTTAAAATTAATAATTTTTTTTTTCATTTATTTGATTCAATTAACGCAAATTTATTTATTTCTAAATAAATTCGAGGAGAAGCTCAGAATGGAACTAAGTCCTTCTTTTTAGCCTATCGTTAGTGAATAAAAGTGAGTTATTATGTGAAAATTTTTGCTAATAAAATAAGTTTATGGTTTTTAGTTAATTTATTTATTTAATTAAGCCTTATGACTGTGTATTAAAATAGCAAATATCAAAATAACATAATCAAAATAAAAAAAATATAATTGATTTGAATGCTTCAAAATGACATGAATCACTTTGAAATGATCAAAATAACATAACAGTAAAATAGCAAACAAAATTTATTATTTCTTACACATTTTTGAAATGGATGAACTTTTTTTCTTTTTTTTTTTAATAAATACTTTTGGGAAACCCCCGTGTTGTCCGAATGGCTTTAGCCTTCGTTTGAGCCCTCATTTTTGCGTCGCATTGATATGTACAAAAATCAATATGTGGTATAAAAAATTACAAAAAAAAAAAAAAAAAAAATATGAATGTATATAAAATTGTTTGAAGATTTGGTTAAGTTTGGATTTGGATGGATGAACTTGTTAGCAATTTAAACTCATTAGAGTTACATTCTATTAAGCCGAGCGATGAAAATGCGGCTATTACTCTTTCTCAAAAAAAATCTCCACAACTTTATCATCTTGGTTATTATTTTAAACGTTCATATGCTTGCAAAGAAGCTACTAAAGTATCTTTTTGATCGAAACAAGAAATTGGAGGCGATTAAAGATTTAAGTCTATCAAAAAAAGAAAAAAAAAATTATGTAAAAAAATCCATCAACAAGTCGTTTAAAATATCAAATAAGTAAAAATAGTTTGAATTTTATTTTTTTTTTTTAATAGATAATTTGAGGTAAACCTCAGGCACAGAATGGAACTAAGTCCTTCTTTTCAGCCTAGCGATTGGGAAAATAAATAAAAAAAAAAATTACAAATTTGAGTAAAATACATAAAAAAAATAAAAATATTGACAGATATTGATTAAATAATTAGCGATTTTAGCTAATAAAAAGATCATTTAATAAAAAAAAAAGAGATTTGTGATTTGGCAGTTTAAAGGGAATTTTATTTTCCAAGCTGTTAATCTGTCTGCAATACGAAGAGTTTTTTTGGTCAAAATGTTCATAGTTTTCTTTTAAGAAAACCAGTAGGCTATTACACAAAACACTTTGACGAAGTTGTTTTAGAAAGAAGATCTGATGTTTCCAATAAATTTGCTCAATTGATTATACTTTTATGGCCTCTAACATTGGTCTGAATCTTGCAAATTTCTTGATACCAAGTGCTCTTTTTAGCAGCAAATTCTGTCTTGTTTCGAATTCACTGAGTTTATCAGCAGCAATCCAAACCGTATCGAGATGATATCTAAATATTGATTGGCAAAATTGTTTGTACAAAAAGCCCACTAAATCTGGGCTTGTTATCTTTGACTTACAACCCAATACATAGAGTGAGTAGAAGGTCTTCTCCACTTTTTTCAATTTTTCTTCAACAAAATCATTAACAAATTTTCCATCACCAATTGGGAGCCCCAAATATTCAATTCAAGTTAATAAGTTTTTATGGAGAAACTATTGTTTTGGAAATCTAAGTAGAGCGAAGTGAATTTAGCGTTTTTATTAAAATTATAATTTTAATTATTAAAAATTTTATTAAATTAAATAAATGAAGTGTTAATCAGTCGACTACGATAATGGCACTAACTTTGAAATTGAAAATAAAAAAAAAAAAAAACTCAAATTCTGGCTCTGTAAAAATTTTAATAAGAAAAGTATTAAATTAAAAAATTTAATTAAAAAAATAAGTATTAAAAATTGGAGCCTACAAGAAAAATTCATTATTAAAAATTTTCAGATAATCTATTGATTAAAAAAATAATAAATTATTTAATTAAAATAAATGACGTCCAATTAAAGATAAGAGATGTCTGTCAATTTTAAATAAATAATTTATTTGTGAAAAAATATTTAAGTGCTATGATTAATTTGATAAGGGTCAATTCAGGAAGAACGGATGTAATAAGGCTTAAGTGGATATTGTTCAAAAAAAAAGTTTTCATAGGATGCATGCAAATTTTATTGTTTTAGTTTGAGTGGTCAGTTGTTGAAAAGCAAACACAATCAAGTACTATTATCAGTATTAATTTGGACAAAAAAAAGTCAGCCAGAAGCTTGGTTCAAGTACCCTTGAGTAAACAGTGATAAGCAACTAATGGACCAAATGTTCAATGATACAATCAATTAAACTCTAATTTGGAAATTAGGATTAGAACAATGACTTTTCTTAAGTGCTATTAGTTTTTTTATTTTTGAAATAAATGAAAGTTAAGGCTCAAGGGATACCAAATCATTCCTATTGATCCCGTGATAAAAAATTCTAAGCTGGAAGATTTTTTATTAGAATTTTTTTATGGAATGGGAACTGTAAAGAAGGAACAAAGCCGTTCGGGGTAGTCCAAGTGGTAAATCTTTAAAATTTATTTTATCAAATTAAAAAATAAAATAAAATAAACTAGAAAATAATAAAAAATTAGAATTAAATTCAAGTAAAAATGTAAAAAAAAATAAGCAAATGATTAAAATCGAAAGTTTAATTATTTATAAAGAATTCTAAAAATTAAAATCTTTTAATTATTAAAAGTTAAGATTATTTTTTCCATAAAAAAATTTTAATTTAACATTTATTAAAGCATTTTTTCATCAATTGTTTAAAAGAAAATGATGATTAGGTCATGAATCATTTGAGATTTTTAATTTTATTTTGGACAAAAAAACCCAGTGATCTAGATGAATAGAGACAAATTAAAAAAAAAAGTGAAATTATTTGATTTGGAAGAAAGAGTTTAGTTTATAGCTGTTTAACTGTTATTTTATTAAAATTTGATATTAAAAGGCTTTACTATCAGAATCGGCATCTTTAAATGTTCACGCGCACAAACTGCGCTTGTGTTTAATTAAAAGATAATTTAATTTTTAGAAAAAAATTAAATGAATTGTAATTAAAACAATTGTCGGCATCAAGTACAGGAGCAACATGCAATTCAAATAAGTGAAACATGTGACGACAAACTCACTAGGCTATGACTAACCTCAATTTGATATTTGCACACACACACACTCTCTCTCTTTCTCTCTCTCTCTCTTCCTCTTTCTTTCTCTGACTGTTTCAATTCCTCTTTCTGTCTCTCTCTGTGGAATCAATAATCGATCGATCAGTGGTTATCAGTATTCAGTGACAAAAAAGAGCATATGTCCAATTCTCTTTGTTTTTTGGTTTGTTTGTCAAATGAGGTCAATCAGCAAATGAATGAGTCATCTTGATTTGTATTAGCACTAGCACCATACGGTTCCATTATCAATTTCTTACTCTTAATCAACAACTACAAAAATATAAATGAGTAATTTGAATAGACACTTCTGCTAGTGTTTTATTTAAATTAAGTAAATATCCAATGACCATTGAATTTAAATGGAGCAGAAAATTTTCCAAATTTGATACTTTTAATTGCTTGTTTAATTTAAAAATTAATTTTTTAGACCCCAAAACAATTATATTTGAATTCATAATATCTTCTTTGTAAATCTGCTTAAATTTATTAAAAATTTATTTAAAATTAAAAAAATAAATAAAAGTTATTTGAAAAAAAAAATCTTAATTAAAAAAATTTTAATTTTTTTTAAATTCTGTGTCGACCTGCAGCCTTATTAAAAATTTAAAAAGAAGAATTTTGAAAAATATTTTTAGAAAATGCAAAAAAATTATATGATTTGAAATGGATGTGTAAATGTAAAAGATAATTTTTTTTTTATTTTAATTTTCTTATTTATTGTTTACTTCACCAAAATTGGAGTTAATTTAATCAATAATTTCTAATGTTATGAATATTTATAATTTTATCTATTTAGAATGCAATCGGAGCTCTTGGAATAAACGGGAGAATTCTTAAAACCAAAATTAAACTCCAGCTTTACAAAACATATCATCAACCTATCTAACGGACTTGAAGCACTAAAAATTAATTAAATAGACCAAAGAAAGCTAAAAACAACTGAAGGAACCATAATCAAAAGAATTATGGGTCTCGAAAAGAGAGCCAAAACATCCAAACTAATGCATGCCCTAGGAATGGCCAATTATGGAACCATTCTTTTTTAATTTTTAAATTTAGATGGAAAGAAAAAACTTTACTTTTTTATTGATTTTTTTTCATTACATCACCCTTGCGGTGTTTACTGAATAAATATTATTATTATTAGTACTCAATTTGTAAAAATTCAAAAATAAAAGTCCTTTTTAGTGATGGGAATTTTTTCTTTAGCTTAGTTAACTAAAATTTAGCTAAATTAGCAAGTTTTATTCTGGCTGTTCCGGCTACTAGTGTCCCGAGTGAAAGGTTATTTTCTCATGCTGGATATCAGTTCTAGGATAGAAGAAATAGGCTTTCAAAAACTAATTTTGAGAAAATAATGTTTTTGTATGAAAAATAAAGATTTATAACCGATAATGATATAAGAAATTAATTTTTAAGGCCCCAAAACAATTATATTTGAATTCATGATATCTTCTTTGTAAATCTGCTTAAATTTATTAAAAATTAAAAAAATGAATAAAAGTTATTTGAAAATATAATCTAAATTAACTAAATTTTTATTTTTTTTAATTCTGTCTCGATCTGCAGCCTAATTAAAATTTAAAAAGAAAAATTTTGAAAAATATCTTTAGAAAATGCAAAAAATTTATATGGTTTAAAATAGATGTGTAAATTTAAATTATAAAATTCAATATCTAAACATATTTATTCTTGAAACATTAATAATTATATGTTATATTTTATATTTTTTATAACAGTTTTTAAAATAAACAAATTGTATTATAAACCATAATGCTGTAATTATGGACTTTTCATTTCTGCAGGAGAAATTAATTTTGTAATTTTTTTTTTTAAATTATTAAATTTCTTAATATTTTATATGCTTTTTTTTAGTCGCCAATAATGCCCAGTTAACAATATTAATAAATAATAAATGTCAAATTTTTATTTTCACTCACATCAAAATTTACTATAATTTCAAAAAATGAGAAAAAACAAATTTGGAATAAAAATAAAAAAATTAAAGAAATAAGATAAAAAAATTTCAATTTTTTTTAATGTTTATTTAAAATCAAAATCATAATCGATTTGTTGGCTAACATTAACGCTTCTCAATGTTTAATTATTCAAGGTTTATTAAGTTTACAATTATGGACATGACATGATTAAATAAAAATTAAAGAGTCAATAGAGCATTTAAATGTTTAGATTAAATATTGATACAATCTCACGATTGATTTGCTCATTGCATGATTTCTATCAATGTTTGTATCAAAAAGTCCATCATAGTTGATTCCTTAAGCTTTAAAATTTGATTGTTTATCATGCAAATTCTGTAATAATCAGGAAATCAGCATTAAATAAGTCACTGTCAATAAATACATGATCCTTAATCATTTAAAGTAAATAAAAATTTCCGCTTTATTTCAAAAAATCTGTTTAAAATTCCATTAAAAAGAGAAAAAAATTCTAATTAATTTTCAATTTCTAAAAAAAAAACATTCATTGCCCAAAGCAATGAATACTCATCCTAAAACTAAAACTTTGTGAAAATAAACTGTTTTCAGCACATGCTTTGTACCGGTCAGATAAATCATTTGAACATTTCGGATCAAAACAGATTAAACTCAAATAGCCTCTTGAAACATTCGGCACAATATTTAATCAGTAACCATAAACTTTGTTTTTTTCATGATGACAACTTGTTCTCATTAGTTTAAGACGTATGTCTTAATTAGCATGGACATTTAAGAGCTCTTGAGTACTGAATGTGCCCGTACCACTGTTTTTCATTAATCCGATTTAATTAAAATAACGTTGAAAAATATTCAGTTTTGATAATCTGTTAGAATAAGTTTCTTTGGTTAAATAAAAATAAATGACAACAATTTTTCGTCTTTTTACAAAAAATGTACGGAGTTTTAAATTCATTTTTAAAAAAAATTCCTCTTCCAATTTTTAAAACTGAAATTCAATGTATAAAAGAAACATTGAATGCTTAGTATTTATTTTTTACTTTAATAAGAAAATAACCTTCTTTAAAAAAAAACATTATTGATTTACTTTTTACTTTTTAGTTAAAAATACTCCAACATT
Source organism: Brachionus paranguensis (assembly GCA_016802215.1). Taxonomy (NCBI): domain Eukaryota; kingdom Metazoa; phylum Rotifera; class Eurotatoria; order Ploima; family Brachionidae; genus Brachionus; species Brachionus paranguensis. The sequence goes on along the minus strand of JAESIX010000022.1, from coordinate 1,069,378 downwards.
TTAATATTTAACATATTAATAATACTCCAAAAAATTATATTTTCGCGTTCATTCAATTAAGAATAATAATAGTAATATATCAAAAAAAAATTGAAGAATTTAAAGTGAAAATTTAATTTTAAAATTAAATATTCACTCAAAAATATAGATTATATTCATTAATTTTAGAAAGGTTTGATTGTCTCTTCACTAAAAATAAGAGACCTTTACTTTCGTCTTTATCAAATCAATTTATTTGATTAAAAAATGTAGAAATAAAATTTTTAAAGACAAAAAATTATTTATTTATAAATTCTAAAATTAATTATAACCTAAAAAAAAATTAATAAAAATTCTAAAATATTTAAATATAAATTTTTTTTCAGAGAAAAAAGTGAACAAAAATAAAGAATTATTAATTTAATAATTAAAAAATTAAATTTTATTAATTAATTCCTGTGTTTAATTTTGAGCCAGAGAATTAAATACATAAGTCATTAGACAAATAAGCTTGAAACGAATTGAATAAGGGAAAACAGTTTATTTTCATTTGAGATCAGACCCATAAGAATCAAAAAGCTTTGATCAAAAATCCAAAGAAAAAACAAGTAGCGATGGTCGGCTCTATTAAGCACACCATGACTGCTTGCGTTCAAAAGTCCTTATTTGACAAAATGATTAATAATTTAATAAAGCATGAAATATTAATTAAGTCATGTTGATAAGTCAAATCGGTGCTTTTTCTTTCTTTTTCATTCAACTAAATTAATCCAAAAGGAAAAATAGCCTTTGGCAACAGTGCTGTCTAACACGCGACATCTAAGCTTCATTGACAGCATGTGATACTTCTTTTTTTTCTTCCTCTTCTATGTGACCATTAATTCAACTTGTTTAATTACTCCGCTTTTATTTTGATGTGGGATCAAATTTAAAAAACTGTCATTTTGAATCAAACATCTTTTCAAACATGACAATATTAATTTATTATTCTGTTAAGCACTAGTCTAACGACAACGATTGCCTTTGCTGATCTGACTGATTTTATGAAATAATTAAATGATTAGAGTCAACCAAGCATTAAACTAGATTTGGAGAAATGCGATTCGAGTTAATTATACTCGTTGTCTTGGAATTAATACAAGCGAAACAAATTTGTTGTGAGAAGAGAACATTTTGCATCAGCAGTGTCACTTTCCTTCCAAACATATGTCGTATCTTGAAGCAAAAGAATTCCACTTCAAATATGTTAAATAACTAGAAGCTTTTCTATTTGACTATTTTTCTCAGGTATTTTACTAGGCTTAAAAGACTTTTGATTTTAAAAATTTAATGCTTGAAAAGAAAATTAACTTCAAGTTTCAAGGTTAATCAACAGGATAGTGCCAGTGCCTCAAGAGACTGATATACACTTGATTAATTAAAATCATTATTAATAATAATTATTTTGAAAACAAAAATTATAAAATTTAAAAATACTTTTTTTTTATTTAATTGTTAATTAAACAAATTTTACATGTTATTTAATCAAAATAGATCAAATTTTGAAACAAAATTAATACATAAATTAAATTTATATTATTGAAGATTTAATTCAAAAACGTTTAAAACTTCAACACTGATCTCTTGATCACAATTTTATATCCCCAAAAAGATATTTAGATAATTGAATTTATTTTTCGACTTATTTCTATATTTTTGTATCTTTAGCTATTTTAAAAAAATTTCTCCTTCAAGGCATCAATTTAGATTAACAAAAAATAAGTTTTTAAATTTTTGCTGGCATTAAAGTTTAAATCTCTGGAAAAGAATTATTTAATATAATAGAAGAATACTTTTAATTTACCTAGAAAATAAGTTCAATTTTTTATTCAATTTTCTCAAAGCTAAATTCTTCAAAGTTCAAACAATAAAGTTTTGTTTTTCAAAAATGAATCAATCATTTAAAAATTTTATTTTCCCTTGAATTTTTCAAAAATTTAGACTTTTATTCCTGGTTATTTGATTAAATACAAACCCAGAACATTCTAAAAGGAAAAGAAAGTGAAGAAAAATTTTTTTTTAATAATTTTTATTTCAGTAGACAAATCAAAAAATGAACAAGCTTTACAATTAATGACTAGATTGCACGCTTTTCTTTAGATTTAACAAAAAAAATTATTTAATAAAAAATTTTATAACAATTTTTTCATTCTCACAAGTGACTTTTTGTAAAAACAAAATTTAAAAAAAAACATAAAAATTAAAAAAAAAAAAGTCCATTTGGTTACAGTACAAAGAATTTTTTCAAATTTGGTACCATAGCCATCTTTGTCCATTTGTTGACTAGAAAACACGCAAATTGATGATCATTGATTTATTTACACACTTCTCCATTTGGTCGCAATGGTTCAACTGTTGTTGTTTGCTGACTATTCCATCAACTCAAACAGTCATTAACTTTCGACAGCTTTTGTCAGAAATTTGTCCTTCTATTTATACTACGCGTGGCTAGATTTTAATCTAAATAGAAAATAGAAAAAACTTTTTATTATTATTGATTAAAAAGGTGGTGTTTGAGTATAAAAATAATACTATTTGACAAAATATAAAATTTAAAGCTTCTCCAATCAATAAATCAATAGCTTGACATATGTCTGAGTATTGAACAAATCGAAGGGGTCAACACGTGCGATTACTGTTTTGTCAATTTTAGTTTTATATCTAGATAAGGCTGATTGATAAAATTGTTCCATCTGAAGCTCATAAAACTTGTCACATTTTAATTATAATTAACTTTTTATTTTTGAGAAATAAATTTTTATTGTATTTAGCAGAAATAATAAAATAAAGATAAAATATTTTGCTTTGTTTAAATGAGGCTATCGAATTGAAATAAAAATTTTTATTTAATTAACTGTTTAATTGATCAAAATTTAAACTAAAAAATAAATGTTTTTAAATAAAATAAAAGAGTAAATTTTTTTTTAAAAAAATAATTAAGAAGAGGAAATTTCTCGGCCAGTTCCGAATGATTTTTCAGCTTACGTGTTAGCAATTTTAGTTATTTAATAATAGTTAATATTCTACGGTCAAGTTTTTAACTTAATTGACAAAGCAGGAAGACTAACGTAGTCCCGCTATAGTAGACTTTTCATTTTTTTTATTTCTACCCACATTGTCCAGTCTGTTTGAACTGGTTGATCGAACTTGCTGTCACAACCGACGTTGGCAGCACATTCAATTTGTTCACTACTCGGTTTGATAGAAAGTTTCGCCTTGCTTCACATTTTGTAAGCTGCGAGCAAATGCCATGCTTTGCTCCCCTTACTCCTCCACTTGGTCCTTCATTATTCACAGATCTCATAAGTTCCGCATCGTAAAACCAATTGACATGATTTTATTTGTTGTGAATTTTATAAAATTGAATCAGATCTCCACGCTCTCGCCTTTCTTTTAGAGTTTCTAATCCCAAATTAGCTAGTCTTGACTCATAATTCAAAATTTTTATTTGTGGAACAAGCTTCTTTGCTCGTCTTTGTACTTGTTCAAGTTTTAGTTCTAAATTATAAAAAGATATTCTTTAAAGAATTTGAAATTTGAATTAGAAATTTTGATCTAAACATGGAAGACTTTTAAGTAATAGATTGGAAAGAATTAATTCAATTCATTAGTCATAACTGTCATGAGTTATTTAATTTTTTTTTTAATTTACCTCTTAATATTTAATAATAATTAATCTGCAATCAGATGATAAGGCTCAATGAAGCATTTCCTTTTTCACTTAGCATTAGGAACTTAAAAGTCAGCTCTGGAAATTAATCAGAGACCAAAGTAATATCCATGTCATTTAGAATATAATTTGCAGGTTTTGTTATTACGTTCAACAATTAACATGACTTATTTATTCTGATGAAACACAGAGTTTCGAATAAAAAAATTAAATATAAAATATAGAAAATGAATAATAATTAATAATATTTATTAATAAAATGAATAATTATTTAAAACAATTATAATATTAAAAACGGAAATTTATTTAATTAAATTTCGAAAATTCTAAAAAAGCCCTTTTTAGTAAAAACAAATTCAAAAAAAAATGATAAAAGTGAAAAATTTTATGAAAACTAAAAAAACAAATGGAAATTATAGCATAAAAAATGAATAGATTAAATGAATAGAAAAATTTTGGTGATTTAATCAATTCATATAAAAATTAATTCAGAAAAAAATTAATAATATCAAACAAAAGTCATAGATTAAATTTTGGAGGAAAATATTTCATAGAAAAATACACAAGGAATTTTTTCTATACGTTTTTAAAGAAAAATTTTTAGAATAAATTAAATTAATTTAAAATTTTTTTAAAACAAATTTAAAATGTATTTTCGTTTTATTAACTCTTGAAATTATTTCAATTACATTTTTCGTTTTTTAAATTAAAAATTAAAAGAAAATTTCAAATGTTTTTCAATTACATTTTTTGTCAATGAAGAATTATCAGAAATTATTATTTTTAAAAAAAAATGAGAAATTTTTTAAATTATTTCTCTTTGAAAATAGCTCAATGAAATGATTCTTCTACAATCATAAAAATCTATGAATTAAAGAATCACCAAATTTTTTTTATAACATTTTTACTTCATCATCGCACAGGATTTATTTAACAATGTCACTTAAATTTAATCAACAAAAACTCATTTAGTTTTTTAAATGGCATTTTTAAGAGTTAATTAATATTATTTTAATTTTGCATGCAAAAGAATTTCAAGCAAATAATAATACTCAATTTAAATAGTTGCAAAATTTTTAAATTAATTAAGATGATCTTTTTATCAAATTATATTTAACTGAAATAAAGGATTTAAAAAGATTAATTTAAATTAAGTGTTCAATTATTGAAAAGCAAACATTATTTTTCAAGTAGATTTTAATCCATTTGCTCAAGTATTATTATCATCTTTAATTTGGACAACAAAAAAAGTCAGCCAGGAGCTTTGTTCAAGTACTCTCGAGTAAACAGTGATAAGCAACCTATGGATCAATTACTCAATGATACATTCAATTAACTTTATTTTTATTAAAAAGAAAAATGTTGGTCAAGCCATGAATCACTTGAGATTTTTGATTTTATTTTGAAAAACATAAAAAACCCAGTGATCTAGATGAATAGAGACAAATTAAAAAAAAAAAAGTGAAAATATTTGATTTGGAAGAAAGAGTTTAGTTTATAGCTGTTTAACTGTTATTTTATTAAAATTTGATATTAAAAGGCTTTACTATCAGAATCGGCATCTTTAAATGTTCACGCGCACAAACTGCGCTTGTGTTTAATTAAAAGATAATTTAATTTTTAGAAAAAAATTAAATGAATTGTAATTAAAACAATTGTCGGCATCAAGTACAGGAGCAACATGCAATTCAAATAAGTGAAACATGTGACGACAAACTCACTAGGCTATGACTAACCTCAATTTGATATTTGCACACACACACACTCTCTCTCTTTCTCTCTCTCTCTCTTCCTCTTTCTTTCTCTGACTGTTTCAATTCCTCTTTCTGTCTCTCTCTGTGGAATCAATAATCGATCGATCAGTGGTTATCAGTATTCAGTGACAAAAAAGAGCATATGTCCAATTCTCTTTGTTTTTTGGTTTGTTTGTCAAATGAGGTCAATCAGCAAATGAATGAGTCATCTTGATTTGTATTAGCACTAGCACCATACGGTTCCATTATCAATTTCTTGCTCTTAATCAACAACTACAAGAATACAAATGAGTAATTTGAATAGACACTTCTGCTAGTGTTTTATTTAAATTAAGTAAATATCCAATGACCATTGAATTTAAATGGAGCAGAAAATTTTCCAAATTTGATACTTTTAATTGCTTGTTTAATTTAGTAATTAATTTTTAAGGCCCCAAAACAATTATATTTGAATTCATGATATCTTCTTTTTCAATCTGCTTAAATTTATTAAAAATTTATTTAAAATTAAAAAAATAAATAAAAGTTATTTGAAAAAAAAATATTAATTAAAAAAATTTTAATTTTTTTTTAATTCTGTCTCGACCTGCAGCCTTATTAAAATTTAAAAAGAAGAATTTTGAAAATATCTTTAGAAAATGCAAAAAAATTATATGATTTGAAATGGATGTGTAAATGTAAAAGATAATTTTCTTATTTATTGTTTACTTCACCAAAATTGGAGTTAATTTAATCAATAATTTCTAATGTTATGAATATTTATAATTTTATCTATTTAGAACGCAATCGGAGCTCTTGGAATAAACGGGAGAATTCTTAAAACCAAAATTAAACTCCAGCTTTACAAAACATATCATCAACCTATCTAACGGACTTGAAGCACTAAAAATTAATTAAATAGACCAAAGAAAGCTAAAAACAACTGAAGGAACCATAATCAAAAGAATTATGGGTCTCGAAAAGAGAGCCAAAACATCCAAACTAATGCATGCCCTAGGAATGGCCAATTATGGAAACATTCTTTTTTAATTTTTAAATTTAGATGGAAAGAAAAAACTTTACTTTTTTATTGATTTTTTTTCATTACATCACCCTTGCGGTGTTTACTGAATAAATATTATTATTATTAGTACTCAATTTGTAAAAATTCAAAAATAAAAGCCCTTTTTAGTGATGGGAATTTTTTCTTTAGTTTAGTTAACTAAAATTTAGCTAAATTAGCAAGTTTTATTCTGGCTGTTCCGGCTACTAGTGTCCCGAGTGAAAGGTTATTTTCTCATGCTGGATATCAGTTCTAGGATAGAAGAAATAGGCTTTCAAAAACTAATTTTGAGAAAATAATGTTTTTGTATGAAAAATAAAGATTTATAACCTTGTATTTTTTTTAACTAAAAAAGTTTTTTTTTAAATTGTAAATAAAAAGTATAAATTGTGTAATTTGTTAATTTTTTTGTTGAAATTTAATAAACAATTTAAAAATAAATTTAAATAAAGTTATTTGAAAAAAGTATTTTTTAATTTTCAAGCTTGTAATTAAGAGTCCTTCGTATATCGAGTAAGATTAGTTACAAAAAGTTTTTTACAGAAAACTATTTCATTGGAATCAATTTAATTTTTAATCTTAAATTTTCAAACACTTCTAATTTATATTATTTTAATTTTTGTTTATATATTAAATAACAAACATTAACAAGGGGGCTGAAAAGAAGGCTTTTGCCGTTCAGGTAAGTCCCGGTAAATTCCCAAATTTATTTTTCAAATAAATAAAATTTCATTGGAAAACAATCAACTAATAATAAAGAATATTTTTTGTACTGAAGCCAACATTAAAAAAGTAAAATTAATAGAAACATTAATTAAAGCTCACTATACTATAAAAAAGAGATTTTTTTATCAAAATAGAAAGCGTAATGACACTAATTCCAGATACAGATAAATCGAATCCATATACTAACTAAATCTTAGTTAACCAAAATTTAGACGACTAAACTAAATTAGCTAAGTTAAGACCCATAACTACTTTTTTTCACAATATGTAAATTTTTATTTAATAATTTTCAATTATTTGGCTTCCAAATGCAAAATATGATGGCAGCGTTCTGGGACCACTGTTATTCGTGATCTACATCAACCAAGTGCCTGTTTTAGTGAATCATCTTGTCAAGCTTTTCGCCGATGATAGTAAACTAATTTCCACCATTCGCAGTAACCACAAAACTTAGTTTTACAACAAGACCTCGGTGCATTCACGGAATGCCTCCATTCTGTTCAATGTCGACAAATGCAAAGTAGTTGAGTTCTATAGATCTGGTAAAAATCGTCAAATAATCATTACTTATAGAAGAATATGCAATAAATTGCAGAATTTTTGCAGAACTTTAATTTAGTTCTGAGAATCTATCTAAGAATAGTTTTAAGAACAAACTGGACAGCTATTTAAAACTCAAATAACTAATTATAAACTTAAACTATATATATAAATTTTATAATAACTGTATGTAAAAACCAGACAGCTTCCTTAGCGAGGCTATATCTAGGCTCCGCAGTTATTCTGCTGTAGCTAATATTATTATTTTTATTATTATTAGTTAGCAGAGCATTTTAGTACAATTAGAAAAACAAATTTTAGATGGAATAATGAGATACGCGGGAATATCTGCGATTAAACTCATATTTTTTTATAAATATTTAATGTTAATTTAGAATTTATGAATTTAGAATTATTTAAAATATAATTGAAAAGTCAAATTTTAAATTCTTAAATGAGACCTATTATTTGTTTACTTTTTTAATAAAAAAATTGATTATTTCCTCTAATAAATGCAACTAAAAGTTACTGTGAAATTTTGATAATTTCTATTGATTAAAAAAAAAATCGATGCAAAAATTTAAACTAGGAAAGCTGCTTAGAGGAAAAGAAAAATCAAAATAGCAATTTATTAATTATTTTTGACAACAATTTATTATTATTGAAATAAAAAAATATATATAATAAAAGCCTTGGCGGTTTTATAAAATGGCAAAACATTTGAAAAAAACACTGAATACAAATAGAATTTTTATTCTTTTTTTCAGTGATATTGCCTATAGCCTGCCAAAAGAAGTAAAAATTGCACTGTTTGCATATGATCTTTGCATATGGATGACAAGAACTTCAAAAAAAGAAATTGAGGATCTCCTTCAAGCTGCAATAGAGAAAAATCGTGGAGTTATGCAAAAAATTGGACTTCAAAATAAATAAAACAATAACATGCCACACTACTTTCACAAGAGCTGATGTCAGAAGCAATTACTAAAGAAAATACAAGCTCAATATCAATATTGAACAAGAAGAGGTACCACTAGAGCCGAATCCAACCATTTTAGGGATCAAACTGGATACAAAACTTGCATACAAAGAACATCTACAAGATGTCATGAAGAAACAGACGTCAAAAATGAATCTAATTTGTAAAATTAAAAGCTTTAAATGGAGTTAATCTCTAAAAATCAATTTAACTCTCTATAGAACTTTAATACGCTCGTTGTTTGTTTATTTTTTCATTATTTTAAAATCTGGAACAGAAAAAATAAAGCTAGAACTTCAAAAAATACAAAACAGGATTTTGAGAATAATAAAATTTTTTCCTCTTAAAACAAGCATTGATACAATTCACAGAGTACTAAAAATTGATAAAATAGAAGATAGATCAAACCAATTATTCATAAAATTTATGAAAACGAGAGCTTGACATGAATTAATCGCAGAAGGAATCAACGATTACTTCTCTAAACGACCTAATGCAACACAACAAAAATTAGAAACCATTTTTGACAGGCTGCAATTATAAATTACAAAAATATTCCTAACAGGCTGGCTGAAAAGAAGGCACTACGCCGTTCGGAGCTGCCAAGAGGAAATTTTCCCTCTAAATTATATTTTAAATAAATAAAATAAATAAATAGAATTTTTATAATGAAAAATTGACTAATTTTTTGTTGATTAAACAGAGTTTATTTATTAAAAATTTTGAAATGATTTTAGAATATTTGGTTTTTGAAATTCAAAAATAATTTTTAAAATCAAAAGTCGTAATTTATTTGTTGGCTAACATTAACGCTTCTCAATGTCTAATTATTCAAGGTTTATTAAGTTTACAATTATGGACATGACATGATTAAATAAAAATTAAAGAGTCAATAGAGCATTTAAATGTTTAGATTAAATATTGATACAATCTCACGATTGATTTGCTCATTGCATGATTTGTATCAATGTTTGTATCAAAAAGTCCATCATATTTGATTCCTTAAGCTTTAAAATTTGATTGTTTATCATGCAAATTCTGTAATAATCAGGAAATCAGCATTAAATAAGTCACTGTCAATAAATACATGATCCTTAATCATTTAAAGTAAATAAAAATTTCCGCTTTATTTCAAAAAATCTGTTTAAAATTCCATAAAAAAGAGAGAAAAATTCTAATTAATTTTCAATTTCCAAAAAAAAAAACATTCATTGCCCAAAGCAATGAATACTCATCCTTAAACTAAAACTTTGTGAAAATAAACTGTTTTCAGCACATGCTTTGTACCGGTCAGATAAATCAATTGAACATTTCGGATCAATACAGATTAAACTCAAATAGCCTCTTGAAACATTCGGCACAATATTTAATCAGTAACCATAAACTTTGTTTTTTTCATGATGACAACTTGTTCTCATTAGTTTAAGACGTATGTCTTAATTAGCATGGACATTTAAGAGCTCTTGAGTTCTTAAAGTATCCCGACCATCTTTTTAATTTATCCGTTTTAATTAAAAAATATATTTTTACTCTAAGATTTCATGAAAATTGACAATTCAACAGTTAACTCTACATTTTAATATAAAATTTTTAAGTATAATTAATTTTAATAACCTTTTTTAATTAAAATTTAATTAAAAAATAAAGAATTCTCTCAAATCTACAAAAAATTCAGATCAATCGATTTTAATATATTGGTGATTTTGAATTTAACGTAATTTTACGTATATTTACTTAACTTTAATAAATAATATTTAAAAAATTTTTTTCAAAAGTTTTACTATTATTTTTTGAAATTTTATCTAATGAATCATTTAATCTTTCAAAAAATTCAAGTTTCTTTGAATTCTCTAAAATTTTAGAAAAAAATTTTTAAAAATGTAACAGCATAATTTTCCAAAATTTTTTAATTGACCAAATTTTTATGATAAAATACAATTTTCAATTTAATTGTTTGGATTTATAAAGAAATTTTATCTTTGATTGTTTTTGGGCATTTCTCTCCCAATGTTGAGATTTTGTTCTCTTATTCCCTAAAGATGCTCTTCAGACGAGTCCTGTTTAAATTTTTGTGTCATACCATATTATAATATTAAATCTTCAACAATTTTAAACATCTGAATTAAATAAATACAATTTGTTAACTGTAGAATTTTTATTAGATATGATTGAAAATTATTTACTTAATTATTATTAACATTTGGTTGAAAAAAAGAAAGAAAAAATAATGCCCGAACTGACCGTCGACAAAATTAAATTTTTATGAAAAATCAATTAAAATATTAAAATATTAAAAATGCTAAAGCTTATGTTCTTAAAGACCAAAAATATGTAAAGTATATTGTAGCAACTAAAACATCCTCTTTACCACGAATATTTTGACAGTCTTCCAAATTTTTTCATTATCTTTATAAGACAAGTTCAACATCCAAGCTTCTGTCTAATCACCTTTTATTTTTATTCTTTTTCTTTGCTCAATTCTTAAATGCCTTTTGAATATTTTGTGATGAAAATTTGAAATCTGGGCTTTATAGTCAATATTTTAACATGAAGTTCATTCACCTGAACTTGCGTCCAGTTCTGTAAATTTTATCTTTCTTTGGATATTTAAAGTCACCTGTCACGTAAGCATTTCAATAAATTGGTTCAAAAAATTACCTTTATCCCTAATCTAAGATAAGTTTTTAAAAAATTTTAAAAAGGTTAATTATCTAAAAACAAATTATTTGAATTCTAAAATATTAAAATTCAAATATTTTTTGTGACTTAAAACATATCTGGGTAATAAGTAAAATAATAGAAAAAATTTCAAAATTTTTTTATCAAACATTTAGAAAATTATATTTTCTATCAATTAATTCCTGTATTTAATTTTTTAGTAACTGAATAACTTCTTGAGTCTAATTTAATAAGGTAAAGCAAAATAAATTTAATTATTGAGTGAATTTAAAATTTTAAAATTAAAAAAAACAGAGATTATTTTCATAAATTTTAGTAAAGTTTATTAGTCTCTTCACTAATAATAAGAGACCTTTACTTTCGTTTTTATCAAATCAACTTATTTGATAAAAAATGTAGAAATAAAATTTTTAAAGACAAAAAATTATTTATTTATATCTTTTAAAATTAATTACAACCTAAAAAAAAATTAAAAAATTAAATTTTATTGATTAATTCCTGTGTTCAATTTTTAGCCAGAGAATTAAATGCATAAGTTATTAGACAAATAAGCTTGAAAAAAATTGAATAAGCGAAAACAGTTTATTTTCATTTGAGATCAGACCCATAAGAATCAAAAAGCTTTGATCAAAAATCCAAAGAAAAAACAAGTAGCAATGGTCGGCTCTCTTAAGCACACTATGACTGCTTGCGTTCAAAAGTCCTTATTTGACAAAATGATTAATAATTTAATAAAGCATGAAATATTAATTAAGTCATGTTGATAAGTCAAATCGGTGCTTTTTCTTTCTTTTTCATTCAACTAAATTAATCCAAAAGGAAAAATAGCCTTTGGCAACAGTGCTGTCTAACACGCGACATCTAAGCGTCATTGACAGCATGTGATACTTCTTTTTTTTCTTCCTCTTCTATATGACCATTAATTCAACTTGTTTAATTACTCCGCTTTTATTTTGATGTGGGATCAAATTTAAAAAACTGTCATTTTGAATCAAACATCTTTTTTTTTATTTGTTTAATCTGTATCGAGCTAATGCTACTTTAGAATAAAAATATAAAAAATATATAAAAATAAAAATTTAATGTTAAAAGTAGACAAAATAAAATAAAAGGAATTTAAAAACGGTATGTTGAAAAAAAAAATTTCAATACAGGAGAAAATTCAATAATTCTTTTAATTACGATAATTAAAATTTATTTTTCTTTACTTTTTTATATAATTTTAATTTTTTTTCCCCGCTTTTTTTGACCAACTCAATTCGAACTAGGAGTCTAGATGAGCAGACCGTCATCAAACATGACAATATTAATTTATTATTCTGTTAAGCACTAGTCTAACGACAACGATTGCCTTTGCTGATTTGACTGATTTTATGAAATAATTAAATGATTAAAGTCAACCAAGCATTAAACTAGATTTGGAGAAATGCGATTCGAGTTAATTATACTCGTTGTCTTGGAATTAATACAAGCGAAACAAATTTGTTGTGAGAAGAGAACATTTTGCATCACCAGTGTCACTTTCCTTCCAAACATATGTCATATCATCAAATTAGAAGTCTTTTTATAAAATTTTTAATTTTCTAATTTTGGAATAATTGTTAATCTGAAACAAACTAAAAAAATTATATTTTTTAAAATAAAAATGATTTGAACTAAAAATCTACAAATGATCTCCATAAAAATAAATTTGACTTTGAAACTAAGTTTCAAATTTACTCTAATTTTTCTAATAATAAAATTTTTTTATAAATTGCTCCTTTTAAATTATTTAGATTTCTCTGTAATAAAAGAAAAGTATCACATTGAAACATTTATTTATATTACATGGCCTTATTCATAAAAAACTTAAGATTACTATTTATTTTACTAAAGTTTTCTTTTTAGACTTTTTTTAATTTTACCTAATTTTCCTTTTATTTATTTAAATAAAAATAAATAAATAAATTTTCCTTTTCAACACGATCTATCCAATTTTTTTGTCAAAAAAAAGTTTTAAAAACTATTTACTTAATCTTTTATCTTTATTTGATTATTTCTGCTAAATACAATAAAAATTTATTTCTCAAAAATAAAAAGTTAATTATAATTAAAATGTGACAAGTTTTATGAGCTTCAGATGGAACAATTTTATCAATCAGCTTTATCTAGATATAAAACTAAAATTGACAAAACAGTAATCGCACGTGTTGACCCCTTCGATTTGTTCAATACTCAGACATATGTCAAGCTATTGATTTATTGATTGGAGAAGCTTTAAATTTTATATTTTGTCAAATAGTATTATTTTTATACTCAAACACCACCTTTTTAATCAATAATTTTTTAAAGTTTTTTCTATTTTCTATTTAGATTAAAATCTAGCCACGCGTAGTATAAATAGAAGGACAAATTTCTGAAAAAAGCTGTCGAAAGTTAATGACTGTTTGAGTTGATGGAATAGTCAGCAAACAACAGTTGAACCATTGCGACCAAATGGAGAAGTGTGTAAATAAATCAATGATCATCAAAGTGCGTGTTTTCTAGTCAACAAATGGACAAAGATGGCTATGGTACCAAATTTGAAAAAATTCTTTGTACTGTAACCAAATGGACTTTTTTTTTTTTAATTTTTATGTTTTTTTTTTAATTTTGTTTTTACAAAAAGTCACTTGTGAGAATGAAAAAATTGTTGTAAAATTTTTTATTAAATATTTTTTTTTGTTAAATCTAAAGAAAAGCGTGCAATCTAGTCATTAATTGTAAAGCTTGTTCATTTTTTAATTTGTCTACTGAAATAAAAATTATTAAAAGAAAATTTTTTCCTCACTTTCTTTTCCTTTTAGAATGTTCTGGGTTTGTATTTAATCAAATAACCAGGAATAAAAGTCTGAAATTTTTGAAAAATTCAAGGGAAAATAAAATTTTTTTAAATGATAGATTCATTTTTGAAAAACAAAACTTTATTGTTTGAACTTTGAAGAATTTAGCTTTAAGAAAATTGAATAAAAAATTGAACTTATTTTCTAGGTAAATTAAAAGTATTCTTTTCTTCTATTATATTCGAAATAAAAATATATTAGTAATAGGATTCATTTATATTTCACATAAGAATGGAATCAATAATTTTTCAATAAAAATATGACAAATTTTGAATTTCAGATTTTATCTTATTGCCTGTTTAAATTTATAATTTTAAAAAATACTTAATATTAAATTCTGGCAATTGTCTATAAATGGTTTATATTAATATCTAAAGCTTAATTTAAAAATTGAAACAAGAATTTGTTTTAAAAATTTAAGTTTTATAAAATATATTTAACGCACTAGATAATCAGATGTAAAAAATAATTAAAATTAAATTAATAATTTTTTTTTTATTTTTAATTGAGAGGAAAGCACCAGAGCATGTCTAAATAACATGAGTCTTCAATAACTAATAAAATTAATAGCTATTTTCTTTAGTTTAGCTTATCTCAGCAAAATTTAATATTTAACACTAGAAGCACCAAAATGAGTCATAATGACTCGTTATAAAAAATGAATAAATCATATATTTTATGTTTAAATTTATTGAAATTATTGAATAAAAATGATGAATTGTTAAAAATTTTTTCTCTTCTTTGACTTTAAAAAAAATCCATAGTCAATCGCATTTTTTACAAATACTCTCTACTTTTATTGTACAAAATCCGCAAAATTCTTTTTTAAATTTTAAACAAAAATTTGTCGCTTTATAATTGCCACATAAACGAATTTGACATTACACACGTTTAGGAGATAAATTCTCCTGATTTTCTTGACTCAAAACCCTTTTACGGGCGCTCTAAAGGGTGCCAGATGACGTTGGAGCTGAAGTTCTTTTTGTAATTATTTTTGATTTCTTCGCTTTATTACTTTTTATTAAAGTTTAAAAGTTTAAAAGACTTGGGATGAAAAATAGTTCTACAAAGAATTAAAATTTTTCCTTTTAAAATTATTTTAGCTAAGATTAAATTTACAATGAAGGATTATTGAAGAGCAAACATTATTTTTCAAGTAGATTTTAATCTATTTGCTCAAGTATTATTATCATCTTTAATTTGGACAACAAAAAAGTCAGCCAGCAGCTTTGTTCAAGTACTCTCGAGTAAACAGTGATAAGCAACCTATGGATCAATTACTCAATGATACATTCAATTAACTTTATTTTTATTAAAAAGAAAAATGTTGGCCAAGTCATGAATCACTTGAGATTTTTAATTTTATGTTGGACAAAAAAACCCAATGATCTAGATGAATAGAGACAAATTAAAAAAAAAAGTGAAAATATTTGATTTGGAAGAAAGAGTTTAGTTTAAAGCTGTTTAACTGTTATTTTATTAAAATTTGATATTAAAAGGCTTTACTATCAGAATCGGCATCTTTAAATGTTCACGCGCACAAACTGCGTTTGTGTTTAATTAAAAGATAATTTAATTTTTAGAAAAAAATTAAATGAATTGTAATTAAAACAATTGTCGGCATCAAGTACAGGAGCAACATGCAATTCAAATAAGTGAAACATGTGACGACAAACTCACTAGGCTATGAATAACCTCAATTTGATATTTGCACACACACACACTCTCTCTCTCTCTCTCTCTCTCTCTCTCTCTTCCTCTTTCTTTCTCTGACTGTTTCAATTCCTCTTTCTGTCTCTCTCTGTGGAATCAATAATCGATCGATCAGTGGTTATCAGTATTCAGTGACAAAAAAGAGCATATGTCCAATTCTCTTTGTTTTTTGGTTTGTTTGTCGAATGAGGTCAATCAGCAAATGAATGAGTCATCTTGATTTGTATTAGCACTAGCACCATACGGTTCCATTATCAATTTCTTGCTCTTAATCAACAACTACAAGAATACAAATGAGTAATTTGAATAGACACTTCTGCTAGTGTTTTATTTAAATTAAGTAAATATCAAATGACCATTGAATTTAAATGGAGCAGAAAATTTTCCAAATTTGATACTTTTAATTGCTTGTTTAATTAGAAAAATTAAATTTTTAATTATTTAAAAACTTTATATTCAAAATAATTTGAATTTAATTTTTTAGACAGCTATATGCTCCTTTCGTTAGGCCCCACCTAGAGTATGCTGCTGCAGCTTGGAATCGATATCTGAAAAAAGATATAGAATTATTAGAAAAAATACAAAGACCTGCAACTAAGTTGGTCTCCGATATCAAGCACTTAAAGTATGAACAGAGACTAGCAATGCTCGGGTTAACGTCTTTAAAAGTGAGACGAGAAAGAGGAGAATTAATAGAATTTTTAAATGCATTAATCGGCTCAACTTAGTGACCTGGCAAAATCCTGTATCTAAATGTAATTCCCTTATAACGACCGATCCCGCAAGCAGTATCCGTGGACACAAACAAAGGTTTAGCAAGCAACTTACTAAGACAAAGCAGCGTGAAAATTTTTAACCAAGTAATCAAGTAATCAAGAGCTGGAATGAGTTACCCTGAAATAATAAATGCGAGGTCATTAAATAGTTTTAAAAGCCAGTTGGACCGATACATGGAGCGAAACAGTGCATGTCTCTCTAATTCCTCAGCCAAAAGGTTATAATCTGGGGAAGAAGTAACAAAAGGGGTTACCTTGGCTTCAGTCAGTTTGAAACCGCGGCTACTAGAGCTAAATTGACGCTGCATTTCGGCCATCGCTGTGGCCATCTCGGATATTCTAAAGTGAAGAAATGAAAATAAAAAGAAGAAGAGATGAGAAGGGAAAAGAGAAAATATAATGAAAAAAGAAAAAAATGAAAATGAAACAAATTTGAATTTTTTTTAATATGTGACCAGAAATTGAAAAAAAAAATTTTAAATCATCAGTTTTAGATTTTATTTTTGTTTTTCAAATGCCTGCTATTCATGCTAAATTTTTTTTATTTCAACGCTGTCTAATTGTAATTCTGATCCATACTGTAAAATTCATTGTTGGCTTTGACTTAATATTTTTTGAAAAATTTTCAATTTTTAGTGTTTTTGATGTTTAAACTTTTATTGGGCTTCAAAATGAATTATATTTCATCGAATTAATTTTTTTTACGAGTTTGAATCTTCGAAAAATATGTTAAATGTAAAATAAAATATGTGACAAAACAAAAAATAGGTGACCGATTTCTAGTCACCTATCACTATAGTCCCTAATTTTTTTTATTTAATTTTTTTGTTTTTATTATTTATATTTAAGTTGTAAATTAAATATTTAAGAATTTATCTTTTTTTTTTTTGTTCTAGAACAAAAAAAATAGTTATTGATTTAATAATCTAAAACCAATAAATTAATTAATTATGATGCAAAAATCACCAAAATTGTGCATTAATGTTATCAATGGTAGTGATTTTAATTTTAATTGTTTTTTCATATTTTGATTTTATTTAAATCATGGAAATTTAAAAAAAGATAAAAAATTAGATTAATTAGAAGTTGTAAGATGGGGAAAATTGGAAAAATGTAAAATTCACTAATATTCTTAAATACTTGTTTTTGATTAAAATAATTATTATTCATTGAAAATTTTTTTTGACAAAATCCGAATTTTTAATAAACACTGAACAAATTGTTAGTAATCAAAACTAAAATGTCAATTGAAATTAAATTTTTCTCTGGTTTTTAAATTGTGTATAAATTTAGTATGTTTTTGAACAATATTTAAACATTTGAAAAAAAATAAAAAACTTTTACACTCAATCTGAAAAGGCCTATATTTTTATATCACTAATTTAACT
Source organism: Brachionus paranguensis (assembly GCA_016802215.1). Taxonomy (NCBI): domain Eukaryota; kingdom Metazoa; phylum Rotifera; class Eurotatoria; order Ploima; family Brachionidae; genus Brachionus; species Brachionus paranguensis. Next base: position 1,051,232 of record JAESIX010000022.1, on the reverse strand, counting down.
TAAGCTGAATAAATTTACTAATATCCATATAAAAAAGATTTTCAAAAATCAAAAAAAATGCATAAAAATTTATTTTAAATGCATTAAGCATTTTTACAAAGTATATTTATTTTAGTGACAAAAACAATTTCTAGCCGTTTGAAAAGATTTTTCTAATTTCCTATTTGAATTTAGACACTCAAATAAATAAAAATTATGTAATTGTTTAAAATTTGTTCATAAATTGATTATTTTGACCGGAATAGATAATTAGATCATAAGTTATCAGAGTATAAATTGAAGATTTTCTATCACCACTTCCACGACATTCACGCTTCTACTTTTTACCGCATTAATTTAAATTTATTCAACTTTTTTTTAAAAATTTTATTAGATTTCAAAATTTGACTGAAAGCTAGGACTAAGTCTCCATTTCAATCGGCCAAGGCTCAGCCTAAATTAAATTTTTTATTAATAAATAAATTATTTGATATTTTAAATTAAAAAAGGGTTATCATAATCTAATTATTTTGGAAAAGGAACTGTGCAAATATAACTTGGAACGTCCTAAGCAACAAAATAATCCTGTTGATTTTTGTGAGAAAAATAAAGCAAACTATCCAATTTTGTTTTCGATTTCAAAATTTAAAAAACTTAATATTCAACTTTCAAAAAAAATATTTTTTTTTAAATTTAAATACAAAACAAAATAAAATATTCGATTTTTAGCATGAGTTTTAAAATTTTTCTTCTCTTTTACAATAATTTATTTTATCTTAAATAATCAAAATTAATTCTAAGCAAACAAATTAAAATAAATTTCTTATGAAAGGAAAAATGCTTTCTAATTGGAATAACTATAATGGGAAAATTGTTGGTAAAATTTGATTATAATAAAAAAAATGTAAACAATCTTATAATCGATTTGTTGCCTAACATTAAGCTTTTCAATGTTTAATTATTCAAGGTTTATTAAGTTTACAATTATGGACATGACATGATCAAATAAAAATTAAAGAGTCAATAGAGCATTTAAATGTTTAAATATTTATACAATCTCACGCTTGATTTGGTAATTTTATGATTTTCAATCTACTTTTATTTCATTCATTTAGAATATTTTACTCATCAATTTATTTTTTTCATAACCCAAGGCATTTTTTTTGAAAAAATAAATATTAAACTGAATATTTTTCAACGTTATTTTAATTAAATCGGATCAATCAAAAACAGTGGAACGGGGACTTTAAGAACTCAAGAGCCCTTAAATTTCCATGCTAATTAAGACATACGTCTTAAACTAATGAGCACAACTTGTCATCATGAAGAAGAATAGATTAAATTTCTTTATAAATCAAAAGAGTAAAATTGAAAATTTTATTTTATCATAAAATTTGGTCAATTAAAATTAAAAAAAATTTAGGAAAATAATTCTGTGACATTTTTAAAAAATTTTTTCAAAAATTTAAGATAATTCACGGAAGCTTGATTTTTTGATAGATTAAATGATTCATAAGATCAAATTTCAAAAAATAATCGTAAAACTTTAGATAAAAAAAATTTATTTACCTAAATTTATTATTAAATTCTGGTAAATTTAGGTAAATTTAAGTGAATTTACGTAAAATTACGTAAACATTAAAATCATCGATAGTAAAAATCGATTGTTCAGAATTTTTTGTAGATTTGAGAGAATTCTTTATTTTTTTTTCAAATTTCTCCATAAATTTATAGTTATTTGGTAAAATTTTATTATTTTCAGTAATTTATTTATTTATCTACGGAGCAATTAAAAAAAAATGAAAAATTCTCAGCAATTGATTTTTACTATTGGCGATTTTAATTTTTACGTAATTTTACGTTAAATTCATGCAAATTTACCTAAATTTACGTAAAATACAGTTATCGTAGCACCACTGCAAGTAAAGTGCTTTGATTATTAGATCGATGAAAATAAAAGCTCGGATAAATTTAATTTAATTAAATAAGGTTATTCTTTTTAATTCTACATAAAAATTTTAATTTAAAATTTTGCGTTAACTGTTGAATTGTCTATTTTCATGAAATCTTAGAGTAAAAATATATTTTTTTTAATTAAAACGTATAAATTTAAAAGATGATCGGGATACTTTAAGAACTCAAGAGCTCTTAAATGTCCATGCTAATTAAGACATACGTCTTAAACTAATGAGCACAAGTTGTCATCATGAAAAAAACAAAGTTTATGGTTACTGATTAAATATTGTGCCGAATGTTTCAAGAGGCTATTTGAGTTTAATCTGTTTTGATCCGAAATGTTCAAATGATTTATCTGACCGGTACAAGCATGTGCTGAAAACAGTTTATTTTCACAAAGTTTTAGATTTGGGATGAGTATTCATTGCTTTGGGCAATGAATGTTTTTTTTCTGGAAATAAAAAATTAATTAGAAATTTTTTCTCTTTTTGATGGAATTTTAAACAGATTTTTTGAAATAAAGCGGAAATTTTTATTTATTTTAAATCATTAAGGATCATGTATTTATTGACTTATTTAATTGTTATTATTATTTGTTTGATTAAACGCCTTTAAGGCAATGTAAAGTAAAAAAATTAAATAGTAAATTAATTATGTTGGTTTCCTTTTTTTTTAAAAAAGGAAATTTTCTAAATAAAATTTACTTCAGCAAGATATAGATCATATTTCAAGGTTGTCTCTAATATGGTCTCATGATTTAAACATCCAAAAATGCCTCGTAATGCATATTAGCCCAGAGAATTCAAGTTATGATTATAAGATTTTTAATAAATATGGAAGTATAAAACTATCTAAAATGACTCTCGAAGTGTGAGCTGTAACACATTAATTTGTGAGTGCAGTTTATATCGCTGCACTTTGTCAGCTTGTGGTTTTGGTAATGGCCACATACCATGTGTCTGTCAAATCTGGCTTTAAATTGGTTAACCGTTTCTGCCTCTGCTATGCATTCAACACTAATTTTAGTTGAATTTTAATTTTACTAAAAATTTTTTTAATCCTAATAAGAATAAATAATTGAATTAAAATTCTATAAAAATTAGTTAATTTAAATTAGTAGTTAAAGTTTTAAAAAAACTCATCACGACAAACAATTATTTATCAGTAGAAATCTAAGACTAATTAAATTTTTTGAAATTATTTTACATTCTATCATTAATTTGTCAATCTGATAGAATACAATATAATTCTGGAATAAATCTGCCTATGACCCTAGTTAATCAAGATATCTACCAAAATTTTTAAAAATTTAATTTACAGTTTTTGATGACAAACTGCCCAGAAGGGTCGTAAAGAATTCAAGTAAACTTTTATATCAATAAGAAAAGGATATTGTGAAATTCAAATACCAATTGAACAAAAATTCTTCCTTTTTTGATGAATTAAAATTAAAGTTAATAAAATATACTTAAAAAAATACTGCAACAAAGTGCAACATACTTTGTTGCATCTTTTTTGCTTAAAATAATTTTTCACATGTTTTAATAAGACAAAAAATAAAATATCAATAAGATTTAAATTGATTATTTGTTTAATTTACTAAAAAAAGAAAATAATGATTTTATTATAGACAATAAAGGTGCAACAAAGTATGTTGCACCTTGTTGCAGCATTTTTTTAAGTATATTTTATTAACTTTAATTTTAATTCATCAAAAAAGGAAGAATTTTTGTTCAATTTGTATTTCAATTTCACAATACCTGTAAGGCTACTTGGTGGATCTATAGATATTAGTTGGTTTTAGATATTTTATTCTGTCTTTTATTAAAAAGCAAGCTTGTATTTATATTTCGAAGTCTAATTAAAATTCTAAATACAAAAACAATTTAATAAATTAATAACAAATGTTTAAAACACTAAGAAAAGCAACTAATTAAAAACATTAAAGAATATTGTGGAATCATTATATCATCATAATGTGCTATGTGTCACTCCACATACCTAAGAAAAAGATACTTTTTTCAAGGCACTTTTACCGGTTTTTCCAATCGGCATATATGCCAATAAATTTATAACCAAAATTTAGTACATTGGGATAACATTTTATCAACAAAAAAGGTAAATTAAAAAATCAAATAACTTTAAAGTTTAAACTATTTTTTTTTAATCAAATAATTCAATCTGCTTAAAGGACTTGAACTTAATTAAATTGCGAAAATTTAAAAGAATTAATTTATTAACAAATTAATAATAGCGAACATCAAATGTTGAATAGAATATTTTTATGAAAATTTTCGAAAAATTTTTTCTTCCAAAATAAATGTATTGTTTAGAATTTTAGTAAAAATAAATTATCTTTAAAATTTTCGAAATATTAATTGTTAAAAAAATTTTTTGTTGTTGAAAAACTACGAATAAAACAAGTCAATATTAGCTTTTATTTTCAAGAGAAAGAATAACAAAAAAATTAATTTTTTTTAAAATTATTATATACCAGACTTAAGATTTTTAAAATTTACAAGCACTTGATTTGTTTATTTTTGTTCTAACTAAAAGGCAAAGCGAGTGCGAATGTCTTCTAGTCTTTTTGATACTTCATTCGGAGTGCGGTCAAGTTCTTCAGCAATTGTTTTTTGTTTGGCAATATCAAGATTTGAAAATTTTTCGCACAAATCTCCATCTATGATACTTTTAACAGGATAATAAAAAGATCTAAATGAAGTGTGATCCCTTCCACATAGAGTTGGACATTCGGTTCGCATATGCATCTCTAAATGCTGAAAAAAATCTCTATCTTCGTTTGAATTGAATGGCACCAAAATTCCAATAGATCCAGACAGTGTGGTATATACCAATGCATCATTGCCTCCTGGTATCAAGCTTGTTTTTTGAAGACTTGTAATTGTTTCGCCTACAAAAAATGAACACAGCGTATCTGCTTTTTGTGGTGCACCGTTCAAAAGACCTCTATCCCAGAGACCTTTGTCTCCAGTCGGATCAACCATTACTTCGTCTGTAGTTCCTGGAGGTAGACGAATCTTAAAGAGAAATTGTAGAAACATTTTTGTGGATCAAATAAAGTTATTTACAATTGACAAGTTTCCAAATTTATCACCAATAGACACCGTATTAAAGTCTAGAAGAGCCATTGAGGTCACAAACCTGGGCAGGGTATCATCAGCAAAAATGATAAATTGATTTTCATCGGGTTTGTGTCTGACAAAAAAACAGCTCTCCTGGGAATCGCAAACATATATTCTTGGTCCAATAGTTTGAATTTGGCAAACAAAATTCGACAATTGTTTGGTTTCACATTTTCTTAGCAGTTTACTTTTTCCAATTTCATAGATTCGCAAGTATCGGCCCACGCCGACAAGAACTCTTCCTTGAAAAGCGCAAATCGCTCCAGGCACGTCTTCCACCTGTGTTTTATGAACTAATTCCAATCTTTGTCCATTGTCAGTCAATAGATAAGTGTATATATATCCGCATGTACATGATTTGGGATTCAATTTTAAGTCTAGTGCTACGCCAATTAGAAGATAAGTATGATTGGTTGGTCGTGCAGAGAATTTAACCAATGCTATGCTAAAAGCAGCCTCATTTTGTTCTAATTCAACCAAAGCCTTGGTATCTTTGCTTACTATGTCGGAAATTCTAATAGCCGAGGCCCACATACCTGACGCTGCTTTGGGCGCACCAAAAGTCTGCTCGGGCAACTTGGTCAAAATAAATGCATTTGCCATCTCAATAGCAAGTCTTTTTTCATCTGTGTCAGCATCTTGGATCATTTGTTGAGCCATTTGTTCCTTTTTTTCTTGCCTAGTCTTGTCTGTGTAGCTCAAATGATCTGTCTCAATCGAAAAAATGATTCCATGTTCATAGTTGACAGCAAATTTTCTAGGCGTATACTTCAATTGCCTCACTTCTTGATTGAACACGGCACCCAATTTTTCCAGAGCCAAAATTCGTAAGGTATTTGCTGAAATTGCAACAATGCCCTCAGGACATTGTTCACTGGCAAAGCCACTTGCATACTCCAAGGTTTCATAAGACAATGGCGTTAAATGAAAGCGTCCTTGGTACATGTAGCTGAGCCAACTTCGGCTAGACAGAGCCAATACGGCTTCGGCGCCTTGAATATTAATTTTAAACAATTTAACTTGTCTAGAGCCCAAATACCGAGTCCTGGTATCTAAGAGCTCGCCTGTGGTTGAATCAAGCACTGTTCTCAAGAGAGCACCATTCTGAAGGCCGATGTTAAGGAAAAGCGTTGATTGCTGGTGCTGTTCCAAGCTCACATTGCCATAATTTTCGTAATCAAGACCTTTCATTTCTACAATGCAAAGACTCTCGGCAGGAGAGGGCAAGCCTTGAGAGGCTAGTGGCATCAGGCAGTCTTTAGGATCAAGAGATATTATTCTGACAGTGTCATCGTTGAGTCCAACTGCCAGAAATCTTGTTCTTAGTTCTCCATTGGGCACCGAAGCTAATGCCATGCACACAACATCTGTGCCCATGTCTTTTCTTTCAGTGTATTCATTCAATTGGCCAGTGATGTCCATTTCGAAGTAGACCAATTCGCCACCAGTCAGAGCAATTACCACTTGACGCTGATTGATGGCACATTTAACAATTTGCTTTTTGCCAGGTGCTCTCCACTCATTGACTCGTTTGTCAGCACGAATGTGCCTAATGCCTTCCAGATAGACTTGTATCAATGCGTTTTCTCCCAATTGTGAGCAAGAAATGGTCGGCATTGTTCCCAAAAATCCAGAGTCGGTCACTTCCTCGACAGTTTCGCCAATACTTAGCACCAAAGTGGCGTTCAAGAAAGAGACAATTATGTAAGAGTCAAATTCGTCGTCAGCTCTCTTTTTAACTGTCCATACAGCATTTGGATTTCCTGGAAGTTCGCTCACAGCCATTTCAGACACTTCTAGGCCATGTCTAAGAACTCTGAGTGTAGATCTTGGTCCACGTCCACAAGCAACATAGAGTTGCGGCGTGTCTTCGTTTGCCAAATCGGCTATTTGACATGTTATAATGGGGGACAAGCTGTCCAATTCGTCCACCAAGACCAAATTTTTAAGCGCTCTTGCTTCAAAAAAAAAAGTCTCATCTTCTTCGAGAGGCATCGCTGAACTGAATTCAGGCTCTTCATCATCGTCACCAAGATGAGCAATTTGATAGAGATAACTTTAGAAAAAAAAAATTTACCATTGAATCAATTTGACTTGATCATAATCAGAGACTACCAAAATTCAGAGTTGGTCAAAAGTCAAAGTTTAAGGTCAGACTTTGACTTTGAAATTTTTTTAAGCTCAAGTTAAAGTCTGACTTTCAAAAATATAGACAGTTTTAAAGCTAAAAGAGATTCAGACGATTTGAAAATTTAAAAATTTTCAATATTTAACTGAAATATAAATTTTTACAGCGTCTTCTATTAAAACATTAATATATTTTCCCTATTAAATCATCTTTTTGTTTAAAATTTTAACTTAAATTTAGGTGTTAAAGAGGAGCAGAATACAATCACTTTATTAAACTAATTTTTTTTAAATGAACTCTTCTATTATTCCACATTTTTCTTTTCCATTTTTAAATCGGTTTCCTTTTTAAAAACGTTTTTTTCTAAATCTAAAACTTTTTTTCTTCTATAAATTAATTAATTTTTTTTAAATATCAGTTATCTTTTTTTTATTTTAAAATTGAAAACCCAGATAATCTTACTTATCAACTTGTTTTTAAATCTCAAAATAGCGACCTAACTCAACTTTCCATGCAAAATAAGCCAAATTCTATCAAAAAAAAACTATTCCACTTGTTTTTAAATTTGGATTTACAGATGTTTTAAAAAAATGTTAGAATTTTAAGTAATCTTTTTAATAAAAGAAAAAATTTTATAAAAAATTATATATTTTATTTGTGACTTAGACTTAAAACTGTGACTTATAAACAAGTCTGATTTGAAATCTTTTGAAGAACTTTTTTTTGATTTTTTAAAACAATTCAAATTTAAAAATAATAGATAAATTTTTTCGGATTCTTAACATTATTAAAATTTAAGAGAATTTAGAGAATTTATAATAATAATCAAAAAAATTTTAAATTTATTAAAATCAAAAAAATAAATAATTAACTGTTTGTTTATTTCATTTTTTAGTAGAAAATTGCCTGTTAATTTAAGAAATTTGTTTTTTGATTTTTTCATTAATTAAATGATGAAAAAAATTTATTTTCTCATAGATAATTAATTAATTTTTTAAATATTAGTCATCTTTTTTTATTTTAAAAATGGAAAACTCAGCTATTTCCTACTTCTCAGCTTGTTTCTCAAAATAGCGACCTTACTCAACTTTCCATGCAAAATGCAAACAATTTGACGACTTTGACTAAGCCAAATTCTATCAAAAAAAAAACTATTCCACTTGTTTTTAAATTTGGATTTATAGATGTATTAAAAAAATGTTAGAATTTTAGTTATCTTTTTAATAAAAATTCAAAGTCAAAGTACAGATTTGACTTTAAAAAATAAAAATTCAAAGTATACCTATTTGGTGATCAACTCATGTTTAAATCATTTAGATAAAATGCGTGACTCTGCTATTAATTAGCACGCCTCGCAGTACTTCTAGAATCAGAATGGAATTCTTTTCCAGAAAATAAATTCCAGGAGTTAAAAACATTAATTTGAGTAAATTTTACGTATTTTTTCACATTTATAACTTTATTTATGCTTTTATAAAAAAAATACAAATTTATTTTCACAGATTAGGAAAATTTTTTAAGGACGATAATTACCCCTATATAAAAAATAATTAGTCAAATTTATGCAATTTTTTTATTTTTTTGATAATTATTTCATTGTAAAAAACAAAATTACTAAAAATTACTTAGTTTATTGCAAAAATTATTACTTTTTCTAACAAATGCCTACTTATGACTCATCATGGAAAAGAAAAAGAATCATTAAAAAAGTACCAAATATTACTACTTATCTGTTAAGGAAGTAAGTTATAAACTAAATACGGACTATGCCAAAGACTCATAACAAAAATTACAAGAAGATTTCGATGAGTTGTCTGCTCATATTAGAGAAATTAGAATTGTTAAGTTTAATAGAGACGACTGGACAACATCGACTTGTACTTGTAGTAACTATATAAAAAATTATTTTTGTTATCATTTGCTAGTCTTAGCAGTAGTAGAAAAGTTAATTGAAGTTCCAAATAAGTACAAAAAAACAAATGAAGAGCCAAAAGCAAAACGCGGTCGTAAGGCTAACGCAGAAAAAGCCTTAGTAAGGCAATAAGTAGTTTTTTATATTAACTTTTTATATTAACTATTTTTGACAAAGACTTAAATATTTTTTTCATTTATCAAAGTAAAATATACATGCTTTTTTTTCACCATGTTAAATTTACAGAGCTTGCTTTTGACTTTTAAAAGAAAAGTTATAAGAATTTTTAACTTTTTGTTCTGTTCTATTGTACTAAATTTCACAAAACCAAAAAATGTAGATAATTGTATTTTTTAAAAACAAAATTACTTATATTATCAATTCTTTAATTTCGCGAGGCTGAGAAGAAGGACTAAGATCCATTCTGAGTAGCCTTGGGAAGGAAAAATTCCTTAAATTATACTATAAATAAATCAACCAAAAGAAACTATTACATAATCTATTGGTGAAGTAGAAGAAAAAAGAGAGAAGAGTCTACGGAAAGTTTAATTGACATCAAGAAAATTTAGAACCTGTCACATCACAAGCAAAAAAAAGCGAGGAAGACCTGCAGGTTTAAAAAATAAACAAAATATTTTAAATCAATTTGCTAATGGCTCTAAAAATAAAAAAAAAACGGACGTCAGTAAACCTCACTACAAATTTTAAAAAAAATATCACAAATTCAGTAAAAAAATCACTTTTCCATTAAACAATAATTGTTTCACAAAATTCTTAAAAAATATCTAATACAGCGAAAATGTCAATAATTCATTTATAATTTCACTAATTAGATAAAAATATAACAAAAACAGTACTCAATTAACTAATTAATTACTTTTCGATATTTTTCAAAAAATTAAAAATACCAAATATAGCGAAAATTTTAAAAATTAATTTATAACTTATGCAATATAAAAATAAATTTTCTTCTTTTTTTTTTACAAATAATTTAATTTCTTAAATATAATTGTAAATAAATTTTGAATAAAATCTGAATGTCTTCTGAGGCAAAATCAAAAGAGAGTGTATTGCTTGATCCAGTTGACGATACACTAAACGTAGAGGTAGAAAATTTGTGAGAAGTGTAACGCGGAAATGTTAAAAAAAGGGGTCTTTATTGTCCAAATGGGCGTACAAAAAAAAAGTAGTTAATTTGTGTATTTTTTTTATGTAATAAGATTTTACTTAATTAGTGAACAAAATAAATAATAAAAACTGAATTAGTTAATTGTTTATTGATTTTGTTATTTTTTTACTGAATTAGTGGAGATTTTTACTGGTTTTGTGGTAAAATATTATTTGTGCTCAAAAAAAACTAATTTATACTTAAAATATTTTTTTTATTTTTAATTAAAAACTAACTTTTCTGTTCCTTCTTTGATACCTAAGTCTGATATCAATAAAAAACAAAAAAACTTTTAATAAAATAAAAATGACCACTAAAAGAAAATATCTGACACCTTTAAAAGCAATAAAGAATTTTGGAGCATCATTTAGAGCACATATTTACTTGAGCATACTTTGACAGTCTCTGATCAAAATTTAACTTACTGGTTTCCAAATTCACTTGCCACAAATAAGAATCCAGTTTTTAGGACACACATTGCAGTGGCCACCGGAACAGTGTCAAAATATTTTATTCGAATCTCAGTCACAAAGCCGTCATCTGTCTTCAATGTAATTTTAAATAAGTCGCCTTGTTCAGATTGAACGAGGAAAAAAAACATTGATTTTGTTTTGTGGGTTGCGCTGCTCACAAAAATCATGCCTCGATTAACATTATCCAAATCATTCTTGAATTAATTTTAAAAAATTTGAAAAAAATTTTATAAAAATTAAAAAAAAAAATTTTATTAAAAAAATTCAAAAATAGATACCCTTCTTTTTGGTATGGGACATTTAATGTCTAATTGGTCTCCAAAATTTTTGTAAATTATACAATTTTCACAGCAAACAAGCACACCACTTGGCCCTTCAGACCCCCCAGGTACCGATATAAGCATATTGGCGTACTGATCAAGCGGTTCGGAGAACTTTCTAACAACATGATTGAGACCAAGATCAAGCTCGTAAAATGTTAACAATTGTTTTGTCTGACAATATGCGTTGCCCGTATGATCTTGATCAGCCTCTTCATAGTCAACTTCTAGGCAACCAAACATTGGATTTTCAAAACCCACATCTATACCAACAATATTGAAGCAAATGGTGTTTGATTTGTGGGCTTCTAGTGGCGATGAGATTGTCAAACGAGCTTGAGAATCCCTATTCAAAATGTACACTAATTTTTGCTTTTCTACGGCACCTATCATGAATGCTCTTCCTTTTGGGTCAGTGGCTAAGTATTGTCCAGGAACTATGCGTCGACAGCCCGTTTTGCCCATAGTTTCCTGATGTACCTAAATATAAATTTAAATTTTTTTCTATTTAAATTCTTTATTAGATAATAAATTACTTTTTCTAGAATATTTTTTTGTGAATTATATTCGAGGATAACAACACGACCCGAATCAGAGCCGATTATTATGTAATCTTTTGTTCCTCCGGTTAATCTGATGGGAAGTAGACAGCGGACAATCGCAAAGACCTCTTCTGATAAAAGAGTGTACACTTTTCCTGTATTTGGATCATGGCGAAGAACTTCGATAATTTTTCCACGAGAAATTACTATTTCTTGTTGTTTAGTGCCAGAAAAATTTCCATGAATTGCCAGCTGTATTGCAGTAGCCTTTTGTAAAGTCAAGTTATACAAATACATTTAAAGCAAATAGTGTGACTCTAATTTTCTTTTAGTTACTTTTTCAACAAAAATTGTAGATTGTTATAAGTTACTTTTTTTTAAATCATACTGTTTAAATTTAAAATTACTTTGAATCGGAAAAGTTTCATAGATTTTGTCCGATATTTCATTAAATTAAAAAAATAATGGTGACATTTTCTCAATAGAAATCATTTAACTGCAAATAATATTTGGAAAAAATTATTTTCTATTTCGAATGGATTTAATTTGGCCTATAGTGTTTTTATCACTATTTTTCAGAGTTGTTTAAAAGTCACAAGTCTCAAGTCCAAGTCCGGACTTTTAATTTTTTTTTATTTTTTAAATAAACTTAACATTAGTTTTCATTAAAAATACATCAAAACTATTAACTTAAACTATTAATTTATTGCTGCTCATCCAGCAGTCAATGCCTGCTTTAAAGCTATTAACATTGGGGGCTTCAACTAATTGATTTTGCAGCGAGTTCCATATGCTAGCGGTTCTGTTGAAAAAAAAAGTTATCTCTATGTTGGAGCCTCGAAATTTCTTTGTGATATTTAAAGCAGTGACCTCTTCCTTGGTTTTTAGTGACATTAAAATTGTTGCTTTTTTCAAGCAATTCTATTCCATGCATGAACTTGTATAATTGAATTTGATCACCTCTTTTTCTTCTTTCCATCAGATTTGGAATGTTCAAAGCCTTCAATCTGCTTTCATACGGTTTGTTTCTAATTGCAGAAACAAATTTCGTAGCTCTGCGTTGAATCCTTTCAACATTCTCACATTCATACTTAAGAATTGGAGACCATTCAGGCACAGCAAATTCCAAAAGAGGACGAACAAAAGTTAAATACAGAGATCTAAATAACTTACAATCAAAACGAGCAAATGATTTCCTGATGCGACCTAGCATTTGATTTGCTTTGTTTGTAGCCTCTAACACTTGATTTTTCCATTTCAGATTTGTATTAAAAATAACTCCAAGATCACTTTCGGTTTCTGACGTTGATAGCTGCTTACCATTGATAAAATAAGGAAAATATTTGTTTTTATGACCATAATGCATGACCACACATTTTGATGTGTTGAAGAGAAGAAGCCAACCTTGAGTCCATTTTAAAACTAGATCTAATTGTGGTACACCGCTAAAAATATCAACCCAATCCGACAAAATTTCTCCTTGAACAACTCGTTGCCTTCTATTTTTCAAGGAAGCTTCAATCCATTTTAGTGTCAGACCACCAAAGCCATACGCTTTCAATTTAGCTGTTAGTCTTCTGTGCGGAACAGTATCAAATGCTTTCGCAAAATCCAGCAGAATCACATCAACAGGGATACTTTTATCTAGACTCATTGAGATGAAATCTAGAGTTTCCAGAAGATTAGTGGTACATGACTTTTTCTTGACAAATCCGTGCTGTTCTTTAGATATAATATTATTTTTATAAAGATAATCTTCCATTTTGGTTCTTATTATGCTTTCCATAATTTTGCACGGAATTGAAGTTAAAGACACAGGATGATAATTGCTCAGCATTGATTTATCACCTTTTTCTATTTGGAAAAAATTATTTTCTATTTCGAATGGATTTAATTTGGCCTATACTGTTTTTATTACTATTTTTTACCACTTTTTTATCCTTTATTTTTATTATCTTCACCAGCATAAATTTACTTACAGTGGTGCTACGATAACTGTATTTTACGTAAATTTAACCTTGTAATATTCTTAAAGTGTTAGTACGTTTAGATGAAGAAAAAAATTTAGTAAAAACTAGAAACAATATTAACACTAGAAGCACCGATTTTTTTGCTTCTTAAAAACACCAGAAATGTCATTTTGACATCTTTTTTATTATTTCAAATTTATATATTTTAAATTAATTACATCCTAAGATACATAAAAAATTATTTATTGATTGTCTGTTTGGCAATTTTTACATATTAGAGATCTTTCATATAAACACATACCGCATGTAATTTTACCGCATTTATCACGTATTTCATGTGCTTTATTCGTCGACTTAACATATTTTTTAAATCTAAAAACTCTTTTTATATTAGAAAAACCATTAAAAAATATTAGATGTCATATTGACGTCGTTGGTGCTTCTTGATATAGTTCTTAAAATTAAAAGAAAAAAAATTTAATCTTTATATTATTAAAATATTAAATTTTGCATTAAAAAACTTCTAAATTTATACTTATATTTAATGCAAATACAAATATTAGTTCAAAAATTGTGATGATCTAAGACATCAATTATGTCATTTTGACATCACCGGTGCTTCTAGTGTTTAGTTAACAAAATTTGAAATTCTTCAATTAGTGAATGAAAATTTTAAAAAATTTCAAGAACTTTTATAATTCAATAATAATTAGCTAAAATCATCATAGATGAAAATTTGGAATTTGAAGACTTTCTAAAAGGAATAGAGGATCATGAAGATTCGTTAAGATCAGAGATAGTGACTCGACATTTTTGAGATGACTGAGTCTGAGTCAGAATCATTAAGTTATAAAAAGAAAAAAAAAAAAAAATTTAAAATAAAGTTAAATAAGATTAAAAAAAAAAATATATTAATTTCATGCCTTTTTGTTAATTCTTTTTGAATGTATTTAAAATAAATCAATTATTATTGTATCATTTGAACAATATATATCAAGGGCATTTAAAATTTAAAAATAAATTTTATAAACAAATTTTTATTAAATATATTCCTTTAATCATAACGAAGTCGTTAATTATAATCATGATTCATGAATATGTATTCTTGTTGTATTCAAAAATTCATCTAAGAATTTTTTTAAAATGCACTCTAAGAATATTCTGAAATGCATCGAGAATACATAAAGAATACATAGGCATATATTTTCGAAAACAGTGATGTATTTCTTTAAAAGTTAAGCTAAGAATACTGTAAAGTCTTGATTTTGGACTCTAGGGATTTAAGCCAAGAAATGAATAAAACAATTTAATTCAGTTAAAAGTTTATTAAATGGAATCCGAAGTTATAACAATAATGTAGTGGTTTAAATAATAGCCAAGCAAGCGCTTTAGCTGCAGACCTCATAATATAACAACTAAATAATAAGTAGAGATGTGTCAAGACTTGGGTCTTAAAAATACGTATTTTTGAGTATTCTGGAATACAAAATTCAAAAATTAATGATGTTTTTCTTTCAAAAGAATACTTAGAATACTTAAAATTAAAAATACATATATGTATTCGAAAAAACATGCCTATGTATTCCAGATTACATGGTCAAAAACTATGTTTGTACGATTCATGTATACCAAACTAATTGCTAAGATTTTTTTGTTTTTTTTTTAATTTCTCCTAAAATAAAAAATAAATTACTGAAAATAATAAAAATATTACCAAATATCTATTAATTAAAGGAGAAATTTGAAAAAATAAAAAATCTCTCAAATCCACAAAAACTCTGAACAATCGGTTTTTCTTGATCCTCTTGGCGATTTTGATTTTTAGGTAATTTTGCTTAAATTCTGGTAAAATTACGAAAATTTGCAACGCTAAAATATTTATAATTTAAAATTTAGGTACTTTGTTTTAAGTCAGTTATTTATTTTTAATAAATATCGTTAATTTAGTGTTAATTAATTGGAGATTTCATTCAAAAATTAAAGATTGTTGAAAAATGGATAGAAATTTAAGAAGAGTGGCTTATTTAATACTGATTTCCTTGTTTTTAAAAATAAAAGTTTATTGAATCAATTATAAAATAACAACTTTATAAAAACAATACCAAATTAAATAAATAAATTAAAATTTATTTATTTAATTTTGATTGAATTTAGTTAAGTTTAATTTTAAGTTTAAATTTTATTTAGAAAATATACCAACATTAAATAAGTTACTGTCAATAAATACATGACCCATACAAAATTTCGGCTTTATTTCAAAAAATCTGTTTAAAATTCCATAAAAAGAGAAAAAAATTCTAATTAATTTTTTATTTCCAAAAAAAACATTCATTGCCCAAAGCTATGAATACTCATCCCAAAACTAAAACTTTGTGGAAATAAACTGTTTACAGTACATGCTATATACCGGCCAGATAAATCATTAAAACATTCGGCACAACATTTAATCAGTAACTGTAAACTCTGTCTTTTTCATGATGACAAGTTTTGCTCATTAGTTTAAGACGTTTGTTTTAATTAGCATGGACATTTATGTGCTCTTGAGCACTAAAAGTACCACTACCGATTAATCCGTTTTAATTAAAAAAATTTTAACATTAAAAACTATTTTTTGTTTATTTTTTCACAATAAATTATTAAATAATTAATAAAAAATTATTTTTTAAAAATTGCAATTCTAAAATAAATTTCTCTTTGATCAAAGCCAAACAATGAACATAATTTGCACGCTAAACACATTAGAAATGAAGCTAAAAACTCCAAAACAAGCATTCTACTCGCATTTGAATAGAAATTTTTGATTCTAAATTTTAAAATTAAGACGCTTTGCAAAAGCTCTGTTATAAAATAGAATAAATATAAAATTACCTTTAGACATTTAAGGCAAAAATGTTGGACAAATTTATTGATTTGACAAAACCATTTCAAAAATTCTTAGAATATCCAAAAGAATACAACCCGAGAGTCCATGGTCCCTACAATCCTGCTCAATACTATGGCAAACGTAATTTAAATTTTTGTTAATATTTTTAAATTTTAAATAATGAATTCTTAGCTGATCCTTTGAGTGAGGTAAAAGTGGGCGAATTTGGACAATGGTTGGGTAGACGTAACTTTTCGTTGCCAGCTATTAGATCAGCTTTGGGTCGCGCTATGTGGAAATACAGGCTAAAATACATCGCTCCTAAAAAAGCCAATGCAGCTTTCATTTTCCACTTCATATTTGTCACTTATACGCTAAACTACTTTATCTATGAATACCCAGTGAGAAGTAAGTAGACTGCTACTTTATCTTTTTCAATTCAAATAAATTTTTATCTTCTTAAAGAACACCACACTTGGGCTATTTACCATTAACTGAATTCGTCTAAATAACCGAACTGTTTTACACAGAACTATTTCAAAAAAAATAGATTATTATTTAATAAATAATTTAAAAGATTTTAATTTTAAATTTTATTTTGAAATATTTTTCAATTAAATTTATTTTGTTTAATTGTTTAGAATTTAAAAATATTTAAAAAAAAATTAAGTTAATGAATTTATATTCTGCTGTGTTTAAGTTTTTAATTTTTTTAAGAGAACTTTTTTATATTAGTCAGACTCTTTTATTTTGTCTAATTTATTATTTTAAATTTCAAATTCAAAGACATTGTGTTAGCAAAGTTATCATACTAACAAATTAGCTATCTTAGCCAGTTTGGACTTTGCTTGAATGGACATCTAATGTTGAAAGTTCAATTCATTGAAGTATTTTCATAGAAATTTTTTAAAGTGATGAAATAAAGTAAAAATAATTCATAGAAAGCTTACCATAGAATTTGTTTCAGAAAAGCAATCTCTCGTAATTTTTCATACAAAATAAGTTGAATAAATAATTTTTCAGCAAAATATAATTTATGATCATATTTCAGCTCAAATTTGCTCAATTCCAATTGCAATGAATAAAAGTTAAAAAATGTAATTTTAAAATTTATGATGCTTTTTAAAACCTTTTAATTTTGAAAAAAATTAAAACAATTTTTAATAAATCAAAAGTAAATCTAATTTTATCTTATATAAAATATAAATCAATTCTTATGTCTTTGAAAAATAAATTATATATTCACAGAAAAAAATCCAAGAGCTTCTTTTTGGCATAGTCATGGATTTCTAAACTGCTCTTTTGCTGTCGAGAATACAACTATGAGAGGCTCTTTTCGAAAGATAGAATTCAAGCTAGGCATGAAATGCCATGGAAAGAGTTTTCAATTAAAAAATAAATAAATTTAATTGTTTTGTATAATTTTTGTGAGGTTTAAATTTTTAAAAAATCATAAAAAAAACAAGAATTTTTTTGGGAAAAAGAATATAATTTGGCAATTAACTTTTGATTAAGCTTTTAAAAATAGTTTATTTGATTTTTTTAGATTCTTTTAAATGCCTTGTCAAAGTAAAAAGGAAAATTTCATTATTTGCCATGTCATTTTACAAATTGACAGTAATATATATATTATATATATTTTTTTTAAATATTGAAGAAAATATAAAAAAAATTTATGATTCTCAATTAAATTTATAATTCTAAAATTTTTGATTTTATTTTTAAATTTCGCTTAAGAAACTAATTATCCTGAATTTTTTTGTAAAATTTATCGTTTTCTCAAAAATTAAATCAAAACAAAAACATAATAAATAATAAATTGAAAAAAATATAATTTTATCACAATTTAGATAATATTAGTTACCCAAAATTATATTTATTTTGGTAATTAAACTAAAAAAATAATAAATTACCAAATAAAATTGTATTGTCATCAAATCTTACAAGTAGAAAGGTCAATTGAATATTTCAACGAATCTATTTAATAATATATTTTCACAGTTGTTTAAAAGTCACAAGTCTCAAGTCCAAGTCCGGATTTTTAATTTTTTTTTATATTTTAAATAAACTTAACATTAGTTTTCATTAAAAATACATGAAAACTATGAAATATAACTTAGAAAAATTTTTGCATATTTTAGAATAAAAAACCTAAAAAAAAATTCAAAAATTTCAGAATTGCCGGCAAGTTTTTCTGTAATATGTCTGTAGTCTTAGACTTTTCAACATCTCTGTATATTTTATAATTAGTATAAAAAATCTAATGACCTAAGACAATTTCTAACTTTTTATTATTATTATTATTATTTCAATGAACGCCTTTAAGGCGATGTTAAAAAGAAAAAAAACAAAAAATAAAATAAACACGTTTGGAGAAATTTTTTATTTCGATCTAGGCAAAAATTCAATCCAAAACTTGGAGGATCACCAGTTCATCGATGGATTTCCACTACAGGTAATAAATTTTCTTTCTTATCCTTTAATTTAATGGGACTTGGTAAATTCTACAAGTATTTTTCTAAAAGTCTCATTGCCTATATTTTCTAAGCATTCTTTGATGGAGTCAGTTATCTCATTCTGATTTTAAGGAATAAAATTTCGACTTGTATACAACTTGAAATTTTTTTAATAAAAATCTAAAAGAACAGAGTTTACTTTTTTAATTTTTGCGCTTTTTGACTAGCTTCATCAACAAGTCGTTTATTATGCTAATAGATTTCATCCTTATTTAATTGATACCATCGCTAATATAAAATGGACGAGTCATCACTAGAGTCCTGCAAAATTAGAAAGTGTCAAGAATGATATTGCTCTTGGCCATGGCGTCCAATTGCTCCGAATCATTGAGGAAATTGTCCAAAATGCATCTGCCATCATTGGCAGCAGTAGGATTAATTTTAGCTGTATTTTTTCTAATCCTGTCCAACTCATCTTGCACCACTTTGATGTACTCAGAGTACGGCAAGTTAAACTGTTGCTTGGTCAAAACCTATTATACTTTATTAATGGCCAGCTGGATTTCTGGACGGTCTGGGCTGAGTTCACTCTAATGTGATTCTCTTCTATGTGATTTAAAATCAATGGGGTTCATTAACAATCGAATATTCCTTTTGAATATCAAAGTTGTCCTCATTTTGGTTTTGTTTGTCCTCTGTTTGATCTAATTTTATTTTGGTGTTCATATTTTTTTAAAACATTAATTTATGTATCTGCTGCACTAAATTTGCTAATAAATTCTTTTAGAAAATAAAAAAATTCTTAATTAAATAAATGTATTTTATTAAATGAACTAATTTAGATAATTAAAATGACAAAAGTTATTTTCTAAAAATAAGCTTGCCTAAATATATGACTTAAGATTTGTTGAATTTAAATATAAAAATGATAATTTAAAATAAAAAATATGTTCAATCCAAAATCAAATTGTCCGTGGAAAAATAAATTTGTTCAGCTATTTTTTCCTCAAGTCCAGTCAAATAAGAGCAGTTTTGAGATTTTGAAAAATTACGTAAACTTGTTTCTTCGTCAGCATTAATCGAACAAAAAACTTGTGAAGAAATTCCCTCTGAATAAATGATTGCTCTATTTTTTAATTTTGAATTAAACTCTTGACTTATCAGAGGTTCTAGCACTTGTCCTAGCTGCATGTAAATAACCAGAAATGGTTCGATTATATCTGATCTGCAGATTTGGATCTTTTTCAGTTTGTTCATTTGAATTGGCGTGATTGTTGCATGCAACTTTGTTTGCACCAATATCACTGACATTTGTTCAAAAGTGTTCTCATCTAGACTATAAATGATAGGAATTACAAAGTCAACTCCAGGTTCTGTTTTGACGCACTGGATAGCACAACACCGCTTAATTAAATTTTTCAAGTTGAGTTTTTCTTTACTACATTTAGCCCGAACAAAGTGATTAAATCTAACATAACCATTGAGTAACTTATTAGATTCATTTAGATCAAGCTGGTTTCTTATCGTTTCCAGACCAATTTGACCATATAAATTTTTGATAAAAGACTCAACTTTGATATAAGAACAATATTTTCTAATTAAGTCTAAAGTGTCATCTAATTCAAGCTGATTAACCGAAGCATCATAAGCTTTCAAGAGGAGAATTTTGCTTATTGTTTCACCTTTATCACCCTGGTCAACAATTGAATTTAACACTGCTTGGTTAAGATTGTTTATCAAAAAAAATAGACCAGATTGAATCATGTTATTAGTGCTAATTGTTTCGTTAAAATAAGTTGCAGCCGCGTTGGACAAAAACGGTTCCGAAGGATATTCAATTCTAAATATGTTCTTTTCATAATTGGCATATGTGCAAACAGCCATGTTCTTGGCCACTAAATCCTGACATGTAGAAGTAAGCAGTGGTCTGATTGTTCCAATGCGACAACTGAGAATAGCCAGAGAGTCATTAATTGTGAACTCATTAAGTTTTTTGATTCCGCCACCAACAAGCTTTTCTTTTGCCAGACTTACAAAATCTTTACAGCCTATTTGGTTATACTTTTTGTCTGATTGCTTAGCCTTTAACAAAGAGCCCCACAGGGGTCTGCCAAACGAGCAAATATTTTCGAAAATCATTGAGTCCTTTGGGGTTTTTATTGCCTCAATGTCAACATATACATCCCAATTTGGTAGGAGATAAATTGGTTCTATCAAAATAGATTGAGATGCTCTCTTAGACGGATCGAACCATTTGTTGGGCATAAAACTGCTTAGACTTGAAAATGTATCCAGAAAAAGGACAAATATTTTTTTGTCTCGATTCATTTCTGAAATTAGACTGCGCAATACAAAATAGTTGGGCTTAATGAACAATTCATCTGATTTAGGGTCAGAGTCAGGTTTGAGTAGAGAACTTGCTTCATCAAAAACAAATACCAAAGGCTTATTGTTCACATAATCAATTAGTTGGTCAGTTTTTGGACAGTTACTTTGAAGCTGTTTAATGTTATTTACAATGAGTTCATAATGTTCAGAAAAAGTGGACTGACCATCAAAGCCATTTGAAAATTTTTTGAAAAACTCTTCATGTGAAATTAATGGATTTTTGTTTAAATAATGAAAAAACATGTTAAAATAGGAAATAAAATATTTTCTAGCTGATTGTTCACTAGTAAAAAAGTCAGTCAAGTCTTTGGCCAAATAGCTTCGTTTAGGATAGCCTGATCTAGATAAGCTTGATCTTAGACAGCAATAAACAACATAGGCTTTTTTGGACAAATTTTGGCAGGCCCTTGATTTTCCAAATCCTGACGATTGACAAACTGTTGTAAAAAATCCATACACTTGAGTTAAATTATTCCAACAATCGACTATTTTTTCAAAGATGTAATCTTCCGGTTTTAAATTCAATTTTTTATACTCAAGAGTAAGTGTTTTTTCAAAACTATCTATTATCAGTTGTATAACAAGCTTTTCTTCTGGCTGCTTTTTTTCATTTAGTCTTTTATTTTCAAACCAGTCAAAGCATTTGAGCAGATCTTTAAAAAATTGAATCTAATAAATCATATTTTTTTTACATAAATTTCTAAATTCTTTATAGATTAGAACAATAAGAAAAACAGATCAAATTTTTTTTTTAAATTATTTTCAAAAAAATTTACCATCTAAAATAGCAAAAAATAAACGAAATTGAAATTCTTTAATTTTTACTAAAAGTGATAAATAAATGTAACGTTAAAAAAAATAAATCATGGATTTGAGCTAGGGCTTCAGTGTTGTGCTTCTATTTACCACCTAATTTAAGTTCATCGCCAAATCATTATTCTGGATGGTTGCTACCATTCATTTAAAAAATGGAACCTGGAATTGTTACAGCGATTATCTTCCTATGGGAACGTGCCATGACTCACAAGTCTAGAGGACTTGAAATAAGGGCGTCAAAAGACGTAAGTAGCGAGTATAAAAAAAATTTGTTATTAGCAAAAATATATCTTATGTTGTTCTACAAGGGGTGGGATTTGTTGCAGAAAAACAAAATTTCTACTACTACTGGTTCTTAAAAAGGTAACTTACAAGCACTTTTTTTCAAGAGAACGTGGGAATGATAAAAAATGAGATTTTTTAGAAAAAAAATAAAAATTTAGTTACCTTCTAGACAACTAAAAAATATAGGATATTGTTGATGTTTTGCTTTTACCAAAAGTGATCTATGTGTCTCAGTTTTTTCGAGGTAAATTTCACTATCCAAATCGAATTTAAGAATTTCTATTCCATTTTCTTTTTTTAAATAAAAAATTGACAATTTTTTTTTTTAATTTTAAGATAAAAAAATACTTATGAATAAGACAATTTTTGATGTGGTTGTTTTCTCTATTTGTAGCAAGCATTGATCTATTAATTTGCCATCAAAAAATATCATTACATTATCAATGTTTAAATTTGTCATTTTTAATTAAATTTAATCAAGTTGAATGCGTAATCTGTGATTTTTAAATATATGAAATTGAAGTTTTTTGTTCAATTCTTTTCATTCACATGAAAAATTTAAAAAGAGCAAAGCAAAATATTCAGCTGATTTCAAAATTACCAATTTTCTCATACTTTATTTAATGTGCAAAATTTACAGTTGAAATATCCAAAATTACCCATTCATTAATTCTTAAGTTTTATGTTTTATCTTTTTAATTACAGCAATCTCTTTTTCACTTATTTTATCACTCACATGGAAATAAATGATAACTAATGTAGTCCATACAGTGTCTAAAAAAAATATTTTAAAAAAATTTAAACAGTAATAAGAAATTCATATACAAATTGATCAAGAATTCTTCTTTTTTTTGATAAATTACAATAAAAAATAATAAAAAATATTTAAAAAATACTACTAAATCATTTATTTTACCTAAAATAAATTTTCTAACACAAAATATAGAACATCATTAAGACTTAAATTGATTATTCATTTGATTTACTAAAATAAAGAAAATAAAGATTCTATTTTAGCTAAAAAAGGTGCCTCAAATCGTATTGCACCGTGTTGCAGTAATTTTTTAAATATATTTTATTGAATTTAATTTCAATTATTTAAAAAAATGTTAAATTATTTTTAAATATAATTTTGAATTTTGCAATATAATTTATAAAAAAAATTTTATTTTTTAGAACTGCCCAACAAGCAGCAAAATAACCTTGGCCAAGAGATTTGCCAACAAATTTGGCTGCATGAGACTCTCAGCTGATGAGATGGTTTGCGCAGTCCTCGACAAACAGCCTTTCACAGAGCTAACCAGGAACAAACTCTGGTACTTGATCAAGGTAAAGACTGTGCCCGATGAGCTCACCAATTGGTGCATCAAGCTGACCATTCTGGACGTAGTGTGCAGATTCGTTTTGGGTAACTTTCCGCTCACCAAGGAACATGTCAAAATAAAGACCAAGCGAAGCTTGATACTAGTCTAGGTAATCGAGCTGAAGTGAATGAAATAGCTTTTTTGAGAGACTGGTATTCGAATGAGCACAAAAATTTGGTTCAACTTGACACCACACAGTCCAAGTGGAACTTGTGGGACCAGGCAAAAAAAATTGGCTTCGATTCAGTGCGAACCATTCAAGTGTATTTGGACCGGATTAGATGTCATGAGGCGGCATGTATTGCCCATTTGTGTGTCACTTATGATGAAATGGTGAGCAGATTGGGAAACTTCAAACAGTATTGTCAGGTATCATTAGCAGTGAATGATGAATTGGGAGATTGCACACACGACATAAGCATGAACCATGTGGCAGAGTATCAAGGCTTTTTCTACAAGATGAAGTCAAAACAAGAGCTGGACATATTTTTTGCCGAGCCAGATAAGTATGTGCCATGTTATGCAGCTTAATCTGCATAAAGAACTACAACATCATAAGAACTTGAAACCAACCTGGTTGCTCATATTACATTTAGTCCTTTTATACTGGTGACAAATTAATCAAAAGCTCCGAAAAAATATAGGTAAAATATAAATAAAGCTTGATAGGGTCAGTTTTATTCTTATTTAAAGAGATAAATGGATCTTTTAATTCATATTTGAATTTTTTTAGAAATTAAATGGTGTAAAAATGAAGCATAAATTTAAAAATTGCTTATTTAATTTTTATTCATTGCAAATTGCAATTAAGCAAATTTGAGCTCATCAAATATGATCATAAATTCTACTTTGCTTAATTTTCCTTATTTCTACCATAAATGAAATTTTTATTTGACAAGAAATTATTTCAAGAGTAACTAAAACGTAAATAAATCTAAAATTTGTTCTTAAAAACAACTTTAAATAATTTAATTTAATCAAAATTAATGTTTTTGTACATATTTTTTCTAAAAAAGTTTACATAATTTCTATGAAAAAACAAATTCTATGAGTATATTTTAATGAGATATTTTCTATCAAAATGTATTCTATTAGTTTTTTTTTTTATTTTATAAGTTTTCAATCAATATTAATTTTTCTATGAATTGATACATCACCAATTTTATTGACAATATTTTCGAGAAATTTTAATTATTTGAGCCTTTTGAGTCTTTGATTGTTATTCAGTTCTAATATGCGATATGTTCTAATATTTGATCTCCTATTAATTAATCAATTTTGATCACTAAATCAATATGGTTATCACCGAAAAATTTTCTCATTCTTAAGTATCAAAAAAATAAAAAAAGACTTCAACTAAAAAATTATTTGATAAATTACAAAGCTTTGACTTTTAAAAAATTGAAAAAATTTAAGTTGTTGTTATAATTGATAGCACTTTAAAAAATAATTTGGATTAAAAATTCATTTTTTATTTTACAAATAATTTAAAAAAGTCACTACAAGATTCTGAAAAATAAAAATCTTTTAAAAAATATAAAGCTCTGCTTAATATAATTTGATTAATTTAAAAAATTCAATAAATTTACGGATTAATTCATACAATTTTAAAAAATCATTTAATTTTATTATATTTAAAAAAAATGAATGAATGAATTTATTATTAAGTAATTAATTAAGCCTCATAATATTTTATATTGTCATTTATTTTGATAAAAGTAAAGATATCAAAAAAAAGATAAAATAAAAATGAACTTATTTTTTTGGATGCTTAGAAGGGCGGCCTCGTTTTCTCATTAAAACAGTAGTTGCAGTGGTTGCTTCCATCTTTTTTGAGCTACTTAGGTACTCATCAACACCGGCTTCAGGTTGAGTTTTGTTGGGCTGTCTAATTAAGGCGCTTGCTGTTGCTGCTGGTCGTCCTTGTTTTCGTTTATGCTTAATTGGAATAGAATAAAATTCATAAGTTTTGCGAGTTATTTTAAGGTTTTTATTTGCTTAGTTTTATTTAAGTTTTTATTTATTATTTTTTAGTTCCATAAAAATTTTTGGAAGATTTGGGTCTATTTGTAGGGGATCATTTATTTTTAACTTTTAATTTTTACTTTATTGTAATTTTCACTAAAGGTAAAATTTTTATTGTCATGGTTGAAAAAGGATTCCAAAGTAGTTCATAAATAAATAAATAATCAATAAGGGTACTGAATAAATGTTTTGGTGATATAAAGCGCCAATTAGTACCTTAAAACAAATAAATTAGGATTATTCATTTTAATAAATCCTGGTTAATATCTTAGGAGTCACAATAATAGAAATAGTGGTCAGATTCACTATTTTCAGGTGCAAAAATATTATTTTATCGATACGTATTAATTTAGCCCGTTTTTCTGCCAAAAACTACTTCAATTGATAAGTTTATTTGCTGAACTGATTATTTAATAATTTTGAACTGACAAAATAAACTAATTCCGGTGATAAAATATGTATTCAAATGACAAAAATAAAAGCTAGTATATTAAAGAGATTACTGACTGATAATCACAGTTGTTTAAAAGTCACAAGCCTCAAGTCAAGTCCAGGTCCAGACCTTTTTAATTTTCAAAAGTCCAAGTCAAAGATTTGTTTCATTTTGAGGTTTTTATTACAAGATCTATGAAATATGCCATAAAAAAATGCAAATTTTTATTTTAAATTTTATTTAATAAAAAATCAAAAAAGCACTTTTCTAAATTATCTTCTTAAAAGTTCAATCAAACAAAATAAGAGAAGTCACATATTTTGATTGAAAAACATACAAATATATGTTTTTAAAATTGATTCTTCAATTTTATTTTTTCAAGAGCCTTTTTAGCTCGTAGCGAAAAGTTTCCATTCTCTATATCTAAATCTAAATAAAAATTTACAATTCAAGTCTAACTTTTATTGACAATTTTACTTTTTTCCTCCGAAATTTTTCTCAAATGAGCTATTTTATTTTTAAGCTCGGATTCCAAATCATTTGAGTCTTTATCATTTTTGGTTCTCTTGAATTTAAGGAGTCCTGGCGAAAGTGGCGGCGGCGGTGGTGGAGGAGCAGACACATTCGCACTTAGCTTACGCGAAACCATGGGAGTAGATGCATTACCTTTGGCAGTCAACACACTCGACTCATTGCTTGTCTTCTTGGAAGCCTTATTTTTAAATGATGGCATATGAATAAAAGCCTTAGCTTCGCTTATGGTAACCTCCTCTTCATCTGAAATCTTCAATTCCGCCGATGAAACGCTGCTTGTTTCATCTGAAAATTCAATAGTTACACTCTGGGTCTCATACTCAATCTCAGCTGTGATATTAGCATTTTTGGTCAAACCTTTGGCCAATTTTTTCATCTGACCAAAACTGCTGGCTGATGTTGAGTCCAAATCATTGTCGTCCGAGTTGCACAAATCTTCGGACTTGGTCAGCCAGTTATTTATTTTCATCTTAGAACTATTGTCGAAGCTAAAGTCCGGAAAACCATAGTCATCAATTTGCTTCTCAATTACTGCCTCATCATCTGAATCATGATTATTGACCATTCTTTCTATCCGCGAGCTTTTAAATTTAGGATTATACATATTTGATTTTGTCATGTTATTCAACAGCCTGTGATACTCAGGATCATTAGGTTCAACTTTAAAAATTTAATTTAATTTTTTTTTTAAATAAAATTTTTTTTTAAATAAATTTTTTTTTTATTTACAAATTTGAATTGGTGTTGAGGAAATGCAAATTTCTGGCTTATTAGTGCATCTAGCTTCAATTATAAACTTTCCAGCTTTATGAAAAAAAAATATATTTTTGTCAAAAATAGTGAATTTTTTTACTTGTTGAAAAGTATATGTTTCGGAATATGGCTATGGAGCACGATTCATCATTTACTTGAATAGGTTCCATTTCAACGCAAAGTTCTCCATTAAGGATTCCTCCACCTAGATGATTAAAATTAGAATTGAAATTATTAGGTTGCCTTTGATTTACCATGGCATATTATTTGCACCGAGTCGATAAAGACTGAGTTAGCTATTATGCTAAATGCAGGCAGAGCCTTTCCGACCAGTCCAAAAGTGATCGGTTCATTAAACCATTCCAGTTTTTTTAATGTTTGTACTTAATAGAAATTAAATTTAAAAAAAATTTGGCTAATTTTTTATTTCAAAAAAACCTTTGGTTTGAAGTTCGACAAAAAAATCCCAAAGTTTTTGCTTTTCATACTTGTTTCTTATCGGCTTGGAGAAAAAAAAATTAAAAAAAATTCATTTTGAATTAAAAAAAATACCAATTCTACAAATTGATCATATGAACAGTTTATGATTGCATCTATTTGATTCAAGTCCTTTGGAAAAAAATAAATTGCTTTAAAATTTAGTTTATTCGGAAACCTTATTAAATTTTCCATAAAAAACTCTGGTGTATTCAAGAATACATAAAAAAATGGATTTTAGAGTCTTCCAGAAAACCCAAAGAAACTTTATTTTAGTAAATCGATCGATTTGATTCTAGTGCAAAAATAAAGTTTCATAGGTACATTTTGAATTTAATTAAAAAAAATTTGATCATTTTACAAATAATTTTTTTAAAAGACTCAAGAATGCTTTCACCAAGGCTATAAATGGATATTTTTGATTTGTTCTTCATTATTTGGTAATTAGGCTTTAAATTTCTAAATTTACCTTACCAAAAATTTTAACAAATTTTAGGCTGGTCAAAATTTTCAAAAGTTTTTTGAAGATACATTTGATTCTGTATAATATATTTAAATAACTTATATAAAAAATGAAACTAAAAAGGTGCTTGATTGTTTGAACTGTTATTATTAGTTGGTTAAAAATTTTGTACCATTAATTTAATAAAATACATTGAAAATATTCTTTCATAGACTCGGCAAAAGGTATTGTGAAATTCAAATAAAAATTAAAAATTCTTCATTTTTTTATAAATTAAAATTTATAAAAACCATTGAAAAAAAATACTGCAACATAACGGGTGATGCATAAGTAAATGGACAAAAATTAAAAGCGAATATCTCAAAAAATAAAAATGATATTAAGTTCTGTTTTTTTTTCTGATGTAAAGAATTTATTTTTCAATAGAATTATGATTTTTAAATAATGAAAAAACTTCATCGTGACCGATTTTTCTGAGCTTTGCTTTGACCCCCGTCATAAGCCTCTCGTTCAGACACAGAAAGTCCCATTTTAAAAATTTTATTTTGCAATATTATAGCTAATTTTTAGTAGTTTATAAATAAATATATATATGATCCCCTGATCATTTGCATGATCGGGCAAGTTAACTTAACTTTTGTCCATTTACTTATGCATCACCCTTTAGTTCAACTTACTTTGTTGTACCTTTCTAACCAGAAAAAAAATTCTGATCTAAAAGAAGAAAAAAAAAATTAAAAAATTTTAATTTAAGTAAAAAATGTGCAACAAAGTATGTTGCACTTTGTGGTTGTATTTTTTTTAAATATTTTTCATTAACTTTAATTTAAATATATCAAAAATTGATGAATTTTTGTTCAATTTGCATATGAAATTCACGGCACCCGGCAAAATTGCAATTTAAATTTTTCATTCTTTTCAAATGAATGACATTAAATCTTCAATACATTTTAGTTACGCATTATAAGAATGATTCTCAAAAAAAATTATTTAGATAAATGTTTTATTCTAAAAATATTTTCTGAATAAAGTTTTAAGCGAAGTTTATTTTTTATTTAGGGCAAAATTCTCTTGAAAAAATCTGAAAGAAAAATATTTTTTTTATTTCTTTTTTTAAATTTTTTTATCAATTCTTTTAAAAATTATTTCAAGAGATTCTAAATATAATTTTATTCTTTAAGAAATTATAAAAAATCTTTCCCTTTGGATATTTATTATTAATAGATTTAAACATTCATATAATCCTAAATTTTGGAACTAAAATCAAATATTTTTTATCAGCAAATAATATATTTTAGAATTTTTTTTTTTTTTAAATTTGATAAAATTTTGTCTAATATTGACTCACTTGAGCCAAATCACTTAATAAATATGGAATCTAAAACCAATATTTAAAGTGAAATTATTTCAATTTTTTTAATGATCCGAACATTTTTCACCTCTTAAAATTAAAATTCTAATATTGCCTAAGACAACATACCAATATTTTCTAAAAATAAAACAGCAGAAACTTGGATTGAATTAAAAAGTAATTAATGAGCAAATTTTGACTTATTCTACAATTAATAAAAATAAATAAATATTTACATTTTCAACAAGAATGTGCTCGTATTCGGCAAGATTCATTTCTGCTAGGAGTTTGGTGATGCGGCAGTCGTAGCCGAACAGTTCAATGCCATGAAAAGTGGTCATTGGTGCACCGTGGTTGTTGGCTATTACAAATCTGAAGTAGCGCGATCTGACCAAAAAGCCGCCAAAGTCCAATGGAACACCAGCGTGACTTCGCAAACTGCTTCCGACCATTTCACAAATCAACGTTTGCACACAACACCAGGGGCCGCTGTTTATGTCTTAATTTAAACCTTACATAAAATTAGAATTTTTAATAAAATAGTTTACTCTACGCTGTTGGACACTTGCAGAAAGCATTCTTTGGCCATTTCCTCACTTTTCCATGCATATATTCGAATTTTGGTGATCACATGCTCTGACTTGAGATCGAAGATAGCCCAGTTGTAAATTTTGCCGCTAAACGAGCACATTGAGTGTGGATCTCCATCAATTAGATTTTGAATGCTGTCATACTTTTCGTTATCTCTGTAGCCAGAGAAATATTTTGGATCATTTTTGGTCCAGTTGGGATTCGGCTTGAGAAGTGGATAATTGGGAAAAACAACACTCATGTCATCTAGATTGACAAATTTTGGAAATAAATTGGCTCTGTTGTAGCCTGTATTCAGAGCGCTTAGATAAATCTCGGCCAAATCTTCGTCCTTGTTCTTTGCCAATAGCAAAGGTGTCTAAATGAAAAGCTCATAAAATTTCAAGGCTAATAATTTTGATCAATAGATCGGCATGCAAATATTTAATTAATTAATTAAATCAATTATTAATGTCATACTCAGGATATAACTACTTTAACTTTAATACAAATTCTTGAAAACCAAGTAATCTAGTATTTTTTAAAAGATGTTATTTAAATAATAGGAAGTTAATTGTGAAAACATTATTTTATTATCTAAATGTTCATTATATTAAATAGGTGAACGAGCCAGCTACCAGAAAAAAAAGTATATTCTACTTTGACTCACTGGTTAGTGAAATAAATTAATCTTTTATTTATCCTTGCTTGTATCACCTTATAAGTGGCGTG
Source organism: Brachionus paranguensis (assembly GCA_016802215.1). NCBI lineage: Eukaryota > Metazoa > Rotifera > Eurotatoria > Ploima > Brachionidae > Brachionus > Brachionus paranguensis. The sequence goes on along the minus strand of JAESIX010000022.1, from coordinate 1,020,131 downwards.
ACTAATATAATATAAAATTTTGTTTGCTTCTTGAATCAAAGAATTTAGATTTAATTGAAGTAGTTTGATTTTTTATCATTTTCAGGATGAGTTTTGAATTTTTCTTTTCCTTCTCTTAACTCATTATCAAAATAATCCAAGTTTTCTAAATTCAACAGCTACAGTGCTTTTAAGAAAACAAGAGAATGGGTAAAATTACGTGTTTTTACGTAATTTTACGTAAGATTACGTAAAAAATTGTAATTGACAATAAAAATGCTTACGGTCAAAAAACCATCAAAATTTCGTTGAAAAAATCAAATTTTTGATTTTTTTTGTTTTTTTCAAATCAAAAGATGAAAAAAATTCTTACAAATTTTTCTTACTCTTTTTTACGTCAATTTACGTAATTTTACCTTAAATAAAATCATTATCAGTAAGAAAATGTAATTCCTCTTTTTTTTAATATACAGTTTGTCTCAAAAATTTTGAATCATTGGAAAATATCAAAAACTCTTGGAACATTGTTAATAGACGAAGCGAGAAAATAAATAATTATTAAACTCAATCAATTAATTATGTGTAAACCGGTTCCATTAATATCGATTGATTCTAAATTTTTGAGACATATTACATATTAAAAAAAGAGGAATTACATTTTCTTACTGATATTGACTATATTTAAGGTAAAATTACGTAAATTAACGTAAAAAAGAGTAAAAAAAAATTTGAAAGAATTTTTTTCTTCTTTTGATTTGAAAAAAACTAAAAAAAAATCAAAAATTTGATTTTTTCAGCGAAATTTTGATGTTTTTTGACCGTAAGCATTTTTATTGTCAATTGCAATTTTTTACGTAATCTGATGTAAGTTTTTGTAATCTTACTTAAAATTACGGAAAAAGACGTAATTGACTGTAAAACTAAAATATGACAGCACATCATATTGCTAATAATAAACCTAAATTTACCAACAGTTTGTAATTGACTTTTTGAGTTGAGTACAAAATTAGAACAGGCCTGAATCATTCAGCTCCAGTGGTTGTAAGAAAGATAGATAAATCAAGATTAGTCAGATATCTTTGTGCCATATCTTCGGTCTTTCCATAACCGATCGATAGTTTAATTCTTTTGTAAATAAGGTAATTCTACAAAAATCACAGAATTGCTAAAATTAGGTTATTTTACGCAATTTTTAGTAAGCTTACGTTATCTAACGTTAATATTAGTCGGTAAGCATATTTAATTTTACGTAAAATTGGGTAAGAAAAATCAAGAAAAGATTTTATTTATTTTCAAGTTAAAATTTATTCAAAATTTAGAACTAAAATGCACTATTTTACCAAAATTTCTTTTTTTGGCCCTAAGCATTTTGGAACGATTTTTCTAACATTAAATTAATTTAATGTAAACTTACGTAATTTTACATTAAATTAATTTAATGTAAACTTACGTAATTTTACGTTAAATTTCATATCTTTACCGAATAAAATTAACGTATGATTACGAAAGCTTACTAAAAATTTCGTATAAAAACTCCAAATTGCTGCCAAAAACCGTCCGTGAATTGGACCGGTTTGCTCTGACCGCATTTAACACTAATTTTAATTTTGCTAAAAAATTTTTTAATCCTAATAAAAATAAATAATTAAATTAAAATTCTATAAAAATATCTTTCGAACCAAATTATTTTCATTTTATTCAAAGTAGTCAAAGTTTGAAAAAAAACTCATCACGACAAACAATTATTTATCAGTAAAAATTTAGGACTAATTAAATTTTTTGAAATTATTTTACATTCTAGCATTAATTTGTCAATCTGATAGAATACAATATAATTCTGAAATAAATTCATTCAAGAAATATATCAAAATTATAAAAAATTTAATTTAGAGTCTTTCATGACAAACTGCCCATAAAGAAATCAAGTAAACTTTTATATCAATAAGAAAAGGCTACTTTTTTCAAGGCAGTTCTACCAATCGGCATATATGCCAATAAATTTATAACCAAAATTTAGTACATTGGGATAACATTTTATCAACAAAAAAGGTAAATTAAAAATAACTTTAAACTAATTTTTTTTAAATCGAATAATTCAATTTGCCCAAGGTACTTTAACTTAATTAAAAAGCGAAAATTTAAATATTAATTTATCAACAAATTAAGAACAGCGTCCAGAAATGACTTCAATCCTTGTATTCACCTCAGTAACAAGCAGAATTAAAATAAATAAATAATTTTTTTCTTTTTTGTATATTTTTTTTTATTTTATAATTTTGTTTAAACATTCTCTATTATATGGCTTATTTTTTTACACAGTCTTAATTTTTTGAACAAGAATGTAAAGCATTAAAGAAGCTCGTAAACAAACAACTCAATTGTTTCAGAAGCATAAAAATTGTACACCTGTATATGTGAACTAAAAAAACAAAAATTTTTTTTTGAATATTTTTAAATGAACGATAAACTTGAAGAAAAAACAACTTATTTTTAAAAAAATAATTTTCATGTATCCAACTTAATTTTAGAAAATTTTTAAAAGTATTAATTTCTAAGCCTACTCAGCTTTTTTAAAAATCTAAAAGATAATCCACAGTTTGATCTAAATTTGCATTTTTTTAATTAATTCTATCAAATAAAAGTTTTAATTAATTACGGGATTAAATAAATTCAAATAAGATGCCGAAATAGTTTTAATTCTAATTTTTATCTTACCTCGTTCATTCTATTTCTAAGCTCAGGGGATGCTCCATAAAGGGTTAAGAACTCAATTATTTTAAGCCTTAGACGAAATTTATCCTCACTAGTCTCATTGACACGGACCATTTCATGCAAAACTGAGCTTCCACTATTCTCTTCTATTTTGTTCGGATTGACGCCAAAATTAAGCAACAAAAATACCATTTCAAAGTTCGGCTTTAAGCCAGCATTGATTAGCGCTCTACTGGAATAGAACGAAATTTTGGGCTCAAAATTCAAAATCACCCGAGCACAATCTAAAAATAAATTAAAACAAAACAATTTTTTTTTCTTTTTTAATTTACTTATTTTATTTTTTCTGACTGCATGATCAACACAGTTCATTCCATTGTAGTCTTTTTGGTCAATTTTAGCACCAGTCTTTTAAAAAAATAAATAAATTTTTTTTTCAAATTTTTTTACTACTAAAACCTGCAAAAAAAGAAGCAGCATGATAGAGCTCTCGTCAGAAAAGTAATTGACAGCAGTTATCAAGCAATTCCATCCATTTAAGTTCAGACTGTTTTGGATGGCTTTTTTGTTGAGCAGCAAGTCAATTAGATGGAACCGTTGTTTCATGCAAGCCAGCTGCAAAGCTGAGTTTCTTTAAAATAGATTTTTTTAAAAAAAATTTGAAAAATTATTCTAAGTACCCTTTGATGTCTTTTAGGTCAATATTGGCGCCTTTTTCGATCAAAAAAAGCACCATTTCGACCGAACCGCGAAGACTTGCCATCATCAGCGGGGTCATTTGAAACTTTGGCTCACGGCAGTCGACATTCAGTTCTTCCTTAGCTCGGCCACCATTGATTATTTTGGAAAGGCGTCTGTTTCGTTCAAAAAGGTTCTTAAATTTAAGGTTTAGGCTCTGGTAGTTTCATTAGCTTAAAGACTACTTTTAGGCCTTTGAGGTCGTTTTTTTTGACCGATTTCAAAAGTTTTTTTTCCATGGAATTCATAGCTCAAAAAATAAATTCTAAATTTTTTTTTTGTACAACTATTTGAATAAAACTAGTCAATATTAGCTTTTATTTTCAAGAGTTAGAATAACAAAAAAATAAATTTTTTTCTTAAATTTTAGGCCTTTTAGCATAAGATTTAAAAACATAATTTGAGTTTTGCTTATTATTGTGAAATTTTAAATCGAGAGCCGGTTTGGCAATATTTTACTTGCAAAGGTAGAAAAAACTTGTGATTGAAAAAATTTTCTAATGGACTAAATTCTTTTGCGGTCACTTGTTAATTCTCAACAACAAAAACTATTTGTAAGATTAAAAATATTTTCAAAATTTTTAAATTCCTAAGTATTCATTTTTGTCAAAGTCTGCTATTTTGAACAAAAAATAGAATCCTTTTTTTTTGAAAAAATAGGACAATTTTTAACAAAATTACGAGGTTTTTTATTTTCTCAATTACTTCAACCATCAAGATTGCAAAAAATACTAAAAGTAAGTTTTAATGTTGCTTCTATTTAATCATTTTTGAAAGAAAATAAAAAAATATTAAATCATTAAAAAATATCTTTAAAAATTTTAAAGAATCTTAATTTAATGACAATGGTGCGATTGCCATTGATTTTCTTAAAATAAAAAATATTTAATTAAATGAATTATTTAGATCACCAAATGTTGAAAAGAATTTTTTTATGGTAAAATTTTAGAAAAATATTTTTATTCTGCCAAAATAAATATTTTGTTTATGATTTTAATAATAATAAATTATTTTTAAAATTTTCTAAATAGATAATATTTTGATTGAATAAAGGTAAATTAAAATATAAATGCAGACTTTTAAAATAAATAGATATTGATTTAGTGAAAAAAATTTAACTTTTTGAAATTTAGAGACAATTGTTATTAATAGATCAACAAATCAAAATAATTAGTTTTAAGTTAAAATGACGCCAAATAAATCAAAAATCAGCTATCTGAAAGTTGAGACTTTTTTTTAGCTTACAAAAATTCATACCAATTAAAATCTTATAAACCTCCTGGAATAATGTTTAAAAAAATAATTTTTATTTTTAAATTTGTGATTTTTTAAAATTAATTAATTTTTTTTAAGACTGAAAAGATTTTCAAATCTTTCGATGATCAAAAAAAAATAATTAAAACGACCAGAAATTAATTTCATAATTAATAATGATTTCTTCATTACATCTATCTAATTAAAAATTTTAATTCAATAAATTACTTCAAAAATGAACTAACTAAACAAAAAAAATAGAAACATTTCTAAAATTAAAAAAAAAAAACTTTCAAATTTTTTAATTTCGCTAATTATCACGAAATTATTTTGTTTAAAAATCAAAAAAAAAATTTAAATCAGCATAATTTTATTAAATAAACAAAATATTGGCATTAAAAATTCTCTCTTTCCTTGGACGGAGTGCAACACGTTCACTTTGAGCAATTCAGTCTTTTAATTAAACAAATCATACTTTATGCATATGAATCAGGCTCACGGCACGTAGACGCTGAATCAAGCTTGATCTTGTCCTGAATCTTTGACTCTTTACTTTGAATAAGCTTGGCATACTCCTTGAACGCCAGTGTAATGGACAAAGCCATGCGGCGAGCACTCTCGTTCTTCGAACACAAGAACGAGTAGCACTCGCTGACAACTTTGTTCTCTTTTTCCCTGACTATGATGCAAGAAAAAACCTTGCCAAAAATGTTGTCCTGTACAGCATAGGAAATGTTGTTTATGGGCAAAAGCCCGCTTTTTAGCTGCTTGCAATGCTGTGACTCTTTGGCCGCCACTTGCACCACATTTATTCCCTTCTCCGATATCAGAGCCTCCACATCAGGAAGCTCGCTGAGAGACCTTTTCCGCTTGGCATTGCGTATCAGTCGATCAACAGGCTCCCGTATGTTCTTCAGGCCCCACAGACCCTTGCACTTAGTCTTGCCAATGTACTTGCACTCAAAAATTTGTGGAAGACTGCTGACCACTACTGACTTGAGCTTTTTTCTCAGCGTGTTTGAGCGCATTGACGAAGACATTTGGGTTCCTGTGCTGCGCACCATCTTGATAAATTTTGGATCATGGTCGAACGAGGACGACGCGTCCTTGTAGTCCATCACATCACTGGATATCTTTTTTTCAGCCAACTTATTTATTTTGCGCTCCAGCTCACTTTGCTTGCGGCTTTGTTCACTTGACTGCTTGAACTCGATCTTTTTGGGACCAGTGCTGGAAGCCTCGTCCGAGTTGTCAAAATCAGAAACATTGAATTTGCGCATGAGAGCGTCCAGCAGGGCATTTTTGGACCCGTTTTTGAGCGCATGCTCACTGCTGCTGCTGCCACTTTCCTCACTTGGCTCATAGCTCTCAGCTTTGTTCGAATCTGACCTCCTGAACTTGGGCTCTTGACTTCCACTTTTGGGCTCACTCGAGTTGGTCTTGACCGACTCGCTGCCCAAGCTGTTCCGGCTGCTCGCCCTGGAGCTCACCTTGGACCGGTTGCTGCTGGTCTCTGGCAACTCGTTGATTGTATAGCAGTTGTTTTCCTTCAGGAACTCGTTTAGCTTGTGAATCTGGGCCACCTCTTTGTCACCGGTGTCCATGTCCAAGTCGTCATCGTCGACTATGAACGATCGGTCGTCTATGAACTAAAAAAATTAGTCTCAGCTGTCTGAGGGTGCAAGGTAACCTACTGTGATGTGGTTGAATGTTTCGGTCTCGTCTGCGGCCTCTTCCGGGTCGAACAGGCCCGGGTCTGTGCTGGTCTTGGGCTGGTCGCTTTCGATTATGAGCCCGAGCAGGTAGTTTGGACTGTTGGTCTTTGGCTCTGTCGCTTTCACTGAGATTATGCTGATGTTGGCCTTCTTGGACTCCGCTGCCACTGAATGGCTGTTTTTTGAACTGGAAAAATTGCTCTTGAGCTTCTGGAACAAATTGGGCATGCTAAACAAAATGTACAATAGTCTACCATTTAAAAAAAATTAATAAATTAATTTTAATTTAGTTTTATTAGTTTTAAAATTAAAAAATTTAATGAGAAATAATTAGATTGGAAGTGCTTTTTTTTTTAAGTTTGCTTAAAATTCTCAGGTATTATTTGTTGTCACTTGTTTTTATCTAATGCAAAATGTTCAAACTTTCACCTAAAATTTCTCTTTCTTTTTGCATGGTTTTTATTTCGCCCAAGCTTTTTTTCCAAAAAAAAAAGAAAAAAACTCTCTGAAAACATAAATCTACCTGAAGATTTAAATTTACAATAAAAAAGGCTTTAAAAACATAATTTTTCGGAATCATAAATTATTTTTAAATCCACTTGACTGAAAATGAGAATGTTTTAAACAATGTTTTACACAATGCTTTCAAGAAACTCGTTAATACTTCAATTAAGAAGTTGGCGAAAATTTTACATTGTAGCTACATGGATCTCTATGGCTTCAAGACCTACACAATACAAATGTAAACAGATAGATTTTTTAAATTTATTTCTGATGACTTAAATTGGCAAATGTTGGATAATTTTTGGTAGTCAGCCTTGCACCCATCCATCTTTGGACTTGACCCATTTTTCAAGATTTTTCAGATAAAATGAGATTTAACAAATTATGGCTAATAAACGTCAAAATTTTGTTAAGTAATTTAAATCTTAAGTTAAATTATGCAATCCACTCAAATATCCTCAACTTGTATTTCTCTAATCTGCGTCTAAATTTAATTTAATTTAAATAAAGTAAAATTTAAGAAAAATTTTTTTTTTTATTTAAAATTATCTTTGTAATCACCACGTTTTTGAACAGACAGCAATTTTCAAGAGAACAAGTTTAAAGATTTTTAGCCGAATCAGACACAATATTTTGAAATTTTAAAATCACGTTTTACGGTACTGAATAAAAACAGGACCAATTTTTATGATTTCTTCAAAATAAAATTAAAAAAAAACTCAATCTTTTTATTTTAATTTTTAAAATTTTTCAATCAATTGATCTGTCTTGAGATAAAAATATTTTGTAAAACATGTTGATTGAAAGAGTTAAAATAAAAGTTTTTGAAAAGTTGTCATTAATTAATTTTGATCTAGGAATTAAAATAATTAGATTTGACTCGAGGCCCGGTTAACGGCATTATTTAAATCAAAATTTTAATATAATAATAAGCAAGAGTTTTGTTTAAAATATATATATTTAATGTTTGACTTTGTTTTCTAGCAGGTAATTATTGTTTGTAAGGTTTTGTGTATTACGATTGTTTTTCAAAATTAAAGATTTTTCAATCTGGCATAAATGAAAAATTATATATAAGTTAGATCAAGTGTTCACTTGAAAAAAAATACTTTTAACCCTATTGTCTAAAGGGTTTTAAGTTAAATATCATATTTTTACTAATAAATTTTTGTTTAAACTCTTTCAAAAAATTTTCATTCAGATACCGTCAAAAAGCCTTAATGCAGCATATGGATTAAATAATTTTTATTCTTTTTTGTCTTAAAATGTTTTTTCTTAGCTCTAAAAGCATTTCTAAAAAATAAATATTATCATTTATTTGTATTATCTGTGCCGAGCTAAAGCTCCTTCAGATTAAAAAAAAAAAATAAATAAAAAATCAAAAAAATCAATAAAAATAAAATAAAATAAAAATGTAAAGAAAAAATAAGATAAAAGTAAAGTAAGTTAAAATATAAAATAAAAGACAGTTAAAATAGACAAATTGTAAGTAATGACAGGTGTAAAATTTTTAATTATTGAACAATTCAGGAAAGAAAGAAGAAATAGTTAGATAGCAATTACACAATGGGGTCGGGTATTCGACATATCTTGATTCAAAACCCGCTTTATATTCATCAACCAGCTTGACAACCAATGGAACAGAATGACGCAGTCCTCCCGCTACATATCTTTCGCTCAATTCAAAAAGTCGATTCGAGACAGTTAAGAGTTTAAGTTTATTAAGGGCCTGATGATGCACAATATTGGAAGGAGTATCATATTTTAGTTTAAGTATAAAACGAACTGCTGAGTTTTGTAAAACTTGAATTTTTTTAATGTTTGTCTCTGAAAATGAATTCAGACACGGAAAAGAGTAATCAATTATAGATCCGATTAAAGATTTATATAGGTTTCCTAGTGTGTAATAGTTAAGACCCCATTTTTTGTTTGACAATATTTTTATTAGGTTTAACCGTGAACTACAACGCTGTTTTATTTCATCAACGATTGGGGTAAAGGTTAGTTTTGAATCAAATTTTATACCTAAGAACTTGATTTCATTTTTACTCTCAATTTTACTTTCATATATCTTTAAGTTTAAGTCGATATTTTCCTTATATTTAGTGAAGACAATGAGCAAACCTTTTCGACAGGATACTAAGACACATTGATTTTATTAGTGGTTTTGTTTTTTGCTTTTTGAGTTATTCTCAATTAGATCAATGATATATTGAGATTATTTTAATGCCAACCTTGCAAAAATTACAAAAATAGAATTATTTTTCATTAATTTAAATTGAAAAATTTAACTTTTTAAACTTTGATGATGAAACAATATGAAACAAATTATGTTTCACTAAATTCATACAAAACTTCCAAAACAAAAATGAAAAATTTTTCTAACTTTTGTTCTAAATGTCAAAAACTTGTTCTACAAATGTAACTAAGTGTAAAAACTTTTGTTTCACCTACCACGAAAGTCTGCAAAATCTGTGCAAAATAATTGCGTCTTATTTTTAATACTTTTAGATAGGGTGCAATTTTGCAGAATATGCACATATTTTGCAGACTTTTGTGGTAGGTGAAACAAAAATTGTAACACTTTGTTACATTTGCAGAACAATTTTATGACATTTAGAACAAAAGTTAGAAAAATTTTTCATTTTTATTTTGTATGAAATTTCACAATGCCTAAAATTCTCTCATCGATACGATGAGATGTATACGATTAATTTTAAATTATAAAGAAATACAAGTTAAATTTTCATGCAGGTTAATTTTTAAATTTAAGAAAAGAAATAAAGAATATTTTAATTTTAAAAATCTAAAAAAGCAGTAAAAGCCGCAGTTTTTCAAATTGAACTCAAATTTTTTGCTTGAAGCAAACTGGCCAATGTTTGGACAGGGTGTCGCATTTGAGCAGTCAAAAGTATTACATGAATGGTATGATAATATTTCGAAATTTATCCTAGAACATTCAAATCGTGTCTAGAAAAAAAAGTAATTGAAAAAACCATTGAAATAAATAAACTGAATTAGCAGCAGCAAATAAAACAGCAAACTCATCCAAGATCAGTAGTCAATGGGTCCAAGTGATAAAACAAGGATCAAAAAAAATACTAAAAGCAACAGCTGATCTGATAAATGTAGCAAATGTGACTATCAGCGAAATGAATGAAAGAATGAGAAGAAGAAAAATAAGATTATTTATGGTGTGCCAGAATCAAAGAAAATGATTTTAACAAACAACAGAGCTGAAGAAAAATCAAAGAAATTCTCAAAACTTTTGAAAAAGTGATGTCAAGGCACGAGACGTTTGAGATCTAAAGACCAAAGTAAATCAGGTTCAATACTAGTAGAGCTCAAAGAAGAAGCAAACTAAAATCCACTCCTCCTAGCAGCCAAAAAGCTGAGAGATAAAAATACTTTCAAATCTGTTTTTATTAGTCCAGATTTGACTAAAACCGAACGAGCTTTAGACTTTGAATTGATAAAACAAAGAAACCAAGCAAATTATGGTCATTCACAAGACTGGCCATTTTGAAATGGAATCCATGGAAATCAGATCATCAAATTCAAGAAGCAATAATCGTTCATCAGAAGCGTAATCACGTCTTGATAGTCTTGAATCGCTAAAATGTATGTATTTAAATTCTACTCCTTTTGACAATAAATAAAAGGAATTCAGTGTTGTTATTGAGGCATAAAGTCCATAAATTGTGGCAGTTAGTGAGACTTGATTCAAGAGCATTTCAATTACAAACAAGGATATAATTGATATAATTAACAGAAGTGATGGACGCAGAACCGGTGGTGTGTGTCTCTAAATTGATGAATATAATAAATAATGCAGGTTTTAATTTTAGTAAAATTATATAAATTTGGCGAGGAGTTAAATTTAACTCTCAAACGAATTTAATTGGCAGTCTTTATTGGCCAAATGATTTTGTTGATATATAAACGATTTTGGTTTAGTTTTCAAAGAAAGCAAAAGACTATCTAGATGAAAAAGGTTCTAAAGTTCTTCTAATCATGCGTGATTTTAACTTTCCATCAATCATCTGTTTAAATGGCTGTGTGTCAGAAATTTAACGAAAATGTCATCTATCATAAATTCCAAAGACGACACTTTTCTTTATCAGCATGTAAATATCCCCATTTTATAAATGGCAAACAAAAAAGATGTTAACATTTTGGATTAGATTTTCACGACTCAGCCTAGGAGTGTGTATCCATCGATACAAAATTTGTGCTTTACTCAAAGAAATCTGGTCGTCTTTTTCAATTTTGTACCCAAAATACAGAATAGCTTGCGGTTAGTAAGCAATACCTGTTGTATAATATTTTATAATAAAGCTGACTTTGAAAAAATTTCTCATTTTCTATCAAACATTGATTGGTTACACTTGTTTGAGCATTTAACAAATCAAGAAATGCAAGATGAGTTAATTTTCTATGTGAGCTTGTTATCGATTCATTCCAGTGTGAGATGGCTCTAAAAAGAAAATGAACCCCCGACTAAGAAATAACTCTCATCCGACATAAAGTTAATAACAGACAATTTTAATATTGGGGCCCACAATATTACCAGTAATATAAATAAATTAAAAGAGAAATTAAAAAATAATCACAAGACTAATGATGGTATCTCGGACTCTATCTGGCTGTGTCTAAACAATTTAAGACTCAAACATTATAGACAACTTTTGAAGGAGTTATTAAAATATGATTAAAATCCATGTCAAACGTAATAATTTCTCTCCTAATCTTTTTTTTCTGAAGTGAAATGAATTTTTTATTATTTTTATCTATTTTTTTATTTTTTTTATGTAATATTTTTTATATTTTTCTAAAACAAATTTTACTTTTACTTCTCCTTAAAGGAGGTTAATTTAATATTAATAAATAAAAAGAAAATAATCTCAAGTACTTGGATTAAAGATGACCTCAGCAGATTTTATTCGATTTAAAAAAATCAATTTTGTTGGAAAATATTTCTTTAAACTGTAATGTTAATTGAAACATTATTTGAAAAATATTTTAAAAATCTGTAATACAAAATCTTTATTTATATATTAGGAATTTAAATATTTTATTTGAATTTTTGTATGAAAATTCACAATGTCATTTTAATGATTAGTTATTTGTTAATGAAGTTTTCATTTTTATAAAAATTTTTTAAAAATTGATTTAAATATATAAAATAATTGAAGCGTTTATGAAAGAAATCAAAATTCTAAAGAAAAATTCCTAGGCTAAAAATCCTCAAATAGGTGCATTGTTTTTGAAGATATTTTGAAAAAGAATCATTCAGCATTTCTTTATTAAAAAAATGTTTTATTGGACTTGAAATCATTTAAATTCAAGAAAATTTATCAAAAAAAATAAATTTTTAAATTATTATTTTTTATTATTATTTATTATTATTTTTCAATATTAGAAATGTGTTAGAAAAAAAACATTTTATACAGAAAAAAAAATATTTTAAAATTAAAGTTTTTTAAAACCATTTTTTAATAACTTAATTCTAATAATTAAAAAGATAAAAAATATATTTAAATATATAAAAATTATTAAAAAATCAATAAATTTTAAATTTTTCTGATATTTTTGCAAAACAAATTCAAATTAAAGATTTGGAGACACTAAGCTTTACAAAACCATGTTTTCAAAAAAGATCACTTTGGAATAGATTATGTGTCTAATCTAACATTCAATTGTTAAAAGTTTTTTTATTTTTGCTCTGAACATTAATTGTTCAAAAAATGAATGAAGAATTAAGCACCACAAGTACCATGGATGAATGAAATTAAATTAAAAACAAATGCCTTTCTAAAACATTTTTTGCAGGTAGATTCTTTTTTAAAGCATACTTTTATTTATTCGATTTTTGCATCACCTTGTTTGGCATAATTTCTGAAACGAAAAATAAAATATCATAACAAAAATATTTTTTAAAAAGAAAAATATGCTACAAACATTGTATCTTCCCAGACCATAGAATATTTAAAGTTTCATTAATTTTTCGTAATTTCATACTTTAAGAATGTATCTTTACAGACAAGAAAATGGAATTTCGAATTTAATGATTCAAAAAAAAATTTCAATTAAATTTTCCATTTAAAAATATTTTTTTTGTATAAATATCCTTGAATTCTCAAAATTGGAAACTATTCAAACTAAAATATTTTGACAAAATCATTAAGCCTAAAAAAATGAATTTTACAAAATTTCATTTAACATTAACAGGAGGTAAGCATAATTTCATGGATTAATTTTTCTATTTTGTTATTTTTTAAAGTTATGTTGGTTCTATGCACGGCTCATGCTCTGGTTTGCTTCCAATGTTCTGATTGTAATGAAGATTCATTTCAAAACTTGAATGAAACATGTAAAACTGAAGAAATTTGCGGAGTAAATTTAAATTATTCTTAATAAAATATTTTTACATAAGTTGATAAGGGTTTTTATATTGATGTAAATGGAACTAACAAGATCTTTGCACAATGTGTTCCGTCAGATCAATGTGTTGAAGATGCTTCAGTAATACTCGAATTGTACAATGATTCAACTAATATGTCTTTCACTAATATAACTATAAATAAAGTAGAATGCTGCAGCACAGATCTATGCATTCAATTTTCTAATATATCTTCAAATGAGCAATCTACAGACGATACTACTACTGATACCAATACTGAAAGCAGCTCTACAAGTCTAAAATTCATTTTTCAATTAGTTCTTTTACCTTTATTAGCTGTAATTAATTTTTTTTAAGACAATGAATAAATTTTAAAAAAATCAATTGTTTTTTATCTAATTTATTTTATTTAATAGAATTTTAGTAGACCCGCGATAGCTCAGTTGGCAGAGCGGAGGACTGTAGAATTATAATAGCAATCCTTAGGTCAGTGGTTCAAATCCGCTTCGCGGGACTTTTTTTTAAATAACTAAAAGACAAAAAAACTGCAATAGTTAAAAAAATTTCAAAACTATCTTTAAATTACAAAAAATTATTCATTTAAATAATTTTTTTTTCAAAAAAAAAAAAAAAATTCAGCATATTTCGATATGAGTGTGGAAAAAAAGATGGGGTTTTCGTTCGGTTTTTCCAAGACCAAACAAAAAACTCAAATAGTTCAAACTCAAGCGTTCAAAGATGAAAAAAATGCTGAAGTAAGCGAAAAAATAGATTTGATCACTTCGATTGACTCGAAAAAAATCACTTTCCAAGACAAGGCGCTAAATGAGCCGAAAAAAGCGCTGGTTATACCTTGTCAGAAGAATGAATCTTTGGTGGACAAAGCAAAAAAGGAACGAGAAAACAGCACAGTAATGGATTTGGAGAAAAAATTGGAAAAGTGCGAGCAAAACGGGGATACCGAGGCCGTCAAGGCTCTTTTGGCAGCTATAAAAGAAAAAAAAGACGTAAAAGAAGACGAAAATTTAAAAATACCTGTACATTCGGAGGAAATTGAAAATAATTTGGAAATAATTGAAGAACCAAACTATGAAGCAATTGACTTGGAGTTGTTTGGTAAAGCAGCGTTGAGGGGAATGGGTTGGAGTGAAAAAAGCGGAATTGGCTTGACCAATAAGCGCGCTTTTCAAGTCGTAGAACCAGAATTGAGACCCAGAGGTCTCGGTTTGGGCGCAGGTTTTGGAAAAAAGCAAAAGAAAGATGATGCAGAATCTAAAGAAAAGTGTAAACTCGTTTATAAAAAAGGTGCTTATGTAGAAATTTTATCCGGAAAGTATGAGAACCAGTTTGGTGAAATAGTAGGCTTTGATGACGGCTTGAACAGAATTTTAGTTAAAGTTTTTGATTGTAACGAAAGTGTTAGTTTACTGCAGCATTTAACCAAGCTGATATCAAAAAGTGATTATGAGTCTGTGCGAAAACGAAAAAGAAAATAATCCATTATGTTACTTTTTATTTTTGTTGTAAATATTAAAAAATTTAAATTTGACTTTTTTAATTAAACTAATTAAAATAAAGCTGTTTTTTTCCTTTTTTTTAGGATTTTAAATATGATGCATCGATTAATTAGTTTGTTTTTGAGTATAAAAGTTAGTAAGTGTTGGCTAAAATTTAGTAAGAAAAAAATGAAGATGTCAATTGAAAAATTTTATTTTTTGATTCTAAGTAAGTTATTAAAAAAATTAAAATTTTAAAATTTCAATCATATTTAAAAAAGGTTTATTTGTTTTGACGAGTGGATTATCTGCTGGATTTTTTTTTAAAAAAGCTAAAACTGTAAAACCGGTTCAAGTTACCAAAACAGCAAACCAAACAAATGCAACAACTATTCAAAATAAAAAGAAAATTTGATTTTCTTTCCAGGTTCATATGGATATGAAATCATCAGTCATTATTTTTTTTTAAAAGATTCGTTCTAATGTTTTATCCAACAAAAATTTCACATTAATATTTTAATCACAAGTTCACATTTTACCTTAAGAAAATGATTTGGTCAATATATTATCAGTTTTTTTTTTACTAAAATATAATAAAATTTAAAAAATAATTTTCTTTTCCTTTTCTTAAACTAAAATTGATTTTAATTTAGGAAAGAATATATTAAAAAATTCTCAATCCTTTTCTCTAAAGAATGACAATTTAATCATTTGAATTAAAAGTCAAATAATATGAATTACAACTTAGATAACATTTTTATTTCATCAATTTATTTTAAAAAAATTTAATTTTAATTTATTTTTAAAAAAGACTGCGATTAATTAAAATCTGTTTCATAGCTTATTTGAAATATATCCTTTATGCTTTTATTTTGACTTTAATCAAAGAACAAGACTGAAATTTTAAAAATCTTTAATAATTCAAACAAAAAATCAAAAATATTTATTTTTTTATTTTTATATTACAATTATTTTTAGAGCTAATAAAAATTTTCATTCCCATTCTTTAACTCAGTATTAAAGTTTAATTAAAAAAAAACTATCATATGATTTTAATGAAATAAACTTCAATTTTAAGTTAACCCTAATTTAGTATTGGTCATACAAACAGTCAAAGAGTGGTCCGAAACTAAAAAAATTGAAAAAATTTAATGGATTCAAATAAATTCAAAAATGTCAAAAATTTTAATTTCCGATTTTAATTATAGTTTTACTTCACCTGAAAATATTAACATTGTAAAAATTCAAAAAACACATATTTTTTGATAAAAATAACTGGGCCAGCTACACAACCATTTATTCTTATTCTATCTAAATTTCTGATTGCATTCCTAAAAATTTAGAACTAAAAAATTATTTTTCGTAATTTCTCTAAAAAATTTTATTTGTTTTTAATTCTCTATGGTATAATAAATTCTCAATTTTATATTTATTTCAATTTTTTTTGAATAAAAAAAATTGAAATAGAAAACATGAAAACATCTACAAAAACAAAATATTGAATTCAATCATCCTGAACAAGAACTTTTAAGCAAATATGATGACAGATGAAAGAAACCATGAAAGTGCCAAAAACCAATTCACTCTTTCCAAAAAGCCATATAGAAAAACAATTGTGTGTACTTTTCAAAAGCAATTTGAAAACATTTTTATGTAGAGACTGAAATTTATCCAAAATGGAACATAAACATGCACCCTCCTGAATTATATAAAACTAGTTAAAATCAAATTGGATTTAAAAAGAAAACCACGCTGTCTTTGTTGTTAAAGAAACTATTTTTAATTATGTTAATCGAGGCTCAGGATGTAAGATTGCCTCCTTAGATGCTGAGAAAGCTTTTTACCTCGATGAAACGAAATTCATTGAGGTTACATCTATCGATTATCTTGGCGTTACTATCAACTCAAACCTTGAATTAAACTCCTGTTCAAGAGAGAAATTCAAAAAAGTACAAAAAAATAGGAGGCTAATTCAATTTAGACTCGAAGGCTCAAGGGGTTCTTTTGACTCTTTTTGAACTTCTTTTGCTCAATGCATTTAATAATTTTTTACTTTTTTTTCCGCCAAATCTAAAATTTGAAAAATATTATAATTAATTGGTTTTTTTTATAAAATGTTTTTATTCTTGTGAAATAAAAATTTGAATTTTGAATAAAAATTGGAGTCCATGTGAGTAACACTTTGGGCACAAAGATTCAGTTGGATAAATCCGCGGCAAAAGCCAACTCCATGCTCTGGTCTCGAGGGATGCGCATACATGGAAAAAAATGTACACCACGTACGTCAGACCGCATCTTCTCGGCGAGATCAACACAATGGAAAAAGTTCAGCACCGTGCCACCAAAGTCCCAACTCAACTCCGCGACATGAAATACGAAGACAGGTGCCTTAAACTGGGGTTGACAACGCTGGAGAGGAGAACCAGAAGTGATTTGATAGAAATGTTCAAAATTCAGAAAGAACTGGACACTTTTGAATGGAACTCCTTTCTACGCTGGACCGCCAAGAAGCGGACACCGAGGGCACATCAGACCAGAGCAGAGATAGGGACTCAGCAAATTCGTGATGACTAAGTCGGAGTCAGAATCTTTTGATTTTTAGTGACTCGACTCGAGTCTGAGTCAGTCCATTTTTTTGCGGTGACTTACTAGTCCGAGTCTGAGTAATGACTTATGAGTCAAAGTCTAAGTCATTTCAAGTCTTAAAGTCAAAAACAAAAAAGATTTTTTATTAATTATTGAGTTTTTTTTTTCAATTAGAAGTTAAAAAAAAAACTAATTTAAAGTATACAATTTTTTAAATGAATCATCATTTTCTTTCAAAAAAAATAAACTTTCGGCTAATACATTTGTCATTTGACGTCTGTGTTGACGCAATATGTAACCAGTCTTGCTAAAAAATCTCTCAATTGAACCACTCGATGCCGGAATCCCTAAAATTTTTTTAGCAAACTTAGCAAGTGTTGGGAAAAGTTTTTCATTTTCTTTCCACCAAACTAGCGGCTCAATATAAGAATTACCTTTCTCTCTATTAATAAGCCGACACTGCCGCTGGAATTCAAAAAAATTTTTTAACATTAAATCGTTAAAAAATAAATTAAATTAAATTCATTATATTCAAAATTTTGTTCAGTAAAACTGTTTTCATCATCATAAACTAAAACCCAATTTGAAAATCTTAAATTTAGAGTCATTTTTTTTATAAATGACTCGACTCGAGTCTGAGTCAGTCAAATTCAGTTTGACTCGGACTTGAGTCAGAGTCAATTTTTTGAAAAAAAAAAGACTCGACTCAAGTCACTAGAAAATGACTCGAGTCTGACACTGAGTCATGTAAGATTTGAGTCAAATTTGCGATTCCCTACCTCTGGACCAGAGCTAGTGAAGGACTGTCTAATCAGACGTAACGCTTTCCGCAACAGGGTAGCAAGAGTGTCAATTTTTTCAAGAAGAGGATTGACGACCAGAGAACAGGCTGCTCATAGGACTGAGGTTCTCTTGCTGGAGTCATCCGACTACTACTGCTAATTATTATTATCAGTATTGTTGCTTCTAGAAAATGCTTAGCAAGCACTTAGCCTAATTCATCTCTACTATCTGAAAAAAAGTGTCAAATAAGACCATTTAATGGGAATTAATCGAGTTATACTTGTGAAAAATGCAAAAAAATTACTTTTGGTCCTTGTTTAGAGGAGAAGGCTATCAACTCTATTTTTAAATTATTTTTGAAAGTATAACAAAAATTATGATGGGCATTTATTTTTCAATCTGCAACTAAAAAGCAAATCTAATTTAAGGGTTTTTTTCAACCCCTTTGGTCCTTAGCGTGGTAAAAAAAACGGACCTTTGAGTGTTAATAAATATGCATGACTAACTTAAACACTAGCTGTAAAAAAGTTTTTAATTACATGCAAACTCAACAAATGTCCAGCAAAAATATATCTTTTTAATAAATAAAATCAAATTAAAATTTAACCATTGGTAATTTTGCTAAATAATTATTTTTTGGGTCAAAAGCCGAAACCAAGTAGAAAAAAATTAGCGTTTTTTGTTTTTTATTTTAAAGAAATTTTTTATAAAGAGAACTGAGCTGAATCAAATTAGTAATGAAATCAGAAATTAGAGTAATTAAAAATTAACAAGCTAAATGGTGCATTTTGGTCCAAGTTGGACCGGTATCTGAGCCGTCCTTTTCCGTCCGCTTTTTGACCGAAGTCTAAATACGGCCAGCCAACCTTAACTTTGAGTGTTTTGGTCAAGAGTTAACGGTAGAAGCTTATGAATTTTTGGTCAATTTAAATTCAAGTATTTTTTGTCTTGTAAATGCTTTATTAAATTTAATTGTCATCTGAATTTAAATTCTAATAAATAATAACAGTAATAAAATTCAGATTCATTTGGAGATCAGAATAATGAGAAAGGTACTGCGTAGAAACAAACTCATTATGATTACATGTTTTTACTATTTTTTAATTAATATAAATTTTTTATGTTAACTTTTTTTGAGTTTATAAAAATATGATAATATTATGTCTTGAAAAGTAAAAAATAAAATCCATTTTTATTACCACTTTATAATTTAACTCATGAATATTTTTCGAAATAATTGGTAAAAACCAATATAAGCTAAATACAGATCAAAAACATAACTAGCTTTAATTTTTAAAAATTATCAATTGAAGTTATAATAAAAATTTTTATTCGAACAATAGAGCTGTGTGAACAAGAAGAATGAAGTTTATTTTATACAAAAATTTAAATAATTTTTCAAAGATTAAAAGTATCAGCAATTTATTTTGTGGTGAATTGAGCCGATTGAATCTTCCAATTCAATCCAAAAAGCTTTTCTCTACCGACATTGAAAAATCATCTTCTAGCAATCAGAGTGTCCAAATCAAACCAAATGGAATTGTCAAATTAGTTGTCCCACTGCCAGCGCGCAAGGAAAACTGTGAATTTACATTAAAATTTTTGAATGAAAATGTTGGAGACCTTATTGAAAAAATAATGCAAGAAGATAGATCAATAGATAAAATTGTCTTTTACACTAATGGTAAGTTGGTTTGGAAAAAGCAATAATACTTTGTTTTCAGAAGGCAACAGGATATCACAATCAACAGCAATCGGATCAATTATTTACAATGAATTTAAAATTAAAATAGATGATGATACAGTTGTTTTTAAACCACCTGTCACACATATGGACTCAAATGAAGCAAATTTACATGATGGCGCTCGAAATGAGCTGGATAGAGTACGCGAATTGGTGTCCAAACTGTATCTCCAATTGAATGTAGAACAATTCGAAGCAGAAAAGGAAAAAAAAATTTCAGATGAAATTGAAAAATTGAAAAGTGATCTAGAACCTTTGGAAAATGTAAGACGTGATTTGGAGCAAAAGGCAAAAAGACACACAAATAGAATGATTTGGTTAGGCTTAGGGCTAATGTCAATGCAAGCGGGTATTTTAGCTAGACTAACTTGGTTCGACTATTCATGGGATATAGTGGAACCGATCAGTTACTTCGTTTCCTATTCAGCAGTTGTCGGTGTGTATGCATACTACGTTCTAACTCGTAAAGAATACGGATATGAATCAGCCAGTGATCGAGTATTTCTAAGACATTTTCATAAGAACGCAGTGAAAAATGATTTGGATATTAAAAAGTACAACCAAATAAAAGATTCTATTTTCTATCTAGAAAATGATTTAAAAAATGTGAAGAAATCCAACTTTTTAAAAGCTGAAAAGTAAGACGAGTCAAGTTTTTATTTCTGACTAGTCTAATAATGTCAATAAAAATTTTTATCAATTTTTATTTTAATTTTATCTTAATTTTGAAAAAAAATCTATTCCGATGGTTAATGAATGAAAGTTATTTTATATGAATTTTGAGTAAAGGAATTAAATAGATTTTTATAATCAAAAGTTAATACATAAAGTGACTTGTGTTGTAAATTTTATGATAAACAGTGTTTTCATAGGGGTCCGCATCAAAATATATGAAATTAAAAAAAATTAAATTTTTTTATTAACTTTATTTTGTTATCGAAATTCACAACACCAAATATCAATAATTTAAGTAAAATAATAATTAAGTTTTTTATTAAGCTAAATTATATCATTTAAGTTAAATCAAAATTAAATAAGAGAAATAGGTTTATTTAAGAAAAAAATTGATCAATCATAAAAAATGTAATTTAACAAAAAAAATCAGAATCAAATAATTTTATTACTTTATTTAAACAATTATTGCTAATTTTAATTCTAAATCCAATTGTCTTCTTTTCACAAAACATGATGCCACTTTTGTTTGCACAACTCAATGAACATACTTATTTTATTAAGTTTTCGTATTGTTTAACAACGACAAGTCGATTTGAACCCCCGATTTCCATTACTTTATTAATCATGATATTAGGATAAAAGTTTTTGGAACTTTAGTATTTGGATTTAGCTTTTCTATTAATGTTGTTTCTCAGCTTCCGAATAAACTTCCTTGAATAAGGAAATTTATTCGGATTTATCTTTATGATTATATTCGAACATTTTTCAAAAAAAAAATAATTAATTAATTTTTAAATTTTACTTCTACATTAAAGGAAATTAATTTAAACAAATAAATAAATAAATTAAGATTAAACTTACTTTTTCTATGCGACATATACAGGCAAAGAAACGAAACATGGTAAAATTAATGATTAATTGTTTGAAAATTAATCGTTAGTTTTTCTCTTTTTTAGCCATAAAAAATTTCAAGTATTTTAATTGATTTCAAAAAAAACCTAAAATATAAACATTTATCAAGCTATTTATCTTTAAAAATTTTAATTATATATATTTAATGACTTAATACTAAATCAATAAAAATTTAAATAATTCAATTGATCAATAAACTATTTAATCTACGCTTATATGTTTTATATTATTCTAAGTTTTTTTTTCATGGTTTATTAATTATCTATGTTACTATGATCTACGATCCTGAAAATCAATAACTTTTCAAGTTATTTATCTTGACGTTTTGATTTAATTAGTTTTAAGTGTCAACTTTATTAAAATGACCACTGTCTACTATTAGGTTTTTTTTTAAATCAATAGAGTAATTTAAAAATTTTTTAAATATTTAAAAATACTAGAAAATTTTTATGGCTAAAATAGAGAAAAACAAACGATTAATTTTCAAACAATTAATCATTAATTGTACATTAATCATTAATTTTACTATTTTTTCGTTTCTATGTCTGTATATATGTCGTATAGAAAAAGTAAAATTAATTATTTATTTATTTGTTTAAATTAACCTCCTTATAGGAGAAGTAATAATTAAAATAATAATATAAATAAAGTATCTAGCTAGAATCAAATTAAAAAATACAATTCTACAAAAATAAAAAATTAGTTATTAATTAAGTAACTAATAGTAAAGACTTGAGATAATTAACTAAAAAACTTCAATTAGAAATCTAGCTAAATTTTATATTGAAATTTAAAAAAAACATAATAATTATAAATAAGAAATTATAAATCAAGTTTTTAGCTAGAATCAAATTTAAAAAAAAACAAGTCCACAAAAATAAAAAATTAGTTTGTAATTACTTTTGATTTCTTCAAAATGAAATAAACGTTTCATTGATTAGTTCGTTTCACGATTCAGTCTATGTAGAACTAGAAGACCTCAAGAAGTTTTATTAGGTAAAAACTCCAACAAGACGCTGGCCAATGCAGGCATTTTATAGCATCATTAATTTAGCTGGCATCAAAAGCTGGATTTTATACAAGAGTGTGAATAAATGCAACATTTCAAGACAAGATTTTTTGATCAAACTTATCGAAGAAATCAAAAGTAATTACAAAAAAACTTCAGCTCCAACGTCATCTGGCACCACTAAGAGCACCCTGAAAATCAGGGTTTGAGTCAAGAAAATTAAGAGAATTTATCTCCTATACGTGTGTCATGTCAAATTCGTTTATGTGGTAATTATAAAGCGACAAATTTTTGTTCAAAATATAAAAAAGCATTGTGTGGATTTTGTACAATAAAAGTAGAGAGTATTTGTAAAAAATGCGATAGACCGATGATGTTTTTTTTTAAAGTCAAAGAAGAGAATAAAATTTAATAATTTATCATTTTTATTCAATAAATTCAATAATTTCAAAAAATTTAAACATAAAATATATGATTTATCCTTTGTTTTTTAAAACGAGTCATTTTGACTCGTTTTGGTCCTTTAAGTAGTATCTACTTGTTTTTGCATAAAAACATATTTTTTTTTTAAATGAATTTAATAAATTTCAAAAATTTTTCTTATTTTTATGCTGAAAAAAAATTCATGCTCAATTAAAAAAAAAATTGACTTGATTTTTAGAGACCAAATATCAAATAAGAGTCATTAGACTAGTTGGTGCTTCTAGTGTTAACCTTATGCGAGTGATAACATCTTTGTTTTTACTTTTTCTATGTTAATTATTCTTTGTTTTTCCAGGCAAAATAAATTCTGTGTTCTTGGTTTTTCTATGTTTCAATACAGTTCCAATTCACCTTTTCTGGTCCAGAGAAATTTACTTGCAATATATGCAACTATTTTTCTACGTTTTTTTATTATATTTTTATTTTTTTTTTAAACAAAATTTTTATAATTTTAATTTTTATTCTCCTAATGGAGGTTAATTTGAATTAAATAAATAAATACAGTACCAAATTACTACTTGATTTTTAATTTCACATTTTTTCCTCTTTAATTTTCTGTATCCTTTTTTGAAAAAGCGACTTTGCATTCTATTTTCAATGCATTTTTTAGATGCCCCAAAAAATGACCGCATATTTTAAACTATTTATTTAAACATAAAACAAAATAAATCAACTAAAAAACTTGACATGAATAAATTAAGAAAATGTGAGTGAATGACTTGGACCAGAACTAATTATTTGAAATATCAATTAAGTTTTGATCATTATTTTCTTGTACTAAATTGTCCGATTTAAATTTGCTGAACTCTTCATCATCATCACTTTCGCTCTCACTTTTAACCTCATCCTGAAACTCATGTCCAGACTTGACTTCTCTGCTGCTTTTGGCAAATTCGAGAATGTTCGCCGGTAGATCTACTTCTATTGGAAATATGTCTATTATCGGTCTCATTGATTCATAGCAGTCAGCGTGGTATTTGCTCATGGCAGTTATAAACCTATGCAATTGGAACACAATGTCTTGTACGTGTTTCTGGTCAAGCAATTCCAGTTTGACCAGAACGTCTTGACGATATTTGGCAAATTTTTTCCTAGCAAGCTGTCTGCACCGCAGTACAAGCCTGTACTCATAATTACCAGTTTCAACTCGGTACAATGGTTCTTGCAGCGAAGCATAGCTGTACTCCTCATCGTCCATTTCTTTAACTTTTAAACAATAAGACTAAAAATAAAAATAAAATTTTTCCAAAACCAATCTTTTTTAATTTAAATTACCAAATATTCAAATTTGACATCGGCATACTTTTGAATGGTCAACTTGGTGTCCGGTATGGCCTTGGTCAAATAAGTGTTTAGATCACTGATCATCTTTAACAGCAAAAAATTAAACAAATTAATTTATTAAATAACAAAGAGTTAACTGGTTTAATGGTCTTCATCAATTGGTGAGCAAATTTATCAATTTGTCTATGAGATTCGCCAAACTTGAAGAAAGCCTGGCTGGCGCTCGCATGCTGCTCCCTGGCTCCGATGGAGGCGAACAAATCGCCGAACGCCTTGTGCGTCGTGCTAAGCTCAAAGATGGATTTGAGCAGTTGTCTGGTCTGCTCGATCAAATTGGCATACAATTCAGAAGTTCTCTCTAGCTCGTCCATTTTTTTCAAAAGACTGTCATTGCAAAGGATGGCCCGGCTCAGTCCGAGTGCATCAGCGGTGGACGCGCTCATGTTCTCGACCATTCTGTGCTTCATTTTTTTCAGCACAATGTCCAGTGTTTTGCCTTGTTTGGGGTCAGCATGCAGTTTGTTATAGTTGATTATTACTTGGTCTTTTTCTTGCTGGATCATCTTGGCCACTTCCACTTTGGTCTTGCCTTTGACTGATTTGTTGTTTTTTTTTTTTTTTTTTTTTTTCCAATTCTTTTTTTTTTTTTTTTTTTTTTTTTTCCTTCTTCTGAATTTTGTCTAATTTTTTTTTCAAGCTATTTTTTTATCTATTTTTATTTTTTTTCTCTATTTTTTATTTTTTTTATTTTTTTTAGTCAATTATAACTAAATTGATCAAGATGAAAACTGTTTCTTTTTTTAAATAAAATTATAAAATAATTTTGATTTTTTTTTTTCGAAAAAATTTTTTAAATCATTAAGTTATTTGATTTTGGCATAGGATTAACTCAACTAGCTAAAGAGATGAATTTTACTAGATAAAAAAAATTAGCTAATAAAGATGAAATCGACTAGATAATTTTATTAATTAATAGACAAAAATATAAGAAACTATATTTTTTAAGAAAAATATATATAAAAATACTAATCATTATACAATAAGCTAAATTTGAATATAAAAAGTTAATTAGATACTCATAATTTTCTATTTTTTGTTGACACCGTTTTTGGTGGTCTACCGCGGACCCTTTTTGTTGGTGCTTCAGTAGCAACTATTTGATCACTATCTTCTAGCTCTAGCTCAACCTGAATATCAGTGGTATTATTAATTTGAGTTTCAATTTGCTTGTTGACAGGAATATCCAAATAGAACTCATAAGTATCTTCGTCACTAGGTTCAGTTACGACCTCAGATGGTTGCAAATTTAATCAGGTAGTCTTCCGAACATAATACTTATACAACCAAAATAAACATTGCATTTAATTTTAGTAAAAAAATTTGAAGTAGTCAAAAAAAATATCTTTTCGAATCATTTATCTACCTTTTAATTTAGTTATCTACTATTTAATTTTTTTTCTAGTGTAATAAATTTTTTTTCTGGTGGTTAATAAAATCATATATTCATTAATATTATTATCTTGTTATTAATTAATTTATCAAGTAAAATTAATCTTTTTTATCTAGAAAATTCATCTTTTTATATACTATCAATTAATATTTTCCGTTTGATTTTTTGGGACAATCTAGCCAGATTAAATTGAAAAAATAAAAAAAAATTTATTAGAAAACTAGGATGCTTTTCATCCTGAATCAACATTTTTAAATTCAAGTTGTGTCTTAGACTGAATGTATTCAAGCATGACTTGATTTCAGGTGACTTCTATACAATTCAGGTATAATGTTTAGTTATTTATGCTGTTAAAAAACGACACGGTTGGATAATTAAGTACCGCATTATTTAAAATTTAATTTAATTAGTTGAAAAAATTTTAATAATATTTCGAATAAAAAAAATTAAATATAGGTACAAATAAATTTTTTGTCAAGTTAAAACAGAGCTTCAAAAGATGTGTGAAAATTTTTTTAAACCGTTAATATAACCGCTTCAATAAAATTAAATAAAATTAAATTTTCTAGGTGTTAAATTTTTATTGTGATAAAAAAAAATTAAAATTTTTAACAGATTTTTTATTGTAGATTCAATTTTAATTTTTAAATTAAAAACAACAAGTTCAGGGACCTGAATGCGAAAGCCGAACTGAAAATTAATTTTAAGTTCTTTTAAAAAATATATCCGTTTTATTATAAATAAATTTCACAATAATTAAAAATATAAACAAAATTAAACTATTCTTTCTATTGTATAAACCTTGATTTTCATAAATCCTTTATCATAAAATCCATTAATTTTCATAAAATAACAAGATTAATTCTTGAAAAAAAATTTCTCAATTTTTAAAACTTTGTCTAAATAATCAAGATAAAAATTTGGACTAAAATTGAACCACAACTTTGCCAAAAAGACAAAAATCCTTTCTACTTCTAAAAGTTAAGTAAAATAAAGCCAACTTAAGTTCAAGTAGCTCGATTTGAAATATTTCTGTATTAAAACTGAACAAATTCACTCAGAGACTCATGCGTTTTTGTTTAAATAAATTTTAAAATTCTATTAAACCTTTGGTCAAATAACTTTAGATAAAATGCTCCGAAGCCAAGGACTGCTACGAACCCTGGGCAATAAGCTGAATAGAATACCTGCCAAAAATATCAATTACAAACTAAATGTAAATAATAACTACCCGGTGCTAAAGCAAGACGACAGTGCTCGACCACACAAAGATCTTCTTCGAATTCTCAAGACCATGTACCTCAACGAGTCAAAAGCAAGCTCGGACAAAAACCGACTATGCAGCAATTTAAAACAAGTCAACAAAACTTGTCCTCAAAACATAGAACTAAAAGAGATCAGCTCAAAAATCCAGACCATTGACAACGAATCAGTGCAGCCAGAACCCAAGACTAAACCTGCCAATGCCACTGAGCTCATTCAAAAGGCCAAACTTCAAATGGAAAGCTTGAACAAATCATTCGAGCTTTTGATCTCGCATCAGGTAGATAAACGTGATAAAATTACCTATGAACAACTTGAATTTGATCTTAAACACAAACAATTTAATTCCAAAGTAAAAGCATACGTTGATGTATGCTGCAATAGCGGCATGCTTGACAAAGCCATCCGGTATTTGAACAATTTAATGGAGGATTCAAAGCGAGCTGAACATGATTTCATCACTGATGTCCAAGTGTTCAATCGCTTAATGTTCGAATTGGCAAAACAAGGCCAGACAAATCAGATCACCAAATTGTTCAAAACAATGAGAACATCAGCAGATCCCAGAAAACAAATCAAGCCAAATCTTGGCTCTTACACAGCAGTGATCCAGTCTATTGGCGCTCAATTGGATAAAAGTGACTTGGAGAAAAAAGCTAACCAGTTTAGACTCACTTTGGAAAGAGTTATATTCGATATTCAAAAATCAAGTGTAATTAATAATTAATAAATATTTTTATTAAATTTTTTTTAGAATTTTTTTTCAGTTTACTCTAGATGATTTGGCTTCAAGTATGTATTTGTCCTCGGAACAGCAATACTTTATCAAAAAAGCCTTAAATTTATTGCTGCCTTCATTTGAATTTAAATATGCTCCGGTTACCAATTTAGACAATCCACTCTTGGTCAGACTAAAACAACCTGTTGAAAAAAAAGTAATCTTGTTTTTTTTTCATATTTTTATATTTTATCATTTTTTGCCAGAAAGAAGTTGTGAATGAGAAAATTTATCCGAGGGAAATGATTGATAAAAAAATGATCATGAACAATTTTGAGAGTCAACTTAAAGAAGAACAAAATTTGATGATTCAAGTGCCATCGATACGCAGTCTGAGCAAAACAGAATTAAAGACAAAGGAAAAAAATGTAAAATTTTACTGAATAAATAATTATTTTTTGTTAATTTAAATTTTTTAAAGGATAAAATTAAGGCTGTTTTGCTCAGACATTTTCGAGAGATGATTACAAAAAATTTTTTCAAATCTTTAGAACTTTTAAAACAGTCCAAAAATCAAAATTCAGAGTTTATTCTTCCTTTTTTGACTGTGCTTGAACCAAATGTTTACATTGATATTTTAATGCAAGTAATTTAATTTATTTTTTTATTATTTTAAGAATTTTTTGACTTTAAATTAATCTTTATGATCAAAAAATTTAAATAAATCTGTGACAGATGGACCAAATTTGATAAAGAAAAAATTAAGATCTTATTTGAGGAAATATTATTTTTATGTCAAGTCTAGGAAAGCCATTCAGCATTAATGTAGCAATTGGGATACAAAAGATGAAAAATAAAATAGAAATTTTGATAGAAATTATTTTAATGAATGAATAAAAATGAGCGAAAAATAAGAGTTAATTTATCAAAATTTATAAAATTTTAAACATAGATAACATGTAGAATTTCAATTAAAACATAAAATTTTGGTTTTGTGAAATTTAAATACAAGTTGAACAAAAACTCTTCCTTTTTTGATGAATTAAAACTAAAGTTAATAAAATATACTTAAAAAAATACTGCAATTAAGTGCAGCATACTTTGTTGCACCTTTTTTACTTAAAATAATTTTTCTCGTGTTTTAATAAGACAAAAAATAAAATATCAATAAGATTTATATTGATTATTGATTTAATTTACTATAAATAAAGAAAATAATGATTTTTTTTAGGCAATAAAGGTGCAAAAAAGTATGCTGCACTTTGTTGCAGTATTTTTTTAAGTATATTTTATTAACTTTAATTTTAATTCATCAAAATAGGAAGAATTTTTGTTCAATTTGTATTTGAATTTCACGATACCTAAAATTTTGACATTCTAATTTAAAAAAATAATCAAGATTATAAAAGTTCAATTTAATTAAATCATTACTATATTGTTGGCATTGTAAATTTTTGAACAAAAATTAAAAATTAAATTAATTTTTTTAGTTCTTTTAATCAATCTTTTTTGTATTATTATTCAATGTTATTTTTTATTAATTTTTAATTTTTTTATCTGAAGGAGATATAGCTCAGTGCAGATATATAAAAAAATACAATAATAATGAAAGATTTTGTAAAAATAGTATTAAAAAATATTTTTAAATAAAAGTAATACAGGCATTGTGAATTTCGGAAAAAAAAAACAAAAAAAAATTAAAATTAAAATAACTTTTTATCACTCAATTATAGTCTCGAGAAATACTTTGAAAGTCTGAAGGTACTATTTGTATTGGTAAATCATTAAAATTAAATTACAAAGTTATTGCTGATACTAAATTTTGTTGATACAAGCTTTGTATTGCAGGACGATTGTAAGATTTAAAAAGTTATTCTAATTTAAAATTTTGGTACTAAAATTCACAATGCCAACAAAATAGCAATGGTTTAATTAAATTAAACTTTTATTATCTTGAGTTCAAGATTATTTTAAAAATTTAGAATGTCAAAACTTTATTATTTAATCAAAAATTTCAATGAAATTTAATAAAGTAGAACAGCATGTCAGAAATCTGAAAAATTTAAAGAAAAAATATTTTTTTTGTTCTTTGTTCCTAAATTCATAATTTTTGGATAATTCTTATTTAGAAACACTAAAAAATTTTATCATTTTTAATAATTCTATTTCAATTTTTTGAGTCAAAATGGTTAGGTATGATTTTAATTTATTTTAATAAATTATTTAGCATTTTTCTGCAAAAGATATATGAACCACATTATCAATTTTAGAAAAAATATGGATGAAGTTGAATAAAACATAAAAAATGTTATTAAAACATATAAAAAGAGAACGTCACATAAAGAAAATTTTATTTTCAAAATCTGTGAATAAAAACATAAATCAATTTTTAATTCCAGTGAATAAAACATAAAAAATGAAAAAAACGCTACATGTACAATTAGTGCAGTCAGGATCTATTTGTACCCTATGCTTATCATTACAAAGATAATTCATTCAATAAAATTGTCCTCTGACTCTAATTTCTTGAATTATATTCTTAACTCAAAAAAATTATTTATGTTTTAGTCACTGATTTAAAAAATATAAAAGATAGTATATGTTTTAGTAACTGGAAATAGAAATTATTTCAAATTTTATGTTTCAATTGTCTCTTTAGCAAAATTAAAAATAGTTTTTTTTGTTTATGTTTTATTTTTTTAGATTCACTTTTTTTATGTTTTATTCAACTCCCTCCAAAAAATATGGTCAAATTTTTCATATTTTTTTATTTTTGTTCTAAAATTCACAATTAAAGACATTGAATAAAAGATTCCTTAATATGATTCCGTAAATGATTTACTTAATTCTTCCATTCCACTGAAAAAATGAAAATTTTAAATAAAATCAAAACTCTAATTCAATATAATTCAGCTAAAATAGCGCAATTTTCGGAATTCAATTTTTAATTTTAAGCAAGTGGCCAAACTGGCACAAAGTTCCGAATACTTTTCGGCAAGTGTAAACTTTTATGCTCTTGAGCTTGGCGCAATTTTGGAGAATAAATACCACGAATATTTGATGGTTAAAAATAAAGATGTAGAAAAAGTAAATTTTATTTCCTTGTTTAACAATGATAATACTAAATGATAAAACAAGATTCGCAGTATTTATGACAAGTATGTTGATTATAATTTGGCAAAGAAACAAAATTCATTTGAAAATTTGAACAATTACCGTGAAGAATGGATGACAATAATGAGAGAAAACGACTTGTTCAAGAGTAACTTTGAAGATCAGTGGCCAAGTCAGATTCGCCTTAAGGTTGGCAAGTTTCTACTTGAAGAAATAATTTTCAAGTCGTGCAAAATAGATAAAAATCTAATAAACCCCAACACCAAAGCATCAAAGCAAAAATATGAGTTTGCTTTTCATAAAATATTCCGCTTGGCAGGTGTATACAAAGACCCGCAGGTAAAGTGTCACCCGTTGCTTTTCAGGGTATTCGGGTCGAATCTTATATTCGAGTCGAACCGAATGCCAATGATAACACCACCCATGCCTTGGTATATGTCAAACCAAGGTGGATACTTTTTAAGCAAAAGCAATCTTTTACGGCTGTATGGCGAGGCGGCCAATGAACAAAAACTTCTGGTCGAAGCCACTAACCCACAGAACATGTATCCAGTGTACGACTCTCTAAACACTTTGTCATCTTGTGCATGGAAGATAAACCAATCGATCCTAGATCTGCTAATTGACATATTCAACCAGGACGGCAACAAAGAGCTCGAAGTACCCGAACCAGAATACAAAGGACCTGATGTACCCAGATTTCCAAAGTAATACTTTACAAAATTTATTTTGTTTCCCAATTTTTTAAAATTAACCAAAGCTAAATTTTGAATTATTTTTATATTAAATTTTTCTTTTTTTTTAAGTCTGGTACAGAATAGCTATTTTCTAAAATATTAATTAAATAATTGCTTTCCTTTAATTATTTTTGTATTTATTTTGATTACTAGTATTAATGACTTGAACAACGTACCCAAAAATCTTAAAATCTTTATTTGTAAAGTTTCTAAAAATTAACAATATTCAAAAATAGTGTTTAAGTCAACTGAGCTTTTCAATAAAAATCTAAAGTCAAATCACAGTTTACACAGATAACTTTTATTATTCCTTTACCATAGCGTTATGAGCTTTTTAATTAACTAGCTCACTTTTAGCCAATATTTACCATAGTAATTTTAAAATTAGGATCTAATTTAGAAATTTTTCAAACTTTTAATTTGAAAGGTCTAGAAATAATTTATTTAAACAAATTTTAAAAAATTTATAAATTATAAATTTTTTTTTCAGGACTTATTAAAATTCATTATTTTAGGCATTTTAAAAAGAAAATATTTTAATTTAATTTAAAATTTGAAAAAAATTCAAACCATTAAATATTGCTGGAGAGCAGTTTTTTTCTTAATATAAAAAAAATTTATGCCTAAAATAATTTCATTGTGATGAACAGGCATTTGTTTGTAGGTGACAAGTTTTTATTTGTGTGGAATAATGAATGAATGAATGGGGAAAATGTCTAGATCGAGTCATAAAGATCAAGATTAATATTTAAGTTAATTAATCTAATGATTTTGACAAAAAAACAAATTCAAGCAATCCTTAAAAAATTAAACAATAAAAAAAAATTCGAAAAAAAATTTATTAATAAAAAATGGCAATGTGAAATTTTAGTACAAAAATTACAGTACAAAAAGTAAAAATGTTATAAAATGTTTTCTGATTGTGCAAAAATGGTTCTGTAAACAGTACAATATTGTACAAATTTGTACAAAAGAATTCAAAGATCTGCAAAAACTCTGCAATTTTCTGTAAAATGCACACCAACAAAAAATATTTGATTAAAATATGCAATAAATTGTAGAGCTTTTGCACAATCAGAAAACATTTTATAACATTTTTACTTTTTGTACTGTAATTTTTGTACTAAAATTTCACATTGCCTTAAATTTTTAGTTCATTTCGTAAATAAATAATTTTTCAAATTTTTTACCTGAAGTTTATTTAATTACTAGGACAATTTTTGAAAATATTAAAAAAAAGCTTTTAAAAGAAATGTAAAGGAGATGCAAAAAATAAAATTTATTAAAGTTTTGGACAAGTCTGCCAAAAATTCACTGAATTGTTACATTTGATAATTTAATGAATCAATTAATTCGACTTTTACGCTTTTTAGCTTAAGAAAGCCTAAAAATGGTCAGTCCGACAACAGTATATAATTTGGCAAATTCTCTAAATTACTTTGAAAAAAAGATTAAAATCGATACCCGAAATTTTTTATTTTTTTACTCGAGTATTAAATAAATTCTCCAATTATTAAGATTATGCATTAAAAAATTAATTAATACCAAATTAAAAAGAAACCCAATATTTTTGGTATTGTGATATTCAAATACAAATTGAACAAAAATTCTTCCTTTTTTGATGAATTAAAATTAAAGTTAATAAAATATACTTAAAAAAATACTGCGACAAAGTGCAGCATACTTTTTTGCACCTTTATTGCCTAAAAAAAATCATTGTTTTCTTTTTTTTTATTTAATTAAACAAATAATCAATATAAATCTTATAGATATTTTATTTTTTGTCTTATTAAAACATGAGAATAATTATTTTAATCAAAATAGGTGCAACAAAGTATGCTGCACTTTATTGCAGTATTTTTTTAAGGATATTTTATTAACTTTAGTTTTAATTCATCAAAAAAGGAAGAGTTTTTGTTCAACTTGTATTTGAATTTCACAATACTATTTTTTTAAACTTATTTTTAACACATTTTTTAAAAAATGTTAACTAATTTAAGAAAAAGTACCTAAATTTTGTAATAAATATGAAGTAATGTTCCGCTTCTTGTTTTTTCCAAAATTAAAGAAAAATAAAGTAAATTTACGTAAATTTACCAAAGTAAAATACCAGATTCTACTTAAAATTAGGTAAATTTTTTACATTTACGTAAATTGTTGTAAAACAAAAATACTTTGATTTTTGTCCCACTTTGGATGTTATTTTTCAAAAAATGCAATAATCAAACTTGCTAAAAGTTATTATTTTTAGAATTTTAAATTATATAAATTTAAATTTGAAGCTAATAATTTCAATGACATTAACAACTCTCTAGAAAAATATGACTCATATGATTTTAAGCAAAAAACCTTCGACATGTTATATTAAAAGATAACTTATCTTAAGAATGTTATCTTTTTCCTAACAAACACTCTCTTCCCATAATTTAGGTACTTTTTCTTATATTACTTTTTAAAAAAAAGTGATAAATACCTGAAAAACTTAAAAAAAAATAAAGAATTAAAAAATTGAAAAGTCATTCGTAAAATCATTAAAAAATCAAACATCCTGAGCTAAATTGAAAAAAATTAGAAATCAAAATTTGATTTTCCAAAGTATGGTCCATTAAACTTTTTCGATTTTATTCGAAAATTAAAGTAAAATTTTTAATGAAGAAAATTTTTTTTACAAATGATTAAATTAAGCAATGCTCAAGTTTGTACCTTTTTAGAAATTAAATAATTAAATAATTATTAAAAAAAATTTTAAGAAAAAAAAAACTGTCAATAAATCATATAATTAAAAAATAATATAAAAAAAAATTGTATCTATTACTCTTTTTTACTCCTTTTTCCTTTTGTAAAAATTCAAAATTTTCAAAATTTGAGGGTTTAAACGAAAGCGAAGGCTATTCGAACTAACCCAGGGGCATTTCCCCACAATTATTTAAAAAAAAAAAAAACATATATTTAAAATTAAATTCAATAAAATATAGTTAAATTCTCAATTTCTTATTTTCAAATTTAGTCGAAAACTGACCAAAGAAGAATACAGAGAGTTCTATTCACGGATTGAAAAGGCGAGAAAAAAACGCGCCGAAATGCATAGCCTTTGGTGCACAGAGCTCTATCGTCTTTCCATAGCCAACATGTACCGTGACAAAATAATCTGGTTCCCGCACAGTCTGGATTTTCGCGGTCGTTGCTACCCAATACCTCCACACTTCAACCATCTCGGCTCGGACATATCCCGCAGCTTGATTCTGCTCGCAGAAGGCAAAAAACTCGGCCCCACCGGCCTCAACATGCTCAAACTTCACCTCATCAACCTCACTGGCTTAATGAAAAAATCAACTCTCCAAGAAAGACTGGCCTATGCCAACAGCATAATCGATGAAATAATCGATTCGGCAGAGCGACCCATGCACGGTCGTCTTTGGTGGCAGAAATCAGAGGAAAAATGGCAAACATTGGCCTGTTGCATGGAAATACGCAACGCTCTTCAAAGTGGTAAGCCCGAAGAATACATTTCCTACTTCCCAGTGCACCAAGACGGCTCATGTAATGGTTTGCAGCATTACGCAGCCCTGGGCAGAGACCAAGACGGTGCCAAATCGGTCAATCTGTACCCGTCAGACAGGCCCCAGGATGTCTACTCGACTGTACTAGATCTGGTCGAGGAGCAACGCAGGTCCGAAGAGAACATTAACGAATACGCAATGCTCCTAGCCGGAAATATCAAAAGAAAAACTATCAAGCAAACAGTGATGACCACTGTGTACAATGTCACATTCTATGGTGCCAAGCTGCAAATTTTAAGACAGCTTGAAGACTTGAAAAATTTTCCCCAAGACAAAGCCAGAGAGGCCAGTGCCTTTATTGCCCACAAGACTTTTAAGTCGATCCGCCAGTTGTTCAGCTCGGCAAGAGAGATCCAAGACTGGTTCTCAGAATGTGCCTATTTGATAACCAGAGTGAGAGATTGTGCACTCAAGTGGGAAACTCCATTGGGTCTGCCCGTTTCTCAGCCTTATTTTAGAACAGTTAATGTCCAAAACTCAAAGAGAAAGAGTCTGCCCCTTAGCACGACCAAACCCGACTCTCTGAAGCAGCGCAATGCCTTTCCGCCAAACTACATCCACTCTTTGGACTCTTGTCACATGATGTTGACTTCGCTTTACTGCGAACGCGCTGGCATTACATTTGTGTCGGTCCATGATTGCTTTTGGACCCATGCTTGCAGTGTTGATGAGATGAATAGGATTTGTCGCGAGCAGTTTGTGGCACTGCATTCGCTGCCGCTGTTGGAAAATTTGTCCAAGTTTTTTATGGATAATTACAAGTTCACGGCCGAGTGAGATTTAATTAAGGATAATGAAAAAGAAGAGAAATTATTTTTTTTAAAGGGAAATTGAGAATCAGAGTGATGATGAGATCAGAAGGTTGATGGTTGGGTTCAATGAAAAGTTGGAGAGTGTGCCCAAAAAGGGAGACTTCGATTTGGCAAAAGTGCTTGAGTCTGTCTACTTTTTTAGTTAAGTAAGGTTTTACTGAAAAATTTAGATAATTTTATGCAATCATGTAAATTTTATTGAAGTATTGTTAAATTATTTGTTTTTTTTTGTTGTTAATAAAATTTGTTGACCAATTTAAAGCAAAAAGGGTTTTATAATAAACTGTTTGAAACAAAAAAATAATTTTTATTTAAAATTTATTGAGACAGGTGGAAGGTATTGTGAATATCAAATACAAATTTAAAAAAAAATTCTTCATTTTTTGATAAATTAGAATTAAAGTTAATAAAAAATATTAGAAAAAATACTGCAACTTTTTTACCTAAAATTATTTTTCTCATGTGAAAATAGAAAAAAAATAAAGCATCAGTATGATTTAAATAGATTATTGATATGATTTACTAAAAAAAAAATAAAAATTTTATTTTAGGAAAAAAAGGTGCAACAAAGTATACTGCACTTTGTTGCAGTATTTTTTTAAGTATATTTTATTAACTTTAATTTTAATTTATCGGAAAATGAAGAATTTTTGTTCAGTTTGTATTTGAAATTCACAATACAAATTCAAAATCCATTTTTTTTGATATTTTTTTGTCTAATAAAATTGTTTTGGTTTAAAAAATAGGCTCTCATCAAACGTATCCACAAATTTAATAAAAATAAGAACAAAATCAATTAATAACACACAATTATTATAAAAACAATAATATTTTGATTTCTTTTGTAACAAATTAACAGTGAATATAACAAGCTTGATGTCAATTGAACTTTTTAACCTTTTTTTGGATAAAATTGATTTTAAATATAAAAAAATGATTAGGAATGAAATCGATTTAATACTTAATTATTTTTTTTAGGTCGATATCTTTTTATCAAAATTTTAACTTCACCTGTACAGATTTACTTATATCTATATAACGCTCAAAAAAATAAAACTTTTATTTTATATTTTATTCTGAAGGAGCATTAGCTCGGCACACTTATTTAATACAAAATTTTAAATATCTCAAAATGACTTCTTAACTCCAAAATACTAATAACAGACAGATAATTAAAATAAATATACATTTTCGATCGAAGAGACAATTGTCAAACCCTTCTACAGGTCGATCGAATTCATTTATTGATAAAAAAAGAATATAAAATTATATAACTTTAAATAAAGTTCAGTTATAAAAGAATTAAAAATAAAATTTTTTTAGTCGTAGTATAAGTGGTTGCAGCAAAAAATAATAAATTTATCGGTGTTTATTTAAATCAAATTATATGTGTAAAAAGATATTTTATGTGTAAAGTAATAATTTAGTGTGAAGTAATAAGAATTTTTTTTATTATTTCACAAAAAAATTAATCAAAAATTTTGGCAAAATACATTAAAATACGAAACTTTTAGTAAAACTATTCCAAAATGCTTACGGACAACAAACAATTTTTTGGTTAAAAATTAAGTTATTTTTTTAAGCCGTTCAGTCAAAAATAATATTCTTTATTCTTTATAAACTTCAAGTCATACAAAACTCAGCAACCCGTAGTATTCTTAGACTCAAATACGATACCAAATCAGAAACTCTTTTTCACCATGTACTCCAAAAACTGTAGTTGTATAAATATATATTGAAAATATCACAATGGAATTAAAAATTTATAAAAAATCTCTGAGACTAATAAAAAATTATTTCTTTTAATTTAGCATCGGATTTCCGACTATTTTTTCCAGTTTTTAGATTTTCAAATTTTTGGTCTTAAGATTGGAAAAATTTATTTGGCTAAAAATTGAGTTATTTTTTAAAAATAATATTCTTAATGTTAAAAAAAATAAAAAAAAATAGAATTTCTCAATCAAAATTTAGATTTTTAATTAAGCCAACAAAAACAATTTGATGAGCTTATATTTTTTTCCTATTTTTGTTGTTACAAAAAATCTGCCTTGAGTAAAATGTATGGTATGATGAAAATGCCAAATTCAGACAATAATACTCAAGAAAATAAAATTTAATATTTAAAGAGTTTCTTTTTAAATACCAAACGCTTAATTTGTTACAAAATGATCATTGGAAAAATTTTATTCATAACAAGTTTGTTTTTTATTCCAATTATTGGTCGAGAGAGTAAATTTAAGTATTTTTTAAATTTAATTTTAAATTTAAATCTAAATTTTAAGCCATGTATGCTGTCAATTCCTTGAATCTTATCTCAATCTACAATTATGACAAACTCTATCATAACATCACAGTAACAAGTCAACAAATAGAATTTTTGTCCCATTATAAAATGGCATATTCAGTCGGAAAGACTTTATTTATTCTGGACCTAAAGACAAAACTGACTTCTGAACAACACTTTGATCATGATCATGACATTATCTTGATTAAGAGCCTTAATGAGACTCATTTTTACACAATTGACCAAAGTCTTGTGATTTCATTTTTCAGTTTAAGCCACTTGA
The DNA here is from genome assembly GCA_016802215.1 of Brachionus paranguensis. NCBI lineage: Eukaryota > Metazoa > Rotifera > Eurotatoria > Ploima > Brachionidae > Brachionus > Brachionus paranguensis. Next base: position 981,633 of record JAESIX010000022.1, on the reverse strand, counting down.
TCTCAAAAATATTAAATTTTGTTTTGGTCGGTAATATAGGTGACATAGAAATAAAGTTGGCAGATATGTCACCAGATTGCTGCTTGATTGCGAGTCTTCGTCTCAATTATGGTGAACTTTTTGTTATTCAAATTCTAAACATTTGCAAATTAAAGATTGTATTCGTTGGTCCTGCTGGTAGAAATCGAATTTTTTCCATGCAATTTTTGAATAACACTCACATTGCCTTAGAATATGAATTTTCTGTCATATTACGTGATGTAAACGATTGGGATCGAACAACTGTAATTCCATATAATCCTATATCTTTTGTGCTCATGACTCATAACAATAATTTTCTATTTAGTACTCGATTTTATTTTATAGAAATATCTAATTATCAGCATACAGTAAGCGAAATGGTTTTATCAGAGCTGACAATCAACCTTGAGTATGTTGACGAGTCATTATTGATTAGCTCTTCGGATACTTGTGTCAGACTCTGGAATATTTCAGCAAAAACATGGCCATCTTTTTTAATTTGTGGATTCAAGTCTATTACCTCAATCAAACATCAGAAATATAAAGGTAATTTAAAATTTGGACATCTCTTTAAAAGTAGGCATTCTTTCATCATTTGTATATAAGTTAGACTTAAATTAAATTTTTCAACTCAAAATTTAATTTAATTTATTTGTGATCGTAATAACTTTAAACCGATCTTAAAATTTTAGATTCTAGACGAGAACAAAATAATTTAAATTGAAAAATTTTTTTTGTAAAAGTTCAAAAATAGTTGTATGAATGCAACATGGTGCAACATACATAGTTGCATCAACTTTCTAAGTATGCAAGACTCTGCAAATTTTTCAGAAATAAAATTCCAAAATATTCTAGCTTAGGAAATTTTGCAAAAATCTGGCCATCATTAGCTGATATTGAAAAGTTGTAATTATTTTGACTAAATATCAAAAAATCCAAAATGTATTTTATTAATTTAAAAAAAATTCACATATCTTAATTTCATTAATTTTTAATTCCGCTGTCACTCCGTTTTTCCAAACCTTATTAATTAATTCATTTCAAAAGAGCAAAATTAAAAAAGATTTTGTAGTAAAATTCTTAATTGTATATTTTTTAATTTATTAATATTAATATTAATTTTAATTTTTTGTAAATTAAAAAATATAAAATTAAGAATTTTACTACAAGATCTTTTTTAATTTTGCTCTTTTGAAATGAATTAATTTATAAGGTTTGGCAAACGGAGTGACGGCTGAATTAAAAATTAATGAAATTAAGATATGTGAATTTTTTTTAAATTAAAATGAAAATGAAAAATCGAAGTTTAAAGTGCATTTAAAGCAGAATAAATTTTCTTAGCTTTTTTAGATTGAAAAGAGTTTTTGGTTTTCTATTTAAATTAGCTAATTTCAAAAAGAGACAGTAAATATTAAAAATAAAATAATACTAACATTAACTAATTTTTTTTAATTTATTTTTGATATTAAAGAATAAAATTTCTTAAAAGCTTTTTTAATTTTTAAGTAGCAAAATTGGATGAAATTGTATTTTTAGGGTAAAAGGGTTAAACCCCTTAAATTTAGGGGTAAATGTATGAAATTTAAGGGTAATTTTATTAACTTATTTAACCGATTTACCCCGAAAAATAACCTGTTGAACAGGTTAGTCAAGAAAAAAAAAATTATTTCTGATTTTTATATAATTTAGGCTTATCTAAATATAGGCTTAAAAGGTTTATGAAATAAACTTCCAATAAATTTTTTATCTTGATTTAAAAAAATAGCTTTAAATTATAAATTTGGACATTTTTCACCAATTTATCAGTAGGACGCGTTTTTCTCAATCGCGAAAAAAGTTAGAGCTTCCAAACCAATAAATTTTTATTCTAGGACCTCTTTTCTACTTGGATCAGCCTTTTACTTTCTTCTATTATTCTTGGAACGGTCAAAAATTGAAAAACAAAATTTCGTAACAATATTAACCTCATTTTACGTTAATTTAAAAATATCTATTTTTTCGTTTTTTATTAAAAATTTTCATACAATTTTCAAAAAGAATTAAAAAAGGGCGATGTTTTAAATTTATTTAAAAAAAAAATTGACATCTTGAATTTTACGATTAATTTAAAATACCATTTCAATTCAAAGAGTATATCATTAGATTTTAAAATTTATCTTTGAATTAATTTAAATAATTTTAATGCAACATGCTTTACATGTTTTATAGATTTGTAGACAGTTATGTAGACAGGAATAACCATTTGATTTAAAAATATTAAAAATTAACGAAAATTTTTAAGAAAATATACCAAAAATTGCCAATTTTTTGTCCGAAATCGAATTAACAGTGTTTTACAGATATTTATGAAATTTTATTTAAGATTACGTAATATTTAATTATAAAATTATTGCTGGTAAAAATAAAAACGTTTAAGTAATCATCAAAAGTAATTTTAACATGCATGCATTTTTTCAAGTTGAGTTACAAGAAGACACTCTTCATTTACAAAAAGATGTCAATAAGTTAAGCACTTGGTCCAAGGAATGGCTTATGGAGTTTAATGATAATAAGTGTGTAGTGGTTCACTATGGTTCAAACAATCAAGAATGTGAATATTTTTTGGGTGATTCTGAAGAAAAACATAAGCTAATTGAATCAATAGAAGAGCGTGACTTAGGGGTTGTTTTTAGGAATGACTTAAAAATATCAAGACACATAGCGGCTGTTGTAAAAAAAGCAAATCAGATTTTAGGAATGATTAAAAGATCGTTTAAACATCGTGACATTTACAACATGAAGAAGCTGTATACAACGTTAGTAAGACCTCACTTAGAGTATGCTGTCCAGGTTTGGAGCCCGTCTTTGAAGAAGGAAATTGGCAGCATTGAGAGTGTACAAAGAAGACCAACTAAACTGATTGGTGAATTGAGAAACTTAAGTTACGAAGAGCGACTTATCAAGCTAAGACTAACCACGCTCGAAAAACGAAGAATAAGAGGTGATTTAATTGAACAATTTAAAATTGTTAAAAGTATTGATAAAGTGGATTGGCACTACCCCTTGAAGCTAAAGCCGGAATACTACGGAACAAGAAGTCACGGATATGGTTTTGAAAAACAACTTGTTAAGAATTGTAGCTTGAGATTTAATTTTTTTACAAACCGAATTGCAAATATGTGGAATAGCTTACCGAGAGAAGCGGTCGAACAAACAACTTTAAATAACTCTAAAAACAAACTAGACAATTATTTTCTGTTCAAAAAAGATTTTACAGACTACTATGGCGCAACTAATCATTGTGCTCCATTTAAAGATGATTAAAAGTCATCTTTATCCTATAGTCTTTATTTATTATTATTATTATTATTATATTTGATAATAATTTGAAATATCTCGGATTTAAAAAATTTTGTTAATAATCATCTTTAAACTAGCTGTATTTCAAGCTATTGAAACTCTCTTTAGATCCCACTTTAGATTAAAAAATTAGCAAATTTTATTTATATTTGCAAGACAGGTTTTGGTGATGATCAATTCATGGAACTTCTAGATCTTATGGTTTTTAAGCCATTAATATTTTTATTTCAAGTGGTGGGTTAACTGAATAGGTTCTATTTTAATACTGATATAATTTTCGTCATAAAATTATATTTAACTTGTAAAGATTATAACTAAAATTTTTTGTAAAATTTTATCTAGGAAATGAGAATTTTAATGATGAAGAAGAAATATTGATCAAAGTAAACGGTAAATCCATACCAAAATTCGATACTTTAGATGATTTGGAAAGTGATCAGGCTGCTAATTTGCTCACGAGTAAAATGGACATGGGAGATTGTTTGTCCAACTGTTCGAATAATGGCAAATGTGTTCTTAAGAACAGCAAGTTCCAGTGTGAATGTGGTTCGTTTTATATTGGCCCTTCGTGTGAAACCGATGTAAGACCTTGTTCATCAAATCCTTGCCTAAATAACTCAACATGTAAAAATCAAATGAGTGAAAGAAAATATTTATGTGACTGTCAAAAAGATACACAATCAAATTCTTACCTTTACTATGGATTAAGTTGTGAGAATAAAGTTGATGTTTGTAAAAATGAAACATGCTCAACTAAAGGCAACTGTGTTGATATTGATAATAAACCGAAATGTAAATGTTTTTATCTTTATAGTGGAGATCATTGTGAAATAGAAAGCCAGACTCAAAAGCAAATTAAAAATGCCATCAAAACTTCGTCAATTATTGCCATCATTTTTATCGTGGCTATTTTCCTTTTTTTTGTTGTCTTAGATTTTTCTAATTTATTTATTGGGAAAAAGTTTGAAAAATCAAATAAAGATAAAATTTAAATTTCAATGAATAAACTTGTGATCAAGATCTACGATTCTGAATCTTAAAGAGAAAAAAATGTGTTCAGCTAGTTTTTTGTTTTGATAAATTTTGATTAATTTTTTTTCAAAAAAATTTCAGCTTAACTATTCAGAATAAAAGAAATTGTGAAAAAAAGAATTTATTTTAGCCAAATTATATTTAAAACAATAAAATTAATTTTTCACTTTTTAATTTTTTAATTTTTTCCGAAAAAAACAAAACTAACAGCAATTATATTTTTTTTTTATTTGTTTAATCTGTATCGAGCTAATGCTCCTTCAGAATATAAAAAATATATAAAATATATAATAAATAAAAATAAAAATTTAATATAAAAGGAGGTAAAATAAAATAAAAAGGAATTTAAAATTTATATGTATTTATATTTTATATAAATTTTTATATTATATGTGTTTTATATTTATTCATTTATTAATCAATTACTAAACAAAAAATTAACACTCAATTCGATTGAAAGCCTAATCATGCAAACAAAGATTTGAATAAAATATGTACAGTTTGATTTTTTACCTTATTTTACGTAAAATATTGTAAATTTTGTTCAATTTGCAAAAGAAAAAATTAATTAATTTACCATTTTTTACCTAAAATTAGGTAAAATTTTAATATTTTACGTAAATTGTTTTAAAAACAAAAATTTCCGAAATATTGAAGAATTTTGACGTTTTTTAAAAAAAATTAGATTTTATTTTGCGAAATTTACCTAAATTTTGGTAAAATTGAATTTTTTTTAGAGTAAATGAAGGTAAAAAATCTTATGTACCGAATTTAACAAAATTTATAACAAAACAAATCGCAAAATCTGTTGTTCTCATAAATGATACCCCCATGGAAGATTTTCCACTAACTTCTTGAGAAATGAGATGGATAAGCTCGGCCCAGATAAAAGTTTCGCAAAGTACTAAAAATAAAAATGGAATTCAAATTAAATTTTTTTTCTGAGTTTTTCATGCAATTAAATTAATTCTATTAATTATTAAATTACTAATAAAAATCATTTTAGAAATTTTACTTTTTTTACGTTTTACCAGTTCATTGGTTACTCATAAAATTAATACCTTCAGACAAACTTGAAAATTGTCAAAAAATGGGTTTTTTGAACAGCTCTAAAGGTGTTTAAAAAAAAAAAGATTTTTTTTGGGTATATTTCTATCAAATAAGGTTTTAATTCAAGATAAAAAATTAAGCCATTTTTGTTCAGTGAAGTTATTTTGGTATTTATTCAAGCAAAACTGAAAATGTAAAAACAAATAGAAACAAACAAATTCAAGTAAATGAAAATTGAAGATAATTTTAATTTTTAAAAAGACATTTTCGAAGTATAAATAATGATTTAAAAAAAAATTAAATCTATTTATATAAAAAAATATGTCTTAATCTAAATTTAAATTTTAATTTAGCTAAAATTTAAAAATAATATCATGTTTTATTTTTAAATAAGAATGTACTTAGCTGGTCTTTTTTCGATCCCAACAAATTTTATACTTGTACAATTAATTTGAATTAATAAACAAACATTTGCTCTTTAATTTAAAACTCTCATAAAGCTTAAACTTAAAAAATCAAAGCTATATTTTTAGTCCAAATTTTTGAATTTTGATTCTATAAAAAAATGCTTAGAAAAATGTTTAGTCTATTTATTTTCTCGAGCATTTTGCTGTCATCATTTCAAATGCCAGTTCTGAAAGACAGACATGGTGAAACTAAAAATGATAATGCTTTATCTTGGGACTTTGATGATGTATACACTGATGCCCGCGCAAATGATTTTGACTTAAGCACAAGCCAGGCTAGCTATGAATACCAAAATGATATTGACTTTTTAAACTCTGAAAGAGATGAGACCGAGTATGAATCGCAATTTTCCGACAAATTGGAAGACTTGGGGCAAGAAGAGATTGACACAGATGAACCAACTACCAATCCATATTTTGTCGGAACTTTTGAGACCGAAATTTTGTATCCATCTACCTCACCGTACACTAGCACAGTCAAATTAATGAAAAATGAAGAATATATAGACATTGATCAAAACGATGATTATGAAAAACTATTTTTTTAAATTTAATAATCAATTTTAGTTGGGAATCGAATATAATTTTAATAATTAAATCAATTTTTTTAAACAAATAAATTTTTAAAAATCGTAAGATTCAAATTTTATTCAAAAAAGCCTTGAACTTGGCGAAAAAAAAAATCTAAAAATTCTAGAAATGATCTTAAGCAAAAAAAATTAATTTTATTTTTAGTTTAAAAAAAAAATGATAAAATATGTGTTGATATTTTTTTTATTAATTGCAGCGATAAATTCACAAAGCGTTGTCGAACTACCGGATGAATTTTTGGACCCGGCAGATATAGCCGATTACAATAGACAACTGTTGGACAAACAAGCATCAAACGACACTCAATTCATGACCATAGCTTTGGAGCTGACTATTCACAAAAGCAATCATCAACCATTGAGCATACTCGACCATATAATCAAAAAACCCTTGAATCAATCATGGACTCGATCAATTTTTTAGCTAATTAAAATTTTGCACAAATTTTTTTCTACAATTCGATTTTTTACCAATATTTGAAATCAATAAAATTTAAAAAAAATTCAAATTTTTTCATTTCAAAACCTTCAACTTTAATTAATTATGTAACATTTAAATATAAAAAAACCATGCTTTTTTCTTGAAAAAAAAACTCAAAGCCAAAAAAGTCATTTAACTTAAGCTAAAATTTAGTTAAACTATGAGGCTGAAATTTTTACTAATACTCTTGGTCGCGGCACTAAGCGCACAGGACATAGCCGAACTGCTGGATGACTACTTGGACCCTGCTGATTTAGCCGAGTATCGGCTAAGTCAATTGAAAGACCAGCAATTGTCAGACACAACCACTGAACCCACCACTACGGAACAAACAACTGAGTTTACTGAACCAGAACAGTATGACATTGGCACCGAACCAATTGAATTTGACAACATCACACTTGCAGACAATGAAACCAGTCAAGTTCTAGTTGAATCTACCACAACTGCGACCACAACCACAACCAAGCTTTTGCCCAAGCAAAGCGAGATTAACTTAGTCATCAAATCAGGCGAATATGAAGAGATTCTAGTGCAACGATCTGATGACAAATCGCACATTCAAACAATTTCAATTGCATCATCAAATAAAAATTATCAAGTTGAGCTGAAAATTGTGACAGGAAGTCAACATTTGGACTTTTCCCAATGTGCCATGTCTATAAAATCGGACTGCTTAAAAAGCTACATAGAAATGCTTGGCTCAAGCTCAGTGCTAAAAGTAAAAAGATACCTGCTGCCATTTGATGTTAAATTAAGACTGAGACAGATAGTAAGTGGATGTGATTCAATCAGCCGAATGAGAGACATTGACATGGAAGGTGACTTGCCAAACATTTACCACAATTCAGATCATGACTGCATCTACAGAATTAAAAACACTGATTTGATTAAATCAATGGTGTCGCTGAAGGTAGTGTCGTTTCCGATACACGAGGACCGTATATGCCACGCTTCAATGCATGTGACCACTGCCAACAATTTGGAGAACAAAAATGACTATTTCACCCAGGCTGTGTTCGAGAGTGCACAGTCTTTGGATCAATTTGAAAATGGTGTTTTGGTAGGCAGTAGATTTGTTCTGTTAAAATTGATTAATTGTTTTGAGAACAATGAACCAATAGAGGTAAATGTTGGCAAAGTGAGACGCAGTGTCAAAGAGATTAGAATGACTGAGACTGAAAATAAATACTATCACAGATTGGATTCAGCTTTGATTACATCTCCCAAATTGGACTCGCATTTGCTATTCGAACTTGAGAATAAGGATCCGAGAAACAAGATTGCTTTCAAGCTAACTGAATACAAAACCAAGACTTTGTGCAACAGTGAAAAAAATTCCTCTCTAATCACTGTTTATGGTTTGAACCAATTTGATCAAGTGTATGTCAAACAATTTTCACCATGCAAGTTTGACAATCGAATTTATGAGCTTAGGGGATTTAGGAAACTTTATGTACAGCTCAGTCGAGAACCTCATCATCCATCTGTTAATCCTGTGCCTGATAATTTTGTTATGGAATTTAATCTTAAAGTTATTAAAAGTAAAATTTTTAATTTTTATATTTTTTTTGTTTGCTACATGAATTGTAGGCTACAAAAACTGTAGGCTACATGAATTGTAGGCTACAAAAACTGTAGGCTACATGAATTGTAGGCTACAAAAACTGTAGGCTTCATGAATTGTAGGCTACAAAAACTGTAGGCTACAAAAACTGTAGGCTACATGAATTGTAGGCTACAAAAACTGAAAGGCTACATGAATTGTAGGCTACAAAAACTGTAGGCTACAAAAACTGTAGGCTACATGAATTGTAGGCTACAAAAACTGGAGGCTACATGAATTGTAGGCTACAAAAACTGGAGGCTACATGAATTGTAGGCTACAAAAACTGTATGCTACATGAATTGTAGGCTGTTGTTGAATTGTAGGCTACATGAATTGAAGGCTACATAAATTGTAGGCTACAAAAACTGTAGGCTACATGAATTGTAGGCTACAAAAACTGTAGGCTACAAAAACTGTAGGCTACATGAATTGTAGACTACATGAATTGTAGACTACATGAATTGTAGGATACGTGAATTGTAGACTACATGAATTGTAGAATACGTGAATTGTAGACTACATGAATTGTAGACTACATGAATTGTAGACTACATGAATTGTAGACTACATGAATTGTAGACTACATGAATTGTAGGATACGTGAATTGTAGACTACATGAATTGTAGGATACGTGAATTGTAGACTACATGAATTGTAGGATACGTGAATTGTAGACTACATGAATTGTAGGCTACGTGAATTGTAGACTACATGAATTGTAGGCTACGTGAATTGTAGACTACATGAATTGTAGGCTACGTGAATTGTAGACTACATGAATTGTAGGCTACGTGAATTGTAGACTACATGAATTGTAGGATACGTGAATTGTAGACTACATGAATTGTAGGCTACGTGAATTGTGAAATTGTGAGTAAAAGTTTTTTTAATTTAAATTAATTAATTTTTTAGAAATGTATCGTTTGTATACCAACGAAATTGGTTATTTTTCGAGTGATTCTGAATTAACTGGTTCAGATTTGCGTAATGTTCACATGGACTTTGATTTTCATGCCAAACTAGGCTCGCGTATAGTCCTCAACATTACCAAGTATTCGAATGGCAAAGAAACAAACAGCATTGACTGCCAGGACTATATAATTGTGCGGTTAAACCGAACAACGAACCGAATCGATGCTCAGATTGAAAAAAATCCAGTGGTTTGCTCATATTTGGAAGATTTTCAGATTTTTTCCAGTCTGTCCAATCGTCTATTGGTAACATTTATTTTCAGCGAACTAAGACAGTCCGAAAGCGAAATAAGCCAGCCTCAAATCGAATTTTTTTACTACACAGAACCACTTTGCGACAATTACTTTACCAGAATAAGCAAAGACTTAATTTCCTACTCAAGTCTAGAGTCCGTCCACTCAAACGATTTGACCGAAAATATAAACTGCTACAATACAATCAAGCTTAAGCATACCAGAAGAATTGTACTGCACAGCATAAACTGGTTGACCCCTCACAACCAACTCAACACTGGCCTCAGCTACTGGAATGGTCAGACAATGTGCGAAAATGCCGACAGTCTTATCATCAACAATCAAAATCCAAAGTATAATGAATCATCCAGCAATCAGTATTGTATGGAAAACCCATTAAACTCGTTCTTGTCCGATTCCAATATTTTATATTTAAATTTCAAGCGTTCAATCAAGCCAACCCATTTGATAAAACCATTAATTTTTGACATTGGCTATTTCAGCTATAAATATTTGTATACCGAAGTTGATTCGGTCATGAGTGTGGACTTTGCTCGGATCATACCGGACAATGTGGCCAACACGACCAGGATCGATGTTTTGCCAATTAAAATACAACTAAAAAACAATGACCGCTACATTTATCCAGTGATTAGTGACTGCTTCACCGATGTCAAGTCTGGGCTGATAATGATCCGAACTAGTCAAAAGTCGATTCCATTCAAATTGCTTTGCCATGGTCAGACTTATACAGTCTTGTCTTCGACCATGGATAATGAAATTTTGATTGAGTTCATTAATGTTGATTTAGATGACTTGAGACAGGTTAAATTCACGCTAAATTACACCTTGCCAAATAGGATCATGACTGAGCAGAAGGGAACCTTTGAGACCAACGACTTTAAGCATTTGTATTTAAATACAAAAAGAGAGTCAGTCGAGTATTTTTTTGAGATTAAATTGGACGAAAATCAAATGGTGAGACTTAGTGTTGACGAGTTGAAAAATGACTTTGCCATCAATGAATTCAATATTATTGATGCCAATAAAGGTAGATTTTTTTTTTAATTTTCAAAATTTAAAACAAAAAAAAAAGATTTTAATTTTTATGATTAGAAATGTTTTATTTATATAATTTTTATTCTCGAAAGATTTAAAGTGAATTTCTTTAAAAATAATTTTCAAGAAAATGCAAAATTTTGAAACAAATTGTTTAAAATTTATATCTTGTAATTTAAACAAAATTTTAACTGGTAGCAGAGATATTTTATTTGGTTTTAAAATACAATAACTGTGGCATTGATGCTTTTAATTTCTTGCTCCTGGAAAAAAAATTGTAAATTTTTTGAATTAAAAAATGCATTTTCTCTTCAATCATGGTACATAATTCATTCAATATCAATAAACATTTGAGATTCTTTTTTCATTCTGTACGCTATAGTAAAATATTGAAAATACTCTGCTTCTTCTAAAATTCAGCTTCAAATTTTACACAGTTTAATTGTATGAAATTTAAAAAAAAAAATTTCTCCAAGTATATAAGATCTGAAAATTAAATTCTTATATAAGATCTTTTATTTTTCACGATCAGTAATTTTTAATAGAATTTTTTTAATTTAATTAATAATTTCATTCTTTTCTATCATTGTGAATTTCAGAACAAAAAAAATAATAAAAATGAAAAAATTTTGTAATTTTTATATTTAAAAGTCTAAAAGTTCTTATAAATTTTATCAGCTCAATCTAGCTTCTAAAAGTATTCAAAAAATTTTAAAGGAAAAAAATTTAAATTCAATCAAGCGTTACATAATTAAATCAAGTTTTATCAAGTTTATTGAAATTTTGCCAAGATTTTTACATCAATTACTCCAATGCAAAAACTAAACAATATAAATTTTAGTCTCATATAAAAAAAAAATTTATTGCTATATTTTGATCTTAACATAGTTTTAAATTTAATTTTTTTCAGAAGCTGGATTTAGGTGATACAATAAAATCATTAACCTTTTGCTAATCAAATTTTCATAGACTAGAAAAAAATTTTTTTTTAACAAATTTAAAATGTATAAATCTAGTTTTAAAAGTGACATCATAGTTTTTTTCTAGATATTAAACATACTTTTATAAAAAAAAAGACAAGTCTGTATTTAATGAAACTACATAAAAATTAACTTCTTGCATTTAACTTTAATAAAAATTCATAATTTTAAATAGTAAAAATTTTATTTTTATTTTATTAATTAAATAAATGAAGTTTTAATCAGCCTACTTTGACAAACCTTGAAATTGATAAAAAAATTGAAAGAAAAAAATTAAAATTTTTTATATATAATAAATCAAATAAAATTAATTTTTTACAAAATCTTTATACTAAATAATTACCACTTTTTTTCCAAGATGAAATTTTGTATGAACAAATCGAGCTGATTGAAAACTTTAGACTGAACAAAAAAGCATCTTATCTTTTCTCTTCAAATTGGATCCGAGTGGTTTTCAAGCACATGAAAGAAAGCAACGCAAAGTTGACCAAGTATCCTTATATGCGCTGTTCATACACAGCTGAGGCTAAAGTTTTTGCAGTAACACAAAGATCAGAATTGTCCCTATCGAACACATTTACACGCAATTTAATACCATGGCTATTTTTGGCACCACAAGACCACGTGGTTGTGATCAAGCTTCTCAACTACACCACTAAAGACAAGGGACAATTAAAATTTGAATTATTGAACGATGGCTACTCGGCAAATGGCGAATACTATTTTTACCTTCAACCTAGCCAAAGCCTGGAACGAGAAGCAGAGATAGTGGTCAGCAGGGACAATATGTTGCGCATTGAATACTCCTCAGGTGGATTCAATGACATGTTCAGACTGGAATATTCAATAATCAAGCAGGTCCTTACCGATCCAAGTGGACAGATTACAAACATTTACAACAATTACACCTTGCCTGTTATTTTTGTTCCAATGCTGACAGATCAACGTTGGGTCATCCGTGCCCCCTATTCAAAGAAAATACAAATTTTCACCAGATATATTGATTTGCTGAATGAAACACCATGTTCCAAAGTGGCTGTTAACTTCTATGAAGCAAATTCAAGCCTCATTGAATCAAAATGTGGCCACATGTACTTTAAAGACTTGGCTGACATTGGTCAAATGCCTAAGTTAACGTCCAAGTCTAGCGAAGTAAATGTTAAGTTTGTTTCACAAAGAGTACCAGAAGTAGTCTATTTTGACCAGCCACCTCAATTGGAGGTCTACAAAGGCTTTACATTTTTCTACGCATTTGAGGAACAACCGGGAGACTGCTACTTTCAAATGAAAAACAATTTGTCTTGTGGATACAAAAATATTGCTGGCAATGCGTGGATCATGACTGGCGATTCAGACCAGAAGTCCAAAAATGAACTTTCCAGTTACGATGACTATTTTTGTCCAATGTGTCATGCCACTGCCAAAATACCACTACAAAGTGAACATGGCGACACGAAATCTGTCTTTTTAAGTCCCAAAATAGACCGGTCTAGGCGTAGTCTCAAATTTTTGTACAAAATAAAAAATTCAGCAATTCTCACAGTCAAATTGATATACGAAAAAGACTACCAGTTATTTGATAAAGAGAGTCTGGACTGGGCCACAACTCTGAGAGTTTTAAATGAATCAAAAATATGGAAGGTTGCCAGAGTGAAAATCGAAGCTTTTGCTGATTTTAGACTCGCGTTTGTGTTAGAACAAGGCGTCGAGTCGTTCAGACCTGCCGAAGCCAGTTTGGATAATATAGAACTATTCCAGGAGGACTATGAATGTTCAGTACACAAGGATTCTACTTGTTCAAGCTCTGACCAAACCAATCAATGCCAGAAATATGTAAGTCCATGTGAGTTCAATTTGTGTCTGAATGGTGCTATTTGTATCAACAAATTTAATGCAACACCCAATTCTGATCAATATGAATGTCTATGTACTTACGGATACACCGGTAAGTTTTTTATTTTTTTTCTCCGACACCTGAAAAATTTTATATTAATTTCCTTTTTAAAATTAAAAAAAAATTAAATATATGAATAAATTTCCACTTAAAGTTTTCAAGCAAATAACATTCTAGTTTTCCAGGGATTTTACCTATTAGATAATAGCATTAAAATTTTTAAAAATGTTTTTTAAATTTTGTTAATTAATTAATCAAATTAATTAAAAAAATTGTTCTTTTCAAAATTTTATTTTAAGTTAATTTTTAGAAATAAATTTGATTATTATTTTAAGTAATGTAGTATACCATGGATAACAAAAATAATATTTTTGAGCACAAAAATTAATTTAATTGCTTTTAATTTTAATAATGCCTTTAATTTATTAGAATTATTTTTAAAATCAAAAATTAAAATTAATTTAAATGGGTCCTACTGAAACACTAACCCAAACTTTTTTTACAAAGAATAAATATTGTTAAAAGTTTTAACATTTCATTTAGTTTGGAATTTTCTGAACTTTTTCAAAATTAAATTAGTATTTTTTCAAGATTTTAATTTATTTTTTAAATTAAATTTTTTCATATTTTTAAAAACCTTTGTTACTCTACATGTTTATCTGAACATGTCATTCACTTCTACTTTTCATCAGATCATTTTCAAATTCTTGATCAGCTCTAATTTTTTTAATGAAATCAAATGTATTTTTTTTTTAAATAATTCAAAATTAATTTTTTTTAATTTTATTTAATAAAAATTTTATTACGACATATCTTACTTTTATTTTAGGTAAATATTGTGAAAACAAAATAAATGCGTGTGAGCTACCAGGCTATCACAAATGCTCGTCCAATTCCACATGTGTGCCTTCTGATCAAATGCTCATGGAATATTCATGCGAGTGTGAGGATGGCTTTCATGGCAAGTATTGTGACAAAAAATTCGAGCCTTGTCGTCAATTAGACAACCCTTGTAACCAAAAAACCGGCCAAGGCATCTGCATCAACGCAGCTACCAGTGACAAGCCGAAAAATTTCAGGTGCCAATGTTCTCCAATGTACACAGGTGAAAATTGTAATTATGTGATCGAAGACAAATGTTTGAACTCCGAATGCAACAAATTCGACCCAAAAGCAGTGTGCATTGAGCTCGAGGACCGATTTGTGTGCAAGTGTTCAAGTGGTTTCGATGGACCTGAGTGTCGGAACATAGATGATTGTGCAGAACATCCGTGCCAGAACAATGGCACATGCATTGATGGAATAAACAAATTCACTTGCGTGTGTGATGATATGTACGAGGGCAAGTACTGTGAGGAATCGCGAGTGTGCAAATTATGCGATGCCAAAGGAACCCTTCATTGCAAAGATGAGTGTATTTGCCGTGAGACTCACACAGGTCCATTTTGTGAGGAAGAAATAGACCCGTGCTCGAGCTTGCCATGCTTTCACGGCGACTGCTTTAGCAATCTGACCACTGGCGACTTCAAGTGCATGTGTCACTATGGCTGGATAGGCAGAACATGCACTGACAAAGCCGAGCTGTGCGATCTTGAGCCTTGCCAAAACGGAGCAACCTGCATCATCGAAATGGACCATCATACCAAAGAGAAAAATTATTTTTGCAAGTGTGCTGATGGCTACCGGGGCAAGGACTGCGAGATCATGATCGATATGTGCCAGGAAGGTGTACGATGCCAAAATGGTGGAACGTGTCTCTCTAATCAAAACAATTTCACTTGTGTGTGTCCCGCTGGCTACACTGGCAAGTTCTGTGAGCTTCAATTAGACAACTGCGTGGCTTCAAAGTGCGTGCACGGCTCCACTTGTGTCTCTGTAATGAACAGCTACATATGCAAGTGTCCCCAAGGATTCTCAGGGCGCTACTGTGACGAAGAAGAAGACAAATGCTTGAAGAACGAGTGTCAAAATGGCAGATGCATACCAAACGAGCTGGACAATGGCTACAGATGCAACTGCTTAAGGGGATATACAGGAAAATACTGCGAGATTAACATTGATGATTGTGAGTCTAATCCGTGCCAAAATGGGGCACGATGTGTCGACTTACTAAACTCATACGAATGCATTTGTCCTCAAAATTACACTGGCCGCAATTGTGAGACCACGTTCAACTACTGTTCATGGCCGCAAACCCGCTGCAGTTTGACCCACACCAAACGGTGCATTCCAATCGCTGGCGGAAACATATGCGAATGCTTGCCCAGATACACTGGACTCAAGTGTGAGAGCCAGATTGACATATGCGACTACTTGAAGCCGTGCAGAAATGGTCAATGCCGATCACTCGGACCCAATGACTACATTTGCGAAAATTGTGACCAGGGATACTTTGGAAAGAATTGCAGTGAGATGATCGACTATTGCAGACCGGTGAACCCGTGCAAGAATGGAGGTGAGTGCATGTTTGAAGCAAGGGGCTACTTTTGCAAGTGTCCAAGTGGCTACATGGGAAAAGATTGTGAGGAAAAAATCAGCCTGCCGTGTTTGTACAACAAGTGCAAGAACAATGCTACATGTGTGCCTGGTGATGATGGATATAGATGCGAGTGTGACTCGATGCATGAGGGTCAGTATTGTGAAAGAAAAAAGAGCAACTCTTGTAATGACATGCCTTGTGATGGCTACTGTGTCAATGGAAAGTGTGAGTGCGATCCGAGGATTATATTTTGTAAGAAAAATTCTGAATGTCGTGATATCAAGTGCATGAATGGTGGTACGTGTGTTGATGTGATTAGAGGTGAGAACACTGTTGGTATGTGCATTTGTCCGCCTGGAATTGTTGGCAAATTTTGCGAGCAGTCAATTTTTTGCAATTCGGACAGGATATTGCCTTGTGGAACTAAAAGTCAGTGCGCCACTGTTAACCAGACATATGAGTGCCACTGTGACAAACCGTTTATTGGACACGGATGCAATAAAAGTAGGAATTTTTTTACTTTTTTTTTCTGAAAGCTATTCTGCAATTGTACAATCATGCAGAAAAGAAAATGGAAAAATGTAGAGAAAATTTTTAAATTTAGAAACAGTACTAAACCGGTTTCATAATGAATAATAATTGTAAATAAATATTAAAAAAAGTTTTTTAATGAAACACATTATAAAAGCTTTTTTACATCACTATAAAATTGCTAAAATTTAATCCAAAAAAAATTTGCGTTCAAATTATTTGTTTATTGAAAAAGCTAAACGACTGAAAAAAGATTAAATTTAAAAATTAAAATTTTTTATTTTTAAAATTTAGTTGACAAAAAAAAATTGTTTTCATTTTCTTTTAACTTCAAATTATCTGCTGTGAGAGTAAGAATAAGGTGGCCAAAAATAATTTTTTTTAATATAACATTTTAATTTACAAATTTATTGGCATCGTGAAATTTCATACAAAAATTTTGTTCTAAATGTCAAAAACTTATTCTGCAAATGTAACAAAGTGTAACAACTTTTGTTTCACCTTTTGTTGCAAAATCTGTGCATATTCTGCAAAATTGCACCCTATCTAAAACAATTAAAAATAAAACGCAATTATTTTGCACAGATTTTGCAGACTTTCGCGGAAGGTGAAACAAAAGTTGTTACACTTTGTTACATTTGCAGAACAAGTTTTTGACATATAGAACAAAAGTTAGAAAAATTTTTCATTTTTGTATGAAATTTAACAATGGCAATTTATTTAGTAAGTCAAATGAATTTTAAAATATTTTTAAAAATTTGGTAAAGACTTTTCTTTGTATTTACTTAAAAATTTGAAAATAATAAAAAAATCAATTACCCAAATAATTTTTTAAAACCTCATATCTTTCGAACAGATTTTTCAAAAATAATTCTTTTTTGAATTATTTAGGTTTTATTTTTTTATTAAAAAAAATTGCCAAATTTTTTTCAAATAAATATTACCTTAATTTATTTGTAAATATTTCGGATTAAAAAAACACAGAAAAATGCTTAGTGTTTCTAGTACTAGTGTTACTAGTGTTCAAAAAGATTTTTTTAAGATTTTTTACTTTATCGGCAGATAAAGTATAACCTGATTTTGACATTCATTAATACCTTCCAATTTAATTTCCTTTTTGTTTATATTTTTTTTTCGAATGAATAAAAAATTAAAATTTGAGAAAATATAAAGAATTATTAAAATTTAAATTAAAAAAAAAAGATTTATGATCCTATAGACTTGAAAACACATTCCATTTTTTTCATACAAAATAAGCGAATTTGTTCATGTTCAACAAATTTTTTTAAATACAAAAATTATTGATCGATATATTTTGTTAAAATAAAAAATATAAAAAATTTTTTTTTTAAACAAAAGTTTACTTTAAAATAATTGCAGCATTTTTGATTTTTTAAACTATAAATAATTTTACATTAATAATTTATTTTAATTTAGAAATTTCGGACTACTTACCACAATATGAACAATATTTGAAGCAAGAGAGGTTGATGAATGAAAAGACAAATTGTAAATTTGGAAAAAGTAAAGAAAGCAAAATATTAATTGGTATGGTGGCACTTGGATTCATTATTTGCATGGTTATCGGTTTTTTGATCGGACATTTTTCAATTCTCTCATACAAAAAGTAATCAAGATTATTTTTATTTGAACATAAAAATTTAATTTTTATTTTTTAGAAAAATTGAGCATTCGAAGATGAGGAATAGTTCGAGATTTAGTGAATTCTCAACGAATGAATCGATGAACTATATGCCAAAAACGCCCTTAGTCAAGAGTCGGTCGACAAACATGCTGAATAAATCACCAGGTGGATTCTCTATTCCGAGGCCGTCGGTCAGACTATAGCCCACAAAAAATATTTATTATTTTTAATTGTATTTTATCGAATTTTAGCAATTTTGTATGGATTTTTTTTTAGAAATTTAACAATTTTTAGCCATTTTTATTTAGACTTAAAAATCATTTAAAAATTAATCGAAAACTTTGTTTTTTTTAACTAAATTCGAGCAAATATTTTATTTAAATTTTATTTTAAAATCAATAAAAATCTATAATTTTATTTGTTTTTAAAATTTTAGAAATAAATTTTATTTTATTTCCTACAAACATGAAATATACAAAAATTATTTTCTATACGATTAATTTATAATCTTTTAATGAAATCAATCTTCAAAATCGCGTCCCGGACCGCATCACTTGAATTTTATAGTAAAGTACGCAAACGAGAACACTAGTAACACTAGTACTAGAAACACTAAGCATTTTTCTGTGTTTTTTTAATCCGAAATATTTACAAATAAATTAAGGTAATATTTATTTGAAAAAAATTTGGCAATTTTTTTTAAGAAAAAAATAAAACCTAAATAATTCAAAAAAGAATTATTTTTTGAAAAATCTGTTCGAAAGATATGAGGTTTAAAAAAATTATTTGGTTCTTCAAAAAATTATTTGTTAAATAAAGTACGTAAAAGTACACTTTTTGATTAAACGATTAAAAATAAACTTTGAATATTTTGAATTTCTTGAAGTAATAAAAACATAAAATTTTGTTATTTAAAAAAAAAATTTTCTCAAAATTTTGTAATACTTTTCAATAAATATTTTCCAAAACGAATTATATTTAAATCATGATAACTTTTTCATTTTTTTTTTAATTTTATAATTCAATTGTCTTTTTGACTTAAAATTCAGTAAAACTGAATTAAAAGAGTTTAAGATTTTTACTCTAGTATTTATTACCATATTTTTAAGTTATGAGTTTTTTTAAGTTTTGAAATTTATATATATATATTTAGTGAAAAGTAGAAGTAGTTTACTGCGTTATAGTATTCTATACCATTTCCAAAAGGCTCTTAGCCTTTTATGGCTTTCGCAGTCCTTATTTTAGTGTTGACATCTCATGATCAATTTAAGCTTTGAAGCTGTTGCTTGATATTATTTCCTTGATATTGTTTCCTTAGTTAATTGGTTCCATGATTCTACAACTCTGTTCATATAAAACCTCTTATTAGAAAAGTCATTTTTTTTTATTTTTATCTGTAATTCTCACCTGAGTTTTTTAAATTTTTTATTTTTGTTTCTTCCGCAGAATGGCTATATTAATGCAGCATTGAGTAAATGGTCGCAAATCAGACCAAGACGATTAGAGTAATTAAAAAAATAAAACAAAATAAAAATGTTTTTCTTTAAATTATTTTAATTTAAAAAATAAATGAGTATTTTTTTTTATCTAAGCAAAGAAATTAGATTTTTTTTTTTAATTTGTTAATTAATGTTTTATTCATTTTTTTTGTCACCGTAAATATTTGTTTTTAAGGCTGCGCTAAAATTCATATCTAAATATGTTAAAATATATTTTCCGTTTTTGTTCAGTAATATTTTTTAAAATTTTACATTGCCAAAATAAAGAATGAAATTTTATAAATTATTTCTTTTAGAACTCTCTATGATTTAAAATAAATTTTAAATCACTAAATGCATCTTGATCAAATTGTTTTTCATATTTTGTATAACCAGGAATTTAATTTAGTGAAATTTTAATTTTGTTTTAGTGCTGATCCAAAAGTGAAATTAATTTAAAATTAATTTAAAATTTTTAATATTTTTAAAATATTTTTTCTATTTTTATTTTAATTTTGGATTTGAAGCCGCATCAAATTTTAAAATTCAAATAAAAAGCTTGTTTTTAATTTTCATTTTTTGTAATTTTTATGCAATTGAAAAATTTAAGATTTTAAACTTTATGCACAGTTAATTCTTTTTAAAACTTCTTTTAATAAACATGTCTCAAGTTAAATTAATTATGGCATGGTTTAGGTAAAAAATGGTTAAGGGCGCATGTGCCAAAGCTGAATTTCTGAGTTTTAAAGTCTTTTTTAAAAGCAATGAAACTTTGATTTGAAAAAAATATAGTCATAAATACTTTATTTAAAAATAATATATTTAAATTTAAAAAATAGAAAAAGAAAAAAATCATTGATTAAAATTTGATTCTTGCAGAGGCTCATGGTCAAGTTGGATCAAATTTTCATCTTGATCGACTGGCTCAAAATCAAAAAACAAATCTTTTAAAGGTTTAATGAAATGATATGCTCTAGTGCGGCACTGGGGACACTCTTTCTCTTCTGAAAAACAACTAAAAGACTCATTACCAGCCGCATCTAAATCCATTATAGTGAAACTACACTTGGAGCACGTCAAACGCTGGACACAGCATGGAAAAGCTGCAAAAATGTCATATTTATACAAATTACCAATTTGTAGACTAAATGCTCCTAATGATTGCCAAACCTTGCTACAATATTTACACTTGATCTCATGTTTGCTTGTTCCAATGATACAATCAAGACAAACGGCGTTCAAATACTGCTGTTTATTGGAAACAATTGCCGGTATTGATTTGTTCTTGTCGTACATGGACGGCGAAACAAACATGGTTCCGTCGACCAGCGGAAAACGGTCATAGATCACCAGACTACACGAACAAAAAACACAACTCATTTCTCTTATGCACAAAGAGCTCAAATGGGACAGGACAAAGCACCGGGTTTCGTCATTGCCAAACGGACCCTCGTCCTCCAGCCGAATGTGAATTGAGTTTTGTTTGGCCACTGGCAATTTTTTCAATATGGACCAGTCTTCGCGACGCTGGAATATATTTCCGGTTGTGGCTAATTTTTCCTCAAAATTTTCAATCAAATGTTTGTTGTTCTGAATGGCCAAGGGAGTAAAGCCGGAAGATGGTGATTTTAGGAGGCCACCCGATTCTATGGCGCCCATACTTGAGGCACGGGGCCGAAAAGTTGTACTAGTCTGGGACAAATTTTGTTGTGAATAGGACAATTTTTTTGTGGGTGTCGGTGGCGACATGAAAGCCGAGCTGGCGAGCAAGTTAAGCTTTTGTTCGAGCATTTGCTGCTGGTGTTGGATCAACTGGTCTTGGTAAGTCGAGCTTTGGTTAAACACAGGTGATGATGAGCGGGACTCGATGACTGGTTTTAGTTGACTTGAGCCAACGCAGTAAGAAGCTCTGCGCCGCTGTAAATTTTGGATCTGGACGAGATTTGAGCTTTGGGGAGGGTTGGCTGATGAGAGTGGTGCGGAAAAGGGCTCTGACTCGCAGAATTGTGGGAAAAAAGATTGGTTTTCAGTGTGGTAAGGTGGTGAGTCCATGTATTGGTTGTTGCAAAATTTGAGCAGATTGGAGATGTTTTCTTGGTTGTGATTTTGGTGCTGTTGCTGTTGCAGGAGATACCTTGTCAAGGAGGTGTCGGACTGGTTGCCGAATTGAAGGTTGGTCTGGTCTGTGAACATGTCCGGTTTGGGGTATTTTTGGGAGGAGAATTCGGTCTGTTGACTCGGAAAGTTTCCTAGTGAAAATCTACGGCGATTCATCGCGTTTTTGTTTGCCAATTCTTGCACACTTTTCTGGCCAAGGTAATTAGATTGCATTTAAGAGGAATTTTTTTATTTATATTAAAAATATTTTATTGCACAATAAGAAATAAATTTTCTTATTTTTTATTTATAGAATTAAGTTAGTTTGGATAAAAATAGAGGAACAAAGTTTTAAGCTAAATTAAGCAACATGATTCAGGCTTGGTATGTGTTGTTCTAATTAAGAAGTCAGATTTGTTAGCATTAGCCCATATTTAACAGGCTGGTCTATTATAAGGACATTTTGAATGTATTTTTTTCCCGTCCGTAAGAGTACTTTTTCGCATGAGTGACACCGATAATTTAATTGAGAAATTGTCTCTCATTAGGAGATTCTGTGATTGTAAGGACATTTTTACAGTCGTCATCAACTCGACTCCCAGCAGTGATCCGATGAAAAAAAATTTTAAATTTAAATATAATTAGTTTATAGGCAAATATTACAATTGATTTTTTTTTCACCAAAAAATAAACTATAAAAAAAAATTTAAGTTTTATAAGAAATAATTTATTAATTAAGTTCAATTTGTCAGTTTAATATATCTGTTAATGTAAAAATTGTTTTTTTAATTCTAATTTATATTCTTTACGGATCAGTCTTTTGCCTTGGGTTTCCTACCACGCTTCTTTTTGAAACCAATATTTTTAAAGCTAAAACTGATTTGGATCATTTTAGTCTCAACTGCGGAGTGCTACATTATATTTGCAAAACTTTCCATATAATTTTTTAATAAATTTTTAATAAATTTTTTTAATAATTTCTAAAATATTATTAAATAAAATTGTTTAATAATATTTTAGAAATTTAATAATAGTAAAACTGATTTGGATCATTTTAGTCTCAACTGCGGAGTGCTACAATATATTTGCAAAACTTTCCATATAATTTTTTAATAAATTTTTAATAAATTTTTTTAATAATTTCTAAAATATTATTAAATAAAATTGTTTAATAATATTTTAGAAATTTAATAATAGTAAAACTGATTTGGATCATTTTAGTCTCAACTGCGGAGTGCTACAGTATATTTGCAAAATTTTCCATATAATTAAATTTCTAAAGTATTATTAAATAATTTTTACATGTTCAGGTGCTAAATTCGCCATTTAGCCTTATTTTACTTTACCCATCTTATGCATCTATTGAGAACATTGAATTGATCAAAATAAAATTTTAAATTCTTTATTACTTTCGAATTCAATCATTTTATAAATGTTTATTAGAGCATAAGTGACTTATGATATTTAAGAATATTTTAAATATTGAAAAATTATTCATATTTTAAATAATTTTTTTTATGCATGAAAAAATTTTTGGTGGTAAAAAATAAAGTAGTAAGAAAAAGAAATTATACCCATTGAAATTATTTATAAAAAGAAACATTTGATATATAGTTTTTTAATCAATAAATAATAAATTTGTTAAATTTAAAAAAAATTATCAAATTTAATTTTTTGAAAATAAAAAATTAAAATGTACATTTTCTTCTTGTTACATATCATTCAATTTATAAGGAAAAACAAAAGCAATTAGTTAAATTTTTATGCAACCACTGGAACATTTATACCAGGATTTTTACAATTTTCCCAATTTATTCCGATTTTTTTGAATCATTGATAAATTGCATCAATATTTAAGTAAATTTATCAAAATTTTTCTATTAAAGTCAATTTTTTACAATGTTTTTTTTTTAAATTAAATTATTAAGGTTAGTTCAGTTGTGAAATTGGGATAATATTAGATCAATTTTTGACAATTAGCTTTTATTGGTTTATAGATGTCAAAGTAGATTCAAAAATCAGAAAATTACCAAATACTTAAATATTGAATCTTAAACTAACTTTTTTTTTAAAGTAGAAAAACAGATTTAAAATTCATTTTTTGACAAAGATTGGTAAAAAACCCAAAAGCACTAAATATAAAAAAATGAAATTTAGGGTTTCGAAGGAAGCAGTTTACGAATTTTCAAATCAAAAATTAGAAATTCAGATATCGCTTAAGTTTTGAATTTCTGAAACTTTAGTAAAACCTGTTCTTTTTTGGGTTTTTTTAATTAAAGTATAATTGAAAAATGTTATATAGGAAAAAAATGTTGCCATAAGAAGACTTTTGAGAAATGGTTCGACTCTATTTTTTTTAAAAAAATTTAAAATCGTTATTTCTTGATTTTAGTTTTTCCTTCATAGTCGCATAGTTCCCACTTATTCCAACCAAACACTTATTTGTATTCGAGAAATTTTTTTTTTTAAATTTGATTTTATTTGAAAAATTGATTTAAATAATTTTTAAACAAAATAAAGCTTTAAAATTTTTGTTGGACTTTTTATTTCGTAAGCAGGTGATCACTATCACTCATACCTTTGGATACTTCCTTTATTAGTGACTACAAGAATTATCCAAGTATTGTACTTAAATCTGCATGCATTGATTTGCAGACATACAAAAATTCAGTTAAACTTTGAATGTTTACATTATAAATTTTCTTCTGAAATAAAATTTAAATCAAAATTTAGCAAAAATAATCTTCTTTAAATGATAATTTTTGGAAAAAATAATCTAAACTCAAATTTGCTATCTCGTTGCTATGTATTTTTAACTATACTTGGAATTACTAGACTAGATGCTTAATTTGTCATTGCTATTAAAAATTTATTAAAGAAATATTTGAAATAGAGATATGTGAATATATGGTGGACGATCATTTCATAGTAAAAAATTAGTAATTATTCAATTTACACTTGACTTATTTTCTTTCATTTGGTTGTTAGTTAGGTTTCGCAGATTCTATGAAATTCTGAATATTTTTATATTCAAAATATATTAAGACTATTTTAAATATAAGGATCTTTATTAAAGAACTAAAAATTAATTTAGTAGAAAAAAATAATTTTAATTAAAATTGAGTTTATTAAAATATTTTATTTAAAAAAAAGCAACAAAACAAAACAAAACAAAACAAGACTTTTTTTAAGATTACTTTTTAAATCATTTAAAATTTATTATTTAAAGTAGTTCTTAGACATTGAAATATTACAAAAGTATGTGCTACTTACTGTTTCATCATCAGTAATCAATAAACAATTATTATTACTGATTGAAACTATAAGACAAAATGTCTTTAATTTAAATTATGACATTTTAATTAGAAAAACTAGACAAAATACAATACAGTTCTCTATTTTACAAGGTAAACACTTATGCATTTTGATTTTAAAGGCTATTTTTTGATTAGTTTATATCCTAAAGTTACAGGTTCAAATTTAAACTCAAATTTGAAAAATCCATTTTCACATTCATCGGTCTGAACCAGAGTTGGTTGTAAAAATGAAATTGGCTCACAATAAAATTTCAGTGGACCTTTGGTTATGGGTTCATGGTCGACAAGTTTGGCATACTTTACTCTATAAGGATACCTTGATTTTCGGTAAAATGTAACAAAGGTGTATTTACAAGCAATAGTTTCATCAATTGTATCCTTTTGTATAAAATGATGATTATTTGAAATTGTTTCAAAATGATGCTCTTGATTTTGATTGTTCAAATCCAAATGCCGAACATACATTGTGGTGTATAAATTCATCAATTTTTCCAAAGGAGGATGTCGACATTCCATTTTGTCAATCGGAAATGTTCGAACAAAATTTAAAAGGGAAAACAAGATACAAAATAAATTCAATTTCATTTTATTAATAGTTTTGTGTTATTTTTTACTCCTAAAATTTATAGCAATTGATAACTTTGAGATCATGATTGCTAAATTTCATGTTTTCATGTTTGTTAAAAATAAATGACTTATGAAAAAACTTTTTAAAATTTTTATTCAAAAATATGATATTTGCTAGGAAAGATTTTTTTTATCATTAGATAAAAATTTAAACATAAATATATTTTTTTTCCTTAATAATATTTTTTATAAATTATATTTCAATATTTAGCAATAAGAAAACATGCACGGGGAAAAAAAATTTTATCACTATTATAAGTAAGTAGAATTTTTTATCTGTGATTTATATTAATAAATTTAAAAAATTTTTTCTTATAAAGGATATGTGGCAATATGCAAAAAAATCAAAATTTTTAAATTTAGGATATATTCTTAGATCTTGATGAGCTGAACTCAAAAATATCAAAAATTTGATAATCGGAACTTTCTAAAAATATTTATTTAATCTCAAAGTTAAAATTACAGTAAAAACCTTTTATTGGAAACATTGGTATAGGAAATTTTAGCTTACAATAAACTAATCCTTAAGGGACAAAAACTTTTTCTATACCTTTAGTGCTTATTTTTTTGCGTATAAGAAATTCTCATAAAAAAAATTTAAGGCATATAATAAATTTATTTTTAAAAACAAATAATATGTTTTTCATGTTAAACTTGTTGTCTATCATAAATTCGAATTTTTTAAAAATGACAAATAATAAAAAAGACTGTGATAAAAATGATAAAATAAACAATCAGAGGACTGTTTTTAGTTTAGAAAAAAGAATTCAAATTCTAAATTGTTTAGATTAAGGTCTAGCAAAAAAAACAGTTTCTCAAAAGTTCCCTATTCATCCTTCAACAGTTTCTTACACCAAAAAAAATTTTTCGTTTATAAGAAATTGTCTGAAATAAGAAATTTTTTCAAAAAATTCTTGTACAAATTGGAATTTCTTATATCTGGTTTTTACTGTGATATTATACTTAAAATGGTAATTTCTTGGTTAATTTTTAAGATTTTTTTTATTTTATTTAAAGCAGTCAAAATAATAAAAGCAATAAAAAAAAATGTTTGAAAATAAATAAAGTGGTTCCAACATATTGTTAAGAATTATGTCCGGATTCTGATTATGCAGAAAAAATTTGAAGTTAGCTGAAAAACCGCGGACTAGATACAAAAATAGTCAAAAATACCAATTTTTTACCATTATTTTGAAAAATTTTGGTGAATTGGCAAAATAGTTTAATAGCCACAAGTCTTAAGTCAAGTTCAACATCGAAGTTTAATTTTTTTTTTAATTTAAATTCAGAGTCCTGACTGATAGTCACTAAAATTAGTGTCCATGTCCCAAATTTGAATTATTTTTTCAATCTTTTAATTTTATGAAAAAAAAAATTAGAATTTGCAAGTAAAACTACACTTTTAACTAATTGTTTTTTATCTATCAAAAAATTAAATAAACACAGCATACAAAAATTAAAATTTAAAACAAAAAATTTAGCAAAAATATAAAAAAAAAAATTGTCTCTAAGAGAAAAATGCTGAGGCAGGCAAATTTGAATACTTTTTTTGGTCTAAAAATTAGACACTTTAAACATTAATTACATCAACAAAATAAAATGGTTTCTGATGAAAGATTATTGAAAAGAATCGGATTTATTCTAAATGAGAGCCAGGACGGAGTTGCCGCTCACCAAAAGCTAATACAAAAATGCATCAAACTCTATGAAGAAGTAAACTCCAATCTTTTCTGCATATCACCAAATAAATTCATTACTTTTCAGTCAGATCCTGATGACTTTTTTGAGAATTTTGTCAAAGCAATTCAGCCAATGCTGATTGTGATGCAAAAAAATGCCAACATTGACAGATGTGTTGAGTTTGTAGCCAAATTTTGTGCTTCATTAAGCCCTGTCCGTGAGTCCCAAGCCTCCCAAATGGACCTCGAACACACTCAATCCGAAGTGTCAAACAATTTTCTGATCTCGCTGATCAATCATTTGATAGACTTGAACAGAGCCCACTGTGATGCAGTGCGCTATCGTGTGTGCCACATATTGTCTCGGCTGATGAGTGTGATAAGCAATGATCAATCAATTGACGAAGACTTGTTCGATCGCTTGTGCGATGCCATGCTAGAGAGACTCAAGGACATAAACTCAAGGGTGCAGGTTCAAGCAATATCGGCCATTTACAGGCTGCAGGACCCTACGGACCGCGACTGTCGCGTAATCAAAGCCCTCCTCTTTTTAATGACCTATGATCTGCATTGGCAAGTCAGATTCCAGGCTTTGTCCAATATTGCCTTTAGTGAACAAACTCTGCCATGGATAATAGATCGGGTGAGAGACCCGCATCCACAAGTGCGCCAAAAGGCTTTTCTCATTTTGTTCGAAAAAATTACCAAAATTTCAATTAAATTCAGCCTCTCCAATCTTTATAGACCGATTGAATGCATTTATTAAACAAAAAAAATAAAATAAATTTTTTGAATAGATAAATTTTAGATTGTAATACAATGTATAATTTTTATTTAAATATCATAATCAAAAATAATTTTTAAACACCAAATCAAACTTTTGAAACATTGAATAAAATTTAATAACATTGAATAAAGTTCTCATTCCTAGATCAATAAGATAACAATAGTACTTAACCGAATCTACAAGTCCAGCATTGTTACAGTCAAAATGACTTTCTATTAAAAAAATAGAAAATTTAGGATCATATTCCATACAATTTATGGTTGGATTTTTCGTATTCTCTTATTTCTGCATTGATTAGTGAGTCTTCATTCTTTTTGATTGCAAACTTTTTAAGCATTTTTTCAAAACGAGGTTTAAATTTTAAGTGTTTTATTGCTCGTTAGTTTTTATTTTTTTGTAATTGAAGTTTTTCATTAATTTTCTGGCATCCACCTTGTGCAATGATGAAGCAATAATCGTAAATTGATCTTATCATGGATTTGTAGATTAAGAGGCTCAGTTTTGTTGAGTTTTTCCATCTGTTTTTTTTTAATTTTGTTTATAGTATTTTTCTTGATAGCAGTCTTTTTTGTGATCATGCCTAAGTGTTTCTTGTACCGTATTTTCTCGCGTAATATCCCACTGGGAACTTAAATGAGACATGATCTAATGTCTCGAGGAAATTATATGAAACTAAGCAATTTTTGCAATAATAATTACCCCTGTACATTATATGAAACATTAAGTGAAACAAGGTAATTTTACTCTGAAATTTTGAATAACGTTGAACTTTATGTTCAGGCGTGTTTAAAGCTCAGTCATTTTGATTTAGTTAATCTTTTTAAATTATTCCTTATAAATGAATTTCATTTCTTTAATCCCATATAAACAGCTATATTTTTTAAGTCGTCTATTTTCTGAACTTTGAAAGCATTAGTAAATATAATGATAAATGAATGTGTTAAATTTTAAAATTTAATCTTTTAAAATGGGGAGAACTCGTTATGTACGATATAGCATAGCTTTTAAGCTAAAAGTTATTAGATTGATGGCTTTGTGGATGATGTTAATATTAATTTGGTTGACTCCTCGGACTCTGATTCAGACCTTAATTCGGACTGAGAAAGCCCCCTTAATTAGCGATTACACAGAATTTAAGTCAAATTCCTTCAACTTCAACTCAATGCGGCTGATCAGCTGCTGCTCAGTTGAGGCTTGCCAACCTCCCTCGTATACTTTACAACTTAAACATCCGCAAAAATTTTCAGTTGGACGCGCTTGAGAAACATTTGGCGGGTTGATGTCTTTGGTCACATAATTTACGTTTTCGTTCATCCATGTAGTGCAGTCGATTGAATAGTTAGCAGACGCTAAGTCAGGCCAGAAAACATAGTCAAAGTCTCGATGATACTTATGTATGAGTAGAATAAGTCGTTTATTCAAGCATGCGTCGATAAAGATATCGGAATTGATGGCAACCGACTTTGCATTTTGAAGTAAATTGCACGTCATTAAAAAATATTTAATTAATAAACTGCGCAATTTAAATTCTCTACAATGGTCGGTAGTTTTTTAATAATTCCAAACAGCATCCGACTGCGATCCCTGTTTTAGCATCCAAGCCATTTAATTACCTTTTTTCCCAGTTGTGTTCATTGCACATGGTCTTTGAGGGATTGTACTTTTAATTTTTATCATTTAGTTGTTTTAAGTAAATTTTTGATTTTTATATGCTTAATAAAATTTAAAAAGGTACAATAATAATAAAAAATTTCATAGATTGATTTCAAAGTTGTTTTAAAGTTACAAGTCTAAACTCAATGAGTAAGTCTAAAGTCAATGACCTTGAATTTTTTTTGAAGCTAAATTTTTTTTATTTATTTTACCTTCCTGTCAGTCAAAATATTTTTTTTTAATTTTTAACTTAAAAATGTTAAAAATATTATAATCAATTGAAAAAGGTAATTTTTCTTTAACATGTAAAAAAAAGGAAGTAAAATTTCACAACGGAATTTTCTGCCATAAATTTAAAATCTTTTATTGGAAAAAATTTCAGTTTTTACAATTTGAAAAAATAAAAAGGCATAGGATGTGGTCGTAAGCTAGTAGTGCATAGAGGATATTTCACCACTTAAATAAGGTGTTAGCTTCCATAAAGTTTCATCATTGAATGTGTCTAATTGCGAGGAACGAAGTGACGAAGCTAATAACCAGACGTAAGAAACTTAGACTGAACAAATTTGAGCCTTTAATTAGCCGCGCGATTTTTATTGGCTTTAAAAGAACAGCGTTCTACTGGCTCTTAACTTTAATTCAATCGAAATATAATTCCAAAATATAAAATTAACCCTTCGTTACTCGCAATATTAAATGCTCTTCCTCACATATCTTAGTTTTAAACTTATGAGAAATATCTTTTATTAATTGTTATATTATAAGCCACAAAGTTGCTTAATTAAACATAATTCTTATAAAACAATGCAAATAATGCATAATCAAATTTTAATGTATTAGAATGCGGGGCACTTTGCAGAGGATTTCCACAAAATTAGTAGATATTGACAATTGATGCAAAACCAATTTTTGACCTGAAGAAAAAAAGTTATAGGATTTTTTATAATTTAGTTCTGTTTTATTTTGCTAAATTTCACAAAATCAAAAAAATTTAAATTAAGTTGTAATAAAGTATTAAAAATAAAT
The DNA here is from genome assembly GCA_016802215.1 of Brachionus paranguensis. NCBI lineage: Eukaryota > Metazoa > Rotifera > Eurotatoria > Ploima > Brachionidae > Brachionus > Brachionus paranguensis. The sequence goes on along the minus strand of JAESIX010000022.1, from coordinate 950,586 downwards.
AATTTTTTTTTTCTCTTTTTTTTTTTTTTATTTTATATAGATTTTTTAATCTGAAGGAGCACTAGCTCGGCACAGATAAACAAATAAATAAATAAATTCTAAACAAAGTAAAACTTGGTTAAGATTGCTGTATGGAACATAGGCTCATTACTTTTGATTTCTACTCAAGTCGATCTTCTGCCTTTACCAGTGCTTCTACCCATTCGATGAGATCTTTCGAGATCGTTGACCTTAATGTTAGTGCTGGTCTTCCTACCTTAATAATAACGCTATTAATTAAAGATTTTTTTTGGATTTTTTTTTCCGAATTGACTCTGAACTTTCTTTTCTGAGTATACGAATTTTTTTTTTCTTAAATGAAAAAATATTTAATTTAATCTTTACATTTCAGGTCACATAATAATAATAATAATATGTAAAAGCTACAGCGAGTCTAGCTTGCGGAGGTGACCTACTAGGAGGTCACCTATGGTAGCTCCTTACACATAACACATGGAAAAGTACTGGAGAAGAAATACAGTTTAATTTTTAGGTCAAAATAACGTTAAGATTACAGGTAGAAAAAGCTGTAAAGGAAAAATTTTATAAATAAATGTTCATGTTCAAGATTGTTGACTAGACCGGAAGGCATCGTATCGGTTCTTGAACTTGTTGACCGAGTCGGCGTCTGTGACTGTAGCTGGCAAGGCGTTCCACTCGTTGACTATTCTGTTGGTGAATGTGTTAGCTCTCTGTAGACATTTGGTGGAGGCCTGGCCGGACAGTCTTCTTTCATGACCTCTGATACCCCCGGCGGGTCCGGGTTGGGATAGTGAGCTTGCGCGAACTGGGGTGTTCACCCAGCTCACTTCGTTGATGCCTTTGGTGAGTTTGAACATCTGGATCAGGTCTCCACGTACACGGCGCTAATGAAGAGGAGTTAGTATAAGGACGGCAAGACGGTCTTCGTAGCGCCAGTTCCTAATGCGGGGCACCAGTTTGGTGGTTGATAAATTTTCCTCTTTTAATTACATCAAAATTGTCAACAACATTATGGGCGGCAAAAATTAAATTAAACAAAATTTTATTAAATAGTGTTTATTTTAAAAATAGCGGTATCAAAAAATGATTGCACAGAATATATAGTAAATTTCTTTATTGTCTAAAGGACATCCATCAAAATCAATGTTAAAAATTTTATTTTTAAAATATTTTTATACGGTTTGTTTAAAAAATTAAATTAAAATCTACCAAAATCAAACGGAGACACTATTCTTAGCAATCACCACATTCTCTCTCTTACGTTATTGCTTTTTTTCTCTTTTGTCTGTTTACTTATTCTTAAATCCTTTCTCAACGTATTACGTAAAAAAGAGAAGATAAAAGACAAGTTGGTAAATAATTAAAGGAAATATTTGAAAAATTAGAAAAATTGAAAATTTTTTTAATTATGGGTTTTAAATAATACTTAAGAAGCAAACATTTTAGAATTAAAAAAATTTGAAAAAATTCGATTTATAAAAAAAATGGCAAAACGAATTGAACCAACAGATATTGAAGTTCTAGATGAAATTGGTGACGGCTCTTATGCTGGTAAGAGAAAAAATTATGATTTTTTTTTTTTTAATATTAATTTTTTTCTCTAGTGGTCCATAAGGGAATTTTTCAAGACAAATTTGTTGCAGTTAAAAAATTTGATGGTTCCTGTCCATCTAGCTGCAAAAAACAGCTTGAAAACGAAATTCAAATCTTAGGAAATCTTAACCATCAAAACATTGTCAAATTATTTGGATTTTGTGATCAGAGAAATAACAATTTCTTGGTTCTCGAATACATGGAAGGAGGTTCACTGTTTGATTTGCTCTCTTCAGATGAGAAAAATATTAAGTCCTGCAATTTGGTGCAAGATTTATGCAATGGAATGGAGTACTTACATTCGAATTCTGTTCTTCATTTGGATCTTAAGAGCTCGAATGTTATTTTAAATAAAGAAAAAGATCATGCTAAAATTACAGATTTTGGCATCTCAAAAATATCAACCTTGACTACAATGAATTCGTCAAACATTCGCACTAACGTTGCAAAGGGAACATTTAGATGGATGGCACCTGAAATAAGCAATGGATTTTCTGGTTCACGTTCATCTGATGTCTGGAGTTTTGGTTGCATTTTGATTGAAATTATGACACGAAAATTGCCATTTAGTTCGCTGAGTGATCAGCAGCTATTTGCAGTTCTTCAAAATAAAAAATCAGATTTGACAATAAATATTGAAAATTTTTCGAAAATTATGGCCGGAATTACCTGTGAATGCTTGAAAAGGGAAGCAAACAAACGACCGACGTTTAACCAGCTCAAAGCGTCTCTCTCAAAATGCACCCAAATTGACTTTGATTTAAAAAATACTAATTATGAAACAAATTCAATAAGAACTTTAAATGATTTGAATAATTTTATGGATAAATTGAAAAATAGTGAACAAGAGGATGAAAAAGATAAACAAATTCGAGAGCTGAATCAAAAGTTAAGTGAAAAAGATAAAGATTTAGGTTTGATAAGTAACAATGTTGCACAACTTACCAAGCAAGTTGATGAACTTAAAATAAGTAATCAAAATCCTCACCAAAATTATCAATCAAAACCAATAAATTGGCCTTCAGTTTTTTTGACTCCTCCTGACACTCCAAAGAATTATATTTTGCAAAATAGAGAATATTCATCTTACGGCACTTCAAGTTATCCTTCTAATATTACAAGCAATTATTCACAAAAAAATACACCTGTTCATTGCTCTACTCCAATTAATAAAACTCAGAGTCATTCTGGAAGAGATACAGGCTGTACTTATGTAAGTAATGGAAGTGCAAATGGACGAACAATTTACGAAAGTCCTGGTGGAAAATTTTATTATCTTAGACCATCTGGGAGTAAAGCTTATGTAAAATTTGATTAAAAAAACATTAATTAATATCATTCATTCGATTGGCATCTTTTATTAACATTTCGGGTCAGAAAGCTGATCAAATGATCTTAAAGACCTTTTTTTTACAAAGAAGACAAAATAATTTATGTAGTAATTTTTTAGAAAAAAGAAATTAAGCTAGTATGTAAAATTGGAATTTTCTGACACTTAAAAATAAAAAAAGAAAATATTTTCTTTATATATTCTTTATTTTCTTTAAATAAAAATATTTGATTCCGCATAACTCTCCAATAAATCTGCAAATTTCATTCTATCCCAAATTGATGATGACATGAATTTTTCAGAGTCGGTTTATGGGTGCTACAAATAATGAACCAGCTGCTATAATTTACACACGATGTTTTGGCCCATTAGAACTTAAGCTTTGGCATTTTTTGTATTTTGTTTTTTTTTTTTTGTATCAAAATTCACAATGCAAAAAAACGTATCCACGTACTTTGAATCGGTCAAGCTTCAATTTTATTCCAATAGCAAAATTAATTTGACAAAATTTTAGTAGTTCTGATAGTGCCAAAGCAAAAAAAAATTAAAGTATCTCTTAATTTTTAAATGTAACAAAATTGTTACAAAATGTAAAATTTTAGATCATACCTGTGGTGTTCCACGTCTACAAAATGATTAACAAATAAAGGGCTTTTATTGTTACGATATACTTTATTTAAAAATTATGAAAACGGCCGTTCTAAAATTAGAATATCAAATTTAGGCCGAAGTAAATAAAATTGTTTATTAAGTGTAAAAAAGAAACAGTGTACAAAATGTGATTCGAATCAGATTTAAAATTAAATTAATGTTGTGATTGACTAACGCATGCGAATAAAATGTAACTACTGAGATAGCAGATGTAACTGCTTGGTTGCAACCATATCTGCGTATGCGCGTTAGTCAGTCACATTAAAAAGAAACTGATTAAGTCAGATGGTGACTTTTTGTGTTGTCTTTGTCAAGACACCACAATACCTTCTAATCACTTTTTGCTAGAAAATTATTACCGTAAGTGGAAATCAAAATTGATGATGCTTTTCTTCACAAAGAGCAAATAAAGGTACAAAAAAATAATTTTTTTTTAAAATTAAACCTCTTATATTTTTTATATTTATTTGTTTAACGCTCGCTTTTCCGACCATTTGCTGGGATGTACAGTCAAATAAGGTGCAGTCCCGTTGTTTGAATAAAAAAAAGATAATAAAAGTGATAAAGTAAAAAAGTTTTATTAAAATTGAATAAAAAAAAATCAATTAAATTAAAATTAAAATTAAAATTTTCTTATGTACACTATATATTGGGTTATGTAAATTTGATTAGCTCGTAAAGATCGGCTGAGAGTTTTTGGTGATCTTTTTGCTTTAGTATCTTTTTTATTTGCTTTATTGTCTCATTATTCTTCTTTTTTGCTTCAATACAAGTGTCATTCACATACTTTGACATCTTACATACCAAGTTGGCTTCATCAAATGACCTAAATTCATCATTAAGTATGTGTTCAGTACAACGCCAAACATGGTGTAGTTTGTTTCCATCTTTTATTTCTTCGAGTATCTCTTTTGTTAAGTTGCTATTAGAAAGCCTAATTAAGAATTCATTTTTCGGATTTTCTATGTATATAATATTTGTGGCAGTAATATTAAGAGCTAGCATTAAATTCGTTGTTCTGCATCTAGTTGATATCCCTATCATTTTTTTGATCATATTGCCTTCGGTTTGCCTAATTTCGTTGGTCTCTGTCTTCGTAAGGTCCATTGATTCTAATCCATATGTTAGTATTGATCTAATAAAAGTTTTGTACAAGTGCGCTTTTAATATGGGTTACTATACTGTGTCCATATTCCCAGAGACTTTAGTTTTATGATTGACCCTATGGCTAACTTTTTCCTTCTCATTAGATGAGTTTTATTTTTGTTTTCTTTCAGAATATATATAATTTTCAAAAATATTTCAATTTTATCATTGAATACCTGGGTCTTAAAGAACTACAACTTTTTAAATGATTATTTATTTTTTAAGACCCCTAGGTATAAAATTTTTTATCTGTGAGCCTCCTAAAAAAATGAAATTTAGGGTTTCAAAGGAAGCAGTTTACGAATTTTCAAATCAAAAATTAGAAATTCTGATATTGCTTAAGTTTTAAATTTCTGAAACTTTAGTAAAACCTGTTCTTTTATGGGCTTTTATTAAAGTATTATTGAAAAATGTTAAATAGGAAAAAATTGTTGCCATAAGAAGACTTTTGAGACTCTATTTTTTTTAAAACAAGTAAAAATCGTAATTTCTTGATTTTAGCTTTTCTTTCAAAGTCGCAGTAGTTCCCACTTATTCCAACCAAACACTTATTTGTATTCGAGAAATTTTTTTTTTTAAATTTGATGTTATTTGAAAAATTGATTTAAATAATTTTTAAAAAAATAAAGCTTTAAAATTTTTGTTGGACTTTTTATTTCGTAAGCAGGTGATCACTATCACTCATACCTTTGGATGCTTCCTTTAATGGTGACTACAAAAATTATCCAAGTATTGTACTTAAATCTGTAGTTAAACTTGAATGTTTACATTATAAATTTTCTTCTGAAATTAAATTTAAACAAAATTTAGCAAAAATAATCTTTTTTAAATGATAATTTTTGGAAAAAATGATCTAAACCCAAATTTGCTATCTCGTTGCTAGGTATTTTTAACTATACTTGGAATTAATAGACTAGATGCTTAATTTGTCATTGCTATTAAAAATTTATTAAAGAAATATTTGAAAAATAGATATGTGAATATATGGGGGACGATCATTTCATAGAAAAAAATTAGTAATTATTCAATTTACACTTGGCTTATTTTCTTTCATTTGGTTGTTAGTTAGGTTTCGCAGATTCTATGAAATTCTGAATATTTATATATTCAAAATATATTAAGACTATTTTAAATATAAGGATCTTTATTAAAGAACTAAAAATTAATTTAGTAGAAAAAAATAATTTTAATTAAATTTGAGTTTATTAAAATATTTAATTTAAAAAAAAGCAACAAAACAAAACAAAACAAGACTTTTTTTAAGATTACTTTTTAAATCATTTAAAATTTATTATTTAAAGTAGTTCTTAGACATTGAAATATTACAAAAGTATGTGCTACTTACTGTTTCATCATCAGTAATCAATAAGCAATTATTATTACTGATTGAAACTATAAGACAAAATGTCTTTTATTTAAATTATGACATTTTAAATAGAAAAACTAGACAAAATACAATACAGTTCTCTATTTTACAAGGTTTACACTTAAGCATTTTGATTTTAAAGGCTATTTTTTAATTAGTTTATATCCTAAAGTTACAGGTTCAAATTTAAACTCAAATTTGAAAAATCCATTTTCACATTCATCAGTCTGAACCAGAGTTGGTTGTAAAAATGAAATTGGCTCACAATAAAATTTCAGTGGACCTTTGGTTATGGGTTCATGGTCGACAAGTTTGGCATACTTTACTCTATAAGGATACCTTGATTTTCGGTAAAATGTAACAAAGGTGTATTTACAAGCAATAGTTTCATCTATTGTATCCTTTTGTATAAAATGATGATTATTTGAAATTGTTTCAAAATGATTCTCTTGATTTTGATTGTTCAAATCCAAATGCCGAACATACATTGTGGTGTATAAATTCATCAATTTTTCCAAAGGAGGATGTCGACATTCCATTTTGTCAATCGGAAATGTTCGAACAAAATTTAAAATGGAAAACAAGACACAAAATAAATTCAATTTCATTTTATTAATAGTTTGGTGTTATTTTTTACTCCTAAAATTTATAGCAATTGATAACTTTGAGATCATGATTGCTAAATTTCGTGTTTTCATGTTTGTTAAAAATAAATGACTTATGAAAAAACTTTTTAAAATTTTTATTCAAAAATATGATATTTGCTAGGAAAGATTTTTTTTATCATTAGATAAAAATTAAAACATAAATATATTTTTTTCCTTAATAATATTTTTTATAAATTATATTTCAATATTTAGCAATAAGAAAACATGCACGGGAAAAAAAATTTTATCACTATTATAAATTTTTATCTGTGATTTATATTAACGTATTTGCTCGATTTTAGTGACATGTCACTATAAATCGGATAGAGGTTTGAAAAACCTATAATGACATGTCATTATAAGCGAAAAACAGTAAAATTGCATTTTTTTCAAAATATTTGTACCCCTTATAGTGACATGTCACTATATATTTATAAATTATTTTATCTTTGTTAAAATAAAAGGTTTTGTGAAATTTAGTACAATAAGAACAGAACAAAAAGTTTAAAATTCTTATAACTTTTCTTTTATACATCAAAAGCAAGCTCTGTAAATGCAACATTCAAAGTTGCATTATTATCAACAATATGGTGAAACTCTGCAAATTTATGCATAATTTAAATTTGGACAAATTTGGCTATAGTTCATTTTGCAGAGACTTTGCACATCATTAGCAGACTTTGACTTTTGGTGCAACTAAGTATGTTGCACTTTGTTGCGCTTACAGAACAAATTAAAAAGCCTTCAGAAAAAAAGTTATAAGCTTTTTTAGCATTAAATTTTGTTCTATTTTTTTATTTTGTATCAAATTTCACAAAACCAAATAAAACAGATTAAATTGAAAATTTGACATTTTTGGTTGAGCGTGTGATTTTGGCGTTGTAGATTGAGAGGGTTTTTTTGGTGCAGCGGATGATTTTGGCGTTGTAGATTGAACGGGTGTTTTGGGTTGAGCGTGTGATTAAGGAGCAGCGGGTGACCTTCTTATTTTATTACGTGACGTTTTAAAACTAACTTCATCGATTTCTTTCCTTTCCTCTTCCTTTTCTTCTTCCTTCTATCTTGGAAGACAAAAATTTAAAGAAAATTATAAATTATGCTAATTTATCAAATTGAGTTGATCGTATGTAAAAAAAAATTGAACACTTATTTATTTATTATAATTTATTCAACAAAATGTTGTAGTATATCTTAAGTGATATTTAATTGGATAATTTTAATGTAAAAGGAGACATCCAGCTCATGAGAAATTGTTAATTGATTTAACAAAGCTTAGTGTTTAATTTGCAAGTTTGCAATAAGTACATGTAAACAGTGGAAATTAACAAAGTGCATAATTAACATAATCAAGTTAACTTTTTCTATAATTTTTATCTTAAATTAGATCATAAATTAGCATAATTTATTATTTTCTTTAATTTTTACTTTTTCAAAGTGAGGAAGATGAAAGGAAGAGGAAAGTAAGAGGAAAGGAAGAGGAAAGGAAGAGGAATTATTATTATTCTTCATTTCTAATAAAACAAAACTTTTGCTTTCAAAATTTGTTTTAAATTTTTATTCTTAATTAAATCTTATTTCAATTTTATTTAGCATAAACTCAAACCTTTTTAATAACGTGTTACTCATGTTATTTTCTATTCACTAAACTATGATAAAAAATCAAAATCTGAAATCCTAAATAAAAAACATTTTAACTATTTATTTTTTAACATTTTAGATATTTATTGACTCACATAACAAATATTCATGCAAATGAAGTATAAATATATTTATAAGTCGGTTTAAAATACAATAAAGGTTTGTTAATTTGTCAATTTGGTCATTTTTGTTATGTTCAAAATTCGATATTTAATAAAAAAACATCATAAATAAAATAAAAGTTTTTCTCTTACACGCCAATTAAGTTCTTTTTTCAAATAAATCTGTTTTATTTTAAAGAGATAAGAATTTATAAATATTTTTCGCCTATAATGACATGTCACTATAAGGGGTACAAATATTTTGAAAAAAATGCAATTTAAACCATTTTTCGCTTATAATGACATGTCATTATAGGTTTTTCAAACCTCTATCCGATCTATAGTGACATGTCACTATAAGCGAATACCTGCGTATAGTGACATGTCACTAAAATCGAGCAAATACGTTAATAAATTTAAAAAAATGTTTCTCATAAAGGATATGTTGCAATATGCAAAAAAATCAAAATTTTTAAATTTAGGATATATTCTTAAAGATCTTAATGAGCTGAACTCAAAAATATCAAAAATTTGATAATCGGAACTTTCTAAAAATATTTATTTAATCTCAAAGTTAAAATTACAGTAAAAACCTTTTATTGGAAATATTGGTATAGGAAATTTTAGCTTAAAATAAACTAAACCTTAAGGGACAAAAACTTTTTCTATACCTTTAGTGCTTATTTTTTTACGTATAAGAAATTCTCATAAAGAAAATTTATCGCATATAATAAATTTATATTTAAAAACTTCGCAAGACGCTGGTCTCGAGGGATACGCATATATGGAAACAAATGTACACTACGTACGTCAGACCGCATCTCGAGTATGCAATCCAAGCATGGAGACCACTCCTCCTCGGCGAGATCAACACACTGGAAAAAGTTCAGCGCCGTGCCACCAAAGTCCCAACCCAACTCCGCGACATGAAATACGAAGACAGGTGCCTTAAACTGGGGTTGACAACGCTGGAGGAGAGGAGAGCCAGGGGTGATTTGATAGAAATGTTCAAAATTCAGAAAGGACTGGACACTGTCGAATGGCACTCATCTCTACAAGTTGGACCGCCCAGAGGCGGGCATCGAGGGCACATCAGACCAGAGCTTAACGCTTTCCGCAACAGGGTAGCACGAATGTGGGACAAGCTAAGAGATTCAGTCATTGACGCACCGAGTGTCAATTCTTTCAAGAAGAGGATTGACGACCAGAGAACAGGCTGCTCATAGGACTCAGGTTCTCTTGCTGGAGTCATCCGGCAACTCGCAGTCATCCAACTACTACTACTACTAAATAATATGTTTTTCATGTTAAACTTGTTGTCTATCATAAATTCGAATTTTTTAAAAATGACAAATAATAAAAAAGACGGTGACAAAAATGATAAAATAAACAATCAGAGGACTGTTTTTAGTTTAGAAAAAAGAATTTAAATTCTAAATTGTTTAGATTAAGGTCTAGCAAAAAAAACAATTTCTCAAAACTTCCCTATTCATCCTTCAACAGTTTCTGGCACCAAAAAAAATTTTTCGTTTATAAGAAATTGTCTGAAATAAGAAATTTTTTCAAAAAATTCTTGTACAAATTGGAATTTCTTATATCTGGTTTTTACTGTGATATTATACTTAAAATGGTAATTTCTTGGTTAATTTTTAAGATTTTTTTTATTTTATTTAAAGCAGTCAAAATAATAAAAGCAATAAAAAAAAAATGTTTGAAAATAAATAAAGTGGTTCCAACATATTGTTAAGAATTATGTCCGGATTCTGATTATGCAGAGAAAATTTGAAGTTAGCTGAAAAACCGCGGACTAGATACCAAAATAGTCAAAAATACCAATTTTTTACCATTATTTTGAAAAATTTTGGTGAATTGGCAAAATAGTTTAATAGCCACAAGCCTTAAGTCAAGTTCAACATCGAAGTTTAATTTTTTTTTTAATTTAAATTCAGAGTCCTGACTGATAGTCACTAAAATTAGTGTCCAAGTCCCAAATTTGAATTATTTTTTCAATCTTTTAATTTTATGAAAAAAAAAATTAGAATTTGCAAGTAAAACTACACTTTTAACTAATTGTTTTTTATCTATCAAAAAATTAAATAAACACAGCATCCAAAAATAAAAATTTAAAACAAAAAATTTAGCAAAAATATAAAAAAAAAAATTGTCTCTAAGAGAAAAATGCTGAGGCAGACAAATTTGCCTCAGCATTGACTGGCAAATTTGAATACTTTTTTTGGTCTAAAAATTAGACACTTAAAACATTAATTACATCAACAAAATAAAATGGTTTCTGATGAAAGATTATTGAAAAGAATCGGATTTATTCTAAATGAGAGCCAAGACGGAGTTGCCGCTCACCAAAAGCTAATACAAAAATGCATCAAACTCTATGAAGAAGTAAACTCCAATCTTTTCTGCATATCACCAAATAAATTCATTACTTTTCAGTCAGACCCTGATGACTTTTTTGAGAATTTTGTCAAAGCAATTCAGCCAATGCTGATTGTGATGCAAAAAAATGCCAACATTGACAGATGTGTTGAGTTTGTAGCCAAATTTTGTGCTTCATTAAGCCCTGTCCGTGAGTCCCAAGCCTCCCAAATGGACCTCGAACACACTCAATCCGAAGTGTCAAACAATTTTCTGATCTCGCTGATCAATCATTTGATAGACTTGAACAGAGCCCACTGTGATGCAGTGCGCTATCGTGTGTGCCACATATTGTCTCGGCTGATGAGTGTGATAAGCAATGATCAATCAATTGACGAAGACTTGTTCGATCGCTTGTGCGATGCCATGCTAGAGAGACTCAAGGACATAAACTCAAGGGTGCAAGTTCAAGCAATATCGGCCATTTACAGACTGCAGGACCCTACCGACCGCGACTGTCGTGTAATCAAAGCCCTCCTCTTTTTAATGACCTATGATCTCCATTGGCAAGTCAGATTCCAGGCTTTGTCCAAAATTGCCTTTAGTGAACAAACTCTGCCATGGATAATAGATCGGGTGAGAGACCCGCATCCACAAGTGCGCCAAAAGGCTTTTCTCATTTTGTTCGAAAAAATTACCAAAATTTCAATTAAATTCAGCCTCTCCAATCTTTATAGACCGATTGAATGCATTTATTAAACAAAAAAAATAAAATAAATTTTTTGAATAGATAAATTTTAGATTGTAATACAATGTATAATTTTTATTTAAATATCATAATCAAAAATAATTTTTAAACACCAAATCAAACTTTTGAAACATTGAATAAAATTTAATAAAAATTATATTTCTTTTTTGAATTCCCATTTTCATTGCCAAATCATTCAGAAAAAGTTAATTAATTATAAATAGTCTTGATTAGTTCTCATTCCTAGATCAATAAGATAACAATAGTACTTAACCGAATCTACAAGCCCAGCATTGTTACAGTCAAAATGACTTACTATTGAAAAAATATAAAATTTTAGATCATATTCCATACAATTTATGGTTGGATTTTTCGTATTCTCTAATTTCTGCATTGATTAGTGAGTCTTCATTCTTTTGGATTGCAAACTTTTTAAGCATTTTTTCAAAACGAGGTTTAAATTGCTCGATTTTTAGGTCTCTGTGCATTGTTTCTATTCGAGTTTTAAATTTTAAGTGTCTTATTGCTCGTTAGTTTTTATTTTTTTGTAATTGGAGTTTTTCATTAATTTTCTGGCATCCACCTTGTGCAATGATGAAGTAATAATCGTAAATTGATCTTATCATGGATTTGTAGATTAAGAGGCTCAGTTTTGTTGAGTTTTTCCATCTGGTTTTTTTTAATTTTGTTTATAGTATTTTTCTTGATAGCAGTCTTTTTTGTGATCATGCCTTAATGTTTCTTGTAGCGTATTTTATCGCGTAATATCTCACTGGGAACTTAAATGAGACATGATCTAATGTCTCTAGGATATTATATGAAACTGAGCAATTTTTGCAATAATAATAACCCCTGTACATTATATGAAACATTAAGTGACATTAAGTGAAACAAGGTAATTTTACTCTGAAATTTTGAATAACATTGAACTTTATGTTCAGGCGTGTTTGAAGCTCAGTCATTTTGATTCAGTTAATCTTTTCAAATTAATCTCTTATAAAAGAATTTTATTTCTTTAGTCCCATATAAACAGCTATATTTTTTAAGCTTTATTGACTTTGAAAGCATTAATATATAATGATAAATGAATGTGTTAAATTTTAAAATTTAATCTGTTAAAATGGGGAGAACTCGTTATGTACCATATGGCATAGCTTTTAAGCTAAAAGTTATTAGATTGATGGCTTTGTGGATGATGTTAATATTAATTTGGTTGACTCCTCGGACTATGATTCAGACCTTAATTCGGACTGAGAAAGCCCCCTTAATTAGCGATTACACAGAATTTGAGTCAAATTCCTTCAACTTCAACTCAATGCGGCTGATCAGCTGCTGCTCAGTTGAGGCTTGCCAACCTCCCTCGTATACTTTCCAACTTAAACATCCGCAAAAATTTGGTCACATAATTTACGTTTTCGTTCATCCATGTAGTGCAGTCGATTGAATAGTTAGCAGACGCTAAGTCAGGCCAGAAAACATAGTCAAAGTCTCGATGATACTTATGTATGAGTAGAATAAGTCGTTTATTCAAGCATGCGTCGATAAAGATATCGGAATTGATGGCAACCGACTTTGCATTTTGAAGTAAATTGCACGTCATTAAAAAATATTTAATTAATAAACTGCGCAATTTAAATTCTCTACAATGGTCGGTAGTTTTTTAATAATTCCAAACAGCATCCGACTGCGATCCCTGTTTTAGCATCCAAGCCATTTAATTACCTTTTTTCCCAGTTGTGTTCATTGCACATGGTCTTTGAGGGATTGTACTTTTAATTTTTATCATTTAGTTGTTTTAAGTAAATTTTTGATTTTTATATGCTTAATAAAATTTAAAAAGGTACAATAATAATAAAAAATTTCATAAATTGATTTCAAAGTTGTTTTAAAGTTACAAGTCTAAACTCAATGAGTAAGTCTAAAGTCAATGACCTTGAATTTTTTTTGAAGCTAAATTTTTTTTATTTATTTTACCTTCCTGTCAGTCAAAATATTTTTTTTTAATTTTTAACTTAAAAATGTTAAAAATATTATAATCAATTGAAAAAGGTAATTTTTCTTTAACATGTAAAAAAAAGGAAGTAAAATTTCACAACGGAATTTTCTGCCATAAATTTAAAATCTTTTATTGGAAAAAATTTCAGTTTTTACAATTTGAAAAAATAAAAAGGCATAGGATGTGGTCGTAAGCTAGTAGTGCATAGAGGATATTTCACCACTTAAATAAGGTGTTAGCTTCCATAAAGTTTCATCATTGAATGTGTCTAATTGCGAGGAACGAAGTGACGAAGCTAATAACCAGACGTAAGAAACTTAGACTGAACAAATTTGAGCCTTTAATTAGCCGCGCGATTTTTATTGGCTTTAAAAGAACAGCGTTCTACTGGCTCTTAACTTTAATTCAATCGAAATATAATTCCAAAATATAAAATTAACCCTTCGTTACTCGCAATATTAAATGCTCTTCCTCACATATCTTAGTTTTAAACTTATGAGAAATATCTTTTATTAATTGTTATATTATAAGCCACAAAGTTGCTTAATTAAACATAATTCTTATAAAACAATGCAAATAATGCATAATCAAATTTTAATGTATTAGAATGCGGGGCACTTTGCAGAGGATTTCCACAAAATTAGTAGATATTGACAATTGATGCAAAACCAATTTTTGACCTGAAGAAAAAAAGTTATAGGATTTTTTATAATTTAGTTCTGTTTTATTTTGCTAAATTTCACAAAATCAAAAAAATTTAAATTAAGTTGTAATAAAGTATTAAAAATAAATAATTTTTTTTTTCTCTTTTTTTTTTTTTTTATTTTATATAGATTTTTTAATCTGAAGGAGCACTAGCTCGGCACAGATAAACAAATAAATAAATAAATTCTAAACAAAGTAAAACTTGGTTAAGATTGCTGTATGGAACATAGGCTCATTACTTTTGATTTCTACTCAAGTCGATCTTCTGCCTTTACCAGTGCTTCTACCCATTCGATGAGATCTTTCGAGATCGTTGACCTTAATGTTAGTGCTGGTCTTCCTACCTTAATAATAACGCTATTAATTAAAGATTTTTTTTGGATTTTTTTTTCCGAATTGACTCTGAACTTTCTTTTCTGAGTATACGAATTTTTTTTTTCTTAAATGAAAAAATATTTAATTTAATCTTTACATTTCAGGTCACATAATAATAATAATAATATGTAAAAGCTACAGCGAGTCTAGCTTGCGGAGGTGACCTACTAGGAGGTCACCTATGGTAGCTCCTTACACATAACACATGGAAAAGTACTGGAGAAGAAATACAGTTTAATTTTTAGGTCAAAATAACGTTAAGATTACAGGTAGAAAAAGCTGTAAAGGAAAAATTTTATAAATAAATGTTCATGTTCAAGATTGTTGACTAGACCGGAAGGCATCGTATCGGTTCTTGAACTTGTTGACCGAGTCGGCGTCTGTGACTGTAGCTGGCAAGGCGTTCCACTCGTTGACTATTCTGTTGGTGAATGTGTTAGCTCTCTGTAGACATTTGGTGGAGGCCTGGCCGGACAGTCTTCTTTCATGACCTCTGATACCCCCGGCGGGTCCGGGTTGGGATAGTGAGCTTGCGCGAACTGGGGTGTTCACCCAGCTCACTTCGTTGATGCCTTTGGTGAGTTTGAACATCTGGATCAGGTCTCCACGTACACGGCGCTAATGAAGAGGAGTTAGTATAAGGACGGCAAGACGGTCTTCGTAGCGCCAGTTCCTAATGCGGGGCACCAGTTTGGTGGTTGATAAATTTTCCTCTTTTAATTACATCAAAATTGTCAACAACATTATGGGCGGCAAAAATTAAATTAAACAAAATTTTATTAAATAGTGTTTATTTTAAAAATAGCGGTATCAAAAAATGATTGCACAGAATATATAGTAAATTTCTTTATTGTCTAAAGGACATCCATCAAAATCAATGTTAAAAATTTTATTTTTAAAATATTTTTATACGGTTTGTTTAAAAAATTAAATTAAAATCTACCAAAATCAAACGGAGACACTATTCTTAGCAATCACCACATTCTCTCTCTTACGTTATTGCTTTTTTTCTCTTTTGTCTGTTTACTTATTCTTAAATCCTTTCTCAACGTATTACGTAAAAAAGAGAAGATAAAAGACAAGTTGGTAAATAATTAAAGGAAATATTTGAAAAATTAGAAAAATTGACAATTTTTTTAATTATGGGTTTTAAATAATACTTAAGAAGCAAACATTTTAGAATTAAAAAAATTTGAAAAAATTCGATTTATAAAAGAAATGGCAAAACGAATTGAACCAACAGATATTGAAGTTCTAGATGAAATTGGTGACGGCTCTTATGCTGGTAAGAGAAAACATTATGATTTTTTTTTTTTTTAATATTAATTTTTTTCTCTAGTGGTCCATAAGGGAATTTTTCAAGACAAATTTGTTGCAGTTAAAAAATTTGATGGTTCCTGTCCATCTAGCTGCAAAAAACAGCTTGAAAACGAAATTCAAATCTTAGGAAATCTGAACCATCAAAACATTGTCAAATTATTTGGATTTTGTGATCAGAGAAATAACAATTTCTTGGTTCTCGAATACATGGCAGGAGGTTCACTGTTTGATTTGCTCTCTTCAGATGAGAAAAATATTAAGTCCTGCAATTTGGTGCAAGATATATGCAATGGAATGGAGTACTTACATTCGAATTCTGTTCTTCATTTGGATCTTAAGAGCTCGAATGTTATTTTAAATAAAGAAAAAGATCATGCTAAAATTACAGATTTTGGCATCTCAAAAATATCAACCTTGACTACAATGAATTCGTCAAACATTCGCACTAACGTTGCAAAGGGAACATTTAGATGGATGGCACCTGAAATAAGCAATGGATTTTCTGGTTCACGTTCATCTGATGTCTGGAGTTTTGGTTGCATTTTGATTGAAATTATGACACGAAAATTGCCATTTAGTTCGCTGAGTGATCAGCAGCTATTTGCAGTTCTTCAAAATAAAAAATCAGATTTGACAATAAATATTGAAAATTTTTCGAAAATTATGGCCGGAATTACCTATGAATGCTTGAAAAGAGAAGCAAACAAACGACCGACGTTTAACCAGCTCAAAGCGTCTCTCTCAAAATGCACCCAAATTGACTTTGATTTAAAAAATACTAATTATGAAACAAATTCAATAAGAACTTTAAATGATTTGAATAATTTTATGGATAAATTGAAAAATAGTGAACAAGAGGATAAAAAAGATAAACAAATTCAAGAGCTGAATCAAAAGTTAAGTGAAAAAGATAAAGATAATGTCGCACAACTTACCAAGCAAGTTGATGAACTTAAAATAAGTAATCAAAATCCTCACCAAAATTATCAATCAAAACCAATAAATTGTCATTCAGTTTTTTTGACTCCTCCTGATACTCCAAATAATTATATTTTGCAAAATAGAGAACATTCATCTTACGGCACTTCAAGTTATCCTTCTAATATTACAAGCAATTATTCACAAAAAAATACACCTTTTCATTGCTCTACTCCAATTAATAAAACTCAGAGTCATTCTGGAAGAGATACAGGCTGTACTTATGTAAGTAATGGAAGTGCAAATGGACGAACAATTTATGAAGGTCGTGATGGAGGATTTTATTATCTTAGACCATCTGGGAGTAAAGCTTATGTAAAATTTGATTAAAAAAACATTAATTAATATCATTCATTCGATTGGCATCTTTTATTAACATTACGGGTCAGAAAGCTGATCAAATGATCTTAAAGACCTTTTTTTACAAAGAAGACAAAATAATTTATGTAGTAATTTTTTAGAAAAAAGAAATTAAGCTAGTATGTAAAATTGGAATTTTCTGACACTTAAAAATAAAAAAAGAAAATATTTTCTTTATATATTCTTTATTTTCTTTAAATAAAAATATTTGATTCCGCATAACTCTCCAATAAATCTGCAAATCTCATTCTATCCCAAATTGATGATGACATGAATTTTTCAGAGTCGGTTTATGGGTGCTACAAATAATGTACCAGCTGCTATAATTTACACACGATGTTTTGGCCCATTAGAACTTAAGCTTTGGCATTTTTTGTATTTTGTTTTTGTTTTTTTGTATCAAAATTCACAATGCAAAAAAACGTATCCACGTACTTTGAATCGGTCAAGCTTCAATTTTATTGCAATAGCAAAATTAATTTGACAAAATTTCAGTAGTTCTGATAGTGCCAAAGCAAAAAAAAAATTAAAGTATCTCTTAATTTTTAAATGTAACAAAATTGTTACAAAATGTAAAATTTTAGATCATACCTGTGGTGTTCCACGTCTACAAAATGATTAACAAATAAAGGGCTTTTATTGTTACGATATACTTTATTTAAAAATTATGAAAACGGCCGTTCTAAAATTAGAATATTAAATTTAGGCCGAAGTAAATAAAATTGTTTATTAAGTGTAAAAAAGAAACAGTGTACAAAATGTGATTCGAATCAGATTTAAAATTAAATTAATGTTGTGATTGACTAACGCATGCGAATAAAATGTAACTACTGAGATAGCAGATGTAACTGCTTGGTTGCAACCATATCTGCGTATGCGCGTTAGTCAGTCACAATAAAAAGAAACTGATTAAGTCAGATGGTGACTTTTTGTGTTGTCTTTGTCAAGACACCACAATACCTTCTAATCACTTTTTGCTAGAAAATTATTACCGTAAGTGGAAATCAAAATTGATGATGCTTTTCTTCACAAAGAGCAAATAAAGGTACAAAAAAATAATTTTTTTTTTAATTAAACCTCTTATATTTTTTATATTTATTTGTTTAACGGTCGCTTTTCCGACCATTTGCTGGGATGTACAGTCAAATAAGGTGCAGTCCCGTTGTTTGAATAAAAAAAAGATAATAAAAGTGATAAAGTAAAAAAATTTTATTAAAATTGAATAAAAAAAAATCAATTAAATTAAAATTAAAATTAAAATTTTCTTATGTACACTATATATTGGGTTATGTAAATTTTATTAGCTCGTAAAGATCGGCTGAGAGTTTTTGGTGATCTTTTTGCTTTAGTATCTTTTTTATTTGCTTTATTGTCTCATTATTCTTCTTTTTTGCTTCAATACAAGTGTCATTCACATACTTTGACATCTTACATACCAAGTTGGCTTCATCAAATGACCAAAATTCATCGTTGAGTATGTGTTCAGTACAACGCCAAACATGGTGTAGTTTGTTTCCATCTTTTATTTCTTCGAGTATCTCTTTTGTTAAGTTGTTGTTAGAAAGCCTAATTAAGAATTCATTTTTCGGATTTTCTATGTATATAATAATTGTGGTAGTAATATTAAGAGCTAGCATTAAATTCGTTGTTCTGCATCTAGTTGATATCCCTATCATTTTTTTGATCATATTGCCTTCGGTTTGCCTAATTTCGTTGGTCTCTGTCTTCGTAAGGTCCATTGATTCTAATCCATATGTTAGTATTGATCTAATAAAAGTTTTGTACAAGTGCACTTTGATATATGGGTTACTATACTGTGTCCATATTCCCAGAGACTTTAGTTTTATGATTGACCCTATGGCTAACTTTTTCCTTCTCATTAGATGAGTTTTATTTTTGTTTTCTTTCAGAATATATATTAAATTTTCAAAAATATTTCAATTTTATCATTGAATACCTGGGTCTTAAAGAACTACAACTTTTTAAATGGTTAGTTATTTTTTAGACCCCTAGGTATAAAATTTTTTATCTGTGAGCCTCCTAAAAAAATGAAATTTAGGGTTTCAAAGGAAGCAGTTTACGAATTTTCAAATCAAAAATTAGAAATTCAGATATCGCTTAAGTTTTGAATTTCTGAAACTTTAGTAAAACCTGTTCTTTTTTGGGCTTTTTTAATTAAAGTATAATTGAAAAATGTTATATAGGAAAAAAATGTTGCCATAAGAAGACTTTTGAGAAATGGTTCGACTCATTTTTTTTTAAAAAAATTTAAAATAGTAATTTCTTGATTTTAGTTTTTCCTTCATAATCGCATAGTTCCCAATTATTCCAACCAAACACTTATTTGTATTCGAGAAATTTTTTTTTTTAAATTTGATGTTATTTGAAAAATTGATTTAAATAATTTTTAAAAAAATAAAGCTTTAAAATTTTTGTTGGACTTTTTATTTCGTAAGCAGGTGATCACTTTCACTCATACCTTTGGATACTTCCTTTAATGGTGACTACAAAAATTATCCAAGTATTGTACTTAAATCTGTAGTTAAACTTTGAATGTTTACATTATAAATTTTCTTCTGAAATAAAATTTAAATCAAAATTTAGCAAAAATTATCTTTTTTAAATGATAATTTTTGGAAAAAATGATCTAAACCCAAATTTGCTATCTCGTTGCTAGGTATTTTTAACTATACTTGGAATTAATAGACTAGATGCTTAATTTGTCATTGCTTTTAAAAATTTTTTAAGAAATATTTGAAATATAGATATGTGAATATATGGTGGACGATCATTTCATAGTAAAAAATTAGTAGAATTCGATTCAAAGAAATTTATTGAACATAGAAAAAAAGAAAAAAAAAGTCATAAAATAAGAAAAATTATAGAAAATAAAATTATTCAATTTACACTTCGCTTATTTTCTTTCATTTTGTTGTAAGTTAGGTTTCGCAGATTCTATGAAATTCTGAATATTTATATATTAAAAATATATTAAGACTATTTTAAATATAAGGATCTTTATTAAAGAACTAAAAATTAATTTAGTAGAAAAAAATAATTTTAATTAAAATTGAGTTTATTAAAATATTTTATTTAAAAAAAAAGCAACAAAACAAAACAAAACAAGACTTTTTTTAAGATTAATTTTTAAATCATTTAAAATTTATTATTACAAGTAGTTCATTGAAATATTACAAAAGTATGTGCTACTTACTGTTTCATCATCAGTAATCAATAAGCAATTATTATTACTGATTGAAACTATAAGACAAAATGTCTTTAATTTAAATTATGACATTTTAATTAGAAAAACTAGACAAAATACAATACAGTTCTCTATTTTACAAGGTATACACTTATGCATTTTGATTTTAAAGGCTATTTTTTAATTAGTTTATATCCTAAAGTTACAGGTTCAAATTTAAACTCAAATTTGAAAAATCCATTTTCACATTCATCAGTCTGAACCAGAGTTGGTTGTAAAAATGAAATTGGCTCACAATAAAATTTCAGTGGACCTTTGGTTATGGGTTCATGGTCGACAAGTTTGGCATACTTTACTCTATAAGGATACCTTGATTTTCGGTAAAATGTAACAAAGGTGTATTTACAAGCAATAGTTTCATCAATTGTATCCTTTTGTATAAAATGATGATTATTTGAAATTGTTTCAAAATGATGCTCTTGATTTTGATTGTTCAAATCCAAATGCCGAACATACATTGTGGTGTATAAATTCATCAATTTTTCTAAAGGAGGATGTCGACATTCCATTTTGTCAATCGGAAATGTTCGAACAAAATTTAAAATGGAAAACAAGATACAAAATAAATTCAATTTCATTTTATTAATAGTTTGGTGTTATTTTTTACTCCTAAAATTTATAGCAATTGATAACTTTGAGATCATGATTGCTAAATTTCATGTTTTCATGTTTGTTAAAAATAAATGACTTATGAAGAAACTTTTTAAATTTTTTTTTCCAAAATATGATATTTGCTAGGAAAGATTTTGTTTATCATTAGATAAAAATTAAAACATAAATATATTTTTTTTCCTTAATAATATTTTTTATAAATTATATTTCAATATTTAGCAATAAGAAAACATGCACGGGGAAAAAAAATTTTATCACTATTATAAGTAAGTAGAATTTTTTATCTGTGATTTATATTAATAAATTTAAAAAATTTTTTCTTATAAAGGATATGTGGCAATATGCAAAAAAATCAAAATTTTTAAATTTAGGATATATTCTTAGATCTTGATGAGCTGAACTCAAAAATATCAAAAATTTGATAATCGGAACTTTCTAAAAATATTTATTTAATCTCAAAGTTAAAATTACAGTAAAAACCTTTTATTGGAAACATTGGTATAGGAAATTTTAGCTTACAATAAACTAATCCTTAAGGGACAAAAACTTTTTCTATACCTTTAGTGCTTATTTTTTTGCGTATAAGAAATTCTCATAAAAAAAATTTAAGGCATATAATAAATTTATTTTTAAAAACAAATAATATGTTTTTCATGTTAAACTTGTTGTCTATCATAAATTCGAATTTTTTAAAAATGACAAATAATAAAAAAGACTGTGATAAAAATGATAAAATAAACAATCAGAGGACTGTTTTTAGTTTAGAAAAAAGAATTCAAATTCTAAATTGTTTAGATTAAGGTCTAGCAAAAAAAACAGTTTCTCAAAAGTTCCCTATTCATCCTTCAACAGTTTCTTACACCAAAAAAAATTTTTCGTTTATAAGAAATTGTCTGAAATAAGAAATTTTTTCAAAAAATTCTTGTGCAAATTGGAATTTCTTATATCTGGTTTTTACTGTGATATTATACTTAAAATGGTAATTTCTTGGTTAATTTTTAAGATTTTTTTTATTTTATTTAAAGCAGTCAAAATAATAAAAGCAATAAAAAAAAATGTTTGAAAATAAATAAAGTGGTTCCAACATATTGTTAAGAATTATGTCCGGATTCTGATTATGCAGAGAAAATTTGAAGTTAGCTGAAAAACCGCGGACTAGATACAAAAATAGTCAAAAATACCAATTATTTACCATTATTTTGAAAAATTTTGGTGAATTGGCAAAATAGTTTAATAGCCACAAGTCTTAAGTCAAGTTCAACATCGAAGTTTAATTTTTTTTTTAATTTAAATTCAGAGTCCTGACTGATAGTCACTAAAATTAGTGTCCAAGTCCCAAATTTGAATTATTTTTTCAATCTATTAATTTTATGAAAAAAAAATTAGAATTTGCAAGTAAAACTACACTTTTAACTAATTGTTTTTTATCTATCAAAAAATTAAATAAACACAGCATCCAAAAATAAAAATTTAAAACAAAAAATTTAGCAAAAATATAAAAAAAAAAATTGTCTCTAAGAGAAAAATGCTGAGGCAGACAAATTTGCCTCAGCATTGACTGGCAAATTTGAATACTTTTTTTGGTCTAAAAATTAGACACTTTAAACATTAATTACATCAACAAAATAAAATGGTTTCTGATGAAAGATTATTGAAAAGAATCGGATTTATTCTAAATGAGAGCCAGGACGGAGTTGCCGCTCACCAAAAGCTAATACAAAAATGCATCAAACTCTATGAAGAAGTAAACTCCAATCTTTTCTGCATATCACCAAATAAATTCATTACTTTTCAGTCAGATCCTGATGACTTTTTTGAGAATTTTGTCAAAGCAATTCAGCCAATGCTGATTGTGATGCAAAAAAATGCCAACATTGACAGATGTGTTGAGTTTGTAGCCAAATTTTGTGCTTCATTAAGCCCTGTCCGTGAGTCCCAAGCCTCCCAAATGGACCTCGAACACACTCAATCCGAAGTGTCAAACAATTTTCTGATCTCGCTGATCAATCATTTGATAGACTTGAACAGAGCCCACTGTGATGCAGTGCGCTATCGTGTGTGCCACATATTGTCTCGGCTGATGAGTGTGATAAGCAATGATCAATCAATTGACGAAGACTTGTTCGATCGCTTGTGCGATGCCATGCTAGAGAGACTCAAGGACATAAACTCAAGGGTGCAGGTTCAAGCAATATCGGCCATTTACAGGCTGCAGGACCCTACGGACCGCGACTGTCGCGTAATCAAAGCCCTCCTCTTTTTAATGACCTATGATCTGCATTGGCAAGTCAGATTCCAGGCTTTGTCCAATATTGCCTTTAGTGAACAAACTCTGCCATGGATAATAGATCGGGTGAGAGACCCGCATCCACAAGTGCGCCAAAAGGCTTTTCTCATTTTGTTCGAAAAAATTACCAAAATTTCAATTAAATTCAGCCTCTCCAATCTTTATAGACCGATTGAATGCATTTATTAAACAAAAAAAATAAAATAAATTTTTTGAATAGATAAATTTTAGATTGTAATACAATGTATAATTTTTATTTAAATATCATAATCAAAAATAATTTTTAAACACCAAATCAAACTTTTGAAACATTGAATAAAATTTAATAACATTGAATAAAGTTCTCATTCCTAGATCAATAAGATAACAATAGTACTTAACCGAATCTACAAGTCCAGCATTGTTACAGTCAAAATGACTTTCTATTAAAAAAATAGAAAATTTAGGATCATATTCCATACAATTTATGGTTGGATTTTTCGTATTCTCTTATTTCTGCATTGATTAGTGAGTCTTCATTCTTTTTGATTGCAAACTTTTTAAGCATTTTTTCAAAACGAGGTTTAAATTTTAAGTGTTTTATTGCTCGTTAGTTTTTATTTTTTTGTAATTGAAGTTTTTCATTAATTTTCTGGCATCCACCTTGTGCAATGATGAAGCAATAATCGTAAATTGATCTTATCATGGATTTGTAGATTAAGAGGCTCAGTTTTGTTGAGTTTTTCCATCTGTTTTTTTTTAATTTTGTTTATAGTATTTTTCTTGATAGCAGTCTTTTTTGTGATCATGCCTAAGTGTTTCTTGTACCGTATTTTCTCGCGTAATATCCCACTGGGAACTTAAATGAGACATGATCTAATGTCTCGAGGAAATTATATGAAACTAAGCAATTTTTGCAATAATAATTACCCCTGTACATTATATGAAACATTAAGTGAAACAAGGTAATTTTACTCTGAAATTTTGAATAACGTTGAACTTTATGTTCAGGCGTGTTTAAAGCTCAGTCATTTTGATTTAGTTAATCTTTTTAAATTATTCCTTATAAATGAATTTCATTTCTTTAATCCCATATAAACAGCTATATTTTTTAAGTCGTCTATTTTCTGAACTTTGAAAGCATTAGTAAATATAATGATAAATGAATGTGTTAAATTTTAAAATTTAATCTTTTAAAATGGGGAGAACTCGTTATGTACGATATAGCATAGCTTTTAAGCTAAAAGTTATTAGATTGATGGCTTTGTGGATGATGTTAATATTAATTTGGTTGACTCCTCGGACTCTGATTCAGACCTTAATTCGGACTGAGAAAGCCCCCTTAATTAGCGATTACACAGAATTTAAGTCAAATTCCTTCAACTTCAACTCAATGCGGCTGATCAGCTGCTGCTCAGTTGAGGCTTGCCAACCTCCCTCGTATACTTTACAACTTAAACATCCGCAAAAATTTTCAGTTGGACGCGCTTGAGAAACATTTGGCGGGTTGATGTCTTTGGTCACATAATTTACGTTTTCGTTCATCCATGTAGTGCAGTCGATTGAATAGTTAGCAGACGCTAAGTCAGGCCAGAAAACATAGTCAAAGTCTCGATGATACTTATGTATGAGTAGAATAAGTCGTTTATTCAAGCATGCGTCGATAAAGATATCGGAATTGATGGCAACCGACTTTGCATTTTGAAGTAAATTGCACGTCATTAAAAAATATTTAATTAATAAACTGCGCAATTTAAATTCTCTACAATGGTCGGTAGTTTTTTAATAATTCCAAACAGCATCCGACTGCGATCCCTGTTTTAGCATCCAAGCCATTTAATTACCTTTTTTCCCAGTTGTGTTCATTGCACATGGTCTTTGAGGGATTGTACTTTTAATTTTTATCATTTAGTTGTTTTAAGTAAATTTTTGATTTTTATATGCTTAATAAAATTTAAAAAGGTACAATAATAATAAAAAATTTCATAGATTGATTTCAAAGTTGTTTTAAAGTTACAAGTCTAAACTCAATGAGTAAGTCTAAAGTCAATGACCTTGAATTTTTTTTGAAGCTAAATTTTTTTTATTTATTTTACCTTCCTGTCAGTCAAAATATTTTTTTTTAATTTTTAACTTAAAAATGTTAAAAATATTATAATCAATTGAAAAAGGTAATTTTTCTTTAACATGTAAAAAAAAGGAAGTAAAATTTCACAACGGAATTTTCTGCCATAAATTTAAAATCTTTTATTGGAAAAAATTTCAGTTTTTACAATTTGAAAAAATAAAAAGGCATAGGATGTGGTCGTAAGCTAGTAGTGCATAGAGGATATTTCACCACTTAAATAAGGTGTTAGCTTCCATAAAGTTTCATCATTGAATGTGTCTAATTGCGAGGAACGAAGTGACGAAGCTAATAACCAGACGTAAGAAACTTAGACTGAACAAATTTGAGCCTTTAATTAGCCGCGCGATTTTTATTGGCTTTAAAAGAACAGCGTTCTACTGGCTCTTAACTTTAATTCAATCGAAATATAATTCCAAAATATAAAATTAACCCTTCGTTACTCGCAATATTAAATGCTCTTCCTCACATATCTTAGTTTTAAACTTATGAGAAATATCTTTTATTAATTGTTATATTATAAGCCACAAAGTTGCTTAATTAAACATAATTCTTATAAAACAATGCAAATAATGCATAATCAAATTTTAATGTATTAGAATGCGGGGCACTTTGCAGAGGATTTCCACAAAATTAGTAGATATTGACAATTGATGCAAAACCAATTTTTGACCTGAAGAAAAAAAGTTATAGGATTTTTTATAATTTAGTTCTGTTTTATTTTGCTAAATTTCACAAAATCAAAAAAATTTAAATTAAGTTGTAATAAAGTATTAAAAATAAATAATTTTTTTTTTCTCTTTTTTTTTTTTTATTTTATATAGATTTTTTAATCTGAAGGAGCACTAGCTCGGCACAGATAAACAAATAAATAAATAAATTCTAAACAAAGTAAAACTTGGTTAAGATTGCTGTATGGAACATAGGCTCATTACTTTTGATTTCTACTCAAGTCGATCTTCTGCCTTTACCAGTGCTTCTACCCATTCGATGAGATCTTTCGAGATCGTTGACCTTAATGTTAGTGCTGGTCTTCCTACCTTAATAATAACGCTATTAATTAAAGATTTTTTTTGGATTTTTTTTTCCGAATTGACTCTGAACTTTCTTTTCTGAGTATACGAATTTTTTTTTTCTTAAATGAAAAAATATTTAATTTAATCTTTACATTTCAGGTCACATAATAATAATAATAATATGTAAAAGCTACAGCGAGTCTAGCTTGCGGAGGTGACCTACTAGGAGGTCACCTATGGTAGCTCCTTACACATAACACATGGAAAAGTACTGGAGAAGAAATACAGTTTAATTTTTAGGTCAAAATAACGTTAAGATTACAGGTAGAAAAAGCTGTAAAGGAAAAATTTTATAAATAAATGTTCATGTTCAAGATTGTTGACTAGACCGGAAGGCATCGTATCGGTTCTTGAACTTGTTGACCGAGTCGGCGTCTGTGACTGTAGCTGGCAAGGCGTTCCACTCGTTGACTATTCTGTTGGTGAATGTGTTAGCTCTCTGTAGACATTTGGTGGAGGCCTGGCCGGACAGTCTTCTTTCATGACCTCTGATACCCCCGGCGGGTCCGGGTTGGGATAGTGAGTTTGCGCGAACTGGGGTGTTCACCCAGCTCACTTCGTTGATGCCTTTGGTGAGTTTGAACATCTGGATCAGGTCTCCACGTACACGGCGCTAATGAAGAGGAGTTAGTATAAGGACGGCAAGACGGTCTTCGTAGCGCCAGTTCCTAATGCGGGGCACCAGTTTGGTGGTTGATAAATTTTCCTCTTTTAATTACATCAAAATTGTCAACAACATTATGGGCGGCAAAAATTAAATTAAACAAAATTTTATTAAATAGTGTTTATTTTAAAAATAGCGGTATCAAAAAATGATTGCACAGAATATATAGTAAATTTCTTTATTGTCTAAAGGACATCCATCAAAATCAATGTTAAAAATTTTATTTTTAAAATATTTTTATACGGTTTGTTTAAAAAATTAAATTAAAATCTACCAAAATCAAACGGAGACACTATTCTTAGCAATCACCACATTCTCTCTCTTACGTTATTTCTTTTTTTCTCTTTTGTCTGTTTACTTATTCTTTAATCCTTTCTCAACGTATTACGTAAAAAAGAGAAGATAAAAGACAAGTTGGTAAATAATTAAAGGAAATATTTGAAAAATTAGAAAAATTGACAATTTTTTTAATTATGGGTTTTAAATAATACTTAAGAAGCAAACATTTTAGAATTAAAAAAATTTGAAAAAATTCGATTTATAAAAGAAATGGCAAAACGAATTGAACCAACAGATATTGAAGTTCTAGATGAAATTGGTGACGGCTCTTATGCTGGTAAGAGAAAAAATTATGATTTTTTTTTTTTTAATATTAATTTTTTTCTCTAGTGGTCCATAAGGGAATTTTTCAAGACAAATTTGTTGCAGTTAAAAAATTTGATGGTTCCTGTCCATCTAGCTGCAAAAAACAGCTTGAAAACGAAATTCAAATCTTAGGAAATCTTAACCATCAAAACATTGTCAAATTATTTGGATTTTGTGATCAGAGAAATAACAATTTCTTGGTTCTCGAATACATGGAAGGAGGTTCACTGTTTGATTTGCTCTCTTCAGATGAGAAAAATATTAAGTCCTGCAATTTGGTGCAAGATTTATGCAATGGAATGGAGTACTTACATTCGAATTCTGTTCTTCATTTGGATCTTAAGAGCTCGAATGTTATTTTAAATAAAGAAAAAGATCATGCTAAAATTACAGATTTTGGCATCTCAAAAATATCAACCTTGACTACAATGAATTCGTCAAACATTCGCACTAACGTTGCAAAGGGAACATTTAGATGGATGGCACCTGAAATAAGCAATGGATTTTCTGGTTCACGTTCATCTGATGTCTGGAGTTTTGGTTGCATTTTGATTGAAATTATGACACGAAAATTGCCATTTAGTTCGCTGAGTGATCAGCAGCTATTTGCAGTTCTTCAAAATAAAAAATCAGATTTGACAATAAATATTGAAAATTTTTCGAAAATTATGGCCGGAATTACCTGTGAATGCTTGAAAAGGGAAGCAAACAAACGACCGACGTTTAACCAGCTCAAAGCGTCTCTCTCAAAATGCACCCAAATTGACTTTGATTTAAAAAATACTAATTATGAAACAAATTCAATAAGAACTTTAAATGATTTGAATAATTTTATGGATAAATTGAAAAATAGTGAACAAGAGGATGAAAAAGATAAACAAATTCGAGAGCTGAATCAAAAGTTAAGTGAAAAAGATAAAGATTTAGGTTTGATAAGTAACAATGTTGCACAACTTACCAAGCAAGTTGATGAACTTAAAATAAGTAATCAAAATCCTCACCAAAATTATCAATCAAAACCAATAAATTGGCCTTCAGTTTTTTTGACTCCTCCTGACACTCCAAAGAATTATATTTTGCAAAATAGAGAATATTCATCTTACGGCACTTCAAGTTATCCTTCTAATATTACAAGCAATTATTCACAAAAAAATACACCTGTTCATTGCTCTACTCCAATTAATAAAACTCAGAGTCATTCTGGAAGAGATACAGGCTGTACTTATGTAAGTAATGGAAGTGCAAATGGACGAACAATTTACGAAAGTCCTGGTGGAAAATTTTATTATCTTAGACCATCTGGGAGTAAAGCTTATGTAAAATTTGATTAAAAAAACATTAATTAATATCATTCATTCGATTGGCATCTTTTATTAACATTTCGGGTCAGAAAGCTGATCAAATGATCTTAAAGACCTTTTTTTTACAAAGAAGACAAAATAATTTATGTAGTAATTTTTTAGAAAAAAGAAATTAAGCTAGTATGTAAAATTGGAATTTTCTGACACTTAAAAATAAAAAAAGAAAATATTTTCTTTATATATTCTTTATTTTCTTTAAATAAAAATATTTGATTCCGCATAACTCTCCAATAAATCTGCAAATTTCATTCTATCCCAAATTGATGATGACATGAATTTTTCAGAGTCGGTTTATGGGTGCTACAAATAATGAACCAGCTGCTATAATTTACACACGATGTTTTGGCCCATTAGAACTTAAGCTTTGGCATTTTTTGTATTTTGTTTTTTTTTTTTTGTATCAAAATTCACAATGCAAAAAAACGTATCCACGTACTTTGAATCGGTCAAGCTTCAATTTTATTCCAATAGCAAAATTAATTTGACAAAATTTTAGTAGTTCTGATAGTGCCAAAGCAAAAAAAAATTAAAGTATCTCTTAATTTTTAAATGTAACAAAATTGTTACAAAATGTAAAATTTTAGATCATACCTGTGGTGTTCCACGTCTACAAAATGATTAACAAATAAAGGGCTTTTATTGTTACGATATACTTTATTTAAAAATTATGAAAACGGCCGTTCTAAAATTAGAATATCAAATTTAGGCCGAAGTAAATAAAATTGTTTATTAAGTGTAAAAAAGAAACAGTGTACAAAATGTGATTCGAATCAGATTTAAAATTAAATTAATGTTGTGATTGACTAACGCATGCGAATAAAATGTAACTACTGAGATAGCAGATGTAACTGCTTGGTTGCAACCATATCTGCGTATGCGCGTTAGTCAGTCACATTAAAAAGAAACTGATTAAGTCAGATGGTGACTTTTTGTGTTGTCTTTGTCAAGACACCACAATACCTTCTAATCACTTTTTGCTAGAAAATTATTACCGTAAGTGGAAATCAAAATTGATGATGCTTTTCTTCACAA
This sequence comes from Brachionus paranguensis, assembly GCA_016802215.1. NCBI lineage: Eukaryota > Metazoa > Rotifera > Eurotatoria > Ploima > Brachionidae > Brachionus > Brachionus paranguensis. The sequence continues at coordinate 920,195 of JAESIX010000022.1, read as the reverse complement.
AGAGCAAATAAAGGTACAAAAAAATAATTTTTTTTAAAATTAAACCTCTTATATTTTTTATATTTATTTGTTTAACGCTCGCTTTTCCGACCATTTGCTGGGATGTACAGTCAAATAAGGTGCAGTCCCGTTGTTTGAATAAAAAAAAGATAATAAAAGTGATAAAGTAAAAAAATTTTATTAAAATTGAATAAAAAAAAATCAATTAAATTAAAATTAAAATTAAAATTTTCTTATGTACACTATATATTGGGTTATGTAAATTTGATTAGCTCGTAAAGATCGGCTGAGAGTTTTTGGTGATCTTTTTGCTTTAGTATCTTTTTTATTTGCTTTATTGTCTCATTATTCTTCTTTTTTGCTTCAATACAAGTGTCATTCACATACTTTGACATCTTACATACCAAGTTGGCTTCATCAAATGACCTAAATTCATCATTAAGTATGTGTTCAGTACAACGCCAAACATGGTGTAGTTTGTTTCCATCTTTTATTTCTTCGAGTATCTCTTTTGTTAAGTTGCTATTAGAAAGCCTAATTAAGAATTCATTTTTCGGATTTTCTATGTATATAATATTTGTGGCAGTAATATTAAGAGCTAGCATTAAATTCGTTGTTCTGCATCTAGTTGATATCCCTATCATTTTTTTGATCATATTGCCTTCGGTTTGCCTAATTTCGTTGGTCTCTGTCTTCGTAAGGTCCATTGATTCTAATCCATATGTTAGTATTGATCTAATAAAAGTTTTGTACAAGTGCGCTTTTAATATGGGTTACTATACTGTGTCCATATTCCCAGAGACTTTAGTTTTATGATTGACCCTATGGCTAACTTTTTCCTTCTCATTAGATGAGTTTTATTTTTGTTTTCTTTCAGAATATATATAATTTTCAAAAATATTTCAATTTTATCATTGAATACCTGGGTCTTAAAGAACTACAACTTTTTAAATGATTATTTATTTTTTAAGACCCCTAGGTATAAAATTTTTTATCTGTGAGCCTCCTAAAAAAATGAAATTTAGGGTTTCAAAGGAAGCAGTTTACGAATTTTCAAATCAAAAATTAGAAATTCTGATATTGCTTAAGTTTTAAATTTCTGAAACTTTAGTAAAACCTGTTCTTTTATGGGCTTTTATTAAAGTATTATTGAAAAATGTTAAATAGGAAAAAATTGTTGCCATAAGAAGACTTTTGAGACTCTATTTTTTTTAAAACAAGTAAAAATCGTAATTTCTTGATTTTAGCTTTTCTTTCAAAGTCGCAGTAGTTCCCACTTATTCCAACCAAACACTTATTTGTATTCGAGAAATTTTTTTTTTTAAATTTGATGTTATTTGAAAAATTGATTTAAATAATTTTTAAAAAAATAAAGCTTTAAAATTTTTGTTGGACTTTTTATTTCGTAAGCAGGTGATCACTATCACTCATACCTTTGGATGCTTCCTTTAATGGTGACTACAAAAATTATCCAAGTATTGTACTTAAATCTGTAGTTAAACTTGAATGTTTACATTATAAATTTTCTTCTGAAATTAAATTTAAACAAAATTTAGCAAAAATAATCTTTTTTAAATGATAATTTTTGGAAAAAATGATCTAAACCCAAATTTGCTATCTCGTTGCTAGGTATTTTTAACTATACTTGGAATTAATAGACTAGATGCTTAATTTGTCATTGCTATTAAAAATTTATTAAAGAAATATTTGAAAAATAGATATGTGAATATATGGGGGACGATCATTTCATAGAAAAAAATTAGTAATTATTCAATTTACACTTGGCTTATTTTCTTTCATTTGGTTGTTAGTTAGGTTTCGCAGATTCTATGAAATTCTGAATATTTATATATTCAAAATATATTAAGACTATTTTAAATATAAGGATCTTTATTAAAGAACTAAAAATTAATTTAGTAGAAAAAAATAATTTTAATTAAATTTGAGTTTATTAAAATATTTAATTTAAAAAAAAGCAACAAAACAAAACAAAACAAGACTTTTTTTAAGATTACTTTTTAAATCATTTAAAATTTATTATTTAAAGTAGTTCTTAGACATTGAAATATTACAAAAGTATGTGCTACTTACTGTTTCATCATCAGTAATCAATAAGCAATTATTATTACTGATTGAAACTATAAGACAAAATGTCTTTTATTTAAATTATGACATTTTAAATAGAAAAACTAGACAAAATACAATACAGTTCTCTATTTTACAAGGTTTACACTTAAGCATTTTGATTTTAAAGGCTATTTTTTAATTAGTTTATATCCTAAAGTTACAGGTTCAAATTTAAACTCAAATTTGAAAAATCCATTTTCACATTCATCAGTCTGAACCAGAGTTGGTTGTAAAAATGAAATTGGCTCACAATAAAATTTCAGTGGACCTTTGGTTATGGGTTCATGGTCGACAAGTTTGGCATACTTTACTCTATAAGGATACCTTGATTTTCGGTAAAATGTAACAAAGGTGTATTTACAAGCAATAGTTTCATCTATTGTATCCTTTTGTATAAAATGATGATTATTTGAAATTGTTTCAAAATGATTCTCTTGATTTTGATTGTTCAAATCCAAATGCCGAACATACATTGTGGTGTATAAATTCATCAATTTTTCCAAAGGAGGATGTCGACATTCCATTTTGTCAATCGGAAATGTTCGAACAAAATTTAAAATGGAAAACAAGACACAAAATAAATTCAATTTCATTTTATTAATAGTTTGGTGTTATTTTTTACTCCTAAAATTTATAGCAATTGATAACTTTGAGATCATGATTGCTAAATTTCGTGTTTTCATGTTTGTTAAAAATAAATGACTTATGAAAAAACTTTTTAAAATTTTTATTCAAAAATATGATATTTGCTAGGAAAGATTTTTTTTATCATTAGATAAAAATTAAAACATAAATATATTTTTTTCCTTAATAATATTTTTTATAAATTATATTTCAATATTTAGCAATAAGAAAACATGCACGGGAAAAAAATTTTATCACTATTATAAATTTTTATCTGTGATTTATATTAACGTATTTGCTCGATTTTAGTGACATGTCACTATAAATCGGATAGAGGTTTGAAAAACCTATAATGACATGTCATTATAAGCGAAAAACAGTAAAATTGCATTTTTTTCAAAATATTTGTACCCCTTATAGTGACATGTCACTATATATTTATAAATTATTTTATCTTTGTTAAAATAAAAGGTTTTGTGAAATTTAGTACAATAAGAACAGAACAAAAAGTTTAAAATTCTTATAACTTTTCTTTTATACATCAAAAGCAAGCTCTGTAAATGCAACATTCAAAGTTGCATTATTATCAACAATATGGTGAAACTCTGCAAATTTATGCATAATTTAAATTTGGACAAATTTGGCTATAGTTCATTTTGCAGAGACTTTGCACATCATTAGCAGACTTTGACTTTTGGTGCAACTAAGTATGTTGCACTTTGTTGCGCTTACAGAACAAATTAAAAAGCCTTCAGAAAAAAAGTTATAAGCTTTTTTAGCATTAAATTTTGTTCTATTTTTTTATTTTGTATCAAATTTCACAAAACCAAATAAAACAGATTAAATTGAAAATTTGACATTTTTGGTTGAGCGTGTGATTTTGGCGTTGTAGATTGAGAGGGTTTTTTTGGTGCAGCGGATGATTTTGGCGTTGTAGATTGAACGGGTGTTTTGGGTTGAGCGTGTGATTAAGGAGCAGCGGGTGACCTTCTTATTTTATTACGTGACGTTTTAAAACTAACTTCATCGATTTCTTTCCTTTCCTCTTCCTTTTCTTCTTCCTTCTATCTTGGAAGACAAAAATTTAAAGAAAATTATAAATTATGCTAATTTATCAAATTGAGTTGATCGTATGTAAAAAAAAATTGAACACTTATTTATTTATTATAATTTATTCAACAAAATGTTGTAGTATATCTTAAGTGATATTTAATTGGATAATTTTAATGTAAAAGGAGACATCCAGCTCATGAGAAATTGTTAATTGATTTAACAAAGCTTAGTGTTTAATTTGCAAGTTTGCAATAAGTACATGTAAACAGTGGAAATTAACAAAGTGCATAATTAACATAATCAAGTTAACTTTTTCTATAATTTTTATCTTAAATTAGATCATAAATTAGCATAATTTATTATTTTCTTTAATTTTTACTTTTTCAAAGTGAGGAAGATGAAAGGAAGAGGAAAGTAAGAGGAAAGGAAGAGGAAAGGAAGAGGAATTATTATTATTCTTCATTTCTAATAAAACAAAACTTTTGCTTTCAAAATTTGTTTTAAATTTTTATTCTTAATTAAATCTTATTTCAATTTTATTTAGCATAAACTCAAACCTTTTTAATAACGTGTTACTCATGTTATTTTCTATTCACTAAACTATGATAAAAAATCAAAATCTGAAATCCTAAATAAAAAACATTTTAACTATTTATTTTTTAACATTTTAGATATTTATTGACTCACATAACAAATATTCATGCAAATGAAGTATAAATATATTTATAAGTCGGTTTAAAATACAATAAAGGTTTGTTAATTTGTCAATTTGGTCATTTTTGTTATGTTCAAAATTCGATATTTAATAAAAAAACATCATAAATAAAATAAAAGTTTTTCTCTTACACGCCAATTAAGTTCTTTTTTCAAATAAATCTGTTTTATTTTAAAGAGATAAGAATTTATAAATATTTTTCGCCTATAATGACATGTCACTATAAGGGGTACAAATATTTTGAAAAAAATGCAATTTAAACCATTTTTCGCTTATAATGACATGTCATTATAGGTTTTTCAAACCTCTATCCGATCTATAGTGACATGTCACTATAAGCGAATACCTGCGTATAGTGACATGTCACTAAAATCGAGCAAATACGTTAATAAATTTAAAAAAATGTTTCTCATAAAGGATATGTTGCAATATGCAAAAAAATCAAAATTTTTAAATTTAGGATATATTCTTAAAGATCTTAATGAGCTGAACTCAAAAATATCAAAAATTTGATAATCGGAACTTTCTAAAAATATTTATTTAATCTCAAAGTTAAAATTACAGTAAAAACCTTTTATTGGAAATATTGGTATAGGAAATTTTAGCTTAAAATAAACTAAACCTTAAGGGACAAAAACTTTTTCTATACCTTTAGTGCTTATTTTTTTACGTATAAGAAATTCTCATAAAGAAAATTTATCGCATATAATAAATTTATATTTAAAAACTTCGCAAGACGCTGGTCTCGAGGGATACGCATATATGGAAACAAATGTACACTACGTACGTCAGACCGCATCTCGAGTATGCAATCCAAGCATGGAGACCACTCCTCCTCGGCGAGATCAACACACTGGAAAAAGTTCAGCGCCGTGCCACCAAAGTCCCAACCCAACTCCGCGACATGAAATACGAAGACAGGTGCCTTAAACTGGGGTTGACAACGCTGGAGGAGAGGAGAGCCAGGGGTGATTTGATAGAAATGTTCAAAATTCAGAAAGGACTGGACACTGTCGAATGGCACTCATCTCTACAAGTTGGACCGCCCAGAGGCGGGCATCGAGGGCACATCAGACCAGAGCTTAACGCTTTCCGCAACAGGGTAGCACGAATGTGGGACAAGCTAAGAGATTCAGTCATTGACGCACCGAGTGTCAATTCTTTCAAGAAGAGGATTGACGACCAGAGAACAGGCTGCTCATAGGACTCAGGTTCTCTTGCTGGAGTCATCCGGCAACTCGCAGTCATCCAACTACTACTACTACTAAATAATATGTTTTTCATGTTAAACTTGTTGTCTATCATAAATTCGAATTTTTTAAAAATGACAAATAATAAAAAAGACGGTGACAAAAATGATAAAATAAACAATCAGAGGACTGTTTTTAGTTTAGAAAAAAGAATTTAAATTCTAAATTGTTTAGATTAAGGTCTAGCAAAAAAAACAATTTCTCAAAACTTCCCTATTCATCCTTCAACAGTTTCTGGCACCAAAAAAAATTTTTCGTTTATAAGAAATTGTCTGAAATAAGAAATTTTTTCAAAAAATTCTTGTACAAATTGGAATTTCTTATATCTGGTTTTTACTGTGATATTATACTTAAAATGGTAATTTCTTGGTTAATTTTTAAGATTTTTTTTATTTTATTTAAAGCAGTCAAAATAATAAAAGCAATAAAAAAAAAATGTTTGAAAATAAATAAAGTGGTTCCAACATATTGTTAAGAATTATGTCCGGATTCTGATTATGCAGAGAAAATTTGAAGTTAGCTGAAAAACCGCGGACTAGATACCAAAATAGTCAAAAATACCAATTTTTTACCATTATTTTGAAAAATTTTGGTGAATTGGCAAAATAGTTTAATAGCCACAAGCCTTAAGTCAAGTTCAACATCGAAGTTTAATTTTTTTTTTAATTTAAATTCAGAGTCCTGACTGATAGTCACTAAAATTAGTGTCCAAGTCCCAAATTTGAATTATTTTTTCAATCTTTTAATTTTATGAAAAAAAAAATTAGAATTTGCAAGTAAAACTACACTTTTAACTAATTGTTTTTTATCTATCAAAAAATTAAATAAACACAGCATCCAAAAATAAAAATTTAAAACAAAAAATTTAGCAAAAATATAAAAAAAAAATTGTCTCTAAGAGAAAAATGCTGAGGCAGACAAATTTGCCTCAGCATTGACTGGCAAATTTGAATACTTTTTTTGGTCTAAAAATTAGACACTTAAAACATTAATTACATCAACAAAATAAAATGGTTTCTGATGAAAGATTATTGAAAAGAATCGGATTTATTCTAAATGAGAGCCAAGACGGAGTTGCCGCTCACCAAAAGCTAATACAAAAATGCATCAAACTCTATGAAGAAGTAAACTCCAATCTTTTCTGCATATCACCAAATAAATTCATTACTTTTCAGTCAGACCCTGATGACTTTTTTGAGAATTTTGTCAAAGCAATTCAGCCAATGCTGATTGTGATGCAAAAAAATGCCAACATTGACAGATGTGTTGAGTTTGTAGCCAAATTTTGTGCTTCATTAAGCCCTGTCCGTGAGTCCCAAGCCTCCCAAATGGACCTCGAACACACTCAATCCGAAGTGTCAAACAATTTTCTGATCTCGCTGATCAATCATTTGATAGACTTGAACAGAGCCCACTGTGATGCAGTGCGCTATCGTGTGTGCCACATATTGTCTCGGCTGATGAGTGTGATAAGCAATGATCAATCAATTGACGAAGACTTGTTCGATCGCTTGTGCGATGCCATGCTAGAGAGACTCAAGGACATAAACTCAAGGGTGCAAGTTCAAGCAATATCGGCCATTTACAGACTGCAGGACCCTACCGACCGCGACTGTCGTGTAATCAAAGCCCTCCTCTTTTTAATGACCTATGATCTCCATTGGCAAGTCAGATTCCAGGCTTTGTCCAAAATTGCCTTTAGTGAACAAACTCTGCCATGGATAATAGATCGGGTGAGAGACCCGCATCCACAAGTGCGCCAAAAGGCTTTTCTCATTTTGTTCGAAAAAATTACCAAAATTTCAATTAAATTCAGCCTCTCCAATCTTTATAGACCGATTGAATGCATTTATTAAACAAAAAAAATAAAATAAATTTTTTGAATAGATAAATTTTAGATTGTAATACAATGTATAATTTTTATTTAAATATCATAATCAAAAATAATTTTTAAACACCAAATCAAACTTTTGAAACATTGAATAAAATTTAATAAAAATTATATTTCTTTTTTGAATTCCCATTTTCATTGCCAAAACATTCAGAAAAAGTTAATTAATTAAAAATAGTCTTGATTAGTTCTCATTCCTAGATCAATAAGATAACAATAGTACTTAACCGAATCTACAAGCCCAGCATTGTTACAGTCAAAATGACTTTCTATTGAAAAAATATAAAATTTTAGATCATATTCCATACAATTTATGGTTGGATTTTTCGTATTCTCTAATTTCTACATTGATTAGTGAGTCTTCATTCTTTTTGATTGCAAACTTTTTAAACATTTTTTCAAAACGAGGTTTAAATTGCTCGATGTTTAGGTCTCTGTGCATTGTTTCTATTCGAGTTTAAAATTTGAAGTGTTTTATTGCTCGTTAGTTTTTATTTTTTTGTAATTGGAGTTGTTCATTAATTTTCTGCCATCCACCTTGTGCAATGATGAAGCAATAATCGTAAATTGATCTTATCATGGATTTGTAGATTAAGAGGCTCAGTTTTGTTGAGTTTTTCCATCTGTTTTTTTTTAATTTTGTTTATAGTATTTTTCTTGATAGCAGTCTTTTTTGTGATCATGCCTTAATGTTTCTTGTAGCGTATTTTCTCGCGTAATATCCCACTGGGAACTTAAATGAGACATGATCTAATGTCTCGAGGAAATTATATGAAACTAAGCAATTTTTGCAATAATAATAACCCCTGTACATTATATGAAACATTAAGTGACATTAAGTGAAACAAGGTAATTTTACTCTGAAATTTTGAATAACGTTGAACTTTATGTTCAGGCGTGTTTGAAGCTCAGTCATTTTGATTTAGTTAATCTTTTTAAATTATTCCTTATAAATGAATTTCATTTCTTTAATCCCATATAAACAGCTATATTTTTTAAGTCGTCTATTTTCTGAACTTTGAAAGCATTAGTAAATATAATGATAAATGAATGTGTTAAATTTTAAAATTTAATCTGTTAAAATGGGGAGAACTCGTTATGTACGATATAGCATAGCTTTTAAGCTAAAAGTTATTAGATTGATGGCTTTGTGGATGATGTTAATATTAATTTGGTTGACTCCTCGGACTCTGATTCAGACCTTAATTCGGACTGAGAAAGCCCCCTTCATTAGCGATTACACAGAATTTAAGTCAAATTCCATCAACTTCAACTCAATGCGGCTGATCAGCTGCTGCTCAGTTGAGGCTTGCCAACCTCCCTCGTATACATTCCAACTTAAACATCCGCAAAAATTTTCAATTGGACGCGCTTGAGAAACATTTGGCGGATTGATATCTTTGGTCACATAATTTACGTTTTCGTTCATCCATGTAGTGCAGTCGATTGAATAGTGAGCAGACGCTAAGTCAGGCCAAAAAACATAGTCAAAGTCTCGATGATACTTATGTATGAGTAGAATAAGTCGTTTATTCAAGCATTCGTCGATAAAGATATCGGAATTGATGGCAACCGACTTTGCATTTTGAAGTAAATTGCACGTCATTGAAAAATATTTAATTAAACTGAGCAATTTAAATTCTCTACAAATGGTCGGTAGTTTTTTGATAATTCCAAACAGCATCCGACTGCGATCCCTGTTTTAGCATCCAAGCCATTTAATTACCTTTTTTCCCAGTTGTGCTCAGTGCACATGGTCTTTGCGGGATTGTACTTTTAATTTTTATCATTTAGTTGTTTTAAGTAAATTTTTGATTTTTATATGCTTAATAAAATTTAAAAAGGTACAATAATAATAAAAAATTTCATAGATTGATTTCAAAGTTGTTTTAAAGTTACAAGTCTAAACTCAATGAGTAAGTCTAAAGTCAATGACCTTGAATTTTTTTTGAAGCTAAATTTTTTTTATTTATTTTACCTTCCTGTCAGTCAAAATATTTTTTTTTAATTTTTAACTTAAAAATGTTAAAAATATTATAATCAATTGAAAAAGGTAATTTTTCTTTAACATGTAAAAAAAAGGAAGTAAAATTTCACAACGGAATTTTCTGCTATAAACTTAAAATCTTTTATTGGAAAAAATTTCAGTTTTTACAATTTGAAAAAATAAAAAGGCATAGGATGTGGTCGTAAGCTAGTAGTGTATAGAGGATATTTCACCACTTAAATAAGGTGTTTACTTCCATAAAGTTTGATCATTGAATGTGTCTAATTGCGAGGAACGAAGTGACGAAGCTAATAACCAGACGTAAGAAACTTAGACTGAACAAATTTGAGCCTTTAATTAGCCGCGCGATTTTTATTGGCTTTAAAAGAACAGCGTTCTACTGGCTCTTAACTTTAATTCAATCGAAATATAATTCCAAAATATAAAATTAACCCTTCGTTACTCGCAATATTAAAGGCTCTTCCTCAAATATCTTAGTTTTAAACTTATGAGAAATATCTTTTATTAATTGTTATATTATAAGCCACAAAGTTGCTTAATTAAACATAATTCTTATAAAAGAATGCAAATAATGCATAATCAAATTTTAATGTATTAGAATGCGGGGCATTTTGCAGAGGATTTCCACAAAATTAGTAGATATTGACAATCGATGCAAAACCAATTTTTGACCTGAAGAAAAAAAGTTATAGGATTTTTTATAATTTAGTTCTGTTTTATTTTGCTAAATTTCACAAAATCAAAAAAATTTAAATTAAGTTGTAATAAAGTATTAAAAATAAATAATTTTTTTTTTTCTCTTTTTTTTTTTTTATTTTATATAGATTTTTTATTCTGAAGGAGCACTAGCTCGGTACAGATAAACAAATAAATAAATAAATTCTAAACAAAGTAGACAACTTGGTTAAGATTGCTGTATGGAACATAGGGTCATTACTTTTGATTTCCACTCAAGTCGATCTTCTGCCTTTACCAGTGCTTCTACCCATTCGATGAGATCTTTCGAGATCGTTGACCTTAATGTTAGTGCTGGTATTCCTACCTTAATAATAACGCTATTAATTAAAGATTTTTTTTGGATTTTTTTTTCCGAATTGACTCTGAACTTTCTTTTCTGAGTATACGAATTTTTTTTTTCTTAAATGAAAAAATATTTAATTTAATCTTTACATTTCGGGTCACATAATAATAATAATAATATATATAAGCTACAGCGAGTCTAGCTTGCGGAGGTGACCTACTAGGAGGTCACCTATGGTAGCTCCTTACACATAACACATGGAAAAGTACTGGAGAAGAAATACAGTTTAATTTTTAGGTCAAAATAACGTTAAGATTACAGGTAGAAAAAGCTGTAAAGGAAAAATTTTATAAATAAATGTTCATGTTCAAGATTGTTGACTAGACCGGAAGGCATCGTATCGGTTCTTGAACTTGTTGACCGAGTCGGCGTCTGTGACTGTAGCTGGCAAGGCGTTCCACTCGTTGACTATTCTGTTGGTGAATGTGTTAGCTCTCTGTAGACATTTGGTGGAAGCCTGGCCGGACAGTCTTCTTTCATGACCTCTGACACCCCCGGCGGGTCCGGGTTGGGATAGTGAGCTTGCGCGAACTGGGGTGTTCACCCAGCTCTCTTCGTTGATGCCTTTGGTGAGTTTGAACATCTGGATCAGGTCTCCACGTACACGGTGCTAATGAAGAGGAGTTAGTCTAAGGACGGCAAGACGGTCTTCGTAGCGCCAGTTCCTAATGCGGGGCACCAGTTTGGTGGTTGATAAATTTTCCTCTTTTAATTACATCAAAATTGTCAACAACATTATGGGCGGCAAAAATTAAATTAAACAAAATTTTATTAAATAGTGTTTATTTTAAAAATAGCGGTATCAAAAAATGATTGCACAGAATATATAGTAAATTTCTTTATTGTCTAAAGGACATCCATCAAAATCAATGTTAAAAATTTTATTTTTAAAATATTTTTATACGGTTTGTTTAAAAGATTAAATTAAAATCTACCAAAATCAAACGGAGACACTATTCTTAGCAATCACCACATTCTCTCTCTTACGTTATTTCTTTTTTTCTCTTTTGTCTGTTTACTTATTCTTTAATCCTTTCTCAACGTATTACGTAAAAAAGAGAAGATAAAAGACAAGTTGGTAAATAATTAAAGGAAATATTTGAAAAATTAGAAAAATTGACAATTTTTTTAATTATGGGTTTTAAATAATACTTAAGAAGCAAACATTTTAGAATTAAAAAAATTTGAAAAAATTCGATTTATAAAAGAAATGGCAAAACGAATTGAACCAACAGATATTGAAGTTCTAGATGAAATTGGTGACGGCTCTTATGCTGGTAAGAGAAAACATTATGATTTTTTTTTTTTTTAATATTAATTTTTTTCTCTAGTAAATAATAGGAGGGCTATTGAACGTCCTAATAACGCTCCAAGCAGCTATAACACTACTAGAAGAGTTTCAATAGATACTACTTCAAACAAATGTAATGTTGATACTGATGATGAAGAAGATCAGGTAAATCAAAAGTCAGATAACAAATTTCCTTGGCTCAATAAGAGAAAAAAAATGAAAGAGTCCAGTTTAAATAATAGGAGGGCTATTGAACGTCCTAATAACGCTCCAAGCAGCTATAACACTACTAGAAGAGTTTCAATAGATACTACTTCAAACAAATGTAATGTTGATACTGATGATGAAGAAGATCAGGTAAATCAAAAGTCAGATAACAAATTTCCTTGGCTCAATAAGAGAAAAAAAATGAAAGAGTCCAGTTTAAATAATAGGAGGGCTATTGAACGTCCTAATAACGCTCCAAGCAGCTATAACACTACTAGAAGAGTTTCAATAGATACTACTTCAAACAAATGTAATGTTGATACTGATGATGAAGAAGATCAGGTAAATCAAAAGTCAGATAACAAATTTCCTTGGCTCAATAAGAGAAAAAAAATGAAAGAGTCCAGTTTAAATAATAGGAGGGCTATTGAACGTCCTAATAACGCTCCAAGCAGCTATAACACTACTAGAAGAGTTTCAATAGATACTACTTCAAACAAATGTAATGTTGATACTGATGATGAAGAAGATCAGGTAAATCAAAAGTCAGATAACAAATTTCCTTGGCTCAATAAGAGAAAAAAAATGAAAGAGTCCAGCTTAAATAATAGGAGGGCTATTGAACGTCCTAATAACGCTCCAAGCAGCTATAACACTACTAGAAGAGTTTCAATAGATACTACTTCAAACAAATGTAATGTTGATACTGATGATGAAGAAGATCAGGTAAATCAAAAGTCAGATAACAAATTTCCTTGGCTCAATAAGAGAAAAAAAATGAAAGAGTCCAGTTTAAATAATAGGAGGGCTATTGAACGTCCTAATAACGCTCCAAGCAGCTATAACACTACTAGAAGAGTTTCAATAGATACTACTTCAAACAAATGTAATGTTGATACTGATGATGAAGAAGATCAGGTAAATCAAAAGTCAGATAACAAATTTCCTTGGCTCAATAAGAGAAAAAAAATGAAAGAGTCCAGTTTAAATAATAGGAGGGCTATTGAACGTCCTAATAACGCTCCAAGCAGCTATAACACTACTAGAAGAGTTTCAATAGATACTACTTCAAACAAATGTAATGTTGATACTGATGATGAAGAAGATCAGGTAAATCAAAAGTCAGATAACAAATTTCCTTGGCTCAAAAAGAGTATGAAAGAGTCCAGTTTAAATAATAGGAGGGCTATTGAACGTCCTAATAACGCTCCAAGCAGCTATAACACTACTAGAAGAGTTTCAATAGATACTACTTCAAACAAATGTAATGTTGATACTGATGATGAAGAAGATCAGGTAAATCAACCATCAAAACGAAAACTTAACAACAAAGTATATGTCTCAAATAAAAAAAACAGTGGTGTCCTTAACGTTTAATAATATTAATTTAATTTTTACAGACTTTGTTAAAGAATTTAAAAATTTTAATTTAAACATTAAAATGTTAAATTTTTTCAGCTTTTTTTTTATTTTTTATACACAATTAAACTTAATTTTAATTTTTTCTATTTATTAAAAATTTATTAAATTTTAATTTTATTTAAAATAAATGAAATTTAAAGTTTAAAGTTAATCGGTCTTTTATGTACAGGTAATCTAGCATGTTGATTAAACTTGAAACTTGGAAAAAACTTTAAAAAATTTTAAGTCCAAATTAAAATTTTACTTTAACTTTAAAATGTTTAACTCAAAGCCAAAGTTTAACTTTTACTTTTAATTTTTTTTTAATTCAAAGTCTGATTTGACTTTTGACCAACTCTGGACCAAACGTCAACATTTTCTCAAATTAAATCGAGTGTTTTACTAAAAGAAAATTATTTATTTGCGATTTAAGATTTTAAAAATGTTGAGGTGATTTATTTTCGATTGAATTTTATAATGATGATTAATTAAAAATTTTTAGTCATACCAAAATACCAATTTTTTTAAAAAATTATATATAAATTTTAAATAAAAACTATTTTTTAATTTTTTCATTAAATAAATAAAATATACAAGTCTATTTTTTTTTAATTATTTATAGTATTCAATTGTACATTAAAGTGCACAATGTATTCAATCAAAAAAATATCAAATTTGTTACATTTTCTCTTTTTTCATAATAAAAAAGACTCAAATTGAGTACATTTAAGTTGTTTGCATAGTTCTTGCACATTGTTCTGTACCTCAACCGCTTACAGTGTATATGAAAGCTACACTGTTAGCTAGATATGTTTGTTTTGAGGTAAGTTCTTACATATATGTGAATACTCTGATATAAGAAAATTACAAACTTAATTTTTTTAAATGTAAGAAAATAATCACTTTTAAAATAATCATCACTTTCGAAATTTTCTGAGTCATTTTTAAAGATTAAAAGTTAATAAAGAATAAGAAAAAAATTTAGAGTGTAGAGAAAGTTCCAAGTCGTTGAATTTTTTATACCCAACAATCATTAACAATAATCCAAGTTTAGAGGTAATATTCACAAAAAATATAAAATTAATTAAATATTTTTTTAATTCAATAATTTAAGATGACACTGCATAAAAACTCAAAACTCGCTATCACGATTTTCGAAGACAAAATAGAAATTTGTGTGATAAAAAGTCTTAAGCAAGGAAAAAATATTCAACAAAAAATCAACAAGTTCCAAAGAACAAAGAGTAAGCATTAAATGAACCTTTTATTTCTGGCATAACAATTTCACAGCAAAATTTATTTTTTTCATATTTTGTTTTTTTTAATAAAAATATTTGAGAGTTTGATTATAAAGTTATTTTAACTTTTTGAAATAAAATAGTTTTTAAGCTAATGATTTAGTAAGATCTTACTAAAATGTAAAATATTATATATTATTGATTTCTTACATAAGCATTGGCAGAACTTAAACCCAAGATAAATGGGCATCTTGAAGTTGACGATCAATTCAAAATATCATTTCAATTCAGAAGTTTATCTTTAGATATTAAAATAAATCTTTGATTTTAATTAAATAATTTTAATGTAACATGATTAACATGTTATGTAGATTTAAAACTAAAAAATTTTGAAAAAATATTTTCTCAATCCATTGTTAAAAACGATTTTTATATTTAAATGTTTTAACTGATTTTTTGTAAAGTTTATTTGAATTTTTTATTTCAAAAGTATTTGTATCTAGCATTCAAAATTAAATTTAAAAAAGAAATTCAAATAATAAATTACAAATAAGTAAAAAATGAAAATAAAATGTACAAAAAATTAGTTAAATTAATTAAAAATCTATTTTATCAATGGATTAAGAAAATATTTTTTCAAATTTTTTTTCTATTCTACATAAAATGTTAATCATGCTACATTAAAATTATTTAAATCAAATCAAAGATTTTTTTAATATCTAAAAATAAACTTTCTGAATTGAAATGATATTTTGAATTGATAATCAACTTCAAGAAGCCGATAAATTTAAGTTTTTTCTGACACATCTATCTAACAGTGTATTCAAAAAGTAAAATATAAAGACAAAAGTTTATTAAGAATGCAGATAATCTGTGAATTTCAATAAATAAACGACTGTTTTCAATCGAACAATTGTTTTATCTACCATTCTCAGTTAAAATGCAATTTTTTAAA
This sequence comes from Brachionus paranguensis, assembly GCA_016802215.1. Classification (NCBI taxonomy): domain Eukaryota; kingdom Metazoa; phylum Rotifera; class Eurotatoria; order Ploima; family Brachionidae; genus Brachionus; species Brachionus paranguensis. Next base: position 904,354 of record JAESIX010000022.1, on the reverse strand, counting down.
ACATTCATTTTGCCACATTTTGATTACTGTATGACAATTATGGTCTATTTCCCAAAGAAAACTATTCAAAAAAATTTAAAATGCGTATTATTTATGTATTTTTAAATTATTCAAAATATATCCAAAAGTAAAATGCATTGAAGATTTTAATCAATTCAACACAAACTTGGAAAAATTAAATATTAAATGTTTTGTTAATTGTCTAATAATTAGAGTCTCAAACTTCATTTATACAATTTTCAACTATATTAATGCTTCTGAAGAATTAAAGCCAAAATTAAAATTTAACAAAGAACTTAATCGGCCGTATAACTTACGAAATGCAAGAAACTTGACAATTCCCTGAATTGGGAAATTCAACAATTTCGCTGAAAGGACATTTTCATATTTTTATTCTAAATTTATTAACAACTTAATTTTAGACGTAATGACATTTAAAAAATCAATTTTTGAAGCAAGAATTTCTAATAATATTAATTATCACTTTTTAAAATCTGTAAATTATTTGTAAAATTTGATTTAAACTTAAAAAATTTTGATTACTAATCTAATATTTATTAGTTAAAACTATTTAATTTTTTTTATCAATAAATGAGTTAACTTGGCTATCTTAGCAATCAGCCTTTCAGGTGAATTGTAACTTAAAAAATTAAAATTTAATTGATAATCAACTTGAAGAAGCCGATAAATTAAAGTTTTTTCTGACACATCTATCTAACAGTGTATTCAAAAAGAAAAATACAAAGACAAAAATTTTGTCTATATGAAAAAAAAAATAACGGCTGAATGGCGTAAAAATTTGAATAATTTTTTAGTCTAAAAATTAGACACTTTAAACATTAATTACATCAACAAAATAAAATGGTTTCTGATGAAAGATTATTGAAAAGAATCGGATTTATTCTAAATGAGAGCCAGGACGGAGTTGCCGCTCACCAAAAGCTAATACAAAAATGCGTCAAACTCTATGAAGAAGTAAACTCCAATCTTTTCTGCATATCACCAAATAAATTCATTACTTTTCAGTCAGACCCTGATGACTTTTTTGAGAATTTTGTCAAAGCAATTCAGCCAATGCTGATTGTGATGCAAAAAAATGCCAACATTGACAGATGTGTTGATTTTGTAGCCAAATTTTGTGCTTCATTAAGCCCTGTCCGTGAGTCCCAAGCCTCCCAAATGGACCTCGAACACACTCAATCCGAAGTGTCAAACAATTTTCTGATCTCGCTGATCAATCATTTGATAGACTTGAACAGAGCCCACTGTGACGCAGTGCGCTATCGTGTGTGCCACATATTGTCTCGGCTGATGAGTGTGATAAGCAATGATCAATCAATTGACGAAGACTTGTTCGATCGCTTGTGCGATGCCATGCTAGAGAGACTCAAGGACATAAACTCAAGGGTGCAGGTTCAAGCAATATCGGCCATTTACAGACTGCAGGACCCTACGGACCGCGACTGTCGCGTGATAAAAGCTCTCCTCTTTTTAATGACCTATGATCTGCATTGGCAAGTCAGATTCCAGGCTTTGTCCAATATTGCCTTTAGTAAGCAAACTCTGCCCGAGATCATAGATCGGGTGAGGGACCCGCATCCACAAGTGCGCCGAAAGGCCATTCTTATTTTGTCCGAAAAAGTTCTCATCAAGTTCATTAGCATCGAAAAACGTTTGCTCATACTCAAGTATGCGCTCAAAGACCAGGATCAAAGTGTGGTTGATGCTTGCAGCAAAAAGCTCATTCCCTCTTGGCTAGCGTTCAAGGAAAATGATGTGTGCAAACTGTTGAAAGCTCTGGATGTCGTCAATTCCCACGATACTTGTCAATTAATGCTTGACAAAATGTTTGCCGAAAATTCTCTCGAAAGTTTGTGTTTAGAGTTTTCACACAATTTGAACGAAAAGTAAGCAAATTAAATTTTCAGTTTTTTTAAAAGGCAATTTTTGTGTCATATAATTGACTCAGATCTCAATTTGTCAAACTGACATTTTTTTCTTCCAATATAAAAGTGTCTTTTTTGAATTATATCCTTTTTTTAATATTTTTATTCTTTTTTTTTCTATCTTATTTAACTTTATTTAACTTTATTTTAATTTTTTTTATATATATTTTATTCTGAAGGAGCATCAGCTCGGTATCATCATTCTTTTTTCCCTGAGCCATCAGATTTTTAAACATGTGTAATGTTTAATAATCTGATAACTCTGTATTTTAATATGCCAATTTTTAATACTCTCCTATTTTCTTTTTTTAAATTATTTTTACTATAGTAAGATGAGGCAATTATTTAATGTGTGAATGGGGTGAATTTATTTTTGATTGAATTTTACGGCAAAATAAAAATTTTGTCTAAAAAGCAGCATTATGGGTAGAGAAAATATCTAGGATTGCGAAAATACCATTACTTTTTTCATGGGACCTCATCAATGTGGTCAAAATTTGTGTTTTTGTAAAAGGTCCGAAAAATTACCTATTTGCCTAAATGGGTTAATGCACTAAATTAAATTTTCACAAGAAATCAAGATACCCAATAGCTCAGATTAGCATGATATTGAAAGCCCTCTGCCTAAGCTATCAATACAAAACAAAAATTAAATTTAAGCATTTTTTATTAAGCCAATTCTGAGTAAACCCTAACCTCATTAACCCCTTTTGCTAAGGGGGTGAGTCGGAAAATTCAGTCTAATTCGGTTAATGAATTCGGAGTTTTCAAAAAAACTGAGTCGATGGACAAAAAATAGAAAAAATAGGTCACCCGGTTAGGCCATCTTACTATATATTTTATTTTAATTTTTTATTCTGAAGGAGCGTTAGCTCGATACAGTAACCAAATAAATCAATAATATTTATCCACCTAAACCTTAATAATCAAGTAGATGTAATTAAGCAGAAATGCCAATCAAGACTAAATATTATTAAAATTCTGTGCAATTATTATTATTATTATTTATTTAAGCCCCATAGGCAATACGTATAAAAAATTATGTAAAAAAGAATAGTTTAAAATAAAGATTTAAAATTGTAAATTGTATATTAGTTCTCATTCCTAGATCAATAAGATAACAATAGTACTTAACCGAATCTACAAGCCCAGCATTGTTACAGTCAAAATGACTTTCTATTGAAAAAATATAAAATTTTAGATCATATTCCATACAATTTATGGTTGGATTTTTCGTATTCTCTAATTTCTACATTGATTAGTGAGTCTTCATTCTTTTTGATTGCAAACTTTTTAAGCATTGTTTCAAAACGAGGTTTTAATTGCTCGGTCGTTTAAGGTCTCTGTGCATTGTTTCTTTTCGAGTTTTAAATTTGAAGTGTTTTATTGCTCGTTAGTTTTTATTTTTTTGTAATTGGAGTTGTTCATTAATTTTCTGGTATCCACCTTGTGCAATGATGAAACAATAATCGTAAATTGATCATATCATTGATTTGTAGATTAAGAGGCTCAGTTTTGTTGAGTTTTTCCATCTGTTTTTTTTTAATTTTGTTTATAGTATTTTTCTTGATAGCAGTCTTTTTTGTGATCATGCCTTAATGTTTCTTGTAGCGTATTTTATCGCGTAATATCCCACTGGGAACTTAAATGAGACATGATCTAATGTCTCGAGGAAATTATATGAAACTAAGCAATTTTTGCAATAATAATAACCCCTGTACATTATATGAAACATTAAGTGACATTAAGTGAAACAAGGTAATTTTACTCTGAAATTTTGAATAACATTGAACTTTATGTTCAGGCGTGGTTGAAGCTCAGTCATTTTGATTCAGTTAATCTTTTTAAATTAATCTCTTATAAAAGAATTTTATTTCTTTAGTCCCATATAAACAGCTATATTTTTTAAGCGTCACTGAACTTTGAAAGCATTAGTAAATATAATGATAAATGAATGTGTTAAATTTTAAAATTTAATCTGTTAAAATGGGGAGAACTCGTTATGTACGATATAGCTTAGCTTTTAAGCTAAAAGTTATTAGATTGAAGGCTTTCTAGATGATGTTAATATTAATTTGGTTGACTCCTCGGACTCTGATTCAGACCTTAATTCGGACTGAGAATGTGATTCTGATAATGAATAATATCGTTTTTATTGTGCTGTTTTATCTTGTCTTTAAATTTTTTCGTGATTTGAAAATATCGTTTTTTAATTTTATTTTAAAAAGATAAGTCCATTTTTTTAAATTAATGTAAAACTTTTTGTAAATAAAAAATTTTCAAATATCAATTAAATAATTAAGAATATAATTTTTTAATAATCAAATAATAAAAAAAAAAATATCCGTTTCATCTAATGTTCGAGGGTTATTAAAGTTTTAAAAAAGCAATAATTTCATATAATTACCCATGGGCTTTAAAGACATGTCCTGCTTAATATTCCAAGGATATTACGCGAGAAAATACGGTAGTTTAGTAGCAGTAGTAGTAGTAGTTACTGCGGTATAGTGCTTTATACCAGCGCAAATATGCGCTTAGCCATTTAGGCTATTGCAGTCCTTGTGAGTTATGCTTGAATATTTCTTTATCAATTATTGCCTTGAAACCATTTATTGTTCTTGCTGATGTTGCTTCTTTTGGTAATTTATTCCATGATTCAACAACTCTGTTTGTTAAAAATTGATAGCGATGTTGTCCTTTTTTGCAAATCATTTTTGCAAATCTCTCTTACAAGTTTATGATTATTTTCCCTCCTTAGATTAAGGCATAAGGTATTTGCATAATTTATTCCTTTTTCAAAATTTATCGTCTCAAAACCATTTATTATTTTAAACATCTGAATTAAATCTCCCCTTAATCGTCGTTGTTCTAGACTCATCAAACCAAGGACACTAAGTCTCTCTTCATATGGTTTGTCACGTATACTATTGATTATCTTCGTTGCTCTACGTTGTTCATTTTCGATTAGTTTGATTTAGTTGGTTTTGTGAAATTTGGTACAAAATAAAAAAATAGAACAAAAATTAATGCTAAAAAAGCTTATAACTTTTTTTCTGAAGGCTTTTAATTTGTTCTGTAAGCGCAACAAAGTGCAACATACTTAGTTGCACCAAAAGTCAAAGTCTGCTAATGATGTGCAAAGTCTCTGCAAAATGCACTAAAGCCAAATTTGTCCAAATTTAAATAATGCATAAATTTGCAGAGTTTCACCATATTGTTGATAATAATGCAACTTTGAATGTTGCACCATGTTGCATTTACAGAGCTTGCTATTGACGTTCTGTTCTATTGTACTAAATTTCACAAAACCGATTTAGTTTAGTTTAGGATCCATTTTTATTAACTAGCGCAATTTCTTTCTCATCTATTGATAATCTTAAGTTGTATTTAGTAAGATAGTTGTTTCGCTGGCCACCCCTCACAAAAACAGTATAATTTGTTTATATAATTAATAGTCATATAAAACTTCTTTTTTTGGCTAATTTTTGTTAATTTTTTTTTGTTTTTAACATCGCCTTTAAGGCGTTAATTGAATGAATAAATAAATAAAAATCCAATTTAAGACACGTGATCCCATTGGAAAAACTGGACGCCGAAAGCCTGTTCTACTGGCACTGGGTATGCTCGAAGTGCAAGCCTGCCGAAGAGAGCAAGCACAGTATGGACATGAGCGAACAAGCGGTCGGCCAGGACCATTTGGACAGCCTGCTTCCATCGCTCACCGAATACTGCTCGTACGTGGAAGAAGCGTTCGAGAAAATCGAGAGAGAACGCGCCGACAGACACAACGACGACCTATTCCAGCTCGAGTCAGCGTTCGTGCTCAAAAAACTAATCGAACTGTTCAAATACACGGACTTTGGCGACGCGCACGGCAAAAAAAGCCTACACTCTCTGTGCCACAAGTTGTTCTCCAACAGCAACTACGTAATCATCTACAGCTGCTTGATAGACGCCTACAAACTGCTGCATCCAAACCTGCAAACAAGAACAAACAACCTCATCGAGCTGATATCGGACCTCAAGGACAAAAATAGTGACATGCCGGAGCAGCCGTGCGAACAATCATCGCACCACACGTCAAACAACCAGCACAACAACAGCACTCTGTCACCACAAGAAATTCAGTTCAAAATATCGGAGCTAAAATTCAAGCGGTTCAGCCTCAAGGACGACTTTGACAAGTTGTACAGCGAATTCAAAAATGTGAGCAAAACAGTGGACATGAACCGTTTGAACGAAATCCGCACCGAAATCAAAGAGGTGGAGGACGAGATCGCCGATCTGCAGTCACAATTGATGGACGGTCCTTCGAAGGCAAACTGGGACCGGCAGCCGGAGGTGAATGCAGATGAGAGCGCGAGGCTAGACGACCCGGTCGAGCTGGACTACCATTGCTTGCACATTGCCATTTGTCTGCTCGAGGACAAGGCGCTCAAGGTCCTCAGCCCGCAAATTCGCTGCCTGGCCGACAACTTGATCATACCCAACATAAGCTCGGTGAACGAGGAGCTCAGATCGCTGAGTGTGTGCGCGCTGGGCCTAGTGTGCATTCTGAAGGTGGAGATGGCGCGCAAATATGTGCCCCTTTTCCTCGAGGTGATACAACGCGACAAAAAAGAGATAGTGATCGAGGCGTTCAAGGCCATGATCAATTGTATCATGGCGTTTTCGGTCAAAAATTTGGTCAGCTCGGACGATGACGAAGTGAGCGTGGAAGCGACCGGCAGGATTATGAGTGCGATGACTGGTCTGTTGGACCACGAGGAGAGCGAGGTGTACACGCTGGCTGTGGACGGCTTCTGCAAGCTGTACATGACTGGGCACATTTTGTCGGCCAAGTTGTTCTCCAAATTGTTGATCATGTACTACAGTCCGTTGAGTGAAAATGACGTCAGGTTGAAGTCGTTTTTGTCGGCGTTCTTGCCGCAGTTCTCTTTTTTGCGCGCCAACAACCAGCTGTGTGTCGAAGAGTCGTTCATGCTCACTCTCAAGTGTTTGATCAACGCTCCGGCTGATAGCTGTCTGAGCAGCATTGATCTCATCAAGGTCATGGAAACATTGTTCAATTTGATCAATCCCAAAAATTTGATACATAAAAATCACGTAATTAATATTTTTTTTACGTTTTTTTTTTCCATCTTTTATAGGCTTATGCTAAAACGTGCACAGCGGTCGGATGCTATTAGGTATTATGTGCTAAGCTTTTACGCAAAAGTATCAGTTAAATTAAAAAATGAGGGTGAGGCAGAAGTAAATGGACAAAAATTAAAAATGATATTAAGTTATGGTTGTTTGTATAGGGTTATTTTTTAATAGAATTAAGATTTTTAAATAAAGAAAAAACTCCATCGTGACCAATCAAGTTTTCATCTGTAATATTTCGATCTGGAAAAGCCAAATGCAAGCTTAATTAATGAACTATCCATAGAGTCCTTGGATGACCGGGTCCTCAAAAAATCCAGATCAACAGATCGTTTTGAAAAAAGCCGAAAAATGCGTTTTTTTCACTTTTTCAAACTTGAATAATTCAATGACCGTTGAGTATTTTCAACTCCAGTCAAAAGCATCTTGTAGATCTCTTTGAGCTCTTGAATTTGAGTACCTTATCATTACGGTAGCTTAATTATTGACCAAGTTGCAGGAACGTGAAGTTTTTGAATTTGGTAAAAATTAACTTGTTTTCAAGTCGCATAACTTTGCGAATTTTGAAGCTTTTTTCGATCTGTAAAAGCCAAAGGCAAGCTTAATTAATGAACTATCCATAGAGTCCTTGGGTGACCGGGTCTTCATAAAATCTAGGTCACCAGATCGTTTTGAAAAAGCCCCCTTCATTAGCGATTACACAGAATTTAAGTCAAATTCCTTCAACTTCAACTCAATGCGGCTGATCAGCTGCTGCTCAGTTGAGAAAATTTTCAATTGGACGCGCTTGAGAAACATTTGGCGGGTTGATATCTTTGGTCACATAATTTACGTTTTCGTTCATCCATGTAGTGCAGTCGATTGAATAGTTAGCAGACGCTAAGTCAGGCCAGAAAACATAGTCGAAGTCTCGATGATACTAATGTATGAGTAGAATAAGTCGTTTATTCAAGCATGCGTCGATAAAGATATCGGAATTGATGACAACCGACTTTGCATTTTGAAGTAAATTGCACGTCATTGAAAAATATTTAATTAAACTGAGCAATTTAAATTCTCTACAAATGGTCGGTAGTTTTCTGATAATTCCAAACAGCATCCGACTGCGATCCCTGTTTTAGCATCCAAGCCATTTAATTACCTTTTTTCCCAGTTGTGTTCAGTGAACATGGTCTTTGCGGGATTGTACTTTTAATTTTTATCATTTAGTTGTTTTAAGTAAATTTTTGATTTTTATATGCTTAATAAAATTTAAAAAGGTACAATAATAATAAAAAATTTCATAGATTGATTTCAAAGTTGTTTTAAAGTTACAAGTCTAAACTCAATGAGTAAGTCTAAAGTCAATGACCTTGAATTTTTTTAGAAGCTAAATTTTTTTTATTTATTTTACCTTCCTGTCAGTCAAAATTTTTTTAATTTTTAGCTTAAAATTAAAAAATTTATTTTGACTAGAAATTTTTAAGTCAAAGTAAAGTAATGACTTAATTAAAGGTTCAGTGATCTTTCCATTCCAGACTTTGTTCAATGATGTTCTTAAGTGCAAATATCTGGTCATATGATTTATAACATATGATTTATTAATACTTGAAACAGTAGTTTTGCAAGCAAATAATTGTATATTTTATTTTCAATCAATATTTTTCAATTCACAATTCAACTTAAACCAAGAGTTAGTTAAAAAAAGCCCAAGATTCGAATTTGAAAAAAAATTAGAAAAATTTCGATGATTTTGTAAATAATAAAAGTGTACCTTACAGATATCAGCTGATGTAAATGAAAATAATTGGTTATAATGTAGGAGAATTTTATCTGATTGTCGAAAAGTTATGCATACAAACATTGAATATGTATTGCTGTTAGAATGTCAGAATAATTTACTTAAATTCCTGATAATGCTAGGACACTTGATGTTGGTGAAAAAAACAACTCGTGGCTGAAAAAGCCTAAAAAGCTTATTTGAGATAGTTTTTTTTATATTTTATATTTGAATTGATTTTGGTTCTGATAATTTTTTTATTTAATGATAAAAAAAAATTTTGATGAATATTTTCTACTCAATTAATCTAAATTTTCGTGTATTTTGATAGTGAATTTTTTTAAATTAATATATGTCATATTATTAGTTGATGTTTTGAATAATTTATCTACCATAACTTATTAAAATTCATTTTACTTTATTTGGAAATTTGTAGTTGCGTCTTTATTCTTTTTAGAAATCTGGTCACGTACTAGATTCCATATTTAAGCAACTCAACTTTTTATTATTTTTATTCTTTATCTTTATTTAATAAAGTAATAGTTATAACTAGTCTTTCTATTTACTCCCTAACACATTACATATATATTTTTTTTTGATGAAACTTAAATAGATTTGGTGATAAAAATAAAAATATTTTGGTGATAAATTTCATTTTTTAAATGCTAAAATTTTGATGTTATTTACTCAATTTTTTGATGATAAATTTTAGATATTTGATGATATAATAAATACCACTTATTTACATCTAAAGAAATTATATGAGAGCATAAATAATTCTTAAAATAAAAACTACAAGTACACCTACTACAGGGTCTTATTTTTTATCAGGGTAAGAAATTTTTTTTTAAGATGATGGTAGTTATGGTGACAAGTCTTTGACTTGGACCTTAAAAAAAGAAAAAAAAATTTAAAGTCTTTGACTTGGACTTGGCTTGAGACTTGTGACTTTTAAACAACTCTGAATATTTGTCTAAAAAAAATTTTATCTCCATATTTTCCTAATTTTTTTAAACATTAGTCAAACATGTGTCATGAAGAAGTGGTCAAACTAATTTGCTACGAAATACTCAAAGATGACAATTCGTTCAAATTCAAGACTTATTTGAAAGTGTTGCAAATGGCTGATTTGAGCGACGCGGACTACTTGTCACTAAAGAACATACACCAGCTTGCCGAGGAAGTGCACGAGCATATAGACGACAAGCTGATCAAGAAAACGGCCAAGAAATTCGAGGAAAACGTGCTGGCCATCTTAATCAAAAAGCCCGAGCACAGACAACTGCTAAATGAGACAAAACAACCAACAGAACAACTTGGTCAGGACGACAAAGATAAAACCATCCAGAACGATAGTTTATCTAGTGAATTAATTGATCATGAATTTCCCAAGATTATCAAAAAATCTTCCAAGTCGAACAAAACTTTGACTCGAACCATGAACGAAACAGCCAAAACGGCGTGTGATCAAACGCGTCGCTCTTCGCCCAGGGTCAGTCGTTTGTCAGCGAATGGGTCAGTGTTGTCCAGTAGCAATTTAAAAGAGGTGAGAATTGTGATCAGCAGGCTAGATGAGACGGCGTTGTCCAAGACTGACCAGTCCAGAGTGTCAGGAAATACGCTGGAGGAAACAGAAAGCTCGACTGTGGATAGTGACCAGGAAAATCAGAGATGCAAAAAATTGAAAATTGAATCAAGAAAAGGATCGGGATCGCTCAAACGAGGAACAAGAAATTCCAGGTCCAAGAGTGAGACTACTAGTCAGGACGAAGAGCCGCCCAGCAAGATGCCCAGAGACGCCAACTCAAAGCAGACGATTCAGGAGGCACGAACTTTGCGCTCTAGGTCAGCCAAGACTAATGACAGCTCTGAGTTGGGCAAAAACCGAAGAAGGGCTTCGACTAGAGCTAGCAGCAATTCGACCAGGGAGTTGAGAAGATCGTCTAGAAATGGAGGAAATTAATATTTTTGTTTAATTGTATTGTGTATATATTAGGGTTGATTTTTTTTAAAGATGATAGTCGAAAATAAATTTTGTATTCTCTTTTAATTTTTTTTTCAATCTTTATTAAATGTGTTTGGTCCTAGTCTGAACAAAAATGTAGCTGTTATCACCGTGTTTAGGCTATATTCTAAATGAATCATCATTTTCTTTCAAAAAAAATAAACTTTCGGCTAATACATTTGTCATTTGACGTCTGTGTTGACGCAATGTGTAACCAGTCTTGCTAAAAAATCTCTCAATTGAACCACTCGATGCCGGAATCCCTAAAATTTTTTTAGCAAGCTTAGCAAGTGTTGGGAAAAGTTTTTCATTTTCTTTCCACCAAACTAGCGGCTCAATATAAGAATTACCTTTCTCTCTATTAATAAGCCGACACTGCCGCTGGGATTCAAAAAATTTTTTTAACATTAAATCGTTAAAAAATAAATGAAATTAAATTCATTATATTCAAAATTTTGTTCAGTAAAACTGTTTTCATCATCATTAACTAAAACCCAATTTGAAAATCTTAAATTTAGAGTCATTTTTTTTTATAAATGACTCGACTCGAGTCTGAGTCAGTCAAATTCAGTTTGACTCGGACTTGAGTCAGAGTCAATTTTTTGAAAAAAAAAAGACTCGACTCAAGTCACTAGAAAATGACTCGAGTCTGACTCTGAGTCATGTAAGACTTGAGTCAAATTTGCGATTCCCTACCTCTGGTTATAACATAGCCCTAGTTTGCATCTGACCGTTTTTTTGTAAGAATGAATATAAATGCATTGAGAATTAGAATGGAGTGGTTGTGTCAACGGGTCCAGGTACTTATGTGATCACGTGAACAAAATTTTTTGCCAATTTATTCTTTTTGTATCTAAATTTTTGATTGCATCACTAAAAATGCCGAACCAAAAAATTACATTTTGTAATATTGCCAGAAAATTTATTTGTATTGAATTATTCTTTATTTTTCTTGAGTTGGTATAAAAAATTATTGAAATAAAAAAATTGAATTAAATGATTCTGAAAAAGAATTATTAAGAAGCTCAGTAAAAGCTTAGAAGGTGTTCTGTAAATTTCTTTTACTAAATTAAATGAATTTTGCGACACAATTAAATTATTTTTGATGATTTGAAAAATAAAATTAACATTTCAGCATTTAATAATTTCGGTAAATATTTTTTTTTTGCGTCAGCAGCCGAGACCAAATAGGAAAAAAGGGGCAAATTGAAGTTCATGATCAAATTTAAATTTCAAATCACAATTCTTGACTCTAGATTTAAACAAAAAAAGTATATTTTAGCAATTTTTTAATAATTAATAACTATTCTTTATTAAACATATTTTTTTTAATCTTTAACTTGGAAAAAATTTAAATTTATTTTGTCTGAAGTAAAAATGAAAATGTAATCAATATTTCGAAATTCTGTTACAAAAAATTTAACATTGTTTCGTTCGAGGATAATACAAAATAAAAGAAAAAAAAAAAAACAAACAATAAAATGAATAGCAATTAGTAAAATTAAAATAGAAAATTATCATTAAAATTTTTTTTATTTTTTTCTCTTTTTTTTTCCTTTTTTGGATAACACTTAAACTTTGCCTTATTCATTACATTTTTTTTACATCGCCTTCTAGGCGTTTACTGAAATAAATATTTACACTTTTTTACTTTAAACCGTAATATTGCATAATTTTACGTAATATATGAACGATTCTAATGAAGGATGCAATAAAATGTTAATGCTGCGAATGAGTCAAGCTTTTCTGGAGCGGATGATGATGAGGTCTTATTTGATAGCGATTTAGATGAAGATTTCGACTATTCTGAATGCAACACCAGAATCTACACCTCCTAAAAAAAAATGACCAAAGAAAAAATGCCAAATTAGGCTTTGTAATGAAAACAAATGAATATTCAGTTGACATAATTGTAAATTACCAGTCTGTGGAACCTGTATTGAAACCCCGAAATATGTTTTCAAAAAGTGCTCTGGGAATAGTGAAAATTAAATTTCAAAAATTACATATTTTTTATCATTTTTATCATTAATATTCTAATTTTTTGACTTTTTTTGCAATTTTTAATTTAAAATATCGAATATCGAAATGAATTTAAATATTGATTCAAATTTACAATTTTTGAAACAATTTGAGTAAAAGCCAAAAAATATTAATTAAATCTTATTATTTTTGCCTGAATAATTGATAAAAAAACATTGTCAGGTCAATTTACTCGAACGGGCTTTAATGGTATAAAAAAAACTGATCTTTCTAGTGTTAAATAATAACTTATTTAATATAGTAAATGGTCTAGAAGCGTGTCTTAGCTGTTGATACAGCATAATGGAACAAGGGAATAGGGTAAAAAAATCATAGATAAGTTTTTTATAAATTAAATTTTTTATGCAACTTTTATCACTAGTTTGAACAAAAATAATTTATTAATTGTCTTTTTGCTGGATACAGCTGTTAATAAATGTCAATAAATAAAAAAAATAAAAAAATAATTAACTTTATTTAAATAGTTTAAAGCTTAAAAAAATAAAATAATTTTTATCGATTCGATCTTTTAAAATTACAATTAAAAAATAAACTAAAATGATTAGTTTTCAGATTCGGCATTCTTGTTACCAAATTTGAAAATTTTCAACGGGTTCAATTGAATTTTAGGTCTAGGTATCTGAAAAAAACAAAGATAAAAAGAATGAAAAAAAAAATTTTCCCAATTGCTTACCTTAACATTTGGATTGAACGCTTCGATGATTTCGTCCAAATCGTCATCGTTGTCGAAGGCGTCGAACGTGTCCTCATCGTTCATGAAATACTTAATATCATTCTCGCTAAGACCTTGTTCTTGTCTGATCCTATCGCCGGCAAAATCACCGTACGGCGTAGTGGTTTCATGGTACGCTGTTGGCACGCTAAAAGACGAGCCAGTGAACAGCGACTGAGGCCTACCAATTGTTTTCTTCTGACTCGATCTAGCATTCTCTTCCAAAGCCTTGAAAACATCCACATTGTCTGTTTTGTCGAACAAATAGCTTGGGCGATAGGTCGAGTGGCTTCCAGAACTGCCGTCCTCGAACCCATCTCTGTCAACTCCAGCGTTCTCATCAAAATTTATCAAGTCCGGCTCAGTGGCCACATCTTTTTTCTCAAACATGCTTCTTTGGTTCAACCCCGAGACTCCTGCTCTTTCTTCTACAATATTCGGCACTTTTTTCCTACTTGGCAAGCTACCTTTTGATCTGAAAATAAATTTAAAATAAATGGAAGGATTTTTTCATTTTTTTGTTATTTTTAAAAAAGACACATTCCTAATAAAAAGTTCATTTATTTATTTAATTCAATAATTCCAAACGCTGATGTTCAATATAGTAAAATATTCCATTAAAAATATCAGACTTGTTTTTAAGTGACAGTTTTAAGTCTAAGTTACAAAAATTAAAGTCAAAGTTATGACTTAAAAATAAAAAAATTTTAAGTACAATCATAACTTTGACTTAAAAAAAAAATTTAAATTAAATTATTTTAAAATTTATTTTTTTAAGTTCAAGAATAAAAGCCAATTTTTCAGCAAAAAAAAGACAAATTTAATTAAATAATTAAAATTTTGAGACAGGGTTCGCACTTAGCAGTACTACTGTACTTTTTGACCAGGGCCCCCCAAAGCCCAAATATCTCTTGTTCAAATCAGACTTGTTTTTAAGTCACAGTTTTAAGTCTAAGTCACAAAAATTAAAGTCAAAGTTATGACTTAAAAAAAAATTAGAGTCATTTACTTGACTTAAGACTTGTGACTTATAAACAAGTCTGAAAAATATAGTGTCAAAAATACAGTAAAGACATTTAGTAAAAAATTATATTATCTTTCGTATGATCATGATTTTAATTTAAAAGTTGTAAATTTAGTCATATATCATACCTAGGACACTGAGCTTAAAATAAAAAAGTTTATCAAACAAAAATATTCTTCTTTTTTGTAATTAATTGATCTCCTATTAAGTAATTATGATAAAATTGTTTTGATTTATTTATGAACTAAATTAATTCTATTGGCATTGGGAAATTTCATACAAAACTTCAAATACAAAAAGAAATAAATTCTACAACTTTTGTTCCAAATGTCATAAACTTGTTAGGCAGATGAAACAAAGTGAAAAAATTTTTGTTTCACTTACTACGGAAGTCTGCAAAATCAGTGCTAGGTAGGTGAAACAAAATTTTTTTCACTTTGTTTCATCTGCAGAACAAATTTTTGTTTTGTATTAAATTTCACAATGCCATTTCTATTTAATTTTTTTTTTAATTTAAATTTTTAGGGAACCTTTTTGTAGTCTACTTAAGTTTTGTGAAATTCAGTACAAAAAACAGAACAAAATGATAAAAAATTGAATAATTTTTTTTCTATATGTTCAAAAATAGTTTTTTAAATGCAACATGGTGCAACATATTCTTAGGACAATTTGAAATTTTAGAAGAAAAAAGTAATCATTTTTTCTCTATTTGTACCCAAATGATTGTGCAACTAGTACAATTTACGTTGATAATATTGTAAAAATTTTTACAAACGAATTTTAAGCTCTGCAAAAATTCTGCAATTTTCTGCAATTTTCTGCAAAATGCACACCTTCAAAAGACATTTGATTGAAATCGTCAACAAATTGGAGATTATTTGCAGAGCTTAAAACTTGTACTTTTGTATGTTGTACTGTTTGCACAGCCATCTTGGTACAATTAGAGAAAAGACTAAAATGTTGGTACTAAAATTTCACATTGCCATGCACAGCTGCATCAATTGTCAAAGTCTGCTAATCTTTTTAGGAAAATTTAGAAAAATTTAAATTTTTTTATTTTTGACTGTAGTGCATTTTGCAGAGATTTTGCACATTATTAGCAGACTTTGACAATGCATCTATGTACGTTGTACCATGTTGCATCTAGGGAGCTACTTTTATTAAATAAACTCTTAGAAAAAAAGTTATTCAATTTTTTATCATTTTGATATGTTCCTTTGTAATGAATTTCACAAAAGGCGCCAACTTGGTTCGTCTGCTTTTGGCTTTTTTATAAATTCTTAACCAAAATATTCTTAAGTGCAAAAATTTTGTTCCTAAAAGATTTTGCTTGCATGGGCATACAATTGGCAAAAATGAGTCTTACTTTCTGTACCAACAAAAGCATATAAGGCCTGCAATCACTGATAGAATTAGAACAGCGATTATTGGAAGGACAATAACTAGAATAAGGCCTGTGTTGTCTTGGCTTACTGCAGTCGATACTGTGCTAGATGTTGAGGTGGTAGTGGTAGTGGTCGTGGAAGTGGTCGTGGAAGTGGTCGTGGTAGTGGTCGTGGAAGTGGTCGTGGTAGTGGTAGTGGTCGTGGTGGTCGTAATCTGGACACACTGTTCATTTATTTCTTCAAAGCCATCATCGCAAACACACTCATAATCTCCAACTGTATTTTTACACTTTCGATTTGCTGGACAAACGAAAGAGTTTTGTTCACATTCGTCTATGTCTACACATTCTGGGATTTTGGTGTCATTGTTTTTGTTTTCAAAGCCAGAATCACATCTACAATTGTACGAGCCTGGTAATTCAGTACATTTAGAGTATTGCGGACAACTAACAGTCAAACATTCGGGGATGTCATCACAGACAGTGGTCTCGTAATTATACTCAAATCCAGATTGACACGTGCATGTGAAATTTAGTTCCAAAGAAGTACAGCTTGCTTGATCACTGCAAGGATTTGGATTGCAATAATTTATTTTGGTACAATTTCCATCGTCACCAAGTTCATATCCAGGGCTGCAAGTAAATACTCTTTGCCCAAACCTGCTCACGCATGTCTGTATTTGTGTATCAGTGAAGCCTTAAAAATACATGTACAAACTTGGGAACTTTTAATCAAACAATTTACCTTCGCAAGCATTTATTTCAGTTTGACAATCTATGCCCTCAAAACCCGGTTCACAAATGCAGCCGGTTTTTGGGTCGCATTTTACAAAGTTTTCAGTGCATTGGCATGTTTGATCACAATTGTTTCCAAAAGTTCCCTCGGAGCATTCTAAAATTTAAAATTTCGAACATTTTTTATTTATTTCTAAAGAACTCTAAACCACTTTTAAATTTAATTTTCTGAAATGAATTTTGAAGCAAGAAGCATCATTCAACCCAGACTTGTTTACAAGTCACAAGTCTTTAATCAAGTCAAGTCAATGACTTAAAATTTTTTTTCTAAAGTCATAACTTTGACTTATTTAAATTTAATGATTTTGGCGAAAAAACGTTTCATTATTTTTATTCAAAATTTATAAATGCCTTCATTTTAGACGATATAATGTTGGATTTTGGCAATTTTAAGCAAAAAATTGTGAAATCAGTCATGAAATTTTTATGGAAACTTGCAAAATTTTTCCAAAATTTGATTTACAATTCAAAATTTTTACATATTAACTTTTAAATAAAATTTATTTATTGTATTTAAGTCAAGTCATAACTTTGACTTAAATTTTTGTGACTTAGACTTAAAACTGTGACTTAAAAACAAGTAAAGATTCAACCTCACTTCTTTTTCTACACTTTAGGCTTTACTTAAACCTCGGCCGATTTCATGCTATATTATTTTAGATAATTTATTGAACCAAATTGCAGAATAAATAAAGTTATTGAGAATCAAGTAAAGCTATTATTTATTTTTCTATCCGCTAGACCATAAGGCACAGAACAATCTTCATCGGTTTTATGAAGTTCAGAAAAATAGAACAGAAAAAAAATGATCAAAAATTGAATGCAAATTGAAGCTACAGATCAAATTTTTAGATCAAGACGATCATTTGAAATTTTAAAACTTAATTAATCTAATGATTTTGATATTTTTTAAGAAATAAATACTAAACATAACAGGACATGTTATGTCTAATTATGGTTCATTATCAAATAAACATCAAAATGATTGAGCTCTAATTTATTAAACAAAAACAATCAATAATTTAACTAACTTAGGTTGTGTAAATTCAGAAATTCGAATTCATTACTTTTATTTTCACTAATTCAAACTAAAGTTATTTAATTTTTTCACTTAAACAAATTAAAAATTTAAAACATTTAATTTTTTTTATTTAAAAGTTTTTATTAAAATCAATTAGAAATTTAAACCTATTAAAGTTCTATAAAAAGGGATATTTTAAAATTTTAAATATGAAAATAAGCTTGACATAACATGTCAAGTAATTGCTTAGGAAAAATATATTTTTTCTCTATTATTAAAAAAAAAATATTTTATTTTATATTTTGATCTTGATCTCAAACTTCAATTTGCCAAATTGAAGACAAAGTAAAATTTATCATCAAATTTAAAAATTTCAAATATACTCAAAATGCGTATATTTTAATTTTGAGCATGTTTGAAATTTTGAAATTTGATAATAAATTTTACTTTTATAAATTGAATAACTTATTTTCTAGAGGTTCAGTTATTAATTTGCTAATAAGTGATTCTAATAAGAATAATATTGATACTCTCTTTTTAATACCGTAAACTCGTCTTGAGGACTCTAAGAGTAAAGCTCAGCCTTTTTTCTATTAGAGTTAATTACATAGATTATATGTTATAGCAATCAAAATTAAATAAGCTAGAAAATAACTTGATTATGGGATAATTTCCAAAAATAAAGCCCAAATTTAACTTTTACTTTCATAAAAAAAGTTTAAATTTGACTTATTTTCTATTTAGAAATTAACCCCACAATTTTTTTAAATTTTTAATTTGTTATAAGAATAAAGACAATTTTTTTGTTAGCTTAAAAATTAATTTGTTGTGGTTGGTGTCCGTCCAAGCAGACAGTAAACGGGCCAAAATTATTTTCAATAATTTATTAAAAATAAATTTGTAAATATCTTACATAAAGGGATTTTTTTTATAGATATAGTCAGGACTTGGAATTTAATTTAATTTTTAATAAATTATTGAAAAAAAATTTTTTTATATAAATTCTAAATCTAATACTAATTTTTTATATTTATATAAATTTTATTTAAATTTTAGACCGTCCCAATAGTGGCCAGCGGATTTAACAATAAGAATAACTTCCAATAAAATATTAAAAAAATTTTCTAACTTTTGTTCCCAATATCCCATAATAAAGGTATTTTCTAGCTAATTTAATTTTAATTGCTACAACATAATACACCGTGTAATTAACTCTAAAAGAAAAAAGTTTGGGCTTTACTTTAAGAGTCCTCAACACGAGTTTACGGTAGTTATTTTTTGATTAATAAATCTTAACTTAATTTAAATAAAAAATGTTGACAACATTTTCTATTGAATTACGTTGATAATTTTATTTTCTATCAAATAATTTAAATATTTTATCAGTGGTAAAATAAATTAAGTTTTATCTAAAATGCTAGTAAATTTAGACCATTGTTTCGATATCTCTGTGATAAAAATTTTATAAAAATTAAATAAAATTTAGAAGTGGTTCATTTCCTTATAACATCTAATTGATTTTTTTTTCACTCTTAACAATCATTTTCAAACTTACGGATGCAACGGAAGGTGTCTAAATCTAGCTTTGTACCAACTTGGCACTGACAGACAAATGATCCTAGTGTATTTTGACAAGTTGATCCACTTGGGCAATTTCCATTGTTATCTAAGCACTCATTGATATCTAAAAAAATTTAAAACAAAAGTAACACATTATGACGAAAATGAGCATTTACCTATGCATGTTTTTTGATCGGCATCCAATTCATAGCCGTTTTCGCAGAAACATTGAGGTGTGCCACTTGGAGAACTACACAGCTGACTACAAGCAAATGTGTCACAACCACTTTCATTTTCAGCTAAAAATGAAGATTTTTCAATTTTATTATTTATTAAAAATATAGTTTGGATTATAAACCATGGCAGTTTGGAATGGAACTTAGTCCTTTCTTTCAGCCAAATGTACTTAGTTAGTTCATAAAAAAAATTATAAGAAATTTTAAAGTTGAAAAATAGTGATATAAAAATAAATGCTAATAAAAAGCTTCTATAATTTTTTCATATAAAAGTTAAAGGTAAATTAAAGTTTTTCATCAAGCTTTCATGATCAAAAATTATCTTAGAAAATATTTTCAAAGAATCGCTAATTAAAAAATTAAATGTAGTACTCCATGTAATACCATTTTGTTTCAAATTAATTTTTTTGAAAAAATAAGTGGAGAAAATAAGAAAATATCTTTTTATTTAAAAATAACATTTTTACGGCATTGTGAAATTTCATACAAAACTTCCAATACAAAAATATAAAATTTTTCTAACTTTTGTTCTAAATGTCAAAAACTTGTTCTGTAAATGAAACAAAGTGAAACAACTATTGTTTCACCTTCTGTGAAAGCCTGCAAAATCTGTGCCAATTAATTGCGTTTTATTTTTAAAACTTTTAAATAGGGTGCAATTTTGCAGAATTCACACAGATTTTGCAGACTTTCACAGAAGGTGAAACAACATTTGTTTCACTAAAAAAAGTAAAAAAAATAAAAAATTCAAAGTCAAGTAAAATGACTTTGACTTCAAGATGACTTTGAATTTACTTTTTTTTTTTTTACTTTTGCACAAGTCTGATTTAAATTCAAATAAAAGTCTATTTTTTTTGTATTTATTTTTCTTTAAAAACAAATAAACGTTCTTTAAGTTAAATATTAACACTTTATTTTACTTCATCCTAATTTTACTTTATTTATATTTTTTTATATTTTATTCTGAAGGAGCAATAGCTCGGGACAGATTAACAAATAAATAAATCTTATAATCATCAAAACTCAACACTGGGCTCGAAGTTATAATCACTCCAAGCTGGCCATTAAATAATATTTTAATCAAACTCTTTTGTTATAATTTCAGATTCAAACAAAACAAATTCAAAAAAGATTTTGTCTTTGTATTTTATAATTCCCAATAGTCTGTAACCGGTTAATAGTAAATATAATATTTAGTCTTTAAAAGCTTTATTAAGATAATTGAACGTTCTGAAGTTCTAAGAATGGAATCCTTATTTATACATATATGCTCGTGTACAGAACACAAGCTTATAATTAAGTCAAGATGTAAGCTTAGTGTTAAATGTATCTGTCAGCATTTCGAAGCGTCTAGCTTCTGAGATACGTGACAAGTATAATTATTACTTTTCTTTGTGCATCAGTTAATAAGCTGATGAATAACTGATTAAAGAAGGTAACAAGTCCTCAGACGCCGAGACTTCAACACATACCATACCCAAGTAATTCTGCTTGCAAAAAATATTTTGCACAGATTTGCAGATATAAAAAATGAAGTTTAACAACTGAATGTTCAAATCAAAAAAAATTTCTTCTGCATTAAAATTTAAAATAAAAAATTTTCAAAAAAATCTTCTTTAAAAAATAACTTTTGAGTTAACCTAAATAATTAAAAATAATTACCATTGCATTTTTTAGCTGTTTGATCGTATGCAAAGCCCGGATTGCACGAACACTCAACTCCATTCACCACTGGAGTGCATATTTGGTCACATTCATTTATTGCTGTTTTACAATAGTCAATCATTTGGCATAAATCATTGACATATCTGTATCCAGTGGGGCACACACATTCAAAAGAGCCTGGTTTTTCAACACATGTTGATCCATCTTTGCATACAGCCGGTACTTGTGAACACTCCAAAATGTCTTTACACGCTCCAAACTCGTCCTTTTCATAGCCACTGGGACAATCACCAATGCATTTATATCCCCTTCCTGTTCCCTTCTGCTCATTCACTGACAACGGCTCACATGTTTGACCAAAATTTCCTTCTTTATCACATACTCTACCAGTCTCACATTCATTTCTCACTTTGTCACAATAAGTGCCCTCATGATAATCATCACACTCGCATGCCACATAAACCCCAGTGTTCTCAATCGCTTCCTGCACCACATCAAACTTGCACTCATTGTCCACACTAAGCGATTGACACTTACAAATATAAAATTGAGAGTAGTAGATGGTAGTTGTTAAATTGGTGTCATCTTTGGCAATGAGGCCGATCTTTGGCAATTGATCAGCTCTGGGCTTGAACTCAATATTGATTGTTCTGCTCAGACCAGAGCCCAAATCTGCACTTTGCACCTCAATATTGTCTGTGTCCAATTGCACTTGAAAAGAATTGGTATCTGTCACTTGGATCGAAATGGTCACCAATTGATCCGAGTGCCAATTGAGCTCTGTTTTATTGTTTAGGAATAAAACTGCCGGTGGCGACAGCCTGGTCTCAGTGATTGATGTTTCTAGTACTCTTACGCCTTCCAGAGTTTGTTCGCCTACTTGGGTTAGACCGCTGGCTGTGGCGTCAAATATGCATTGAATGTTGGCATTGCAGGACTGATTTATTCTGGGATCGATGTCAAGGTCATCCAAGAACACAGGTCTGTATGACGATTGTCTTGAGCCGCGTATGCGACCAATAGTTCGGCTTACAGTGTTCGCAGTGAAAAGATCTTCCTGGCTGGTCACTGCCCAAGTGATCATAGTGTCGTAGATTTGACGATCTGTCAGGCTTTGTGGCTTAGAGCCGTCTCGTCCTATGATGTCGTCTGTTTTGTCTGCGTTCCAATCGCCCATCAAGCCTTCCAAGTTGCCCTGGTACTCGAACCTTTCGTTGTTCAAAAAGTTGACCGAACATGTTATCCATGAGCGTGTCTCGACTTGCGACAAGGTTACTATGGTTACCGAGAATGTAAGACTGAGGCCGTTTTCGAACAAAAACTGGGCGCCATTCTCACTCTGGATAATTGTGGTGCACAGCTCGTCGCTTTTGTCCACACATGCAAAGTCTTTTTGATAGGCAAAATTGAGCGAAAAGTCCTCTTCGGTTTGCTCTTGTTTGTCGATGTGCAGAGCTAGATAGGGCTTGGCTTTGTCGCCGTCCACAAGATCTATTTGAAATGTTTGGGAACGAGAGGTCTTCATTGCAAAGCTTGTGAACAGAGTGCCCGATAGTTGGCTGGAGCCGTTTATGTTCGCCAAAATGCTGGTCAGTCCTTGGATTTGAAAGCTGTTGTCTTTGGCGCGTGAAAATACGAATTTGCCCAGACCGTTGAATGTGTACGAGTAGTCGTCGAATGTGGTCAAGTGCGGGTCACCGCCGCCCCAGCCAAATATAAACAATAATTGGCGCAGAGAGAGCAACGTGGGCGGATAGAGTGTGTAGAATCGGCGACAATTGTTCCAGTTAGTTCCAGTACAGCATTGATTTCTTTTCACAAATAAAAATTAGATAGAAAAAAAGCAGAGTTGTTTAAAAAGTGAAAGTCATGATTTTGACAAGTTAGGAATTTTTTGCTTTTCAGCCTGATAAAATTTAAAGTGACCGCATTCTTAGCTGCTCAGAACGGCAAATTTTCATGTGGCCGCATTCTTAGCTGCTCAGAACGGCAAAATTTTCATGTGGCCGCATTCTTAGCTGCTCAGAACGGCAAATTTTCATGTGGCCGCATTCTTAGCTGCTCAGAACGGCAAAATTTTCATGTGGCCGCATTCTTAGCTGCTCAGAACGGCAAAATTTTCATGTGGCCGCATTCTTAGCTGCTCAGAACGGCAAAATTTTCATGTGGCCGCATTCTTAGCTGCTCAGAACGGCAAATTTTCATGTGGCCGCATTCTTAGCTGCTCAGAACGGCAAATTTTCATGTGGCCGCATTCTTAGCTGCTCAGAACGGCAAAATTTTCATGTGGCCGCATTCTTAGCTGCTCAGAACGGCAAAATTTTCATGTGGCCGCATTCTTAGCTGCTCAGAACGGCAAATTTTCATGTTGCCGCAACCTAAAAACGTCTTTTAAAATTAATCTTATTTAATCAAAATTTTGTCACTTTTTTTCAGAATTGTACAAAAAGAAAAAATTTGAAAAAACGCATTTTGAAATTTCATAGAAAACTTCCGATATAAAAAATAAAAAAATTCAAAAATTTTTGTTCTAAATGTCAAAAATTTGTTCTGCATATTAAACAAAGTGAAGCTTTTGTTTCACCTACTGCAGAAGTCTGCAAAATCTGTGCGAATTCTGCAAGATTGAACCCCATTTAAAGTTATTAAAAATAAAACGCACAGATTTTGCAGACCTCCGCAGGAGGACTTCCTTTTTAGAACAAGAGTTAAAAATTTTTTTATTTGGTCATTTGAAATTTTGTATGAAATTTCACAATACTATGAATAAAATAATAACAAATCTTAAGGTCAAAAAAATTAAATAAGAATTGTTGGGATTTTTTTCATGAATTTTGTACAATTTTGAAAAAAGTGACAAAATTTTGATTAAATTAAGATTAAATTTTTATTAGTCGTTTTAAGGTTGCGGCCACATGAAATTTTGCCGTTCTGGTAAGTTAAGGTTGCGGCCACATGAAATTTTGCCGTTTTGAGCTTTTTTTTGAACAAAACTCTGTGATTTATTTTATTTCCAAGCCTGTTACAATTAAAGAAGCCAGTCAAGTCAAAAATAGTGAAAAATCAATGATTCTTTAAAGAATAATTAATTAATATTGTTTGATATAATGAAATATTGAGGAAGTGAGTCATCAAAGAAATTTTCCTCAGACAATCATTACTTTATCATTAATATCCAAATAGAAAAAAATTCCTCATAAAGTCATTCCTTCATTTTAATTTAATTATTCTAATTTTTTAATAGTGAACGTTCGGTTTAAAGAATTTTTTTTCATAGAATTATTTCAATAGAAAATTTTTAATTAAAAAAATCAGATAAAAAATTAGTTAATTGGAAAAAATCATTGAAAAGTCACAAGTCTAAAGTCAAGTCAAAGACACAGATTTAAATTTTTTTCCCGTCCGATTAAACTTTAATTTCAGACTTTGACTTAAAACAAATAAAGAAAAAATAATTCATTGAAATTTTACCAATTATTTTTTTAGAATATAATATTCTCTTGCAATTTTCAAAGCTAATAAATTAACAAAATATATAAATTTCAAAAAGACTACCATAAAAGAAAATTTCAATTTAAAATGATAAATTTCGGGAATAACTTCAATAAGAAAAATGTTTATCTTAACCTAATAATCTGAATGGTAATAAAATCACTAGACAAAAAAAAAACAAGTTTCTTGGTATAAACTTCGATTGATAATTAAGTATATAATCTTAATTTTTATATTTTAAGAGGAAAATGAAAATTGAAAAACAAGAATAAACTTGATAAATTTGAATTAAAATTATTTTATAAATCCAATTTTGTATAATAAAAAAATTTACCCATCACTCATTATAGGCTCAACTGCTGGTGCATTATAAGCAAATCCAGAATTTCTGCCAAAAAATACAAGATTTCGTGAATTAGTGTCGTAACAACAAAGCTTAAATATTCCAAAATCAAAATAAAATAAAAAAAAAAGCTTTAAAACCTGTTGAATGATGTATCTATAAAAAGAGTTCCATTTAAGCTTATAGCATCTTGAGTTTTGCCATTTGCGACCTCTGAATTCAGTAAAATAGGGATTGTAGGCCATGGCAAAATCCGTCAATGGACAAATCATAAAACTAAAAGAAAAAATTAAATCCTAGAATAAAATTAATATTTTTTACAAATTGAGTTCTTGTGTAGCAGGCTGGAATCTATTCAAAATTTTCTGATTCAACAATCTGGTGCATTGATCCACAGCTTCATAGTTCAGATCGTAAACAAAAACACCATTTTGGCCGGTATTACCAGGTCGGCTGATTATTAAACTTGGATTGCCAGATGCATCTCCATTAGACGAAAATCTGTTAGTTCTACTACTCTTGCCATCAGTAAGACCTATAAATACAAATTGCTGATTAGATTGAGTCCAGTCAACTTTTACATAATTAAATATGGCGTATGATGTTTCTTGACTGAAGGATATTGTTATAAATAATTGAAAAGTGGCTCTCTAAATAAAAAATAAAATAAAAATTAAAATAAAATTAATTAATGAAATTAAATTTTTTTATAAACCTTATCTGATGATGTTGATTCTTTTAAATTTTCCCATGTGATAGAATAAATAAGCTCTGGATTGTAAACGTCCAAAGAAACAGCTCTAGATGCTGAAGCGGGGTTTAAGATTCGTCTAATGCTGCTGAGAAAAGTTGGATCCATGTTGGTTCCTTGGTATGTACCAAATTTGACATCAGATTGCTAATAAGAAAAAAATAATAAAGAATAAAAATAATTTAATAAATTTTCTTACATCATCAAAAACAGAATTTGACCAAAGTGGAGCAATTATTGGAAAATTAAAATTGTTAATAGAAAACGTGGGATTTCGGATAGAATTTGGTGCTTGACTACCAAATGAAACAAAACCGTTCGGATAAATCTAATGAATTCATTAAGAAAATTAAAAAAAAAAATAAAAGTTACTCTAAAAGAATTGAATGTTGAGCCAAGAATATTCAGATTAACATTTGAGGAAAAATATTGGTAACTTTGAAAGGCGCTTATCAATGAAAGCATCTTCAATGAAATATCATTTGGGCCAAAAACTAAAAAGAAATGAAAAAAAGGAAAAAAAAAGAAAAAAAAGAAAAATATCTACTAGGAAGAATGGGAATTAAAGTCGTTGTTGTAGTAGTTGAAGTAGAGGATGTAGTAGAGGTTGAAGTAGTTGAAGTTGTGGATGGAGTCGAAGTTGAAGTTGATATTTCAGTTAAAATTCGGGTTTCCTCAGAAGTTTCAACAATAAAAGTGGTTGTTGTTGAAATGGATGTTGGAGAAGTTAAAGTAACGGAGGTGATTAAAGTTGTTGAGGACAGTGTTGTTTCTGTCACTACAGGTACAATTGTTTTTTCCTCTGTAGTTACATCTAAAGTTGTTGGTTCTTTGGTAGAAGTTGAAGATGTGGTTGTGGACAATGTTGTTTCTGTCACTACAGGTACAATTGTTTTTTCCTCAGTAGTTACATCTAAAGTTGTTGAAGATGTGGTTGTGGACATTGTTGTTTCTGTCACTACAGGTACAATTGTTTTTTCCTCAGTAGTTACATCTAAAGTTGTTGAAGATGTGGTTGTGGACAATGTTGTTTCTGTCACTACAGGTACAATTGTTTTTTCCTCAGTAGTTACATCTAAAGTTGTTGAAGATGTGGTTGTTGACAATGTTGTTTCTGTCACTTCAGGTACAATTGTTTTTTCCTCAGTAGTTACATCTAAAGTTGTTGAAGATGTGGTTGTGGACAATGTTGTTTCTGTCACTACAGGTACAATTGTTTTTTCCTCAGTAGTTACATCTAAAGTTGTTGAAGATGTGGTTGTTGACAATGTTGTTTCTGTCACTTCAGGTACAATTGTTTTTTCCTCAGTAGTTACATCTAAAGTTGTTGAAGATGTGGTTGTTGACAATGTTGTTTCTGTCACTTCAGGTACAATTGTTTTTTCCTCAGTAGTTACATCTAAAGTTGTTGAAGATGTGGTTGTTGACAATGTTGTTTCTGTCTCTTCTGGTATAGCCGTTTTTTCTATTGTTGTTTCATCTAAAGTTGTTGGTTCTTTGGTAGAAGTAGTAGATGTGGTTGTTGACAAAGTTGTTTCTATCTCCTCTGGTAGAAGTGTTTTTTCTTCTGTTGTTTCAGCAATAGTTTCATCCAGAGTTGTTGGTTCAATCGTGGAGGTTGACGAACTTGTTGTTGACAGGATTGTTTCTGTCTCTTCTGGTATAGCCGTTTTTTCTATTGTTGTTTCATCTAAAGTTGTTGGTTCTTTGGTAGAAGTTGAAGATGTGGTTGTAGGCAATGTTGATTCTATCTCTTCTGGTAGAACTGTTTTTTCTTCTGTTGTTTCAGCAATAGTTTCATCTAAAGTTGTTGGTTCTTTGGTAGAAGTTGAAGATGTGGTTGTAGGCAATGTTGATTCTATCTCTTCTGGTAGAACTGTTTTTTCTTCTGTTGTTTCATCTAAAGTTGTTGGTTCTTTGGTAGAAGTTGAAGATGTGGTTGTAGGCAATGTTGATTCTATCTCTTCTGGTAGAACTGTTTTTTCTTCTGTTGTTTCAGCAATAGTTTCATCTAAAGTTGTTGGTTCTTTGGTAGAAGTTGAAGATGTGGTTGTAGGCAATGTTGATTCTATCTCTTCTGGTAGAACTGTTTTTTCTTCTGTTGTTTCATCTAAAGTTGTTGGTTCTTTGGTAGAAGTTGAAGATGTGGTTGTGGGCAATGTTGTTTCTATCTCCTCTGGTAGAACTGTTTTTTCATTTGTTGTTTCAGCAAGAGTTTCATCCAAAGTTGTTTCAATCGTGGATGTTGACGAACTTGTTGTTGACAGAGTTATTCCTGTCTCTTCTGGTAGAATTGTTTTTTCTTCTGTTGTTTTATCCTCAAAATTTAATTCGTATACGTAAACTCCTTTTTGTCCCGTATTGCCAAGTTGACTGGTAATTAAACTAGGATTTCCGGATACATCATTATTTACTGTGAATGGGTTTGTTATGCTATTTTTACCATCAGTCAAACCTATAAACACATTTTTCTGATCAAATTCATTCCACTCAACTTTTATATAATTGAAAATGGCAAATGATGTTTCTTGACTGAAAGAAGTGGTTATGAATAATTGAAATGTCGCTCTCTATTAAGAAATTTAAATAAAATGTTTTAAAATTTTTTTTTTTTTTTAATGAACTTTATCTGATGTTTGTGATTCTCTCAAATTTTCCCAAGTAATGGAATAAATAAGCTCCGGCTCATAATCATCCATTGACACTGATCTCCGTGCTCTAGGACGATTTAAGAACTGTCTAATGCTTTCAAGTAATTTTTGGTCAATGTCAGTTCCTTGGTAAATGCCGAATTTTACATCAGATTGCTAATTTTAGAAAATATTTAAAGAGTATACACAAAAATTATTTTATTTACATCGTCGACAATTGAATTAGACCAAAGTGCTGCAATTATTGGAAAATTAAAATTTTCAATTGAGTCAGGTGGGTCTTGAATTAAATTTGGAGCTTGACCACTGAATGAAACAAAACCGTTTGGTTGAACCTAAAATATGGTTGTGAATCTTTGATAAGAGTAAAATATAAAAATACTCTAAAAGAATTGTAAGATGAGCCAAGTATATTTAGTGATACATTTGGAGAAGTAAATTGGTAACTTTGATTGTTGCCAATCAAAGAATCATTTTTTAAAGAAACATCATTTGGTCCCAATACTTAAAAAAAATAAACCAATTTTTTTACAAGAAAATTCAAAAAAATTTACTCAAATTTAATTTACTTGGATTTGTAGTGGTTGGCGATTCTGTAGTGTCAAATATATCTGTTTCGAGTTCTTTTTCCTCAGTGCTAGGCGCCTGTGTGGATATTTGTTCACAAACATTATTTACCAATTCGTATCCATCATCACAAATGCATTTAAAACTTCCGATTGTATTTACACATTTTTCATTTTCACCACAATTCGATATGTTCAGCGCGCACTCATCTATGTCTTGGCAACTTGTTTGCACAATGTTATAAACAAATCCTTCATTGCATTCACATTCATACTCATCACCTAAATTCAAACAGGTCGTGTTCGATGCACACGGATTCGAATCGCATGGATTTACCAACACAGTTGTCAGATCAGTTGTCGTAGAAAAAAATGTTGTATTCCCAAACAAAGTAGTGGGTTCTTAGATTTAAATTCAAAATGTAATCCTATTAAATCACTTTTCAATTTAGCATTACCCTCTGACAGACCAGATCCAAATTCTAAATTAAAATTCACCTGTCTTTTTACTTTATACTTTGGCTCATTTTCATAGAAAATCAAGTCCTCGTTCATTAAAAGCTCTTCTGAAAAAAAAAATTGATCAAACAAATTTGCATTTCAATTCAACCCACCGTTCTTGGTAAACTTTTTGGCCTTGATCTCTTCTTTTTGATAAAACAAAATAAACAAAGTCAGTATTATTTTCCCATTCATTTCTAATCAGCACTTCCCAACAGGGTATCATATAAACTAAATAGAAAATTTCTCAAAATCACACTTTTTAATTAGGATGCCGTTGAATAAAATAAAATCTAAAATAGAAAAAAACATAATTTTTTTGTTTATTTTATTCAAAAATAAAATGTTTATTAAATTACTGAAAAAAAGTTACCTGTACAATCAGCATAATAACAAAGGTATTTAAAAAAGAACAAGTGAAAAGAGAAAAAAAAGATTGTTTAGCCAAGAGCCGTCCGTGTTTGTCCCAAGGACTAAATACGAAATCGGTCTTTGGCGCTGCTCTGGACTCGTTGATAAGGATTAGTTTGCAAAGTTGTCCTAAATATAGAAGAAAATCTGTAAAATATATCATCTAAAATTTGACACATTTGAATATCTTAAAAATTTTATGAATAGTGTTATTTTGTTATTGTAATACAATATTTAAAGCCGTTTAATATGATTTTCGTATTTGTTAAAAATGTTTTTAACACGAGTATAGATCACTGTTAACATTGCCAATCGGTCTCAAAAACAATTCCAAAAGTTACAAAATAACAATTGAATTAAATAAGAAATTCAAAAAAATCTTTGAAAAAAAATCTTTAAAAAATAAAATCTTTTGTTTTTTACTCAAGCTTAAAAGACTCTTGAAAAACGTTTATTTTTTAATTTGTCTTTGAATTTTAGAAGTTGTTGATTGAGTTTTTTTTACAGGTAGAACATTTATTGTTTAGAAAAAAAAGAGAGAAAGCTTGATAAATAAACATGTTTTGCTGAAATTTTGCTGAAATTTCGCCAAAATTTCGCTCCTGATTTATTAATTGTGAAATAAACGAATCCTTAAAAGCCCCGTGTTTGACACTTGTATCATTTCAAGCTGCACTTATAGTGCTGGGTCCAAAAAGTGTCTCAAATGTTGCTTGGAAAAAGCAAACAACTATTCAGCTTACCCACATAAAGTCTCTAAAAAACTTGATTTGGGTAAAACAGAATAGCTTTTTGTTCCCAAAACAAAATCACAAAGTTAAGTCCCACTTTGGAATCAAATTGTTCAAGGTTTAACTTTTTGAATTTTTTTCAATAAAAAAATTAATCAAGTGAGTTGATTTTGGGTTATTGGATTACAAAAATTGGGTAATTGAAATATGATTTTTGACCAAATTTAATAAACTCAGTTAAAGATGATATTTGAACGAGTTTTATTCAGAAAAAAATCAAAAATAATCTCATCCTTAAACAAAAAATAATCTTAACCAAATATGTAACTCTTAACCGAGAAAAAATAAACATACTTTTTGAAAAAAATATCCTTGCTCTGATCGGTATAAATACATGTGTAGATAACTATTTTTATCAACTTGAATTTGGCTTTTCATCTTTTAGGTAAGTGGCGGAAATTGGCCAAAATGCACCAAAAATCAGAATTTTTTTGAATAGACAATTTTTTAAAAGTTTTCACATAATTTTATAAAATACAAAAAAAATAATTTCTAAACAGATATAAAAAAATAGAAGCTAAAAATTTGTCATCCTTGGTTCGCTAGACGATTCAGTCGAATGACCGATTTGCATAAGTTTAACCACTACCTGACTAAATTAATTTTTACTAGAAACACGTAATTTATTTGAGCTTTAATGAGTCTTCTAAAGGACTAGAAACGAAAAACAAATAGACAAAAAAATTTTTATAACCCATATTCTAACTAGAATCTATTAGAACAATAGAGAGAACATGATACCTTTTGTAGTGACAATTAAATTTAATCAGAAGCCTAAATTTAGATGATAACCACCACAATAGTAGTTTTTTTAGTTCTAAGTCATTGCTCTGGTCAAGGCTTCATTAAAGTCGAGAATTATCACCCACCTCACGGCTATCAGCCAGTCAGAGGCTACGAGCCTCCAAATTACCAGCAAGCTTTCTACCATCAAACAAATTATAAGCAAAAGCAACAGGCCCAACATTTGCACAGCCAAAATTGGTACCCTCAAAATAGTGCGGACTCTTGGCGACGGACCCCTTCATCCACACGATGTAGCAAATTTTTTAAATTTTTGGAATAAAATTCTTATCCCATTTTAGTCACTACTACAACCAAATGGACTGGCTGGACCCAGCCTACTACTTGGTACACTACACCTGCGCCATTCACATTCTCACCATTGACAACAACCACAACTGTCGACTGGAAACAGGTTTTTTCCAACTCAGGCTCAACTGCCAAGACAAATTTTATCGACACCATACAGAATGGGCTCAACCCGAGCTTTGGCGTATCCGATCAATGTCTCAAGTGTTTGTGTTTCGTAATCACTTTTATCTTGGCAATTTTTAGCTGTACCTTAATGAATATGATTTTAGATCGAGTCGTGGTGCAGTGATGTTGGATGTGTCATGGACCAGGGCTCGCTGTCTTGCGGATGGTACCAACTCAAGTATGAATACTGGCTGGACTGTGGTCAGCCGGGTGGTGGATGGAAAGAATGCTCCAATTCGAAGAATTGTGCCGAGGGATGTGTCAGA
The DNA here is from genome assembly GCA_016802215.1 of Brachionus paranguensis. Lineage (NCBI taxonomy): Eukaryota > Metazoa > Rotifera > Eurotatoria > Ploima > Brachionidae > Brachionus > Brachionus paranguensis. The sequence continues at coordinate 872,027 of JAESIX010000022.1, read as the reverse complement.
GCCTACATGAACAGATACTGTAAAAATATTCAGACACCAAGAAATTATTTTTATCTTAAATTTTTAAGCTTCATTTTGTTCGCTGGGATCAACATGTGCTCATATGGGCCGAATACACAACGGTGGACCTAATGGTTGTGCCAATAACAACACTGAATATTATGGATGGCTTATAGACCGATGCCTAAAAAGACAGGCACCCTATGAAAAAATAGACACTTTTTGACAGACTTCCAATTAGTTATTTTATTTGGGCTTCACAATTTTTTATTAAATTCAAAAAAAGTTTTAAATAAATTACAATTTTTTAAAGAAGTTTATTTTTAGAAATTTAAAAAATAATTTAATTTAATTGCTAAATTAGGAAAAACAATCGAATAAATTATTTTCATTAACTAAATTTACCGCATTTTCTAAACAAAATGATCAGCTTTTTTTTTCCAAGATTTAGAGTTTTTTTTTTTATGAAATAATTTATTTTGATAAACCTAGAGTCTAGTTTTAAAGTTTTATTTTTTGATAATAAAAGCTGTTTTTTCAATAATGACTCTTACCTTTTTTTCTTTTAAAGAACTCAAGATTTTCGATCTCTCAAAATACTACCCACAATATAAGTGAATCAGCCAAATGAAGTCTTAGATTTTTGTAATTTTGCAAACAAAAATTTATTTCTGTGAATGAAATTTTAAGTTATTATGTAAGCAAAAGCAAAATGGCTAAAATAAATAATTGTTCGCTAATTTTAATAAAGGTTTTTTATTTTCAAATGAAACTAAAAAAATAATTACAAATTAAAAAGTTTTCTAATCAAGCTTAAAAAACATAAAATCACAATAGTCCAATTAAAAAAATATGAAGAAAATTTAGTTAAATAAAGTCTCATGTCAAATAATCTTCTTCATTTATTTCCTTTTAAATTTTGAATTAATTGATTTTTTAAAATGTCGAAATTCGATTTAATTGAACGGGATCCAAAGAAAATTAACAATTTTGTCCAAGTTCTTGGCTAAACCATTCAATTAACTTGTCATTGTTTTATTTTATAAAGATTTTCTTCAGTGATGTAGTTGCCGAGCCCGAGTTCACACGCTCAGAAGACGCGTAACCAAACTCTGTTTTAGAAAAAATTTTATTCCATATTTTAGGCTGTGGTCAGCTTCGACTGAGTTGTATAAGTGTTCGAAAAATTCTGTTTACAAACTTTTCAGTGCTGTGTTCTCAATAGCATGGTCTTTGTTCTGCGGATGTTGTCTAGGACTAAGTGCATTTTACAATGTATGGCTTTGGATGCCATGCATTAAATACCAGTCTTTTTTGCAAAGGTTTTTTAAAAAACTCAATTCAATATTACTTGCAGGTGATTGAATTAATAAAAAAAAATAAATGATGGTTTAATTAATTTTAAGTCTGCTTGGCTCCTATAACAAGTGTTTTGGGTCTATATTTAAGCAAAATTGGATCAGGAAGTGGAGATGACCCGATTCCAAGGCGATTTTCGATTTAGAATTTTTTGCCGGAAAGAAATAGCACAAATTTATCTTCTAAATTAAGCACTCAAAAAAATTCAGAATTTTTACGAAATGAACAAGAAAATTTTTTTAATTAAAAATTTGGTAACAAAAATATTTTCAACTCGCTTGGACACCATTCATTTTTTGACTAGATCACTAAGAATTTATTAATTCAAAAATTTTACTTCATATCCTTTTAATTAATTATAAATTATTATTTAAAAAAGCTCTAAATTTATTAATTCTTTTTTTATATGTTTATGTAATTGTTGATATATTTAAAAATAATTAGGTAATTTTCTTTTTCTGGAATTGTTACAACTACAATATCGTTTTTAAAAGCAAAGCATTTGTTAAATAAAATAATCAAAAAAAAAAACAAAATCTGAAATTTTTTATTCACGTGAATTCAAAATTAATTCAATTTTTAGTTAATATGATTGCTTAGTTAGCACCTTTTGCTATTTTGCCCTATTTTAAGTTACAGTTCTTTAAGTTAAGTAAAGTAAATGACTTAAATTTTATTATTTTTATGTCAAGTCAATTCACAATATTTTTTTTCATTTTCCTTTTTGACTAAAATTCATGTAGCCCCACAATTGCCGCTTGTAATGGCAAAAAATACAATTTGCTGTAATTGTCGCTGCCGAGAAAGGCAATGCTAATTTTCAATTTAAAAAAAAAAAGTCAAGTCATTACTTTGACTTAAATTTTTGACTTAAAAACAAGTCTGACATAAATACATGGGATTATAATTTTTTATTAATTACTGAAAATTTATTGAATGGTAAACATAAGATTTTGTGAGGCTCATTAATTATTTGACCCAATAGATATAATTTTTACTCAACAAAAAACCTAAATTAATTTAAAGAACAATTGTTCATGAAATTAATTTATAAAAATATCGAAAAATTTTTAGAAAAAATTAATTAAAAAAAATATTTATTTAATTTAATCATAGCCTCAATTAATATTGCTTCTTCTACAAAAACCATCAAATTATTATTTTTAATTTTAGACCTTTTAAGCTTAATAGAGACGACTGGTCATTTTTGGGTATAGAAAATTCAAAAGTTTTTGTGAATAATTCTTCAAATAAAATAATTTTATTTTTTTTTTTAAATTATGAAAATTTATCTGTCCTGATTATTTTGTGCTGAATTTTCTAAGAAATTTACAAAATTTTTAAAGTTACAATTTATTCGAGGCCTGAATTTTAAATATTTTTTTGATTAAGGCTAGATAGCTAATGAGACCTAATTTATTTTCTATTTACATGAAAAAATTTTCAAGAAGAATGACACTTTTTGACTCTTTAATTTGGTGAGTTAAATTTTTGAATGAATTTTATTTTGAATTTTAAAAAAGAATGCGGTCTCTTATAACTTTACATAAAAGAAATTCAAATCCTCATTTAACCCAATTTCTCCCATTATTTTCCAGATTAAAAATTTTCCAAAATCCTATATTTGACTTGATAAAATTTTCAACCAAAAAAGCCATTAATTGAATTTCTTTATATTTAACTAAATTAACATCATAGATAAAAGTGAAACTATTTTTTCTAATCAAGAACTAATTTTAGTCTTGTAAATACTTTCACAATTATGTCCCATTGAGGATTAGATTTCAGCAGATATTTGCTCATAGTTATGGAGACTCCATATTTTTTCTAAATGGATCGGAATTAAATAAGAAATAATTACAGTACTTCTTTTTTATCTTTGTTTAAGTAACTTTAAATATTTATAAAACTATTAAATTTTAATCAAATATTTATTTTTCAATGGGATCTTAAGCCGAACCATGTAATCGATGCTTTAGCATATCCTTATCAAAAACAACCATGGTAACTGAACAACCACAAAATTTCCTATAAATACAACTAAAGATAAATTCTGAAATAAGAAAAAAAATGTCAAGCCAAGTCGAAATAGATTTGATAAACCGGGATCCCAACGTGCTGAACAACCATGTTCAAGTTTGAATTTTTTTCAGATTTTTAAAGCAAAATTAAATCAAAAATGCTAGGTGATGTTTGACGATGTGTTGGCCGAGCCAGAAGGTGCCCACTCAGTGGAATGTGTTTGGCGCAACTCATTCAAATGTTTCTCTTGTGGTCGAAATTTATGCTACAAAATTTTGACATTTATCTTTGGCCTACCAATAGGTAAGCTAATCTAAAAATGTCTTATATAAAAATTCGAATTTTTATCAAAAGCCTTGTTCTGGGGTTGTTTATTTGCTGTGGTGTCCTTCTCCGAAATATGGTGCATAACTCCACAGATGCGCTGTTTGCATGTGACCCTTTACTCGGTCAAAAAGATTCTCTCCATTGTTCTCTCAAGTGCTGATTTAAAAATTAATTAATTAAATATTTTTCAATTTTTTTTCAAGGCGTTTTTGGTCCAATAATGGAAACATATGGTCTTATTTTCAGCCGTATTCACATTACTCAGTCACAAGGCGAGGCGCCCAAACCACTAGGAAGTTTGCCTGGAAACCCGCCACGAACTGGCGTAAGATCTTTCAAAAATTAATCAACATATCAAAAATTTATTATTTTTTTAAATCCCTAAAACCTTGATTTACATGACTTGAAAATCAATAAAAGTTTTTCATGAAAAAATTAAAAAAAATTTTTTTGTAAATTTGTTTTATTAAAAAATAAGAATGGCGCACACATTATGGTTGCTGTAGCTCCGTGCCATTAAGTCCCCTAAGTTGATTAGAAACATCTCATGCAACCAATTAAGCCATAAAGTAGACTTTTGCTTATTTAAAAGCCAGCTTTTTTCTTTTTTTTCTTCTATAATTTTTAAAATTAAAATTTAAAATGTCCGTAAGACCAGAAGTTGATTTGATTAACAGAGATCCAAATGACATGAACAATTACATCCAGGTTGAGTTCGACGATGTGTTCGCTGAACCCAATGGTACCCATTCATCTGACTGTGTGTGGCGAAATTCGTACAGGTGTTTTACATGTGGCAAAAATGTTTGCTATAAATTGATGACATTTTTTTGTGGTATATGCATTGCTTTGGCATGGGGATGTGCTTTTGCCCAGATATCGTTCACGGTTATTTGGTGTTTTGCACCGTATCTCAGAGCGATACACATTATACTCTACCCATTCAAAAAAATATACTCAATTATTCTTGCTGGTATAATAAGAGAAAAAACTAATTAAATTTATTTTTAACTTATTTTATTTGATTAAGCTTTCCTTGGACCATTGATAGAAACTTTCGGACTTATATTTTCAAGAATTCATATCACACATTCACAAGGAGTACCACCAAAACCGATTGATGCTATTGATGCTGATGATGGACAAAGACCTGGATGTGTCAGAAAATTTAAATAGAACTCAAAGAAGACTTTGGCTTTAGCTAATTGCTTTTAAAACTAAGGTCATATGGGCAAAAATTGATTTTTTTTCTAGAAATTAACACAATTAATTGATTCTATTAAAATTAAATTAAATAAAAATTTAATATTCAATTTTTGTTAATAAATTCATTGATTTTATTTTTGGAATTATTTTTAGTAATTCCATTTATTAATTTGTGTCTTTAGCAGCTAAATTTTTAAATAAGTTTTATTTGTGTAATAAGAAAGTTAATAAATGCCATTAAAAAATAAATGAATATTAATTTTGAGACAAATTTTTATGAGTCAAAATTAAGTTAATTATATAAAAAGAGGAATATTTTTGGAATAATAAGACTAATTCAAAAAATAAAAAACTCTTTTAAATTTACTTTACTAAAATCAAATAATAGATAATCATTAATTGCCACAATCTAGGCACTATTTATTCAATGAAATTTAAGAAATTTTTTAAAATTTTGAATCAATTAATATCATAATACATTTTTATTATGCATAAGCTTGATAAGATTGATTGACCATTTGCGGATTAGTTGGTGGCGGCAAAACCGGAAGTATTTGATCACCATTTTGACCCAAGTTGGACGAATAATTCGTGTTGTTGACAGGATGAGCCATTGAGTTGTAAGTCGGATTTACTGGTTGATACATTCCATTTTGTTGATTCAAGTTGTTGGCCATGTAAGCTGGAGGCATTGTATCAGTTTTTATATGAATTGTAGTAGAACCATTTTGCGTAGCTGGTGCTGGTACCGTATTTACCACTCTTCCCTTCTCTTTTTTAAATATATTTTAAAAATAATTAATAATTTTTAGATATTTTTTTACTTTTGGATTTACAGCACTTAATGCAAATTACAATTAAGGCCACTACTATACACGGAAAACAGCAGACAATTCCTAATCCAATTCTAAAATCAAAATTAATAACACTTTTAAAAATCTTAAATTTTTAAATTAATACAGAAGCCATCCCCACCATGATAAATTGGTATCATATTCAAAATTCTTGCAGCATGCTTCAGAAATTGAGCGAGGATATGATGTTGAACAACATCGATCCGAGCATCTTTAAAAAAATTATTTAGACACAACAAATTAATCAGAAGTGCCAAAATAGCCATATTATAATAAACAAATAATCTAATTGGCACTTCCCTAAATAAACCATAAATTAGTTAGTACGAAGTATAGTATTCAAATGACCATGAACCAAATGGATAATAGGAGCATAAGACAGATGAATGAATTTGCTTTTGAATATTTTAATTTAAAAAATTTAAAATTTTTATCCAAAATTTACTTGGACCAAATAAGTTAATGTGTACAAAGCAAATAAGCCTAAGCTTGGCATTTTAAACAAAAAATTTAGATTTAAAATAAAAGAAATTGTTTATTTGCTATTTATTCCGTGAGCTGGTTATAAAAATGTAAGATTATTTGCGTAATAAAAGCATTAGCATTAATTTATTAAAATAAATCTTATATTTTAATGTTTAAAAGATTTAGTAACCTTGGATTTTTTAAACAATTAAAAATGTATGACTGAAGCATTTTGGTACATACTTAAATTTAAAAAAAATTTCTCTTGTGTGGGGCTAAAATAAATCTGAAATTTTAATTAAATACGAATCAGTAGAAAAATCAAAAAATTGTTATTTCAAAATTTATTTTATTCTCAAATTTAAATTTTTCCTAAATATATATAAAAAAATCCTATGCATAAGCTTGGTAAGATTGATTGACCATTTGCGGATTAGTTGATGGTGGCAAAACCGGAAATATTTGATCACCATTTTGACCCAAGTTGGACGAATAATTCGTGTTGTTGACAGGATGAGCCATCGAGTTGTAAGCCGGATTTACTGGTTGATACATTCCATTTTGTTGATTCAAGTTGTTGGCCATGTAAGCTGGAGGCATTGTATCAGTTTTTATATGAATTGTAGTAGAACCATTTTGCGTAGCTGGTGCTGGTACCGTATTTACCACTCTTCCCTTCTCTTTTTTAAAAAATAATTAATAATTTATAATTATATAAGATAATTTTTTACTTTTAGATTTATAGCAAACCACTACCACAATCACTATAATACAGGGCAAACAGCATACTAATAATATTCCAATACTTAAATTAAAGATAATTATTGCCAATTTTTAAAGTTTTGATATTTAAATGTAATTACACTATGTACCACCACCAATCAATTGCGCTATTTTGACAGCAGGCCTCTGATACTGTTCGAGGATAAGAAGCTTGGCAGCATCGTTCTGAACATCTAAGCAAATTTTTTTTAGGCAAAAAGCAAATTAAGGAAATTGATTTTACATTGTTGTGTATTTGAAAGATGTACCATATGGATAGTATGAACATCTCTGTGATGACTGTGTATGCTAAATAAAATTTTTTAAAATTTATTGATTTTTTATCTAAAAAATATTACTTGAATCAGATTCAAAGTAATGACCAAAATTAAAGTTAAAATATGCATTTTTGTTAAACAGAATAATTTTTGAAATGGTTTTTAAATAAACATTCTTTTAGTGACAGTATTATAAAAAAATTGGAAAATTGATTTAAGTTTTAGGTTTCAAAGAACTTTGTTGCCTTGGAAATTTTTCTAATTTCATTAAAAAATTTTTTGCCATTTTTTAATGAAAATAAATATTTAAACATTTGTCTAATTTTAACTTAAAATTCTGGTTAGTGAACCTGTCACTTTCTAATACGAAATCTAAAAATTTATTACGTCAATCTGATTTTTTTAAACTTAGAGTGTCAATTTTATGAAACAATTAAAATTTTCCAAAAATTTTTTAATTTGTCAAATCAATTATTACTTAACCGTTTTTTTAATCTTTGATTTTTAAAAATTTAAAAAATATTTTTTAGTTTTTGCTCAGGTAAATAAAAACAAACAGATAATTAAAAAATAAATAAAAGATTGTTTTATATTTCTTTTTGTAAAAGATTTCATTGAATCTTAGGCTATTTTTTTTTTTTTAATTATTCTATTTTTTGTTTCATTTATATTTTTCTAAAATAAAATTAAATAATTTGACTAAAAATAATTGAAAAAATTTTTGAAAAAAAATTTCGCTTTAGTGAGTTAGTCTGAAGCAGCCTAATCAAAAATAAAAATATTAATAAGCTAAAGGGAGATGCGGTGCCAGACTATATGTTGTCTCAACATGGGAGCAGTCTGTTTACAGTCGAAAGAGAAATATATTTCAAATTAGTTTTGAAAAAATCCAATTTTTCAATATATAGATTTTAGACTCTACGTAGATATTTAGACAGCAAAAATTATAAAAAAAAAATGTTTATTAAAAAAAAATTTAACACTATTTTTTTGGCGGCACAATGGAAAGTATTTGTTCAGAATTGCCATTCGGATTATAAGTTGGATTTGATTGCTCATTAAAAAGATCTGAATACATTGGTGGACTGGTTTCGTTGGTGAAATAAACAGTGTCGTTGGTATAAACTGATACTGGTGGTGGCACTCGTATAACTTTTCCTTTTTGCTTTCCTTCAAATAAAATTTAAGAACAAAAAATAAGTTATAAATTAAATTTTAACTTTTAGATTTGATACAAATAATAATAACAATCGCTATGATCGCAGGTACACATAAAAATCCTAGACCAATTCTTAAATAAATTGAAATTTTTTTTTTAAATTTTTCTGAGTTTTAATTAAATTACATAAGCCATATCCACCAGCCAATGTTAAAAGTATTTCTGCAGCATGCTTCAGAAACTGAGCGAGGATATGATATTGAACAGCATCGATAAGGACATCTGAAATTAAAAATTATAATTCTAAAAAATTCTTTAGTAGAAAATTATAGCTACAATGTTCTAGCTCGTTGTAGAAAGAGATTTCGAGGATAATAGTAACATAATTGTCCAGATTCGATTTCCTTAAGAAATATGGAATATTTTGAAAAGCTTATTCAAAAATGAAAATTACTTGAATAAAGCTTAATGCCAAAATCAACGCTAAACATAAGAATTTCATTATTTGATAATCAAATTTTGGAATAAATTTTCCACCTTTTTTCATAATGAAATTTAAATTTTTTATTAAGTAATTATTTTCGAAATAGAAAAACATAAGAATAATTCAAGTACCTCAGTCATTATTAGAACTTTAAAGCAACTGAGTCATTTTAGAAAAAAATTCAACCAAGATTTTTAAAATAACATTCATGTGATCAAAAAATGATCACCAAATAATTTTTTTATATAAGCAGTTTTAAAATGTTAAATTTTTATTATTTTTAATTTTTATTATAGAAGGGTTAAATTTTTATTTAACTAAAAAAGTTTAATTTAGCTTTTAGAAAAATATAATTTTTTCAAATAAAATTTAAATTCACATCAAAATTATTGCATTGGTAGAAAAAACCAAAGAAGCTAAATTAGCTCCAAAAATTTTTTTAAGGAAGCACTCACAGGTGTTCTATACCATTTTTGGTTAATTTATGAATAATAAAAAGGTTAATAAATTAAAAAATGGCATAATTCATTTTTTAAACCTTATTTAATAAATCGATTTTGAAAAAAAAAATCAATTTTAATATAACTGAATTTTGAAATTAAAAATAATTCGATCAAAAAAAAAATCCTATTTTAATATGAATTTTGTTAAGCTTTTTTTTCAAAAAAAATGAGATCAATGTTAAAAAATCATATTCTATTTAGCATGTCCCAAAAATTAAAAAGAATAAAGATAACTATATCTTGTGATAGAAATCTTTTTTTAAAGATTTTTTATTGTAATAAAGATCAAAATTAATTATTTTAAGTTTTGATACTTATATTCTTTTTAATGCTTAAAATAATGAGTTGTAATAAATTTTTAGAAATAAATCTTAAATTTTTTGTTTTCAACACAAATTCTCGATGATTCCTCGTTTAAGTTTAATTTAAGAATGTCCGATAGATTTTTGTTTGATATGACATTGTTTTTTTTTAATCTAAATCCAAATATTTTTTATTTGCAAAAACACATAATCTTATGCCGAATATTTTATTTTTTGATTTCCACAGAACTTATTGAGTAATAAACCCGAATTTTTTAATTCGAAAATGAAACAATAATTTGAAGATTCCTTTTCAATTCGATGAAAAAATGTAAAATTATCATATCAATAACATTTATTTATAAATTAAAAAATTTTTTGAATTCTATCTAAGAGTTTTAATTTCCAGAGTGGCCAAAGCAGCACTTTCTTTTAGCATTTGAATAAAATTTTTCAATTACAGTGCTGCTACGATACGTGGTTATGAGGTAAAATTGCATAATTTTTTTTATGTAAAAGCAATAAATAATTATGAAATTTCGTTTATCTTTATTTTTTCACTCAATCACATTAAATTGACCCGTCGGGCTTTCGTATTTTTATTTTTTTTTTAATTCCATAAATAATTAATTAATTTTGAAAAACGAATTGAAGAAAAAATATTAAATATCTTGTTCAATTCAATTTATATTGAAGTTTTTGAGGTTTTTGAACCCAAAATTGGATCAATTTGACCGGCCAGACTTTCTAGTATTAAAATAATATTTTTATTTTTTACTTTTTATTAAATAGTACATATATTTTTTTAAATAAGTTTTTTATTTTTTGATCGGGGCTTCTAATATTAAGAAAAAATTAAACATTAATAACAATTTTGTTTAGTCTTCAACACAAATATTATTATTCTCAAAATAATAAGTATTTTTATTTTTACTACAAAAAATTGTCTTAAACTTATTAGGTTACTTGATAAGTTTTTTCGTCGATTTTTAAATGAAAAAATCTCATTCAAGATTAAATTTTTTAATGCAATATTTCAAATGATGTATAATGTTATATGCTTGCTTTTTAAATTTTTAAAAAACAAACTTATTGAAAATGTATGGCATCTTGAAGTTGATGATCAATTCAAAATATCATTTCAATTCAAAAAGTTTATATTAAGATTTTAAAAAAATCTTTGATTTAATTAAAATAATCTTAATGTAACATGATTAACATGCTATGTAGATTTAAAAAAAGGAAAAATTCAAGTTAAAAGAAGAAAAAATTCGACGGAGACTACCAAATCAATTTGTTTGCTATATAGAGTTAACGCTCTGTTCGCACTTGTCAAAATTGGTTCTCTCGATTCAAAGCTGGCGATTTCCATTGATTGATGACGCGTATTTGGAGAAGTTGCTTGAGGAAGACCAGAGGCGATCGGCCCGACAGCTTGCTAAAGGGATGTTTGTATCAAATGGCACTGTTTGGAATAGATTAAAATCATTAGGGAAGATTCAAAAGGCCGGTAAATGGGTTCCGCACTAACTCGCACAAATCAATATTGCGTAACGATTGAACATTTGTGTTTCTCTCTTAACTAGGCAGAAAAAAAAGAGTTTTTTTATCGAAAATCGTAACTGGAGATCTACTTCGATAACCCGGTCAACAAAAAATAATGGGTCGATTCTGATAAAGCGCCATTATTTACTCCGAAACGCGAAATTCATGGAAAAAGGTAATGCTTTGTATTTGCTGGGATCAGAAAGGTATCATCTATTATGAGCTACTACAACCCATTCAAAGAAAAACGCAGATTATTTTTTTCACAACAATTGATTCGTATGAGCCACGCCTTGGAAGCAAAACGGCCACACAGAGCTAAAGGACAGCGAGATGTGATTCTTTTACATGACAACGCTAAGCCACATGTTGCAAAAACGACTCGGAACACGATAGAGAATCTAGGCTGGGAAGTCTTATCTCAGCCAGCTTATTCACCAGACTTGGCTGCCTCAAATTACCATTTGTTTCAATCCATGCAGCACTTCTTCAGTGAAAAAAGTTACTCAGACTTGGAAGAAATCGAAAAAGACATCAGTCAATATTTCATCTCAAAACCAAACATGTTTTACGAGCAAGGGATCAAAATGCTGCCAGAAAGATGGGAGATGTGTATTTCTAATGAAGGAAATTATTTTAGTGTCTAATGATATTTTATTTTTTAATGAATAAATAAAGTTTCGAAAAAACGAAAAAATTTATTAAACAACCTAATATATTGATTTTTGTTTCTGGTGAACATGTTATTTTTTTTAGGTAATAGCTTTTTAAGTTTGAGGGATCATTAAACTCTAAAATTTAATTTAACTAGGTTAAAACTATTTTATTTGAGTCTTAATTATTTGCAATTGTTAATAAAAAATTATTCACAATATGATCGATTTTTTCTAAAAATTGTTCTTATGTTTGTAATAAAAAATGGAAAATTAGTAGATTTAATTGTTGTCAAAATCTTTGAACAAAAGCTTAAAGTCGTGTATAGTGAGTTTGGCATTGCCAACAGCGGACATGCCAGGTATGTTGGCTGCCGATGCACCACAAACCTTCTGTGCCAATTGCATTTTGTGATGCTGAATTTCCTCAATTCTCTCTTCGATAGTGTTCTCGCACAAAATTCTGTATATAAAGCACTCTTTTCGCTGGCCAACTCGGTAAATTCTGTCCATGGCTTGCTGTTCTAGCGCCGGATTCCAGTGGATATCCATTATAAACATGCGATTTGCACCGACCAGATTTAGACCAACGCCACCAGCAGTCAATGACAACAGCATAATTCTTAGCTTTGTATTGGCTTTTCCATTAAATTCTTCCACTATTTCATTGCGGCGAATTAGATTTACTTGACCAGTTATTTCACAAAACTCAATGTCATTTTTTCTCAGATACACAGCCACTAGAGACAAAACTGAAGTCCATTGAGACACCACAATCAGCTTGTCATCAGGATACTCGCTCAAAAATTTTTCCACCATTTCAATAAGCTTGCCCATTTTTGAGCTGAGATATTCTCTTTTCAAACAATGGGTCATGTCAGCCAATTTGGCATTCGTATCTGTCATTCCGTTTAGAGACATATTTTCCATCAGGTCATTTATGCCTTGGGCTTCCAATTTCATGGATTGAAGTTCGTTTATGTCCAAACATTCGGACAGCAGACTCAAATGACAGCATGCTTGACGCAATCTGAGCAAATAGACAAAGATTTCACTCACTGCCGAGCCGGACATGCTATTTGTCGCTTTTCCAAGCAACCGGTTTTGCTGATTTTGAAGAAAAGATTTGACTTTTTCTTTTGACTCATTGAATATTTTGTCATAAATAGTCTTTTCCTCGGTGTTTAATTTAACTCTGATTATCTCAATGTTCTTGTCGGGCAAATCGACTATTTTTTTGTCAGAACCGTGCAGTTTATCTGCCTTGGTACGACGCAGTATTAAGTAGTCTGATAAAAATGCCATCCATGAGTTAAGTCTAAAAAATTTTTTTTTTTAATTATTTTTAAACTAAATAAATAATAAATAAATAATATAAGTTATAAGAAATTTTTGGTCATCAATCATATTACTTTTTTAAAAGACAATTTTATTTAATTTTAAAAAAAATTCATTTAACTGAGCTATTTTCGAGAAAAATAAAATATTTTTCGTAGGTTGAATAAAAATATTTTGTTTTAAAGACATAATTTTTTTAATAAAAATAAATAATTTAAAAATTTTTATTTTGAATTTTTTTTACTCTAGAACTTAGTTCCTAATTAGTGCATTATTTCTGCAAAAACTTTGTAAAAATTACTTGGTCTTAATTATAAAAAACTAGTAGCAGAAAGAATAATCATTATTATATTTTTATTTGATCCAGTTACAATCAAATTAAAATAATTAAAATAAAGCTTAAGCATGAAGTTCTTATATCTCTTTTTGATTATCTTATCTAAAAAATAAATCAAATCAATAAAAAAAGTGTGGATAAATTTTGAAAAAAACTAATAAATTTATTTCTGGTTAAATTTGCAGAATTTAGAGTAGAATGTTAGAATACAACTTTTTGTACCAAGTTACATACCTGAACCGAGCAAATGCACATAGTTGTGAAATTTGATACCAAAATGAAGAACAAAATATTAAAATTTTCAAAACTCTTTTTCTAAAACTTCAATTATTTTTCTTTATTTTTTTATCAGGTGATATAACTTTTGTTTCGTCATATTTTGGATTTTTATTTTTTGAAATCGAGCTTTTAAATTATAAAAATTAGTTATGAAAAAAAAAATTTATTGATTGAAAGTAAATTTTTTATAATCTGAAACAATGGGTCCTCACAAAAACTAGAAGAGTTGCTTCAAAACTTAGATTGGTAATTTGAGTTTAATCTAATTCAATTTTATTAATATTTTATATTTTATTTTTTTGGGAAATATATAACATGCTAAAATTGTGAATTTTAGAACAAAAAAAATTAAAACCAAAATGGAAAAAAAATTAAAAGCTCTTTTTCTAAAAGCTCAGAGTTGTCTCTGTAAATTGTATCATTCATAGTTGGCATCAGAGTTTGAAGCATTTTGAAATTTCATACAAAACTTCCAATAAAAAAATAAAAAAATTTTATAACTTTTTTTTTAAATGTCAAAATCTTGTTCTGTAAATGAAACAAAGTGAAACAACTTTTGTTTCACCTACTGCAGAAGTTTGCAAAATCTGTGCAAATTAATTGCTTTTTATTTTTAATTCTTTTAAATAGGATGCAATTTTGCATAATTCGAAACAACATTTGTTTCACTTTGTTTCATTTACAGAACAAGATTTTGAAATTTAGAAAAAAAAGATAAAATTTTTTTTATTTTTTTATAGGAAGTTTTGTATGAAATTTCAAAATGCTTCAAACTCTGATGCCAACTATGAATGATACAATTTACAGAGCCAACTCTTAGCTTTCAGAAAAAGAGCTATTAATTTTTTTTCTATTTTGGTTTTAATTTTTTTTGTTCTAAAATTCACAATTTTAGCATGTTATATATTTCCCAAAAAAAATAAAATAAAAAAATTTTAATAAAATTGAATTAGATTAAACTCAAATTACCAATCTAAGTTTTGAAACAACTCTTCTATTTTCTGAAATTACACACGAAGTTTTGTATGAAATTTCAAAATGCCAGAGCTGGTCAAAAGTCAAAGTTATTTTACTGCTGTTTAGCAACAGTTTGTTGTGAAAGATAATAAAAAAAAATGTAATAATTTTAAAAACTCAAAAATTTTAATAAATAATTTGAAAAAAAAACCTTTTTTGTCTTTCAATAGAGCTTGGATTGTTTTTATTGCTGGCTTTTTCATCTGCAAACACATATTTCCATAGACCAATGTCGTCCATGGGCGAAAAATGCAAAAATTTGACCAGCGAATACAAGTCATTCAACGAATTGTGTATTGGTGTACCAGTGATAGCTATTCTGTACTTTGCTCTGAGGGCGCACATGGCCTTGTTGGCTTTGGTCGTGTGGTTCTTAATTCTATGCGCCTCATCCAAAATGATCCTCTTCCATTTGACACTAGTCAACGGGCTGTCCGTACTAGTCAAATTCCCCTCTTTGTCAAACTCTACCTCACGCGACACAATCTCATAGGTGGTAAACACCAGATCGTTGTCATCCAGGTTGTACGCATGACGCTTCCGATTAGCATCATGGTACACATGAATTTTAAAAGTGTCTTTTTCGAACTTGGACTGGATCTCGCCCTGCCACTGATACAACAAGCTGGCCGGCAGAACAATCAGAGTCTTGAGTCTATAGGTGATTTTCTTGGACCTTTTTTTCTTCGCTCTTTTCAGAAGCTCTTTGGTGTTTAGCTCTTCATCATCAGGCTGCTCGTCTTCCTGCTCGAGCTTGGCCATCATTTTAGCCTCGTGCTCATCTTTGACCATCTTTAAATAAGACAAAATGGTCAATGTTTTGCCCAGACCCATGTCATCGGCTAAAATGCCACCATTTGGATAGGACCCCTCGCGCCACTTAAGCCACAGCATTGAAAATTTTTGATGTGGCAAAAGAGATACTTTGAGGCCATTGGGTTTCTGTGACTCGATAAAATTGTCCGCTTCGGGCTTCTCTTCCAGGACCTCAATCATGCGGTCACTGAGAATCTTCAATTTTTCCTCCTGATACAAAGACCTGCTGTCCACATAGCGGTTGGTATTCTTGAGTGGTGCTTCGTATTTGGGAGCTTTTTTTTCCTCGGTTTGTTTGACCATTTCATCCTCCAAGTCTATTATTTGAATCTTTTTTGGCGCGTTCTCTTCCATCTTGGCCTTAATACTTGCTTTAACTTTTTCATAGTTGGGACTCCAGCTACTCAGTGGTTTATCTTGACTTAACCTAGAAGTTTTGTCAAATATGCTGTAGCTTTTGACGGGAGTTTTTGCCGGGTTTATGTACTGGGTGGATGATGCTATGTCGTTTGTTTCAGTGTCCGACAGCTCAATAATGTCCAGCGATTCATTTTGGTTAGCCTTGCCAAAATGGGTTATGTTCGACTTAACATTGTCAAAACTGTCATTGAACATTGTGTCATTAGTCTCTTTTGAAACTAAAGAAAACAAAAATTTCTTCTAATTTACTTTATTAAATTAAATTAAAATTAAAAAAAAATTACTAATTTTCTGAGTGTTAGATGTCTTTGGTTCGAATTCAAAAGAATCATCGCTTTGGATGATATTTTTGGTGTTTTTCCTCACCGGAATAATTTCCTCATCATCCGATTGAATTTTTTTTGCCACTGATTCGGCTATGACTTCTTGGCTGTTTTCTTCATCTGTGCTGGCATTTTTGTCCCGGTAAGAATGCAAATTGGTCGTGTGGTTGGGTTCTGATTGTTCTTCGTCGGTTTCTTCGACTGTATTGACAGAACTCTTTTCGGTACCGGAATGAGAGCTTTCGGTATCCTGCTCAAAGCTATCTTCGATTATCAAATTTTTTTTTGAGCTTTTGATACTGTTTGAATTGTTCGACAGGTCTGTCATTGGACTTTGGGAAATATTTTTTGGTCGATTTTTGCTGAAGCTATTTTCTTTGTCATCTTCCATTGAATCTTCTATAAAAATTGATTCTACATCCAAGCGATTCATTGTTTAATTAGTCTAGTTTAAAATTTTTTTGTGCAGGATTTTAAATTCTAATTTTTAGAGCTCTTATGCTTTTTGTATGCAAATCAAAAATTAAAATTTTGATTTAAACATAATTTGTGAACTTAAAAAATTAATTTTTTTTATCTATTTATTAAAAATAATTAGAAGAAATAAAATTCTAAGTTTTGAATTTGATATTGATACAAAATCCATATTATTTTGTGCATAAGAGAAATTTAAAACTTAATCTTTGAAATTATGTCAGACTGGTGATTAAATCAAATAAAGATTTTTCAAACAAAATTCAAATAGATGCAGATCTTAAAAATTTTAATACTTATAAAATATTAAACTGATCAATAAATTTTTTGTCTTATAAACGTATCTTAAAAGAACCAGGTATATCTGCTATTGATTAATTATTTTTCTTTAGGATAAAATCAAAGTTGTTTTAAGTCCAAAATTAAAGTCCAATGCCGGACTTTTTCATTGTTTATTTCCAAAAGTCCAACACTTGCTAGGCCGCCATAATAACTACCTGAAGCGACAAAAATATCATTTTATTGCAACAATAACTACCTGGAACGGCAGAAATTTAAATAAAATAAGTAAAAAAAATTGGTTCGTGAAAATTTAAAATTTATTAATAAAATGAATGTTTAATAATTAGATGTTAAAAAGTATTTTTTGATTATAATTTTGGTTAATTACAGTTGCTTATCATGTGTGATGATCGGAGCCAAATGACCGTTTTGCCGTTCCAGGTAGTTATTGTGGCGGCCTTGTTAGTGTCAAAGTCCGGACTTGGACTTTTAAACAACTCTGGGTAAAATTCTGAATGGAGATTTGTGTTATTTTTAATTTGATGATGTTAGTTTGAAAATATTTGGTCGTATCCAAAGAAAATAATTTATAAATAATAAATTGTTAGTACGTTTCTTAATTTTTTTAGTAAGGTATTTATAGATTTTTAGAAACTTTTTTAAAAAAATTACTTTTTCTACTTTTACTTTTTTTTTATTTTTTTCTGAATTTTACTTAAAATAGCAAGTTTTCGTCAAAAAATGTAAAAAATTAAATTAAATTGAATTTTATTGGAAAAAAGATGGATCTAAAGCTTTAAAAAAATCTCAACTTTTAAGGGTATTAGTATTTGTTCAAAAAGTTTAAAAAAACTTCTCTTTAACAAAAGTGTTTTTACCAGCCACCATACAAATTGATCTCTTTTTTCATTTCATATTTTATAATAAATTTATAAAATAATGCACAAAAAAGCTAGCTTTTAAATTGTATATTTAAGTCTATAAAGAAAAAAGTAGATTTAAGGAACAACAAAAATTGTAACTAATATGTAATTTTTTCTAAATTAGTATGTATGTGTGCTATACTCGTTTTTTAAGTTATTATACAAAAAATTGAGCTTCAAACAGTGTACAAAAATATTGTCAGATTTTGTATCGAATTTGATCCAAAATTAGCAATTATGTTATAAAGCTTAAGAGTTGTTGAATTTTTTTCATTTCGGTTCTGTATTTTGTTTAAAAATTGAAAATTTTGGCATTCTAATAATATTTAAATATCCCAAAAAAATTAAATATAAATCATCCTTAAATTCATAATACTGAAATTAATTTAAGGTTGAGTTGAATTTTATTTTGAAATTTAATTTAACTAATAAAAAGGAAACATTTTTGTTCAATTATTATTTCTCTTAATTCAGATATAGAAAAAGTCAAAGGTATGTTATGTTTTGTAAAAAAAGCTTGTCAAAAATGGCTTTATCTGCAAAATAAATTATATATCCCTATTCAACTGCTATCTAAAACTTTTTTCCTTAAGTATCTATTAAAAAAAAATTATGACTTTTTTCTAGATTTGAATTTTGACCAACTCTGGTAGTAAACTTGTATTTTGATTTTTTTAATTCATTTCATGTTTATTTATTTTTAAAAGTCATATTTTTTCTGGAAAAATTGACATTTTTATTAGGAAATCTAAAAAATAAAATAATTTTGCCATAAAGCAAATATGATTACAAAAAGCAGCCTTTTATTTAAGGTATAATTCTTTATGATTTTTTTTCTTTAATCAATTGAAAAATTTTTCATTTTTGTATTGGAAGTTTTGTATGAAATTTCACAATGGCAATTATGAACATGGAGCAAGGTTTTGGTCTTTTTTCAAGATGAAAAAATGAAAAAATATTTGCTTAAAAAAGAATTTTGTCTTAAAATCTTTTTCTGCTTGATATGGGGCATTGTGAAATTACATACAATGCTTCCAATACAAAAATAAAAAAAATTTTATTAATTTTGTTCTAAATGTCAAAAACTAGTTCTGCAAATGTAACAAAGTGTAACAACTTTTGTTTCACCTACTACAGAAGTTTGCAAAATCTGTGGAAATTTATTTTTCACATAGATTTTGCAGACTTTCACAGAAAATGAAAAGATTTAAATGTCACTTTTTTAAATAGTTTATAAAAAAAGGACAAACAAAGCTGATCAATTTTTTGATTTTCTTTCATTTCCTGAGCTCAAATTTTACTAATTTTATATTAAAAATCAAAAAAATCACATGCATATTTTTTTAATTCAGTTTTGATAAACTAAAATGATATTGAATTGAATTTTTATTTACAAAAAAACATCTAAAATCACATGTTTTATTAATAAAAGTGAAATTTATTGTTCAAAGTCTAAAATTTAAAATTAAAAAAAACTTAATTTTCTAGCTCGAAATTTTAAGCTTTGATAAACAAAAATTTTGTAATTGAGTTTCGATTTTTTCAAGCCATTTTTTAAAATTTCAACTTAAAGTAAATTTTTTTTTCAAGCATATTCGATAAATGATTATTTTTATCTCATAACAAGAAATGACTGCATATTCATAGCATTTTTTTAAAGTGTATCGTTCTTAAATTAAACTCTAATAATTTTAAATTAAACAGTACTTTAATGAACAAAAACTTAAATCAAAAACTCAAACTTAAATGCTCGAGCTCATATTCATCAAAAAACTACGGTTTAACCATAATAGACCATGCTCATTTTGTCAGAAAAGTATTATCAAAGATTATGGCAATTGAATTATCTTGAGGCTTTTCTTAATCTCAAAATCTCAAAAATTTTTCTTAATCTACATTATTACAACAAGGTTTTTATTTTTCAGACTTCCGCTGTGGGTGTAACAAAAGTTGTTTCACTAAATAGTTATAAGATTTTTCTATTTTTGTTTTGGAAGATTTGTATAAAATTTCACAATGCCCAAGTTAAAATGATTTAAAATATTTATTTTAAAATAAATTAAAATAAAAAACCTTGTTTTAATATTGCAGCTTAAGAAAAATTTTTAAGATTTTTGAAAATTAAAAACCCATTTAATAAAACAGAAAATCAGTAATAGTTAAATGTAAGCCATCGATAATTCAGCTGTCATAATCTTTGATAATACTTTTCTGACAAAATGGTCAATTATGGTTAAACTGTAGTTTTTTGATGAATATGAGGTCGACCATTGTTATGCGAAATTTTCATGATTTTGGTAAATTTAAAAATTTTAAAACATTAAATTTTTTTATTTAAAAGTTATTATTTAGCACAATTAAAAAATTTAAATCTATTAAAGTCCAATTAAAAGGAATATTTTAAAGTTTTATATATGAAAATAAACTTGACATAACATGTCAAGCAATTGCTAAAGAAAAAAATATTTTTTCTATATTATTAAAATAAAAAAATACATATTTATTTTGATCTTTTGATCTTGATCTCAAACTTCAATTTTCTGACCTTCAAATCTCTGACAAATTTCTGACATTCAATCAGCTTTCAACATAATAAATGTTGTTTAAAGAATTTACTTTAGGAACTAAATGCACCAATACGGCACCTGTTGTTTTAATGAACACTCATTTCATCGATGTAGGCTTTCATTAATTACGCTTAACAGCAGTTTGGAGACTTTGGCATACTGCTCTCCAGCTGAAATTAGACAATTATTCTGTGATATTACCATGACTCAACCCCTGAAGCTAAATCCCAAAATCGCCATTTTTGGCTCCCTGGATGTTCAAAATTTTTTCTACAAATTTCCGCCTTTTTTCTTTTGACTTTCAGTTAATTCATGGAGGACCCAACGAGAAGACAGTTTACCTTAATTTAGATGCTCATTGGGAGAGTGAAGTTGAGAGCAATTATCATTAATAACTTTTTCAAAATGAATATTGAAATAAAAATTTTTTTTTTAACAATAATTAACAAATTTTATTAAAATTTAAAATATTCTATAATTTCGTTAAGTTATCATATTTTAATCGGATTTGATACAATTTTAAAAAAATTGCTCTGCTCCAGATAAAAATTGCTCCCAAATTCACTCTACCTGCTCATTCAAAATTCTCTAATTTGTGCCTGGTTAAAATACAACTTCTTATCTACTCTTTATTCCAATTTTCAATTTTTTTTAAATGATGATTATGATTTTAAAAAATTTCGAAAATTTTCCCAAACAGAACGTCAAAGCTTTTGTAAACCCCTTAGTAAATACACATATAAAATAACTATTTATTAAAGTCAAATTTTCAATTTTAAATTAATCATGACAAAAATAATTTATTCAATTAATTAAATAATAAAAGTACAGATTTAATAGAAGAACAATTTTACAATCGATGGCTGAATACAAAAAAAATCGTCAATTCTCGACTTGTTTAATCTTTTTTTTTGTTCAAGCTATCTTGGTAGTTTGGCGGTGCTTCATCCTTTTTAAATAAAATTTTTAAAAATATAATTATTTTTCTAAATGAGCAAAATACTAACCGGATATGGAGCTGAAGCAACATAAGCTTTGCTGGGATCTTTAGGATCAACAAAGCCATTTGATGCATTTTGACCAGAAAATTTATAAGATTGATTTTGCTCAAAAATACCACTGTACGGCGGTGGAGCATCGTACATATACACAGAGTCAGCATTTGGTCTTTCAGGAAATCGATCCATAGGTACCCATCCGTACGAGTTCGGATTCAAAGATGAATATGCTGGAGGTGGTGCAGGATAAATGTTTGGATTAAAGGAATGATTAATGACAAATTGCTGTGCAGCTCTTGCCTGACTGGCCAAACGACCAGCATTCATTAGACACTGACCGAACTCAATAGCTCCACCGTTGTTGAACCATATTTTAAATTTTGACACACCGTTCCATTTGCCGCCTTGTTCAGCCCGAACCTGGCCCTTGATGTAATTGGCACCGAACACCGGTTGCTCAATGTCAAGGTCTCTCAATGTCATAAACGGCATCGAAAACGACTGAAACAGGTCATTTTGATTCTTGTTGACAAAAACCATTCGGTGACTAGTCAAGTAAATTCGGCCTTTTTTCTTTCCACGCATTATTGGTACCTCATTGTCGGGCTCAAATGACACCTCGACTCCATCGTAATAGATCAAAATTCTTTGTACATAAGTTAGATAAATAATAAGTTGGTTGTCAGACTTACATTTCTCCATTGTAGAGTAGAACACCATTGGTGCCGTAGTGGGAGTTATTCAAGGACATTTTTATCTGGAAATTTCTTTCTTTTTACTAAAAAAAGAAAAACAAATAGCTTAATTTTATGCTTAAAATAATAATATTTTTGAAATAATTTTGAAATTTTTATTATTTTTATCATATTTATATATGAATACAAAGTTTAATTCTGGCATGTAATTTCAAAATTAAGGTGATTAGATAACATGATTAACGCTTAGTCATTTAGTTTTGTTATAATTTTATTTTTTGAACAGTTGGTTCATCAAATTTCTTGGTAAATTGATGAAAACCATTCATGCCTTAATTAAGTGAACAATTTTTCTCTTTGGATCATATAATCACTTCGATGATGGCAGAAAAAAAGATAAAATTGATAAAAAAGCTTACTAAAAAAACTTATTTATTGAGGAATTGAATTATTTGTGAAAATTGGAAAATTTATAACTAATTTCATTTATATTATTCTTAAATTTAAATAAAACAGTCTAAATTTAATTTGATTTTAATTGATGAATTCGGTACACAATTATTAGAAAATTTTTTTTTTATCAAAAATAGAATTTTTAAAGGGTTTTTAAAAAATTATAAAAAAATTATAATTTTCATTTTGATCTTTTTTTATATTTATTGTTTTAACAAAAAATAGTCTTAATTGAAAAAAACTCAACCAACTATCATAGGCATCGCTACTAACTTTATATTAATATTTTTATTTCATTTAAGCATTTAGTAGAAACAAAGCTTGGTTTGTTTTAAGTTTTTTTGAATATTTAATGGTTTTTAAATTAATTAAAAAAAAATAATAAAAAAAACAATATGTTTTTTTTTTATTAATTTAAAAATTAAAAAATTAATTAAAAAATTAAAAATAAAAGCTTGTTTTAAAAATTTTTGTTAAAATGTTAATTAAACATTAATTTTTAAAATTTTTATTTATTTTATTTTATTTTTATTTTAAATTCAACACATACTTCTAATTGTTCTTTGATGATTAAAGAATAATTATAAAAAAATGTGTTTTTTATTAATTAAAAAAATAAAAATTTAATATTTTATTAAAAAAAGCTAATTTAAAATTTTTTTTTTTAATTTTAATTAACTAAATTTATTTCATATGAGGAAGGAAATCAAGCTAGGAAATTAAATTTTTTTAAGTCATTGAATATAAATTTTTCATTTCAATGGACTATTATTATCATTTATTTCAATGAACGCCTTAAAGACTATGTAAAAAAAATAAAAAGTAAAAAAAAGACAAAAAAAATGGTTTGAGGAATAAATGAGATATTTTCAGAACTAACCGGTGAATGTGACGTTTAAAATTGTAATTTCAAAACATGATGCCGAAAATTTTTAATTTAATTAAAAAAATTAATAGATAATTTTAGTGAACAGTCCAACCATTAAGAATGTTTTGTTTTAGAAATTCTAATTAAATTTATAAATTAATTTCTGATAGCACAATTTTATTTTTTTTTATCAAGAAATTACTGAATTTAGATTTTAAATTTATTTTACTATAAATTCGGAAAAAAAAAGTGTCATAGCAATAAAGTATAGTAGTGGTAGTAATTTCGACTGTAGCCGACAGTATATTTAAAATAATTATTCAATAAAGAATTGTTTTCATCTAATAAAAAATAATCTGTAGAGATAAACTAAATTCTGTTTTGGATTTTAAGAAAACCAATCTAAAAATGCAACTAATTTTAGTCAATGAATCTGAATTAATGAGAAAAAAATGATGGTTTATAAAACAGTTGAATCTCTTGAATAGAACTAGAAAAAATGAAAAGATTATATTTATTTATTTTTATTTATTGGTTTATCTGTACCGAGCAAATGCTCCTTCAGAATCAAAATAAAAATATAAAAAAAAAAAATTAATTAAAATAAAGTTAGATAAATTAAAAAAAAATTATTTAAATTTTAAATTTTAGTTTAAAATTACTTGGCATGACCATTTTATATGCAACTATAATTACTTATAATTTGTTTGAATGAATTTCGTCTCATTAAAATAAAAGATAAAAATTTTTAATTAATTTAATCAAATTAGAGCGCAATTTCATAGATTACTTTAACAATATTAAACAAAATTTTTTTTAATGGCATCTGTGATAAATAGACCGCAGGCTGAAGGTGTTCTTTGCATTCATTTAAAACGCTTATTTAATTTTCGTACTTCGTTCAAAATTTACAGCCTAAAACACTTCAAAGTAAGAATAAGCTACAAAAATCAAATAAAAGAATCAAAGATCATTGCTTTGTCAAAAAATCAGCAAAACAAAAATCAATTGATTGATGAGTTAAAATTATTTAGCATTAAAATTGTCCAAGACGATGCCAATGATTTGATCCACTTTGAATTAATTCAAATTGTTAATGAGTCCGAGGCAATAAAATCAAATTTCAATCTGAATATAGTCGATTTGATCAGATCTAATCTAGTTTTTACTGATAATGTATCAGAATTTATACGAACAAAGCCAAAAAATACAGTTAGCTTAGGTGAGCCTAGTGCCATTTGTTCCATTGAGTTTGATTCCTGTTTTCTGTATGGTCTGTTCGGATTTGGTCTCTCAAATAGAGTTATTTTTGAATCGGAGCAAAATCAGACTCAGTCATCTAAATATCTGGCGTATTCTCTTTTTAAAATTGTTGATAAAGAATCGGACAGTGGTCCTAGCTGGTTGAAGTCCGAAGCCAATTTTTCTACAAATAGTCCAGATTTGGATGATAAAACTAAAGAATTTCCTGTGCTGAAAAAAATCTTGGAGAAACGATCTAATTTTTTAATTTATAAATCTGAAATGAAACAATTTAGCAACAGAATTGACAGGCTTAAATATTTGAAAAATTTGGTTTGTGATCAATATAAACTAGATAATTAAATTAAAAGTAATAAAAGTTGTAAATTTTTTTATTTTTTTCTGTACAAAGCTGATGCTCTTTCAGAATAAAAATATAAAAAATTTAAATAAAGTTAAATAAGATAAAGTAAAAAAAAATATTTTTAATTTCGAAGTTAATCAACAAGCTAATGCCACTTTCTGTAGGCTTGTAAACGCTTCATTTATTCATATTGAGTATAAAAATATCAATAAAAATTTAAAAATTTTTTTTTAAATTTTTTTTCATAAAAAATGATTTATCTTTTCTTTTGATTTAAAAATATTTTTTAGTGATAAAAATTTGGCACTTAGTTGTTTTTATTTTAATTAAATAAGAGTTTATGGCCTGATTTTTTTGGTAAACATAAATTTATCACATTTGACATTTGAAAAAATTAAGCAAAATAATCTATAAGAATTAGATTTATGTTATTGAAAATTGATAGTTTAAATGTTGAGTTTTTTAAAGTAAAATATAGGTAAATTGTTAAAAAACAAAAATTTTAAAAAGAAAGTAATCATTCTTTGAAATATGCTATATTGAAACGAATACAGGTCCATAATTTTCAAAAATTAGTTTTTTCAATTAAGTTATTTGCTTTAAACTTAGCTTTGTGATCAATAGATTAAAATTTGAACTTGTTCTATCTTAGCATTAAATATTCAACAATATTAATATGATTTTTTAAAATAATGAGATATATTTTAATAATTGAACAAAAATAGTGTAAATCGGTTCTTAAATGACTTGAACACTTACCTGTTGATTAACTCTGATTTTTTTTAAAGATAACAAATAAGAGAATGTAAAAGAATTAAGTATTTATTTGGGTGATGAAAAATGGAACATAAATCATGAATCTCTTAAACAGTGGTGATTTAATACGAGAGTTTTACTAAATTTTACGTTAATTTACGCTAATTCTCGTGAAATGCTTTATAATCGCAAAAGAGTTAACTAATTTTAGGCAATGTGAAAATTTAGTACAAAAATTACAGTACAAAACGTAAAAAGTTTATAATTTTTTTTCTAATCATGCAAAAATGGTTCTGGAAAGAGTACAATATTGTACAAATTTGTACAAACGAGTTCCAAGCTCTGCAAAAACTCTGCAACTTTTTGTAAAATGCAAACCATCAAAAAATATTTGATTAAACTATGCAATAAATAAAATTATTAGGCAAAGTTTTCTTTCAATTTAAAAAATGATTTTTTTAAATTTTTTAGAGTACTTCGCAGACTTATATTACTGCATTAAACTTTAAAAGCATATTATAAAGAATTTTGGAGTATTTTTTAGAGCATATATATGTTTTTTTTAAGCATATTTTTACTGTCTCTTGAAAAATTTAGAAAATATGGTTTATATTTAGAAAATTTTATTTTTCAATTCGTTTTTTCTTATTCAATATTTCAAAAAAATAATTAAATGTTCTTAATTATATGTTTTATTTGATTTTAATAAGCTCTATATGTTTAAAATTATTTCTATTCTTATTGAGACAAAATATGCTCCGCAGTTTCTAGTTATCACTCAGATTTAATTAGAATTCAAACCTTTTAAAAAAAGTTTCAAAAAATCCTTGAGTTCCTTAAAAAAAAAAATCAAAAAATTCTATTAGAATGCTAATGAACAAACAAAACTTCAGACAAAATAAAAGCAAAACTTAGGGTATCTTGTAAATAGTTTTAAATTTTCATATTTTTCTATTTTCAAATATTTTTTGGGAAATATTTTGGAAAATTTTTAAAATAAGTTATTTATGAAAATCCAAGATAAAAATTTTCTGAAATATTGCACAAAACATATTAGAAAATTAAAATATATGTAAATGTAAAAAGGTAAAATTATTTACACTGTGCCAAACTTGGACCAAAATCGAATATTTTATAAGAAAAAACGAAAAAAATAAAAACATTTTTTCTTTTTTTCATCTAAATTATTCTATTCATTATATTTCAAATGAAAGCATGTGATTTGAAGCTAATTTTTGTTTAATTAAATTTTTTTTACACACCATTCATCACCTAAGAAGTGTTTTTTGAAATAAATCATAAAATTTAGACAATTTTTTTATTTAATTTAAAATAATTTTCGTAAAATAAAATAATCTAAAGCAATCGTTTAGGTTCAATTTTACAAACAATGATCAATATGTCATCTCGCTGTGTGTGAACATAAGCTACAAAGAAAATTAAAAATATTTTTTATATATCTAAGCTTAAGAAAAAAATTACATTTCATCGCCTTGGATAAAAGTTCGTCTGCCATGCCCTGCAAGTCCTTGGAAAAAAATCATAAAAATTTTCTTGAAAAAAGAAACAAAGCAAGCTCACTCTCTCGTCAAAGCTATTGACAATACTCTCAATCACATTATCTGACACCACATCATACAAACCGTCAGATGACAAAATAATAATATCATTTTTTTGAACCGGAAATTCTCTTTGATCGGAATCTTGCAGAATTTCTCTTAAAAAAAATAAAAATAAGATTCAATAAAATAATTTCTCTTTTTTAAAAAATTGAAAATGTTTAATAAAGTAATTTATATTTAGAAAAATCATTACTCTTCTGTCACAAAACTAATGCCACTATAACTGGATGAATCGCTTACATAAAGCTGCTTGGGACTACTTCCAGCCATTGTTGCCTCTGACTTGTGGACAATAGATCCATTTCTGAAAAGCCTAAAGCCAGAATCTCCAATATTCAATGCATGCATCAGATTGGTATTTTTATTCAAAGCCAAGAGACAAAGCGTGCCACTGCCGTCAATGCGCTTGGACTCAAGTGTATGAATGGACTTGCAGGCCAATTTGGCCATTTGATTCGGTCGGATATCTTCATTTTTTAATATCTCGACCGAATAGCTTAGTAAACTGCGCGAAAAAACCTGAGGGTCTATGCCAATGTTGCGATTACCACCGGCACCATCAGCAAGACCAATCACTATACAATTGGAATTCTCAGCTATCATTCCAGAATCATCGCCAAAATCACCTAGTAAAATTTTTTATTTTAGAATACAAAATTTTTTGTCCACAATCTACCAGCTTGAATGCTCCGGTTCATCTGAGGTATGCTGCTTCCTTTGGTGAATTTGGATAGACCATTGACTGCAAAGCGAACGCAAAAATTGTTCTGAGACACGGCTTGGTTGTTAAACGGGTGAAAAACAGTGTTGGGAAAATGGTTCCGACAATAATGTTGTCTTGTGTGCAGGTTGTTTGCATTTTTGCCCAAGTAACTATTTGCCAGTGTTCTGATCAACGCGTCGCACTTACTCTCCATTTCGGACATGATGTTCAACTTTAAATTTAATTTTTAGTAGAGTGAATTTTGTTTTAATTGAAAAACTATGACAAACTAGCAAGCGAAACGCTTCACCTTGTCATAAATAAAAAAATATCCTTAAATTAGATTTTTATTGATATTAAATTAGAAAAAAATTTCAAGCTTGGCTAATAAAAAAATTTAAATGAGCTATTTTGAGTGTCAAAAAAATTTAGTCTGAAAATGGCTTGGGGTCTATGCTTTAAGGAAAATTTTACGCTTTGGTAATTAAATAGAAAACCCATTGAGTTTTAATTTATGTAAATTTCTATTCTTCTTTTATTAGTTTAATATTTTTGACATTGCCAAATTATCTTATATGCGGATAGATATTTAGATGGTAGATCATCAAATGTATAAGGCCACTTTATTAAGATAAAATAAAAATATTTTTTTATATATTTCAGTGTGTTCAAAAAAGACATTAGTCTTCCATACAAAGGAAGACCTCTATGGTAGCTGCATTTCACGTTAGCAATAGGTGGCACGAAAAATTTAAAGTGCGAGAACCAAACTAAATCATCAATAACAAAAATAAAAAATTAGATTACACCAGAGTTGTTTTTAAGTCACAAGTCTTAAGTCAAGACAAGTCAAGTCAAGTCAATGACATAAATTTTTTTTTTTTTTTAAGTCATAACTTTGACTTATATTTTTGTGACTTAAATGAAAAATTTTGAAAGTGAAAAATTGGCTTTTATTCTTAGACTTTAAAAAAAAAAAATTTTGAGTCATTGACTTGACTTAAAAAAAAAAAAATTTAAGTCAAGTCATAGCTTTAACTTAAATTTTTGTGACTTAGACTTAAAACTGTGACTTAAAACCAAGTCTGGATTACACTAATTAAGCTAGCCAAAATTGTCATAAAGTATTAATTTAATTTAAATGTTAAAATTAACTCATTAAATGGATCAAGGATTTGAACCTTTTCACAAATCGTATTTGTTTTTGAATTGGTTGACCGACAGAGCGCCAACTACCGTGCCAGGGAGACTATTCCATTCGTTGATGACGCGGTTTGTAAAGAAGTTCTCACGCTGAGTGCAATTTGTGGAGCTTTGTCAGGAAAGCCGCCCCTTGTGTCCTCTGATACCCTGGGCTGGTCCGGATTGTGAAAGAGAGCTGCAATACGAGTGTGGTCGGACCCAGTCTACACTGTTAAAGCCGTTCCTCATTTTAAATAACTGAATCATGTCGCCTCTGGACCTGCGTTCTTTTAGAGGACTCAACCCCAACACGGAAAGACGATCAATAAAGTTCCAATTGCAAATTCTTGGCACAAGTTTGTTGGCGCGTCTTTGTACTTTCTTTAGGATGTTGCTATCTTTTGCAGTGTGGGAGACCATACTACTGCAGCATATTCAAGATGAGGTCTAACATAAGCACAGTAGAGTGTTTTAAGCGTGTCTACGGTCCAGTATCTAAACGTTCTTTTCAGCTGCCCTAGAATTGCGTATGCTTTGTTGGCCTGTAATTTGATGTGAGCAGAGAACTTCAGATTACGAGAGAAAGTTACTCCGAGGTCCTTTTCAATCTCTACGAATTTAAGAATACTTTTAGCACCTGGTTCACCCATAAATAGCTCCACATTTTCATGTAGACTTTTACCAGACCTGCTAAACTTCATACCTTTGCATTTATTAACATTGAAGAGAAAACGCCAAGTGTTAGACCACTCAGTTAGTGAATCGAGGTCTTGTTGTAATACTGTGAGATCGTTATTGCTGCGAATCGTGGCAATTAGTTTGCTGTCATCGGCGAATAGCTTAACTATCTGGTTAAATGTTTTATTAATATCAATAAGATCACAGCAAGATAAAGATTATTAAAATTTTGGAAATTTCAAAAAAGTTAAATATCAAATGATTCAATCATTTAAATTATATACTAAGAGTTCTTTTTTTTTTAGATTAATGTAAACAATTAATAAAAAATGACAACACTCGACGCCTTTTTTTTGAAAAACAAATTACTCAAAATTTTTTTTACAGTTTTGTTACAACAGTTTCCAATTTGGCTAAATAAATATATAAATTCAAAAAATTTAATCGACTATCAACTCATTTTATCTATCATAAATAAATTGAATTAAAAGAATCAACTTATAAAGAATCAAAATTAATCTTAGCATATATCTCTGTAAAAATTTGTTTTAAAATATTTTAGTTAATTTACAAATATTAAAAAAGACAAAAACAATTTATTATAAAGCAAGATTATTGTTAAGAAATTAATGCATTAGCTCAAATATTTTTTAAAATAAAAAACTAAAGTTTGCATACATTTAATTGAGTACAAATATTAATTCTCCTTATGTAGTTAGCAAAAAATGAATGGAATACCAGACCCGATTAAAAAAGCGCAGACAAAGGAAGAGTTTTTTTTTAATGGAAAAAAACAAAAACCAGATAGTGCTAAATCTAAAAATGATCAATCTTTGGTAAATTTTAAATAGTAAAATACGATTTAAAATTAAAATTAAAATTTAGAAAAAAAATCAAAAAAAACCTGATAATGAAACTGAAAGCAAAAAAGATACCATTTCTTTAAAACAGGCTAAATTCGATGTTTATAATTTTGGCATCAAAGGTCTTAGCAAAGAAGAACAAGATAATGCTAAAATGCAGCTGGCAATAAAGCTTGGGGCCAAAGTTAGAATTTTAAATTCTTTTCTCTCTTTTTTTACTATAATGTGAATTTTATTTAGCCCTTAAAAAGGAATTGCATCAATTATAAAGAATTAATAAAAAACAAAAATGAGGAAAAAAAAATTAACAAAGAACTTAGTGAACAACATCGAACTTTTGATGCCAAAGTTCTTTTAACCAAAAAAGATTTATTCAATAAGAAAAGGACCAATTTAAACAGTCAACGAAAAGCCAAAATTAACAGAGGACATGTGGGAAATATCAAAGGACACATTGGTTCATTTTCGAATGGAATTCTAAAAATAAAAAAACATGATTTAAAAAATAATTTATCATTAAAATAAATTTTTTTCTTAAAATATTTATTTTAATTGCTAGAATTGGATTTAAAGATCTAAAAAAAATACATGTTTAAATAACTAATAAAAGAATAAATTGTTTTTAATATTAAGGACATGAATAACTTTGATGGTCAACTTGAGTTATATCCTGAAATTTGTATAGATAATTTTTCGTCAAACGTTCTTTTTAATCCCAGAATTCGATGCTTTATACTCACTCATTTTCATGATGATCACATGAAAAATCTGGAAGACTTCAACTTTTATAGAATTCTTAGAGAAAATTCACTAAAAGTGAAATTTTTTTGTTCAGCAGTCACAAAAGATTTTATAGAAACCTGTGATAAATATAGTCATTTAGTTGGATGCTGTAATGTGGTTTCACCAGATACTCCATTTATCGTTAACATTTCTGATAAAATAACAGTTACAGTTACATTTTCAGGAAGCGGTAGATAATAAATAATTTAAAAAAATTAATAAAAAAAATTAATTTTAGGCCATTGTCCGGGATCAGTGATGGCATTTATTGAAGGTCCAAGGGGAAATGTATTATTTACAGGTGATTTTAGATTGCCTTCAAAATCAACTTCAAAATTGCCAATATTTAATCAAACAATGGATGAATCAAACACAAAACAATTAAAAAATGTGGATAATTTGTACATTGACATGACATTTTTTAAGCCGTCTTATCCCAGATTGCCCAATCGAGAAGAAAGCGTTCAAGTCTTACTTCAGTTTTTGGATGATTTTTTAGAAAAAGATAAAAAAACAGGCTTTGAAAATTTAGTTTATTTAAAAACCAGTGCAAGAATAGGCTACGAATTTGTTTTCCAGGAAATAAACCGATACACAGGATTCAAAATTCATGTAAATAATTTAATCTACCGTCTA
Source organism: Brachionus paranguensis (assembly GCA_016802215.1). Taxonomy (NCBI): domain Eukaryota; kingdom Metazoa; phylum Rotifera; class Eurotatoria; order Ploima; family Brachionidae; genus Brachionus; species Brachionus paranguensis. Next base: position 839,489 of record JAESIX010000022.1, on the reverse strand, counting down.
TACGAAAAAATTCCATCAATTCAAAATTTGTTCACAATTGATCCATACGCTACTCCAATTCATTGTTGTATTTATGACAATAGCAGGAAAAAATGTGAAAATGGTAATTCTCTATTTAAATTTGAGAGCAAATGTGATCCAAAAAAACCAGAGAGCAGCAAAAAAACCTTAATTCCCTGCATCCTTGATGAAAACAAAATGGATGCGTCCAAAATATCTCCGGGAATAAATGCAGTCAAAATTATTCTATCTGCAATGTATTTTACAGATAATCCTGGTATAAACAAAATATTTATTGAATTTAAACCTAATAAAAATGATAGGCATTTTTCAAATTACCTGTATTACAAAAAAATTTACCGATTGTGCTATTCGTTTCATTCTTCGATGGAAGAAATTGTAAATTTTGTTAACACTCTAAGGCCGAACAAAATCCACTCTATTGCCTTGCCAGAATCAACTTCTGAAACTTTGATTAGAAAATACTTTTATGATAACAACAACAAATTTGTTGAATTTCATCTGTCAAATGGAAAAAAAAGAGTTTTTAGTGAGAAAGAGTCGGAAAAAAAAATTTATCACAAAAAAGAAATTTTGGATGATCTGATGGTCAAAAAGAGAAATTTATTAAATAATTGCCAGACAAAATTGTTCGAGCACTATTCAAGTAGTGAAGAGAGCGATGGCAGTGAAAATGAATGCTTGAAATTTAATGACTCAGAACAAAAATTGATAAGAAAAAAATCTCGAACATTTTCCTGATTGATTTGATTGCTACTTCAGTTTGTTTCGCTCAAAAAATTTTAGTAATTTTATGCTTTAATAATTTTCTTGAAATCTGTAAAAATTTTATTCAGCTCAAGTAACAATAAAAGACTTATTAAATAATTTTAATTTTTATAAATGGACAATTTGATAATTTGTAAAATATGTAAAATAAAATATAATGTAAAAAATGTTAAATTGATCAAACATATTGGTTTTTTCTATCTAATTTTTATTCGAACTAAGTTCATTTGTCATACATTAATCATAAAAAATTATAAAAAAAAATTTTTTTTTATATAAAATAAAAAAAATCAAAATAAAAGATAAATATTTTTAAATCAATTACATTTTATCTATCTTATTTTTTTTTCAACTTGACAATTAAATAAATAAAATCTCTTTGTATATTTTTAAATTTTATTTAAATTTTGTTTATCATGACCGAGTCTGCCGTAATTTATGAAATAAATAGATGATTCTTTTTTCGTTTTTTATAAATAAAGGGGTTCAAATTTAAGATTTTCGAGCCAAAAAAGCTGGAACTTTTTTTATGGAAAAGGTTAGGCTCGAACTTTAGAACTACTAGAAAAATTGAACACAGATGTTTTTAATTTTTTTAAGATTTCAAACAATTTTTCATTCAAAATTCGAATTTAAATTAGACTTTCATTTGTTCTTATTTGAACGTATTTAATCATATCTTTGGAATAATTTTAAAATTTTTGTCTTAACAACCTGGAGAATGATGAAGATTTTCCAGCAATACTAATTGTATCTGGATAACATTTTTTTTACTTGCAAAAATCAAACATTAAGTCAAAAAAATTTATATCATTTTAGTTAAAATTATACCATTTATATATTTTATTCCATTTATTTTAAACTATATCAATGTTATATCATCTGCAAAAAATTTGATATTCAGATTTTAAAATGAAAATGGTTAGAAAATTAATGCACAAAAATGAGAAATTCTATTTTGATAAATTAATCAATATTCACAGTTATTTGTTATATGATTTTATGGGTCTACACGGTTTTGTTCAGTTGATAACATTTTTTGTTATTATAGTAACCCTTTCTTGTTATGATTTCAATTTGAAACCAAATATGTTACCAAAGAAAAACGTTATCTGGAATAAATTTTTATATTTTAAGTCATTTTTAAATAAAATCTATCAAGAATATTTTTTTTAAGTAAATAAAATTAAATTTTAAATATAGAATTAATTTTAACGAACAACTTGTCACAAATGAATCAAAGAACATTGTTTACAACTTGAGAAACAAAAGCGACTTTATAGTACCTCAAGCCAGAACAAAAAGTGGTGAGAACGCTTTTACTTTCGTATATACCAAGTTGGTTAATAAATATCACTAAGGACTTGAAGTGGTCATAACAAACGAATGAAGCAGCAAGAAAGGCAAATGCAGTATCGGGTGCTGTTCGACGATCGATCAAGTTTCATAGCAAAGAAACGGTTTGCAGGCTCTACAAAGCCTTTGTCAGACCGCACTTAGAGTACGGCGTTCAAGTTTGGTGTCCCAACCTAAAGAGGGATATTTCAACGCTTGAATCTGGCCACTAAACTAGTCCCAGAGTTACGTCACTTGGATTATGAAAGCAGACTTAATGCGTTAAATCTAACAAGCTTAGAAACAAGACGGGTAAGAGGCGATCTAATTGAGATGTTTAAAATTGTTAAAGGGCTTGACAAAGTGAACTGGCATGTTCCATTGGTTTTCAAGATCAATTCAAGTGGCACTCTAAGACCTGCTCTAAGACGGCATGACTTAGCGATGGAAAAAAAATTGGTTAAAAATTGCGAAGCTCGGTTCAACTTCTTTAGCAACAGGGTGGTAAATGTTTAGAATGGTTAAAATCATTTAAAACCTTAAATGATTTTAAAAGAAAAATTGATAAAACAGATTTAAAAAGGCTATTATGATGAGGCTAAACCCTCATTCCATGTGCTGTGCACATCATAGCTTATTATTATTATTATATTAAATGGATTTGAGATCATAAATTTTTTTTAAAGGAATAAATTTTGCAAGTAGCTTATGCTTTAATCTAAGAAGAGAAAATAAAAAAGCAGGACATCACTGTAAAATTTCCAAAATTTATTATCATACAATACATGGAGTTAACTCAATAAAAAAAAAATAATAAAATAAAATCAAAAAAAAATAAAATAAAATTTTTTATAAAATTAAAGATAAAATAAAAATTTGATTAAGATTCATCATCAGTGGAGTTGAGCTCATGTTTTCTAATGCTCTTGACAAACGTTAGAGAACATGGTCTTAATCCTTGTTTTAGTGGCAACCCATCTTTTACTTAAATTGCTGTAAAAAACAAAATAAGAAAATCAATGTAAATATCCAAAATTTATTATCATACAATACATGGAGTTAACTCAATAAAAAAAAAATAATAAAATACAATCAAAAAAAATAAAATAAAATTTTTTATAAAATTAAAGATAAAATAAAAATTTGATTAAGATTCATCATCAGTGGAGTTGAGCTCATGTTTTCTAATGCTCTTGACAAACGTTAGAGAACATGGTCTTAATCCTTGTTTTAGTGGCAACCCACTTTTTACTTAAATTAAAATTAACTTAAAAATAGCAAAATATCACTGTAAATATCCAAAATTTATTATCATACAATACATGGAGTTAACTCAATAAAAAAATAATAAAAAAAAAAATAAAAAAAAAATAGAAAAATAAAAATTTGATTAAGATTCATCATCAGTGGAGTTTAGCTCATGTTCTCTAATGCTCTTGACAAACGAGCTGCGGTCAGTGCACAAGGTCTTAATTTCTGACTTCTTGGGACTCATTTGAACGAGACTGGTTTGACTTGGACATGCGCGACACACAGACCTCACCCGATAGCTTTTGGGCTCAATTTGAGAGTTCAAAATGAACGTGCGCGGATCCTCGTCCATCTCGTCCACTAGTTCGAACTCAAAATTCTTGACCAAATTGGACACGTACAAAAAAATCAAATTCATGGCCACAGTCTTGCCCGGACACGCTCTCTTGCCGGCGCCAAACGCATACAAACACTGCCACTCTTGCACCCCAAACATGCCATTGTGCATAAATCTATCCGGCCTGAACTTGAACGCATCCGCGTACACACTCTCGTCGTGATGCAACTTCCACAAATTGGCAATGACCACAGTGTTGGCCGGGATGTCGTAGCCGCACATTTGGCTCCTGGTCACTGTCTTGCGAAATATGCCCAGCGGAATTTGCGACACCAGCCTCAGCGTTTCGTGAACGCTCGCGTTTGTCAAGTGAAGAAACTTTTTGTCCGCCAATAGCACCAAGTCCTGCTGCACACACTCGCTCAGCTCCGCATAGATCCGCTGCTGCACGTCCCTGTGCACGCACATGTACAAAATAAACGAGTTGACAGTGTCGACTATGCCATCGATGCCGGCAAAAATCAACTCTGTCAGCACATTCTTAATTTGCACCTGGCTGAACATGGGTCTGTCCAGATTGAGCAGCGAGAGCATCAAGTCAACAATGGAGCGCAGGCAGATGTCATCGGACTGGCAGCTTGGGCTGGAGTTGCGCGCTTGGCTTCCAGCTTTGAGCAAAATTTGATCGAGCAGCTGCTTCTGCAAGCCAAGCGCCCGGCACAGCAGACTAAGAGCCGAGCTGTCGAACAAATTCTCCAGCGGCTTCATATTCATGAGCACACTGTACAAAGTGGCGATCACGTCTTTGCTCATGGTGTCCAGCTGTCTGATCTGTTGCATGAGAAGCGGGTCGTCGGCCACCTCGTCCCCGAACAAAATGACACTCATTATTTTCGACTGAGAGTGATAGACGAGCTCCTTGAGCTCATAGACTTGGTTTTGCTTTGAGTGGGCCTCTAGCTTGAGAAAAATGCTCGCCCATTCGTCCAGGAACACAATCTCTGTTATGTCCTTCCGGTTGTGCAGTTTTTTCATGTCGGAGAAGAACTTGTGAAAGGCAGTGCGCATTTGCAGCCACTTGAGGTCGGGCTTGGAGAAGACGAGGTCGCTGGTGTTGTTGGTGGCCAGCTGAATGAGCAAGCAAGTGGGCCGACCGGCCAGCTCGAGTGTCTTGGAGTTGAGCATCTGGCTTATTGACTCGCGGCTGTTCAGCACGACCATGGCGTGGCCAAAGACTTTGATGGTGAACGCGTGGCCGTAGTGCTGGCCCAGTCTGCTCAGGCTCAGATGAATGGGCTCTTTTTTGAGATCGAAATAGTTGCCGAAAAAAAGATGGCCTGGCGCTAGCGGCGGCATCAAACTCCGCTCACGCTTCCACTTGCGGTACTTTATCACTGCCAATGAGCATGCTAGCGCCAAAAATAGACCTAGAATTAGCAAATTCATCAAGAATCATCAATTTTTTGCTTTTTTCTAATTTTTTTTCTAGCTTTTGCTTAGTTTTTCTATGGAAAATTTGTTGCGAGCGTGTTTTTAGCTAAAACGCACCCAAATTAAGCCAAATGAACTAAATTTGTTTGAAAAATCTGTGAACTTGGTAGAGCTTTTTTGGCTATGATTGACTGTTTTTTTTAGTTTTTTTTCAAAATTTTAATTTGACTTGGACTTGATTGTAAGTGAGCTAAATTAAAACTAAGCTAAAAGAGAAGTTAGAAGCAAAAGTCTTTGAGAAAAACATCTTTTTGTTTCACAAAAACGCTTTTTACCTTGAATAAAATAAAATCTTTTTCAAATTCAAAACTAGTCTGAAGAGAAATTGTCAGTAAAATTTTAATTGTAATGAAAGTATTAATAATCGAATAATTTAAAAATGAAAAAAATTGAAAATCAAAAAATTTTTAAGCGAAAAATTTTATTAATTATAGTAAGATGGCGCAATTATTTTATGTGTGAATGGGGTAAATTTTTTTTATTGAATTTTACGACAAAATAAAAAAAAAATTTTGTCTAAAAAGCAGCATAATGGGTAGAAAAAATATTGAGGATTCCGAAAATAGCATTACTTTTTTCATAGAACCTCATCAATGTCCAATATGTGATTATTTTAATAATGCTGGTTTTGTGAACAAGACTGATCACCAAATCGATGATCACACAATATGTGATCAAAAACATAAAAATTAGAAATTAGGAAAAAACTTTTGTGATCAATGTTTTTATTTATGTGATCTATGTTTTTATTTTTGTGATCAAAGTTTCATTTTAAGTTTTATAAAGAAAAAAAATTAACTCGAAATTAAACAGAGTGTTTTTTAGCGATATGGTTTGATGCTTAAATTCTTTTAGTTTTGAGAGTTTTGCATAGGAAGCCCAGCAATCGAATGACAGCCAAAATTACACGAAGCGGCTTTTTAAACAATGAAAAAAACGAGTCTTCAAAGATTGATTTAAATGTTCCACAAGAACTACATCGCCATGAAATAATGGTATTCTTGGCATTGGTAGATCTTTTTCTTTGCTTCAAATTCATTAATGTACCAAATTTTTTGCAGTTAGATTTATAGCATTCAAAGTTTTATATACTTCAGTTCTTAAGCTAAGTAAGCGTAAGAATGATTATTTAAAAAAATTTCTAAAATGAAGCACTATTGGAATCCTAATTTAGATTGTAATATTAATGCGACATCTTTTTATCAAGAAAAGTTGATTAAAAAATTTTTAAATTTTAATGATCAATATATAAAATAAATATTGCCATTTTATTAATTTTTTTTTTATAAAAGATTATTAGCGAGCCATTTTAAATAATTAATAAACTTTTAAAAAAAATAATTTTTTTAGTAAAGTTTGAAATTTATTCAAGCGTGATCAGTAAAATAATGTTAAAATTCTCGTGATCAATCATTTGATCACATATTATGTAATCATCGATTTGGTGATCAGTCTTGTTCGCAAAACCATCATTATCAAAATGATCACATTTTTTGTGATCAAGTGATCACATATTGGACAAGACCCCAAAATTTATGTCTTTGTAAAAGGTCCGAAAAATTACCAAATTACCTATTTGCCTAAATGGGTTAATGCACTAAATTAAATTTTCACAAAAAACCAAGATACCCAATAGTTCAGAAAAGCATGATTTTGAAAGCCCTCTGCATAAGCTATTAAAACAAAACAAAAATTAAATTTAAGTATTTTTTATTAAGTCCATTCTGAGTTAACCCTAACTTCATTAACCCTTTTTGCTAAGGGGGTGAGTCGGAAAATTCGGTCTAATTCGGTTAATGAATTCTGAGTTTTCAAAAAAAACTGAGTCGATAGACAAAAAATATAAAAAATAGATCACCCGGCTATCTTACAAGCCATCTTACAATAAGTTTTTATAATTAGTAAATATTTTAAAATAGTAATTTTTTATTTACTGATCGCTCTGTGTTTAAGAAAAGATCAGTTTTAAATTATTTGACCAACCACCACCGTTTCTAACTCCACTATCCATTACCTTTAATTTAAATTAATTAAAATAACTCGAATTCAATAAACTTGCTTTTTTTCAAACTATTATTATTTTTGATATAAATATATTTGTTAAATCTCTTTGCGAAAAAACAAAATATTAAAAAATTAGATTTAAAATATTAATTTAAAAATTAATTTTATTCAATTAAAAAAATTAATTTAGATGAACTCATTTCTAAATTTATATCTACATTTACTACTAATTTCATGTTCTTCATCTATATTTATTGACACATAATAGGCATTGTGAAATTTCATACAAAACTTCCAATACAAAAATAAAAAAATTTTCTAACTTTTGTTCTAAATGTCAAAAACTTGTTCTGTAAATGAAACAAAATTCTGTGCAAATTAATTGCCTTTTATTTTTAATGCTTTTAAATAGGCTGCAATTTTGCAGAATTCGCACAAATTTTGCAGACTTCCGCAGAAAGTGAAACACCTGTTGTTTCACTTTGTTTCATTTACAGAACAAGTTTTTGACATTTAGAACAAAAGTTAGAAAATTTTTTTCATTTTTAAATTATTCGATGATTAATACTTTCATTACAAAATTTTACCAAAAATTGTGTAATTTTACGTAAAATTAAGTAAGAAACAGTGAGCAGTATTGACATTTTTTCTAATTTTTCATAATAAAATTAATTGAATATTTTGGAAAAGAAGCCAATTTTACATTTTTCTAACCAAAACCACATTTTTTAGGTAGTAAGCAAATAGGAACGATTTTACTAAGAGCTGGTTTTCATTTTAATTGATATTAAAGATAATTTTAAGTTTTCAAAGGGTTCAACAGTATTAAAACAGACATATCACAAATCATCTAAACAAATCTTCGAAAAAAAAATGTTAAATCTTTATCATAGAAAAATATATCGCAAAAAACTATAAAAAAAATTTAAAAATTAGTTATTCAAAAGGTTCATTAACCACTAAAAAGGTGACAAGAATATTGCCAAGATTTAAATTAGTTTTAGAAATTACTAAAAATAATACTTTACAATAAAAAAACTTCGTTTAGACTGTCAGAAACGCCGCTTTTCCTTAAGATATAAAAACTAATAAATTTTAAAAAATTGAACTTTTATGGCCGTCAGCATTTTTGTTAAGTTTTACTTTAATTTACGTAATTTTACATCATTTAACGTTAGCTTATTTTTTATTACATCTAAAATATTATGTAATTTTACGTTATCGCTCATTTTTTGATGTAAAATTGCGTAAAATGAATTAACTTTATTACCCGTTCTGCAGTTTAAAGTAAAAAATTGTAGTTTGTTTTTCAATTAATTTTACAAAAAAAGCAATTTTTCTTGTGAGTCCAAAAATAGCGTCCTCTTGAGTCCTCTTGAATCTTAAAGTATCAATTTTATTTTTAATAAAATAATAGTCTAATTTAATAGTATTAATTTTATTTTTAAATTTTGGATTTGAAAGAAAAAAAATTTTTCAAATATTACAAAATATTTTGAGCAAAAAGCAAAAGAAGTATCAAAAAGGAAAAAGATTCTTCATCTCCATTGTCATCGCATTCGCTAAATAATTCTTGTCCAGGATCATTTAATTCAGTATTTTGGTTACTTGGAAAAGAAACTTTTGACTTTAATAATTTTTATTCAAACTCTTTCAAAATAAATAAAGAGTTGATGAAATTTTTTTTAAACACTCATCGAACCAAATTTAATGAAAAAATATACAAACGATTCTTATAAAGCTATTAAACATAATTTTTTTCAGTTAAAAATGGTAAAATTAATTTTAAGACTTAAAACAAAGTGAAAAAAATTTATATAAAATCTTATTAATAAAATATAAATATCAAATTAAAATAAAAAAATTAATTTTTTTATTAAAATTAAAAATTAATGCAAAAAGGAATAATAAATCGATTGTGCTAGATCATGACTTAGAAATTCAAGAAAACTTTGAGTATGCCGAATTGAGATTTATCCAACTCTAATTTTTTTTTTAGTTTTATGTTTTAAATATATAAATATATGATTAACAAAATATTTTCCTTTTTTCATTATAGATAATTAAATCGTTAGTGAAGCAGAACTTTGACAAGACTTAAATTGACTTTCTTTGGCTCAGTGTCATTTATAATTCAAGATTCAAGTTTTTTCCTAATCTAAAATTAAATAAGTTCACTTAAAATATGATTAATTATTTTATTTTTAAAATACCAAATTTAATAATTTGATTTTTTAATAAAATTAAATTTAGATTCTCGATTTTATTTCACAATAACAAAGTATTTTATCCAGAATTTAATAAAAAATGTAGGAAGGTCGAATAATTTTTAATCGAGCAAATTATTTATTTGTAATTTCAACATCGAAAATTTTTTTTTCTCTATCAAATGAAGTAAAAATAAAATTATTTAACAAGAAATATTTTTCTAGAAAAAAATAAATTTTCAAATTAATCATCCCAGTTTACAGTGTTTATATTAAATAAAAAAATAATCAAAAAAAATCATTTTTAATTTTAATTAAATTTAAAAGTAAAATCTTTAATTGATTTTCGAATCATGTGGACAAGACTGACTAATTGGCTCATAGAACACAAACCTAGCTCGTTGATTACAATGATTTTTGTATCTTTTCACCTGACACTCGTCAGGCAAAAACATCTCCAAATTTTGATAGAAACATTTTCTTAGTCTAAGGCCACAATCAATTTGAATAGACGAAATTGTGACCTTTTTTTTGTCTTTCCGACACAACATTTTTTTCGAAAAACTGTTTACCATGTTGCCTTTTAGATCAATGCTAAGATAGTTTCCATGCTGATTTGAGAACGCATAGTCATGAACATATTTCAGCCTTCCATTCTGACCAGCCACACTCAAATAACTTATAAAAATTAATCTATCCACACTTGGTATTCTGCTCAGGTAATTATTTGACAAATCTATAGATTCTAGCTCTAAATTTTTGTCAAACGCATTTTCTTCTATTTCGCTTATCAAATTGCCACTTAGATTAAGATACTTAAGAAGTGGAAAATTTGCCAGAAAGCTTATATTGCTGATCCGATTAGAGGAAACATCCAATTCATTTAGACTAAAAGACTCAAAATCAACACTAGTAAACAAATTATCTCTTGCCACCAAACTAACCAAATTTTTAAATTTTTCAAAATTAAAAAATGACAAATTATTTGAAGATATGTTCAAATGGTATAAATTGTTGTCAATTTCCTCTGTCACACTGAGCACTCTTATCTTGTTAAATGATAAATCTAGAATTTTAAGATTGGGCAAATTTTGAGCCTTGAATTCAGCAATTCGATTATGGCTTAGGTTAAGTGCGCTCAAATCTGGATGGTCTGATATTTCAAAATTTTCTATATCATTGCCAGCCAACAGCAATTCCTCAATTGCTGAATTTACACCTCCCCTAAGCTTCAAATCTCCTAATAGATTAAAAGATAAATCAACATGAAAATTGAACGAAATAAAAAAGTCAATATTTTCAATTTGACCAATTTGGTTGTGTGCCAGCTCAATAAACTTGCCATAGAATAAGCTTGAATTATTAATAATGGTCAAATTGTTTTGACCAAAATTAATTGCGTAAATACTCTTAAACTTGCTGAAAATTTCCTGGTAAATATCTTTAAGTCCACTGTCTTTAACAACCAAGCCTTGGACACTGCTGGATGAAAAATTACTCAAAAAATTGACAGCTCCAGGTCCGTACAAGTCCAAGAGAACCAACGATGGCAAATTTTCAACTATCAAAACTTCCCAGATCAAATTTTTAATAAGCAAATATTCCAGAGAGACTAAATTTTCTAAATGAAAAAGTGATAAGTTCGAGTTAACAACTTCCAAAGACTTGAGAGCCGAACAATTTGAAATTTGTATCCTAGCAAACAAATTTGAGCCTAAATAAACACTTTCTAGATAATTTAAATTTTTCAAAAATAAATTTCTAATTCGATTTTTGTTTAAATTTAATATTCGCAGACTAGAACTGTCAAATGTCAAATCATTTTCGATTAAATTCGATTCCAAGTCCAAAAATTTCCACCCATTTGCCACAATTGGATCAAAATTTTCGATTAAATTATCACTTAGAACCACATTTTGAATGCTGTTTAAACTTTTTAAAAAATTAGTATTTTTAATAAAATTTTTTTTTACAGATAAATTTTCTAGGCTTTTAATTTGACTTAGAAATTCTGCTATTGAATCGTCCAGACCATTATTGTCCAATATTAAAGTCTTTAAACTGTTCAGGTCACTCATGTGTGGTCTTGATTTTAGATTGTTCGATTCCATGCTTAAATAATTAAGTGCTGATAAATTTTTGACCTGGAGTTGACTGATGGTGTTGTTTTGAATGTACAAATCGCTTAAACTTGGAAAGTGAGAGATTGTTAAGTTATCAATGTCAGATGTTTGGACCCTGACAATGGCTAAATTGGTACTGGAAGTCAACATTAAATTTTTCATTGTGGAAGAGGAAATATCAAGAATTAGCAAATTTTTGAAAGAGTCAAGCTCAAAATTTGCCAAAGAGGGCAAGTTTTTGATTCTTAGTTCGGACAGTCTATTAGCAAATAACCATAAAGGTCCTTTTTTTATTTCGTTTAAAAAAGGCATATTAGATAGTTCGATGACGAACAATTTGTTGATGTTTTGAAAAATTCCGTTTCTTAAAACGCGGACTGGAGAATTGGTCAAAATAAGTTCTCTTATTTCTAAACCGCTGAATATTTTAATTGGTATTGTGGCAAAATTCCATATTTGCAGAACTGACATCTTCTTAACTAAGCTTGAAGAGTTGGCTTCGAATTTAAATCTAATCTCGCCTAGGCCACATATGCACACTGGTCGCGGATCGGTTTCATGATCATACTGTTTACATTGGTTAAATGGACATGCTAGACTAATTCGATAAATTAATATTGTTAGATAAATTTTTAAAATCATCATTTTTAAAATAAATTTTATTAGAATGGAAAGAATTCTTCTTTATAAATTCAATTAAACTAGTCATTTAGGTTTATTTTTGATCATGTCATTTAATTTAAAATTTCAATTAATTTGAACCAAAAAAATATCAATGATTCATTAGATTTAATTTTTGTTTTAATAGTAGAATTATAATTTTGATATTGTTTTAAATTGTTTTAATAAATAAATCTTGTAAACTTTTAATTTGACTTAAATAAAATAACTGAAAATCAGGAATTTTTTTTTATTGATTCATTTTTTAAAAGATTACTTTATTGATATCAACATATTTAAATTCGGAATTTAGAAAATATTTTTTATTTTTCAATTGAAAGATCACATGATTTGTCTCTTAGTTTAAAACTTAAAATTTAAGTCAAAAAACAATCTAAATTGAATAAAAATAACATAAAATTATAATGGCTAAAAATAATCAATTCAAATATAAAAAATCGAACTTAAGTTCAATTGACTCAAAATTTACTACTTAATCTCAATTAAACTTTTTTAAATTTAATTAATTCAATGACCGTACAGTATTTTCAACTCCGGTCAAAACCATGTTGTAAAACTCTTTTGAGATCTTGAATTTGACTACCTTATCATTCCGGTAGCTTAATTATTGACCAAATTGCAAGAACTTGAAGATTTTGAATTTGGTCGGAATTTAATTGTCTTCAAGTCGCATAACTTTGCGAATTTTAAAGCTTTTTTCGATCTGTAAAAGCTAAATGCAAGCTTATTGAATTTTTTATCCATGACTTCCTTGGTTGTCCGGGTCGTCGAAATATCCAGTTCACCAGATCGTTTTGAAAAAAGCCGAAAAATGCGTTTTTTTCACTTTTTCAAATTTAAATAATTCAATGACCGTAGAAAATTAGAACTGCGGAACAAAAGAATAATACAAAAATTGACAACTCTGCTAAATGTATCAGCTGATACAGAGTTTGTATTATTCATTTGTTAATATTTAAATTTAAAAGAGAATAGTTCTTCAATTTAGAAGATTGTTCGCATGGTATTACACATGTTTTAACTATTTTTTAATTTAATCATTTTTTTTGCTCATTTTTTTTCAAAAAATGAATTGTAAGATTGGATTGAAAGAAAGGGTTAATGTATTGGTCACAAATTACTTTTTGAAAAAAACTGTACAGGATTTTAGAAAATTAAAGTAAAATTAACATTTTACAATGTAAATTTTACTTTAATAAATTAAATGGTAAAATATTTTTAATTAAAGAATAACAATTTTTTAATTCAATACTAAATGATTTTATTTAAATTTTATTTTTCCTTAAGTTTGTTGCTTTAAGTGTGATTTTTTTCCCAGTTAAGAATTTAAAAATTTTTTTTGAAGTGCTAAAATGTGTTGCAGCGAATTTATGGACACATGAATTAATATTAATCAGCTCTTTAAATGCTAAATTAACGAAATTTACAAAACAAAAATATTATTTTATTTAAAAAATCGATGTTTTTTATTGGGTTCTTTATTAGTTTAAATCTAAACAAAATATTAATTAAATAATTCAATAATAAAACTTACAAAAACTCACTAAATTTAGATATTTAAAGAAAAAATTATAATTGTGGTCATATTTAATATTCTAATTTTATTCAGATAAATCGTATTTTTTTTGAATATTTTTCTTTAAAGGCACTATAGATCGGTCAGAATTTTACAAACAAATAATAATAATTAACTGGCTATTAATGATATGTCTGTTTGATTTTTATTTCAAAAATGAAGACTTATGGTCAAAATTATCAAAACTTCAGACTTTCATGAATTAAAATTTAAAAATTGATACATTGATTTTATTAAAATTGTCAATTTCTATCATATTCTAAAATAAAAATTTTCTTTCACTTAACAAAAAAATTCAAATTTTTCAAAATTCAATTATTTATTATTTTTTATTAATTTAATTAAAAAACACATGAAAAAGAAGTGACCTCAGATTTTACTATATTTTTTCCTTTTAAAAAATGTGTTCTTTGTCCATCAAATTCGCATTTTTAAAAAAAAAAATTATTATTGTCATCAGTTTTACGATGTTTTTTTTAGAAATTTTTAAAAAAAAAAGTAAAGCATGTTGTGCATTTGATATTTTAATTTAAAAAATGTCAATTTTTAGCATACCTTGAGGTAAAAATGATAATTATTATTCAAAAAGCCAACCAAGCAATCATTTAGAAAAAATTTATTTTGTGGTGATTAACCATGAAAAATTAGACAAAAACATTGATTAATAGATGTCCATTGAATTAGGTTTTCTAGGGAACACCAATTAGACCATGGAAAACTTAATTAAAACCATTTTTAAGTAGGAAAGTTTATTTTGAAAAAATAATCCAATTCGAATAAATTAACTTACAAACTAGTTTAATAATTAATTTATTCTCTAATCTTTCTTTTGCTAATCAGAATAAAAATATTTCAGAACCTCGAAATGAACTCTCAAGAGTCTATGGAAGTCGAAGAGCTAAAAACAAAGCTTAATAGCTGGAAGTATGTGCTTCTACCGGTCAATAATCTCCTGGAATGGGAGCACAAATACGCGCCAATTTTGATAATTACATTTAATTTATCAGTCTTTGGTCTCATTTGGTTCTACAATCCGTCTATTTTGACAATAGTTGCCATAATTGGTCTGGTAACACTGCTCATAGAAACAGCTATTCCGTTTCTAGTCTCTTACTTTGTCAAATCAAACGAATGGTGTTTAAATAATAAAACAAAAAAATTTAATTTACTTTTTAACAATCAAGGAATTTACAGTCAGAAGCAAAATACACCAGGATATGCGAGAGATTATCTAATTTTCAAGCTCACTTAATCAACTTTAAAACTAAGTTGGAAAACACCAGAAAAGAAAGACAACCATTGGTAAAATTTTTATTTGAAAAAAATTTAGCTAAAAATTAAATTTTGTTCTAAAGTATTTTTTAATTTTGTTTTTATTCTTTGTGTTCTGTGCTTATGTTGGTCAAATGGTTGACAACTTATTGCTGACTTTTTTAGCTGGTAAAAAATTTTAAAATTGTTGGTAAAATTTCCCCTAAAATTTGTTTTACTTAAAGTAATGTTTATGACTCTTACGCCTGGAGCTCGTCGACACAGACTATTGCCGAGAACTTTCAATAAGATAAAGAGGACTTTGGGTGTCGGCAATTCAGGCCGAAAAAATCACTTAAATTAAATTTTTAAATACTCAATTTTAATTTTCATTGAATTAGAGGTTTTAGTTTTTAAGTTATCTTTCAATTTTAGCCAAAATAAAATTTAAAAAAAAAAATTTTTTTTTATCAATTCAATATTTTAGTTACTTTGACAAACAGTTCTACGTATAGCACTTGGCTCAACGTCTAAATACCTTCCTTTAGAAAAAGCAAGTGCTGATTCTTTTAAAAAACTTGAATTTCCGCCGTAATTATTTGGTTGACCATCTGCAAATGGACCCACTCTTGTCCCATCTCTCCATTTAAAAATTTCACCGGGTAAAGATATACTTGAATCAGCCCAAATCTGGAATATTCCAAAAGAAGTGGCGATAAAATCAAGTTCAATACGTGATCTAGGACTGATCAGAAATCCTCCCAAATTTTGGCATTGAGCCTTGGCAATATAGAAATTTGTGGGGCCTTGAATATTGTAGTAGCAACGGTAAGGCCAAGCTGGGTACTTCACAAAGCCATCCAAGCAGCTAAGACATTTTTTTTGTACCAAAGACCAGTATTCATTAGATAAATTGCAACCATGATAAATAATTTTACTATTTATTTTTTCATATATGACATGAGTGCTAGAAGTGACCAAGCTGTCTATGGCAAACTCACTGTACAAAACACATTTCTGGGAACTAAATGATGCATAAGCACAGTAAATGTTGTCTCTGCATTTGTCGAGACACAAAAGAATGGATAAATATGGTCTTTCCTCAAGATAAATCTGCCATGATTGATCACTCACTTGTTTTTTTCTTGTGATAAATTCAGATGACCATTGCGAACACTTTGCCAAAAGAAAAAAGCATCCAATTAAATTCAAATTTATAAAAACTCTTTTCATTATTTTAGATTTTTTTTTATTTTTAGTTAATACAATTTAAACTAAAGAAAAGGTTTAATTAAAAAAATAAAAAAATCAATTTGTTTAATAATTTATTAGGAAAAATAATGAAAGGTTAAATCGATATTCAAAGTTTTTTATTTTTGACACTGAATTGAATAAAAAGAATGATTAAAAACCTTAAATTAAATTCTAGACATTCCAAAATTAGAAAAAAAAATTACCATTTTTGAACTGTATAATGAACTAGCTCGAAAAAGTCTCATTTGTAAAAAAAATGTAGCAGTTCATAGTATAAAAAAATTATTCCACTTACTCCTTTAACAGTTTCCAAGACATAAATAATTAGAAAAAAAATTAATTAAGACTGAAATCATTTTTGTTTAAAATGGATTTTAAAAAGCACAGCTAAATTATTTGCCAAACTTATTTTTTCTAATTACTAAGTTCAATATCTATTAAAAATATGTTAGATTCATTACTTTACACTTTAATATGATTTTCATATCATCAGCATAGACTTTTGTCTAATTACTTTTATCTACTATCCTGTGTGGAAGACCAAAATATCTTGATAAGACCCACAAAGTTCCTCTGTCTATGCTATCAAAGGCTTTCTTGAAGTCAATGAAGTTCATGAACAATGAACTGTTCCATTCCATACTTTGTTTATGATCTTTCAAAGAGCAAATATCTATTCTATATACTCTCTTCCTTTCCAAAACCCTACTTGTTCTTCTCCTAGTACACCATCTAATGCCACTCTGATTCTTCCCATAGTAATACAGCAGAACGCCTTGCTTACTTTTGGTAATAGTGTTATTCCTCGCCAACTGTCACATATCATTTTGTCTTCATTCTTTGGAAGCTTGATTTAAAGACCCTGGGTCTAGTTTTCTGCTTTACTTTTGGCTTTTTTGTTCTTCTAAGTCTTAACCAATATGTCAATCGAATGAAACACAAAGTTTTAACGCTGTTCCAAAAGGCATCGAGTCTTGTCAGTCTGATGTTGAAGAAGAGAAACCAGTTTCAAAAAGAACAAGATTGGAGGCAAACATGGTAGAAGTAATTGACAAACAAGCAAAATTGTGTGATCAATGTGGCGCGCAAATGAAGAAAAAACGCTACTGGGTTTGTCCAAGCAAATGTGGAAAAAATTAAAAAATCTACTGTCACAAGTAAAAAAAATTATTTTTTTTTATTTTTATTGTCATTTTAATCAAATTGGTGTCAAATAATAAAAAAAGTTCTCTTTTTTATTTTTATGCATTTTTTTATTTTTTGTGGTTATTCTAATAAAATTTGGGGAAAAACTTAAAATTTGTGGTATTTTAACTAAATTTCTCATTTTTTACTATTGAAATCTAAATTAAAAAAAAAGAGAAAAAAAAGTGAACATTCAATTGACTTGAATTCGTCTATGGGCAAAACTTTATAAAATCATATAGATAATCATATAGAAATCTGAATTTTCTTATTTTATTTAACAAATGAAATTTAATTGCACATTTAAAATATCTTGATCAAATTTGAAAAATGAAATTTGATCAAAACATCTTACTTTGCCAAAAAAAAGAGGTTCAAAGATGGATTCCAAAACTAAAAAAAAAAAAATCTTCTCTAATTCTAATTTACAATCACCAGCTTTTTTCTTTCCTTTTAAAAAAATTTTTAACTTATCTTGCCTTTTTCTTCAAATCCAAAACCTTTTCAAATAATAAAGTTACCTTTATTTTTGGTAACCGTGCATCGGCTGAACTAACAATTTTTATGAAATTTATATTTTTTTCTTTCATGATTCACTTTAGCTATCGATTTAATGTGTTTAATTTCGTAATTTTAATTTTTTATATAAACTCAGTTTTTATATTTTCAAAGTTGATTTTCTCACAACAAAATTTAGGAATGCATCATTACAATGAAAGATATGGAACTTCGACTCTGGGTCCTTGGCATTACCACAATAATTTTTCTCCTGCACAAGCTGCACAAATGGATTTTGAGTACAGACTTGAGATTGAACGACAAGAGAGAAACTATGTCGAAGGATTCCTTTCAGAAAATTATCCATCAAAATTTGTTGTTGTTTATTCATGCTTGACAATAACAATTGGAATAACTCTAATAATTCTTCAAATAGTTTATTTTGCATCTAATGGTAACAATCTAAATACTGGTAGTGGTATATGGGCAGGTTTAATTCATATATTAGCTGGTCTTTTGGCGTCCAGTATCATCCTATGGAGAAAACAGCTACTACTGAATTTAACTGTCTTTTTTCATTTTTTTGCTATTTTTGTTTCATTTACTGCGATCATGTTAAATATCGCACCAAGTGATAAGAGAAATCAAAATGTGAAATCTATAAATATAGCTATGATTGTGTTGGTAGCCATTAATATTGCTTTATTTATTACGTTTTTAGTGGTATTGAATTTATATTATAGAAGATCTAGGCTCAGTGAACCTATTGATGTGAATAATTCTTCATTTCAAGATCGTTATAGTCAAAATACAGAATACTTTTAGTTTTTTTTTACGAAATTTTAAAAATCTAAATAGACAAAATTTATTATTGCCTATGAGACTCAAATTAATTTTTTAATAAAAACTTAACAAAACAAGCACTTTTTGATGGAATAATTTGAAAAAATTGTTAAAAATTTTGATATTTTATCAAATTGGAATTATCTTAAGAGTTTAATTTAATGATAATTTTGTGGCACCATATTAAGTTCTTTAACCCCAACTGAACCAATCTTTATCCAAATTTATTTGGCAAAGACTTAAGAAATGGTTCCACCGGCATTTCTGTGCTTATCATGATTATTTTAAATAATTTTAAAAAAAATTTACCATTTTTGAGTAAATCACTTCCTCTGGTTGTTTATTCAACACATTAACTATCCTGTTGGTAATAAAGTTATCTCTCTGACAGCAGTTCTTGGTCAGTTTTCCTGAAAGCCTCCTTATATGTCCTCGGATCCCTTGAGCAGTTAGAATTTTAATTGCTTTTTCCAATGTGGTGTCAAAAATGGCACGTCGGTAATCTAAGGATAAGAAAATTTTAGTAATGTATTGAATTGTTCAGCAATGTGATAAAACACTCTTTTGCCCAAAAATAAAAGGGAAATTTTCAAGCACTGCTCAAATCAAAAAAAATATATCATATAATTTAATTTGAAATTACAAAAGTTATTTTCAAAAATTAAAACAAAATTATCAATTATTTCTATCATCAATTATTAATAATTTAACTATTTGATATTTTTATTTTATTTTTTAAAGTTCAAATTATTTCTGTGATTTTTTGATCAAACTTTTTTTATTTAATTCCATTTCAGAAAGGAATTTTTTTTTGGACTTTGAAAGTTCATTTTATTTAATTCCATCAAGTACCCATTTCAGAAAGACCCAATTTTCAAGGATTTAAAAAAGCCAAAGATTTATTCCACTTGAATTTTTTCCTTAAATTTAATCCGAATTTTGAATATTTCAGTATTGTGAAATTCAAATACAAACAAAACAAAAATTCTTCCTATTTTGATAAATTTTAATTTACTAAAATAAAATATTTTTTAAAAAATACTGCAAAAAAGTGCAACATACTTTGTTGCACCTTTTTTAAATAAAATATTTTTTCTTATTCAAAAAAAAGACAAAAAACAAAACTTCAACATGATTTTAATTGATTATTGATTTGATTTCCTAATAATAAGAAAGTAAAAATTTATTTTAGATAAAAAAGGTGCAACAAAGTATGTTGCACTTTTTTGCAGTATTTTTTAAAAAATATTTTATTTTAGTTAATTAAAATTTATCAAAATATGAAGAATTTTTGTTTTGTTTGTATTTGAATTTCACAATATCGATATTTCTAACATTCTAAATTACTAATTGGAATGTGAATGTTTAAAATTAAATTTTTTTTGGAAAACTTTAATTTTAAGACCACATCAATAATCAAGTTTTAATTAACTAAAAAAAAATTAAATATCAATTTTAATTTAATTTTCACCACTTAATACCGCGTTAAATATCAAAAATTCAAATAAAAGTGGATGGCGTTTAAAAATAACTTGATTTTAACATGGGACCAATGGTCACTTACAGCAAAGAAAAAAATGGTTTCGAAGCAAAATTCTAATTTTACCGCATTTTACGTAAAATAGTATTTTTTGAGCTAAAAAATCTTCATAAAACTTCAAAAACAGTAAAAATTTTCTTATTATTTTTGCTTTTCTTTTTTATTAATTACCTTAAAGGTTCAAAATTTTTTTTTCATGCTATGATTGGTTATTTTCATAAACTTTGGTAGATGAGCTACTTTTAAAATCACTAGGTACCCAGTTAATATCGTTTTAATCCAGAAAATCTCTACATGGATTGTTATCTTGATGCAACTTGAAAGAAAAGTCATATTCAGCTGCGGCTAAAAGATTTTGGCAAAACGCTTGGCTCTTTTTTACGAGGATGGTGTAGTAAAAATTTTTTTTTAATTTCCAGAATTTTTCCTCAGAACCACATATCATACATTATTGTATGCAGAAACACCGTCATCATTACTTTTCCTGTCAAATTTTAAACTATTATTTTAATTATTATAATTAATTGCACATTTATGCATGACACTTGGTCAGAGTAGACCATAAATTTATTTTTTTGAAAAAAAATTATTAACTTAACTTAAAAATTATTTTTGAGCATGATCCTTAAAAAAAATAAAAATTTCTTCATAGAGTTTGAGCTAATAAATTTGAGAGAAATTTTTTTTGGACTTTGAAAGTTAAACAATGAAAAATAGGTTTATAATAAAATTTTTTATTTCAAAAGGTTGCATATTTTTCTATTTTTTTCATTCACCCAGTTGAGTTTAAATATTAATAAATTAACAAATGGGCGATTTAACACATTATTTTGATAATTTAAAAAAGAAAAGCAAAAAAGCTGAAATTTTATTCTCTAGCGCTTGAATTCGCTTTCAAGTCAAGACAATTTAAATTTTCAGGTGATAATAAATTAAATTAGTCAACAATAATAAACTTGAAAAAAAAAATTTATTTTTTTTATTTTCACTAAAAGAAAAATAATTTTATCTTAGAAAATAAAAAAGCCAACTAAAAATACTTTAATTTAACCGGATCTGTGCCGGTAAAATGTTAACCATTTTGGAGCCAAAAATTAGAATAATAAATTATAATTTAGAATGATTGTTGCAACAACTAATGCAACTATAGAGCTTTATTCATCGTCAACTAAAGCCAGCTATTTTTGTTGAGATAATTGAAAGCGACAACTAATTCTTTCAAATTATGTAAACAAACCATCAGTCTAGATTTGTATCTTTTTTAATTAATTGAGCTGACTTTAGATGAATAGCAGCGAGTAGAGATGAAAAAATCGACCAACACTAGTTCAGCGGAGCACTCGAGATTCATTGGCAAGAGCTACCAGCTGTCCAAGCATCAAGTGGTGATAGAGGACGTGATCGCCGAGGGCGGATTTTCCATTGTTTTCTTGGCCAAGTCCTCCCACAATGGCAGAAAATACGCTCTGAAGCGCATGTGCGTCAACAACGAGCACGACCTGGAAGCTTGTCGCCTGGAAATTCAAATTATAGTATTTTTTTTTAATTATTTATTATTTAATAAAAAAAAATTTAAAATTATTTATTGAATATTTTTTTTTTAAAATTATTAATTATTTAATAAAATTTTTTTTTTTAAAATTAGAAAAAATTCAGTGAAGCGAACAGACACATTTTGCGCTATGTGGACTCATCGATTCATCGACAAACATCCGAAATATACGAAATCCTGCTGTTGACCAAGTACTGCCGTTTGGGCGGCCTAGTGCAGCTGATGAACGAGCGTTTGGCGCAGAGCTCGCGCTTCCAAGAGCCAGAGGTAGTGAAAATTTTGTGCGACACTTGTGTGGCCTTGGCCGAGCTGCACGCATCCGCCATCATACACAGGGACCTTAAGGTCGAGAACATACTCATTGACCAAGAGGCCAGCACCAAAAGCGCCTCATTCAATCAGCTGGTTTTTGTGCTGTGCGACTTT
This sequence comes from Brachionus paranguensis, assembly GCA_016802215.1. NCBI lineage: Eukaryota > Metazoa > Rotifera > Eurotatoria > Ploima > Brachionidae > Brachionus > Brachionus paranguensis. Next base: position 817,146 of record JAESIX010000022.1, on the reverse strand, counting down.
GGCTCGGCGACCAAGAACATTTTCGACAAAAGACAGCACTCGTCCACCCACTCGATTCAGGTGGTGGCCGATGAGATTCAAAAGTACACGACTTTGTCGTACAGGTCGCCCGAAATGGTCGATTTGTACTCGAACAAATTGATCACGACCAAGTCGGACATTTGGGCTCTCGGAGTGTTTTTGTACAAATTGTGCTATTTTCAAATGCCCTTTGGAGAAAGTCAACTGGCTATTCAGGAGGGACGCTACTTTATACCAGATGCCAAGGCCGCTTTCTATTCCAAACAACTCAATCAACTTATAAGTAAATTGTTGCCTTTTTTCCTTTTTTTCTATTTAGAATTTGTTTAATTAGAATATTTTGGTTATTTTTACTTTGAAAAAAAAAGGTAAAAAATTCCAGCCCATAAAAGCCCATAAAAGGGCTGAAAATTAAGGAAATGTTTATTATTTCAACTCAACCATAGAGACCAAAGGTCAAAACCCATAAAGGGATGATTGAGCCCATTTATTAATAAAAAAGCATATAAAAATTTATAAAATTAACAGAAATTAACAAAAAATTAGTTTTTTGAAATTAATATCAAAATTAGAAAAAATATTACAAAATTTTATAAAAATTAAATTAATATTATTGTTTATTCTTCTTTTAAATAAGACAAAATCTACTTGTAGATCATCAATAAGTAATTTATTAATGAATTTAGAATAAAAATAGTCAAACGTTTAAGCTGAAAATTAAGGAAATGTTGAATTTTAATAATTTTCCATTATTAGATAATTAGCTTTTATTAAATTTTGTTCAAAACTAATATTTTGGAACATTTGCGGCTTACAGAGTTATCTTCACATAAAAAAAAAAAATCCTCAGTAGAAGAATATTTATTTTTTATATGTGAAGGTGCTGTAATCAAGATATAATAATTTTTTTAAAATCTTTTTAACAATCCAGATTAAAAAATAAAAGGGCTGAAAATTTGTGAATAATTAAAGAAATGTTGAATTTTAATAATTTTTTATTATTAAATAATTAATTTTTTATTAAATTTTGTTCAAAACTAATATTTTGGAACATTTGCGGCTTACAGAGTTATCTTCACATAAAAAAAAAAAATCCTCAGTAGAAGAATATTTATTTTTTATATGTGAAGGTGCTGTAATCAAGATATAATAATTTTTTTAAAATCTTTTTAACAATCCAGATTAAAAAATAAAAGGGCTGAAAATTTGTGAATAATTAAAGAAATGTTGAATTTTAATAATTTTTTATTATTAAATAATTAATTTTTTATTAAATTTTGTTCAAAACTAATATTTTGGAACATTTGCGGCTTACAGAGTTATCTTCACATAAAAAAAATCCTTAGTAGAGAAATATTGATAAGAGTGAAATATGATTCATCATCAATTATAAATTCATATCTGCTATATTTTAAAAGCATCGACGACATTTTGGCCTGGCTGCCTTCTCTTGGTTAACATTTAAATGAGGCCTCTAGTGTTTTTTATACTTTTTGATGTTTGTATACTTCTTTAAAATCTTTCCGATATAGGCATAGTGGCAATTAAATTTTCTAGCCATCTTTCTTTGTGAAAGACCCGATTTATGATTGAAATAGGCTCTAAGTTTAGCCACCATTAGTTTCGTCGCTATTTTAGCAGGTCTACAATTTCCTTTTTTTCTCTTGAAAGTTCATCTTTTTCTATAATATCTAGCCAACGATAAACAAAACGTTTTTTGTATCCAAGACCAGTGAATCGCCTTACAACTTCAGCTTTTGGCAAATTTTGGTTACTTTTTACAAAGTTAAAAGTTTAAAAATAAAAGTTTAAATTTTGAGTCTAATAACCTCCGTCAGAATCATTCACTCTAAATGATTTTTGTTTTAAATTAAATCTAGTAAATCTCTTTGCAATTCTTGGGAAAAATTTTGCTTATAAATTTATGTGGACTGAGCTTGAATTTCACGAATATTAAAATATATCAAAAATTAGAATGTCTGAGACCAAGGTTTGTGATTTTGTATCTAAGTAAAAATTGAAAAAAGATTAAAACAGAACTCTAATTTATTTTTTTTTAAAAGTGAAAGAAAAAATAAAGTTTTTGAAAAATAATAAACATAAATTGTAGATTTTTACGTGGCCTGCCGCTTTTTTTGGAACTGAAGCATTTGAAATTTGTGTGATTTAAAATTTATTTATTTGTTTAAGTGTAGCTCCCTCAAATTATATATTCAAATAAAACAAAATAATTAAGAAAAATAAAAGTTAATTTACTTAGAATATAGATAAGTTGAAATGAAAGGTTCTTTATGCTCAAATATTGAACATTGATATTTTCGAACCACTTAAAATATGTAATCTTATTGATCCGTTGAATATTTTTAAAAAAATATTTCTATTTAGTGAAAAAATATTTCTATTTAACTTAAATAGTGAGCCAAAAAAATGTCAAAAGAAATTAATGATCATAATAAAAAATATCTTAAAATAAATTTTAAAGATATAAATTACTAAAGAGGCATATTTTTATAAATTTATTCTTTTTTAATTAAATAAAAATAGTTAATTAATACTTTTTTGATAATAATTTGATCATAAACCTTAATTTGCCCAAATAAATGTAAGAAATTTGGGCTTTCATTCAAAATATTTTAGAAGAATATTTTAATGCTCTTTAGGTGACATGTGATTTATGCATGTTATTTTATTCTTTTGGTCAAAATATTTGAATTGTATTTAAATCAGATTTTTCTTACTCTATAGAACTTATTTCCAAATTTATTAACTCAAATCATTCGGTCCTTGAAAAATTTTGTATTTTTAAGAAAATAAAATTTTATTTTTGTTAAGACTATATGCTAGAACCGGATCCGTCAAGAAGACCGGACATATTTCAAGTGTCTTATCTAGCATTTCAACTATGCCAGAAACCATGTCCAATTAATAATATAAATGTAATATTATTATTAAATAAAATTTTAAAAAAAATTTAATTTTTTCCTAAAAGAAAAGTGAAATACCAAATTTTAGCGCCATAGCGGCGCCAATGACCGAGAGTGAGTGGAAAAAAAACTCTAGCTTGGCAGTGAAAAAGACATTTAATACACCAGTAATGGAACAATCAACTACAGTGAATCCTCGCGAACGACCCAAAGCTAATTTAAATCATACAAATAACATTCTACAATTGCCTAATCAAAATATTATCAAGACCAAACTGAGCAATGTGGTACAACCCAAATTGAATGTTTCTATTAAGCCCAAGAGCGAAAACGAGACTGTAAGCCCGTTTTTGGCGTCGACTAGTAACCAAGAACCACTGGGATTTGACGACGATTTTGGCTCCATTAACCCTATGGCACCCGAGCCTGATAATTGTGCACAGCAAACGCCTGTTCTTGAGACTAAAAAATCCCATCGACGTTCAGCTTCACATTCTTCGACTCTGCTGCCTCAATTTGACATGAACACACCATCGGCACCACCAAACAACACACGGCTTACCCCGACACAACTATCACAACAGCTCAATCCGATTCAACACCAAAAAAATCAACACTTTCAGCAACAACAATATTTAACTCCTATTCCAGCACAAACTCTTGATCGACTTTACACTCATTCCAGATCGGCATCCGCATCACCAAAGTTAGTTCAAAATTTTTTTTAACATAAATTTGCACAATGTTAAGTATTATGAAAAAGTTGAGAAATTTGGTCTTATTTATTTTGTGAAATCAGAGGCTTTTTGAAAAATTTAAAAAAGAAAAGACAATTTTTACGTTCAATTCGTGGAATATTTTTCTTAGTAAATTTATCAAAGTAATTTTTTTCACTTTTTTTTAACCTATCTTATTTTTTATTTACAATAAATTGACAAAATATTTTTAATTTCTCAAAAATCTACAAAAATAATTAGAACATTGATTAAAAAAATAATTTCAAGAGTTACATTTTTTGTTTTATATAACCAAATTATATAAAATAAAATTAAGTAACCAAATTTTTTGTTCTTTTAATTTTTTTTTATAAAGTTATCTCATAATTTCTACGAAAAAAATTCTATGAGTATATTTCCATGAAACATTTTTCTTTTAAAATATATCTCCGATTTTTTTTTTTTTATCATTTTTCCATTCATTTTTTTTCTATGAACTTATAGATCATCAAACAATGTCGTGAATTTATTTAAATGTAATTTATATAAAAAAAAAATTCTTTTTTTGTGGAACCGTTCGGAAAATAATATTCTTTTTTCTTTTTCATTAAAGCGTTGCATTTTACACATAATTTATTAACAGTTTCAGTATTTTCTGAAAATTTCGCTTTTTTGAAGTGATTTCTAACTTTATATCACATGATTCATCGTCTGATTCTTGTATTACATTTTCGGTCAATTAAATACAATCAGGCGGTTGATACTGAAAACAAGGTCTTGTTTTTTTTGGTCCCCTTTTTGGTTTGTTATTCAATGGAATATCCTTGAATTGATATTGTTAAAATTTACCATTTCAAAAAAATAAATAAATATTAGCAAATAAGAGAAAAATTAATAAAAATAATTATTTATTCTATAAGAGTAAGCGATCATGTGACTAAAATATAAATTTTTTAACCAAAACCAGCAAGTGCTTGTGCTAAGTTTCCAATTTTCTCTGTTTATGTCAAGTTCATTTTTTTAAATAATCAATTTAATATGGTATAAGTTTAGTTTAGTATTTAGTTTAATAAGTTATAAGCTAGATATTTATGGTAATAAGGAATCTATCGCCAGTTTTTTTTTTATTTCCATTTTTTTTATCGCCAAGGATCTATCGCCAAAAAATTCTATCTCCACAAATAAATTACGAATTTATCGCCAGTTTTTTTAATGCCAATTTTGAAGGTATTGTGAATTTCAAATACAAATTGAACAAAAATTCTTCATTTTTTGATAAATTAAAATTAAAGTAAGAAAAAAATATTAGAAAAAATACTGCAACAAAGTGCAACATACTTTGTTGCACCTTTTTTACCTAAAATTATTTTTCTAATGTGAAAATAGAAAAAAAATACAGCATCAATAAGATTTAAATAGATTTTTGATTTGATTTACTAAAAAAAAAGAAAACAAAAATTTTATTTTAGGTATAAAGGTGCAACAAAGTATGTTGCACTTTGTTGCAGTATTTTTTCTAATATTTTTTTTTAACTTTAATTTTAATTTATCAAAAAATGAAGAATTTTTGTTCAATTTGTATTTGAAATTCACAATACCAATTTTGAAATAGGAATTTAATGCAACATAAAAAAAATTCCAGATTAAAAAAATAAGAACTAATTGAACAAAATTTTACTTATCATTACTTTATTATTTAAAAAAAACGTAATTTATTTATTTATTTCAGCTAACGCCTAGAAGGCGATGTAAAAAAAAAATTTAAAAAAAAAAAAAAAAAAAGAATGTAGTTTAAGTATTATCCAAAAAACTAAAAAAATAACAATAATTTTAATGCTAATTTTTCTTTTCTATTTTAATTTTACTAATTATTATTCATTTTATTGTTTTTTCTTCTCTTTTTTTTTAATTGAATTATCCTCGAACGATTTTCGACCGAGGAGCTTAGGAGACCATTCAGCAATAATGAAGCCTTTCCAAGCTAAATGTTTAATTTTAATTTTAAAAAGCTTTTGTTAGGTCTTTAAGCATTCCTCTATCGAGTCACTAATAACATTTGACTCTTTCTTCATTAGATCCTTTTTTTTCAATTCTACAAGTTGCATTATTTTTAGAGCCTCAATTTGATCTTCTTCTACACATTCAAGTATCTCTTTAATTATTGATTTGTTACTCAGTTCTTCTCTTTTAATCAGACTATTTTCAAACGCTCTAAAAATACCCAATGTGAGTTTATTAATTAGGAGTCTTTTTACGAATGCAAGTTTTCCTTTCAATAGCTTATTTTAAAATTGATAAAATTAGGTTAACAAAAATGTATTAAAAAAAATTTTAGTAATTAGGAAAAAAAAAAGTACAAAAACCTTTAGAAAAACTAATAGTCTTGAAAATCTCTATAACAATTCAAAAACTCTAAAAATGTTTATTTAAATCCTCTTCTTCGCTTATTTTCTCAATTAACCGTTTTTTATGCCAAATATACTGGTAAAAACTAACATTATTATTCATGGTTAAAGAAAATTACTTTTTTATGAATAATTCAATAATTTTTAAAAATATATATCACATTTTCAATTGATTTAAAGTGCCGAATTTGAGTTAAGTAACCTAGATAATTTTTTGTATAAAAATATTCCGTTTCCGTTAAACGGTTAAATATTGAGAGGCTTTCCTGAACTATCAAATATTTAAACATGTCTAACCTCTAGCTATTTCAACATATCGTTTTTAATTTTTTATTTTATTTAACTTTATTTAAATTATTTTTTTGAATATTTTTATTCTGAAGGAGCAAAATAAAAGAGTTAAAATTTTACTGTCTTTGGCATTTTTTTTTACTTTTTTTTACAATTTTTTACTAAACAAAAAAAAAACTTTACGTAATTTTACGTAAAATATGGTAAAATTACATTTTTTTACATAAAATTTCGTAAATTAATGTTAAATTACGTAATTTTACCTCAGAACCACGTGTCAAATCACCACTGTAGTTTAATAAGTTATAAGCCAGATATTTCTAATTTATTATTTATTTATTTGTTTTCTGTACCGAGCTAGAGCTCCTTCAGAATAAAGTATAAAAAAAAATAGAGTTAATAAAATAAGATAAAATAAAAATAAAGTAAATCAGCTAAAAAAAAAATGTAAAGAAAGTTTAAAAGACATATACTGAAATAGGTTAGTTACATGTGACAGAAGTTTACATAGTTGAAGCTTCATGAAAAAAGAGGAAATAGTAAGGTTGCAATTACACAATGGAGTAGGGTATTCAATATATCTTGATTCGAAGCCTTGTTTGTATTCATCCATTAGTCTGACCACCAATGGAGTAGAATGACTCAGTCCTGTCCCAACATATCTCTCACTCAACTCAAAAAGCCGATTCGAGACTGTTAGCAATTTAAGTTTATTAAAAGCCTCATGATGCAACATGTTGGAGGGAGTATCATATTTTAACTTAAGGATAGATCTGACTGCTGTATTCTAATTTTTATAGTTCTACTTTAAATTAGGTAATTAAAAATTAGGTGTCAATTTTAAATCAAATTAATTAATTGTCAGTTAATAAAAATATTATTCTTTTATCTTTTTTTTTGTACCAAAATGAGCCTTTTTTTTTCTTATTTTATTGATTCTTCAATAATTAGGAAAATTGTTTTAGTAATAATAATAATAAACTGCTCTGTATAACATTAAGGTTATACACACGCTACTGGTGGCTTCAGCAGTTATTTGCAGTTGTCCTTTCAAACAGTTTAAAAACTAAAATTCTTTTGAAAATGTTGACGCTTTCCGTTTCTTCAATTGAGATTGGGAGTTTGTTCCATTCATTCACGACTCTGTTTGTCAAAAAGTTATATCTTTGTGGGCAGTTCCGCACTATTTCTCTCACTAACTTATACTTATGAGCTCTCAGCTTCATCAGTTGATTTGGAAGGTTGTTGAAATTAACCCCTTTGTAAAGATTAACGTTATCAATCCCTTTAACAATTTTAAACATCTGAATCAGATCTCTACGATTTCGACGTTCTGTTAGAGCTTGAATCTTAAGGTATTTAAGTCTTGATTCGTATGGATTGTTACTAATACTTCTTACCAACTTTGTTGCTCTTCTTTGTACTCTCTCTAAAGCATTTATGTCCTTCCTTAGGCATGGGTGCCACACACAGTTGCCGTATTCTAAATTTGGTCTTACCAATGAAATATACAGAAGCCTAAAAGATTTCTTGCTGATTTTTTTACTCAAAATTGATAAATAGCTTTGTAATCAAGAGATCAATGCTGAAATTCACTTCATTCAAACTTTCTATTTACAATAATATAAATTAAATTTTTATAGATTTTGTTAAAAAATTCAAAAGATTTGATTTAAATTTTTCAATGCTTAATTTTTCTAATTAGTCAAAACTGCTTTTTTATTTTATTTTTTTAAAGAAATCAACTTTTTATAAAATTTAAATAAATGAAGTGTTAATCAGTCTTTATGACAAGGGCACTAGCCTGTTGATTAGCCTTGAAATTGAAAAAAAAAAAAAAAAAAAAACTTAGCTAATTTGTGATAAATAACTTTTGTTTTCTAGTTCGGTCGGCCTAGCTAATTTGAAAATAGAAAAACCGATCGAAGAAGAACGAAGAGTGTCGAACAATCCATTCGACGACAACGAGCTGTTCGGTCAGGAGTTTGATCGCATACGACATGAGACCACAGAACAAGGTAACCAAAATTATAATTTCAGCATGCTACATAATCCTAACAATAACCATAAGAGCAACAGCTGCAGTAATATTAATTACTACTCTAATTATTATTATATGGCTAGTAACTATTTAATGAGTAATCCAAATTTTTACATGTACAGACCGCAACTGTCGTTTAAGACAAGCCGGCCCTCTCCTTACACACAGCCAAACCATAACTCTAACTTCATGTAGCTTTTCGTTGTGTTCACAGTCCTCGATTTTGTGAACAAACAGCTTTGTTTAATGCTAATTTAATTCATGTCTTTGGTGATAAAATTAAACTTCTGTTAATAGGTCCGCTTATCATGTTCCAATAAAACAACGGTTACTCATTAAAAAAAATTTTTTTTTTTTTTCAAATTTATTTAAATTTATTTTAAAATGAATGAATAAATTGTTTGCTAAAATGAGTGAAAAAATTTTTTTTTTGTAATTTTTAAAATGAATAGAAAAAAAGTGCAAAAATGTGAAAAAAAGAGCAATTGTTAAATATTCGAGCATAGAAGAGAATGAGAGTGGAGAGGGCCTGCGATTCGACCCGTTCCGCAAGGCGCCATTGACTCTCTTCAACGCCAACAAGTCCTCGTCGAGCTCTGGCTCGTGTTCGCCGAGATCAAGCGCGTCGTGTGGTGCAGCGGGCAAAAAAGTGAGCATGGGAGCACAGTCGGCCTTTCAGCCGTACAAAAAGCAGCCCGATCCGTTTGTGAGCGCGCCGTTTGACACGCCGGGCGCTCGCAAAGTGTCCGCGTCGTCCACGTCCACTTCGTCGTCGGCCACTCCGACTGGCATCGCTCTTCAGAGCGTTGCCAAGCCCAATTTGGACAGTTTAAACGAACTGGAGGACAAGGCCAACGACGAGATAGTCCAGGTTATTCAAATGAAAGACAAAAATTCGGTCAGGACACCAGTGAGTCACAAGAAGAAAAATACGGCCAACCCGTTTGTGGACGCGCCCTTCACCGTCAAAAAGTCCAAGGGACACTCGCGCAAAAAACTAAGCGAACTGGCCCAAATGAGCGAGTCGAGTACAAGTTCAGTGTATGACAACAACCCCACGCCTACCAACGACTCTAGGCCGGTTCAAGCATCTAGTCACAGTGATAACAAGTCAATGGCCACTGCTGGCATTTCCAATATGAGCTTTGATGATTTTTGAAGAAAATTTTTAGCCGATCGTTTTATTTTTGGATTTAATTTTTTTTGTTCGCCCTAGACTTGACAAAACTGACCATTTTCTATCAACACTCAATTAAATATGCATATTTTGTTCTATTGAATAAAAATGAAAATAAACAATTTTTTAGCATCCTCAAATAATTCTAAATTTTAACTAAAAAAATTTTAATTCAAGTTTTAACATGAAAAAAATAAAAATAAAATTTTAACTAGAAAAATATGTAAATTCAGATTTAAAGTAGAAAAATATTTAAATTCAAATCTTTCAAAAGTTAAATTTTTATTTTGAACTAGAAAAAAAAAATAAAAATTTTAAACCAAAAAAAAAAAATTAAAATTTTAAACCAGAAAAAAAAAATTAAAATTTAATTTTAAACCAGAAAAAAAAAATTAAAATTAAAATTTAAACTAGAAAAAAAATTAAAATTTTAAACCAGAAAAAAAAATTAAAATTTTAAACTAGAAAAAAAAAATAAAATTGAAATTTTAAACTAGAAAAAATTTTTAAATCAAAAATTTTACAAGAAAAATATTTAAATTAAAATTTTAAACTAGAAAAAATATTTGAATTAAAAGAAAATTTCTCAGATAATCCAAATAAGTCGATTGGATTTTATGAAAATAAAGATCTCAAAAAATTACTGTAAATTTAAAGTAATTTTTTCAAAAAAATTTTACATAATAAATTATTGTTTATACATTGATTTAAAAAAATTTGAAAAAATTTGTTCTTTTTAATAGTACTCTCCAAAGTGCGTGGACAAAATGTTCGAACAACCCAAAGATTGAAAGGTCAATGATTAAAAAAATATAAGAAATTTGTTTTATTATTAAAAATTATAAGAGTTTTGTTACAAATATTTTTGGTTTATGCATTCTTTTCGTTTTGTTCCATTTTGTACCAGTAAAATTTTGAATTTCCCCAATTTTTACGTAAAAAATTAAATTTAAAAACTGACAAAATCGTATTTTTTATTAACAAAATTTTATGCAAAACAGCAAAATTTGAGATTTTTTTGCCATTTTTGGAGTTAAGATAATTTAACGTAAAAATTGGTAATTTTGCTTCTTTTAACGCAAATTTACGTAAAATTTAGTTAATTTATTATTAAAGAAAATTTTAAAATTACCATTTTACGTTAATTTACGTTATTTTACGCAAATTTGCGTAAATTTACCATGGATTCTTATGTCAAATCACCACTGTATATCGTTTTTGTTATTTTAGGGTAAAAATTGAAATTTCAAAAAATATCAAAATAATCAAAATAATCCTTTAGTCATTTTGACTCGTTTTGGTGCTTTTTAGTATCTATTTGTTTTTGCATAAATACATAATTTTTTAAAATCAATTCAATTAATTTTAAAAATTTTCTAATTTTTATACTGAAAAAAAAAATCATGCTAAATTAAACAATTGACTTTATTTTTAGGGGCCAAAAATCAAAAAAGAGTCATTTTGACTCGTTGGTGCCTCTAGTGTTAACAGATTATCTGATAGATGATAGAAAAACATCAAAAATTACTTATTTGCAGTTTTTTTATTTGAGCAGTCTTGCATAAAAATAAAATTTTAATTCTCTAATTTAACACTTAATTTATTTTAATTACATTTTGATATTTGAGTCTCATTACAAAGAAAGGAGAAAAAGAATTTCGGATTATTTAAATTTTTTAGATTACAGAAAAACTTTACGGTAATTTAAATAAACTTTGAAAAATGAATTATTTTTGATCTCTGTATCGTTTTCAAACCCGATTCAATATTTCATCATAACTTTTTTTTTAGTAAAAATAATTTCTGGAGAATTCAAAGCAATTTAAATCAGAAGCATGATTTTTGAATTTTTTAGAATAAATTTTAAATTAGCTAAATGACAAAGCTTTTCTTTTTTAATTGATTCAAACAAAAGATGCGCCCATTTCACATAAAATTTGGCAACAACTAGAATGGAACAAAAATATTTTTAATTAAATTGAAGTTTTATTTAAATTGAAGATTTGAAAATAAAAAAATTGATAAAAATTTTAATGCGAGCTTTTATTTTCGAAATATTTTAGCTCAACAAAATAAAAGGCGTATCAACAACTAAATTTAGATTTAAATTCACCATGACTCTGACACAATCCAATTATGATGAAAAAAATGGAGGGGTGCTGACACCCACAGAAATTAAAAATATGAATAGCCCTAACTTTGGAAGCACAAGAGCTAAAGAGTGCTTCTTAAAGGAAGGCGCCGTTATTACTAAGCGATTTGCCGGTTCCAAGTCCGGATTAAAAAATAGAAGGGTTAGAAAGCCATTTTAAATATAATGCTAAAAAATTTATTTTATAAGATAATTATTTAAATTTTTTTAATTGAAAACAAAATTTTTAGAAGATTATTTTAATAAATCATGTTCGGCAACAACAACAAGATCAATTAGATCTGTCGGAAGTGAATTAATTTTTGTCAATAGAGCCAGGCACCTTTTAAACAAAAATAGATTTTTCAAATAAATTATTCTTGCAATTTGAAAATAATTTCCTAGTCAAAATAAGTCATTAATCTCCATTGTTTATTTATTTTCAAAAATCAATAAATATTTAATTTAATTATTAATGGCACGATCGAGTCCTCCAGAAGAAAAAAATTTTTATTTTTATTTTTTGACTCATTATGTTACAGAATTTATTTTTAACACAGATTAATGTTTTAGTGGAATGACGCTCACAGACTTTAAGTGGTTTGTGAGCAGCCTCAAATGCTCCATTTAGATAAAATAAAATTTTTTTTTAATTTTCACCTATTGACAATGTTTATTTTTTTTTGGTTGTCTTAGAAATTTTTTTTTGCTAAAATGACAGGTAAATTTTACAGCATAATAAATCTAATTCAAAATGAAAGTGCCAAAGAAAGTTAAAATTCTGAAAATAGCGCTCAAGTCCATAAACATATGTTTGGCATTGAGCGGCCTGTTGGCCATGGCAGTGTCCTTGTCCTACTTGTACACATACACATTCACTCAGTACGAGTTCAGCGTGCTGGTGTCGGTGAAGCTGTTTTCGACCATTTTGGCTCTGAGTGGTGTGACTGCGCTGGTCCTGGGCTCACTCGGCATCGGAATAATCACCGAAAGTAGCCGCGTGTTTAGCATTTTATTCACTATGTTCATGATTTTGCTTCAGTTATTGAGTATGGTTGCAGGAATAGGCGGAATAATGGCCCAGGACAAAATTCAGAATGTGATACAGCAAGGAATAAGACAAGAATTTTTGGCATACACCAACCTCAGCTTGAAAATGGACTGGCTGCATCAGGAGTACCAGTGTTGTGGAGTGAACTCGATGCATGATTGGCAAAACAGCTCAGAGTTGGATGCGTGGCAGCAACAGAACCACATCAGCGGATATTTGTTCGACGTGCCCGATTCTTGCTGCATTCAAGTCGAGGCAACGTGCGGCAAACGATACATGAAGGAAAAAGGGGTGATATACACCCGGGGCTGCCTTGAGCCCTACTCTATTAGCATTAGACAAATTTATTTAAATTTGAGTAAATTTTTTCTCTTATTCACTCTAATCATTTATACGCTTATATTTTTTCTAATGATTGTCATAAAATATTTTAAAAATTCTTATACATTAATAAAAAGAGTTTAAAGTGCTTTTATATTATTCAAAGAAATGAAGAATTATTTGTCAAAGATTCAAGAGAAAGATCGCTTTTGATTTGAATATGTTTTTTTTTTTTCAATTTTTTTAATTCATATGATCAAAAAAAAAATTTTCTTATCTTTTATTATTGCGTTTATGAAAAAATGTAAAATTTAATTTTAAGATAAGATTTTTTATTTTAGTTTGCTCAAAAAATTAGACACGTAATTTTTGATTTTTCTCTTTTTCGGACACATTAATTCCACTTGAGTGTGTTCGGGTAATTTAAGATTTAAAAATGAACAAAATTTCTATTTTAATCTAGCTTAATTGATTTAGTATCCCGATAAATGGACACAAATTTATTCAGTGTCCTTTCTTTAAATTATTTTTTTTCTTTTTAAAGTGGTCTATTTTTTGACAGTGTGTCCGAGTGTTGTTGGGATATAAATAAAGCCAATTTATTAAATTTTCATTTTTATTTTATTCATTTATACAGGTGAACTTTGTTGTGCTAATTTCGACCATTATAAAGATCAAATTTATTTAAAACATAAAAAACTGTTCGTAAAATTTTAAAGTTGGAAAGAAATTTTTTTCAACCAAATTATTGTTTGATTGGAATTTACTGCTAAATGATTTTTGTTTGAAAATGAATGCTGCTTCTAGTTCAAGTGTGTGATTTAAATTGATTCATAATTGGAGATTTTTATTTTTTTAAAAGATTTGATCAGGCATAAAGTCAGTAACAATGTTCACTTTTTTTCAAAAAAAATTAATTTTTTTTCTAATATTAACATGTGCTAAAAGACTATAAAAGGTTTATCAAGAATGGTAAACTAAAAATTTTTTTAAATTTTGTTACATAAATGTTCAATTAGCTTGAATTTTCATTATTACAGTGTTATTTTAGGATTTTACTAGTTAGCAAAATATCAAATTAATAATTTAAATTAAAAATTTAAATAAAAAAAAAGGTTAATTATGTGCATCTACTAGAATTGAGCAAGTACATTATTTAATGTTATTAAAAAACATATTCTTTAATAGTAGTGAGTTTTTTAATAGTAGTGAGTTTTTTTTATGCATAATGCTTCATAATAATTTCTAAAACAAAAACCACTGAATAAATATTAATTTTTTGAATTCCAAAGTCAAATTTTTGTTTTATTTAAGTTTGAAAAATTTCTAAATTTCCAGGCCAAACTAATTTTTTTTCCAAACAAATTAAAAAGATAAAGTTGTTGGTTGGGAGTTAAAATTTTCCCACAAATATTTTCATCTATCTTACATCATCATCTAACCATGTAAATAGAAAATTTTTTTTATCAAGTAGAATATCTATTCAGCCGATTAGATTTTTTATCAAACATTAAACTATTCAATTATTACCTCACGTCACATACTCTTGATTTTTAATTTTCTTTCAAATATTTTCAAATAGGAAAAAAAATTTTAATACAAAATATTTTTTTTTAAAGTTCTATCTACTTAGATAATGTGCCAGACGCTGTCACACACTTTTGAAAAATCAACAAATTTTGGAAAATGTAGTAGTTAACTTTTGAATGAGCTCCATTGATTTTAAAATGTTGGAATTTTTTTTTGTCATTTTAAAAACTTAGTATGATTGATAAAAATAGCTTTTTTTTAATTATTCTTCGCCATTTGGTTATTGAGTTTTTTAACTATAGACAAGATATTTATCATGAATTAAATAGAATAAAATAATTAAAAATTCTTTTTTTAATTAGTATTATTTTAAAGGTGATTTTTTTTAAAGTAATTATGTTATCTATAATTTTTAATTGTTCGCTTGATTCAAAATTTTCCTTTTTTATAGAATATTTAATTAAATGACTAACTTTCGGAAAAAAATTAAAAAAGTACTTTGAATTTTTTTACTCTATTTATTTTTTTTATTTTATTAATAAAATAATAATAATAATAAATAAAAGTTTTTAGATTAAATATGACGTTTAGTCACTCGGTTTGTGAAAAAGTTCAATCTCGTATTACAACTTGTTTTTCAAATCCGTATGTAGGACTTTTTGTTGTTAAATGTTCGGACATTTGAGACAGGGGATAATGTCATTCAACCCTATCTAAATGTTTTACAATTTTAGTAGTAGTAGTAGTATTTAATGCTATTGAGGAAGGAAGTTCCTCAAGCAGTGACGACAGTAGACGTCCTGCTATAATAGCCTTCGACCAGTTTATTAGCATTACAAAAATAAATTTAAATTTAGAAATCGTGCAATTTTCGAAAACATTTGTTTGAAATCTAAAATATATAATACTTATGATATAAATTTTAACTATCTAAGGCGGTCCTGATACTGCAAGTTGCTCAACTCTCAAATCATTTTAGTTGCTCTTCTTCGCTCATCTATACTTTACATGTCTTTCTTTAACATTGCGCCCCAAACTTTATAAATTATTCATTCGAGTGATAGTTATTTAACTAATGGGTGAAGACAAATTTTCTTTACAAAGTTTATTTATGAACTTTTTTCTATTATATCATTTCTTCGAATTGTGTCAATCCGACTTTTGGCACCTTCTATTAGGGTCTGTGTTGATGCTAGGCTGATTTCACGCAGACATTTTAGTATCCTGAGCCTCAATTGATAAAGTGTTTTCGCTGCTGTAGACTTTCTCTTTCAATATTGACCAAAAATCTTCAATAGGTTTAGCTTCAGGCAGAATTTGCAGGGTTATCGGGCCGGAATATAAATTTTTTGTCTGAATGATACTTATTGATGATGGGAAGCAAATTTTTTTCCTAATGCTCAATTTTTTTCATAGTATAAATACACACAATTTCGAAGGGTCTCTCTTTAATTCACTTTCTTAGCTTCAACAAGTCAATAAAATTATTATTTCAAATTATTTAGACTAAACAAGCTCTGAGGATTTCAAATCTGTTTTCAGATATGAATTGCAGTTCACAAACTTAGTCCGGAAACTTTGTCTTCGCTCGTTAATAAAGACAAAAGAAGAAAGAATTCAAGGCTTTCAGTCATTAGATCATTTGATTTGCTATTCATCATGCTTTTTTCTTTTAATGTTTAAACCAGTTGTCTAACCACTCGCCTTGAATTGATTCAAACTAGTGATGGGAGTTTTTTCTTTTGCTTAGTTAACTAAAAATTAGTCGACTAAATTTTAACTAAAAATTAGTTATAAAAATATTTTTTTCTTTTATAAATATAATAAATTACAAAGTTTTAATTAATTTGCTTTGTTATTCATAAGTTTTTAAAAATTAATTTATTTTCCAATATAATCGTTATAATTTTAGATTGCCTAAAGCTCTCATATTGTCTCAATTTCTATAGTGTCAAATTATTAAAACAAAAAAAAAACGAATTAATATTTTATTATTTTGTCAATAGAATAAAAAATCAACAAAATACATCTGGTTTTGTAACCTATCCTTGAAAAACAATCAACTAATATTAGAGCATATTCTTTGTACTGGAGCCAATATTAAACAAAGAAAATTAAAAGAAACATTAATTAAAGCTCACTATCCTTTAAAAAAGAGATTTTGTAATCAAAATAGAAAGCTCATTAACATAATCACACTAATTCCAGATGCAGATAAATTGAATCAATAGAATAACTATGACTGTCTGCTCATCTAGACTCCTAGTTCGATTTGAGTTGGTCAAAAGCGGGGAGAAAAAAAAAATATTAAAATTGCATTTAAGGTAAAGAAAAATGAATAATAATTATCGCAATTAAAAGAAAAAAAAGAAAAATATTTATAATTAGATTTTGTCTTTCTTTTTCAACATACCGTTTTTAACTTTCTTTTTATTTTATTTTATCTAACTTTAACATTAAATTTTTATTTTTATATATTTTTTTTTATTCTAAAGGAGTATTAGCTCGATACAGATTAAACAAATAAAAAAAATAAATAAATCTTGGCTATAGTCGACTAAACTAAATTAGTTAAGTTAAGACCCATCACTAATGCAAACTTTTTGCTTCAGCCACCTCTTCTGGTGCTGCATCCCATTTTTTTGTTACACTATTATTGTAATTATGACGAGCCAAAAATTTGCCAGCATTTAAGTAATTCTAATTTAGACCTTTAAAAAAATATAAATAAACATCAAAGAGTTATAGGAAAAATTCAATATAGATTTTATAGAAAAGTGTAAAATAATCCAAATAAAAATATGATAACTAATAAGTTGTACTAAAAATTAAAAATATCCATTCATAAGCTAAAAAAAAAGAATTCTCAATGCAGCAGCAAAATTTCCATTTTTTAGAAGCTTTTTGTCACATTTTCAAGCATTAAATGTCATATAAATAATGCCGTTGCGAAATTCGATGCAAAAACATATTTTTTTTTTATTATTTTAATTAGAATTAAAATAAAAAAAAAAGAAATAAAACATATTGTGCTGACGGTGAAAATTAATTATATTAAATTGTTATCATGTTTTGTTTTTGTTCTTTTTGTGGCACATGAAAAAAATTTCAAAGATAAAAAAGGGATTAAGTTGAAAGATAAAAAATGCTAAAGATGAAAATGAAAAAAAAAATTGAAAATAACACTCCAGGTACGTAGGTTTGATTCTTGTTGAACTATTGGATGCGGAGAGAAGATAGAAATTAGACAATGAAGTCGCACCACACACGAAAATCCCCATTATTCGCTAAACCTATTAAGTGTTCACTTTCCACTCTCACTCAACTCAAAAAGAATATTCAAGCACTTTATGATGAACAATGCTGCAGGGAGTATCATAATTTAGTTTAAGCCTAAATCCGACTGATGAATAGCTTGCTATTTTTTCTAAGATGTTTTAATATGAGTCAAGTTTTGAGCTAGAACGTTCTGTTTAATCACCTTCATCTGTCATACAAGATTATTAATTAACGATTTATTTCCATTCATTTTAAAATCCATTTCAAGTGATTAGAGTAGCATTTAAGATCAGTCATGTGATGTGATATTTTCGTGTTCCATTTACAGAGCCATTATCCAGGCTCATTCAAAATAGGAAAAAAGAGCCATTGTAAATTTTGGAACAAAGAGCAAAAACAAAAATTTTTTACTCTGAGTCTAGAAATTTTTCTGCAAAATGTATCAGCTGATACAAGCTTTGTACCACCCAAATTAAGTCTGTACTAAAACTCTGCAATTTTGCGATTTTCTAATACATTTAGTGCTTTGCAGACTTGCAGAGTTTTTGCAGAGGCTTAATTTGGCTGGTACAAAGTTTGTATCTGCTGATACATTTTTCAGAATAACTTTTAGACTCAGAGTAAAAATTTATTTCATTTTAAAATTGTTGTTCTTGGTTCCAAAATTCACAATGCAAAAAGAATTTATTTATTTATTTATTTGTTTTCTGTACCGAGCTAGAGCTCCTTCAGAATAAAGCATAAAAAAAATAGAGTTAATAAAATAAGATAAAATAAAAATGAAGTAAATCAGAAGTAAATCAGTAAAGAAAGTTTAAAAGACATATATTGAAATACGTTGTTACATGTGACAGAAATTTACATAGTTGAAAATTATTTATTTATTTAGAACCTTTTTGTCTTTTAATTTCAACTTTTTATTACTTGGAATTACTAGTAGTAGTAGTAAATACTGCGACCCTTTCGGGTTAAGCTTCTTCGAAGCTATGGCAGTAAATTAGACTGTTTCCTCAGCCATTTGTCCAAGTTAATTTTGAAGTTATTAATTGATCCAGAATTGATGATGTACTGATGAAGACTATTCCAAACATTAACTATTCCGTTTGTCGAGAAATGATATCGTTGCATACAATTTTTCGCATCTTCTCTAACAATACACTTGTTATGTCCTCTTAAGTTGTAAGAGTGATTTCGAGAAAAATTAATACCATTTTCAAAATTGATAGTTTCATATCTGTTAATAATTTTAAACAGTTGGATTAAGTCGCCTCTCATCCATTTTTAATTATATTTTTATTCTGAAGGAGCATTAGCTCGGTACAGATAAACAAATAAATAAATAAAGTTGAAAAGAAGAAGAGATTGTAATTATTTATTAACATGTTAAGTGTTAAGTTTGAGCCAAAAAAAAGTTAAATCAAAACTAGAATCCACTTTGATCATTGTCTTCTATCAAGCTCACTAAAATCAAGCACACAGTCATTTGTTAGTGATTTAATGAATTGATATGTTTGTTTTTGCTTCAGCCTTGACACTAAATTGTAAAAGTAAACTACGAAATTGTAACGTTTTTTTAATGCTAATGCAACTAGCATAAATTATTTTGAACTGTGATCCTTAAATAATTTAATCTTATTTTTTTTATTAAACAAAAACATTTTTATTCTATTTATTAGCATCACAAAAATAAAGCCTAAAAATTGTATTATCTTTCGTATGATCAAGGTTTTGATTTAAAAGTTGTTAATTTAGTCATATGTCATATCCCCATTACACTGAGCATAGTAGCTCTTCGGCTTCTCCAGTGCTATTTATTCCTTTCCGTGGCCCAATCCTTGTTCTTCCCACTGTCTGACTCTCGTATGCCATATCAAGTATTCTCCCATCGATATTAACCACTACATGTCAGGCTTATTAATCAACTTATCCGTTTTCATATTGCGTCCTTTTGTTAGCATCTCAAGAGGTTTATTTAGCTCTCACTTTGAGCGCTCACGCTCAGGCCTTATGTGTCCAATAAGCAGTCTAGTTGTCGGCTTTCTCATAAGTCTATTTAAGAGCTCACATCGTCTATTTGTTCTATTTGTGATAAAGAGATTACCTTTGAGCAGTTAATGCCACTTTTTTGTCTATCACTCACTAATCTCTTCTGTCCATTTAGCAGATTAGATTTGGGTCACTCTGAGAGATTACTGGTTCAGCTTAGGCTTGATTAGCTTTGATTTGAAATTTTTTATGTCTGTCTCTTAACGCAAACGCTTTAAAACCTTTTTCTTTTTGATAAATAATTTGTTTCTTGACTTGTTCCGAACTGTGTTTAAGTTTTTGTTTAGGCTCTGTTGATTGATCGTCCTGGTTTGTATGTTCATCATCAGAAATAAAGACTTAATTTTTAGTTTCCCTTGAAATAGTGCCTGTTTTCTAATTGTACCTCTTCTGATACACTGTCATCTTCTTTTTGGTTCATTTTCTTTATTTATTTTGTTAATTAAATAAGTTTATATTTTGATTAATAATTTTATAACTAGACATTTTTTTAATCAATTTGTGGGTTTTTATTAATTGGTGCTGTTTTTACAAAGAGAAAAGGTTTTATTTAATTAAATATGAAGTTTAAATTTTTTATTGAAAAAAAATTGTGTAAAATGGCACAGTAAGTGTCACACACTTTTCGGAACAGTTATGTGCCTGTGAATTGCTTTATTTATATTGATAAATAAAAAAAAAGAGAGGGGAGAGACTTTTTGGCCATGCATAAAATGGGTGCCGGGTGCAGATTAACACTAGAAGCACCAACGAGTCAAAATGACTCTTTTTGATTTTTGACCGCTAAATACCAAGTCAATTTTTATTAATTGACCATGTATTTTTTTTTTCAGCATAAAAATAAGAAAAAGTTTAAAAATAGATCAAATTTATTTTGAAAAAATTATGTCTTTATGCAAAATCAAGTATATACTACTAGAAGCACCTCAAAGAGCGCCCGTAAAAGGGTTTTGAGTCAAGAAAATCAAGAGAATTTATCTCTTAAACGTGTGTCATGTCAAATTCGTTTATGTGAAAATTATAAAGCTACAAATTTTTGTTCAATCTGTAAAAAAGCAGTGTGTGGATTTTGTACAAAAAAAATAGAGAGTATTTGTAAAAAATGCGATTAACCATCGGTATTTTTTTTAAGGCCTAAGAAAAGACTAAAATTTAAAAATTAATCATTTTTATTCAATTAATTTAATAATTTCAATAAATTTAAACAAAAATTATTATTATTATTATTTATTAGTTAAAAGCCCCATGTGCAAAAATACAAGAAAAATTATATTAAATTAAGTAAAAAAAAAATAAAAATTTTTACATTTGTAATATTTACTAAGTATAAAAGTCTACTCTTAATAGATCATTCAAAATTTTATAAAAGTGAAAGTATTCTAAATTTAACTTCATATTAATTTTTATTTGCGAACGTACAAACTTTACCGAGTCAACCAAGCCACGGTTTTTGTCTAAGGATACATAGTCAATTATGGCGATTATTATATGATATCTAGTCATTTTGACTCGTTTTGGTGCTTCTAGTTGTTAGAAATTTTGGTGCTTCTAGTGTTAAATAAAAAAAAGCTGGTTGCCATGGAAACGGAACAAAAAGGTTGTTTAGTACTCGCTAGCTGATTGGGTTGTTGCTCAAAGGAAGTTTTGTTGATAAAATTGACAATGGGGTGCGAATCAAGAATTGACCCCGTTTCCATGGCAACACTTAACTTCTCTTTTTTCACTCTATTTTGTTTCACAACAAAAAATACCGCACAACGCCATTCAAACACACACACACACACACATACATAAGAGAAAAGTAAAATTAAAAGAAGCAAATAAAATGAAAAGAGAAGTATTCCTCTCTCTCTCTCTCTTTCTTTGTTTTTCGATTAGAATGTGTGCGGTATAAAAAAGCAAGTTTTTTTGCTCGAAATGAATTTAGCGTGCAAATTATGTATAGAGAAACAAAAAAAAAAATTAGAGAAAATTTTTTTCTCAAAGCTCAGACTCGAACAAGATTAAAGAACAGCAAAAAAATCCAATTATTTTTGTTGCTTGTTCTTGTTCTTCTTTTTTTTGTTAATAAATAAATATTTTAATTTTTTTTGTAGTTGCTTTATTTTTGCATAATTTTGATTCTAGATTTAATTAAAAAAAAAAAAAAAAAAGGTGAAAAAAGTAGTGTTACTTTGGTAAAAAAGAGGGTCACAAAGATATGGAGACAACAGGCAGCGGCAGCAGCAGCAGCAGTGGCAGCAGCAGCGGTCAAATGATGGAGCTGCTGGAGAACTACATAGAATCGCGGCCGTTCGTGAGCGACGAGCACGTCAAGTCGCTGATCGACAAGTCGCTCAAGCTGGGCATGAGCTGGGAAGTGGTGAAAGAAACGCTCAAAAAGTTTCTCTCGGCCTACTTCCACAAGAAAAACTACGCCAACATCGACCTGTACCGTCTGGACTTCGCGGAGGTGGTGGACGAGACGCGCTTCTTCGACCAGCTGGTCATGACCTCGATCCAGATGGAGAGCCGGAGCTGGCAGGACGAGGCCGAGCCGGACGACGAGACGGACGCCGACAAAAAGAGCAAGCACCAGTCGTTCCAGGAGTACGTGGCCGCGTCCATGCACCGGCTCAACGACAAGGCCAACCTGCGGCCCATCGTCGTGGACGGCAGCGACGTGGCCCTGTCCGGCCAGCAGAACAAGCAGCTGTTCGCGCTGGGCCGCGTGCAAGCGGTGGTCGAGTACTTTGAGAAGCGGCAGCACCCGATCTACGTGATCGTGCCGCAGTGGCGCAAGGAGCAGCTGGTGGCCAGCGGCGACAAGCTCATTTTGAGCGACATGGAGCAGCGCGGCCTTGTCCACTACTCGCCGAGCAAGCGCGTCGGCGGCAAGCGCATGTACTGCGACGACGACTCGTTCATTCTGAACTTGGCCCTCATCAAAAACGCCATCATCGTGTCCAACGACAACTTCAAGCGCTTTTTGAACCAACGCGACGAGTTCAAACAGGTGATTGAGCAGCGCGTCCTCATGTACTCGTTTGTCGACGACAACTTCATGCCGGCCGAGGACCCGCTGGGCAAGAACGGACCCAGTTTGAGCAACTTTCTGCGCTTCGAGTCCTTCCACAACCAGCAGTACATGAAGCGGTGTCCGTACAAAAAAAAGTGCACGTACGGCTCCAAGTGCAAGTTTTGGCACCCGGAGCGCGCCGCCTCCCAGTCCGGCCAGCAGTTCAAGACCGCTTTTCAGTCGGTGCTGGACCAGTCGAGCGAGCAGCGCATGAAACTAGAGATCATACTGAACCAGCCGGACGAGTCCAGCCTGGCCGCCCAGCTCATGGCCCTCAAGGCGCCCGTCTTCCAGGGCCGCGTCGACAAGGACGCCTCGCTGCTCAGGCTCATGGGCCCTGCCGCCCACGACAAGGCCCGCGCCTCCTACTCGCTCTTTCCCGCGCCCCACCAACACAGCCCGCCTGCGCCCAGTCCCCTCGCCGCCAAGCTCAGGGACATACTCGGCGACCAGCACAAGGTCGAACAGTTTTTGGACAAGTACAAAAATGAGCACGACGAGGAAAAGCTCTTGTTCTTGGCCAACGGCTACTCGTTTGACTTCTAGATCCATTCTCTCTCCAGCACACATTTATCCCGGTATCTGAGACCCTCACTCTGGTCTCAGCACTAAATCGTATTGTTATTATTTTTGAGAATTTTTTTTTTTTTTTTTTTTTTTTTCTGGGCTTTAATTTTTAGTTTTTGGGTACGAAAAAAAAATAATTTTTTTTTTTGGTTCATATGACTGATTGATGAGCCCGTGCAGCCGGTTTTTGCCATTTTATTTTTTTTTCTATTATTTAAAGATTCGTTTGGGAAAAATGAGAAAAAAAAAAATTTTTTTTTTTTGTCTATTTATTATTTAATTTATGGTCTTTTTGTGGGACTGATTTTTTGTCACAATAAATATTTCAATTTTTTTGGACTTGATTAACAAGAAGAAAAAGAAAAATTTTTTTGCAATTTTTTATTTTATCATTGGTCACGGGTGACCATGTCGAACCATTGTTTAAGGGCTTCGATCATAACCATTGGCAGCGAGTTCACGTCTCTGAGGCAAATGTAGAACGGAAAGGGAAAGTTTTCCATGTAGGACTTGATTGCCGGTATCTAGGATACAGAGGAAAATAAAAAACTTAGTTGATGGCTTAGGAAATGGCTGTTGTTGCTTACCGGGTTGCCTGGCGAGTACACGGGCATTTTGATGTCGTAAATGGAAGAAGTGCTCGTGCCGGTTATGTCCAGTATGACAAACACGATGAAGATTCCTTGGACCAGAGCGCGCTGCACCGAGCTTTTGACTTTGTCGATGCCTTCGTAGAAGACGCCGCGTCCGTCCGACAAAATGATGAGCAGTTTTGACACGGCCGTCTTTGAGCTGGTGTCCGAGAACAGTCCGATCGAAGTGTCCAGCATCTTTGGTTTTAAGATTTAAAAAATTTCTCATTTTATTTGTTTCATTTTTGTATTTAATAAATTTTTAAATTTGCAACAAATATTTTTTTATTTTATCATTTATCAAATATAAAAGTTGGTGATCAATTCAAAATATCATTTCAATTCAAAAAGTTTATCTCAAGATATTAAAAACAATCTTTGATTTAATTAAAATAATTTTTATGTAACATGATTAACATGTTATGTAGATTTAAAAATTAAAAAAAAAATTTTGAAAAAATATTCTCTCAATCCATTGTTAAAATCGATTTTTTTATATTTAAATGTATTACCTGATTTTTTTTTTTGCAAAAGTATATTTAAAAATTAAATTCAAATAAACTTTACAAAAAATCAGGTAATACATTTAAATATAAAAATCGATTTTAACAATGGAGTGAGAGAATATTTTTAAAAAATTTTTTTTTTTTTCCAAATCTACATAACATGTTAATCATGTTCCCGTATTCTCTCGTTCGATTATGCTGCACCACAAGTTAAAACACGTCTTTGGACCATGCACCAAAGTCATCAAGACTCGATTTTAAAGTAAAAAATAAAAAATAATTTTTTTTAATTATGCCTTTGGTACAGCACCAAAGATTAAGAAATAAAAATATTAAAAAATTCATTTTTTATTTTTTACTTTAAAATCGAGTCTTGATGGCGCATTAAACTAAGGCTTTCAGTGTTTGATGCGGATCTAAACGCGTGATTACGCTATTAGAGCATGCGCTCAAAGTTAACAACATTATAGCATGGGCGAGATATACTTTGGTGCATGGTCCAAAGACGTGTTCATCAACTTCAAGTGCCAAAAGGAGGGCAAAGGTGATTTATGGAAATTTTAATTTAAAAATTTTTTTTTTAATTTTATTCAGATTTTAAATAAAAATGTTTGGAAAATTGAGAATTAGACTAGTGTCAAAACACGCACTCTTTTTTTAGCCAAATGAGAGAAAAAGAAAAAAAATGTGCTTTAGTAATCTATGGCTTTTTAGCTTACTAATGTTTGGCTCTTTGAATTTTTTCTTTAATTTAGTTTGATCTAAAATTAAAATAAGGATGCAGTCTCATGACACGTTTGAATTTTTATTGCTTGATCATTTGAACAAAAAAATTTTGGTTAAGCGAACAAAGAGAAGCAAAAGTTTTCGATCAGAAATTTTTTTTCAAAAAAGAAAAATACTAACAAGTATAAACCAATGTTCATGTTTTTTAAATAAAAAAATCGAAAGCCAAAATGGGAGAGAGAGCGAAAGTGAGACCCTCATACAACATTGTTAAAATATTTTTAGCAAAAAACAAAACTTGAATTTTTTCTTTGGAATTTTTTCAAATACTTTGAAAATAAGGTGCTCTATCTCCCTGCTTATTTAACTTTTTTACAAATGACCTACTAAATAAATGTATTGACCTAAAACTTGGCGCATCCATAAATGAGGTGAGTTTATCTATTATAGGTTATTGTGATGATATTGTAATACAAGCAACTACATGTAATGTATTATGGAGTTAATAGAAAGACTAGTTATAACTATTACTTTATTAAATAAAGATAAAGAATAAAAATAATAAAAAGTTGAGTTGCTTAAATATGGAATCTAGTACGTGACCAGATTTCTAAAAAGAATAAAGACAAATATTTTCTAAATATGGTAAAATGAATTTTAATAAGTTATGGTAGATAAATACTTTTGGATTTTTTTACTCAAAATTGATAAATAGCTTTGTAATCAAGAGATCAATGCTGAAATTCACTACATTCAAGCTTTCTATTTACAATAATATAAATTTAATTTTTATAGATTTTGTTAAAAAATTTAAAAGATTTGATTTAAATTTTTCAATGTTTAATTTTTCTAATTCGTCAAAACTGCTATTTTTTTTTATTTTTTAAAGAAATCAACTTTTTATAAAATTTAAATAAATGAAGTGTTAATCAGTCTTTATGACAAGGGCACTAGCCTGTTGATTAGCCTTGAAATTGAAATTGAGCACTAGGAATCAAGAAATTTTCCAGAATTAGACCTTTGTTAGAAGCCTTACACTTAGAGATGATTGAACAACTATACACAAAACACAAGATATTCTTCTAAAAGCAAGTAAAGAACAGCTCAGTTTGCTGGAATATCTTGACTTATCTTCGCGGAATTATCAAAAGTTTGATTAGAGAATATCTCCTTTTGCAAACAACTTAATAATGTGGAGAAAAAAACTCATATTGATGTTATGGATTAAAGTTCGAAGACTTCTCTAGCAATAATTGATCATTTATTTATCGAAAAAATCGTGTTCTTGTTGATTCAGTGAAGTTTATTGTTTCCCAAATCAAAATAAATATGGAATTAAGCCTACTATAATTTTTATTATTTATTAAATGATCTTCTAAAGATAGATTTTTATATATAATTGTGTCTTTTACTTAAATATATCTTTTACTATCTCTTTCTCTATGGTATAAACTCATGGAGTTAAATTAATAATTGTAAAAAGGGCATTTAATTGTAATTTTTCTTCTCTTTTTTTTTTGTATATTTTTTTTTAATATATATCATACTTTAATTTGTCCATGGGACTTAAACTTAAATAAATAATAATACTACTAATCACTCATTAAAGAGAAAACTAATTAAATAAAAGAATCTTTTTTATTTGATTTTTTTTTAAAGAGCACAAATTAGAATAATTAAAATAATTTAAAGGAGGCATTGATTGCTGATTGTAGAAGAATAATTTCTCTTTGAAAATATTAAATTAATTTTTATTTTGTTATTTTATTTCTAAGTAATTATTTCCTAAAAATTTTATACTTTCACTAGTTTCCATTGCATTTCTAATTACCTTGAGATTAAGAAAACATAGGCTTCTTAATTACAGTTTTCATGATTTAGGCACCACTTTAGTCTTCGTAATTGATAAAATTGAAATCTTTTTTGTAATTCAATTCCAGAGCTGCTTAAAAGTTCCAAATAAAAGTCTAAGTCCGGACTACAATTTAATAAAAATTTGAAGTATGGACTTGGACTTGAATTGAGACTTGTGACTTTTAAACAGCTCTGTTCAATTTAATTTAAAATAATATTTTTTTACGAAATTTGAAGCGATATTTTCTTGTTACGCTTCTACTCATTTCTTGTTTGAATTTTTTAATGAAAACTTTTAAGAAGATTGATAGTTGTAATGTATTAGGGAGTAAATAGAAAAACTAGTTATAACTATTACTTTATTAAATAAGATAAAGAATAAAAATAATAAAAAGTTGAGTTGCTAAAATATGGAATCTAATACGTGACCAGATTTCTAAAAAGAATAAAGACGCAACTACATATTTCCAAATAAGGTAAAATGAATTTTAATAAGTTATGGTAGATAAATTATTCAAAACATCAACTAATAATATGACATAGTCATTCAATTTTAATTTATTTTACAAAAAAAAATTAAAATTTATTTTACACTGCTTGGTAAATTTGATTAGTTAAGAACAGAGTTGTTTAAAAGTCACAAATCTCAAGTCCGGACTTTTAATTTTTTTATTTTCAAAATTAAAGTCCGGTCTTGTACTTTAATTTCGGACTTTTAAACAACTCTGGTTAAGAAGTATTTTTTTTCCAATTTTTTTACGCATAAAACGTAAACTTGTGAAAATTTGCGTAAAAGTACCAATTGTTACCAGAAAATACTTAGACAAATTACGCCAAAAATCTTAAGGCTATGTTAAGTTATGACTTTTGGTAAAAAGTCGCATTTTTACCTAAAATTGCCAAGTAACGTCCGATCAATTTTGAGAATTTTTTTAGCCAATATAAATTAACTTTAGTGGTAAAACACGAGTTAGAGAGAGCCTTTTCCAAATTATTTAGTTTTCTTTAAACTAGAAACCAACACATTTTCACTTAAAGCTGTATTTGTTGAAAATGAATACTATTTACTGTAAAAATTACTTTTTTTTTAGATATTTTTTTGCTTTATGCTGCAATAAAAACAAGTATTTTTACGTAAAGTTTTTTTTGGGTGATTCTGAAGAAAACCATAAGCTAATTGAATCAATAGAAGAGCGTGACTTAGGGGTTGTTTTTAGGAATGACTTAAAAATGTCAAGACACATAGCGGCTGTTGTAAAAAAAGCAAATCAGATTTTAGGAATGATTAAAAGATCGTTTAAACATCGTGACATTTACACCATGAAGAAGCTGTATACAACGTTAGTAAGACCTCACTTAGAGTATGCTGTCCAGGTTTGGAACCCGTCTTTGAAGAAGGAAATTGGCAGAATTGAGAGTTTACAAAGAAGAGCAACTAAAAATGAGAAACTTAAGTTACGAAGAGCGACTTATCAAGCTAAGACTAACCACGCTCGAAAAACGAAGAATAAGAGGTGATTTAATTGAACAATTTAAAATTGTTAAAAGTATTGATAAAGTGGATTGGCATTACCCCTTGAAGCTAAAGCCGGAATACTACGGAACAAGAAGTCACGGATATGGTTTTGAAAAACAACTTGTTAAGAATTGTAGCTTGAGATTTAATTTTTTTACAAATCAAATTGCAAATATGTGGAATAGTTTACCGAGAGAAGCAATCGAACAAACAACTTTAAATAACTGTAAAAACAAACTAGACAATTATTTTCTGTTCAGAAAAGATTTAACAGGCTACTATAGAACAACTAATCATTGTTCTCCGTTTAAAGATGATTAAAAGTTATCCTATAGACTTTATTTTATTATCATTATTATTATAAGTGTCGTAAAAATGAAATTTTCCCTCAAAAAAAAACAAATTTTACCAAAAATCAGTTAATTTTTGACATAGTTAAATCCATTCGAGTTTTCGTCTCATCTTAGTTTTAATATTATATTTTTTTTCTGAAATAACAATATTTATCTTTAAGTTTTAGTTCACTTTTTAAAAGATTCAAAATTAAAAATTTTAGTAAATGTTGGTGTTTTTTAAAGTTCCAATTTTATATAATTTCAATCATTCAACAAAAATGACCCCGTTGAATGATAAGCAAACAAAAAAAAATAAAAAAAATACACAAAAGAATAAAAGAAAAAAAAAATCAACAAATACCTCTGCTATTTTGGTCCGCTCATGGTTGAAATTAATGTTGGACAAAATGCGTGCTCCAACATGCGAATTGAAGTGTTCGCTCAGGGCGTGCAAAGGCTCCACTTTTTCGCCAAAACTCACCAGACCAAATTGTCCCACTTCGAGCAAACTAAACGCATTGGTCAAAGTGGCTATAGTCTCGTAGGCCAACTGCATACAATGGTTGTCGCTCATGCTAGACGAATTGTCCACAGCCAACACGACTTGATAGTCGCGTTTGTTCGGCTTGGTTCGTCTCAGCCAAATCTTGTCCTTTCTGTACTCGGTGGCAATGTACTCGACCACTCTTTTCATGTTGAGCCGCTTGCCTGTTTTGTAGTCGCCCTTTAACTTAGAGCAAATGGTCGGCTCTAGAATCAGCCTCAGCTGTTCGCACAACTCTCTGCTGAGCTGTTGCGTAATCGCCTCGTACTCGAGCCACAGCTTGAGCGATTCACAGTCGACCATTTGATGATCACTGACCTCTTTAAATTTGGCCAAGTCTCTTTCGACTGTTTCTCGACTGATGTCGACCACTAAATTGTCTTTGAGCGTTGCGAACACCGACTCACTTGGCCGTTGTGCGTTCATAGTGCTCACAAAATCAGCCTCTTTCATTTTTTCATCTTTACTCTGCGAGCTCTTCTCGTCCACATCTGCTGCCTCTTCGTTCTGCTTGTTATCTTCGATTTGTTTGGCTTTAAGCTTCTTGTTTTCTTTCTGATCAGCGTTGCTCTCCTCTTGGTCCAACCTGATCTGTTCGTCTAGTTGCCGCTCAATTCTCTGGGGTTTTTTTTGCTCATCAGTCGCAGCGTCATACATTTTTTGGTCACTCTTTTGATCCTGGTCGTTCAAATGTTTGAACTCGACTCCTTTTTGTTCGCTTGTCTCATTGTCGTCATCTCCAATCTCTTCTTGGTTCACATCAACAATGTTCAAATCTTTGATGGCGTCCAATTTTTGCTCCTGGTCGTCTAGCACTCGATTTTGATTTTTTTGCCTCATTTTACTTTGTCTGGACTCGGCCTGGTCCGTTTGTGCCGAGTTGACACTCAACTCATTTTGACCTTGACCTGCACTCTTCTCATTGTCGGCCTCTTGGTTCACATCAGCCTCATTTTGTTCATCGCTCATCTGCTCATTGTCCTCAGCGTCACCACACCAATTCAACTTGTTCGACTCGTTCTCACTTTTTTCCGCCAGCTCATTGCAGCCATAATTTTTGCTATTCTCATTTAAATTTTTTTCTGCCTCTTCTTCTTTGTGTTCGTCATTTTGCGCCAAGCTTTCCATTTCTTCTATTTGATTTTCCTCGGGCATACTCTCCACTTCCTCCTCTTTTTCTTCTTCATTTTCTTTTTCTTCTTCGTTTTCTTTTTCTTCTTCATTTGCCTGCTCATTTTCCTTCCCCTTCTCCTCTTGCATTTCTTCTCTCGCCTCCTCGTCGGAGCCCTCTTTCATCAAATCAATATCCTGTTCGTTTTTCTCATTTTCTGATTGTTCGTCATCGTTGTGTTCAGGTGCATTTTCCTCATCATCCTGTGTCTTATTTTCGTCGTTGTCGATCATAGGCAAGTCTTGTTCTTTGGCCATAAGTTCGGAAGTGTCCTCCAATTTGTCTCCGCCATGGATGTCTTCATCGAGGTCATTTTCCTCGTCTTGTGCCTCCTGCTCGGCCTCATTGTCCTCCTTGTCCCAGAGCTGCTCGTCCAAATAGTCCATGGCATTGTCCACATCCCCCTTTTGGTCGTCCAAGTCCTCCTCATCCTCCTGGTGTTCCTGTTCGGCCTCCTCGTCCATGTTCACGTCGTCCATCTTGGCCTCAAAGTCCTCGGACATTTCTATGCCCTTTTCTTCTTCGTCTATCTTGTCGGCTTGCTCCTCTTCCTGGGCGTCCTCTTCTCTCTGCTCCTTGGTCTTGGCGTCGTCCAGCTGATCCTCGTTCTCAATTTGATCGCTGACGTCCTTGGAGCCTTGACCTTCACCCAGACCAGCTGCATCGTCAGTTGAAAATTTTTTCTCGTCTGTTTCGTTCTCTGCCGACTCACTGTCGTCTTGTTCCAGTTCCTTGGGCACACTCAATCCCTGCTTGTACTCGTCGAAGACCTTGACCAAAGTCTCAAGCATTTGGCAGCACTTTACATGAGCCTGACCCAAATGCTGTTCGTATGCGCTTACATAGCGCCAAAACACGTCCAGCACACTCTTCAAGTTGGTCACGTGTTCAACTAGGCCTGTTCTGTTTGTTAGGCTCAGACATAGAATTTTTCTAATTTGCTTGACTAGGGTATCCAGCTGCAGCGATTCACAGTCACTGGTGAAGTTGTGCAAGGATTCAAGAGTGAAAAAGTGATCGCTCTCGAGGTCTTTGATTACGTAATGGGAGTATTTTTTGTAGAAGTTCTCGACGATTTTGAGCACTTTGGTCTTTGTTCGTTGCACGCAGTGTTCGATGGAGTGGTGTGCGATGGAGTGGTGTGCGATTGGCTCGTCGACGTCGACTGCTGCTTGTGCATCGAAATCACCGCAGTCTAGCTGAGCGATGCATTCAGTGTAGTATTGATAAAAGGGCTCGCAGTGTTTTTGGATCAGCGAGCCTAGATGCATCAGTGGGTCTCGATCGATTACGTAACCGCTCAGCCCGTTCGCATACTCCAATTCATCTGCGCTCTTTTCACCCGGTATCAAATTCAACACATTCTCTAGAGCACACTTCACTTGATCAAATTCGTTTGTGATCGAGAGCACAATTTCACTCTGTCCTAAATTAAATAAATTCTCGTAAAAATATTTCATTTGAATCAGCAGTTTTCTAATTTTTGCATAGGCACAATTCAACTTTCGATACAGCGATTTGGTGTTCGCTGTTGGCGCCACATTTGCTGCTGCTGATGACGACGAAGCATTCAATTTGGCAATAGTGGCCAATTTATCATTTAGGCCAGCCAATTGAGCCATGTGTAGTGACAACTTGGTCAAGTTGAGTCTTTGAGTGTGCACACACGAGAACAAGTGATTGACGTAGCCGTTGAATTTGTCTAGCGGCAAGTTGGCTGCCTGTTGACTCGGCCTGTTGGACTTGTAGTCGAAAAAGAGTCTGGCGCTCAAATAGAACTCGAAGTGAGAGTTCAACTGGGTCTTGTGACCCAGGATGACTTGTTCAATGTGAGCGTATCTAGCGGCCAGTATTTGCCCCTTTCGATACGACAACCCCATCAGATTTAGCCGCTTGATCAAGTCGGACATGAACTTGAGCTTTTCCTGGTTCAAATACTTGAACTCTTTTTTGTACTTGGGCGCATTTTTTTTGTCGCTCACAAACTGATTTGTCAGCTGACGTGTCTCTTGGGCCAGGCCGTGGAATCGCTGGCGCACACTGTCCACAAACAGCGAGCAGTGTCTGTTGAACTTGTTGTTCTTGAATTTTCGGCTCAAAATTGCACTGCAAAATTTCTGCATCTTGGCAGCATAGTGTGACTTGGCCGGCTCATTCCCAAACTGGGTGCGCCACACGCCATCAGCCTGAATCTGGAGGCCGCTGGCAATTTTGGACCAGTCTATTTCGCTTTTTAAAAAAACCTTGAACTTTTTGATAGTTCGCACAAAGTGTCGGTTGGACTTGGCGACAGAGTTTTTGATGGACCAGTAGGTGGCGTCCTGCCACTTGTAGATGGTGACAAAATCGCGCAGCTCCTTGTCAATGTCAGCTTGGTTTTTGGCAATTTGGGCGCGCACACCGCCCGAGTACAAGCTCTCGTAGAAGCTCCACACAGACCACAGCACTTTGTTCAAGCTCTTTGACTTGGCGCACTCGAACTTGGAAAAGATCAAATGGCACACATGAATTGACTTGAGGCGCATTGAAAATTGTCCGATGGGAGCCGAGGCCATGAACTGGAACAAAGTGGACACCAATTTGTCGCCTGGCTCGTCTTGGGCCGCCAAGTACTCTGTGCAGGTGGAATAGATGGTAAAAAACCAGACAAAAGCATTTTCTTTTTTAATCTTGTCCATTTCGGACTCGCAGCTATTCATCCATTGCTTGAGCTCGAGCTTGCGCCACTCGACCACCAGTTGATTGAGCGCCTTCAGCTCGCTCTCTAGGCTCACGTCCCGGCTGGCTATGAGCTGCCATGAGTCGGCGCGGCCCAGCAGCAGCTCTATGCCCGTCAAGTATTTCATGAGCGGGTCGTTCAAATTGAACGATTCGATTTTGTTCACTATTTTGATCAGTTCGACTAGAACTGGATTCTCGGGCCATTCTCTCAGAACACTTTCTATTCGCTTGGTCAATGAGTCAAGACACTTTTTTAGCACGAGCACTTGTTCACAATTTGAGTCGTGATAAATATCAAAGAGCTTTTTCTCTTCTTTTAAATTGACCGAAGTCGAGAACAAAATGTGAGATAGCAGAGTATTTTTGTCCGAGTTCTGGATGATGGTGTCGCGTATCATGCCTGTGCCAATGGTGTACGACTTTAAAAATGTTTCCAAGAGAAATTTTTTATTTGTGCACGGCTCATAAACTCTGCTTATCAACTCGTACACTTGGTCAAACAAACAAACAAACGAGTCCTTTTGAATTTTTGTCTCTTTCTTTTTCTCATCATCGAGAACATTTATTTGAATAAACTCACTAAAATTGTGCTCATAGCTGGGAAACTTGCTCTCGAACTCTTGCTCCTCCAATTCCTGTTCGATTTTCTCCTGACCATACTGTTTATACTTGTACGCATCCACCTGCTGCTCTTCGTCCCTTTTCCGCTTGTACTCAAAGTACTCTCTGTTAAAGTGGTCGCATACTTTGACCACTAGACGGGTCAAGCGGTCAGACTCGGCCGACTCGACCAAAACACTGTTCACAACATTCATCAAAGCAACTAGATGCATGTCGTTCGACTTCACCGTGCTCATTCTCTCCGCTATTTCCACATAGCTGTCCATCACCGGATACTGCATCAACTCCAAGGCCAGCACATTTGTTTGCGCTCTTCTCTCAGTGTACATTGAGCTCATGGCATGCCATACAAGACTGAGACCGCGCACTGGACACCCGATCACGTCCGAATAGCTGTAGTAGCTCTTCAGCTTGTTAATCAGGCTCTCGATCGAATTCAGCCATGTACTAAATTGGTCTGACGGCTGCCTGCTCGACCACAGCGCTGACACTTGGTCGTAGCCCAAAAATTGTCTCAGAAAATTTTCTATTTCATTTTTGATCAAATAGTAGACCGGCTTGTTGAGTCTTTCGGTGAGTTGGTCATGTTCATCGACAGGCTCTGGCTCAAGACAAATTTTGTGTCGACATGCTAAATTTTTGCGGCCCAAGTACTTTTGGTGTTTGTGCGTGTGCGAGATGGCAAGTTGATTTTTTTGCACCAGGACATCGTGCTCAACAGGGTCCAATGGTCCCATGGGACAATACATAACTAGGTAGAACAGACCGTAGACTAGCAAATTGAGGCATGGAGAGTCCGGTGTGTTCAAAAAACGCCTGTCAAATCCCCTCTCATACAAATAGTGCTCTATTTCACTGCTGGTCACAAAGCTGAGCTCATTGCGAACTTGGTGCAAAAGTTGTTGGTTGATTTGATCAATTTTAGTTTGTCTGTTGGACAGCAGTGTGTGATTAGACCAAATGTAATTTGTTAGTGTGTGTATGAGGCTTATTTTGAGGTCGTAGAAATTGAGAGTCAAGTCCAAGCGTTGTTCTGAGTTGAGCAGCATTTGTGCCATCAACGGAGTGAGAAAGTCGTAGGCCAGCATGTTGAGCGGCTCCAGAGACTGGGTTTGGTAGCCGCCGATCAGCTCAGAGTCCAAATGCTCAACTGAGAGCAAGTGTTCAATTGATTTGAATAGAGTGAGGTTTTTGCTGGTGCACTTGGAGCTAAGGTCGAATATGAAATCACCGATTATGAGCTCGCTGAGTGAGCCATGGCTGAGTGATGTTGGCTGGCGGCGGTGGTGGCTGGGGCTGAGCAGAGTGTGGACTAAGTCCGAGTAGTGGTGCAGCATTAGAGGATAGGATTTGTTCAGGATGGTGTTTAGTTGGTGCTTTAGATCTGGGCCTAGGCTTTTTGTTGCCTGGTAGTCGGTGATGTGCTTGACTAGAATTTCGATTTGGTCACGTGAAAATGTTGGTGTCACTGGCTCATTGGAAAAAAAGCACAGCAGATTGTTTATGGATTTGGTGAAGTGGCGACATGACATTATCGCATTGAAGGAATTGTGAGTCATGAAGTTTGATATGGTGTCCATGTTGGTCATCATTGAGTTGTCGTTGTACAAGTTTATGTGCTGTTTTTTTTGTTTTGACCAAAGGCTGTAGAAAATTTTATACAATGAGTCGTCATATGACAAATTTTGATCGAACACACAGAATATTGAATTGAATTTTGTTGACCACATTCTTAAAAAAAATTTTTTTTTTACTTTTTCAAGGCATTGTGAAATTTAATACAGAGCTAATAATAATATTAATAATAATATTTCAAAAATAAATGATTATTTATTAATTTGATTTTAGAGGGTTTTTGCCTTTTAAAAAAAAAAATTCTTTCTTTACAAAAAATTATCATTTTACCTAGATTTACGTAAAATATTGTATTTTTTGTTTAATTCTACCATATATTTATTTATTCAAAAAAGATATCAAAAAAAATTAAAAAATTTATTAAAATTGAATTTTTAAAGGCAGTTTTAATTTTTACGTAAATTTACAAGTCTTTACGAACACACAAAACTTTATTTTATTTATTTATTTTTTTATATTGAGAATATTGTTTTTATTATCTGGAGCTAATATCCACTACTAAAACTTAAAAATTCCTCACAATTTTATACTAAAAATGCTTATTTGACTGATAGTTAATTTGTTAAAGAACCAAAATAAGTTTTAATACAAAAAAAATAGTCTCATTAATCACCATGTTACTTTTATTGGTTCATAAAGGATGATTAATCAATTCATAGAAAATTTATATAATCACTCAAAATGCATTGATTTTTCATTGGAAATTATTTTAGATGTTTTATGGAAAAATATTTTGTAGACAAACTTTTAAATGAAGAATTCGATTCTTTGTGGAACCTGTATCTAATTACTCAATTAAAATTTTGTAAAGATTTAAAATATTTTCTAATAAAAAAACATATTAAATTTTTTATTAATTTTTTTATTTTATATTAAATAACTTTTTATGAATTGATTTTTCAAGGAGAAAAAAGAAAAGCCTTTTAAAGATTTATTTTTACTCTTAATAAAATTGATATATGTTTTAAAAAAATAGAAGTAATTATTTTTTGTAATTTTAGTCATTTTTATATGATAAAATGAATTTTTTACTTAATTGAAAAAAAGACATTTAAATGTCAATTAAATTTTTCTACTCTTTAATTTTTTTAAAAATCATATTTCAATTTGTCCATGGCACTTAAACTTCAAATTTCAAAATTTTAGAGAGAACTATTAAAAAAATATTAAATGAATCAGATTAAATTAGTTAATAATTTTGTTTGGAAAGCATTTAATTTTTATTTTAAGAAATAAATTTTTTTTTAAGAACCAAATAGATAAATTTGTAATAATCAGATATTTTAGAGATATTTTATTCATGATTAGAAGATTTTTAGAATAAAATCAATATTGTTTGTTGAACCTTGTGGCATTCGCAGAACCACTTTCTAACTTTTAAAGAAAAATTTTTAAATTTTTTAAAATAAATTTCCAAAAATTTAATTAATTAAATTTAATTTAAAATTATTTAGCATTTGTTATAAAATGAAATTTAATCTATTTTTTGACTGAGTAGATGAATAAGTTCCATTCCAAAAGGCCTTGGAGTTTTTTGCAAGCAATTTTCAACTAAAAAAATAGATCAATATCACTGCTAAATTATGTTGATAAATTACTTGAAAATATAATCAAAAAAAGACTTTAAAAATGAAAGGAAACAAGAAAAATCATTATAAATGAGCAATCAGAAATTGGAAATTGACAAGATATTATTTTAAACTGCAGCAAACCTGCAGAATAAGAAAATAACAAGGCTAATATTTATAATTTGATTTGACAAAAGCAAAAGATACAACCCCGCAGGCTAACATTCTATTAAAACTTCAAAAATGTCATATCGAGTCCTTATAGGCAAAATGTAAGAGAGAATGTTCAAGAAACACATTTACGATTCTCAATTAAAAAAGAAATTTATTAAAAATTTTTGCATCTTTGATATAAAAGAAAAACTCGACTTAGACTTCAAAGTCAAACTTTGACTTAAAATTTTTTTTTAAAGTCCAGACTTGGACTTCATTTTAGTGATTTAGACTCGAACTAGGCTGCCAAAATAACTAGTTGGAACGGCAAGGAACGGCAATCCATCAGTCATGCTCGTGGCCTGTTCCTGTTACGTTCTTTAATCAGTTATTCATCAGCTTATTAACTGATGCACAAAGATAAGTAATAATTATACTTGTGACGTATCTCAGAAGTTAGACGCTTCGAAATGCTGACAGATACATTTAACATCTTGACTTAATTATAAGCTTGTGTTCTGTACACGAGCATATAGGTATAAATAAGGATTCCATTCTTAGAACTTCAGAACGTTCAACTATCTTAATAAAGCTTTTAAAGACTAAATATTATATTTACTATTAACCGGTTACAGGCCACATGAATTTTTTGCCGTTCCAGATAGCTATTATGGCGGCCTACTAAACAAGAACTCAAAATTTGGACTTTTTAAAAATTAATTTTTCTCAAAAATAGAATGCCTTAATGCTGTAACTTTTAAAATTTATTAATTTAAATTAAATTTAGTTTTTTTTAAGAGTTTCTAAGGTCGATGATAAAATTTTTTTCTAGAAATTAAAAAAAAAAACAATTTAAGCCGACAGGCCGAACTAGGCCGACACAATAACTATCTGGAACGGCTAAAAATTCAAATATTGATTTTGACTTAAAAGTGTCTTGATTTTTAAACAACTCTGGCTAAGAAATAATAAATAAAAGGAATTTTAAAAAATATTTTTGATTTTCTCTTTATGACTTTCGAACAACACTAGATAAAACAGCATGGTATTTTCGAACAAAAAATTATCGAAGTTCCATTTTTACAAAAAAATCAATGAAAAAAAATAATTTATGACATGATTTTATATGATTGAAATTTGGAAATTAAATAACAGTTTCATATAATGAATGTTGAATCGTTGTACCAAGAATAGAAAATTAATTTTCATGCAAAATTTGATAAAAGTGAAGCTAAGAGATTAATTGACCAAGTTCGATTTCGCAAAAAGTCGACAAAAATTTTTTTTTTAAATATTCTATGAATGGATTTCTAAATTTTATAATGTGAAATCAAATCTTAAAAATCTAATTAAACTCTGCAATTCATTTGCAGAATATTGCAGAATTTTGCAGAATATTGCAGAATTTTTGCAGAATTTTTGCAGAATTTTTGCAGAATTTTTGCAGAATTTTGCAGAATTTTGCAGAATTTTTGCAGATTTTTACAGAGACTAAATTTAGACTTAAGCAACTTTTAATTTTTTAAGGAACTTTGAGAACAATTTTTAAAAACTTTTTAAGCGCAATTGTTCTGCTAACTTCACTCTTGCTTAAAATACACTGAACAAAATTGAGCAAAAAAGGCAAAAAATCAAAACTCACTTTTCTATTTGCTTCAGATTGTGCACATTGACGCGTATCAAATTCCAGTAGTACTTGAGATAGGAGCTAGTAAGAAGTTGATCAAATCGACTGGACAAAATAAGATAGAATTTTTCAATTAACAAAGTGCACAATTGAATGGTGTCTTGTTGCTTGGCCTCATCGATCTGTGATCTTAAAACACACTCACAAAACTCACTCACCAACTCTTTGACCAAAAGCAGATACTTGTGCTGTGACAACTCTGAGCTGTTCTCGACTAGAAAATAAAAAGAATCGCTCTGAATTGTGTACAACGAATTGACGCGGTACTTGCACAACTCCAAGTCAATGTAAACACCAAAAATTCTGGACATATTTTCACACTGCTTAAACTTGGTCAACGAGGCCAACTTTTGACACAAGAACACATTTTGTGCCAAATCGACAGTCTCTGCATCAAGCTGCAAGCCAGCCTCGCGTCCAAGCTCGCTCAAATGTGCCACAAACGCATTCATGCACTCGCCATTCAGCACTCTGTCAAAAAACTGCACCAGACTCTCACTAGTCAAGTTCACTTGCAAATACCTGATGACTTGGGCGAGTGCGCCCACTGGCAAATTGCGCACCAACACTATCACATAATTGCATGTGTCCAGGACCGACTGGTGATAGTTGTGCAAAGTGCTCAAGTGCAGGTCACGTGATTCCATTTGATGAGCATTGACTGTTTGTCTGAATGTGTCCATGAGCGAATAGTTGAACAAAAAGCTGTACACTCGAGAATTTTTGATGTTGTTTAGGTTGGTGTAAAAAGTGGGCATTGTGGCCATGGGCGCAAGTTCATGCTGCAGTCTGCACTCGAGCGCGCTCTTGGCAAAGCAAGTGTGCGGCTCGGCGTTGTCAATGAGCCAGTGGTCATAGGCCAATTTGTAAACTTGGAACAAATGGCCGAATTTTGTGTTCGAATAGAAGTAATTTTGGATGGGAAACAAACTTTTGAGTGTCATGTAGACATCCTCGATGTCTTGTTGGGCGTCGAGTTCGTTCAAGTAGATTTCGCAGCCTCGGTTGCGCATGGGACGCGACAACTCGCCGAATTGTTCGTTCACGGACAAAAAAAGTCGAAAATTTTTGTTCTGTTGGACCTCGACCAATTTATTGTCTTGTTGAATGCCCTTTTCGTTGATTTGCAAGCGGCCATTGGGCTCCAGCAGCGGATTGAGCCGATCGAGAACAGACGGCGCACAAAAATTAGCATTGTCTATTAGGACCCAGTCGCCGTTCTCTATGGACTTGACCAAGGCCGAATCGACCCATTCGAACTTCATTTTTTGGTGGTGCGACAACTTGTCCAGCAAAGCCAGATGTGCGCTCATGCCCAGCCGCTCCAGGCCTTCTCTGAACACTTTGCACAGCTCCTTGACTTCGTCCAAGTCTTCATCGTTCAGTCGGTGCACCTTTTGGCTGCGAAAAACGAACTCAAAGTATTCGCCGAGCAGCGCCAAGTCGGTGAGAACCCGTCGCCGATACTCAGCGACTATTTTGGATCGCAAGTCGACCAGTGTTTGTCTCAAATGCTTTATTTTCTCGAAGCCTCCGAGCAAATCGCTCGTATCGGTCGAGTTGTTCACCGAAAATTCGACCAAATTTTTTCCCAACAAACTGGCCACTAGACGCACCAGACTGGTCTTGCCTGTCGACGCTCGACCCACCAGCACCACCATCCAATTCATTTCCACACACTTGACTATCGATTCCAAGCGCTTGAGGTTGGTGTTGGTTAAGACAAAATTTTGGTCTATGTGCCGAAAGTGGTCGGTGGCGAAAAAGCTCTGACCTATTTGCACGTGACTAGAGGTTATGCGCACCACTTGATTTTGCTGCTGGTACGGCTCGACGCCAAACAAGCCCTCGAATTTGGCATAGACCATTTTTTTGTCTGCAACATCTCTAAAGCGGCTCGCGTATATCAAGTAGACAAAGTCGGCCGGGCTGGCCGATTCGCGCCGCACCAGCAGGTCACACCAGCGGAACAGGTCGCGCAAATTGAACTCCCACGGCGAGCCCACACTGCCCCATTTCTTTTCCACACACACCTCTTGGTTTATCAGCGAGTTAAATTGGATCATTTTGGACAATTGGTCGCGCTCAATCGCATACATTGACTGGCAAATGTGCAGCAAGTCCTCGTGGCTCATTTTGTCCACGTAGACCTTGGCGAAACGGTTCAAAAAGGACTTTGGCAAGCCCTTGCGTCCGCCGCCTTGGCTGAACGGGTTTTGACATGCGAAAATTTTTGTCCGATTTTTGTCGATTGTGAACGTTCGATTTAGCTCGGAGATAAAAATTTCTCCCCGGTGATCCAGACAAGAGTTGAGGCCCTCGAGGACCGACTGGGAGGCCAGATTTATTTCGTCCAGTATGACCCAGTAGCCCCTTTTGAGCGCCAGCAAAAACGGACCGTCGAACCACTGGAATTTTTGCTGAAACGAAGCCGACTGCTCGGTGCCCACAGGCAAATCGGCTCCGAACAACTCATTCAAATCTGTCTGCTCGGACAAATTAATTCTGACCACTTTGTTGTTGGTGAGCCGACCAAGCGCTTGGACAAGCGATGTCTTGCCGACGCCAGGCGAGCCCTCGAGCATGATCGGCGAGTCCATCACCATACAGCGCATCACCCGCAGCAAATTGTTGGCAGTGGTGGGCGAGTCGAGCACATACGCGGCCTCCGCCTCTCCACTCTCGCTGTCTCCTTTCACAATGGCAAACTCGCCGCACTCAAACCTGTCCGCCGAGTCCACAATCCGACTCAGCGACAAAGTACGCTCGGCGCGGAGGCCGTGCTGCTGCATCAGGCCAATTAAACAATCGACACACTGTTGCCTAGGCTGCGAATGGTCCAAGTCAGAGCTGAACGCGTCGATAAAGACCAAACTGGCTGCGTGCATCAGCAAACTGAACGGTTGCACGTGACTCATTCGGTTCATGAACGTGACCCAGTGGGTGAGATCGCGCACGGACAGTATCGACTTGAAAAATGTCTGATGCGCTAGCCACCGCATAAAGTCGAGTGTGACGCGAATGCAGCGGTCTTTGGCCTCTAAATCGGCCATGGCGAGGCTGTGCTCGAGAATCAGCTTGAAGTCGTCAGAGCGGAGGTCGGGCGCCGGGCACCAGATTTCGGTGAAGCGATTTCTGAGCGCAGCCGACAGCTCCTTTTTGCCAAAGTCTCCCGACGGGTTCATGGTGGCCGACAGGCGAAAGTTCTCGTCTGCCCGTATGCTCTGGCTCTCTGTTATGTTCTCGGCGAGCAGCAGGGTCTTTTCCTCTTCCAGCACTGAGTTCAACCGTTCCAAGACAGAGTCGTCGGCCAGCGATATTTCGTCAATGAGAAAGTCGTGGCCGTGCTTGAGAGCGGCGACCAGCGGGCCGTCTTTCCACTCGAACAATTTGGCCGCCTGGTCCGCTCGGGCTTGGCGGACGGGCCGCATCGAGCCCAGGAAATCACTGGCCTCCGAGTGCATGTGACAGTTGACAGTGCTGAGCGCTTTGCCATTCATGTGAGAGAGTATTTGACAGATGGTTGTCTTGCCGACGCCCGTTTCGCCCACTAGCAAAAAGGGCTCGTTGAACTTGTAGGCGAGAGAGGCCAGGAGGGCCGTGCGCTTGGCTGACGGCGTCCACACAAAGTGCTCGAAGTGAACGCGCGAATAGGCCACCATTTGCTCGAGCTCTCTCATTATCGCTGGGCACAGACTTTTGGGCTCGTTGAGCTCATCGATGTGGATTTGTTTGCCAAATGTTTTTTGAATGCTGGCGTGGATTGTGCGCACGTCTTGTTCGGCTCGGCAGCGCGAGCTGAGCAGGAGAAAGCCCTGCTCGGCC
The DNA here is from genome assembly GCA_016802215.1 of Brachionus paranguensis. NCBI lineage: Eukaryota > Metazoa > Rotifera > Eurotatoria > Ploima > Brachionidae > Brachionus > Brachionus paranguensis. The sequence goes on along the minus strand of JAESIX010000022.1, from coordinate 774,094 downwards.
AAATACTGTTTCCAGTCGGTGTTGTGGTGGTGGTCGTGGTCGGCCTTCGAGTAGCGGCCAGCCCATCGGAACAAGTCTCGCAGGGTGATCAGACTGTCTTTGCCCAGGAATATGGAGGACACTTGGGACCGCTTGGTCTTCAGGTCGCTGATTGTTTTTATGAGCAGAGTGGCATAGGACTTGGGCAATTGGCACTTTTTTTCCACTATTGTCAACAGTTCGTCCTCGGGCAGCTCGTCATAGTGCAGCTCGATGAACCGGTTTCTGAACGCTTTGGACAATTGCTTACGGCCTGCGTATTTTCCAGGCGGATTTTGGGTGGCAAAGAGCAAAAACCTTGGATGAGCCTTGATCACCTGTTGACTCTCAGGTATGTACAGCTCTCTGTTGTCGTCGAGCACACGATTGAGCGCCTCGAGCACCTCGCTGGACGCCAAATTCAGCTCGTCCAACAAAATCCAGTAGCCGTGGCGCATCGCCTCGACCAGCAGGCCCTCTTTGAAGACTAGCCGCGACTCGCCGTCCATCACATACGAGCCAATGTACTCGGCCAGATCGGTGTGGTCGTGGTTGTTGATGCGAATGAGCCGGTTGCCGGTGGCCGCCGCCACCCACTTGATCAAGCTCGTTTTTCCGATGGACGTGTCGCCCTGGATCAAACAGGGCAGCCGGGCCGAGCACACCCGACACAGCCGCTTCAAATTGTCGCTAGCCGACTTGGTGAATACGAAGCCGGGGTCGTTGAAGCACTCGAGTTCGCCGCGCAGCATCCAGTAGCCCTCGATGTTGACGTGGGTGAGCCGCTGGGTGCCACACAGCTCCAGCTGGGGCTTGTTGCGCTGAATTTTGGCCTGGACCTTGTGCGACTTGAGTATGATGCTGCGAATGTAGTCTTCCAAATAAATGGACGACTCCCGATTCAAATCGGTCAAAAAGCTAAGACACAAACTGTCGTAGATGGAGATGAGCGAGTTTTGGCACGAGTTGAAGGACGCGTTCTTGAGCGCACGGCACAGAGTGCGCAGACTGTAAGAGGGCGGCATGCCGCAGCCGTTCGAGAGCTTTTTGAGGAAGTGGGCGTCGCGGACCGTCTGGTAGAAGGCGACTATGGAGTTGATCAGCGAGGCGTTGGAGTCCGAGACGAACTGCAGGTAGGATTTGGTCAAGAGGGCAAGGTCGTGTTGGTCGTCGAGCTCGTCGACAAATATTTCGGTGAATCTGTTGCGGATGTTGGCGGGCAGGTTGCGTTTGCCGACGTCCGAGGCCGGGTTCATGGCGCCGAAGAGGCGAAAGTCGGCGTGCCGCCTCAGAGCTTCGTGGTCGCCGCGTTCGTACAGGATTACGGAGGACGAGCCCGACTCGGTGTTGTCGAGAAGGCAGCCCAGGAACTGGAGCGTCTCGGCCGAGGCCATGTTTATTTCGTCGAGTATTATCCACTCGCCGTTTACGATCGCTTCGGACAGCTTGCCGTCGAAAAATTGAAACGTAAATTTGTTGATTAGCTCGGTTAGGTTGTCTTGAAGCTTTTGGCACTGGTGTTTTAGATCTTTCCATTGTTGCTGATGCTGGCTCCGCTGGGGCTTTGGTGGGTCGTTGGATAATTTTTTGCAAGCGGACTCGGTTGCGTGGCATACGAGTCGCAGCAAGTACTTCCAGTTGGATTTTGAATAGCAAGTCTAGAAGTGTGGTTAAAGTTATTTAGTTGTGGTTGGACTTGGTTTATTTTTTTAAAAAAATTTTTTTTTTTTTTTATGGGTTCAAGTAATTTTGGGTTTGTTCAAAAATGGAATTTTTTTTTTTTTTTAGATTTTTTACTTTAAATAAATATTTAGTTTTAAATTAAAATTTTTTAAATTTTTTAAATTAAAAAACAATTGTTTTTAAAGACCGAGGTTATCACTCCAAAGCAGAAAATGGAATTTATTTTTTTTAAGAATTTTTAAATTAAATAAATATTTAGTTTTAAAATTAAAATTGAATTTTTTTAAATTTATTTTTTTTTAGATTTTTTAGTTCAAATAAATATTTGATTTTAAAATAAGAATTAAAAATTTTCTTAATATTTAGGAAAAACTTGACAAAAAAAGGAAAAGATTTTACGCAAATTTAATTAATTATGTAAAATATTTATACATTAACGTAAATAAAAGTGACTGAAATGGAAAAAAAATTTTTCTTTTTTCCTGAAAAATTTAAATTTTTAAATAAAATTTAATTTTTTAAAATTTTTTATTTTAAACTCAATTATATGAAATGTTGGATTTATTTCTAGGAAGATAAAATTTAAATATTTTTATTTAAAACTAAAAAATTTCAAAATAAACCGAACATATTGAAACATTTAAATTTAAAAATCGATTTTATCAATGTGTTGAGATAAAATTCATTGTAAATCATTTTGTATTTTAATCTACATAACATTTAAAGCATGTAACATTAAAATTATATAAATTAACCAAAGATTAATTTAAAAAATCTAAAGATAAACTCTTTGAATTGAAATGATAATTTTAATTAATCATCAACTTCAAATTGTAATTTGGCCACATCTTAAACTGCTTAGAACGGCAAAAAAATCATCTTGCCGCATCTTAAACTGCTCAGAACGGCAAAAAAATCATCTTGCCGCATCTTAAACTGCTCAGAACGGCAAAAAAATCATCTTGCCGCATCTTAAACTGCTCAGAACGGCAAAAAAATCATCTTGCCGCATCTTAAACTGCTCAGAACGGCAAAAAAATCACGTTGCCAGATACTTTTTGGCCAAAAAGATGCATTTTCATTTTGATTTAATTTAAAACTGTTATTTCTTTTAAAATTTTTTCCAAAAAGTCAAACTTGTGACTTGTATCTGAGTATTAACTTTAGTGAGCAAAAAACTTAAATTTTCAACTTTACCTGAACATGATTAAGAAAAGTTCTATTCTCGTCCACATCAAAACATTTTGAGAACAAAGCTACAAATTTTTCCTTGATAATCTTCATCTGAGTCCTAATATCAACAGGCTTAAAGCTTCCCAACAAATCACTGGTCTCAGTCTGTTGATTCAAATTGATAACACTGATCTTTTTTCCCAACAAACCGGCCAAATGCTGCAGCGCAGTTGTCTTTCCCACGCCGGTCTCACCACACAACAACACTGGCTCATTGCACTCAATACACCGCGCTATCTTCTCCAGCAAATTTAGCGCCGACCTGGTGTACACAAACTTGGCCAGGTTACCTTGCGCACCATTTCTGTCCACGCCAAGTCTCACCCGACCACAGATCACACCGCTCTCTTTTTTGGCAAAATCCGGCTTTTTGTTGAACAGCAAAGCTTGCACTTCCTCCCGACCAACATTAACCATGGCGCCCACTCTCACCGCCAGCTGCCAGCGCACTCGCCTATTCGCCACAAAACACAAAAAACACTCGTACACATCATTCAACAGGCCCACGAGCATTTCTCTCGGCTCCCCTCTTCTCTCACCCTTCATCCTGTTGCACACCTTGAGCAAGTCACGCAGCGACAAACATCTGCTCTCACGCGCTTCCACCTGCTCGCCGTCCACTTCAATGGCTCGGCCAAAGTCAAGATATTTGTAGATGTCGAGCAGCTTCTGGGCCAGATGAGCCGAGCTGGCGATCCCAAAAGACGGATACTTTTGGCACACAATGTCCACTATTTCCTGGTCGCTGAGTGGCTCCAGCAGAACGCTTCTGGACAGCTTTTTGATGGTGTCTATGAAGTTGGTGTTGGCGGACCTGGTGTCCGATGGCCGGAGGGTTAGAAAGAGGCGAAAGTGTTCATGGAGGGCAATTTTGTTGTCCGATGTTTTGATGCTTTTGGTTTCCAGGAGATCTATGAGCAGTGAGAGCGAGTCGAGTGGTGCGTGGTCAAAGTCTTCAAGGAGAATCCAAGAGCCGTGCTGAACACACGAAAACAACGGGCCCGGCTTCCACACAAACTCGCCTGGTATCTCCGAGCAAACATAGTTGCCTATCAGCGACTTGCTGTCCATGAACTCGTCCATTTGATACTTGACCAGTTTGTGGCCGCTCTGTTCGCTCAAGTATTCGATGAGACATGTTTTGCCGCTGCTCAGCGCGCCCTCTATCACCACACACTCGCCGGTCACCACCGACATCACTATTTTGTTCAAATTGCGCACTGTTGACGCCGCAAAAACTAAATTTGTGTGTTCCCCATGAGTGGCGTGGTGTCGCCGCAATTTTGGTCCATTGTCAAATCGGACAAAATGTGTGTCACGGTCCTGGTCTGTGCGAAAGTAGTCATAGTCGCTTTTGGTAAAGTTTGTGGCTATGGCATCCTCATTCGGATTTAGTTTTAGCTCTGGGTCGTCTAGCAAAATTTGCTCGACTCTATTTTGGCAAAATGAATTTTTTTAGAGCATTTGGTAAAAAGATGGTGAGGAAAAATACTTGAGGGCTGAGTGCTGAAGACTGTCAGGGCTGAAATGTGAATTGAACAAGACGGTCTCGTCGTGGGCACTGAGGCCGAGCAGCAGCGAGCTGATTTTCAGACCGAACCATTTGGTCAAGGCGTTTTTTGAGCCGGTGATCAGCGGAACCAGCGCAGCCAGACTCCATTTGGTCGAGTATCTCTCAAAATCGAACACCAGTAGTCTATAGATGCCGACCACTAGTTCCAAATCGGACAGATGGTGGTTTTTTTTGGCTTTTTTGGATATTGGCTCCTCTAGATTGCCAGAGGATAGTTTGGCCTCTATCAATGCCTCGAAGTTTTGGATATTTTTAAATTTTTTATTCATTTTTTTTGTTAATTTAAAAACAAAAAAAAATTTTAAATTTTGAATAAAAATTTAATTTTTGAGCACACGTGCGTTTTATAATTTTTTTTTTAAATTTCAAATTTTTTGTTCAGCTCTTAAGTTTGATCAAAGGCAGAGCGCTAAATTTGTCTTGTTTGTTCAAGACATCAAAGACTGATATACAATGGTGATCATTGGAATTTTGTTGCCAAATTAACTGTGACTTAATTTGGTAGTTTACGTAAAAATGGTCAAAATAAATTATCCAGAGTTGTTTTTAAGTCACAAGTCTTAAGTCAAGTCAAGTCAATGACTTAAAATTTTTTTTTTAAATGAAATAAATTTCTATACATAGTTTTTTCATATTTTTTATTAAATTTAATTATATATTAAACAAACAAAGTAATGTAATTAATAAATGTAATAAATAGTATTTTATTCTCTATTCATTTAATAAATCCATATTTGATACCAATAGAGTAGTTGCTTCCAAATTCCTGGCTGTAAATCTTGACCTATGTGGTCCGTTAATGTAACCAGATTTAGAAAAAAGTCTTTCAACTGGTCCTGATGAAGCAGGTATTGATAAAAATTTTTGTGCAAGTCATAACTTTGACTTAAATATTTGTGACTTATAAACAAGTCTGAAATTATCTCGTAAAAAAGTAATTTTATTTATTTGTTTAAACTAAACTCTTTTGAGGAGAAGTAAAAATTAAAAAAATAAAATAAAAAAAGTTCAAATATTAATCACATAAAATTTAATATATAAAAAAAGAAAAAATAAAATATACATTACTGTAATGATTTGTTGTTTTTACTAAATTTTACTTAAATTTCCGAAATTTTTCGATAATTTACGTAAATTTACTTTTGTAAAAAAAACGAAAATTTACCAGATTTTAGAGAAATCTACAAAAATTTTAGTTAATTTTAGTAAATTCAAATAAGGCCAAAAAAGGCAAGTTTTTTTTTTTTTATTTTAGAATTTTAAGTAAAAATTAAAGAAATTTTTTTTTATTTTTTTACGTAATTTTACGTAAATTTAAATTTTTATTTGGTAAATCTTCGAAAAAAAAGAATAAAAAAATGTCAAAAGTAAAAACTCATTTTTTTTTATATATTTCAAATTGTATTAGTTCAACTATTTTTGTTCTATTTGTTTTTGTCAGTTTTTAAACTATACGACACTCTTTGCCACGCTTCTCTGAAATTTGAATTCTTTGGTAGGAATTTAAGTAAGTGTACTTTTTTATTCGAAAATTAAATTTTTTTTTCCCAAAATTTACCAAATTAAAATTTATAAAAATCCTAAAAAAAAAACGAAAATTGAGAAAAAGTTTTTTTGGCTTTTTTTGAATTAACTTAAATTTTATTTCAAATTAATTAACTGAAGTAAATTTCTGTATAATATGGTAAATTTTCGTTTTTTTACCAAAGTAAATTTGCGTAAAATTTAGTAAAAAAACAAATCATAGCAGTATTTTATGCTAAATTAAAAAATGAACCAAGGCGGGTTGAAAACATCCTATTTTAGAAGGGTCTGATTAAATCTCTCAAAATATTTTTATAAAATTTGAATATTAAATTGCTTAGACGTAGTTTTATTGAGTCAGATAGGCCCTCGTCTAGACTTTTTTTAAATCTAATTGAAGTTGATATGGATTGTTCATAATAAAGTGTATACTTTTCTCAAAGTAAGATTTAAATCCTCATTTTTCTCAAAGGATATAATTCAATGCTGGGTATTATATGGACTCAAAAATATAAGAGACTAAGGAGTTGAATTTGAGATTTCCGACAAAGTAAAGTTTTGAAAATATGTAGAGAATAATGAATTTGATATTGAAATAACAGAATTAGCTGAATCATAATAAAAAAAAATAATTCTAATAGCTACTTTTAACAAATAGCTTTGTCAAAATAAATCAATCAAAATAGTTAGGTAAAATCATAAATAGGCAATAAAAAAATGGCCTGTTCAAAATAGCAAAGTTTAATCCAAAAAAAAGCTTTTTTTTCAATTGGAATAAAATGAAGATATTAAAATAAGTAATTAAACAACATCTTAATATTTAAGCTAAATTATTGGAGGATTCTTCTAATTACGTTTTGTCATAATTATTTAATAGTACAAGTAAAAGTTTTTAAATTAATACTTGATTAGTATTAAATGTCTTTTTATTTTTTTAATTTGTTTATCTGTATCGAGCTAATGATCCTTTAGAATAAAAATATAAAATTAGAAAAATAATTAAAGTAAAGTTAAATACGATAAAAGATAAAATAAAATATAAAAAGGCTAAATAAGTTTAATTAAAAAAAAAAATTGCACAACGATATATTGAAATAGCTAGAGGTTTAAATGTCACCCATTTTTTGTTTAATTAATATTTGAACTGTAAAAAAAGCTTTAATTTAGCTATTAACTTGAACACATCCACAGTATGTCTCAAAAAGTTAGAATCAACTTTTTTTTTTTATTAGATAATCTTTTTGATAGTTATTTCGGTCATCAAAAGAAAAATAATCCTAATTTTTTTCAATTTCTTTATTTATTTTTTATTTATGTGTCGGAAAAGATGCAAATAAAAGGAAAAGTATATTAAAAATCAAAAAAATTCAAAAAAAAAAAATTACTATTATTATTTAACAAAATAAATGTCTCAAAAAATTAGAATCAAATTTATTTTAGGCTTTAAAATGACCGCCTTTTGCTTTAATGCAGGCGTTTTTTCATAGAAGAAATCAAATTCTTACAGATTTCACTTGGAATTTTCAACCATTCTTCATGGACCACTTGCTTTGAAAGATCGACTGAAGATATCTTATAATTCAGCAATTTATGGTCGATATATAACCATAAATTTTCAATCGAATTGAGATCAGGTGATCTTGGACACCATGGGAGGATTCTGAAATTATGGTCTCTAAACCAGTCTTTCAATAAGTTGGCTGCATGTGCAGTTGCGCCGTCATGTTAGAAAATCCATTCTTGGTCAGGCTCGATTAAAATCTGTATGGATGGTATTAAGTGGTTTTCTTGGGTGTCCATGTAGACATATTGGTTTATTCTTCCGGTGTATGTTAAACAAAAACCCACTCCTTCGTAAGGCATGCATCCCCATATACCAGCTGAACCTCCGCCGTTTTGAACTCTTGGTACACAAAACTTTGGATGATATTTCTCATTTTTAAATCTTTTGACAAAAACTCTTGATTTTCTATTTAGGATCTCAAAGTTGGATTCGTCGCTAAAAATTACTTTGGCCCAATCTTGGTCGGTCCAATTGCGTCTTTCTTTACACCACTTGAAGCGTTTTGATCTATCGCAAACTGTCAATAGCGGCTTTTTAACGATGGTATAAGACTCTGCACCTTTCTTCGCAAGTACTCTTCGCACCGTATCTTTACTTATCTTATGATCCTCGGACTCTACTATTTCTCTTTGGGTCTTTGTCTGATCTTTCAAAAGACCTTTAATTTCCCATCTTTGTTGATCAGTTTTTTTACCCATTTTTTCTCTATTTTGGCAAATTTTTAGGTAGTATTACTTAAATGAGATCAAGGAAAAGTAAATTTTCGCATTTTTTGGTATCAAATCGAAGTTTTTTAGCAAATTCGGTAAAAAAATTTAACAAAGCATCGGATTTCCGATTTTTATTTTGATAAAAAAGTTTGATTCTTACTTTTTGAGACAATTTTTCTTTTCATTTATTAATAGTTACATTTTTTGAAATGAATTAATTAAGAGAATAATTATTTCAAATCCAAATGTAATAATTGATTTATTTTATTATTTATTTGAAAAATAAATTTGGGAATATCCCGGGACTTACCCGAACGGCAAAAGCCTTCTTTTCAGCCCCCTTGTTAATGTTTGTTATTTAATATATAAACAAAAATTAAAATAATATAAATTAGAAGTGTTTGAAAATTAAAGATTATAAATTAAATTTGGCTAATTATACAATTTACATTTTTCTCACATAAAAACAATAATTGATTTAAAAATAGAAAAAATGAGCTTTAATTTGATACCTAAAAAAAGCATAAAAATTCATAATTTACGATTTTTTGAGTGCATAAAAACAATATTTTTATTTTTTCAGTTTGATTCTAAATTTTTGAGACATAGTGTATTAGATTTAAAGCTATTTTGAGATAGATCCAGTCCTCCTTCTCTCTTTAATCTTAATAGATAGAATATCAAAAATATTGTTGTGATAACGTTAAGTTTGAAAATCAAATATTATAAAGATTAGATACGATAATTTACGTAAAATAACGCTAATTTACGCAGAATTTAATATTTTCATAAATGCCTAAAATGGCTATATTTTGACTCTCTTCACAATTATTCCATTAAAAATTTGAATTTCAAATTTTTTTGATTAATTTTTCTATAAAATAAAAATTATGTAATTTTACGTAAAATTTAAACCAAATATTTTTGGCGTGTATTTTATCAAATGAGCTAAAAATAAAATAAAAAATAATCTCAATACTTAAAAACTTATTATAATAGCAATTTGATACAATTCAATTGTCTCGTTGGGGTTATTAGGGAACTTTTTTTCAATAACCCCAACGAAAAAGTGTGAATTCAATTAAAGGCTTTAATTTCCATCATACTTTTACTATCCTTAAAAAATGAATTATTAAAACAAAAATGAATTCAGATCTTTATATGGATATACTGGCTGAATATTTTAAGATTCGTCTTTGAAAATTATGAAACCTTCTTTAAACTGTATCAGAATAATGATCCGAAACAAAGAAAGTCAAATTTCGTGAAAATAATTACATAAAATGTGTATAAATTTTATTTATTAAAAAAATTGTCAAAAAAAATTAAATATTAAAAAAGATAAAATCTCCACCAAAACCACTAGATCTGAATCATATCAAAATGATGAGGAGCGAATTAAAGGATCATGTAAGAATATAAAATATTCAAATTGAAGATGCAGTGAATATTTTCAACGACTTGCATAATTCGAATTAAATTTTCAAATAACCAAAAATAAAAGATTTATCGATTGAAATCACAATTAATTTTCATCATTATTTTAAAATTCAATGTGTAAAAGCTTAATTGTAAAAAAATAGTAATTAGAATACAATAAGCTCTATGATGAACTTAACAACAATCGAGTCGAAATCGAATTGTTCGTAAATCTTTTATGCCTAAATAGCTAAATTCCCTTTTTATTTTATTAATCACAAATGCCTATAATTTTTTTATTAAGATTTTTGAGAAAATTTGTAAAAAAAATTTCATTTGAAAAATTATTTTTACTGAAAATTAAATATACTTTAATTTTCGATTTTTCAATTTGAATAAATATGTTTTTAGCCGTGCAATTAAAAAAAATTTTATTAAAAATTTATTAAAAATTTTCTTATTTCACTAAAAAAGCGGAAAAACTTTTCCATTTTATGCTAATGTAAATAGAACCAGGGCCAATGCTGAAATAATCAAAATTTCAATTAGTTTTAATCGCATTAGTCAAAATTTCAAGTTTAAACAATAAAAGATACTCTAAAAATAAAAAGCTTTTTTAAGTTTATTCTAGTGTAATTAATCGCTAATAAGGAAGTTGGTTTATGTTTCAATACAAATATTTTTTTGGATTAAAAGAATAAAAATAACTTTTTCATTTTATTCAAAATTATTTTTGCGTCATTTAACTTCATTTCAAAATGAAATTAACACAAAAAATAACATACAATCTTCTAAAATAAAAAATATCAGTTTGTTTTTTCTTCTTATTTGGTCTGAATGAGACTTAAATATTTGTTATCAGATAACATAAAATTTTTGTTTTTAGTAAATGTGAACATGATCGAAAAGAATATTCAAGTTTATCTGGAGAAACGTGATAATTTTCCAAGTTCATTGTGATATCAAACAGGGAAAAATTCTTTTTACCGAATTATTTGGTCAAACTTGAAAATTATCTTGTCTAAATTAATTATTATTAATGCCTTGGATTTTTACCAATTAAATTTTTACCAATTTTTACTTAAATAAAAAAAATTTTTTTTATTTTTAGTTGGAATGTCAAAGTAGAATTTAAATAATATTTAAAAAACTGAAGAGTACTAAAAGGATATTTTAGCTGCTTTTCAATTTGCATATTTATTACTTTATTCTGATTATACAAAAATTAAAAATTTTATTTTTATTTTGAAATTTGAATAACCAAAATTTTTAGACTTGACTTAATTTGTAATGAGTTAAGTATGAAATAAAAATTTATCACCCTTCAAAGTTTAAAATAAAATTTTCGCAATTTTTCTCTTCAAATTGACGTAAGACCAAATCTCTAAATGAGAAATCCAAACTGGTTGGAATTAATTTTTTCTAATGCAAGGCAAGATACTTTTTTTTATATTTGAGTCGCTTAGGTCTTGAGAGTATTTGCTGAGTGAATAAAAGACATGATTGTTTTTCAACAGATGTTGTGAAATTATTAATAAAAATTTTAAAAAAATTTATTATAGTTAAAATTAAAATTTAAAATAGTGATTAACAGCATCAATTTAACAATGATTAATTTTTTTGTTTCCTCTTCTGTTTGTAGGATAATTAATTCTATACAGCATTGCACTGGGATTAGACACAATTAATTTCAGATATGAGTAAAAACTGATTTCATTTTTAATTATCTTTAATAAATGACATAAAAATATAACAAAATATTACCTTTGTAGTTTTATTTATTTCTAAAAGATGTTCGAGCATAGTTCTCTCAACAGAAAAAAATAATAACACTAAAAAACATTAATAATAATTATAATAATAATAGAAAACTAGAATTACCTTTATATGTACTTAAGGCTAAAAAAAGCTGAAAATCAAATTTATTTTAAATATCTTTCTAAATAAAATTAGAGAAATTTATTAGAAAATTAAGAGCTTAGAAAAAAGATAAGATTAGACTAGATTTGGAATATTACCATTCAAAAATTAAAGATTTTTGTATTCACTTAGTAAATCTATTATAAAAGATTTAAGTGATGAGATCCGAGGTTACGTTAAACTTCACGCTAGGTATCAAAAGTGGCATTTTTTTATTGGAATTTTTTTTCTAAAATCTTTTAATAAAATTTTTTGATTTTTTTTTGACCGCTGTTCAGCTTTTTAATTATTATATTTTTCAGATTTAAATTTGAATTATTAAATAATTGGCAAACATTTGTTTAGTTATTAAAATTTTAAAAATTAGAGTCAAAATTTATTTTCATTTTTTTCATTAATTTTTAAAATTTATTTAAAAAATTTAAAAATCTTTTTTTCTGAGAATTATCAGTTAAAAGTAACATCTAATGGCTGATTTCTGAAAAGCCTACAATTTTTAATCAAATTCATACAAGGAAAATAATAGTTAATAATAGTTGTTAAAATATAGTTATTTACAATAAATAATCAATTGTAAATAACGAATAATTGCATACTCAGTTAATAAGTTTTTTTCTATTAAATTTTTCCCAAATTATTTTTCAATAAAGTAATATTGTCTAAAGCTGTCAATTTTTTCTCCGAAATTTTAGACTAAAGAACTTTTCTCATGCACGGTGCCGGAAATTAACTTGTCACATCAAATCATCTGACATGATGTAATATCAGCTGATATCAGTTAAGATAAATTTTTTGTCCCTTGCTCATATCAGCTGGTATCATCTAATATCATTAGACATCAGCTAATATATGTTCTAAATTTACTTATTAAAATTGATTTGTTAAAAAAATATTTTTAGTAATACTAGCTGATATCAAATGAAATAAGGTGATACCAACTGATATGACATCATATCAGATGATACGATGTGACAAGTTAATTTACGGCACTGTATGATAGCTTCCCGTAAAGACCGTGTGTCATGTGTCAAAATTTTGGATAACATGTCTGAAAGCTTGCTTCAAAAATAAGGGTGGTGGGTATTTAAGGTCTGATTATGGATGTTTCTATGGAAAAAATAGAATTAAAGAAAAATATCATTTATTAATAACCATCTTCCTTTTAGTATGACAAGTTGTCTTGGAAAGTTACTTGAACGAATTATTTATACTAGAATATATAATTTTCTTGAGAACAATAAATTACTTATACATGAGCAATCAGGATTTAGAAAACATAGACGCACTGCAGATAATCTTTAATTTCTTATTCAAAGAGTTCGAGAGTCTTTTGATAGAAATAAAAAAGTCTGTTGTCTATATATTGACATTTCTAAAGCTTTTGATAAAGTTTGGCCCGATGGATTAATTTACAAGCTAGTTAGGATCAATCTCCCTCTTTATTTTATTTATTGGATAAGATCGTTTCTGTAATTTTTTGCATATGATTTGGCTACTTTCTTTATTTTCAAAAAGATAGGAAATCTTGAAAACATGATTAATAAGTATCTAAAAGAAGTTGAAAATGGTTTTTCAAATGGAAAATGAAAATTTCTATTGAAAAGTCATGTTACATGATCTTTGAGAAAAAAAAACAAAAGTTAAAATCAATCTTGACCTTAAAATTAATGGAAACAATTTAAATAATGAGGAAAAAGTGAAATTCTTAGGAATCTCATAAGACTCAAAAACTTACATTTAGTACAATGGTGGATGAATTAAAAGAACGCTGTAATTCAAGGCTTAATATAATAAAATATCTCTGAAATTGGAAATGGGGTCTAAAACCAAAAACATTTGGGAATCTTTACAAATCTTTGATAAGATCAATATTAGATTATTCTTTTCCATGTTTTAATTCATTCTCAGAAACTAACATCAAAAAAATACAAGTTATTCAAAATTCAGCATTTCGAGGCAATGTGAAATTTTAGTACAAAATTTACAGTAAAAAACGTAAAAAGTTTATAATTTTTTTTCTAATTGTGCAAAAATGGTTCTGTAAAGAAAACAATATTGTACAACTTTGTTCAAACGAATTCCTAGCTCTGCAAAAACTCTGCAATTTTCTTTAAAATGCGCACCATCAAAAAATGTTTGATTAAACTATGCAATAAATTGCAGAGTTTTTGCAGAGCTAAGAATTCGTTTGAGGGGTTGTGAAGTTCGTTTCAATTCGATCTATTCAATTCACAAAAATTTGAATAACTTTTTTACTAAAATAGATAATTTGGTTCTGTAAAATGCTTAATGTTTAACAACTTTGCTTAATCCGAAAAAATATGTCTGCAAAAACTCTGCAATGTAATTGCACAGTTGATTAGAATACTTTTTAATGGCGTGCAAAATGCAGAAAATTGCACAGTACTTTGCAGACTTACTTTACTGCATTAAGCAAATTTGCTCATAATTAAGCATTTTACAGAACTAAATTATCTATTTTAGTAAAAAAATTATTCAAATTTTTCTAAATTGAAATGATCGAATTGAAACGAACTTCACAACCCCTTCGTTTGTACAAATACAAATATTTGTACTTTTTGCAGAATCATTTTTGCACAATTAGAAAAAAAATTATAAAGATTTTACGTTTTGTACTGTAATTTTTGTACTAAAATTTCACAATGCCCAGTTCGATCTATTTTGAAGCTGAAATATGACAATTCCTCCAATATTTTGCACCAAGAGCCCTTCAATAAACTTAAACTACTAACAGTTTCAAATCGACTTTTTGAGTTGAGTGACAGATATGTCAGGGAAGGATTGAGTCATTCTAATTCACTGGTCATCAGACTGGTAGGAGAATACAGAGAAAGTTTCGAATCCAGATATTTTAAATATCCAACTTCATTGTGTAATTGCTGCCTAAAAATTTCTTCTTTTTTTTCCTGAACTATCAAATGTCTTATCTCTAGCTATTTGAATTTTTTATTTATTATTTTTCTTTTTAATTATTTTTAATTTTATTTTAATTTTTTATTTATTTTTTTCTGAAGGAGCATTAGCTCGGTACAGATAAACGAATAAATAAAAATTTTGATATTCAAGTAATCTCGAGTAAAAGGCAAATTATTGAAGGGTTCTGGTACAATTCTTAAACTTTGAACCATGATTTTTTAAATTAAAATTTAATATTCTATCTATATAACTAAGATTTAATTTTTATTTAAAAAACAGATTTTTTAAAAGTGAATTTTTGAATCTATTTGTATATTTTATTGAAGCGACATAAAAATAGTCCTCTGATTGTTTAGGCTAATAAAAAAGGCAGTAGAAATTAACTTTAAATTCAAGTTAATGATCAAAAAATCTAATGAACAAAAAAGTCGAGAATAAGCAATTTTTAACAATCATATGCAACAGTCAAATTATGATAATTGATAATATTTAGTTGGCAATTATGATAAAAATCGAGAGGGATGCAGGCTCAAAGGTGTACGCGTGCCGAGTCTTTTCCTCTAGTTGCAAATTATAATAAATAATGAATATATGGCCATTATATTTAGCTAAAAAATATTTTTTTAGATAGAGCGAACGAAAAAATCAATTTTTGGCTTGCTTTTTTTGTTTACAGTGAAGTAGCTGAAGCCGAACAGAAATGATATAATTCAGATGCTTTTCAAAAATGAGCGACAGTTTAATAAACCAAAGCGACACCACAAACAAACCAAGCACAGAGTCAACTTTAGCCGACACAGACCCGTTGATAGTGAACGCATCGGCCAACACTCAAGCCGAATGCCAAGATGACAAGAGCAGTGTGAACAGCTGGGCGCTGATGTGCCGCATTTGCCACTGCGAAGAGACCAGTGAGGAGTTCTTAATTTCGCCTTGTTACTGCACCGGCACTCTCCGCTACGTGCATCAGTCATGTCTGCAGCAATGGCTCAAAAGCAACGGTACCTTCTATTTAAATAAAAATTAAAAAAAAAATTAAAAAAAAATTTTTTTTTTAAAATTTAATGAAAAAAAATTAAAAAAAAAATTTTTTTTTGTCTAGGCACAAAATCTTGCGAGCTGTGCAAATTCGACTTTATAATGCAGACAAAAATAAGGCCATTCAAGAACTGGGAAAAGCTTGACATGAACCACATAGAGAGACGCAAAGTGCTGTGCTCAGTAGCCTTTCATATCATAGCCATTACTTGTGTGATCTGGTCGCTGTATGTGCTGATCGAGCGGACCGCCGAGGAGATAAAATCGTCCAACTTCGACTGGGCCTTTTGGATCAAGTTGATTGTGGTGGCGATTGGTTTTACGGGCGGCTGTGTTTTCATGTACATTCAGTGCAAAATGTATTTTCAGTTATGTTTAAGGTGGCGCCAATACAACAGGGTTATTCTAATTCAGCCGATTGGCGAAGAAGCGCTGAAGAACTCGCGCCGAAAGCTGTTCGCTGTCGACCCCAAAGTCAATGCGTGCAAGTCCAAATTGAAGGGCGACGACAGCTCGTCAGATCAAGTGCGCACAGTTATCAATCTAAATGAATAGCTTCCATTCTAGTCCGTTCAAAGACCAAAAAGTAAACAGTTGAGATTTAAGTTTATTCGTTTTTTTTTAATTAATTTTATTCAAAAATTTGTTAATAAAAAAAATTAATTTTCTATGTTTTTCTTCTTGTTATGTGGTCGTAGAACACTATTTGCGTGTACTTGTCATTGTGGATTTCAACTCGTGTGGTGTTATCTCCAGGTGCTGCCTTCATAAAATTAAGTTTAAAAAAAATTAAATTTTTCCACTAAGGTGATACTTGAAAATCAATCAGCCAAAAATAGGATTAATTTTATAAACAGATGAAATTAACTAGATATTTTTTAAAAAGTAGAAAATTAATCTAACACTTGAACTTTGTATTATTTTTACAGTTAATTTTTTCAAATAAATAGATAAATAAATTAAAAAAAATTAAAATAAAGTTTAGATGAAATAAAATAAAAAATAATTAAAAATAAAAAAAATAAAGTCCTTATATCTTTTTTTTTTACAAGGGCTAAGTAAAAAAAAAATAATTAAAAATGGTATATTCAAATAGTTAAATAGAGGTTAGACATGTTTATATATTTGATAGTTCAGGAAAAAGAGAAGAAATTGTTAGGCAGCAATTACACAATGAAGCTCGATATTCGATATATCGGCATTTTGAAGTTGATGATCAATTCAAAAAATTTATCTTTAGATATTAAAATAAATCTCTGATTTTATTAAATTATTTTAATGTAACATGATTAACTTGTTATGTAAATTTTAAAAATAAAAAAAATTTAAATAAACATATTCTCAATCCATTGATAAAATCGATTTTTAATTTATTTAACTGATTTTTTGTAAGGTTTAGTTTCATTTTATTACTTATTTGGAATTTGTTATTTGAATTTTTATTTAAAATTTAATTTTGAATGCTAGATACAAATACTTTTAAAATAAAAAAATTCAAAAAAACTTTACAAAAAACAGTTAATACATTTAAATATAAAAATCGATTTTATCAATGGATTGAGAAAATGTTTATTAAATTTTTTCTTTTAAATCTACATAACATGTAAATCATGTTACATTTAAATTATTTAAATCAAATCTGTACTAAGTTAATGCTCCTTCAGAATAATAATATTAAAAAATAGAAATAAATTTAAATAAGATAAAATAAAATAAAATTAAAAGGAAAAAAGCTTAAATAAGTCTAAGTAATAAAAAGAAAATTAAAAACGATGTTGAAATAGCTAGAGGTTAGACATGTTAAAATATTTGATAGATCAGAAAAAAAGAAGAAATTGTTAGGGAGCAATTACACAATGAAGTTGGATCTTCAATATATCTTGATTCGAAATCTTCTCTGTATTCTCCCACCAGTCTGATGACAAGTGGAACAGAATGACTCAATTCTGCCCCTGACATATCTTTCACTCAACTCAAAAAGTCGATTTGAAACTGTTAGTAGTTTAAGTTTATTGAAGGCCTCTTGGTGCAAAATATTGGAGGAATTGTCATATTTCAGTTTCAGAATAGATCGAACTGCTGAATTTTGAATAACTTGTATTTTTTTGATGTTAGTTTCTGAGAATGAATTTAAACAAGGAAAAGAATAATCCAAGATTGATCCTATCAAAGATTTGTAAAGATTACCAAATGTTTTTGGTTTTAAACCCCATTTCTTATTTGAGAGATATTTTATTATATTAAGCCTTGAATTACAGCGTTCTTTTAATTCATCCACCATTGGACTAAATGTAAGTTTTGAGTCTAATGAGATTCCTCAGAATTTGACTTTTTCCTCATTATTTAAATTGTTTCCATTAATTTTAAGGTCAAGATTGATTTTAACTTTTGTTTTTTTTTCTCAAAGATCATGTAACATTACTTTTCAATAGAAATTTTCATTTTCCATTTGAAAAGCCATTTTCAACTTCTTTTAGATACTTATTAATCATGTTTTCAAGATTTTCTATCTTTTTTTGAAAATAAAAAAAGTAGCCAAATCATATGCAAAAAGAAGAGAGTATTGACAGTATGTTTTGTTTCTTTTTGGAGTGTCATTTATAAAAATGCTGAAAAGAAGTGGACAAATTACTGGCCTTTGTGGACCTCCTGCTTTAATAGAGTATTGATCACTTAGATGACCATTTACATTTACTCTAAAAGTTCTTAAATGCAGAAACATATCAAAAAAACAAAAAAAAAAGGCTAGATTGATTTTAACTTTTGTTTTTTACTTTTTATATCGGCTTTAAGACGTTTTTTGAAATTAATTAAAAAAATTATTAGTCTTGTTAATTAAATGCGTTATCAAAATAGTAATTTTTTACCAGCAATTTTTTGTTACTGTGATTTTATGCATCATCATTATTTGCAAATTTAATTTAATTAATGAAATTTTAAAACAGTAATTTTTTTCTGTAATTTTTAATAAAAGTTTTTAAAATACACAAAATCTTGCCAATACATTATAAAGAGGTATTCCCAAATATCTTAAAAACCTGAAATTAAACAATTAATAATTAAATTTGACAAAACTGATTTTTATAAACTCTGATGGTGAAAAACATGAATTGAAATATGCTTCACTAAATTACGTGAATTTACCTGAAACCACAAAAGGCAAAAAATAAGACATTTTTTGGTGATTTTTCGAATTTTAATTTGTAAATAAACGCAAACGAAAGTCAAAAAAAGGAAAAAAACTCATTTAGTTTTTTTTTATCCTGGAAATAATACTCATTTTTATTTATTCTTAGCTTTAGAACGATTAAACGATTTCATTTTTTAAACTTTTGGCAGAATTAAGCCATGCTCATTGATACATATTCTTTAATTTTTGAAATAATTCTAACCCAAGAGAAAAAAAAATAAAAAAAAGCCAAAAAATGTGATTGCTTTAACGCGTTAAAACTGAAACAAAACTGAAAAATTTCCAAAATGAAAAATAAAAATTATTTTATTATTAAATTCATTAAAAAGTTTTTAGATAATGATTCTATTTACTACCAAGAATAGACTCATTTTTAAAATTTCCCGTTTTAACGCGTAAATCATTTTTTAAACTAAAAGAAAAACGTAAAGGAGTTAGTAGTTTATTTGTATGATAATAATAATTTGTTCCTTCTGAAAGCAATTTATTAAATATGATGGCTCAATTAAAGAAAAAAAAAATGATTCAAGGATTTAAATTTTGTTTGAAAATTAACAATGCCTCAGGAATTGAGAATTTTAAAATTTTATAAAATCGGAAAAGTTGATTTTAAAAAATTAAAAAAAATATTTTCCCATCATTTTAATAATTTCAATTTTTGCTTGAAAAAATAATATCTCAAATACGAAACGGTGAAAATAAAATTGATAATTTAATTAAGATCCTTGGTAGAATAATTTCTTAGTCTTCAAAAAAAAAAAAAAATAAGAAATATTTGTTCTTGTTATGTGCCAAAATTCATATTTAATAAATATATTTTTTTTAAATATGTTAAAACAGGAAGATTATTAAGATAATGTTAATATCTTTAAAATTTATTATAAAATAGAATTTCAGCTGTTTGAAAATAAAATTGTTACAAATTTACAGTCTAAATTCTCAAAAAGTGAAATAAAAAATAATTTCAAATTATCAAGCATTAGAATTTTCTAAAAACAAACATCCTTAAAGAATAGAAAAATCTTAATGTAAGCTTTAGATGCAGATTTCAGAAAAAAATCTAGCTATTTTTAGACTAAAAATAAATCCCTAATTTAGAAAAAGAATAAATAAAAGAATTTTTTTTCTAAATCAAGTCAAGAGTCAGCATCATCACCTTTTTTTAAATTGAATTTAGCAAAAAATATTACATGAGGATCCACATTGACCAATTTACGGTCTCTTTTATTTTTAAAAAGCAGTCCTTTGACACTCTCGGCTATTACTTGATAATTAGGCGTGTTATTGGACAAGATCATTTGATTTTCCCAATTGTAAAAACTCAAATCAGTGGCTTTGGGCAGCAATTTTTTGCCATTGAAATAAGCGGCAAAGTCTTCGCTCTTGAGTCTGTGCGCATAGTCTATGTAGCCGGATATTTCCTGTCCGCGTGAATTTTTGTCCCGAATGAATATAATAGTAGTCATTTTTCCTGTTCTATTCGGCTCTTCTCTCTTGGCCAATTCTGCCAAAAAATTGTCTTTAAAGCTTCTTCCTGCACTTGACAAAATTCTAAAAAAATTTAAAAAAAAAATTTTTTTTTCTATTTTTTTTTTATTTGAAAAAAAAAGTCCATTTACTGCTGTTGGTTTTTTTTGGATTGTTTGTTGGCCTCGGCGGCAAGTTTGCGCGCCTCAAACTCCTCGCGTTTAAGCACTTCGCCAGACCCGCGGTAGCCCAGCTCGACCAGTTGTCTTGCCAGCTCTTCGTCCTAAACACTGCGATTAGCATTATGGTGTATTTCAAGGTGAACATTACCTCTAAATAGTACAGGTCCAGACTGGATATTTGCGAGTCCAAAAAGTCCTCGTAGGAGGCGAATTCGATGACAGCATCGTGATCATTGGTGGCGTCTTCTTCCATTTTTGTTCTCGCTCAAAATAATTTACAGTTTGGATATAATTTTAGAGCTAAATATAAGAAAAAAATTGGTTGCCATGGCAACGTAAAATTTTGGAAAATAAGCCAATCGGCTTGTCGATTGTCAGCGCGGACTTTCGAATGTCCTCTAAGCGTCAAATTATCGACCACTATCCAAACCGGACTAAGCACAAGCTGGTCTAAATTTAGCATCACTTTTAAAAAGCCTAAAAATATTGCTCTAGATTGCGAGAATAAATAACAAGGCTTGTGCTCAAGCATCGCATGAGACTAATTTAAACTTCTAAAAAAGAAACAATAAAAAAGAAAGCAACTAGACAATTTAGATTGGCAAAGAATTTGAAAAATGTCGAGCTTAGAATGCACCGAGCAGCCAAACGAGTCAGAAGAAGCAACCGAGAGTTTTTTGATTCAAATGGAAAATTTAGACAGCATCAAAGAGGAGAGTGTGTCTGTGCGCACCGACGAAAGCTTGTACATGTGCCGCATATGCCACTTGGAGACGAGGAGTCGCAGCACATTCATCCGCCCGTGCAACTGTTCGGGCACCATATCGTGTGTGCACGAGGCCTGCTTGCAAAAGTGGGTCTTGTTGAAGAACAAAAAAGCGTGCGAATTGTGCAAGTGCGAGTTTAAAATAGAAAAGAGGCTGAATTCAATGCGCAAGTGGTCTTTCAGTGGTCTCAACATGAATCAACAGGAAAAAAATCGTTTTTTTTTAATCAATTTCTTCTACATTATTGGTCTAGTGTGCAACGTGCTCGCTCTAGTCACACTCCTCACCGGTCTCATTCGAAAATTCAACCTCAACTCGTTTGACATAGAATTTTTGCTCTATTTGATATTTATTGTCTTTGTTTCGTTTTGTATTTTATGGTCTCTGGTTTCGCTAATGCATTTGTGGATCAACTTAGTAACTAACTTAATTAGAACCAACCAATCTATTGTCATACTCTCGGCAAAATAAATATACATTTGTGTTGTCCTCGTCCTTTTTGTAAATGCTTCATTTAGCTCTAGTTTAAATTACAATTTCCATTTTGTACATCTATATTTATTTTGTTAAACCTTTTTGTTTTTTTTTGTTTTAATGTAATAAAATAACTCTAATTTAGTTTTGATTTTTTTTGTTTTTTTTAAATCAAGACGATGAGAAATTCAATACAAATTGAACAACAAAGTGAACAGTCAAATTGACAGAATTTTTTTACCGTAGATTACAGCCGGTGTCATTTTTGGCACCATTTTGAATATATAAAAGAATCAAAACTTTAAAAATGATGTCATCTGACTCCTAGTTCGATTTGAGTGGGTCAAAAGCGGGGAGAAAAAAAAAAGAAAATTTTTTTTATTAAAATTGCATTAAAGGTAAAGAAAAATGAATAAACTTTAGATTTTTCAGTATTCTAATATCAAATTTAGGTAAATTGTATCTATTACTCTTTTTTACTCCTTTTTTCTTTTGTAAAAATTCAAAATTTTCAAATTTGGGGGTTTAAACGAAAGCGAAGGCTATTCGGACAAACCCAGGGGCATTCCCCCACAATTATTTATTAAAAAAAAAAAAAAAATAAAGAAAAATGAATAATAATAAAAAGAAAAAATAGTCCCAGATATTTTTATTTTAACGATTTATTTATCGAATAGAGTTTGTATTAATTCAAAGCAAGCGATCATATAAACATGTGATTTTTTGGATCATAATACATGAATTGAATCAAATTAATTTTTCGCATCAAATGAAAGAGAATTATTTTTATTTTAAAAGGATGATCACTTTCATACAAAGAAAAAACTCTCAAACAAACAAACAAAAAATTTTTTCTTTGAATTGGTATGGCGCCGCCATATCTTTTTTTTGGCTAGTATGGCGCCGCCATAGCTCGCCACCCCTTGGATCCGCCACTGGATGTGACGATAAATTACTTATACATGAGCAATCAGGATTTAAAAAAAATAGACGCACTGCAGATAATCTTTATGTTCTGATTCAAAAAGTTGTAGAGTCTTTTAATAGAAAGAAAAAAATATTATTTTATTTGACATTTCTAAAGCTTTTGATAAAGTTTGGCACGATGGATTAATTTACAAGCTAATAGAATTAATCTAATTTGATATGTTTCTGCATTTAGAAATTTTAGAGTAAATGTAAATGGTCATCTAAGTGATCAATACTCTATTAAAGCAGGAGGTCCACAAAGGCCAGTAATTTGTCCACTTCTTTTCAGCATTTTTATAAATGACATTCCAAAAAGAAACAAAACAAAGTGTCAATACTCTCTTCTTTTTGCAGATGATTTGGCTACTTTTTTATTTTCAAAAAAGATAGAAAATCTTGAAAACATGATTAATAAGTATCTAAAAGAAGTTGAAAATGGCTTTTCAAATGGAAAATGAAAATTTCTATTGAAAAGTAATGTTACATGATCTTTGAGAAAAAAAAACAAAAGTTAAAATCAATCTTGACCTTAAAATTAATGGAAACAATTTAAATAATGAGGAATCCCATTAGACTCAAAACTTACATTTAGTCCAATGGTAGATGAATTAAAAGAACGCTGTAATTCAAGGGTTAATATAATAAAATATCTATCAAATAAGAAATGGGGTTTAAAACCAAAAACATTAGGTAATCTTTACAAATCTTTGATAGGATCAATCTTGGATTATTCTTTTCCTTGTTTTAATTCATTCTCAGCAACTAACATCAAAAAAATACAAGTTATTCAAAATTCAGCAGTTCGATCTATTCTGAAACTGAAATATGACAATTCCTCCAATATTTTGCACCAAGAGGCTTTCGATAAACCTCTAACTACTATCAGTTTCTAATCGACTTTTTGAGTTGAGTGAGAGATAATTCTGGGTAGGATTGAGTCATTCTGTTCCACTTGTCATCTGACTGGTGGAACATAAATGACATAAATTTAAATAGAAAATAAACTTAAGTAACTTTTGCAATTTTATTACAGTGCTTAAGAAATACATTGCAAATACCATTTTTACTTAATTTCAAGTAATATAATGTATGTTTTGGTAAAATTACATAATCAAATTTAGTTCGTAAAAAAATGTAATTTTGCCAAATCTGGCGTAAAATTAAGTAATTTTTTCGAAAATCCAAGAAAATGCTGCTACGAATTGTTTGGAAAGTGCGTTTTTGAGCTTTTTTTTACATTTTTTCACGTAATTTTACACAATAAAATGTTAGAAAATGAAATATTGAGCAATTTACGGGAAAAATTTTAAATTAAAATTATTTTTATAAAAGAAATACCTAAAATAATAAACTTGAAAGTATTTTTTATATTAAAACTGAAAAATTACGCCCTCTATTTTAAAACTAAAAATTGATTCTATTTATTTAAAACCTATGTTGATTCGAGTATGCATTGTAATATTTTCTCTTACTTTTTAATGACTCTAAATAATGACAAATTTTATCAAATTAAAAAAATACTTGGACGAATACTTATGTAAAGTGATGGTAAAAAAATTAAACAGATAAGTTATTTTAGTCAAAGTCGATGTATTTGAGCTAGATGAAGGGATTCAATGAAAAGCAGTTGTTGGGCAAAAGATTCTTGGATAATTAGAAGCGAACGCAAAAAAAATGAAACTAGCTTATTAATAAAATATAGAAAATTTTTTAATTGTCATTAAATAGGTTTTGAAATAGTAAGAAATTTTCGTTAAAAATGTTTTTAGTTTTTTTAAAGACTGATTAATAACTTTTAAGTAAAAAAATTCTATTTTACATTATTTTTAAATATTTTATATTTTTTAAAAATTTATCTTTTTTAAAAAAAATCTATTTAGGGAAAATTTGAAAGAGGATTTAAGATTTTATATTTTATTATTAAAAAATTATTATTTTGACAGATTTATTTTTTTAAAATAAAATATTTTAAACATCGCATTTTTTATATGCTTTTTCAAAATTGTATGAAAATTTTCATTTAAAGAAAAAAAAATAAACCAAATTATTTTTCTAATATTTTTTTGATCAATTTTTATTATTAAAAAGTGTTTTTCAACACTTAAAATTTTTTTCTTCTTATATTTATATTATGTTTAAAATTACAGGATAATACGGAATCGAATAAAAAATAAAGTCGATTTTAAAATTTTATCAATCGATTTGAGTCGAATTCCAACACGTAAAAAAACTACCTATTTACTCTTATTTTTATGCAATGAAAACACTTTGATTATCAGACTTGAATACAGTGCAAGAAAGGGCAACTGCCAATTGATAGCAAATTCCGGTAGTACCATTTTTTGTAGAAAATTAAGAATAGTAATTAATTGTGAAAAATGTTCATTATTTTATAATACTTTTGTTTTATTTTCTAATTTTTTATTTAAAAAAAAGTAAAAAAAAAATATAAAAAAAACTTAAGTGAATAATTTGTGTTGTAATAATAATTTACAGTTAGGTATTTTTTTTAATAAATAAAACAATATCTTTTTAATCCTTTAGAAAAGAGAATTTATTAAAAAAATTTTAATGCTTGATTAAACTTTGATCAAGTAGATATTTATCATTGACAAAATAATTTATTAAAACAAAATATTTTACTTGAGGCAAAGATTAAAGATTCTAGTTACGCACTAATTCACTAAATCTATTACTTAATCTTTTACCATTCACAATCTAATCTATGCTATTAAGTAGCTTTTATCATATCTATCCAATCCGCTCTAATCTGCAAAGTATATAAATGTCCGAGGTTGACTTAAAGCCAAAGGCATTAATCGATCACATAAAATATCAACCCAAATACTTGATATACACTCATAGATCTGTATAAAAAGAGTAAAACTAGGCGCTCAAAAATTTATTTAAAGAATACAATGCTTCGAAATATTTTCTTGGTTAGCTTGGTACTTGTATTGGCCAATGTTGGTGCTCAAAAGTCCAACAAGACAAACTCGCGCAACTTCCACGCAGTCGATTCTGCCCAGTTGTTAAATCCTGATGAGCAGTGTAAAATACTACTTGGCAAGGAGGCCTCGTTTTGTCGGGTACAGCTAAAATTCAATATTTTAAAATTTTTTAATTCAAAATAAATTGTTCAAGTCCTTTGCCAATGTGGTTTGTGAAAGTCTATATTGCCGCAAGAGCATCAAAGAACCGTGCATCAAGTTATCAGATGGTGTCAATGATGGGACCACTTGTGCATCGGGCAAAATTTGCCTGCAAAAATCGTGCATTGAAAATGCTAAAGGTCTAGTTGGTGAATGCTTGTTCGGAGATGATTTGGTCACACAGGAATCAATCGGCATGAATTTGCCGTCACCTCAAATGCAGTGCAAACAAGTCTTGGATCATATAGCAAAAATTGGACAAGCAACAACGGCCTACTGTAAAAACTCTAACTTCCGCACCATTTGCTGTGAGACATGCAAAAGTAAAATTGTCCAAAGACAAAATTGATGTCTAAAATTAGCTTTTATTTAGAATACGAGATGGTGTCATGTGCTGACCGCTATTTTGACTGTCCTAGGTATAAAGATGCGTGTGCTTCGGCCAAAGTGAATGGTCTGCCGGTCAAAATTCTTTGTCCTAGGACATGTGGTAAATGCAAAGCGGCTCCCATACAATGTCCGCAGCAAAATATTTGCCAAAATGGAGGAAAGTGTCTCAACATAAAAACAAGTAATGAGAGTGTATTTGGCTTTTTGTGCGACTGTCCTTTGGGCTATCATGGTGATTTGTGCCAGTTGAGAGATTCGTGTTTGCCCAATCCATGTGCATTGGAAGAAAAGTGCATTTCACTTGGAAATATTGCTTACAAATGTGTACCATTAAATGGAGCTGCAAAAAAGCTACCAAGCTCTAACAGTTCGACCAGCAAAGCTAATCAAATAGATGTTTCTACAAAATTTTTGAAAAAATTTAAGATTGAAAACAAGTTATTGAATTTGTGTGATAATTTTGATGACGATATATGTAATTATTATGCCCAACAAGGATTGTGTGGTGATGAGTACTATCTAAATGGAAAGCCCATTACCAAAAAATGCAGAAAAGCCTGCAAAGTATGTTAAGACTGACAATTAGAATATTTAGATTTTTAATTTTTCAAATGTAGCTAAAATTTATTAATAAAATTTTAAAATTTTAATTTTTTTTGGTTCGATTTTAATTTTTAAAATTGGTTTTTTGGAGTTCAGTACAGAACAAATTGAATTGAATCTAAAAAATCAAACCTAGTTCTTTGAATACAACATTGTGTAACATACATAGTTGCATCAACTGTCAAAGTCTGTTAATGATGTTAAAAATTTCTGCAAAAACGCACTTCGCTCGAATATATTGAAATGTGATTTCTGCTGAATTTGCAGAGTTGAGTAGACTTTATTAGTTGATGCAACTTTGTAATTTGCACCATGTTGTATTTACAGAACTAGATTTGGGGTTGTGAAGTTCGTTTCAATTCGATCTTTTCAATTCAGATAAATTTTAATAATTTTTTTACTAAATTAGATAATTTAGTTCTGTAAAATGCTTAATTATAAGCAAATTTGCTTAGCGCAGTAAAATAAGTCTGCAAAGTACTGTGCAATTTTCTGCATTTTGCACGCCATTAAAAAGTATTCTAATCAACTGTGCAATTACATTGCAGAGTTTTTGCAGACATATATTTTCGGATTAAGCAAAGTTGCTTAAACATTAAGCATTTTACAGAACTAAATTATCTCTTTTAGTAAAAAAGTTACTCAATTTTTTATAATCCTGTTCTGCTTTTTTTTCTTTTTTGTACCGAATTTAGTGCAAACATAAAATCTTAATTTTTTTAATTTTTCTAATTTAAAAAAGACAGCAATGTGAAATTTTAGTACAAAAAAGAATAATGTTATATTTTTTTCTAATTGTACAAAAATGGTTCTAATAACATTACAATATTGTAAATTTTTGAATAAGCGAATTCTAAGCTCTGCAAAAACTCTGCAATTTATTCTATTTTTTAATCAAATGTTTTTTTGATGGTGTGCATTTTACAGAAAATTGCATAGTTTTGTGGAACTTAGAACTCGTTTGTACAAATGTGTACAATATTGTACTATTTTTAGAACCATTTTTGAAAAATTAGAAAAAAAATACTGCATTTTTTTTTGTACTGTAATTTTTGTACTAAAATTTGACAAAAAGACTCTGAAGATTCATCGCTTTTTTTTGGAAAATTTTATGGACTTAGATTTTACATCAATCAAACTAAGTTGACTATAGATATCTATTCTGAAAAGGTTATGTATTTAAATTTGATTTTTTTTAATTAAAAATCGTTTATTCCCAAAACTTTTATTTAAATTATGCTTCGAATTTCCATATTCGATTTTATTGCATGTTTTTTGCAAAAATATTAAATTAGTAAATTAAGTATTAAAGTATTAGAGTTCTTTATCAATCGAAAAGAATAAGGAGATTAATTTTATTTATATATTTATTTATCTGTACCTAGATTAAACTAATGGAATTGAATTTATTGAATAAATCTCAAATAATATCTGTAATTACATCATTAGATTGATAGTTAGATAATTTTAATTTTTAAAAACTTTAAGGGTTGCCGAATAACTTAATTAGGAAAATCAAAAAAATAGAAAGAATAATATAATTTTCAATTAAAGATAACTATAGTTCTTAGATTTTACATAAAAATCGGTAAAGCAGATGCTGAATATCAAAATCAGGATGAAATTTTTTAAATTGGTGATTTGATGTATCCTTCTTTTTAAATAAATAATTTAAATTATCAAATTCATTGGCATTTTTTTCAATAAAATATCAATGAATAATTTTGTACTGTAAATGTTATCGATTGTTTTTCTAAAAATTTAATTTAAGAAGAAGACTGTAAAAAGCCTACTTATTATGAAATATAAATTATCATGTATTTCAAAATTTAATTTCTTCCCTAGATAATAATTGCATTCAATATTTATTTTTAGCTTTTGATATTAAACTTTAAAAATTTAATTATGACATTAAAAAAAGGTTTTGATCGTGTTTCAAATCATGATTTAAAAAAATCAAATTTGATTATGTATAATTACAAATGATTATCTAGAAAAGTAAAAAAGTGAAGTGGGCTAAAAAATGTTCCGATATTTTTAAATATTCAATCGATTCCTTAGAAAATAAAAAAGCTAGTTATTTAATTGAATTTAATGAAAACCTCTAATATTTAAAAATTTAAATAACTAGATCAAAGTTTAAAATGGCTCAATTAATTTATTTATTTTTTTATTTATTAATTCCAAATAGTCATTCACAAAAAATAAAATAAACACAAATATAAAATTTGAAAAAATTCAATGAAATAAATTGAAAAATAAACATAATTCGTTTAATTAAAAAATTTACTAATTTGTTAGAACATATAACAGGCATTTCTAATTTAATAAAAAAATAAACTCCACAAGGATCGGATAAGGAGAAAAAAATTGATAATCAAAATACGAATATCACAAAATTTGAATTAAATTCCTCAAATTAAAATAAAATTC
Organism: Brachionus paranguensis; assembly: GCA_016802215.1. Classification (NCBI taxonomy): domain Eukaryota; kingdom Metazoa; phylum Rotifera; class Eurotatoria; order Ploima; family Brachionidae; genus Brachionus; species Brachionus paranguensis. Next base: position 744,848 of record JAESIX010000022.1, on the reverse strand, counting down.
TTCAATTTTTTTAGATTTAACATTTTATCAAATTAAAATCCAACATTTTTTGACGATTTTTAATAAAAAATAAAATGTAATTTAAGACAAAATACTGAAATTTTTATAATTAAAAAATATTTAAAAATAAAAAATAATTTTATGGTTTAATTGACAATAAATTTACTAAAATTACAATATAAAAAACACTAATTAATTTTTTCAAATAATTACTGAACTAGACATTTAAAATTTTAATGTTATTATTTACTTTATTATCTGTCTCGAGCTAATGCTTCTTCAGATAAAAATATTATTATTTTGAATTCAATTCGAAGTTAGCAAGATAATATAATAAAAAAAGGATGCATGGTTTTACAGGAGCGTTTTATTATTTAATTTTTTTCTCCAAAAATAAAATTTCTCTTAAATGAGTAGTTTCTCTTTAATTAATAAAATTTTCAGTTTTATAATTATTTTCTATATAATGAACTAGGCAAATTGAAGTTTCAGATCAAATTTTAAGATCAAAATGATCATTTAGATTTTAAAACTTAATTAATCTAATGATTTTGATAATTTTTAAAAAATAAATACTAAACATTACTAGACATGTTAATTTTTAATACAAATTAACATCAAAATGATTCACATCTAATTTAATCAATAATTTAAATAATTAAGGCCAAGCTACAAGCATAACTATTATATTCATTCATTCAAACTAAAATATTTTTTTTTCACTTAAAAAAATTATAAATTTTAAAAGATTAATTTTTTGGTTTTTAAAAGTTTTTATTTTGAATCAATTTAAAAATGTAAACCTTGTTTAATAAGTTTTTTCGTCGATTTTAAAATGAAAAAATCTCATTCAAGATTTAAATTTTTTATATAATGTAATGCATCATTTGAAAGAGCAATTCTTGCTCTTTTTTATGGAAAATAGAAACTGGAGATGAAAAGTGGATCTACTTCAATAACCCGGTCAACAAAAAACATTGGGTCGATTCTGATTAAGTGCCATTATTTACTCCGTAACGCAAAATTCATAGAAAAAAGGTAATGCTATGTGTTTGGTGGGATCAGAAGGGTATACTCTATTATGAGCCACTGCAACCCAAGCAAACGATAAACGCAGACCTTTATTCACAACAATTGATTCATTTGAACCACGCTTTGGAAGCAAAACGGCCACACAGAGCTAAAGGAGAGCGAGAAGTGATTCTTTTACATGACAACGCTAGGCCACATGTTGCAAAAACGACTCGGAGCACAAGAGAATCTAGGCAAGTCTTATATATTACCCAGCCTATTCACCAGACTCGTCACCTTCAGATTACCATTTGTTCCGATCCATGCAGCATTTCTTCAGTGAGCAAAAAAGTTACTCAGACTTGGAAGAAATCAAAAAAGACATCAGTCAATATTTCATCTCAAAACCAGCCAGCTTCTACGAGCGAGGGATCAAAATGCTGCCAGCAAGATGGCAGATGTGTATTTCTAGCGAAGGAAATTATTTTAGTGTCTAATAATATTTTATTTTTTAATGAATAAATAAAGTCTCGAAAAAACTTGTTAAACAACCTAATAAAAATAAAAAAAATAAAAAAAAATTTTATTCAATAAAAATCTAAAACGACTTGAATGAGTATCTAATTGAACATTTTGACGATTTTTGGAACTTGCTTCTCTTCAAAAAGCCAAGGCAACTAAAAAATTTGCAAAAAAATTTTCTCGTCTCGTTGCGGAACGTTTTGCCGCTGATTGAATACAGAAAAAAATTGGTGCTGTGATTCAAGTACTGGAGGAGTTCAGCAATGGCCTTGATGAGATCAAATTTGGCGATTGTGTTCTCGTTGACGGGCACCTCCGAAATGATCACAAATGACGTGGTCACATTTTCGTGCAGCCTAGGCTCAAAGCCACTGTCCAAAAACTGCGGCACTGTAAAATAAATAATCTGCATGACCACCATGGGCATTGAAAAAACCAGGAAAGAAATGTTGAGTGTGAGCAGCATGAACGCAATGCGTCTGTTCAGCCTGCGGTTCGGATGAAGAAAGTTAATTGTGGCGGTGATGCGCTTGTGCTTCTTTCCATTCGACATAAAAATTTCCACCGACTCCCTGAGGCTGCCGAAGCGCACTGCCCGGTTCGCATGCTGCAGCGAGTTCGGCGGCACTATCACATTGCTGCGCGGCTTTTTTATCCGCACAAAATTCTCCTCCAGCAGCTGAAAGCTTTCGTCGGCCGCCTTGAACAAATACTTCACAATCAATATGTTAAACAAGCTGAGAAGACAAAAGGGCACAAACGAATAGATCATGGCGTCTATGTAGATCCAGTAGCTTTGATAGAACTCGTGCCAAAACGTGTCTATGCAAATGGGCTCGTACTCCTCTGTCTCGTTTTCATAGTCGGACAGCATTTCTCTTCTGGCTTTGATGACCGAATGGGTGAACAAAAAGTGACTGTTGATGAAGCAGCTGAGACAGGCGGATGCAATTATGGTGACCTTGAACTGGAGCTTGCGGTCGATTTTGACGGCTTTGAGCGGCTTCCACACCGCGTACAAACGCTCTGCAGTCATTATCACGATCACAAACACCGACCAGTCGGCGAATGTGTAGAAGAAAAAGGGCACAAATTTACAGTTGAGAATGGACAAGAGTGTGAATGAAAAGGTCGGGTTTATGGTGTGAACCCACATGTTGACGCCGCCGACCAGCAGAACGCCAGAGTCGATGAGGCCCAGCGAGCCCATGTAATGGCTGGTTATGGACAAGTTGCGGATCTTTCTGGTCACGAAAAAGGACACCACATTGAGCACAAAGCCAAAGATGATTATGCATGGCAGTGCGAACACTCTCAAGTAATAAGGCAGATTGATTGCTATGTACGACATGATTCACTGTCACAATGTTCAAATGATGGCTTCTCTTTTCTTTTCTTTTTGATTTAATATGGAATAGAATTTAATCTGATCTTATTAGAAATAATTAAGCTGGATGTAACCTTTAGTTGCAAAATTAGTTTTAAATGACAGAGAAATTGTTCGAGCCACACGAGCAGAGTGGGTCTGTGCAAATGGAACTTGTGATCGTTAAATGTGAAGCTTAGTTATCTGAAGAAAAAAAATTAATTTAAATATGTGATCCAGATGCTTTTGGATGAAAATTCGATTTTTGAATTCCGCTGTCTCTAGGTGTATTGTGCAAAAACTCCATTGTCTCGTGTGTCTCGGCCGATTTTGGTGATTTTGTTTAATTAAAATTTTTTCACTTTTTTTTTCATCATTAGGTGAAGAAGTATTATTTGTCAAGGTCTTTTTTTTCTTAATTAAATTGATGACTGTCATAGCACAAGATCACTTACAAATTTTTTCAGTAAGCATTATTGACTTTGATTTAAACAACGACACACTTTTGTCTCTTTTTTTGTAAAAAAACAATTCATCAAATTTCAAGTGACTTTTATTTTTTTATATTATTTTTTATTTTATATTTTATTTTTGTTTATAATTTACATCAGACTTGTACAAAAGTCAGGAAAAAAAGTCTCAACAAGTCATTAAAAAGTTAAAGTCATGACTTTGACTTGTTGGAAAAAATTTAAAAATACAAGTCATGACTTTGACTTGTTGGAAAAAATTTAAAAATACAAGTCATGACTTTGACTTGTTGGAAAAAATTTAAAAAGTACAAGTCATGACTTTGACTTGTTGGATAAAATTTAAAAAGTACAAGTCATGACTTTGACTTGTTGGAAAAAATTTAAAAAGTACAAGTCATGACTTTGACTTGTTGGATAAAATTTAAAAAGTACAAGTCATGACTTTGACTTGTTGGATAAAATGATAGATTTCTAAAGAATATTCATAATGTATAAGAAATATTTTTTTTTAAATAAAAAAATAAAGTAATTTAAAAATTATTTATTAAATATAGATATTAACTTAAAATGACTTTTAATTAAAAATGTTTTGTTTTTATTTAAATCTTTAAAAGATCAAAATTACACCGCAAAAGTTTTGTATTTTCTAGATTTTTAACTGTCATTCTTGATCTATGTGGTCTGTTTATATAGCCAGCATATGAAAATGTTCGCTCAATGGGACCTGATGATGCTGGAATAGATAAATATTTTAAAACCAAAATATATAGATCTGGGAAACATGATTTGTTTAGTTGCCAAAATGTCTTTAAATTAACATCTGGATCATATTCAATCTTTAAATAATCATCAATCTGACGTCTGAAGAATTTTTCATCGTTAGATTGAACATCTTCAGAACTCGTGTTTTTTTTTGCGAATTAGTTACAAAGTCATAACTTGTACTTTATAAATTTTTTCCAACAAGTCAAAGTCATGACTTTGACTTGATTAAAGACTTGTGACTTTTAAACAACTCTGATTTACATTAACGATTTGCCTGATTTTTTGACAAACGCGAGCAAAATTTATGCTGATGATACAAAAATCATGTCAGAAATAAGTCAAATTTCAACGAGCGAAGATGTAAAAGCGACCTCAACGCAGTTGTTAATTGGTCAAACAAGTGGTTAATGCGGCTTAACTATGAAAAGTGTCGAGTAATGCATAAAGGAAAGAAGAATCAGGGAGAAAAATACAAGATGAGGGACGAGGCGAGCGGACCCACGCACGAGCTGGAGAGCACAAAGTTAGAGAGAGATTTAGGTTTTTGGTTCTCCTCAGATCTGAAAAGCAATGCTCAAGTAACTAAGGCGGCGGCGAAAGCAAACAGTATGCTAGGCATGTTGAAGGGAACATTTGTTTCACGAGACTGCGAGATTTGGAAGAAGCTATACACGATCTATGTGCGACCTTAAATGGAATTTGCTGCCTCAGCTTGGAATCCATATCAGCAAGGAGACATAAAAGTCCTTGAGAAAGTACAAAGAAGAGCAACGAAAGTTTCATACGAGCTAAGAGGGCTCGACTACGCAAAGCGCTGCAAAAGATTAAGTCTAGAAACGCTTGAGCTTAGACGAGCAAGAGGCGAAATGCTGCAAAAATACAAAATAATAAATAATCTGGACAAAGTCGAATGGTACCACCAACCACAATTAAACAAGCCAAGAGCCAATCACAGAAGCTATTATGTGAGAGAAATAGTTCGAAATTGCAGGTAAAGATTTGAAGCATTTAACAATAGAACAGCAAATGCGTGGAACAAGCTACCAGACTCAGTTGTAAATGCTTCAGACTTCAACCAGTTCAAGAATCGCTTCGACAAACATTCCAGGGACTACTACAGTGTATCACACCAGTGAATCTACTTCGCGGGAACAATGATACCCATGACTCGCAGTTAAATCTACTACTACTATATATTTATATTTGTTTATATTATTTTTTTATTTTAACGGGTAAGTCATAATGTTTTGGAAAATTTTCAAACCTATATAAAAATATGAACGGATAATCGGACAAAGCTGAAATTTCACACATTTATAACCATGTTCTTCTTGTTTATTTTTTTATGTTAGGTTATGGGTCATTGTATACCTGTGGCGCTCTAGGCCCGAAGACGCACCTGGTACCCTTTGGGTCCAGTGTCCCCGACCTTAAACTTTTTATTCGAAAACAAAATATTAATATTCAAATTTGTGAAGATTTAAGCTCTAAAACGCTATAGATCATAATTTTCCGATTATCCGTTCGCTAGATATGGTCAAAAATATACAAGAAGAGCATGGTTATAAGTGTGTGTGAAATTTCAGCTTTGTCCGATTATCCGTTCATATTTTTATTTAGGTTTGAAAATTTTCCAAAACATTATGACTCACCCGTTAAATATTTATGTTTAAAATAGACCTGATGAAATTTTGGGATTCAATGAGTTTTTTACGAGCTTTCAGAATTTCTGGTCATATTATATGGTTGCATGTGGAAACAGGGTCAAACTGAACCTCGAAGTGTTAAAATGGGATATTTTATTTTTTTCACCTGTTTGAGCTTTCAAATATATCACCAAGTCAAATTTACTATTGAATGATATTCTCTAACTCTTTAGCCAATTTTCGAGGGGTCTGCGATATCATTAAGTTATTCCGATTCTGACATATTGGACATACTTTTAAAAGTGTCTAACTTTGCCTGTTATTTTCCAAAGGAACAGAATTTTCAAAAATTATGAAATTTGATGATCTTATGTATTTTTAGGTCTTTTTCAATTCTATGATATCTGTTTTGTTATACTAATCCGAAGTCACTGAGCGCCCAGGCGGTTGACTCATACTTCACACCACCAACATCAGTTAGGAAATTTAATAAGGTCTTTCCTTTACCAGCATCCTTATATGCTAAGTTAAAAGACGGCTTGAGAATATGGCCGAACAAGGGGGCAGCAAGAACAAAGGGGCTGAAACGAAAAATTAAATCTTCAGACCCCGCTAGGGATAGGGTAATAGACTCATTAAGTAGGGCAAAAATAATCGAAGAAGTCTCCCACAAGAAGATCCCCAGATATTGCGGAACTTTTTTCCTAGTAGAGAGACCCGGCTCTAAGGTCAGACCCATTGCTGATTTCTCAGCTCTGACCAAACACATAGACTCGCCCAAGTTTGCTATGAAGTCCGTCTACCAGGCGGCGGCCGACATTAAATGGCCCAAGCACTTGTGGTACGCGAAGGTGGATTTCAAACAAGCATTTTTCAACGTTGAAATCCACCCGGCCTCTAAATTCGTAACAACCTTTGGTTACGGAGGCAAGTTCTATGTGTTTAATAGAATGCCCTTCGGACTTTGTATTGCACCATACGTCCAGCAAATGATGCTGAATAGTGTCCTTAGGTACATTAAAAAGTACACTAAGTTTACATATGGACACTTAGACGATATCATCATCGCCGACCCAGATAGGTTCAAGCTCCAATCTATTCTGGACGACCTTAGGGCAAAATTTAAGGCGATTGGATGGGAGCTTAATACTAAGAAGTCCGTACTAAACCCGGTTAAAAGGATAAGTTTCCTCGGAGCAATCTGGGATGGTCTAGGCATTAAGAGAACTCCTGAGGCTTCTTCTTTTGTCAAGACCCTTTCCGAACAATTACTGTTCTCCGACCCAAAAGGCAGGGACTTGCAGAGAATTAGGGGTTACCTGAATTATTATCTCAGTTTCGCGGGTAAGGTAGCCCCAATAGTCAATACTTTCTTAAAGATGACTCCCTTAACCCGAAGGGATTACTGGTGGTACATGAGTATCATCCTTAAGGTAGACAGTTACAAATTTAAGAACTTTAGGAATACATCCCAATTAACTTTCTACACTGATGCAAGTGAGGACGGTTTAGGGGTCGTGGACGGGCAATCGGGTGAAGAGTACTCACTGCCCGCGCCGACAAATAAAATTTTGTTTAACGAGGCAGCGGCTTCCCTGCTGCCCATTTTGTATTTAGATAAGCAAGCGCAGCACAAGAACGCCATTATCCATCTTCACATCGACAATCAGGCTGTGATTGGCCTGTGGAAGCGGGTAAGAGCCAAGTGGGCCCGCTTTTATACAACGGACAAGGACTCCATGCACAAGTTCTTGTCGTTAATCTTGCTTGTCAATTGGTGCCGCGTCACTTACCATCTGCACGTCCGCTACATAACATCCGCTGACAACCCAGCGGACGCGCCTTCTCGGCGCATATCACCGTAAAACGTGATTACGCATCGCTATTCACGCGGACCGTATAAATACGAGTGCATTTTATGGTTATTTCAGCTTTTGGACTTTTTCTTTCTTTTAAATAAAAACACTGACTTGAGTGGACAGTAGCCACCGGTCAGTAACATTTTTGATTCTGATGAAGCAGGCATTGATAAAAATTTTTGTGCAAGTCATAACTTTGACTTAAATTTTTGTGACTTAGACTTAAAACTGTGACTTATAAACAAGTCTGAATTTTTCCAATTAAAAAAACTGATTCAACCAGAAAAAAATATCAGCTTTCCATTTTTACCATTTTGCAGCCAAATTTATCTTTTTATTTTTAAGTAAACCGACATGCAAATTTTTTAAAATTATTTTAAAATTATATTATTGTAAACTTTTGTTTGACTCGATCATTTACTCAAAGGTAAGGATTTCTTGTAACTGACTGAATGTTATTTTTGATTTTTTTTTATAATTTCTTTCTTCCATTTTCTGACTGGTAATTTTAACATTTAGATAAATTAAATTTTCAAATTGCTAAATAAAAAATTCATATTTTATTATCAGTATTTTCCTAAATAAAAATTAAATCAATTTTTAGCTTTTTAATGAAGTGAAACAACATTTTTGTTCCATGCTATTTTATCATCAATTTTTAAAGGCTTCATTTTGTTATAATATGTAAATGCAAAAGAAGTAAGATTTGTAAGAAAATTCATAATGCCCCGAAACTCAATTATCACTTACAAATTTCCTAAGTAAAGAATAAAATACAAAACCATCATCCTTTTAGAATCATGAGTTTACTTATTTATTTGATTGATTTTAGCCCAATGGACATAATGTGAAGTAAAGTGATATGACAAGGCTATGCTTAGGGAAGCTTAATTTTCATTTCTAAACTTACTATTAAAAAAAGTTTTTGAACGCTAAGCTTATCTATCACACACTCAGCGGGTATTACAATATAAAAAAGTAAAATTAAAAAAAGCTTATAAGTGATTCAAATATCTTCAGCGTGATCATAATATGATTAATATTTTGCCTCATCAAATCATTTGAAATATTATTTTTCGCTATTAATAATTACTTAAGTGTTTTTTATCTCTAATTTATTAAAGTCACGCATATTACTATTAAATGTTAAAATATTTGATTTTTTTATCTTGTCTTCTAAAGTTTCAGATCCAATTTTGGGTGAAGCTAAATTTATTCCAAGAGAGTAGAAAACGACCTAAAAAAAAATTGTAACATCAAGATATAGTCTCAATTTCTCCATCGTTCTCAAAATTATTGTCATAATCCTTAATTCTAAAATGATGCCAAAAAGTGAAAGAAAAGAATAAAATAACACAAAATTATTTTTTGATAATAAATTTTTTTTAATAAATAATTAAATTTCAATTTTTGAAAAAAAAGATAAAATTAAGACTTTGAATTAATATATTCAGACAAAAATGCTCTAATTAATTAGATTAAGATTTTCTTGACAAATTTTTGTTTATGAACAAAATTTACTAATCAAAAATTATTAAAAAAATATTTTTTTAATAAAAATTTTAATGTTGAGTCCTTTTTTTATGTTTAACACATCATGCAGAGTTATTTAGGTTTTAAATTAATGTTAAAATTTAAAAGTTTTGCATTTTGCAAATTATATTACTTTTAAATAGAACTACCTTGGTCGACAAGATTCTATATATAATTTTTCATTTATGATAAAATGTATCAGTAATATATATATATATCAATTTAATTTATCATTTTAAATCATAAAAATCGTATTTTATTAAATAAATTAATTCGAAAATAGATTTAAAAGCTATTTTATATTTTTAAAAAATGTAAAATACAAAAATTAAAATAAATCTTAACTTAAATTTGGTTAAAATTTGGACATCAGCTGTCTTATTTTGCTTTGTCAGCAAAGCTTCTATTACTACACAAAAATATTTTTTTATGCTGAAGGTTTAATTTTATGAGAACTCAAGATGAAGTTTTTAAATAAAGATTTTAGAAGAATAAATTAAAAATCATTAATTATTTGTTTTTTTATTTGGATATTAAAAATTTTATTTTTAACACAAAAAAAGAAATAAAAAAACTAAATTTATCATTTTTATTGAGATTTTAATTGATTAAGTTTTGATTATGTGATCATGATAATGAACTTTAAGTTGCCGATTTTTGGCTATAATATAAATATTCTATTTTGACATAAAAAGAATATGAATAGCAATGTAATAGAATTTGATGAAATAAAGTCCCAACTTAGAGGGTTGATTAATAGTAGTAATAAGATACCAAATAAAAATAAAAATGATTTTTATTACTTTTAATAATTTTTTTTTTGGAATTCGAATCAATTACTATTAGCTAGTGAATTGGATGTTAAAAATTTAAAGGCTTTATTTCCTTTAATTTTTAGTTTTTTTTTTTCAAATGAAAATTTGTTCAAAAATTAACTTGATGTCAAACATTGAATAAGAATTTTTAAAATTAACCAAGATCTACTTAAAAAATGTTTTTGATTTATAGTCAAATATATTGAATCTCCTAAAACATTTGTTTTGAGTTCAAGAAAAGTTAGCAGTTTCATTTTGCTTCAGAGTTGAATTAAGTAGTACTAATGCCACTAATACCACAAAGCTTCAAACAATAACCGAAAATTGCTAAATTTCGCAATTATTTATTTATAATAATTTGAAATTTTAAAATTCGTTATAAAAATGAATAAATTTTTTAGAAAAAATTATTTTTATTTGAATAAAGAATAATATTTTAAAATACAAAATTTATTAAAAGTTTTTTCTTTTGAAAATTTGTAAAAAAAAATAATGCTATTAAAAATAATATGCCTGGAGCTTTTATTTGTGATAAAGTTTATAAAAATAAAGGTCTTACTAGAGCCCCTTAAAAAGAAATTTTAACCAATTGAAAACTTATTTAATTTTATATTTACAAATTCTTTTGGATATAATGAATTGGTATGTTTTCTATCAATTATTCAGTCTTCAATTTAATTGTCAACACAAAAAATTCTCATAAAATTTTAATACTGACAAAATAAAAAATCGTGATATAAAAATTACTCAAATTTTTTTTTTCAAATAAGTTAATTCACTTAATTAAAAAATTGAATAAAATAAATGTTTTTAAATTCTTTCTAAAAATCAATTTCTAAAATTTTTATTTTTTCGCAATTAAGCAATTTTTTTTAATTTAAAGAAAAATTACCTGCTTAAAATTTTACTAAACAAAAATAAATCTAAAAATAAAGGTAAAATTCAAGCAATAATTAACCCAATATTGTAAAATTTTTTTTATTTTTTACTTTACCAAAAAAAATTTGTATTTACTATCTAAAAAGCTTTATTTAATAAAAAATTTTAAAAAAGAGGACCTCTATTGAGGTTGAACTCCAATATTTTTTTAATTTAAAATAAAAAAAAACGAATACTATCAATGTTAGGTCGATTTGGATTTTGAGTATATTGGTTATACAAAAAAAAAGAAATAGTCTTTTTTTCAAACAAACAAAATTCCTTTTTTTGGCAACATTGACTTTATCAGATTAAAAGCAATTATCTATCATAAATTAATGTTTATTTTTTGCATGCCATTTGAATTAATTGGAATTTCAAGTTATTCTGCTTGTCAAAAATTATACAATAGCAAATAAGACAAACAAGTCACTACATTTTAATAGAATAATATAAAACATCAAGTCAGTAAAGCTTTATTTTTAAATAATTTGAAAAAAATGATGCGATTCTTCGGAGGTGATGGTGGCGGTGCTGGAACAGCTATTGCCATCTCAGTTGCTACAATTTCTACAATAATAATAGCTACAGCAGTAGTGGGTACTGTGATTGCTTTGGCTCTTATACCAGTTTATGGAAGTTCTTCTAGCTCAACCTCTAATGACAGTGGCGGCGGCTCTGATGGTGGCACTGGTGGCGGAAGTGTCAGTACGACTTCAACCTCGAGTCAAACTTTTAGGGACCACACTCAATCAGTAACTTCCATTACCATTGTGGACAAAAAAATAGTCAGTGCTTCTGGAAGTAAAATTGTGATAAGAAACACAGAAACAAATCTAGTTGAACTAGAAATAATAGCAGAAAATGTCACATCAATAAAATTTATTAACTCCACCACTTTAATCACTGTTTCAGAAGACAGAAAATTAACTTATTATAGCTTGGAAACCGGTCAACAATTGAAGACCGTTTCACTAGTCTCTTACGGGTCCCTTACTTCTCTATTAGTTACCTCTGACCAAAAAATCATAATTGTGACAGAGAGCAAAACAATTCTAGTTCTGGACAATTCTGGCACCATTGTAAAACAAATTCTAGTTTGTGAAGAAGTGACATCCATGAGCTTACTTTCATCTGGTGATTTTGTTTACAGCACTAAAAATTCAATTTTTATCACAAAAAGTGACACTTATGAAATTGTTCGCGAGATTAAAATCACTGGAACAATAAGCTATATGGTTGTGGCAAAAGCGACCAGCGATTTCGCTGAATCAATTGTCTATTCAAGTGAATATAGTATTATTGTGGTAAGTACAAGTGGTGTTTTTATTAGGGAGATTAAGTCGTGGGAGTCCATCAGTGGCATCACTCAACTTAGCACAGGACTGATTGCTGTGTCAATTGAAAACTATGTATTAGTCTATAACATTTCGACTGGACTGGTGATTAGCACTTTTACATTAGAAACTAATAGTCGAATTGTGGTAATAGAGACAAATGGTACCAGTGTCATATGCGGAACTGAATCAGGATCTATAGTTGTTATCTTCGAATTTGAGAGCTTTAGCAGTGTTGATGTAAGCTCGTTGACAGTGACAAATGTCACAATATCAACTGTTTCTGTGTCGAGCAAATACAAAATTTTGTCTTGTTCTGACGGAAAATTTTACGTCTTTGAAAAATCAAGTGGAACATCTCTGTTCACCTATTCATTTGACATTAGAATAATTTCCACTGAATTTTTGCTCTTTAACAAAGCGTTGATAGTGACCAGAGATGGCACGGCAAGAATTTACAATATAGAAACAAAAGAATTCGAAAAAAGCTACTCATTTGGCTTCCAACTTTATAAATGCTTAATTTTTTCCACAAATATTCTCTTGTTCACTGATCTAACAGGTTCCATTTACATTCTGGACAGTAGTTTGACAATTATCAAAACTTTAAGCTCGCACAGTTCAGCAGCAAGTATTTATTCATTGGATTCCTATTCATTTGCCACCTATTATGGCACCTTGGTCAAAATATGGAGCTCGGAAAGTTTCACCCTAGAGAGAGAATTCAATGTGCAGACAAATGTTTTTTCTTTGTTCAAAATAAACACTGGCGAGCTGGTCACAGTCAATGAGCTTGGATTTTTCAGCATTTGGTCAACTAGTTTTCAGTCATTCTCATTCAGGACCATCGATTTTGACATTGAAGTTACTTCATGCAAAAAACTAAACTCGGACAGATTTTTAATTGGCACCAGGTCTTGGCTCTATGAATACAGCTTGACTAGAAGAAGAATTATGAACATATTTGCCATTAATGTCTTCTCATTTACTTTTGATTTTGATTTTAAGATAATCATAGGCTCTTCTAATGGCCAAGTAAATATTTTACAGTCTCTTCAAACATTCTATGAGTACGACTCGCTAAAGTCTACTTGGTCAATTGCGGCGCACAATTCATCAGTTACTTGCCTAGCTGTAAGCCAGACAAAAATTTTGAGTGGTGACCAAGATGGTTATGTGGTGATATCTGATAAGATAAATGGAAAAATTGAGCATACTGTCTCTGCATTTGAAAAACCAGTGTTTTCAGTTCATTTTGTGGACAATGAATTTGTTTTTACCATGTGCAATGATGGTTGCTTGAGTGTGATTAAACTAGAAGATGGTAAAATAGTCAAGTCATCTGGATTGAGCGATCCGGTCTCTGGTTCATTGGTGCTTTTCAATGGAGACATTCTGGTCGGAGATGTAAATGGCTTTGTGTTTGTGCTAGACATCGACTTGAATGTCAAAAAATCATTCTCTGCCCATACTAGCTATGCCAAGATTCCCACTGCCATTGGCACAACTCAATTTGTGACTTTATCATCCAACAGCTTTAAAGTATGGAAAGTAAGCGACTACACAATGGTGTCCGAATCTAGAACAGAAACTACCATTTTTTCCATGGTTGTATTGTCAAACGGCTACATTGTAAGTGTATCCCAAGGTGGAACAATCACAATTTGGATACTTTCATCTTCCAGGTTCAAGAAGGGCAGACAGACAATCAGTGAAAATCAAAGTGTTAAAGTGAGTGAGCTGGAAGATAAAAACATATCATCTTTGAACACCTATCCGAATGATGATCTGTTAGTAGGGTCCAATGACTCGTTGCTTAAGTACAATGTATCAGATGATACAGTGAAGATGAATAACCAAGTGGACAATACAGTAGCAGTGTTAGATTCGGATGGAGCCACTTTTTACGGCACAGAATCTGGAAAGATTTTTCTGGGAGAATCGAATAATACCTCATCTGACTCGACCACTACTGAACAGACATTTAACACGGAACTGTTCAATTCTACACAATTTTTGAATGAAAACTCAACAACAAATTTTAATTTTACCAGCACAGACAACTCCACAGAAAACACTACTGACTCAGGTAGGCTATTTAACTCAACAGAAGCATTCAACACGGAACAGTTCAATTCTACACAATTTTTGAATGAAAACTCAACAACAAATTTTAATTTTACCAGCACAGACAACTCTACAGAAAACACAACTGACTCAGGTAGGCTATTTAACTCAACTGAAGTGTCAAATGGAACCACAGCATCGGATTTTATTTCAAAATTAACTAATGGTACAAGTTTAGTTGGGACAACTGATAATCAAACATTGTCAATAAGAGATTATATGACAGAAAACACAGAAACAATACAAAACAATTCGACTGTTTCCAATTGAAAAAAAAATAAAAAGTAAAAAAAAATATTTGATGTTCATTTTCTAGAATAAAAATAAAAAACTATTTGAATATTCAACCTTTATTAAGAATAGATAGACATATGAATTTTCTTTGACTACCTGGGCTTAATCTTTGATAAATTAGAAAAAATATTAATGCTAAATAAACAGAAATTTAGTTCAAATACCACATTATTTTGGGTGATTATATTCGAACAGATTTTTGAATAAATGGCCATTCGTATGAAAATTACGCTCGAATATAATATTTAAAGATAAAAAAATGTGAAGAATATACCTAAAAATTAATTTATTTTGATTTCAAATATTTTTTTCAGTTTCAAAAAAAAAAACAATCTAAATTTAATATTGCAAGCATTTCATTTTTGAAATTACTTTTTAATGAAATTGAACTAGTTTAATTTTTGTTTTCTAAAAATCTAATTATCTTTCATCAGTAAATAAAAGTTAATTTTTAGCTCGATCTTGACATGTTTTGCTGTCCAGATCTTCTCCATGGTTTTCTAAGCTACATGTGCCTGATGTCTTCTGTTGATTGCATTATAGAGCCAAGATAGGGGAAGTTTTCTTCTTTTTACAGACTGTGTTGGCCAAGCTCGACGTCATCTCTTTTATAAAAAAAATAATTGAATAAAAAAATTAAATTATTTTCTTTTTATAATTTTTAATTTTTAAATAAATTTTTTTCTTTGTTTCACTCATAAAACCTGAAGAAGACCATTTGGTCGAAACGCGTCATCGTACAAAAAAATCAATTAAAACAAATTATTTTTTATTCAATTTTTTTTTACAAATAAAAAAATTAAAAAAAAAATCGTATTTTTTGTTTATTTATAAATTTTTAAAATATATTGAATTTCGATTCGATTTGGATTCTAAAATTATGCCAGATTTTTCTCAATCAACACAACTATCAATCTAAAGAATATGAGCACTTGATTGAAAAAATTGAAATTTTTATTTGGATATTTAATTATTTAAAACAAAATTGTCTTGGGATATAACCGGTTTAGATAGAGCTCATCTTGGCTACCTGTTCATCTAATTTTTCACTTCCACTTAAAGACTCTTTATAAGATCTTGAAAAACAAAATATAATTTTAGATTAAACTAATTATTATACTCTTGATGAACAAATTAAATATATTAAAATTTTTTGTCACATTTTCAAAAGAAATTTTCAATAGTTTTAATTTCATCACTAAATTTTCTCAAGCTTTTTAAGTTGTTTTTATTTTAATTTGTTTTACCTTTATGAAGTCATTTTTAACCGATTATCAGAAAAAATCTTTTTCAAATATTTAGAAGATTTGCAATTTAATTTTGGATTTCATCTTAAAATTTTTTTAGGCTTTTCGAATAATTTCCATTCTATTAAGCTGTTCATTTGTGTTTGATGATGTTTTTACATTACAACTAAACAATTACTTAAACATATCTTACCGTGTACTTCCTTATTTTTTTAATCAAACAGTTATTCTGAACGAACAATTACGGAAATGAAATTATGAATGATGGCCAGCACTCATGAATAATCAATTATGGTTATTAATTATAGTTTTCCTTTTTTCCATTCTGTTATTCAAAATTCAAAATTTTAGAAAATTTTATTTTAAGAAAAATTGATATTGTTAGCAGATTTTATAATCGAGGTTTATTTAATATTATTAATTACTTCAACAAAAATCTGAATTTATATTCAAAAATTGAAATTTTAAAAAATTTTGTTCCCTTTCTAAATATAGAAAATAAATATCCCATTACAAATAATACATTAGTTTCATATGAAATTAGATTTATTAGTGATTCTATGCTCATATTTGAGTCCAATTTAATAATGGGAAAAGTAGATAAAAATTTTATTAGCACTCAAGTACCTCGATTAATTATTAGAAATAATATTTTCGAGACTGTACTTATGAAAACACTTTAGAAGTCAATTTTTTCAATAGTTTGAGCAAAAAAGTTTTAATCTTGAACAATTCATTTGAGAATGTTGGGTCACTTTCAAAAAAATCTGCCAATATCAAAATAAACACCAATTTATCATGTGAAATAAAATTCAATATTTTTATGGCAAATAATCAAATTGATTATGATATTTATCTGAATAGATTTCTCAGCTATTTAATGAACGCAACAATGAATTTTTCATTTTTTTTGGTTCAAAATTTTTTTTAGTAGTGTTTTTTTAATTTTTGAAATAACAATACACAACTTAATTATCAAAATATTTTATAATTTTAAATTGAAAAATTTGCTTTAAATCCAAGTTTTTAATTGAAAGTTGTGAACTTTTTCAACATTTGAAGACTTGGATTTAACAATTAAAGCCCGGAGGGTTTTTTCCACCCTTTTTGGTAGTTCTTTTGCTTATTTCTCAATAAATTTAATAATTTTTGACAATTTTTTTCCATCAAAACTAAAAACAAAAAACTATTATAATTAATTTATTTTACCTAAAAAGCACATTTTATTAAAGAGTTTTTTGGACTACTTTATTACTTAAGGTACAAAAAAATTAAGTTGATTAAAACCTAAATAAATGAATATCACCATCTGAAGCAAAAATTTAAAAAGTACAAGCAAAGACTTCGACTTAAATTTATGAAAATATTGAAAGATTAATTTATATTCTTATAAGTAATTAATTAATAAATAAAATAATGAAAATATTCTGCTATTTCTGTTTTTGCTAAGATTAATATTTGTTATTTAGATAAATTTTATTACTCTTTTTAGATTCTATTTGAGATAATTCTGCTTATTTACGATTAGGTGAAATAGAACCGAGCTAAAATACGACAGAATTGTCGTAAAAACTTAAAAAAATCAATCTAATTTGACAAATTTCAAAATTATCATCATGTGGCCGAAAAGAAGGACTAAATCTTGCCTAAGCTATGACTAAATTATTTTTTAAATAAAAAAACTGTATATGTGTCACTGTCAAATAGTTAATTGATAAAATAATAAATTTTCCTTTTTACCAAGCATTTTAAAAATTCAAAAAAAAAAGTAATTTTTAATTTTTTTATTAAAAGTTAATTGGCAAAATTTCAATCCTTATGCCACAAAAAGTTAATTTTATTTTAATAAACATTTTTTAAAATTTAAATTTTACAAAAATTAAACAAAACTATTTATTATTTAATTTGTCGAAATTTTTTCATCCAAAAATCTTTCCATGGCATTTCAAGCCATGCTTGAACTTGAGCTTTTCGAAAAGAGGATCTTTTAGTGAACACTCGACAGCAGAAGAACACTTAAGAAATCTCTAAATTTGTTCAAAAGAAACACTTATTCAATTTTTAGCTAAATAACTACAAATTTTAATAATAATGATAATAATTATAAGTTACTACAAGTAGCTTATGGATTTGGTAGCTCTTTACATCTTACATATAAACTTACCATTAGGCTCCTATTAAGCAATGTGAAATTTCAAAAAAATGCCAAATTCTGCAAAAATTCTGCAAATTTCTGAAAAATTGAATTTCATTTAATATTAATTAAATTAAATGTGCAATTAATTTGCAGAGTTTTTTCAGGCTTTCGTAGTAGGTGTAAAAAAATTGCTACATTTTGTAAAATTTTCAAAATAAGTTTTTGATCATTTGAACATAAGTTATAATTTTTTTTTTGTATTGTAAGTTCTGTATGAAAAATAAAACTTAATTAAAATAGACAATAATAAAAATTTTAATGAATTAAATCCAGTCCTAGATAAGCCCATATCATTTCAAATTTCAACCCACAACCGATCTCAAAAATAAAACCAAAAATAATCTCTAATCAAACCATACCAATCCAGCTCCTAATTGAAGTAATCTTTTTATCCTTTGGATACAAGAGCAAATTTAAAATATTCCCTTTTTCAATGATTTTAAATTAAAATATGAATAAAATTAAACTTATTTCTTATTAAGTATTGATTTTTTCAATTTCGTTTATATCTTTCTAAAAACGAAATTAAAATTTTAAATAGATGCTACGGATAAATGCAGTCTAAATCGCCTTAATTTTTCTAATTATACTTTTATCCAAATAACATAACCCAGTCAAATAAAATGAACAAAAAAATCAAAGTATTGACGCTTTAATTCAAATCGATTGAAATTTAAAGCAAAATAATTATTTAAATTTAATTGAAAATTATTAGCTCTTGAGAAAAAAATTTGGAAAAATTTTTACATTGTGGTGGTTTCATAAAAAATGCTAAAATTTGCCATTTTTCTAATTCCAATTATTTCACTATGTGAGCCTTTGGTGAAAAACTGTGTTCTGCTTGAGTCTGGGGTGCATTCAATCATATGTGATGAGCTAAACAGCAATGTTCATTATCTGCTAGATCAATGCTCTATTAACTACCTTAGATACTATCATAGCGCCTTCTATAAAGCATCAAGCCAACATTCCATTCTGAAAAATGCTCATTTATCTAATATAATCGACTTTTTTCAGAATTTGCCCATCAATGACATCATCACTATTTCATACTACGGTCTTCAAGGACTAGAATCGGACATTTTTCAAAATCAAAATCAAGGAAACAAAACACTAACTTTAGCTTTTTATGAATCTAAATTTAAGTTTTATTCAAACAAAAATGGGTCCAGTCCGTGTCAATTGAATAAAAATCTTGCCCAACTATTCACAATGTTTCGCTTTTCTCTTTTGGCCAGGAATTCTTTTAGCACCCCTATTTGTCCTTTTATCTTCCAGAATACTAAAATATATTATTTTTATATTCTTTATTTAGCACACACATTTTACAAGTTAAATACAATCCGGTTCAAAGATGTGCCCAGTTTTTACAACCAGGTTCTAGTTGTGGCATTAGAGTTTACCGAAAATATAAAATTAAATTCAATGCTTTTTAACAAAGCCCTGTTTAGATATTGTTCATATTTTTTTCTTGGCGGAAAAATTAACTCTATAGAAACAAACACATTTGCTAGCTTTAGGTATCTTAAAAAAATACGCCTTGATATCTACTTTGCCAGAGGTCTTCTTCACAAAGGCTTACATTGGATCCAAGCGATCAATAAGAATCTTAAAATAAATGTTACCAACAAAAACGATGTAATAAATCATGGAAATTCAAGCTTGATTATTCTTATAAATCATGGTGGACCGCCACATATAGATCATACTCTTACTTTAGATGATATTTTCCTAGATGAAGATTTTTGTTTATACGATCAATCATATCAAGATTTTATATTCTTGTTTTGTAAAAATTTTAATCTTCAATTTAGTATAATTTATTTCTTAAATTAATGATATAATATATTATCTGTTGCATTGAGCCTGGACGTGTAAAATATTGAATTATACGATTTAAATCAAGATAAGAAAAAAATTTATTTTTATTGTCTTTTGGTGTTTTTTCACAAATAACAGTTAAAATCTTCAGTAGCTAAAATTAAATTTTTCAAAAAATAAATGCTGGTTTTAATTTTTTTGCTTGAATTTTAAATTTTTTATGAAAAAATGCTGAATTTGTTTATAAATCCATTCCAAAAAATTTAAAATAAAATCAAGGATCTCTAAAAAATATTTTTATTATTACCAAAATTATCGTAATTTTCAAAATTTTAATTTTAAGTTAATTTAGGTAAAAATTAAAAATCATCAAAGTAATTTTTTATTGAAATATTTGAATAAAAGCTAACCAAAAAATTTTTTCTTATTTTTTTTATTTTAAAAATTGGCAAATTGAAGTTTAGGACCAAATAAAAATTTTAAATCAAAATTTTAAGTTTTATTTAACATAATTCGTTTAATCTTTAACTAAGAATATATTTATAAGATATATTTTTAAGCTATATTTTATTAGATATTATAATATCATTTTAAGAGTTTGCCTCAGCCTTAATTTGGAAAACTCAATGTGGATTTTAAGTTTTTGTTTAAATTTTTCAACTAAAGATTTTAGAAGAATTTATTAAAGATCAATTAGAAAGAAAAAGAAATTAATTTAAAATTACAAAAATTAATTGATTACTGAGGCTAATATTAATTAAGTTTTGATCATGTACTTCAAGTTGCCTTTGAAATTTACTTGGGCTTAAAAAATTAAGAAATAAAATTTTTATCAAATAAGAAATTAGTTAGCCTTGAAATTATATTAAAGAGAAAAAAATTTGAATGGTGCTAATTTAATATAATTTTTTTAAATAAACAAAATTTTGAAATTTTCCAATTTATAAATTTTTTTTCTTGATAAAAATTGACAAAAATCAAGCTTAAATGTTAAAATTTTTATTTATAAAATTACATAAATTTATTTTTTTAAATTGTCACAAATAAAATCAATATGTTTCCGTTTGATCAAATGATATCTCTAGGAGCATCAGATGGAATTAAACGAGATAGCTTCTATAATTTTACATGTACATTCAACTATATCCGGTCAATGAATCGTCATCTGGCCAACAGAATAATACTTGACTATCCGGATTCAATAACAAGACTTGACGAAGACATATCTCACTGTAACTTTACTGCCATGCGACAAAAATGCAATCTTAAATCCAACTTCAAGCAAAAAATTGACTTGGAAACAATTGAAGAATTAATTGTTTTCGGTGATTTTGTCATTTTAATTATCCTAAATCCGATTCTTGGTTTTATTGGAATTTTTTTAAACATCTCCACTGCTTTTATGTTCAAAGTGGAATATTTAAAAAAGAATCAGTATAAGTTTATTAAAGCATTTTCTGCCTTGAGCAGCATTTACCTAATACTTTCCTTGCTCAATTTGGCCAACGAGTGTCCATTTTTCAATGGTCTATTCTGTTCAAAAATCCGCATTTTCATTCAAGTCCAATATTTCCAAATAATTTTCATCAATGTAATTCAAAGAATCCTCAAGTTTTTGATAAATATCATGGTCCTTGGATTTACCTATAGCCGGTTGTGCATAGTTCAAAATTCAATGTTTAAACTGACCGAAAAAAGACTCAACTTTGCCAAATTTTTTATGGTCACTTTGGTCATAGGGATTTTGTTGAATTTTTGGAATTATTTTTTTGCCATCTTGAATTATGATAGTCCTTCGCTAAACTTTCCCTATTCATTACTCGAAGATGATTTGAGCATCAAATTTAAATTGGACATTATTTTGAAGTCAATTTATGCCATCAATGAAATACTTAATGAAGTGGTTTTTTTGCTGTTCAATATGGTCATCGATTGGATTTTGATTTTTAAATTAAAAAGAATAAACAGAAAAGCATTAAATTTGAAAATTAATTTAAAAATTAAAATTGATGTTAAACAGAATAAAAATATTGAATTGAGAAATTTGAGAGCCACTTTAGTCAATTCGATAGTGAATTTTTTTCTACGTGTGTTCGAACTTTTTCCAATGGCATATTCTTTTTTGCACTTTTATAGTCTCCAAAACAAAAATGAAGTGTCAAATAGATTCGATTTTTTTCTGTTTGTTATCTGCTATAAATATCGTTTTGATCAGTTTATGAGACATTTGTGTAATATGTTTTTTACTGTATCAATTTTGTGCAATTTTGTTTTCTATTTCTGTTTTGATCAAAATTTTAAAGATTTTCTAAAGAAGACATGGAGACGAGAAAAGTTCACCACAACAAAGTCGAACTCAAAAAGCGGATCTTATTCAAATAATAATGATTAATGAAGAAAAAGAAGAATTAAATTATTAAATTATTTGTTTTTTCCTGAACGCTGGTCGTATATTTTTTTAAAAAGGCTTTGAGTAACAAAACTTTTTCTGGAAAAAATTTTTAATTTTTTTTTAATAAAATAATTCTTAAAAGCAAATCTTTTTTTTTAAATCTAATTTTGGGGTATAGTCAGTTAGGTGAATAATGGTTCACCTATTATGGAAACAATTCTTGTTCTCAGGTTTTATGAATTAATTGTTCACTTAGTCTTAAAATAATTCACCTAATATCAGAGTTGTTTAAAAATCACAAGTCTCAAGTCAAGTTTTTTTCTAAAGTCCGGACTTTGACTTGGGATTTTTAGACAACTGCCTAATATTTAAATTTTTCACCTATTTTGAAATTTTTTAATCTATTTCAGAGTTGTTCAAAAGTCCAAAATAAAAGTCCAAGTCCGGACTTTTAATTTTTTTTTAATTTTTCAAAAGTCCAAGACTACAGACATATTACAGAAAAACTTGCCGGCAATTCTGAAATTTTTGATAATTTTTTTTTTTAGGTTTTTTATTCTAAAAAATGCAAAAAATTTTAAAAGTTAATAGTTTTCATGTATTTTTAATGAAAACTAATGTTACGTTTATTTTGAAAATAAAAAAATTTAAGTCTTTGACTAGGACTTTAAAAAAAAAAATTAAAAGTCCGGACTTGGACTTGAGACTTGTGACTTTTAAACAACTCTGATCTATTTAGAAAAAAGCTAAATATAAATAATAAATATTCAATTGAGAAAAAATTAAAATTATTTAAAATCACATTGCAAAAATGAAATTATATTTGAAGAGGTAGAAGGTAGAAGGATGTTTTAAGTGAGCTGATACTATGGACCCTTTTCTTATTCGATTTCTTCACAATCATCATCAAAAACAATAGCCATATAAATTAATTTTCTTGTGTTCAGAACACATCCAGATTGAATAAAATTGAATTGAGGCAATTGATCAGTTGCATTCAATAAATTATATAGAAACTCAATGCAATAGTTCAAGCCAAATTGTGACATTCTGCTTGGCAAAATCCAATCAATTTTTTCGACAAGAAATGTCTTTTCTGCCAAAACACCAGCTTCAATTATTGTGCTGCTTTCTGCTTCCTTATCTTTTCTTAATAATTCTGGACTAGATGCATTAAAGTTATTCAGCGTTTTTCTAAGGACAATATGACATGTTTCGTCTATTACCAACCGTGTAAAATTAATCTTCAAAATATTATTTTTTTGATCTTCGGTGAATTTATCTGGCAATTGACTAACAGACCTTTCTATAGATTTAATTCCAACAAAAACATTGTTAACACTAGCAAAACCATTTAATATACTTGAATAAATCTTAAAAAAATTTAAAATCAACATTGTTTCTTCAATAGAGTTCGACAATGATAGTGGAATTTTGTTTGGACTCAATTGAATGAGAAATTGTCTCTGAATATTTTGTAGTCAAAACTAATTTAAAATTTATATCTTTATTTTACATATAATAATAATAATTATTGTACAATTAGATTTATTTCTCAAATCAATAATTTTAATCAATAAAACGTTTAAATCTTAAATTCATGATATTTTGAATTTTTCTCATAATAATTTTTAAAATGTATTGCAGTCATCTTATTTGAAAAATTTAAAATAAAACCATAAAACTTAGATTTTTCAAAAATAGTCTAGAAATTTTTAGAAAAGGAAAATTTTTGGTAAATTTTAAAAATTTCGAACATTCTTACTATTTATTAAATGCACTTTATGTAATTTTAAAATTTTTTATTTTTTACCCTCTGAAGAATACTAAGAATACATAAAAAATACATATATGTATTCTTGAATACATGCTCAAAACCTACGTTTGTGGGATTCATGTATACCTCAATTTCTAAGTCTTGCTTCTTAATTTTTGGGTTGAGTGAAGACTGTGTGTTTTTTCAAATTAATGTCTCTTTACCATTTGTTCAGCCGAAGGTGCATTAAGCAATTTGAATTTTTTTTTTGAAAATCAAAATCATTTATCATATAAAAATTGACAGTGCCAAAAAAGATAAAAAATTGAAAACATTTTTTCTGTAAGTTCAAAAAAAGTTCTGTTTTGATGATTTTAATCAGACAATTAAATTTTATCTAGATGAGGATAAAAACTTAATTTTGGAAATAAAGGGTAATACTAGATTGTTTTTTTAAATAATTATCTAATTATAATTTTAAAGCTCATTTGAAAAATTTCCAACAGCTTGGCTGAATGCTACAATCAATTTATAAATTGATAGATGAAAACAAATAAAAAGATAAGGCTTTTTATTATTTGTTTTAGATTTAGATTTAAATAAAACTAATAGATTTTTATTTACTTTTTTAACTTTTTTTCCTTAATTTTACATTACTTAAATTACGTCATTTTTTTAGTTAATTATAATGAAGATTTAAAAATATTAAAAATTTGCTGAAATTTTACAAAATAGACCCAAAATTCTCTTTTTTGACCATTTTTTAAAATTACGAAGATTTTGGTAAGTTTTCGTAATTTTTTGTAAATAAAAATATTTTTACAAAAGTAATTCTATGTAAGTTTTGTTTTGTTGTAAAATTTATGAAAATTTACCAAAAATTTTTGTGTCTAAGCTAAATTGTTTAGGTTAATAAAAGAATTTTAAATTTTTTTACTTTATTAAAATGACAAATATAAATAAAAGATATAAATATAAAATATTATTCTCGAATTCAACTTTATTCTAAATTTAATCAATAAAATTTCTTACAATTTTATTCGTCAAATTTTATAGATTTTGATCATATGATCTAAAAAAAAAAAGTAAGAATAACAACCTTTTATGGCATTTTAAGTGGTTTGGTGAAAATAAATTAGGCTTCTAAATTGACGTTTGATTGTGACAATTCTTTAACTTTTTCTTTAAGAGACATAACACTTCCCATTTCGCTGGCATCAATAACTTCGTTTAGTTTTGCCTGAAAAACTTCGACTACTTTAATCTGATTTGACAAACGGTGAGCACCACGCATCCAGAGTGTCTTAGACCTCTCGATCGCGTCCTGATCCTCGTCTATTTCATGTTCCAAATCAACAACAGGCTCTGGTTCGGCTTTCTTTTTCTTAATCAATCTTACCACTTTTTTTACAAAACTATTGGGAATACTTGAAATAACTTGGCCCCACAACAAAGAACCAAAACCCAATGCCAGACACCACATCCACTGATCAATTTCTAGTTTTTCTACAGCAAATATTATACCACCAAAATTTACAATTAAAATCTAAATAAAATTAAAAAAAAAAATTTTTTTTTTCTATTTTTTATTTTAAATTTTACTTGTCCGATAAAACAAAATAGCCAAATAAACAAAAAAATCATATTGTTTTGAATACCAGCGAACACGTTTCTTTCGTTATGAATTTTTCTTGCGTTTATTTCATTAAATAGAGTCATGAGGACAAATGCATTGAAAACAATGGTAAAATGGACGCTTGGATCTCTTAGCTTGGTTATATCATGATATTTTATAACACTATCAACCAACATCCAATCCTCAACTTAAATAAAAATTGATTGACAAAAAACTTAAATTATTTTAAATTACTTTTGTACACTAAAACGAACAGGACAATAAGTTGATAGACAGCATGTCCGAGCATATTTTTCATCATTGTGTAAGAAATAATTGACTTGTTGCGTCCATAGGGTTTTCTCTTAAGCAAGTCTTCAGTGGGAGGTTCAGTGGCCAAAGCCAAAGACGCCAAAGTATCCATTACCAAATTGACCCAGAGCATTTGGACAGCTTTTAGTGGTACGGCCTGAATTGTTGCCGCACATACTACACTAAAAATACCAGCTGAAAAATTAGCAGTCAATTGAAACTGTAAAAATTTAGCAATGGCATCATAAACATTGCGGCCCCACATCATTGCCTTTACAATTGAACTAAAATTGTCATCTGTTAAGATTATGTCTGATGCTTCTTTTGCTACATCAGTGCCTTGAATGCCCATGGCAAAGCCAACATCGGCTCTTTTAAGTGCTGGACCATCATTCGTACCATCACCAGTAACAGCAACTACTTCTCTATTTGTCTGAAAAAAATAGTTAATTGTATTTTTTAATAATAAAGATACTAAATAAAATATTAAAATTTTCAACTATTTAAACCAGAAAATAAAATAACATACACAAAATTAAAAAAAATTTTTTTAAGGTTTTAAATATTTTAAATCAATTTTTTAATTTCCTAATCAAAAAAAGAACATTGATTGTCAATTTTTAAAACTGTGTCATTTTGTAAAATGACTTGGAAAATAATAAATTCTGAGAAGAAGAAAAATGATAAAAATAAATTTAAACTTTGCAAATTAACTTTTGGCAAAAAAATAAAAACATGTTATTTTTATTTTTTTGAAATTTTTTAAATGCCTGGTCAAAGTAAAAATGAAAATTTTATTATTTTATCATTTTAAAAATTTACATAATTAGAGTTTTTTTATTTAAAAAATAATTTAGTCATAGCTTAGGGCAGTTGTTATTTAAGATTTAGTCCTTTTTTTTTTAAATTTTTTTTTTTTTGAATTTTTAAAATGCCTGATCAAAGAAGAGAGGAAAATTTTATTAAAGTCATTTTATAAATTAACAGTGACATAACCAAGCATATGACTTAAATGATCCCCTAAATAAAAATCGGCTAAATTTGATTTAAATTTTTTTTTTTTCGATTTTAAAATAATTTTTAACTAAAAAATAATTTTTCATGAAATTTTGTCATTTAACTTTTCAAAAACACAAAATTAAATTTTTCATTATATTTTAAATTTTACTTTATTTTTTACTTTTTATAGCTTGACTTTGAAAAGGCATTTACAAAAAAATTTATTTAGAAAACGAAGTCTTTATCTTCTAAAAACTAATTCACTTAATTCATTTATTTTTAAAATTATCAGTTGCTAAATTTTACAAGACATGTTTTGGTCGGTCCGAATTAAAAATTCTGGGTTTTATTTTATATTTTATTTTTGTTTTTTGTACCAAAATTCACAATTCCTTTTCAAAAGAGCTGTTAATAAGTCCCAAATTATTTAGATTGAATTCGTCCAAGTCCGGACTTGGACTATTTTTTTAAAAAATTATAAAAGCCTTTGCCTTGGACTATTGAAAAAAAAATTTATCTTTTAAAACTTGGAAAACAAACAACCAATATTTTTTTAAAACAAAATGAAAACTTTTTGAAAAATCTTGCTAGCAAAATTATTTTAAAAAATAAAGTCTCAAAATTATTTTAAAAAATAAAGTCTCAAAATTTTTTTAAAAGAATGACAAATAAAATTATGTGAATTTTAGAACAAATTTAGGTGATACATTTAGAAAAAAATTTTAACTTTTGTTCTAAAATTCACAATGCTTATAATTACACCGAAAAAAAATCTCTATAAGAGTAAAAGGGAAAAATGATCCTTTACAATTAGTCAAAAATTTTTCTCTTACCGACAATTTACTTTCCACAATACCATTGACTAAAATAAACTTATCAGATGGAGATGATCTTGCCAAAACCCTGAGCCTGGGCCAAACCTTGTCCAGCAAATGTTGTCTTATTTGACCTGTTTCATCTCGAATTCTTTTATTAAAATCTTTGCTCTCCAAAATCAAATAATCATCACTGGGCTTTACAATTCCACACTTCATAGCTATCGAAGTTGCCGTATTGATGTTGTCACCGGTAATCATGCGAACAACAACTCCACTAGTTTGACATTTATGTATGGCTTCGGAGACCTCAGGACGGACAGGATCTTCGATTCCGACAATGCATAGGCAGACTAAATCTTTGACAACATGATCCTCGATGTCCCAATCGGGCTCTTTATCAAAATAGCAGCAGCTTGGATCAATTTCAGCCTGCTCTCGGGCTTCAAAGTCTTTGTACGCCACACATATAGTTCGCAGTCCATCCATGGCCATGGTCTCAATAACTGAATGTATAATGGACTGAATTTTGTCTCCATCTAGTCTAACCAATTGTCCCTCCGAGTTTATATACCAACTACATTTGGATAAAACCATTTCAGATGCTCCTTTTGAATAAAGTCTGTAAGTACCGGGTTTTTGCTTGTTTTTGACCACTGTGCTCATCATTTTACGGGCTGAGTTAAAGGTGAACACTTTGACAAATTGTTCACTTGGACTCTCAGCTCTTATTGCTTCATAGCTAGCGCCTATTTTGTTCACAAAGCCCAATAGGGCGCATTCAGTCTTATTGCCGATTTGCTTAGGCAATTCGTATTCCACATTGACAGCCTCCAGTCTAGATGTATAATTGCTATTTATAGATGCAGATTTTGATATTAAATCTTTTAGTTTTGGGTTAATATCTGAAGGAATTTTGAGGTGAAATCTGTCGCCGAGCCAGCACTGGACTACTGTCATGCGATTTGTGGTCAATGTACCGGTCTTGTCCGAACAAATTGTGGTAGCATTGCCCATTGTCTCACATGCGTCTAAATGACGAACTAAATTGTTGTCTTTGGTCATGCGGCGCACAGCAAAAGCCAATGCTAGCGTTACTGCTAGTGGCAGGCCTTCAGGAACAGCTACAACTATGACTGTTATGCCTTGGATCAAGTAGGATATTATGTATTTAATGTAAAGGTTGGACCATTGGCGATTTTTGATCAGAAATTCTTCAATGCTCATGCGTATGACTAGGATTAGAAATGTGAAAAAGGCGGACAGCATTCCAATATAGCCGATTTGTAGAGCCAATTTGCCAAGTTTTATTTGTAACACTGAACGGTGCTTTTTTTTGGGCTTTTTTTTCTCCTCGTCCAAATTGCTTTGCTGTCCATCTTCTTGATCTATGACGAAAAATAGTCAACAACATTCATTTTAAATTAGTATTACTATACCTGTATGAGTATTCAAATTTTTATATTCTAAAATAAAAAAAAATTTATTTATTTTAATTTTGGATCCATTAAATATTTTATAATTAAACAAAAATTTTAATATATAAACAAAAAAATATTCTAATTATTTTTTTCAACAAAAAATTTTTTTGAATATTTCACATTTTTATTTTACAATTAAAGTTTTTAAAATTTAATTCAAATTAAAAAATTTGAAAATTAAAGAACTAATTAAAATAATTAAATTTTAAAAAGTTTTCGAATTCAAAATTTTTCTAAAATTTGAACCAAAATTTACTAGAAAAAAAAAATAAATCTAAATTTTATACATTCGAATTGATTTTGTTTATTTTTCTCAGGCTGTTTTAAAGATACAAAAAAACTCAAAAATGAGACATTTGTTTATAAAACAAGTCAAACTTTATTTTTTAATTAACATTTAAAACCAAGACTGTTTTTTTCGTTTAATATTTTCGTAAAAAATCTAAATTTATTCATATTTATAAAATATCTTATTAAAATTTTTATGTTGATATTCCGGGTCCAAGGTCAGAATTTGTATTTTTCAAAAATAAAATAAAAAATAAAAATTATAATAAAAAAATTAAATAAATTAATTGAAACCATTAAACTTGAAAATTTTTTTTGTATTTTTTCAAGAATAGAACATTCAACAAACAACAATTTTTTTTAAAAATCAAAGCGAGTTTTCAAATAAATTTTTGTTGCTTTTTTAAAAATAATAAGTTATTAAACAATAAAATATTAGAATAAAAATGCTAATTCTTTTGGTCTAAGTCTCGATCCGAATTTTAGAACACCGTGACCAATAAAGACCCAAAATGCAAAATTAAATTTTGGTTAGAAATCCAGGGTGATGTCGACTTTGTGGTCAAGGGTTTACAAAAAAATGTGATTATAGGTCACATGTCCAGAATGTGATCATTTTGATCACTTAAATATTTATTAGACTCATCAAAAATTGATCACCAAAAAATTTTACTGATCAAAAAAAATTTTTATCATTAAGCGATTTTATATTTATTAATTTCTTTTTAATGTGTAAAAAAAAGCTAAAAAAAATTGAAATCCACTATAAAAAAAATAAATTTAAAACAAAATTATTGCTTAGTTAAAAAAATGGATATTGAAGAAGAAATTTTTAATAAGATTATGGATTTGGGATTTGACCAATTTAAAAAATTTGGTTAAGAAACAAAGTACTAGAAAAAGAAGTAAAGATGCAAAAAACGTTTTGTTAGCCTGGTGTTGTTCAAACTGTGGCACATTTGAATCGGCAAAAGACGATATTTTACATTGACCAACACAGAATCATTAACTTTCAAAGAAAATAATGAGATAATTTCAAGTGATGAAGAAATAAATGATGAAGTGGAGGAGAGCTTTGAAAAAATTAGACAACAAAATTTACCACTTAGACTTGAAAACCATAAAATAAATGGCTTTGGAACCAGTAGAAGTTTCTCATGAAAATAAATGAAAAGGGTGTTAAATTACACATGTCCAAGAAACAAAAATAATTAATTTTTTTTATATTTTTTTTTAAAAAAAGAAAAATAAATTTTTTTTTTATCTCAAATAAAGTTTAGAAAATATTATAATTTTTATGATCACAAAAATAATTTAATTTTAATTTTTGGTTAATTAATGGACGTTTTGGTCCCAAAATACGTGATAATTGATCACTGATCACATTCTGGACATAAAGCTTATGATCACATTTTTTTGTGAACCCTTGACCACAAAATCCTTATAAGCGGAGTCTATTGAATTCAAACCAGAGTTGGTAAAAAGTCAAATGCTTAAGTCAAAATGGTGAAAAGTCAATATAATTTTTCCAGACTGAAGTCAAAGTCTGACTTTCACTTTATAACTGAAAATTTAGTTTTTATTAAAGACCAGAACTTTGAAAAAAATAAATATCAATTTAAAGACAACTGAATTTACTCACATCAAAGTTATTGAGAAATTCGAAGCCAAATTTTAAAATAAAAAAATTTGTTCTATAAGTGCATAAAACTACTAAAAATATTTTTTAATATTTTTTTTAATTTTGAATAATTTTTAGATAACTAATAAAATGAATGGATCTTTTAACCACATAGGCTCTAAGGCCATTGATTTACCTTGAAACTTAGTTTTGAATGTTCAGAAAATATTTGGTAAATACACAAAAAAATAAACAAATTTTTTCTTAAATGAATTTTTTTTTTGAAATAAAATTACTTTTTTTTTCATGCTTTTTCTTTTTGTCCGATTCGGTCTCTTCGCCAGTGGCACCAAGAAGAGTCATTATAATGCCTGTTTGAGAATTTAGACCCACAGCCAATACCAAATACTGTCCACTTCCTTCCATGACATGAGTTCCGGACAAAAGCACCGCATTGTCATAGCCATTTTTTTTGATCAAATCAGTTTCACCAGTCAAAGAAGACTCGTCTATCCTAAGATCGGACGAGTGGGTAACAATACCATCTGCAGGTATCAGATCACCGTACTTAACACAACAAATATCACCAACAACTAAGTCTTTGACGTTTATCTGTATCATGCGCCCATTGCGGATCACCGATGCCAAATTGTCTGACTCAATGCGGTCTTGAAGTCCGCGGAATTGCTTCTCCTTGCGCCAATCATTGAAAGCAGTCACAAACACAACAACTACGACAGCGATCATGATCGCAGCACCTTCGACCCATTCCAAATTGCCCATGTCTTTTTTGACCCTGTTGCGGTACTCTTCGTCAGCGATCTCGCCTTCCGGATGATAAAAAGACAACGAAATGGAAATCACTGCACAAACCATCAACATGACCAGAGTTGTGTCCTGCAAGGCCTCGAACGCAAACTGGAATATTGTCTTGGGTGGCTTGGGCGGAATTTCATTTTTGCCATAAACATTCACTCTTTGTCTTAGCTGATCTTCTGAGTCGCAGATGCCATTGACAGTGTCCGTGTGGAGCAAATTTGCCAAGGTGTCCGTTTGGCCGTATTTCAGCCGAATACGGTCAGTGGCATCTGCACCTTTTAGCTGTATTAGCTCCTTCAGCTCGTGCACTCTAATCTTGAAGTGAAACTCTCTGGCTCTTGCTGGACCATGCGAGCTGGTGCCAACTTGTTGCTGATCAGACATTTCTCTATTTACAAATTCATTACTACTAGTCTTATATACACACATTTGAATTTTTATAAAATCTAAAGGAGTTGATAATTGATTGTCAAGAGGGTTTTTATCTAATCATAAAAATAATTTGTAGACACGCGATCGCGGCGTGCTGAATTCGGCTATTTTTGGATCAAGGAATGACGGACCCAGCAGATCAGAATGCCTTTGTTAATTTTTAATTTTTTTTAAAATTATGATTTTGTGTTCAGAGAAAATATTTGAACATTTTAGCATCAATTTTAAAATGCCTTTTGAACATATTTTATTTTTTTTCTTGCTGATTCTTAAAATAAACTTGTCTTTTAAATCAAAATAATTATTTATCTAAATAAGTTTTATTTCAGACCAAGGTTAATCAATTTACAAAGCCAAACTTGCAGAATAAATTATATTTATTTATGGTCAGAGCAGTTGGTGGTGCTTTTTGCTGAGCAATTTTATGAGTGCGTTGTTTTTAAATTTATCAAGATATTTTTTTTGCATAATATAGATAAATATGCTTGAGTTTATATAGAATAATCTATGCAGATAGAATTTTGCCAAAAGATCCTATTATGAAAAGCTTCTTAGCATTTTTTGTTATGTTCTTAAATCAATAAATGCATTAAAATTTTAAATATAATTTACTATGGATTTTGTTTATTTTTAATTTTTAGCAGAAAGTTTATTTTTTCAAAAAAAAAACTAAAATGAGTTTCTTGTTTTGTGCATGTGAATTTTAGAACAAAAAAAAATTTATAAATCTTGATAGAATATTTTCTAAAAAATATCAAAATTGTTTCTTTAAATTGTATCATCTGATGCATTCAATGTACCAGCTAATTCCAGCCTCTGCAAAAATTCCAAAATATTCACTCATATTAAATTAAACTTAAGTTACTGTGTGGAGTAGTTCAGAGAGACCGGATTTAGGTGATTCATTGAATGAATGGAACAATCTACAGAACTAACTTTGCGCTTTTAGAAAAATGCTATCAAGATTTTGTTCATTTTTACTTTGTTTTTTTCGTTCCAAAATTCAAAATACCAAGTAATTATATTTAAAAAAGCTTTGTTATTCTAAATATTTTTAATAAAAAATGTTTGATCATTTTTGCAAACAAGATAATAAAATTAAATTTTTAGATATCCAGTTTTAACTTTATTTCTGACGTCAAATATACCAGTCATAAGAATTTGAAAAATAATTATTTTATTTGATAAAATTTACTGAAAACTAATAAATATGTGTGCTAAAGGTTCTCAAAGAATGATTAAATTATTTTTTTTGTCTAAAAATTTCATCATTTCATTTAAATTATTTTTGTTCAAGTTAAAAATTGTTTATCAAAATAACTTCTATTTACCACCTTAAATTACCTTGCTAATGATATCAAAATTTAGGTTAAGTGCATACAATTTATAATAAAAAATCATAAAATTTGTAAAAGCGTACTCATTCGAAATAAATGTTTATTTAATTAAAAATTTTTGGATTTCATCTTTTTCTTCAAGCTGCACAGCTAAATGAAACAAAGTTTGCCTCACCTTTTAATACTTACAGAAAAATCTATAAAATGCATATTTTGAGAATTTAAATTTTGTATATCAGCGAAAACAAACTTTGTATCACCCAAATTAAATCCATGTAATAACTCTGTAATCTTAATGAAAAATCATTAAGATTACAGAGTTATTATTATTTTCGGAGATTTTTTTTCGGCTCACATATGTTTGGGTCGCATATTTGGTGACTTAAGAAACGAAAAATATACAATTTTTTTGGTCACCAAAATATTTTAATGTGGCCCCAAAAATTCATCAAAATTTGGCAAATTTTTTCAAATTTTTCTAAAGTTTTCTAAATTAATGCTATCTAGGAATATTTCTCTTTTTTAAAAACTTTATCAAACATTAAAAATAATTAATTGTTCAAATAAACATTGATTCTGTAATTTTTTTGATTTTAAAAAGGGTCACCAAAATATTTTGTTGGGTCACAAAAAAATTTTCAATCAAAAATTAGTTAATTTTCGGTCATAAAATGTGTGATCCAGACATTTATTATCCGAAAAAAAATCTCCGGTCACCAAACTGGCATGATTCATCAGGTCACATATTACATGACCCACTTGTTCACATAACAAGCTAGACCTCATTAGATTTGTATTTTAATGAAGGTGAACTAAGCAGACAGAGTAAAGGTCTTAAACAAATAATTGTTGAACTGGGTTTTAAAGTTCCTAGAAACGATCAAACATTCGAAAAGCAGAAAACAATTTTTGTTGAATCTTTTAATCATTTGAACAGAAACAACTATACAGAAAATTGATTAAAATATTTTGCAGAACAGTAAAAGTACAAAAATGGAACAAGTTATGGTCAAATTTTAAAAATTTATTTTTCGGGACATTCAAAGGAAAAAGTCAAAGAACAATTGAGTATATTTAACAACTTATTGACTTTAATTTAAAAAAAATTATTTTTTAAATAACATTTATAGATATTATATATAATAAATATAAACTAAACTGAGACTTATAGAACTGATAAATTAGAAACTAGTTAATTTTTTTCAAAATTTTGGAAAAATTAATGTTTTTGGTCAATTTTTTTAGACGTTTAAGTCTAAAAAAAAAAATAAAACCTAGAAATGTTCAAAATTTTATAATGTTAGTTTAAGAATATATATACAGTCCCGTTCTGTTCACTTGTTTTTACGTAAATTTACGTAAAATTACGTAAATTGACAAATGTAAAAAATGATAATTTTACGAAAAATTACGTAAATTTACACAATTTTACAATAAAAAAAAAAAATTCACTAAATTTTTATTTACATGGCAAAAAGTATAAAGTCGATGAAAAAACAGAATTATTACCTATTTTTCAAAAATTCATACTTTTTTGTCCCTTTTTGATTTTACGAAATTTTACGTAAATTTACGTAAATTTTGGTAAAAACAAGTGAACAGAACGGTACAGTATATTTTTTTAGGGGATTGTGGAGTATTCAAAGGACTAGTTACAAAAAAACTAAAAGAAAGGCTAAAATTTCAGTTCAACAATAATTTTTTGTTACAAAAAGACTTCCGATTGTGACGTAAAATTTTATGCTCTTTTAGAATATGGTCATTAATGGGGTAAATGGAGTATTTCCTAAGATAAACTTCTCAGAAGACATTTTACTTTTATAAAGCTGAATTGTATTTGGATATTGTTAAAAAACGGACCTGTTGTTTTTGGAAAGAAAACGGACCGATACTTTTTGGCAGAAATACACTACGTCAGAGTGCCTAATCTAATAAGCTTTTCAACAAAATCATCAGCTGAGCTTTAGGACTTTTGCTTCGGTCTGAACAAGATTCTTTTCAACAAAAACATCGGTCTAAATACACTACGACTTATTTTTTCTAATTCAATAAAATTAAATTATTTAAAAAAAACTACAATCTATGTGATAATTTTTTTTAATTTTTTAAATTGAAGTTTGACGTTATTTAGAAAAAATTAAAAAAATTATCTATTCTTGATCACATTTTTCAAGTTTGAAATTTCCCCAAAACCAAACAATATTCTTTCCTATGTGATCAAATTTTTTTTTGATTTATAATGATTTTTTAAAATAATTAACCCAAATTATCAAGTTAATAAAAATATATTATAATTTTATTATAAAGTTCTCTTAATAATTAGATAGATTCCTCAACGCACAGAGAATTCATTTTACATCTGTTAAGAGACTGCATTTCAGCCAGTGCTTTAAATTAGTTCTACAGCAAAACTCATGTAAAAATCCAGCTTGATTTGGTAAATCTTGAATTCGACAAAATTTTACTTTGAAATTTTTTTAAATTTAACTGAAAAATTAAATTAAGCAAAAGTTATTTTATTTGAATAAACAAAATAATTTAAATAGATAATTTTAATAATTAACTAATAACAAATGCATATTGGTACTGTAAACGAATTACATCGACACTGTACATTTGTACAACAAATAGAACAGCCAAAACCAAAGTCATTAGACGGACAACTACAACAGCGCTGCTTCACTATTTTAGCATCATTAAAAGCTTTTGAATCAATCGAGAATGGCAGAACTACCGATAAGAGAAAAAGAATTAAGTAAACTCTCATTTTTGAGTAAATTTTTGAAATTTATCCTTATTTTATAAAGCTTTTGAAGAATTTGAAGAAGTTGGTTGTTATTAATAAAATAAAGTTTATATTTAGAGTAACTTTAAATGATAAAATAAAAAATTCAAAATTATATGTTCACTTGGCACTTGTTTACAGACGTGTACCAATGCCATAAAAAAAATTAAAAAAAGTTCGAATAAGTCTTAGAATCAAAGTCATGACTTTGAATTTTTAAATTTTTTCTCAATTAGTACAAGTCTGCAAATAAGTGCTAAGAAAATATACAATTTAGAATCAATTTATTTTATCTTTTAAACTAGAAAGAAACAATATAATTTATTCTTAATAAAACTTTATTTTATCAATAACAACCAAATGTTCAAATTCTTCAAAACTTTCATGAAAGAGCGATAAATTTCAAAAAATTTAACAAAAAATGAGAGTTTATTCAGTCTTTATTTAGTCTTTTTATTTATTTTTTTAATTAAATATTAAAGTTCAATATCTAAATAAAAAATAATTTTTATTTTCTAATTGATTTTTAATTGATTATTTATAAACTTTTTTTGAAAACTTAAATAAATCTTTATGGATCTAACAAACTGTAATTGGTTTTTTGTTTAGTTAGAAACTTTTGGAACGTTTTTATCAATAAATTTTTTTACCTTAAATTTAACGCTCTTTTTTATTTTATCACAAGTATCTTGTTATAATTTATTTTTATGCATCAATGAATAATCTTTGAATTAAGCCTTTCACTGTTTTGCCCCATTAAACCAATTAAAACAAACGGTAAAGAATTGTACCAAACTAGCATCTTTTTTGGTGTTTGCCAAACTTAACTTTCTACAAATCCTATTCTGCCCAAATTAACTAGAATAAATAAATAAATATTCAACCATGATATTAATAATGATTTTTTTTGTTGTCAGCTATTTTTAATCAACTAATTTTACGTTAATTAACGCTATTTCACGTTGTAAATAATAATTTTGGCTGACCGGGTCTTAGATTAAACAGGTTGTTTAGTATAAATGTGTTTTTTTCCCTTAGTCTAAATTGATCCTTTATAAGCTTCTTTCTTAGATTTTTTTTTAAAATTATTAAAAAATAGCTAGCTAATTTTTTGCTTATCATTCCTTAAATTGAGCATCTAGGTGTTTTTTAATTAAAATATTAATGATATAAGATAAACTATTTTTAGAGATTTTGTAAATTATGATTTGATTTGATTTTCTTAGGCTGGTTAATTTTAAAAGTAATTGTAATTTGAAAAAAGCAAATAATCAAATTTTGGTTGCCCATAAAATCCGGGTCCGGATCGAAAAAATTTAAAAAAAAATTACAAAACTGTTTTTAAAT
This sequence comes from Brachionus paranguensis, assembly GCA_016802215.1. Taxonomy (NCBI): domain Eukaryota; kingdom Metazoa; phylum Rotifera; class Eurotatoria; order Ploima; family Brachionidae; genus Brachionus; species Brachionus paranguensis. Next base: position 706,918 of record JAESIX010000022.1, on the reverse strand, counting down.
TTTTTAAATAAAATTGTAATATCGAATATGTTATTATGTTATAATTTTATTATATTTTATCATAGCAATTTCTAGTAAAAAAATGAAAATTTTATAAATTATTTTTTTGAATTTAACAGATTTTTTCAATTTTAAATTTCTAAATGCATCTGGATCAAATTTTTTTTAATATTTTGTTTAAGGCCTCATAAGGTAGGTCATCAGGAATTATTATTTTTTTAATTACCATTGAGTCTTTTTATTAATATTTAGTTGCTTGTAATATTAACTTGAAATAATTTTTTTATTTGAAGATGAAAAAAATATATGAATCGTACTTTTCCAATGTTATTTCAGCAAAAATTAAACCAGTTATTTTTTAAAATTAATTATATTCAAAAATTAGATTCATATATAATTTTCATTTGAAAGGCTACTTAATTTTTTTAATTTAAATTATATTCCAACCTTTCATTAATTTATAGTGCAGAATGTAATTGATGTTTTTTTTTTAACAAAATAAAATTTTTAAATGAAAATTTAAAAATAAGTAATTTATTTTTTGAAAATTCTTTAAAAAATCAAGCATTTTGTTGGCATTTTTACTTTTGCCCAAATTTACAAAATTTCATGTAATTTTGCGTGAATTATTTTAAAAACAGAAAACCGTATCAGTACAGTATCTAAGCAAAAAAATTTTTAAAAAATGAATTGGCTAAAGTCTTCTGAGACATATGAGCTCTTTTTCCAAATCTATTAATTCTTCAATCCGAGTTGAAATCATCTCGCATACCTTTTCTATGTTAACAATGTTTACATCATCAAACTGTTCTCTTTTGCTAGTGTTCAAACACTGTTCAAACTCGAACAAAAGCTTTTGAGGCTCATTGCCAAAGTTATCCTTATCCTTTAAAAGATCATCCAGCTCGTTGTGGCTCATGTTTAGAACAGAGCTTGCCAAGTCTAGCGCAAACTTCATCTCCACCTTTTCCTCTCTCTTTTCTTTCTCACATCTAATGGCCTTTCGGTTGATCTCAACTCGATTGAGCAAACTCTCGTACAAATTCTTGATTAAATTCTCAAAATTCTCAGCCAGTTTGAATGCATACTTGACTTTTAGCTGGGCCATACTCAGCGTTTCATGGCTCGCTTGGCTCAATGTTTTGAGTTTATTTTGTGCTGCAGACTCCAGCTCGCTGACCACAGACTCCAGACTCAGCACCCGTTTGTGCTCTTGGTTTAGACGTGTTTCCAAGTCATCTTTTTGCTTTTTCAAGCCAGAAATTCTCTCTTTCAAAGTGCATGATGCTTTGTCCGATTTTTCTAATTTTTCTTCCATCTCCTGACGGCTTGCCTGGGCCGATTGAATACTTTGGCGCAAATTTTTTGTCTCTACTTTGTACTTTTCGACCAGGTCGGACATTTTTTTCACCTGACCCTTCAGATCATTGACTATTTGCTCGTTGGCGTAGCTAAACACTGGATCTGACTTTATTTGATTTTCCTCTATTTTTTTCTTGTAAAAGTCCACGAGTTGTTTCTTCTGGTTTAGGTCCCGTTCCAAGTGATTCAGCTTTTCTTCGTTTACTTTCAAGCGGTCACCAAGCTTTTCGTTGTCTGCTTTGAGGCTTTTGTTCTGGGCTATTTGCTTATTGAGGTCGTTGTTCAATTGACGATTTTTAGATTCTAGTTGTTTTTTAAGTTCGTCGCGCAACAATTGCTCTTTTTTGACCAAGTCTTGCTCCGAGTCTTTGTGCTCGGATTCTCTCTTTTTCAAACAACATATTTCGTTGCTCAAACTTTCTACTTGAAGGCGACAATTTTTGAGCTTTTGCTCCAATGATTCCACTTCTTTGACCAATTTTTCATTGTATTGTCTCAAATTCTCGGATTTAAGCTCTAGACTAGTGCGCTGTCGGACCAAGTCGTCTATTTGCTTTTTAGTTTGTTGCAGCCTGAGATTTTTTGATTTTAGTTGAATTGATGCTGTTTTTTCGTCTATTTTGTTCGGCTTTTTGGCAACTCTTAAAAAAAGAAAAAAAATCCAATTATTTGAATTATTATCTTTATTAGTTTTTTTATTATTATATAAAAAAGTCTAAATTTTATGTAAAATAAAGTAAAATTAAAATTTTTTATTCTTAGAACGAAAAAAAATTGGGCAAATTGAAGAAATGTTTTAAAATTATAAAAAATGGTTGTTTTAATAAATAATTTGATAAAGTAAAACTAATCCACTTTTTTTTTATTTTATTTTTTTAAATTATCACATATTATTTATTATCCGATGAAACAAACTCTATGAAATATTTTCTTTCGCATAATTATTCTATTTAAAATATTTTCCATGAAAACTATTCTTTAAATTAATAATTCAACAATTTTTGATTGTTCTAAAGAGTTTTCAAATTAAGATCTGAGAAAAAAAATATCTGCTTTTTATTCAAAAGATTAAAAAATTTTATTTTTAAATAAAAACAACAATATTTAATTCGATTTTTTTGTCTCAAATTTTAATTTAATAGCATTTAAATTGGTTAAATTTTACTTTATTTTAAAATTATGGTGATAAATAATAATTAATAAAAATATTTGACTTTTATTTCTAAACAAATGGAACAATGCCTTTTTTAAATTTAAAATTATTTCAAATAAACACAAGCATTCAACAAAATAAAAGAGATTTATTTTCTTTCTAACTGTTTTTTTTAAATTTACCAGCGAAAATAAAATTATTTAGAAAATTTTTTTTATATATAAAGTTTGAAATTTTTCGACTGAATTTTTTGATAGAAAATAGTAACATAATAAGGTTTTTATATTTATTCTAAGAATTGTGTATAAATTATTAAAATTGATGTGAATGCTAGATATTTTTTCCAATCGTTAAGTCAAAATAGTGAATCCTTCTTTGAAAAAATAGTTTAATGAAATATTTTTCTAAAAAATTCAATAATTTCAGAAACTGTAGAAAAAAAATAGATGCTGTTACATTTTTTAGAAGCTATTTTTTTCAAAATTCGACTTTATTTTTATAAGCGTTCATTATTCTTAACAAAACTTATAAATTAGAAATTTTTTGCTTTTTTAAAATGTAATTAAATTCAAAGTCTTTTTTAACAGTTTTTTCGATATCACTTTTTAAAAACTAAGAAAGATTTATTAGGAGTATTAGTAAAAGAAGTAGTATATGAGGTTTAACATAAATTTTATTGAATTTTTTAAAAATATTAAAAAAATATTTTTTCAAATTGTAAATAAATTTTTAATTAAAAAAATAATTTCTGTTGAAAAATATTCTTACATGAATTTATGAAGAATCTTAATTTAAAACATTAATAAAAAAAAAATAAAGTATCAAGGATTCATAAATAAAAATAAATATATCTTTTAGGGAACAAATACAAAAAACCTCTTTCCAATTTAAATTTTAGGCTTACAATTATCATAATAATTTAAAAATTTGGTTTTAATGCTGCACTAATTATGAAATAAGCTATTTATTTATCTTCTATTTTTTTTAATTTACAGTATTACAGTATAATAAACTGTTTTTACGAAATTTTACGTAATTTTACCTCTAATTACTAAAGTAAATTTAAGAAAAAATTTAAAATTTTAATATATAATCTTAGACAATTTGAAAAACAATTACTTCATTTAAATGTAAAAGATATATTTAAAAAATGTATTTTAAAAATATATATTCATTAAATAATCCTTTAAAAGTTATTAATTCTTAGTTGATTTAAATAGTTGTTGAGAAAACGGTGACTTATAATTAATAATTGCATTTAAGTTGTGTTTTTTTTAACAATATTTTTTCCTTTTTTTGTAAAAATACGCAAAATTTAGAATTTTTTTTTTCTGTTTTCATTTGAATTTTCTAAAAAAAGAGTAGATTCTTAAAAATGGCCATTTTTTCATTTTTTTCTGTCTTTTAAAATTTAATAGTTTTTTAATTAATTTAAATTTTATTTTAAAATCTACCTTTTATTTATTTTTTTTTACATGTTTTAGAAATTATATTTTTATATTTCGAATAATTTACCCAAAAAAAATTAATTTTCAGAGAAATTTTTACTTACTCTTCATTGCTATTTTTTTTATTTTCATTCGAATATTTTCTAATTTGTTGGCTCAAAAAAAGCTTAAACTTATTTTCTTTTTTACGCAGCTCGAACCATTTTTTGTGCAGTCTCTTATTCTCCAAAGTCAACTTGTTGCTCATTGACAAATATTTTTCTCTATCTTTCTTCAGCGAAGCACATTTGGAATTCAAATCTTTGGACAATTCCTTTAGACCAGCCAGTTCCGATTCAAGTTTGAAGCATTTTTCCCTTCTTTCATTCAAACTTTTTTCATAGATTTCATTTTTTTTGCTCAAATTCTTTTCCTGATCTTTTAGATTCAAATTTAATTCAAATTTAAGAGCCTCAATTTTTTCATTTTGCTCATCAATCTTGAACTTATAGTCATCTAAATTTTCTTTCAATTGAAAATTTTCCTTCTCCAATTCTTCATTTTTATTTCTCAGAACTTCCAGTTCCTTTAAAACCAACTGACTATCTACTCGTTTATATCCCTTAACCTTGACTTTACTAGCAGTCTTCGGTTCGGCTTCATCTTGGCCATCAAGGTCCAATTGCTGCTTCAGCAGTTCGTTTTCTTTCTCCAAGCTCATCAGTCTATCCAACCTACGCTGATGAGCTATCTTCAGTGTACCCAATTCTTTTTCTTTTAAATCACATAAATTTTGATAATATTTTATTTTATTTGTCGATTCCGTCTCTGATTGATCAGTGCATTCGGCAGCAGGTCTCGCGTTCTGAGACTTGGACCTTTTTTGATTTTTATCAACACTTTTTTTATACTCATGACAATTTATTACCTTAAAAATGAAAGAAAAAAAAATCAAAAAATTTTTAAAAAATTTAGCTGTTAATTTTGAAAAATTATTTAATAAATGTCAAATGGTCAGCTGGTAGGAAAAAGCTTTCCAATATTAAATAGAAACAGAAAAAAAATCCTGAAATTCAGTTAATGCGAATCTTCGCAAATTATTCTGAGTAATTACCACAGCCCCAATTCCCAAGGCTATTATTAATACAGTATAATAAAGTATTTTGGAAAAATATTTTATTTAAACTCAACTCAATTTGAAAAAATAAAAAATCAAATTTTTTTAAAATTATTTTAAATATTTAGGAGTTTTATATAAATTTATTATCAAAAATCTGTTTTTCCATAAAATCTCATAGTGTGTAAGCATTTACGAAAGTTAAAAAAAAATTTAAATTTTGAATGAAAAATAAAGAAATTTGCTTTTCACCTAACGATTGAAAGCCATGGTTTTCTATAAAATTTGACTAAAAAAATGATCATAAAGAATAGAAAGCATAATTTAAAAATTTTTTTTTTAAATATCTCGATTAATTTTCAATGCAGAGATATATTTTCATATTAAGCAAACCATCAAAACAAATGTGTTAAAAAATTCTACATATCAAAAAGTTTTCGGCATTGTGAATTTTCATACAAAAATTCAAAAACAAATTTTAAATTCTTAATAAAAAATGGATTTTGTACTACAGATTCTTCTCTAAGCTTAAAACGGTATAACAAAAGATGTTTCATTTCACAGTCCAGTTTAAAGAAAAAATTTAAAGAATTACAGTGCTTTTAAGTAAATAGGAGAATGGGTAAAATTTCGTCTTTTTACGTAATTTTACGGAATCTTACGTAGGATTACGTAAAAAGACCTATTTTTACTTAATCCTACGTAAGATTCCGTAAAATTCATTCTCCTGTTTTCGTAAAAGCGCTGAATTTGGCAATAAATTGATTATTTTTAATTAAATTGTATGCTAATTCAGATTTAAAAAATTAAATTTTTTGCTATACTTAATTTTCAATTCCTTTAAAAAAAACAGTCTAAACATGCAAGTTCTTTTTCTTTACAATTATAACCACTATGTTCAAAATTATTTAAATAGCGATGACAGAATTTTGACATTTAAATAAAATAAATTTACAAATTGCAAAAAAAATGCCAATTAGAATAGGTCAAGGAGACAAATAAACAAAATCTCAAAATATTGATATTTTTTTTTAATCAGTAAAAATTTCCTGTTTTAATTAAAATTAATATTTTTTGTTGAATTTAGTGAAACATATTTTGTTTCAATTTTTTTCATCATCAATCTCAAAAAATCTCAAATTTTTAAATTTAAATTAATGAAAAAGAATTTTATTTTTGTAATTTTTGGAAGGTTTCTACGAAAAATTTAAAAAATACTTTACTGCAGCTAACGCCTGATTATTCGATCCTTTTTTAATTCATTTTTTTTCTAAAATTTAATTAAATAGTTGATAAGTTTTTTTTTGTGACAATAATATAATTGTTAAATCAAGATTTTTTAAAGAATTTAACGATTAAATCAAAGCATTTACTTATAATCAAAACAATAAAAATAAAAAATCTTTCAAAATATTAAGTCAAAATCAAAAATTAATATTAAACTAAGAATTAAATAAACAAGGAATTGTAAGTAGTAAATCAAGACACTATTAAATATAAAAGTGTTCTGTATGGAAAGCAGCACTTGGAAAACCAAAATACACAGATGAAACTATAAAATAAAATTGGTAACTTTAAGCAATAATAGAAGACCAGTCAAGTGCCCTGCATTCGATTATTACTTTGAGCGAAAAGGGTTAAAAATACACATGACTAAAAACCATTAAAGGTTAAAACTGATGATTTAAATTTTTTTTTGAATTTCTTTGGTCACTTAATTTTTTATTTATTTAACTTCTGGTCAATCATTACCCCTAGAGTAAAAAAATAATCTACATTATTGATTTGATCATTCGAATTTACCATCTTTTACATTATATAATAATTAATTAATTAATAACTAGTATTTAATTATTAATTTTACATTATATTAAAAATTATAATTTATTTTAAGAATTAATGTAAATTTTGATAAAATTTTAAAAACCAAAGAAATAACGATTTAAAAAATATAGTATTTTTAAAAAATTATTGTGGCTTTTTAGGAGCAGATTTGTCAGTTATCTCAGTTCCTAAATCAAAATCATTTTCATCCATTTTCATCTTTAAATACTTAAATCATAACCCAACGCATACTTATTTCTAGTTTTAAGCAGCATATTGAAACATAAAATTTATAAAATTTGATTTAAATTTTTTTTTAACTTTGAAGAGAAATATTTAATGCTATAAAATAGAAATAAATATATTCAAAAAGAATCAATAATTATGCTATAGTTTAAAATATATGGGAAAGAAACTAAAAAATTAAATAATCGCTTCTTTATTTTCTTTTTAGTATATTTTAAAATTTTATGTTTTTTCTGTTAATGCGTCAAACAACCACTCTGAGTTGAATGATTAAAAATACAGTAGATCTTACAGTCATCTCTTTAAAGTATTTACTCTTAAAAAAGTCAATAAAATAAATTCTTTAATTTTTTTCATTTTTTTACCTTTAAAATTCACATTGCTCGAAAATAACAAAAATTTAATTTTTTTTATAAAAAATCTTACATTATCTGACAAAAGTTCACATTTTCGATTTAGTTCGCTAACAATCGACTCGGCATATCCAAGCTTTTCTTTGAACATGTCCAATTCCATTTTTAATTTTTCAATTTCATTATTTTTGGTCTTGACCAAGTCTTTGCTCACTTTTTCTTTGGCCTCGAGTTTTTCAACTTTGGCAATCAAATGAGCACTTTTGTCCTGTTGAACAAACGACTCAAATTTATTCAAGAGATCATTGTACATTTTTTTCACAGACAAATTCTCCGAGTCCAACACCTCATACGTGTTCTTTTGACTCAAAATTGTATTCTGCTGGTCGTTTTGAATCTGCTTTAGCTGCCTGATCAATTTGTCTTGTTGGTTCATGCATTCCAAATTGGACTTCATTTTAGCCTCCAGTGACTCGAACTCGAGTCGAAGTTTTTCAAAGCTCTCATTTTTTTGCTTCAGCTCAGAGCGTAATTTGTCATTTTCCAACTTAAGACTTTGATCTATTGATTCTTTAAAGTGGTTCAATTCTCTTAGTAATTTCTCATAATTTTCACTCACAGTTCTCAACTCGAGGCTTCGCACTTCCAGTTCGGAGCTTTTTTTTTCGCACTCAAATCTCACTGCTTCGATTTCTTGGCCCAAATCTCCAACCTTGTTCAGCAAATAGATTTTCTCCTGTTCATTGTCTTTGACCAATTTTTCCAATTTGTCATCTCTCAGCCGAATTATCTGCTCATACATTTGCTCTTTGTCTTCACTGGTTTTGACATTTTTTTTTAGTAATTCAATTTCTTCGTGCTTGGCCACCAATTCAAATTCAGAGTCTCTGATGCGGCTTTGCAGATTGCCAATGTCCGAGTTGAGTGAACAAATGGTTTTTTCATTTTCCTCCAGTTTTCGGTCTTTTATTTTTAGTATTTCCAATACTTTGCGGTCTTTGGTCTCCGTTTTTTCCTTTTCACGCTGGACAACTTGGCCAATTGCGTTGGTCAGATTGGGGTTCGATGATTGAAGTTGTTTCCATAATGACCAGACAAATTCTTTGTCAGCTTTGGCGTTTGCTAGCTCTTCTTCAAGGTACTTTATTTTGTTGGTAAGGGGCTGGGTTTGTTCGCAAAATGGAATGTTTGTTATTGTGCAGACAGATGTTGAGGCATTGCTGGTCGAAACTGTGGTCGAATTTAGTGAAGCCTCGGTCATGCTAAATTCATTTATGTAATTGTTTAGAGTTGTATCTGCCAGCACCTGATTCATTTTTGATCAAAACAAAAATTTTAATTATTATTAATAATAAAAATTTATTTGTCTGTATTTGATTTTTTTGTTGCCATGGTTACCGAATGTCCATTAAGACATGGTCAATTTTTATCAGCTATTCAAATAAATTATTTCTAGATGTCAAGTTCAAGGTCAGTGAATAAGAACTCTTTTTTTTACTTCCAAGAATTGAATTAAGATATTGTCAAATGACTGTGAATAACTTTTATCCAAAAATAGAAATATATTATTAATATAAAATAGGCTTTTTGTTTAATTCGTTTCAAATAAAAGAAAAATAGAATAAAATTAATAAGAAAAAAACATTTTTATTAATATAACTCTCTAAACAGTTGATTAGACAATAGGTAGGCTGTTATTGAAATTTTTTTTTTTTTTGATTTCTTTTTGTGAAACTTTTCAAGAATTTTTAAAATTTGATCAAAGAAAAAAAAAGTTAAAAGAATTTACTTTTTTCTCTAATGTATCTTTAAATTTTAGTTCGTCAAGATGATTGTTAAAGATCAGTCAGATATTTTTACTAGATAAACTACAGACTATTTTTAATGAAAATAGGTAAGCTTTTTGCAGGATCATGATCTTGGGGCCTTGATTTTTATTTTTGCATCTTTTTAAAACAACTAAAATATAAAAATTTGTAAAATCAAATATTTAAGACTTAAAACCTTATTATTTGCAAAAAAAGCACTTTTTTAGAGCGATGAAATTTTTATATTTTTTTATTTTCTTAGAAAAACTCTTAAATTAATCTTTTATTTTTTTGAAATTTTGAAATTATTTGAATTAATTCATCAAGTTTTTTTAATAATGGATACCACCTTATGGTTATTTACGCTTTTGACCCCACTGCCGAAGGGCATTGATACAAATGATGAAAACTCGATTTTTTGCTTAAGTTTTTTTCAATGGAATCTTGCTTAACAAGGTGATTTATGTATAAAAATTACCCTTTTTAGACACTCGCGATCGATTTTTCTAGCTAAAAATCGTTCAAATAGTAAACCACCACATATCTTTATTAGTGAAAGTACGAACTTTATCATTATAAAGAAAAAAGGGAAAGAAAAATAATTCCATCGGGATATTAAGCTCAAAAGTTGAGATTTTATTCAATTTCGAGACATATTTGAATTTAAACTTAAAGTCTTCTTAAAGAAAATACCAAAACCTATTTTTTTTTCCTAAATAAAATCATGGCATCCTTTTTTAAAAATAAAAAATTAAAATCTTTTTAATATTATTTCGTACCTCTACCAAACATACTTTGCAAATTAATTTTTTGGGTTTGCCAGAACTAGAAAATCAAACAATAATCGTTTCCTCAAACCGAAAAATTTTAAATCTATGTGAAAAATTAGAAAGGTACACAATTTTGTAGAAAAATTTCTTAACTAGGGTTAATCATAGCACCTTAGGAAACCTTAGGAAAAACTGAAAAAGAAAAGAAGTTGAATATTTTTTATTTCAATTAATTACTTTTTTTTCTAAATTTAATTGCTATGTATTCTAAAAGAAAGATTTTTTAAATTAATTTGATTAACAAATGCATTTAAATAATGTTCCGGTACCAAAGTTTCAGATCCCGATTTTTGGAATTCTGGTTCGGAGATTACAGATCCGTGGATCTTGAATGTTACCTTTTTAACTTTAAGAAAATAACCATGAAGGTAAATTTTTTTTGATTAAATCTTCAGAACAAAGACTATTCAACAAATGTTTTTCGACAAACTTAAACAAAAACAATTAGAAAAATCATGCAATACAAGTTTAGTCATTAAAATATTATTTTTAGCAAGGTTTTTTTTAATTCTTTATATTTATATTTTTTCAAATTCAATTATTATTTTCCAAAAATTTATAAATTTTCTCACACATAAAAATTTCTAAGCAATCTTTACGACATATGTGGTTTTGATTCTAGCATTGATTGCCTTTTAAAAAGAAAATTATCTAGACAAAATTTCCTTTTAGCAAGAAATTTAAGATGTTAAAAAAATAAAAAAAATGTTGTTTTTGTGACTTATAATATCTAAAAGAAAAAATCTATTATTTTATTAACATCATTAACAGCCAAAGCTATAATCATTTTTTTATCTTGAAGAGAGATTCTTCTATTAAAAGAGTTAAAAAACTTAAATATATTAAATTAAAAAATAAATCTATTTAATTTACTTTTTATTTTTAAAAAATCATAAATAAAAAAATAATATCTAAAGGCTAATACAAAAGCTAAATTCAATCGGCTATCTAATAGTAGCGAAGATATCAATTTATATATCCGGTGAAAGGATTTCTCTCATAAAAACATTGTTCATACAATTTTCAACAAATTCATCTTCAGTAATTTTGTTGTTTTCATTATTGTCCAAATTTTCGAAAAGTTCATTTATCTTGGTCTCATCTGTCTGGTCGCCCACCAACTTCTTGTTGCTCATTTTTAAAATAGCTTTGACAATAGTCTGAATTTCTTGTCTATCTATAATTTTATCATTGTTCAAGTCGTACACTTCGAACATCCATTCCAAGCGCTTTTTCAAATCACCATTGCTGATTATGTTAAAAGCGACTATAAATTCAGGAAAATCAACTATTCCCGAATTGTCTTTGTCAAAAGCACTGAAAACTAATTTGTAAAATTCATCGGAATTTTTTTTCTTGTGACGAAGTTTGCTGAAAAATTTAATAAAACTATCTTTGTCTAAACCGGAGCTTGCGTGAGCGTACTCGTAGAATTCTGAATACCACTTGACCAACTCCTCATTGGTTAAATCAGTATTTGCCAGCCAAAATTTAATCTGTTCTTCACTTAAGCTTGGTGGAATTTCTTTATTTGGCATTTTTTTTCTTATCGACTTGCAGTATTTAGCAATTTTAGTTTGAGTTTTAAAAAAAATAAGGCTTATGTGAAATGTTGCTAAGTTACTTTTAATTTGGTGAGGTAATAAATTTAGCACAATTTAATTTAAATTTTGATAATCTCGAATAATAAAATTTATAAAAATATTTATAATAATTCATTATTTTCTATTAAGTAAAATAAGGAAATTCAAATCATTCAGACATTAAAAATATTAACAAAATTTATGGATCAAATTCAGTAATCAATATTTGTATCTACTGATTAAAAAATAGTAATGTGTGACATAATGTAACATTCAAAGGTATTGTCTGCAAAAGTTGTATCAAAAAATTAATTCATAGAATTCAAATAATTGACGCAAAAAAGACATGATGTTAAAATTAAAAAAAATTTAGGCGAAAAACAATTAAATTTGCTTTATTTAAAAAATTGGTAGAAAAAGAAAATTAAATTTTTAATTAGATTTTACATTTTCGATTACTAAATTTACATCCATTTATTATCAAAACTTTTTTAAAAAATGTCAGAGACTTTTGAGAAATAGTTCGACTCAAAAATTATCAAAATTCAGTCTAATTAAGTTAAATAATTTTATTTTCGCTTAACATTACGAATAAACTATTAAGACTGGTCGATTAAGATATGACCATATATTAATTGATTAGTATAATAAATATTTTGATCAGTATTTAATAAACAATGATGAGTAAATTATTTAAAATAAATCAGTAAATAAATTAAATATTATAAGTATTTTTTTATTTTGATATATTAACATATAATGTTAAATAAAATCTAAATTTTAGTCATGAGACAAAGCATTAAAAGTAAAATCTATTAATTTGTAATGCAATTTATTATTAATTTAAAAAACAAACAATCTTCCTTCGTTTATTTTGTCAATGCTGCTTCTTTTTTTGGGTACTTTTCCTTCATTATCCACTTGCGGCTTCGTTTTGCTCTTCGTTGAGTTGGACAATCTGCTTCATCTTCCATCTCAACTTCATCAACCGAGACATACTCTGGAATACTTGATGCCATTAGAATTTTTTTTGTAATTGAAAATTTCGATTTAAAAATTTGAATAGAATTGGTTGTTTCTATGCTTGTAATGTTTCAATGGTTTATACATTTTATTTTTAACATTATAAATTCAAACAATCTTCTTTTTTTCTATCTTTAATTATTATTTTCATTAAAATATTAATCGGTACTAGTATATTACCGATAAATTAATTATAATACCGATCAAGTCAATTAAATACTCATTGACACTTTTAATTACTGATCAACCGGATATTCATCAAAAAATACTGATCATTTTAATTATTAACTTTCAATTTTAATTAAATACTGATCATATATATATTATACTGGTACATCTTACTGATCAAAATATTTAAAATACTGATCATTTAAATTCAAGCCTTAAGATATGGTGAAAAAAACTTGAAAATCCTATAAAAAAGACTTTGAATTCTTAAAATAGTTTTAAATTTTATCTTCCGATGTTTTCGAATATTTTTATATTTTATAATCTTCCGATAAAAACATCAGAAGATTGAATTAAAAATTTTTTAAAATTATTTTGAGAATTCAAATTTGTTTTTATAGAATTTTGAAAATCAAATTCAGGTTGATCAGATTAATTTTTATATTTTGGTCGCTTACTTTTAGGCTAAAAGTAGCTTAATTAGTCATTCACAAATATAAAAATTTTTAAAATAATTTTTTATGTGCATTTAATTTTGTTCTTACTTCTAATTTCAAGTATCTCAAGAAGATATTATTTGACGTATTGACCGATTGTCTTATTTGGGTCTTTATGTTTAATTTACTGAACTAAATGTCTTATTAATTATGGTTATTATTTCCTTCCTTTTGGAGCACGAAGCTATGATCTAAACTTAAAAATAATGATACCAAACATAGATCAGAAACTTGGACTTACTTTTTATTGAAATTAAAACAATATTACTTGTGTATTGATATTTTTTAAAAGTCATTTTAAATTTAAGTTTAAAAAACTTAAGGTGAAATATCTGCATTTTTGTGTCCGTTAATAATTTCTCTCCGACTAATTTAATAAAAACTCCGCTAAAAGGAAAAAAAAATTAATTCCATAAAAATTGAAGCTATTTTTTGAAAATTTTAAATTTTCATTTCATTCAATTTCATTAAATTAAATTTAAATTTAAATTTTTTTGAAAGGATTTTTTTCAAGAAATTTTGGCACTTTTTTTACGTTAATTTCCGTAATTTGACAAAAATTAACGGTAATTTATTAACTATCGTAAATCATACGGAAATTAACGCAAATTATGTGTGGTCATTGTCAAAAGAATATTTAATATGTGAGAAATTTTCACACTTTTTCTTTAAAATAATAAAAACTGCTTTTTTTTGAAAAAAAATTTAAATAAATAACTTTAGACTTTTTTTCGATTTTTTACTATTATATGAAAAAATTTATTTTGATAATGTGTAATTTTTTGTAAGGCTTTTAAAACCTTCCACCAAAAAGACAAGAAATTTATTTAAACATTAAACTTTAGTAATTAATTCTTTATTTTGCTTGTGACAAATTTTGTCAATTTTAAAAAATTTCTTTTGTTTAAAAGTAAGGTGTGAACAAAGAGCAAAAAAAAAATTTTAAAACCTGGGGTTGAAATTTTTTTATTCAAATTTACAAATTAAAAAAACCGGTAGTCTACTTGAAGAATTTTACATGAGCACTGGTGCTAGTCGACTGAATCTTTCGGCCTTTCTGGTTCAATTTAGGCAGATCAGTGTCGAGGCCAGCCTTGGACTCTACTTTTGCTTGGTCAGCATGCACTGTGCCGGTCAAATCGTACATGCCGAACATTCTTTGCACAATCTCCTTCGAACTTCGGCTTGTATTGTTTCTGTCAGTCAACGCAATCAGCCTTGGGGTGTACCTGAGCTCTTCTAGATCGAAAATATTCGCATCAGGCTTTACCTCTGGCTTCATCTCTTGCTTTTTTTCCTCTCTTTCCCTTATTTCCTCCATCTTGAACTCGTTGGGCTTTATCGAATGCGACCTCTGTCTTGTCATACTTTGGCGCCGCTGAACTTTAGGCTTTGCATCTGGCTCCAATTTTTCCACTTGGGTCTGACTTTGCTTGACACTCTGTGACATGCGTTTGAAAATCAGCTCGTACAACTTCTGTACTATTTCCTTGACACTCAAACTTTCATCCAAATCCTCCGAGTACTCGGACGAAACAAGACTGGACTTGTCACTCAGACTCTCGGTGCTTCTAAATCTCAAGAATTCATTTCTCATCCTAACTGGCTGAATGTTGTCCAAATTCAGAGTTTTGTTCTTCAGTATCAAGGGTATGTAGCGCGATTTGGAATGGTCAGCGCTCAAATTGGCACAGTGTTCATTTAAATAGTACTGATTGTGAGTGCCGTACCATGTCTTATAATTGGGATTGGATGACTGGGCCCTTGAAAAAGCAAGACAAGAATTTGACTCCAAGTCGTTGTTGAGTATCTTTTCCCTGTTGGTGTTTATTCTGGAAAAAAGCCACTCTATTGCGTTCATGCCGTGCTCATTGTCTTTTAGGTAAGTGGACGCCAGGCCGTCTTTGATCAAGTAGTAAGCGTTTAGATACTTGTCATTTTTGATGGCCAAAAGAAGAGCTGTGTAGCCCAGATTGTTTCTGTGGTCGACTTCGACCCTTTTTTGGTTCATTTTTTCAACTAGCTTTCTGAGTGTGTAGACTGAGCCATTGACAGCCACATGGTTGATGAGCGTATTGCCATCGTTGTCCTTGAGTCTGTAGTCAATTAGAGGCGAGTATGAGTCCAAGAGTAGGTCGAGGAGTTTTTCGCGGTTTTGCGAACAGGCCAAGAAGACGGCAGTGCGTCCTCGGCCGTCCTGGATGTTTATGTCAGCGTTGCTCTTTAATAAAAGCTTGGCAACTTGGACACCGTATTCCTCGTGGTCGCTGAGACAAGCGAGCATTAGACAAGTCCGGTGATACTTGTCCTTCGAGTTCACATTGACTCCCATTTGGATGAAATAGTTGACTTGGCGCAGTCGGCCGTCCAAAATGCTCTGGTGAATGGCGTTTGCTGCTGGCTTCGGCTTCAGTGCTCGGTTTGACGGTGCCGAATGCGCCAGTTCATAGATTTCCAATCGACTTACATTAAATCTTGTGCTTGTCATTTAGATCTTTTTTTATCTATTGAAAATAAAAAATAAAAGAGATTTTTTTAAATTTTATTTATAATAATTTTTATACAATTAAAAGTATTTTTGATCTTGGCATTCAGATTTGTTTAGCCTATTCAGGGACTGGTGGTGCTGTTAAAATTTAATTCTTGAATTTTATTTATTAGATTAACTATTAAAGTAATATTTATTACTAAGCTTTCGAAGATTTTCTAAATAATGCTGATTACATTCAATCTTGATGGTTTCCTCTTTGGATATATCTGAGATAATTGGTAGAATAAAACCAAATATGGACAAATTTGAATAAACATTAGAGAAAATTTTTCAAAAAATTTAGAGCAAAAAATACAATTAAAAATATTAAAAAATTATTTAAAATACAATTTTTGATTGAATTTTTTATAGAAAAAATATATAGATCAAAAATTGAAAAAATTTAATACTCAAACTTTTTTGAATAAAGATAACAAACATTTTTGATCCTTAAAAAAAATTGGTATAATCAATTCTTGTAACAGTTTAAAAATTTAAATTTTTTTTTAAATTAATTATTTTATTTTTATTTAAAAAAATTTATTGAATTAATCTAAATTTTTTTTCTTCTTTATGTTCAAGTTCTTTTGTTTAATTTTCTTTCTATGGAAAATTTCTAAAAAATTTCGGATTATAACTCATACCTTATTTCTAAGAATAATAGTCAAGGATTTCCGATAACTTAGAATAAACTCAATTTTTTTCCATTAATTAAATGTTTTGTTTTATTAAAATTAACCTCCTAAAATAATAAATAAAAAAATATTATAAATAAAAAAAATAAAAATAAATGTAATAAAAAATATTTTTTATTGTGAATTTTGGTACAAAAAACAAAATCAAAATATTAAGTTCTCACGGGCCAAAACATGTTCTTTAAATTGAAGCAACTGATACATCCTCTGTACCACCAATATACTGATTCTGCAAAAGTCTGTAAAATTAAAGAACATGTTTTGCTCGTTCCGAATTAAAGATCTGGCATTTTTTATATTTTGTTTTTTTTTTTTGTACCAAAATTCACTATTTTCTGAATTTTATAGAATTTTTCAGAGTCAGTATATTGGTGTTACAAAAGATGTTTCATTTGATAAAATTTACAGAGCATGCTTTGGTCCTTGAAAACTTAAGCTTTAGCATTTTTAATATTTTGTTTTTTTGTACCAAAATTCACAATGCCAAAAGATTTAAGGTAAAAACAATAACACAATAATGAAAAATTGAATAAAAAGTAGAGTATTAGTTACAATTATTTATTATTATGAAATTTAAATCTACGTCAAAATAGATTTCCTGCTAAAAAATTTTTAAGCTTAAAGTTTGCATTACGATATTGAAAAGTTTAGTTAAAAATATTACAAAATTAATTTTACTCAATAAAAAAATATTTCTCTGTTTTGTTAATTAAACTTAATTATGAGCATATGAATGTGGTAGAAAAATTCTTACTTTTTTAAAACATCTTCATTTGTCACAATGACAAATTAATTTTTAATAATTTTTAAAAAATTTAATTTCTTCTTAATATTTTGATTTTACCAATCTACATACCAAAAAAGTAATAATTACCAGGAAATGTCACAAAAATAGAAATATTTGGTCCGAAAGTCTGAAAAAGTTTAGAGAAATCAGCTAGGAGAAAAAATAGCCTGACAAATTGTTTTTTTTTTACTAAAAAAAATAAAAATAAAATTTTTAGACTTTTGAATTTAAAATGTCCAAGCTGTCTTAGTAACACTTTCACAATGTAGTGAATAATATTTTATAATTTTTTTATCATTTGCTAAATAAACAAGATATTTAAACTTTTTTTATCAATTAGGCCTTCATTACATCATTATTCTTAAAAGAAAAATATGCAAATTTTTTTTATATATGGACAATGTGGCTTGAAAACTAAAATTATACTTGCAATTTTAGAATCCGGTTATTTGGAACAAAATATTTTGAAAATATTTAGAAATAATTTAGAACTAAGAACAACTGGATTTCTGTGAAGCTAATATTTAAAAAAAAATGAATTTTATTATTTAATTAGAATGCTAGCGGCATTGCCAAAGCTAAAATTTAAAACTAAAATTATATGTTAGATACCTGCTTAAAAGCTACCGGGTATCTTATAATTTTAAAGATAATTTTTTTATGACTCTATTTACACAATATTTTGGACTTATCATTAACGATGGTTTTTATCTGTCAAATTGCCATCATCGTATTTAAATTTCCTAATAAAAAGCATTTAGTATCTTTTCTCGATGCATTTCACCTGTTCATTCTCACCTCTAGCTATTTGGGCTTTATTTTACGCCAACATATTTCAATTTAAAATTAATAAAACCTTTATTGTTGAAAGAAATTTAATTAATACATTCAATTTAATTTTTTTTTCAAAATTGACTTAGATTTATTTTTTAAAGCTTTCTAAAAGTCGCAATGCTGAAATTTTAATTCTCAGCTCTGAACAAAATTTAAAAAATAATTTTACAGTCATAAAAATGTCCGAGTAACAAAATTTTAAATAAAAGAATTTTTAATTAATGTTTTGAAAAGCCTTGTGTTTTTTTTAATTACATTTTTTTGGAATATTTCAAAAGACATTCTATTTGTGAATTTGAATTTTATTTAAAATCGAAATTCTATTTTTGAAATTAAATTTGAAAAAATTACTCTATAAATTAAAAAATTACACTCAAGCTCCCCCCAGATATTACAAAATTTTCCAGCACTAATTCTTTTCTGAACTAGATCAAATTATTAAAGTTCAATATTTTATCAAAAATTTATTGTACAATATTTTTCATTTTAGCTATTTTTTTTAATAAAAATTATTTTCATTTTTGCAATAAAAACTTCTAATTTTTAAGCGAAATTATTCAGATAAAATTTTTCTTTCTAATAATCAATTTTAAAAATAAAATTTGTTTATGATGGAGTTTCTAATTATTTACTTGAGATAATTAAACTATTCCTTAACAAACAGTTTAACAAATAAAATAAAATGCAATTAAAAAATTGAATTGATATAGAATTAAATAATATATATAATATACAATCTCAAAAGATATTCCAGCTTTTGACTAGATTTCTCAGCACTATTGAAATAATTCTATCTTACTAATAAAAATATGCATACTATTTTTAAAAATTATTTTTCTATATTGAATTAAACAGTTAATTACTAAAAATGAAAAAATTGTATAAAAACTTATAAAAAGAATATTTAAAAAAATAATTTAGTATAACATTTTTAATAACTTTTAAGTTTTATTTTTAAAATAAAAACAAAATATTAAATGTAAAGAAGGAAAAAATAAAGAAATATTTTGCACTTATTTTTACAATAACAATACTTTTTAATAAAAACGCACCATAAGATAAACATTTAGGCTTTTCTATTTTTCCCAATTCAATTCTCTTTAATTCCCATTTACATTATCCGAATCTAATGGATATGTAACGACTTTTACGATTTTTTAACTCAAATAATTCTTAAGGTAATTTTGCGTAAAATTTGGTCAATTATTTTTTAATGATTTGAAAAGTCTAAGTATTTTTTTTTTAGAAAATTCTATTGAAAAATGAAAAAAAATTAAGTAAAATCACGTAAATTAACGTAAAATTGCGTAATTTTACCTCAGAAGCACGTATTGTAGCACCAATGTACATTAAAATCTTAGATCTTGTTTTATTAAATAAGATTTAACTTTAATAAATTTAACTTTAATTTTTATTAAAAATTATGAGCCATTTTTCAATAACTATTTTAATTACCTCTTTATTGTAATTTAAAATTTTTAAATTGGAAAGACCTTTTCTCTCAACAGATAACTAATAAATAATAATAAAATAATAAACATTGTGTAAAATTCGTTTTTTTCAAGTAGAAAAACTTTCGAATATTTCTTTTAACTAATTAACATTTGTAAATCAATCATAAATAAAGTTATCAGTAATAAATAATTCTGAAAATATAAGTCATTTAAAATTTTTGAAATTTAATATCTTTTATTGATATTTATTTGAATTGAGCCACAAAGGCAATTACTATCACATGAATCAGGAAATAATTTGGCATCAAAGATTCCATTCTTACATAAGCCCAAACAGGAATGATTCAAATGATGTATGTGCCCTTTTTTAAATTAATTAATTATTTTTACTTTTACTATTCACTGTTAAATTTTTTGTAATTAATTTTTTAATTTTTCCACTTTTTTTTGGAATAGTCAATGAAAATTTTTATTCCTTATTATGTTAGCTTTACGAAAGAGTAGTTAATTTAATATGTTAAAATAACTTTTTTTTGGTTTGTTAATAAATTTTGAAATTAATTTATAAAAATTTTAAATAAATTTGATCACTTGATAAAAGTATCAAAAAACAAAGGCTGAATTGATGAAACTTTGAAAAGAAAATCAATTTGATTATTATTTATTAAACTTTTGGATATCGATAATAATCAAGCTAAATTTCTCACAGCAAATTTGTGAAAAGCCACCTCTAAACAACAAACTAATCTCAATTAAAAGAAAATTCTACATTGAAAAGAGTAAAAATTAAATTTCCTAAAGCAATTATTTAATAGAAAAGCATATTGATACAACAAAACCCGATTAAATGCAAAAGAAAGAATGGTTTCAACTTGCTAAATATTATAAAATTTCATAAGACTGATTAAGATTTAACAAAAGTTTTCATTTATTTATTTATCAATAGAGAACATTTGAATTAAAAAATTTTAATTATTTAAAAATCTTCTGAAACTTAAATAGATTGACATTAACAAATTTTTATGGTTTTAAAAATTATTTTGATTTTTTTTAATTTTCAAGGTAAATCGACAGGCTCTTGTCCATGCCATGAAAAAAACGATTAACACTTCATTCATTTAATTTTATAAAATGATTATTTCAAATTAAAAATAAAAATTTTTATTATTGATTTTAACAAAAAAATTGAAAAACTTGCAAAACATTGAAATATTCAAATTAAATTTTTTAAATTTTTTTACAAATTATGTAAAAATCAAATAGATATAATAGAAAGCTTGAATGTTGCAAGCTTCAACATTGATCTCTTGATCACAAAGCTATTTATCAATTTTATATAAAAATTCACCATTAGCCGTCTTTGATACGGTTCAATCAGATTGTCACTTTTTCTTAAATTGCATTTTAGATTCCTTGAGTAATTTTTTTTAATTTTATTCTTAAATTTTAGGGCGAATCATGGAAAAATAGCGTTTTATAGGCAAAAGATAACATTCCATCAAGAATTCTATGCTGAAAAGCAAACAAGCCATATTTTTCTAGAAAATTATCTTTCATTGAAGTTATGAACTTCAAGTTTGAATTTAAATAATTTAAAAATTGAAAAATAAAAACTTAGCAAGTTTAATTATTGCGTCTTCTGAAAAGTAACACAAAAGATTTGAACAAGAATCAAAATAAGGCAAAAGAAATGTTTTAAAATGTTTTGAAATGTTTTAAAAAAACTGAATTTTAACAGAAGTAGTCAGATAGAAAAGTCTACTAAAAGTTTTTGTTCACAACTAATGATATACTACAGACAAGCTTTGAAAAATTAAGATTTTGATCAAGAGATATCCTATATCCTAAGAGACTTAATTCATCTACGATTTGTATACTTTTAATAGTAGTTGAAAATTTTATTAAAAGACTTTTCAAATCTTTATCTGAATGACTAATTGTCGTATCATCAGCGAACATTTTTATGTTAAAAGATTGACATTAACAAATTTCTATGGTTTTAAAATTTATTTTGATTTTATTATAGTTTTATTTTTATTTTTTTGTTTCTTTCATTTTTTTTTCTTGTCTCTTTTTAAACATTCATTTTAAACTAGCAAAAATAATTTTTTGAAAGCTTTATTTAAACAAATTAATTGAATATTCTGAGTCGATCTAGTTGTGAAAAAAATTCAATTGATTAATTTAATTCTTTTTCGATAAAAACAGCATACGGACAATGAAAGAAAACAAATAAATAATTAAAAAAATTTAAAATTATTTTCATAAATCAATATTTTATATTTTATATTTCATTTTTTTTAAATAAAATATTTCTCATACTTAGTAGGTTGAATAGATAAAATTATTTCTTGTTCTCACTTAAAAAATCTGTTAAAATATTGGGTTAGGTATGTGATAGAAAACTTATTAATATTTTTTGAATGTCTTACATTAAAGCTAAAAAACAATAAAACCAAAATTTCTTGGCATTGTGAAATTTCATACAAAACTTCCAATACAAAAATGAAAAATTTTTCTAACTTTTGTTCTAAATGTCAAAAACTTGTTCTGCAAATGTAACAAAGTGTAACAACTTTTGTTTCACCTACCGCGAAAGTCTGCAAAGTCTGCAAATTCTGCAAAATTGCACCCTATCTAAAAGTATTAAAAATAAAACGCAATTAATTTGCACAGATTTTGCAGACTTTCGCGGTAGGTGAAACAAAAGTTGTTACACTTTGTTACATTTGCAGAACAAGTTTTTGACATTTAGAACAAAAGTTAGAAAAATTTTTCATTTTTGTATTGGAAGTTTTGTATGAAATTTCACAATGGCAAATTTCTTCCTTCAAATAATAATTTCGGCTTTCGTTCTAACAAAATTAAAAAAAAATTCAATTCTCGAATTTCCAATTTAAGAATTCAATTTTTTTAATTTTTTTAAATTTTTTAATAAATAAAGCGGCTATATTTTTTAAAAGAAGACATTTTAGTCTTATTTTTATGGAAAAAAATTAATGAATTAATCATTATTAATCTTAAACAGCTTAAAATATTTTATTTTTTTAAATTTTTTATTACTCTTATCCGAACTTGAGCATTTTTGTTTTAATAAAATTTAAAAGAAAATTCGATTCGTTTATTAGGATTTTGGCACAAACTACTGAAGTTGAAAACATTTTATCTTTTGTCACTTAAACCAAAAACTTTAAATAAATTAATTAAAATTTCCGCTTTGGCTCTTGAAAAATTTTAAAAAATATTAAAAAATTTCTCCAATTTTTCGACTCCTTAATTAACAATTCAAATTTTTATTTTTTTTTGAAAATTTTTAAAGTGAGCTCAAGCCAGATTTTTTCTAGAATGAGAAGGGTTAACAATTTTTAATTTTTCCAATGGATCAATTACTTTCAGTCCAGTACATCTTAAACAACTAATTCCATTTCGAAATGAAAAGAAAAAAGATAATTTTTTCTAATAATAGATAATTAATTATTTATTACGAAGAAAAAACGTCACTAGAGCCATTGAACACCTAATAACAAGAAAAAATTTAAACTCAAATTTTATTAATTAGAAAATTATTCATTTATTTTTGGATCTGCATTGAGCTTTCTTTTGTCATAGTCATCAGGAATTTGTTTCAGATTATTTTTAAACGGGTCGAACAAATTCGGATCATTGACAAACACGGTTTCTTTGTAGAAAAATGGCATTAGACCAAGCTTGCGAGCCTTGAACAGTGTATTCTCCAATTCTTTGTATTTAAAATAGCATAGACCAGTTACCTCTTGGCTGTAGAGCAGACCAGTGTGTGGCGAAACAAACTGGGACAATAGCTGCACATTTTTGTAGTCTAATGGCACATTGTATTTACAGAAAATGCACTGATGCTGCTTTTTTCTATAAGGACTCTTTTCTAGCTGAATAGTTCCATCTTCTTGTGTTCGATGCTCACACACGTCTTTCTGTTCCACTTTCTCTTCAATTTCCTCCTTGGACAACTTCAATGTGAAGAAATGCTGCTTGGCTTGTTGCTGCTTTTTGTATCTGTCCTGGTAAATTTGCGCCACACGCTTCTCGTTCTTGTACTCGTCCTGCTGCTCAAACTCTTTGGGCACCACAGTTATAGACTCATTGAATTCTTTGAAGGTTCCATCTTTATTCCTGTGCTGGTAGCGCTGGCGCAGTATGTTCTTGCTGCGGGTGCTATAGGCCGCCGCCAACACACTCCTCACATTTGGCGCAATCTTGACACCAAATCGGTTCATTTTTGTTCAAAATCCTAAACGCTAGAATAAAAGTTAAGTTCAAATTTTATGAATGTAAATAAAAAAATTCAAAATTCAAGCTTGTTCTGTCTTCAATCCTCAATTGGTGTTTAGCATAAAAAATTTGGAAAATTTTTTAATAAAATAAATTTAAAAAAATAAATAAATTAAATGAATTGTTCAGGTAATTGGTTTGATATCTCCTGGTAATCTAAATCACGTTAAATACTTGGTTTTGAAGAGCTTCCACTGTTCGGCATGTGTCCACTGCACGACCAATCGGCCCTGGTCAAATGCCACTTGTGCAAATTGATTGTTAAATTGCCCCAACTCAGCGAGCATTTAGGTAAGACTGTTGCCAAGCTAAATTAGAGATTGTTTGAAAATTTTATCTGCAGCAAAGCGGCACAACATGTCAGAACCTGAGACCAAAACAGACAATCAAAAGCTGAAAATGGTTGTTGAAAAAATAAAAAATAAAATAAATCAGTCGATGTCCAGCGATTTAAAAGCGGACACGTCCCCTACCACATCTCCCAATGGTTCTAGACAAAAATTGAACAAAAGTAAGTGCAGATCAGTGATAATTTTGTCTAAACTAAATTTTTTAATTTAGCTGCAAGAGTTTTTGATCCAGACAAACATTGTGGCGTGCTCACAGACAGCGTCGATTCAGTATCTAGCATCTCGAATGGACATGAAAGATGCCTGCGATCATTAACCTGCAAAGTAAGCTTTTTTTCCTCACAAAAAATTATTATCTTTTATTATATATATTTTTTTTAAATTTATCTATTTATTAACAATTGTTAGTAATAATTAATTTAAATATTAAGTTAGATATTTGCTGTTTTAAATTATTTTAAGGTCTATTCTTTTTTTACCACTAATTTAACTTCACCTGTACAAAT
This sequence comes from Brachionus paranguensis, assembly GCA_016802215.1. Classification (NCBI taxonomy): domain Eukaryota; kingdom Metazoa; phylum Rotifera; class Eurotatoria; order Ploima; family Brachionidae; genus Brachionus; species Brachionus paranguensis. The sequence goes on along the minus strand of JAESIX010000022.1, from coordinate 682,063 downwards.
TTACTTGAATCTATATAAAATAAATTTTTTAAGATAAAAATACTCTTTATATTTAAAAGACTTTTTCAATGTAAAAATCAATTTTTTTTTCAAAAAACAAATTTAAATATCTTAAGATAACTTTTAAACTTCAAAAATACTCGGCGCCTTTTTCTTTCTTTTTTGTCTTTATCTAGCAATTGCTTGAAAGTTTATTCTTTTATTAAAACTATTATCGGATTCACTTTACAAATCAATCATTCTAGAATTTGGAGAAAAACTTCTTATATCAAAAAAGTTGTCTTTAAATAAAAAGTTTTTTTTTAATTCATAAAGCATTTTTATAGAGTAAATTTATTTAAGTGATAAAAAAAGTAACTTTAATTACAAAATCAATTTCTAGACTTATTTTAATTTGACTCAGTAATTTTTTTAACTTATCTAATTTTTGATTTTTGGCACAATTTTTTGTTATTAATATCAAAGTTTAAATTAAAGTAACTTTTGCTTATAATTTTTAAATAAGGAAAAAAGAATGTTTCTAATAATTTAATGGAGAATATTTAATAAATCGGAAGGTAAAAAAGCTTTAAAAAATTCATTTATTTTAAATAAAAAGTAATTTTAAAGTATTCTTAAAGTCAAGACAAATCGCTAGGCTAATAATTTTTAAATAATTTATTTATTTATTAAATGAATCTTTTTTTTATTTATTTATGTGCTTGTGAAATGGTAAATCTTTTTATCTTTAATTATTTAAATAGCTACCATTGATAATATAAAATATTTAAAGTATTTAAAAATTATTTTTAACATTTTGTGTAATTTATCTTTGCAAAGATAGTTAAAAGAAAAACTAACAACTAAATATATTCAAATTTAATTTTATTCATATAATTTTGAATGGTGCACTTTTTTCTAACAAGCTCAAACGACAAAGAAATTAAAAAATTTATTTATTATTTTTAACTATTTAGAATTTATTTAACTATTAAAAATTTGCTTTTTTTAACCCCTTAATGGTAATAATATAAATTAATATAAATCAATAAATTTTGCTATGTAAGACTTTATTGATACCTTGGTAAATTTTTAATTCAAAATCGAACTTCTTTATTTAAGGGTCACCCTGTTCCCCACAATAAAAAATCTTTTCCCTACAATTCGAAGTCTTCCCTTTATCTTAAATTATTTTAGACTCTCTTTATTAAATTATAATCAGTTAAAATAATTTTTAAATAAATATATATCAATTCTAAAGCTTAATTTGAAAAAAAATCTTATTAATTAATTTTAATTGTCATATAATTCTGACTAGTGTGATTTCTATGAAGGAAAAATCTGGAGTTTAATTACTATTTGCTGATTTTTTAATTTTTTTAAACTGATCAAAGTAAAATATAGATTGAGGCTTTTTGAAAATAAAAAGTATTTTGTCAATTTGGAAATCTTTCAAAAGACTTTATTGTTAAAAGATAATTTTAGAAAAATTTCTTCGTAAGTCAGATAGTGATAGCTTGAATAATTCTAAATGTTATTTTCAGGACTCAACTGTTTTACTCTTCCGTCAATTGTGTCCTTCCAGTAGTGTATTTTTCACCATTTCGTAGTTCACTTATCCAAATATATAAAAATATCATATATTTAAGACTGAAATTAATTAAAATATTAGGAAGCATTTATGTGAAAATCCAAATCATAATTCAAGTACCATCAATCAGTTTCAAGGTTAAAAGGAAAATTTTTAATAATATTTAAAATTTTGAATTTTTATAAAAATTATTAGCACTAAGGTTATTTGAAAAAAATTAAATATTGATAAATTTGTGCCGAAATTTTTCAACTCTTTTCATAGTCAATATAAATTAAAAAAAAAATATATCGAGACACTTTTGGTACTGTTGTGAAGTGTGATTAATATAATTCTTTGATTTAATTTAAATAATTTTAGTGTAACATGATTAACTGGTTATGTAGATTTAAAAAACAAAAAAAAATTGAAAAATCATTTTCACAATTCATTTTTAAAATCGATTTTTAATTAATTTAACTGATTTTTTGTAAAGTTTATTGTCATTTTTTTACTTATTTGGAGTTTATTATTTGAATTTCTTTTTTAAATTTAATTTTGAGTGCCATATACAAATACTTTTGAATTAAAAAAATTCATATAACTTTACAAAAAATCAGTTAATACATTTAAATATAAAAATCGTTTTTAACAATGGATTGTGAAAATTTTTTTTATTTTTTAAATCTACATAACATGTTAACCATGATACATTAAAATTATTTAAATTAAATCAAAGATTTATTTTAATATCTAAAGATAAACTTTTTGAATTGAAATGATATTTTGAATTGATCATCAACTTCATCAATTGATTTTTTTTTAATTATGATAGAAAACTTAATGTTTCTATTTAAATGTCTCACATTAAAACCAAAATTTCCTCCTCCAAATATGAATTTTCGCTTTGGTTCTTAAAAAATTTAAAAATTTTCTCAATTTTTGAATTTATAAATTAAAAATTCAAATTTTTAATTTTTTTAATTTCTAAAGGAAGACATATTAGTCTTATTTTTAATAAAAAAGTTCGATTCGTTAATTAGTAATCTAAATTCAATATTATTAAAATATTGGGATTATTAAAAAATTTTGCTCAATTAAAATTTTAAAATTTATATTAAAGATTAATTTGAATCTTTTTTAAATAAAAAAAAGTTGCCAATTAAAAAAAAGTTTTTTTATATTTTAATTTTTGTTTAATTTTAAATAAAATTTTAAGTTTATGAAATTTTTTGTAGAAACACGCCATTAATTTGAGACGTCAGGTGTCAGGCCGAAGTAAGCCGTTCAACGAACTTCTAAAAGAGTACAAAAAAGAAAAGCCGGACAAATTGGACAATGAAAGTGTGAATAAAAAAACCCGAAAGTTGATCAAAAAATGTGAATCGCTGCCGAGTCCCAAAGTAGAGACAAAAAACGAGTCAATGTTGGGACCCATGTTCGCAGCGCCAGTGTTTGTGGACCCTGTGGTCCGACCTCAAAAGCTAAATCTAAACAATCTCAATCTACAATATGTCAAACATCATCCACGACCATCGGCAGTTACGTCATACAATGCTCGTTTGACCGATGGCGGTGGCTACACAGTTTGGAACCGGCGACAAGACAATCTAAGGCTCATTTTGTCCAAAACTTTTATAGAAACCGAAAAATTTAGTCAAAAAAACACAACCACCAGTATTCCAATGGGCTCTGACAATGCTCTCAAACGAGCCTTTCCATTCACCAGTCTGATCAAATCATCGTCATTGAGCCAAGTGGATTCAATACACAAACTGAATGAATTTTTAATAGACGGTGACATTTTTCAGAACGATGAAGAAGAGGCCGAGACAACCAAAATAGCCAAGCTGGCTGACAAGGGCGAAAAGTCGCTCGGCTCGCCCTCATCTTCGTCGTCAACATCCTCAATGCCTCAATTTGTTGCTCAAAGCTCTAAGTAGCGCTTGTTTTACAATTTTTGTACAAATTTTTATTACTATTATTAAATAAAAAAATTTATTTTTTGTTGAGTAATTTTATTTTTTCTCTAGGATAAACTTAAAGACTAGTTTAATCTAAAAAAAAATTTAAAATTAGTCAATTGGAACTAACACTTGGTACAAATGAAGAAAAAAAAAGGAACAGAAAACCACATTTTTGACTCTAGCTGAAAAGATGTCTTTGGATCAAGACATGCTAAATGCGGGTGTTGAACATGAAAATCAAGTGCATAAACTAAAAAGTTTGGTACAATTGCCAAATTCCTATTTTATGGATGTAAAGTGTCCGACATCCTTGAATATATCGACATTCAGTCAGTCACTCGCAAACGGTGGCTATGTGTCCTGGCTGCAATCTGGTCATTGCTACGCCGGCAGGCGGCAAGGCTCGAATCACTGCCGGATGCTCCTTTAGACGCAAGCAATAATTTTTTTAACTATTTAAAATTTATTCTTTAAATAAAATTTTTAAATATTTTTTTTTAATAAAAAATATTTAAGATTTTTTTTTTTTTTTCAATTTCAAGGCTAATCAACAGGCTAGTGCCCTTGTCTAATAGACTGATTAACACTTCATTTATTTAAATTTTATAAAAAGTTAATTTCTTTAAAAAATAAAATAGCAGTTTTGACTAATTAGAAAAATTAAACATTGAAAAATTTAAATCAAATCTTTTAAATATTTTAAAAAAATCTATAAAAATCAAATTTATATTATTGTAAATAGAAAGCTTGAATGCAATGAATTTCAGCATTGATCTCTTGATCACAAAGCTATTTATCAATTTTGAGTAAAAAAATCCAAATGTTTTTTCTCCATTATTAGATTTTGCCATTGGTTCTATTAAATTTTCGCTATTCCTTAAAATACATTTTAAATTTCTTGAGTCATTTTTGGATAATTTGCTTTTTTAATTTTCTGGCGAGTTAAGATAGTATAGTGTCTTAAAAGAAAACGATAACATTTTGTCAAGCCATATTATAGATATGATATATTTAAGATGTGCATTTTTACTCAGCCAAATAATACACAACATGACAGATAAATAATAATTTTTTTATATAGTACATTTAATACATTTTATCTAGTAAGTTCATCTTTTTATATAGTATACATTAATATTATGTGATTATTTCAATAATAATACTGGTTGCTGCATTAGCCCTTCGAAAACCCAAATTTCCATTTTATTTACTTTTGAGATCTGAAGACACCCTAAAGCCAAAATAGTTCAAAATTTTTTTTGCTTTACTAAGTTACTAAAACATATAAAAAAATCAGATCCTAGAAATTTTTTTTCCTCAAATAGTTATGCAAAACTTGAATTTTTGATTTTAAAAATTAAAATTTAAGAAAAATGTAATGGATGTTATTAAAGTTTTCAATATTTTACGTAAATTGCTGTAAAAAAGCGATAATGTACAAAAATTTGAAGAATTTACCTAAATTTTAGTAAAATTTTTCAATTTTTTATAATGGTCGAAAAATGAGTAAAATGATAAATTTGAAAATTTAAAAAAAAAACAGTTTTTCTTATATTATATAAAAATTTTAATTTTCTTTTGGCAATGATCACACTTCTTCTTTTTAATTCAGTATTTTAACATTTGATTTTTTTTGATTTTAATAGAATTTACATTCCAATATAATGATTATTTACTATGAAAAAGTTGGAATTAACTAAAATTTTTCTTTTCAAATTATAAAAAATCTTCATTTAGAAATATTTTACAACAATTTACATAAATTATTGAAATATTATTTAGTAAATTAATTTTACCTTTGTAAATTTATGAAGGCTAACTTTATTTTTCATTAATTGTTTTTAAAAACCAAGGTTGAAAATTTATGTATGTGCACATCATAAGATTCAAAAATTGAAGAATAAAAAACGAAAATGTATTTTTTTAAATAAATTAATTTCAAAGCTTAAAAGCTATATGAATTTGTTATTCGACTTTAATTTAAGACCCTTTTAATTAATTTTTTTATCCTTAGAAATTATTTATAATTAGAAAATTTAATATTTATTAATCAATTTTTGGCAAGCCGAATTGAGGTTAACCAAGCAGCAAAAAATCCAACATCACTTCTTTTAATGCTAGCTTTTATCCTTCTTTTTTGGCTAACTAACATAAATATTATTTACTAATAATCTATTAAGTGTTATTAAATGGCCACACGTTTCATCATTACTGATAAATTTGCAAACAAAATTTTCTTTTTTGTAATCTTTTTTTAATTAAAAAAGCTTAAATAAAATTAAAAAAAAATTGTATACAGAGAATTAATTAAATGAAGAATTTTTTAAAAACTAGAAGTACCAAAAAATTTAATTTGTTTCGACCCGGCCTAAACAATTTCCAAATTTAAGGAATTTAAATTTAAGGCAGATTTAAATTAAAAAAAAAATTTGCGAAGAGATAAATAAATTAAGACCGTGAATTAAATTAAATTTATAAAAATATTTCTTTTTAATTAATAAAATAATAAAATAAAAAAGCTTTTTTTAAAATAAATGAATTAAAAAAATAAATAAATTTTGTCTTTTAATCATAATTTAACTCATTTTTCAATACAACAAAACTCGAGTGGAAAAAATTTAAAACTTCTCTTTGTATTCTTTATTTTATAAAAAAAATTGAAATGAAATTAAAAAATGTTAAAAAATATTCCTCTTTATAAAAGTCATATTAAAATATCTTGTATCGGCAAAATTTAGAAATTTAATCTTTAAAAATAAATATTTGTCTTATAAATTTAAATCTTAAAAAAAATTTTTAACTTTAACTTTTTTGATCGAATTTATTTTTTAAAAACTAGAAGTACAAAAAAAAATTAATTTGTTATTTTTGACAGATTTAAATTGTAAACAAAAAAATTTGAAAAGCCTAATAATTAATAAATATTTTAAAAATATTAATTTACTAAATAACTAAGATTTGACAAAATTTAGAAATTTATTTTTACTCTTAAAGAAAAAAAACTTATCTAATAAATTAAAAATTTTAAAAATATTTAGCCTTGATTTTTTTGATCAAATTTATGAAGAATTTACAAAATTTAGCAATTTTTTACCTTATTTTTTAATCAATTTAAAAAAAAATATTTTGATACCAACAGATAAATAAATTGAAATGAAAAATCGAAAAAATTTGTCTAAAATACACTAAAAAAAATATGGATCTAAAAAAAAAATTTTAACTTAATAAAATTAAAAGAGCTAAAAATAAAATTAGAATATAATAGAAGAATGCGCGTGGTTTATCCATCAGAAAAAACTTGAAACCGAACAGATAAGCTAAAGAAAGAGCCAAAAAAAGAGCTCAAGCTTAATGCAATCCATGAGAAGAACAAAATCCAACACTAGTGAACACACTCTGAACAGCAAAAAGTTTATAAATCTATCGCCAAAAATATCATTTGAATTTAATTTTTTAAATCTTTAAAAAAAAAATCATGAACACAAAGCTTTTTCTAGTAGCCATTTCGTTACTAATCGCGTCAGTAAGCTCAACTGGCGTGGTTGGCAAAAAATCCGAAAGAGCAAAGGCGTTGTCGCGAGCAGTCCAAAACCGACTAAGTCCATTGTCCGTGCAGGCCCAGAGCCAATTTCCATTTGTGCCCATTCCGCGCTCCAACCCACCCGCCATTGCCTCCATGAACAACGGATTTGTTCCTTTGGCCGGCTCTGCCCAGGAACAACAACAGCTCCAGGACCAAGTCATGCAGCAACAACAGCTCATTCAGAGCGCCAGAGCGGCTCAACCACAACAGCCACAGCAGCCTCAATTCCGGCCACAACAACCGGCCCAGCCTGCCTCTGCTTCTCAACGAGATCAACAATTGTTACAGCAACAAGTTATGCAGCAACAACAGATGGTTCAGCAGCAGCAGAGAAATTTGCTCAGGCCTCAATTCCAGCAGCCCATGCCGCAACAGCCAATGCCGCAACAGCCAATGCCGCAACAGCCAATGCAGGCGATGCAGCCAATGCAGCCACAACAGCAAGAGCAGCTTAGAACACCCAACCAGTCTGCTCAAGCTGGTTCTGCTTCCCAGAGAGAGCAACAATTGTTACAGGAACAAGTAAGACAACAACAACAAATGATCCAAGGACAACAGCAGGCTCAGCAGCAAAGAAACTTGCAGCAACCTCAGCAACAACAACAAAGGAATATTCAGCAGCAGCCTCAGCAGGAGCAACAATTGGTCAGGCCCCAATTTCAGCAACCAAATCCACCACAACAACCTCAACAACAACCTCAACAACAACCTCAACAACAACCTCAACAACAACCCCAACAACAACCTCAACAACAACCCCAACAACAACCCCAACAAAAACCTCAACAACAACCCCAACAACAACCCCAACAAAGACAGCCACAAACGCCAGTGCGCCAGCAAAATGGAGATTTTTGTCAAAGCGCTCAACCAGGTGAAATAGTTGCGCATCCGAGCAACTCAAACCAATTTGTGATATGCTACGGATTTGGTGAGTTTACAGTGATGGCATGTCCAGCTCATTTGATCTACAATCCGCACTTGCAGAGATGCGATTTGCATCAAGAGGAGCCGAACATGTGCGCATCGAATCCGTGCCAAAATGAGGGCAAGTGTGTCGAGCTGGGATCATCGTTTCGGTGCGAGTGTCCGGCTGGATTTACGGGCAAGAGTTGTGAGCGCGAGGACTCGTGCACAGCTAATCCGTGTGGATCGGCCGGTTTTTGTTTGGCCACCCATCACGGCAGTCCTTTGGGTCACGTTTGTTTGTGCAATGGAGGTCGCAGCTACGGCTCGGATTGTCAAAAGACCGAGCCGAATCCGTGTCTAAATCCAGGATCCAACTTTAAGATGTTCTCTTCAACTATGGGACCCAGTGTGTTCGCTCATTGTGAAGGTGCTCGGCCACATTTCCAATTTTGTCAAGCTCCACTTGTTTTCTCACAAACAAAACAAGCCTGTGACTGGCAATAAACTCACCATCTCTTTTTGTTAATGTTGTTTGTTTTTACAAAAGTTATTTTAGTCTTTTTTAACTTGTTTTAACTTATTTTGTTTTAATAAAAAAAAATTTATTTTTTCTTTTAAAATCAACGATTCACTTATTTCATACTAATTTTCAATTTTATCAGTTGTTTGTAGATTAGGGCTGCAATTGTAGGTTACAAAAATATACGACTACAATTGTAGGCTACAGAAATCTACGACTACAATTGTAGGCTACAGAAATCTACGACAACAATTGTAGGCTACACAAATCTACGTTTACAATGGATTAATTCAAAAGTCATGAAAAGATGTCAGAACAAGTCTTATACAAGTTAAAGTCTTGACTTGTTGGAATAAATTTAAAAAGTACAAGTCATGACTTCTAAGAAAGTAGAGAGGTAAAATAATAAAACAGATACTTTTGATTCTTTATTTCAGCGTTTCAGCTTTTATTACGACTTTTTTTACGACTACACAAATCTACGACTACAGTTGTAGGCTACACAAATCTACGACTACAATTGTAGGCTACACAAATCTACGACTACAATTGTAGGCTACACAAATCTACGACTACAATTGTAGGCTACACAAATTTACGACTACAGTTGTAGACTACACAAATCTACGATTACAGTTGTAGACTACACAAATCTACGACTTCAATTGTAGGCTACACCAATATATGTCTACAATTGTAGGCTACACAAAACGCACGCCTAGAAAAAAAAATATCTATTATTGGGAAAAAAGCATTTTTCCATCTAAGCCAGTTTGATCAAGTGTCTTTTTTAAGCAAAAAAAATAAGAAAAAAAGGTTGAGGTCTTCTAATACATTTATTCAAAACTAAATGATAAACAAAACTATATTCATTTGTGTATGAGCCAAAGTAAGCTTAAGCCGAATTGTTTTTTTTGTTTAGTTAATAAATAAAATAAAAAATACAGATATGTATCTAGACTACTTGGTAACACTTGCATCAATAGTTGCTATTTGCGTCTCTTCTCCAGTATGGGGTAAACAAAAACTCTTCGCTCTCTAACTAAACAACAAATCTAAATAGGGCTCATTTTTTAAGACGACGCATGCATTTTTTCGCCATGTCAACTAGGCCAAATATGCGTTCCGCGAGCCAACTTTGAATACGAGTGCGTAGACGAAACGGCCAGACGGCTCAATTTCAAAGCGCCAATAAACTTTGCCAACGACTACGAGCACGACTACGACTCATGCATATCGAGCCCGTGCAGCTTTGGCACAATATGCAAGTCGCTGCCGGACAACAACTACATTTGCCTGGCCGAAATCGACAAATCGCCTCGGTCGCAGTACGCGCGCCAAATCTACAAGGACATAGAGAACAAGTACGCATTGGCAATCAAAGACAATTTGTACGACATGGCCTCTTCGGATCACATAAGCGTGCTGAAGGAGCGACGCAGGCCGTCGCGCAATCCATGCGACTCGAGCCCGTGCGAGCTCGGCTACACATGTCAATTGGACGAGCAATTCCACGACGGCTTCTCGTGTGTAGAGGACGTGTTCGACATGAGCGTTCAAAAAGAGAACAAAATGAACAGGGAGTACTTGCAGGACAAGGAATTTGTGCGCAACATAACCATGGAGTGCAGTGTGCGCGAGCTAATTGACCGTTTGCCAAATCCCAAAAATCCCAATCAGTTCATTGTGTGTTTGGACGACTACGAGTTCACCATAATGGACTGTCCGGATGGACTGGTCTTCAACATTTACTTGGACAGGTGCGATTACACACCGGAGCGTGTGCATGTAGGATGCGAGTCGAGCCCGTGTCAGTATGGAGCCAAATGTGTAGATTTGGACGGTGATTACAAGTGCGAGTGTCCCAACGGGTTCTTGGGCAAGGATTGTGAGAAAGCGCCGGATTTTTGTGCATCGAACCCATGCGGATCAAACGGCCAGTGTCACTCGTTGCCCTACAACAGTCCCATGCCTTACTATTGCACGTGCTTTGACAACAAGGCGTTCGGAGTCAGCTGTGATCAGGACAGCGAGCCGAATCCGTGCTTGGACGACGAGAGCGAACTGGAAGCGTTCGCTACTCAACTAGACGATTCCATCTACATTCACTGTAATGATTATAAAATGTATTTGAAGTATTGTCCTAGACCTTTGGTGTTTTCGGAGAAGAAACAAGAATGCCAATGGGCTGATGAATAAACAATGAAGTTGTGTTAATTAGATTTTTTTTCAAGTTTTTTTTTTTTTTAATTGTTATTTATTTGAATTTTTAGTTGAAATTTTAATAATAAAATTTGAAATTGTTTTAATGATTGTTTAAGTTGATAGATGGCCTTAGCTACTGTGGGACGTTGATCATAAACAGCGCCACTCATCCGAGCACTAAATGGCTGCGAACTCGGCAGCTATTTAGACTAGCTTGGAACCACAAACCAAGCGTATCTTGACTCAAGATACTTAACTTTTTTCACTAAGGATTTTAGGAAAAGACAAAATTAAGTAAACTTCTAAAAACTTTTATTTATTAAATACGGCTAAAATAATTAAAAAGAAATAGAGCTAAAATTCACAAATAAAAAAACTACATCTGGTAATATTGAGGTTGAGGCTGATATTGATCTTGGGGAACTTGTTGATCATATTGGCCGGGTTGATCGTATGATTGGTACATTGATTGTGGAGCAACATTTGATTCGTTTGACATGTATGATGGTTGTTCATATGGAGCATATTTGTCTTCCTGTGGATACTCGGCATCTGGTGCATAGTTTGACTCAGGCTCGTATGAATCGTAGTTATTTGATTGAGCTTGTGGCTCATTTTGTTGTTCAGCTTGGTATCCAGAGTCATAAGATGGTGATGGTGCGACATTTTTAGCTTCATAAGAAGGGTACATAGGCTGCGGTTGTGGTTGTGGTTGGAAAGATGGATAATTTGGCTGTGGTTGAGGTCTGTATGATGGGTAGCTTGGTTGTGGATGATAAGATGGGTAGCTTGGTTCTGGTCGGGGCTGAGGTTGTGGTTGTGGTTGATATGATGGGTAGCTTGGAGCAGGAGCAGGAGCAGCACTTGTGGTTTCATATGATGGATAGCTTGGTTGGGGTTGTGGCTTAGCTTGGTATGATGGGTAGCCTGGATGTGGTTGGGGTTGAGGTTGCGGCTGAGGTCTGTAAGATGGAAAGCCTGGAGCAGGAGCAGCACTGGTAGTTTCATATGATGGATAGCTTGGTTGTTGCTGAGGTTGTGGTTGATATGATGGGTAACTTGGCTCAGGTTGTGGTTGTGGCTGAGGTTGGTAAGATGGGTAACTTGGTTGAGGTTGGGGTTGAGGCTGGTATGATGGGTAACTTGGTTCTGGTTGGGGTTGAGGTTGTGGCTGAGGTTGGTAAGATGGGTAGCTTGGTTCTGGTTGGGGTTGGGGTTGTGGCTGAGGTTGGTATGATGGGTAACTTGGTTCTGGTTGGAGTTGTGGTTGAGGTTGTGGTTGATATGATGGATAACTTGGCTCAGGTTGGGGTTGTGGCTGAGGTTGGTAAGATGGGTAGCTTGGTTCTGGTTGAGGTTGTGGCTGAGGTTGGTAAGATGGGTAACTTGGTTCTGGTTGGGGTTGTGGTTGAGGTTGTGGTTGATATGATGGATAACTTGGTTGAGGTTGGGGTTGAGGCTGGTATGATGGGTAACTTGGCTCAGGTTGAGGTTGTGGTTGTGGTTGGTAAGATGGGTAGCTTGGTTCTGGTTGGGGTTGTGGTTGATATGATGGATAACTTGGCTGAGGTTGGGGTTGTGGCTGAGGTTGGTAAGATGGGTAACTTGGTTCTGGTTGGGGTTGAGGTTGTGGTTGAGGTTGGTAAGATGGGTAGCTTGGTTCTGGTTGGGGTTGGGGTTGTGGCTGAGGTTGGTATGATGGGTAACTTGGCTCAGGTTGAGGTTGTGGTTGTGGCTGAGGTTGGTAAGATGGGTAACTTGGAGCAGGAGCAGCACTGGTAGTTTCATATGAAGGGTAACTAGGCTGTGCTTGTGATTCTGCTTGTGGTTGGTAAGATGGATAGCTTGGCTCAGGTTGGGGTTTAGGTTCTACATGATATCCGTAATTGTAAACTGGTACTGGAGCAGCAGTGGTAGGTTGATACTTCGGTTTGTAAGATGGAAAACTGTGATGTGGTTTGTAATGATTTTTTCCATAAGAGACCTCTGGTGTTTTCATTTGCTTTTTTCCATATGCTGGCCTTTGTTCCTGCTGCTGGTCAAAATTTGCTGGAAGATAAAAACAGTTGGCCAGAGCCAAAAAAGACATCAATATTACCAATTTTTGCATTTTGATTTATTTTATTTGGAATGATGATTTAAAATTAAAAAATTTTATTTACTTATATAGCTAAAAATTTTGCAAAATTACAGTTTTAAAAAACACATTTTCAATCCTTTCTTTAATTGTTTGATTTTTTTTCTCCAACACAAAAGCGTCACTTATCCTTTTTCTGCTATTCAATACATTACCCACGCTTTGAATTAAAAAAAAAAAACTTTCTTTGAAAATAAAATCTAAGCTTAAATTTGACCAATAGATCGATAATCGATCACGTCATAAATTTAATTTTAGCAAAAATCACATAATTAAAAATTAATATTTATTTTTTTAATAATTAATAATATATCCAAGCATTGATTTTAAAAGCAGTCAAAAAAGTAAAAAATAATTAAATTGGTAAAACGATTTATTAATTAAATGGACACATAAAAAAAAAATAAAAAATAAAATAAATAAATTTTAATTAAATCTTTTGTGAAACATTGGTCTAGTGGCGACTTGGTGACCAATTGGTTGCATGGGCCTCATTAGTCTTGGTGGCGCAACAGGCCTGTGCATCAACGGGTTGATTCTGGCTGTTTTTCTAACCATTGGTGGTCGCACAAAATTAACTGGTCGTGGTCTATGAACCATCTTTCGCGGCATCATTACCATTGGTCTCATTGGGACATAGTTTCTTTTCGGGTAGGCAGGACGCCACATTCTAGGTCTATACGGCTTTCTCATGTACGTAGCCTTGCTGGACGTCGTTGTCTCAGCTGCAGCAGTGGAACTGGCAGTAGTTGTTTGGGTTGCCGTGGTCTGATCGTTTGGAACCTCAGTGCTGGTTGTGTATGAACCAGACTCGTATTTTGTTTGACCAGAGTCAGTGGTGGTGGTCGCTTCGGTGCTAGTCGTTGTCTCCTGAGCTAATGTCACCAATTCTGCCTCTTCATCCACCGGAACTTCAGCATCAGGCTCTAAGTCTTAACAACAAAAAAAATTACATCAACCCGGCACTTTATTGAGTCTTACCGTCTAAAGAAGGTATGAACATGCCGCTGGTGATTGCCAAAAGGCTCAGGATAAAAAAAAGTCTCTTAAAAAAAAAACAAAAATTTAATTTCACTGGCTTATGGTACACTTGGCTTACCATTTTGTGGATAAAATTATTCAATTGTAAAAATAAAATTTTTATTTTTTATATGCTACTCTTAAACTTATTTTCTTAAATGGAACAATCCTTTGATGAGTGTTTGATTTTTTTTAAATTAAAATTTTTAAAAAAATAAGGGTCAAGGTCGTTTGAAAAATAAAGAACCGGTACACGGTTCGATTAATTTTTTTTTTAATAAAATCAATAAAAAATATAGGTAATTTTTAAAAATTTTTATTAAATAAACTAAAATATGGTTGATTAATAAAAAATTAAAAAAAATTATCAATTGGCATTTGGTTCTTTGTCACGTGATTCCCAGTCGCATATGTTGTCCCTGGTGGAAAAAACAAGCGGCTTGGGACAGGCTTTGAGAAACAGAGTGTGTCCGTCGCAGTGAATGAACAGCGATGGATCAAATTTGGTTTTAAAATAGGCCTCAGTGGACTCGCTGCTCACACACGGGTTCAGCGCCGAGTGCTTGCTGCATGTGAGTCCATAGAATTTGTCGTTAAAGCATGTGCAGTAGTAGGGAATGGGAGAATGAGCGGTCATTGTGTGACACTGTCCATGCAGACCGCACGGATTGGTAGCGCAAATGTCGGGACTGATCTCGCACTTTTCTCCACTGTAGCCTTTGGGACATTCACATTTGTATTTGTGTTCGGGCAGGTCGATGCACTTGCCGGCGTGGGCGCACGGCTCAGATGCACATGGTGACATTTCGTTAGCGTGGTAATCGCACCGGTCCAAGTACTTGTTGAATACGAGACCTTGGGGACAGTCCATGATGACGTAGTCGTTGTCGGAAAGACAAGAGATGTACTGGTTGCGGTTGAGAGGATGAGGCATGCGGTCGATGCATTTCTGGCCGTTCAGCAGCACATGTATGGGCGTCTTGTAGACTGGAGTGGTCAGGTGGGGATGCGTGAATGAAGTGCGGTGAATGGTCTTGGGTCTAGTAAGATGTGGAGGTCGGTGCATTGATGGTTTGGGCGCAAACGGTCTTCTAATGAGGTTTCCATGCACACAACAGACCAAAAGTAGCAGCAAACATGCTTTCTATTAAAATGGATTAATTGGTTTTAGCTCAAAAAAAGTCAAGTCTTACAGTCATTTTTCTCTAGCTTCTTTTTTTGTGTTTTTAATTAGAAATTTGAAAATTTTGACTTTGCTTAAAAGCCAAAAAGTGCCATTCCTTTTAGCAAAAATTTTTTTTTGGATTTTTTTTAGTTTAAAATCAAAGCTTTTATTAAATTAGTTTGCAAATTATTTTTTTCTCAGACTAGAATTTATGCCAAACACTTTTGGACACCAAAAATTTCATTTTTTTTCCATTTTATTAATATTGATTTTTATTAATAGAGTTAAGATTTAAACGAAATAAGAATTTTTGAATATTATTTTTTTAAAAATCAAAGCTTTTATTAAATTAATTTGCAAATTATTTTTTTCTCAGACAGGCATTTGTACAAAACACTTTTGGTCACCACAAATTTCATTTTTTTTCCATTTTATTAATATTGATTTTTATTAATAGAGTTGATTGTTAAGATTTCAAATAAATAAGAATTTTTAAATTTTATTATTTAAAAATTTTATTAAATTAATTTGCAAATTATTTTTTTCTCAGACAGGCATTTGTACAAAACACTTTTGGTCACCACAAATTTCATTTTTTTTCCATTTTATTAATATTGATTTTTATTAATAGAGTTGATTGTTAAGATTTCAAATAAATAAGAATTTTTAAATTTTATTATTTAAAAATCAAAGCTTTTATTAAATTAATTTGCAAATTATTTTTTTCTCAGACAGGCATTTGTACAAAACACTTTTGGTCACCACAAATTTCATTTTTTTTCCATTTTATTAATATTGATTTTTATTAATAGAGTTGATTGTTAAGATTTAAAAAAAATAATAATTATTGAATTTTATGATGACTTTTAAATTAAAAATGGTGACTTTCTTAAAATTTAGATAACTCTTTTTGTAATATTATGCGACTGAAATAAATGAAGCCCCCATAGCGCAGTGGATAGCGCGATGGACTTCTAATCCATAGGTCGAGGGTTCGATCCCCTCTGGGGGTGCTAAATTTTTTCCTAATTCTATTTAATAACAACTCGCTTAAAAACTCGAGCTAAATTCAAATTATTTGTCTGTTTTTTTGCTAGAGTTTAATTAAGCTGCACAACAAAAAATTAAATTTGAGCTAAATTAATTAAAAAAAGAGAAACAAGTTAAAGATTTGCTTGCTAGATTTTTTATAAAATTTTATATCTATTAAAAAATCAAAGTAAATTTCTTTGGTGATCTGAATACATCGGTGAGCCAAACAACCAGCAGGCGTTATTTACTTAGTTAGTTGAAATAAGTTAAGTATGTAATTTTCATTACTTGTGTAATGCATAAAATTAATTATCAAAATAAAATTTATTATTTACCATATCATTTATTATTTTTTCTAATTTTTTTTACTACAAAATAAAAAAAAATTAAAATTTCCTCTGGAATATTTGGAAAATTATTTAATTTTTTTTCTTCAAAAATAATTACTGATGAAAAAAAATCTAAGATAAATTTTCTATGAAATGTTTATTTAAAAATGAAAAAAAATTAATCAATTTTATTGTTAAAAAATACTTAAAAACCTTTTTTATAAAAAAATTTTGAGCATGATCATTAATTGTTTTTATAAACTTCAATCTGCCAAAATATGTTCTATTTTAGTCACTTTTTTGGAGTAAAAATACCCATTGGTGACCATAATTTCTTTTATTTGAATATATTTTTATTAAAAATTTAGGTTGTTTTTCTTAAATTAGTTATCATTTTTTGCTGTCTTTTCGGCGATCTTGACCGTCCGCATTAGACCGGTCTTTCCAGAACCGCCACCCAACACTAATTTTACCTAAAATTACGCTATTTAGCACACTAATTTCTGAGGTCTTCTATCTAATTATTTTAGCAATACATCACAAATGCTTCGTCTAGGGAATGTAAAATCTAAATCTTCTTCACCAAATGGTTCAGTGTTAAATTATCTTCTTCTTTATCAATTTTATTTTCTTAATTTTTCAAAACTTACTTCTAGAAGACTTTTCTAACTTATTTTGATAATTGTTCAACTCTTGTATGTTATTTTTAAAAAGATGCAATAATCAAACTTGCTAAAAAGTATTATTTTTCGATTATTAAATTATTTAAGTTTAAATTTGTAGTCAATAGTTTCATTGACATTACCAACTTTCTAGAAAAATTGGGCTCATATTATTTTCAGCCAAACTTTCGATACAATGTTATCTTTTTCTTCACAAATTTAGGTACTTTTTCTTAAATTAGTTATCATTTTTTAAGAAAAAGTGTCAATAAGTTAAATGTATTAGTGTTAATTAATTTTTTTATGTATAATCAGACTTGTTTCCAAGTCACAAGTCTTAGGTCAAGTCAAGTCAATGACTAAAAAAATTTTTTTTAAATGAAATAAATTTCTATACATAGTTTTTTCATATTTTTTATTAAATTAAATCATATATTAAACAAACAAAGTAATGTAATTAATAAATGTAATAAATAGTATTATATTCTCTATTCATTTAATAAATCCATATTTGATACCAATAAAGTAGTGATTTAAAATAATGGATCTTTAAATTGTATGCTCTCTTCTATTTGGAACTGAATGCTCAAGCAAATATTTGGTCTTTCATAATAGACAAATAAACCATAATCTTAAAATTATATTGGTCAGGGTTATCTGCATTTATCCATAAGCTTCCGCCTTCAGACAAAAAATATATTTCGTTGAATAACGCACATTTATAAATAGGTGATAAATTTCTTAAAAAAATAGAATTTAATTTTTTAATATTTTATGATTTTTGTATTTCTTAATTATAAAAAAATATTTTAGTCCAAGTCATAACTTTGACTTAAATTTTTGTCAAAAAAAATAAAATCACTAATTTGTGGAATTTTTTTTCTCTACAATTTGATACTGTCACTCGGCATAAAAATATAATTAACTTTTAAATATTTATTATCAAAAAACTTCCTATAAAAATTAAAAAACTAAAGTCGGCTCAAAAGTTTAGAAATTGTATATATTGTATTAAATGTATGTTACGGTATGAAAATAACCGTTACAACGATTTAAATTAACCTTAATACTATTTACAATTTATTTAGATTATATCTTTATGAGTCATAAATCTTTATGACCGATTTAATTCACAATTTATTGTTATTTAACTTCTTTATTATTATTGACCTAATAACTGTGGATAAATAAGAGTTGTGATTCTTTTAAAGGGAAGCTTTTTCAACTTTGTATTTTTATCTATTTTAAAACAAACTTTTAAAATAAACGTTTATACGAACAATCTCGATCTTTGTCTTCACTTATCTCCTCTGAAGTTAATTTAAGGAATCAGGCCAATTTCGTAGACTAACATACATTGTACATTTGTTCGTCATGTCATTTCCTATCTGAATTTAAACAAAATTTTCTCTTTTTTTAAAAATGGAAGTGTTGAATTAATATTAAAAATTTTATTACTACAATAACTACTAATTATACATAATTATAAAAATCTAAAACAAAATAACTAGTGAAATAAAAATGATGGCAAATTGGCTAAACTTAAGTTGTGAAGCATGACTTGGATCAGCAGTGACCGAATCAAATTGATTCTTATAAAAGATATCAACGGGATTTTGAGTTGACTTTTGTGTGGTGCCAGACGTGGAATTTATTTTATTGTTGGGGGAGAGGATTTCGCTCGGCGAAGATGTTAACAGTAGAGTTGTGCTAGCGGCAGTAGTTTTGATATTCTCAAACACGTCTACATCATCGTCCTCTTGGGCTCCCAGCTGAAACACATTTTTCTTGTTGGCACTCCAGTCCATCCAGCCGCCGTCATACATGGAAATTTTGTACAAGCCGATGACCTCGGCATAAAACATGACCTCAGCCGACCTCATGCCATTGCCACAATAAAAAATTAAATTCTTTTTCTTGTAGTCGATGTCAAGCTCATCCCACATCCTCAAAATGTCCGATCCCGACCTCATGGTGTAGTCCAAATTTCTGTACTCCTCCAGCTCATTGGGCCCAGTGCCCGCCTTTCCCCAAAAGCTGCCCGGAATTCTGCCCTTGTACTTGACGCCAGCATAGCCGGTCTGCTCGCCCGCAAACTCCTCATAAGTCCTGATGTCAACCAGCTGATACTGCTCGTTGAAAACATGCCTGTTCTTGACCAAATCGGCCACATAGCTTTCGTCGACCATGTAATTGATGGGGGTCAAGGCCAACTGCGACTGCTCCTCGTAAAGCTTCAAGTTCTCAGGTATTCTGTTCTTGACACTGTAGCCCTTGGTCCTGTAGGTCTCCAGAGGATAGTTTTTGATGAGCCAAGTGCGAAAGCCTCCGTTTAGCACGCGCACTTCTTTCACTCCCATCGACTTCATTATGATTGCTACTCGATAGGCCGGCATGGGGTCCGGATTGCCGTACAGTATGACCATCTCGACATTGTACGGCAGTATTCCGTAGCTGAGAAGAGCTCTGGCCACCTGTTGCTTGGGCTTTCGCCTGCCATCACTCATCAAGTCTTCTATTTTGAGGTGAACTGCTGTGGGTATGTGAGATTGTTCATAGGTGTTCTCAGCTCCCACTTCGAACAAAAAGTAGTCCGTTACTGGCTTGGTGTTGACCACGTAGCTGTCGTTGAACGGCCTCAGGATGGCGTACAAAGCCTCTGGCGAGAGTAGCTGGTCATAGAAGGGCTCTTGGAAGAATAGATTGCCTGTGACGTTTGAAGTGAGCACAAACCGCGAGAGCTCGTCATCTGTTAGCTTGCACAAGTAGACTAGGTCTAGATTGAAGTTGGCGTTCAAGAACTGTTGCACTTTTTCCACCCGCTCCTTGTTTCTATCGTACACAATTATCGATTTTTTCTCTCCATCTGCGCTCAGGCCCAGCCTTGTTTCAATTGTGTGCTTGAGCTCTGATTCAAACAAGTGTATCCAATCAGCGTCTAGATTGACTGAATTAGTGACGTGGCCGCTCTTCAGATCGTACAGCGTGGCCAGGCCTGTTTGATTGAAGTCAAAGCCTGCGCTGAACAACGCGTCGAATGACTTCCAGCCGTTGTATTCGTTGGAGCTGCGCGTGTCAATGATCACGTGACTGCTCGACGATTTCAACTGGGCCACTAGCTGATAGAACTCGTTCGATGTTATCCATTTGGTGTTGTCGGCACTGAGCCAAGCTAGTTTAACGAATAGGATTGTGTAAACAAATGGGAGTTTCATTTTTGATGTTTGACCCTTTTGGACAGAACGAAAAAAAATTTAGGAATAGAATTTTTTTGATTTCATTTGTTATGGTGTAAATAATCTTCAGTCAATTCAAGAATAGAATAGAAAAATGTTTTAAATTAAATGATTTTGTTAACGGATGCTATTGTACATACCGTATTTTCTCGTGTAATATCATTGGGATATTAAGCAGAACATGTCTTTAAAGCCCATGGGTAATTATATGAAATTATTGCTTTTTTAAAACTTTAATAACCCTCGAACATTAAATTAAACGGATATTTTTTTTATTTATTATTTGATTATTAAAAAATTATATTCTTAATTATTTAATTGATATTTGAAAATTTTTTTTTTACAAAAAGTTTTACATTAATTATAAAAAAATGGACTTGTCTATTTAAAATAAAATTAAAAAACGATATTATTCATTATCAGAATCACTTTCTGAGTCCGAATTAAGGTCTGAAATAAAATTCTTTTATAAGAGATTAATTTAAAAAGATTAACTGAATCAAAATGACTGAGCTTCAACCACGTCTGAACATAAAGTTCAATGTTATTCAAAATTTCAGAGTAAAATTACCTAAAGTGTTTCACTTAATGTTTCATATAATGTACAGGGGTTATCATTATTGCAAAAATTGCTTAGTTTCATATAATTTCCTGGAGACATTAGATCATGTCTCATTTAAGTTCCCAGTGGGATATTACGCGAGAAAATACAGTATTATTATTACAAAAATTACAAACTAAATTAATAGAGTTGTAAATGTTTGGAATCAATTAGATGAAGATGTTATAAACTCAAATCCCTTATTTAATGTGCCTAGCAATTCATAGCTTTTTTTATTATTATTTATTATTATTATTTATTTCAAAAATAAACGCCAGTATTGGCGATGAAATTAAAGTAAGAAAAATGAAAAATAAAATAAAGTAAAAAAAAAAAAAAATTGGGGCAGATTTGGGGAAGTGACTTTGTTCCAATCATAGTGTATATACTACAGTTACCATAGATGGGATCCTACTGTTTCCTATCTTCGCAAGTCTAGCTTGCTAGCTTGTTGTAACTTATATTATTATTATTATTATAAAATAAAAAAAATAAAAATGCTAATTGGGTAAAATTGGAATATTAATTCCTTAATTACCTCCTTTTTTTTACACAAATTTTAATTTTTTATTAAAATCTTTAGTCCCATGGACAAAGTAGAAAAAGATACAAAAGATTATGTAAATTGAATAAAAAAAAATTCCAATAATAAAATAAATTCATTATTTTCAATTCATTCAAAATTTAAACAAGTTTAAGAAATACAACAAGTTTATAGAATGTATTAAATACATTCTATTTATTTTATGTATTTTTGCCTTTTTTTTTATTAGCTTCTTTCATGGTCAGAAATGACCTCTTGGTTTGAATTTTTAAATTAATAAAAAATTAAAAAAATTACAGTCAAAAAAGCTTAAAAACTGAAGATATTTGAACTAATTTTTTTCTCTTTGGAAACATTTCCAATAAAAAAATTTAAATAGCAGTCAAATTGATTAAATCAATCAAGGAGAAATCTTATGAAAAGCAGCTTGATGATTTGAGCAATTTGAAATATAATCTAAGGAATAGTGAGAATCTGATTGAACCAGCATAAAAAACAAAAAATGGTGAAAAAATTTGTCAAATTGTCTAAAACCAAAAACATTAGGTAATCTTTACAAATCTTTGATAGGATCAATCTTGGACTATTCCTTTCCTTGTTTAAATTCATTCTCGGAAACTAACATCAAAAAAATACAAGTTATTCAAAATTCAGCAGTTCGATCTATTTTGAAGCTGAAATATGATACCCCCTCTAATATTATGTACCAAGAGGCCTTCAATAAACTTCCTAATGTGCTGTTGTACTCAACAATTGACTAAAATTTCTGAAAATATAAATCTTCCTCTTATTTAATTTAACAGGTTCTAATTTTTTTTCTTTCTTCTTATTCTGTATTTATTATACAGATGAAGCTGAGAGGTCATAAGAAAAAGCAAGTGAGAGAAATTGCTCCTGGCAGCTATAGTGCTGTAGGGAAAGGCCCACAGTTGCATTGAAGAAGAGTTTGGAAATACCAAAAAATTAAATCACATAAACAAAGATGCAGAATGGTTGGGATCAGTAGCAAAGAGTGGATGGATGAGATTATGTCTAGTGGGTCAAGTCTGACAGCTGTTATGGTGGTCAATTGGAAATTAGGTAGACAAAAAATGGCCTCATCTGTGATTTTTGACCCCAATAAATAAAAGAGAAAAAAAATTTTGAATAAAATGTTTAAAATTAAATTGTTCTCAACTTCCTTTTAATTTAGAAATAAAAGCATAAACTTAAGAATTTGACATTTAACTACGGCATATTTCTTAGGATTTTCAATTTGGCTCGTTCGCTCTTTTCACTAAGTTCTCTTCTCTTTCTCTTTTTTTTATATCAAAAAGCTCCTAAAGGTTTATCTCGCAATATACTGACACAACAAAATGTTCTTTTCCTTTATAGTTATTTAGTGAGTAATTTTTAGCTCTAATTCTAGATTAATTCCCGCGGTATTATCTATTTGTCATTGTGAGTAGTCAGTGAAAGTTGAATTAAAAAATTTTAATTACCTACTAAAGGCCATATTCTCCAACTCCAAGAGAAAGAGAGAAAGAGTGTGTATGTGTGTGTGTGTGTGTGTGTGTGAATTCGACTTATTCACAATTTTAATTAGAATTTAAACCCAATTGAAAAAGGTTAAGTATCTTTTTTCAAAATTAACAAATCTAGGAAGTCTAGAAGCCAGGATATATTTAAATAAATCTTTGCTTTCGATGCAATATAAAGGCTTTTATTTTTTGTTACGGTTAAAATACTTGGATTAACGATTTAATTCATTTAAATAGTTGATCGCTTATATTAGTCCATTATCTAGCATATTTTAAATTTTTGCATCAAGCTAGCACATTACGAACAACTCGCTTAGATTGTTTCGAAAGCCCCCATAGCGCAGTGGATAGCGCGATGGACTTCTAATCCATAGGTCGAGGGTTCGATCCCCTCTGGGGGTGCTGAATTTTTTCACACTTTTTAGCAAAAATTTAGCCTCTTCAGCAACAGGACGGCAATGAAGACAGTGTTACTTAGTGAAAAAGTTAAGTATTCTTTCTAAGGATACGCTTGGTTTGTGGTTCCAAGCTAGTCTAAATAGTTGCCGAGTTCGCAGCCTCTTAGTGCTCGGATGAGTGGCGCTGTTTATGATCAACGTCCCACAGTAACTAAGTCCGGTCGAGTCGTAAGCATACCAGTGTCGGTCCCAAGTCCGAATCAAAAAATGCGAGGGAGACTCAGTAAGCCGATCAAAAATTTAATTTAATCAAAATAGTCTTAATCTAAATAGTTCTAAATTTTAAGTAAATAAACAAAGAATCCCATTTACTTTAAAAAAAGCATGTATTCAAACCTATGCAATACTCAAATTAACTAGCTTTTCTCTATATTTGATGAACTAATTTTTCTAAATTGCTTTCATTAGAAAATTTTTTGTGTAAAGCAAAAAGTTAAAATAAACATTTTAAATCAACCTTTTTAAATTGTTTAAAAAATAACAAAATTCAATTTGAAAAAAAAACACTTATAATTTATTGTGTAATATATTATTTATTTTTAACAATTTGAAAACTTTACCATACTAATCTAATCTTAAAAACTGATTAAATTTTGAAAAATAAATAAATAAATAAAAACACTAAGTTAATATTTACTTGATAAAAAAATAACTTTGACTCTGAATTAATTAATATGATTCTATTAATATTAAAGATGTTACAAGTTCTAGATGAATTGAGTGGAATTAAATTTTTTTTTATTATTTTAAGCAAATTAATGAACATTTTAATTTATTTTATTTGGTAAACAGAGAAAAAAAATCATAAAATTTTACATAGAGATTTAATTAGCAGTAGTTGCTCGAGGCTCAGATAATTTATTTAAAATTCGCCTTTGAGTAAAATTTTATTATCAGAAATATTAATTTTTAAGAGAATTTTTAATTATATAGATTAACTTTTTATTATTAGCTTAGCATAAACTTTATAATCGATTAGTATTTCTTAAACAAAAAATCAAAAAAGTTAAATGTAAATGCTTTTAATTTAGCTGTGCGAAAAAAAGAAATGGGAATTTTTCCACTATAAGACGGTGCCAATTTAATTTCATATAATTTTAATTAAAAGAACATGAGTTTTCAATTTATTTTTAGCTAAGAATCTCAAAAACTTTAAAAAATTAAATCATAATTGTTTCAATATAAATGTAAAAAAAATGGAAGGGATAATTTTTTTGTTATTTTTTTAATTAATATGGATATTTTCATTAAAGAAAATTTTTTTTTATTCAAATTTTTATTATAATAAATTAATAATTTAATTTTTTTTTATAAATAGCTTGGTAGAGTAAACACCATGTTAAAATAAAATGTAAGGATAGGAAAATACTAAGCCCCCATAGCGCAGTGGATAGCGCGATGGACTTCTAATCCATAGGTCGAGGGTTCGATCCCCTCTGGGGGTGCTGAAATTTTTTTATCTTTTAATTTGCTGTATTCGCAATTTAAATTGATAAGATGAAAGCGTCGCTCAGAACAAAATCTTTCCAGCCGATTTCTACAAATCCCACCTGAATCCATCAAGCAAATTTCTACGGCAACCAAATTAACCTAATCTAATGGCAAAAACAGCACTTCTTTATTTTTTGTTTTTTCTATCATGGAGTTTAAAAAAGCTCCAGCAAGTTCTATGCAAATAGAATAATATCAAGGAAGTTCTACTAGTGTTAAATATTGCCGGTTGCGTAAGCCTAGCAAAAGCGTAGCCGATTAATCAAGTTAGAATAAAAAATTCAAAGATATTATTTTAAGTGTTTCAGATTAAGGTTAATTAAAAAAATATGTCAGATGAACTAATCTTGACAGAAACCTTATCGAAATAGAACCCTAGGTTGTTCGATTAAGCCAAATACTTTTTTTTATTTCAAACAAAATTTCTGATTTTTTTATTAAAATAAATTTATTTTTTTTTTGTTCATTATTTCCTATTGATTTATTTTAAAGTCTTTTTTCTGACTCATGAGCTAAACTCTAAGCCTATTTAAAATAGGATTAAAATTTTTTTTTATTTTTTAAATATTGTTAAACTTAAGTATTAGCTATCAAAAAAAATGAAAATTTTGATTGTACTAGTAGTACAAATGGTGACAATAGCGGTGGGCTACGACTCGCGCTATTTCAAACATGGCAATCGGCAAAATGAGCTCAATGGTGGCACTTGCAGTGAATTCATCAACTTGAACAACTTGGACTCTTGCTGCTCGCAGAGAGATGACGATTGCTACATGATACACTACGATACCAGATGCTACTGTGACATTTTTTGCGATAGACCTGACTCCAGCGATTGCTGTCCTGACGCCAAAAATGTCTGCCAAGTTCAACCACCATTTTTGCCCATTACCACTAAAGGTGATCTACTAGAAAAAAGTTTTTTCTTTCACTCAACTCATTTGGTTTTTTATTTAAAGGCTCAACTTTAAGTCCTTTTTGCTACCATGCAGGTAATTGGTACTCGAGTGGTCAACAATTCGTCGACAACTGCAATGAGTGTGTGTGCAACGAGGGTAAAGTGGAGTGCACCAGCAATCGGTGTTTGATTAACACCGATCTACTGCACAGAATCAACAGTGATCCTTAGTAAGTAGAACTTTTTGGACTAATTAAATTGGATAATTTTACTATGAAAGATTTTGGAGGGGGCTAAAATATTTTATAAAATTCAATTTTTAAATTTTTTTTTAAATTAAAAAGTTTATTTTCTTAGACTTTTTGATCATGTTTTTTTTTTATTGTGAAGCAGGTCGAGCCAAAGCTCCTTCAGCAAAAATAAAAACTTTTAAATTATACTTAAAAAAATATTAAAAAAAAAAATGTTTAAAAATAAGAAAGTATGGTTGAAAATTTAAAAATAAGTTCAAAAATTAGATAAGAATAATGATGACTTTAATAGACAATTGAAAGATTAAAAAAAATTAATCACACTTTTAATTCTTAAGTCATATGAATTAATTGTGTAAATATTTGCTAGTTTTAGTGTTACCTTTCTTTAGCTTTTCTTCGCTTTTAACTTTAAAAAGAAGATTAGGAAAAAGTAAAAGTGTTGTGAGAGAATAAAAGCCTACCACTGAATCAATAAGGATCAGGAGGGTTTTCAAACCTAGTTTGAATAAAAATAAATAGTAGTGTGTGAAAATTAGAAAATTTTTCTAGATAGAAAAATTATTTTTCTAATTTAAAAAAAATTATAACTTTAATTTTTCTCTTTAGTTAGTTTATTCAATCAAAAAGAATAGTGTCAATCCCAGGGAGTTGATTGAATATAGAAAGAATTAATAAAATAAAATAAAATAAATAAATTTGATTTAAAAGTTAATATGTAAAAATTTTGTATTGTAAATCAAATTTTGGAATAATTTTGCAAGTTTCCATAATTATTTATTGACTGATTTCACAATTTTTTGCTTAAAATGGCCAAAATTCAACATTATATCGTCTAAAATGAAGGCATTTATAAATTTTGAATAAAAATAATCAGGAGGGTTTTCATAAATAGTAGTGTGTGAAAATTTTTTTCTAGATAGAAAAATTATTTTTCTAATTTAAAAAAATTATAACTTTATTTTTTCTCTAATATTTCAACACATTTTCAAAGCTCATGCAGTAGTTATCATGTTCCTCAGACCAAAATAAAAATTATTAGTATCTTAAATTGTTTTAAATTATTAATAATATAATGAATTCAATTTAATTCAATATAATTGTATAACATAAATTTCATTAAAATTGTTTTAATCTATAAAGTTTACTTTATTATTTAAAATTTCGTTAAAATTTTTGATTATCGGTAAATAAGTAATTATCTTGTGATTTTTCTTAAATTATTAACAAAGTATAATGATTTAGAAATAGTAATTTTAATGATCTATAAAAATTTATTAATATTTATTATTTTCTTCTAATAAATTATAAAGAATATAAGTTGTTCGATCCAGGCGGCTATGACATTCTTATCACCTAAAATTTGATCTTTTTAAATTAGAACATGGATTAATGTAAATTTAAAATTCTTAATTTTAATTTAAAGCATCCTGAAAAAAATGCTAATTAAAAAATACAAAAAGAATTTATCTTGTATAATATTAGATCACATATTGACTTAGACCTCGGCTTTATTACAAAACATGGCTTTAATCACATCATTTGATCACATCATGAGACATTTTACAAATTGACAGTGACATATATATACTCAAATAAAAAACAAATTTAGGATTTAATTTTGAACAAAAATATTAATTTGATTTATTTAAAAAATTTAATCAAAAATTGAATTTTATGCTTATCTAAATTTTTTATATCGAAAACAAAATTGGATGGTTTTATTTGTTTGCCTTCTGAAATCAAAATAATTATTTTTCTTTGAAGATTCGAATTATATTTTATTGTATAGTTCTTTTCCCAAATGTTAAGATTATGATACCCTTTTAATTTATTTCTTTGATAAAATCAAAAATTTCTTGCTTTGAAATAAAAATTTAAGTCAGTCGCTGACTTAATTTAAGACTTGTGACTTTTTAACAACACTGGTTTTAGGAAACTTTTCAATTCTATGGAAAATCTTCAATTACTTGTTTAATAGAAGTGTTTGGAATATTTGTTAATTCCAGCCAAAAAAATAATCTTTGAACAAAATTTAAATTTAGTATTTAATTTTTTCTTTATTTAAATTTATAAATTAAATTGTCAAATTAATCAAATATATTTCTATTTTGAAATATTTTTAATTTTAAATTTATCGATCTTGAAATTTTTTAAATTTTGAAATAACATAGAAAAGGATAGCAACTTCAAAATATTTTCTTTAAAATAATAAAATAAGTTTTGCTACCTCGTTCAAAAACATTTGCAATTTCAACTAAGATTTAAACCTGATATTAAAAACCTCATTTACCATTTAGAATAATTCTATTGATATCTCGGATTTAAAAATTTTTAATAAAATAACAGAATAAAATTACAGAAAAATCGATTAAAATTAAATAAAAAAATATGAAAAAAAATTGAAAAAAAATTTTTTTTTTAATATTGAGAAAAAAAAAATTTATATTATAAAAATAAAAACTGTCCCTTACAGACTTGAGTATACATACACAATTTTTATTTTATAGAAAATCAAATATTTAGTTTGTTTTCCTTTTCTATGTTATTTCAAAATTGAGTAAAAAATTTGAATAAAAGACGAAAAAATACACCATTTCTATTTTGAAATTATTATTATTATTAAATAACTATCTTTAGCTTTTTCTTTATTTAAAAGGCAAAAAAGAATACTCAATTGTATACAATTTGTATATTTTTGATTATTAATTTATTT
Source organism: Brachionus paranguensis (assembly GCA_016802215.1). Classification (NCBI taxonomy): domain Eukaryota; kingdom Metazoa; phylum Rotifera; class Eurotatoria; order Ploima; family Brachionidae; genus Brachionus; species Brachionus paranguensis. The sequence goes on along the minus strand of JAESIX010000022.1, from coordinate 653,270 downwards.
GTATTATCTGTGCCGAGCCAAAGATCCTTCAAAATAAAAAAATAACTAAATAAATAAAAAATCAATAAAAAAAAAATAAAATAAAAATGTAAAGAAAAAACAAGATAAAAGTAAAGTAAGTTAAAATATAAAATAAAAGACAGTTAAAAATATTTTTGATTTTATTTTTCCTTCTTTTAAAAACACATTTAAGCTTAACACCATTGGAAAAATTATTTAGCATCCTCAATTTTAAGTCTTTGAGAAAAAAAAAATTTAATTAAAATTTTATATTTAATAAATATTTGAAAAAAAAATTATTTAATTAATTTAACTAAAGCTCGACTTGGAGAGCTGAGAACTATTCGAATTTTTGGTCAAAAAACTTAGAGTTTGGCTACAAGCATAAATTGGGCACTAGAATTCCAGTCAGAATTCAGCGCGCTATCCGCAACGACCCGGTGCCAATAAAGGAAAGCTATGACTTTCGCGCCGAGCCATTCATGGTCAACAATTTGAGAGCAGTTAGAGACCAAGGTGATTGTGGCGCCTCGTGGGCTTTTTCAGCACTGGACACAGCGACTGATCGTGTGGCCAAAGTATACGAGGGCAAGCGCGGAAATGAATCAATGTCAGTTCAAATGCTGCTCTCGTGTGTCATTCTGCCAGGAAATGCCAACGGCTGCTCGCCGGCCTCCATGGACCTGGGCTGGAAGTTCATTGAGAGCACTAGTGCCGACCAGGATGGCAGAATCATTGGCGGCATTGTCAACGAAGCATGCTATCCACTAGAAAGTGACAAGACTGGTACGGCCACTGAATGCAAAGTCAACTCAAATCTGAACCGTGTAGTATGTCCCTCGGACGGCAGGCTCTACAACAAGCAATTGATGAACTCCGGACCCGGCTACCCCATTCGGGCAAGCTCGTCCAATGACCTCATGGAGGAGATAGAGGAAAATGGACCCATTCAAATGGCATTCAAGGTCTATGAGGACTTTTTCATGTACAAAAGTGGCATTTACATTAAGCACCCCAATGCTCGTTTGTTAGATGTTGACCATCCGTACCACTCGGTCAAAGTTATCGGATGGGGAACCGAGAACGGAGTCGACTACTGGGTATAATACAATTTAGAGATAAATTTTTTAATTTTTTTTATATTTTTTTTATTTTTTTTTATTTTTTTAGATTGCTGCTAACAGCTGGGGTCCTGATTGGGGCGAGAATGGCTACTTTAGGATCAAAAGGGAAGATGATGAGACTGAATTTGGTCGATATGGCTTTGCTGCATGGGGATCTAGATCAAGTTATTTTTTTATTAAAACAAAATTTTATTTATAATTAATTTATTTTTCGTTTAAATAAGTTAATACAAAAAAGAAGAATAACTATGGCAAAAACAAGTACAGATATTTTAATATTCATAGAAGAGAATAATGTGTGTTTATAGAATTTAATTCAGCTGAAGCAATAGTTTAGTTTTGATTTTTTTACTTGATTTTATGATTTATCTAATCTAAATAAAAAATTTAGTTCTTTTATATTTTTTTATGTGCTGGTACTCTGAAATCTATTTATCAAAAGTGTTTTAGATATTTAAATTTTTCTGATAAAGGATCGCTTTTTAAATGATCTTTCCTTAAGAATGTATTAAATTTAAACATTTGATCAAAAAATGATGATTAAGATTAAATTGATTTATTAATTTAAAAAAAAATTTATTAAAAAAATTTTTAAATCAAAAACAAAATAAAAAAATCACCAATATATAAAAAAATAATATAAATAAAAATTTACGTTGACAAAATAAATAGACAAAAAATGATTCATTTTTATTTTATTAAAGAAAAAAATGAATTATTCACCATTATTTTGCGTACTTGATCTTTTTTATAAAAAAAAAAAAATATTATGCTAAAATTCTATCAGAAATAATTTAGATTCACAAAATTGCTTTTAAATAACAAAATTTTTAAGTCTTCTTTTTTTGAAGTACAACAATTCTTTCTGTCCCTATGACTCAAAAGACTTAAATTTTTAGCCTAGAGTTTTTTATCTACTCTTCAATTCCATCTTATTTATTCATTTTAATATCATAGTTCAATATTGAACAATTTTGGATTAAAAAGTGGAAAGTCACAAAAATATTATTTTGTTTTTTTTTCTAAAATTGAATAAAAAAGAATTTTGAATGCCAAATTTTGATGTTATTTATTATGTAAGTCTAAAAATAATTTTCAAACAAGAATTGACTTTAATTTATTTTTTTTTAAATAAAAATTTAGATTATATTTTAGTTTTTTTTTTCTCTTTTTAGTCTTTAAAAAAAGGTAATTTTGAATTCTTTGAAATAAAATATAATTTATTTGTGGTTAATCTTTTTGCAGTTTAATTAGTTTAATAGTTTTTATATGCTATTTTTTATTCAATAATATATCATAATTAAATGCTTAGCCCATTGAAAATTTCTAAATAAAAAATTGATAAAAACCTTATTTTAATAAACAATGATGATGATCATAAAATTTAATGTTCAAGATGCAGCTTCCAGGCATTTTTGAGAATTATGAAATTCTAAATTTATATAAATCGTTATTCATTTGAAACCCTATTTTTAGCAGAATGATAGAGATCTAAAAGAGCCACAAATCAATTGAAATTTTTAAATGTCAAAAAAATAAACCAAAAATATCTATGCTTTTTAAAGTTTTTTCCTTTAAGAATTTTAATCATAAGAATTGAAGACTGGTGAAATTTGCCAAATATTTTTGTTACCTAAAAAGCAATTAGAAAAATATGAAGTAATTTTAGTGATCGTGAATAACGATGAAATTTGACTAGGAAATAAGAGCTATATCAAAAATTCACCTCAAAATTATAATTTTTAATTTAGAAAATTTCAAAATCCCTAGTCATTATTTCGAAATTCATTTGGATGATTCAAAGTTAATCTCGACACAATTGGATTTTCTTATTTAGTTTAAACAATACTATTATTTCTTGGGAAAAAATTTTTTTTATACCAAAAAAATTTGGCTTAAAATAAAAAATTCTATTATTTTACTTGAAAAAATTTAAGCCAGAGACTACTTTAAAAATAATTCAAAGTTTTCAAAAAATAATATTTTTTGTTCAATATAAAAGCTAATCTTTTATTCAATTCTCTTTATTTTTTGTCTAGTATTTTTTTTGTTTACAAAAAAATAATTTTTAGAAAAATGTTTTTTTATAATTAAAATTCAATTTAAAGTGTATGATCGAAAAAAAAGATCTTTAAAAATTATTTTAAAACTGGAAATAATGTATAGTTATAGACAATGGCTTTTATTGTTAAAAATATTGAACTTTAAAAATTAATTATTGCAAAAATAATTTTTATTTATTTGTTTATCTGCTCCTTCAGAATAAAAATATGTATAAAAAAATTTAAAAAAAAAAGAAAAAATAAATAATAATTCAATTTAATTCCTTTAAATAAATAAAACAATTCCATTTTAACCTGATTACCATTTTCAAGCTGAGATTTTTTTCCTAGGTCAAACAAAAAAATAAATTACACATTAAATAATTAAATTAGGTATAAAAAATTAATCAATTAAAAGGACTCATTATTGATCTTAGGAAAAAATTCGACATTAGGCCATTGACAAACTCCTCTTGAATAAACATTCAAAAAAAAATTAATTTTTTAACAAAATTTACCTTTGGAAACAATTCCGTCATTTGCCTTGTCCAACAGTCTCACACATTCCTCGGCCATGTTTGCCGAATTCGGCTTTTTGTTCTCGACCTCGAGCAATTCGAGCATAGCTTCGATAACTTTCAAAATTTCCGCATGAGTCAGGTAGCCCTTTTTGTCAGTGTCGTACAAGTCAAACAAGAAGCTCATTTTGTTCTCAACAGTGCCACGTGTAGTCATTGAATACGCCACCTAAAATATTTAATTTTTTAGGAGATAAAAAAATTAATTTTTAATAAATAAAAAATTTTATTTAAAATTTTATTTTACTTACAATAAACTCTTCGCAGTCAATGATTCCATTGTTATCTCTGTCAAAAGATTTGAAAATAAACTCAGATATTTTGATCAATTTGTCAAATGACTCGGTTCTCAGGCTGCAATAGAGCTCTATGAATTCGCTCTTGGACAATTTCCCCTCGGGATTCTTCTCAAGCACTTTGTCCTGCAAATCTCTGATCACCTCTTCCCTCAGTCCGCATCTAATGCTCAATTCTCTAATGTCCGATAATTGCAGCTCTTGGCTCTTTTTTTTCCCATTTTTCCTAATTCTCAGCACTTGGTTTATTCTTCTTCCGGTATAATTGGGGTTTGTTTTTTGTCGCGAATTCTTGGGACCCATTTGAAGAAGAAAATAAAGAAATTTTTTTAAAATTAGATGAATTTTATTTTTATTGAAAAAAAAATTATGTTCAAGCCAAAAAAGTTTGATTGCTATAAAAATATTTGAGGCTATGCTCGAGTGCGTTCGGAAAATGATCAATCAAAATGCGGTTAGTTATTAAAATTTTCCTAAATTCGTCTCTTGACGCCCATCTGGAATCAAAATGGCTGTCATTGATTTGGTTCATTGAACCCAGGTTGCACAAACAACAGACTACTTTGGAGCACATGTAACCAATTTGTGATCTTTTTCTGGAACGAGCACCTACCCGGTAAATGTAAAGAATGTTGCCTGGCAGTTGTAGTTCTGGATATGTTTCATACACAGTGTTCATCATTTGCTTCACTTCCAAGGTGACTTTTTTTTTTTCCTGGCGGTTCAAATCTGTGATGAGTTGTTTGGCAGTAGAGGCTGCTTCAATGGCCACCTCGACAAGTTTGCTTTGTGGTGTCACATTTTCCAAGAGCATCTTTGAACTGTCACCACTGCTTATCGAGTTGACTAGTGGATCAGAGTCAGACTCGGTTCCATCATCAGACACCAGATCGTCATCCATCTCACTTTGGTCCTCATCACAATTCCATATAAAACCAATCGAGTATTTCCATGCTATTTTGTACTTGGGCAGGTTGCACGCGTGCAGCACTTTGAGTATATCAGCTTTTAGGTTGTGGACAGAGCGCAGCGAAAGCCGTGGCACTATGTCGTCACCCAGGACCACGCTCATCACAAACGATTTGGTGTAGTCTGCCAGTGCGGTTGAGATCAAACCTCCCGGAGGCGAATAGGCTATACATTTTATATTTTCATACTGGGCTTTTAGTTTGAGAGCTAAAATTACCGCAGTACCAGCTCCCAATGAGTGACCAGTAACCAACAAATCATAGTCCTAAATAAAATAAAATTTTAAATTTTTTCTTTCATGTGCGGAATACTGCGGTAAATTGGAAGAGATTTTCACAAAATATCATTTGAAAATTACGCAGGAATTTTTAATTAATCTGTCTAATTATTTTGGTATTTTTTATTTTTTTAAAGAATTTTTTGTTTTTAAAAATAAAAGGCAACAATACTTTTAAAAAGATCTTTAAATTTTGTTTATTTTAAAAAATTCACTTTTTAACATTGAAGAATGGAGCAAAAATTAAAAACTGTACCGTTACCTAACAGTTCATAATTCCAAATAATATTAACCAAAAAAAAGTTTTTAAACGAAACATAACTAAATGTTACTATAAGGTAATATTTGGTCATAGTTGTGCAATTAAAATCAAAAATTTCTCTAAAATTTACTTATTTTCTTAAATTTTTTTTTAAAATAAACACATTTAATAATTAATTTTTCTAAAAAAAAATGTTTTTTCCAATTTATATTTTATTTACTTAAAAAATCTTCAAACAAAAAATCTAAAATTTTTTTATTGATAAATCTTAAATAAAAATTAAAATTTTAAGAAAGTAATTTTTTTTAAATAATTTTTAATTTTCTTGCTGCTTTTTTATAATTTTTTGAGTAAAAAAAAACGAAATTTTACTAGAAATCGGCTTTTTATTATTAGTAATTTTTTTAATATTCAACTTGATTTTTAATATCTGCAAAACCCTGCACATTTTTATTAAACTCAGAATAGTTCAGTAGGTATTCGAAAAAATTAGTGTTTTTTATATTGTAGTTCTAGATAATTTGTTGTAAATAAAAAAAAATATTTTTAAAGTAATAAAAGTATTTTTAATTTTTTTTATGGAATCTTGTTACTTTTTCTTACATTAGTTTTTATTATTTAAGAAAAAATTTCAATGTAATTTAATTGTAATTTCTATTCAAATGAGTGTTGGTAAAAATTTTTTATTTATAATATTAATAATTAGGAAAAAAATAAAAAATTTGGAGTTTTCAAATTTTGTGGTCTTGTCGGTAATGTTATCAAGTGATAACATATTATGTTATCATTTGGTACCGTACTGGTTATATTAACATTCTGATAAAAAAATTGTTATCAGCGTTTTATGCTATCAAAGATAATAACACAAATTAAACTGTATTTTTAATGTAAATTTTTTTTCCTACTTAGCTCTTTTTGTTAAAATAGCTAAGGGAATTTTTTAAATATTTTATAGGAAAATTTTATTTTTATCGAATTCTATTAAATTCGAATTATGAAAATTTTTTTAAATTCGTTAATTATGATTAAACAAAATTAAAAAAAATAAAACTGAAAAGATTTTATTTTATTATTAGATTGTTACTAAATGATTATGTCATATGGATTGTAGAAAGAAAATTTAAAAATTGATGAGCACAATATTTATTTAAGCTTATTTTACACATGTCTTGCGCACATAAAAAAATGATTAAACTTAATATTCAAAAAATTTAGACTATGCTTCATTTAAAAAGATTCAAATACACTTTTTTTGTAAAGGTCTTTTTTTAAATATAATTTGATAAAAAATTGTCAAGATGATAACATATTTAATAAATGAATACATCTTTTTTATTTACATTTTTAATATACTTTTTTTGATAGAGTGCTTTAAATGAGGTTTTTGGTAAAAAAAAAAAATAAAATTGAATTTTTTCCAGAATTAATTTTATCATGAAAAATAAAAAAATTTTAACTGAAAATTTTTTATTCTTTTCCAATTATTAAGAACAAAAAAAGAAATTATCAATAATCAATTGAATAGAACTCCAATATTTTCAAATTATTGACATTTTTCTTAAAAAATAAAACTTATGTATGAAAAGGCACTTAAATTCAAAAAAAAAAAAATTAAAAAAATACTTTTTATTTCTTTAATTGGCAACAAATTAATAGAACTACAATATAAAAAACACTAATTTTTTCAAATACTTACTGAACCAAATCTTTGACGACTTAAGGAAACTTTTTAAATATTTTTAAAATTTATTGTCAATAAAAAAGTACAAGAGATTATTATTCTGAAAAAAATTGTATGATACATTTTCTAAAAATTCTTTATCTATATTTTATTCATTTAAAAATTTTCTATTTAATTTTTATTTTGTTCTATTCGAACTTAATTTCTCACTTTCAAGTGTGTTAAAAAATTTGTCACAAAAAAGTCTAAAGTGAAAAAAAAATTCCAAACTTACTGGATTTTTTTCAAAAGCCTTTTCAAGCAGAGCCAACGACTTGAGTTCGTTGAGTATATTCACAGCTGTGTTGTGTATGCCAACATGGCACGGCTGATTTCTCAGACCATCAATGTCAAAATACTCACATTCAGCAGTGATGTCCGTGATCACATCTCTTAGAGACAAAGTGCCACGAATAGTGATCACAACTGTTTTTTTCACATGATCAACAAGAACACAAAATGGCACAAAAAACAAGTCATTGGTAAAATTTGCGTACACCAAATCACAGTCTTTCACTTTGGACAAAAATTTAAATGCGCGCCAATTTCGCTGCGATTTAGTGTCGCCGCGAATGAAGCCACCAGCGAACTCCTCAGTGTCCAGTGCGTGCACTGACGAGTCGCCCAGACAGCACTCAAAGCAGCACAGTTCTCTAAAACCGCGCAAGTTGTTCATGTAAATGTAGTAGGGCCACGAGTAAGTGGCCACTGCATACTTGATAAAGTAGGCAGCGGTGTTTATGCTCATCCACTTGGCAAGATGGTGTTCATCGGGCCTGCTCAGTCTGTTAAGTTGATATTGCTTCTGAATCTTAGACTCTCTTCTAAACTGATCCTTTTCTTTGTTGGACAAGAGGACTATTCCTGCCAGCACGTCCGAGGGCGTCAGGTTGCCACCACGGAACATCATTTCCAGAATGGCACTAATTTGCCTGTAGGAATTTTCATAGTGCTGATTGCGGCTATTGCCCGAGTTCAAACAGCAGCAAAAGCAAAACAGACTCTTGAGTCGAGTGTACAGGACGTGGCGCTTAGTGGTGACGTCATGCTCTGGCAAATGCGATATGGGGTCGAACAACACGACCAGAATAACCACTATGAATCCGAATGCTATCCAGCAAAAGATGATGTTGGCGAACACGCCGAAATTTATGAGCTTGGAACAAGCGGACCAGTTTATCTTGGCCAGCCAGACTATGCCGATGAATGACCAGATCATCTCGGCGCACACTAGCGCTATGCGCATGTACAGGTACTTTTTGATTCTGGCGCGCGGCTGCGTGTTGGTTATGGTGCCAAGTGATGAGATGACCACTATTACTAGTTGGACTATTATTATGCACATTATTAAACACATGAAGCCGATGTAGTACAGGTGGAGCAGGTCGATTTCGGCGCATTGGAACTCTTGCTGAAATTTTATGTAGTAGACTAGTTGTGGCAAGAACCAGCATGAGCGGCCGATTAGTTCAGACAAACCTGGGTAGAACAAGTCATCGGAGCCTTGAAGGAATTTAAAATTAAAAATTAAATTTTATTTTTTTTAATTCATTTTTTATTTAAAAAAATTTAAAAATATGAAGGTTGGAAAAAAATTTAAAAAACTCAAACATACCGTTTAAAAAAAATCAATATTAATGATTTTTAAAATTTTGCCAAATTTTGCATTACGAGATTTTTAATTATTGATTAGAATCTCTTTTAAAAATTTGTATAATTTTTAACCCGTTTAAATTATTAAAAAAAAAATTTAAATGAAATTTTATTATTTTTTTTAATATAAAACTTTGAATTTCGAATTCTGCCTTGTTTAGATTTGACTTTTCAAATTTTGAACATAACGATATAAATAACTTTCTTGAGAAACATAGATTATTTGGGTTCCAACACAAATTTTTATCTAGACTCCTAAACTTAATTATTAAAATATTTAAACTGGACAATGGTCCTAGTTTATTAAAAGACAGTTTAAAATTAATAACAAAAGAAACCTTAAATATAATTTAAAAAATAAAAATAATTTAATTGTACCAAAAGCAAAAAAAAGTTTGGAGAGCTAACTTTCTATGATTTTTTCCCAAAATATGATCCTTCAATCATTTCAAAACCTCTTTTTTTTAATAATATAAATATAATTTATCTTAAGTCAAGTAAAATTTTTGATAAATTTAATTTGATTTATAAAAACTTTTACAAATCAATTAATTAAACTTTTTTTGTTTAATATCTTTTTATTTTTTGATATAAATAATTTTGAAATAAATGAACATTTAATAAGTCTTTTCAATAGATAAGGGTACTAGCCTGTTGATTCACCTTAAAACTTAAACTTTTAAGAAAAAAATTCTAAATATTAGTTTAGTTATTTTTAAATTTTTAAATTTAAAATTTTCGATTAAAATTTCTGATTTTTATCGTCAGATTTATTTAAATAAATTAATTCAAATTTTTATTTCTTTTTTTAAAAATTTTTGTTTGATAATCACTATCTTTGAATCGGATTAATTAAAAATTAATTAAAAAATTTGTAAAAGTAGAAATTGACAGTTGAAATTATACTTTTAAAAATAATTTTTATCAATTTTTTATGAAATTTATTTAGTGAACCTTTTACAATTTACTTTTACTTTGACTTCTGACCAACTCTGAGCTGATTTACTTATTCCTTTGGAGACTTTGTTGATAAGAAAACAAGTCTGATTGTTATGTTATCTTGGATATTCACAATGTTTTTAAGGGAATATGAGGTAAAAAGATAGATGTGCGCTCGCTGTTCTTAGGAGAACCAAAAAACTTTTTATTTGGAAACGATTCAATCATTTGCTCATCTTCCACTTTTTTCAATGGAAAGTTAATTTACCAAAAAAAATTTTTTAAATTTATTATACTTTAAATTCGAAAAAAAAGGTGAGATTTTCACATTCCTACATTTTGTACGATATTTTGTTTTAACCTAATATAAAATTCTAAAAAATAAGATTTGTTTACATTAAATCTTGAAAGTAAAAAAAAATAATTGAAAATTACGACGCATATTTAGTCACAAAGAAACATATTAAAAAAATTGAAGGGATAAATTATTTTGATAACATTAAAAAATGAATTTTTCTTTTGCATCTAATTAGATTAAAAAATTAAAAACAAATACTTATTCATCAATATTCTGTAAAAAAAAAAAATCTGGAATTTTTACTTTTTACCAAAAGAACAGAATTTCAAGTAATTTTTACGAATTTAAAACAATTTTTTCTTTAGTAATTTTACATAAAATTACGGAATTTCACGCGAAAAAAATATTTTAGCTGAACTGCAATGAAGAATAATGCACAGAGCTTGACTATGGTTTGTGTAAATTCAAAATATGTATTAGCATTAAATTTTATAATTAAGAATAAATTTTAAAAATATTAATAATAATTTTTGATTATAAACTTCGATTTTCTATTAATAACCATCTGTTTTGCTGCGTCAGTGATGGTGTGAGAAATTTTTATTTGTTTAAAATATTTCTCATTAAATATTTTTTAGTTAATTAAATAGAAATTATATATTTTGGACTATTAAACTTTCAGCCCCACTTATATTTAATAAACTCCTAACATCAAATATATTATATTCATAACATTTTTATTTATATATAAAATTATACCAAAAACAAACAAATATTTTCTGTTAAAAAACCTCAAAAATTTATTTCATAAAATTTAAAAAAATAACTAAATAAGCATTTTTAGACCATGTCATGTTGAAAAAAATTCTGAATTCCTTATTTTATCAATTAAAACTTATTTAATAAATTTTTAGAAAGCTAAAATATATTTTTTTTAAATTTTAATAGATAATCAAATGAACACATTTTAGACTACGTCATGTCAAGTGGAAAAAAAGTTCTCCAAAAAAAGGAACTATCTTTTATTGGTTTTAAATTTAAATTTTTTTATACAAAAATTCAACTCACCAATATTCCATCTTCGATTGAAGAGCTCGATGCCAGGCATTTTATTACGAGCATAAAAATTTACTAAATTTTCTAAATTGTTAAAAAAAATTCTAATTTCTAATAAACGAAAATTAAATTAAAAAATTATGAATTTCGATATACTTCAAAATCGGAGCAATACTATTTTATCATTTGCTTTAGATTAATTTAATTCATGAAACTAAGAAACAAAATTTTTCATGTTCTCACATGCATTTTTCTTGGTATAAAACATAGGTAAAAAATTGGTAGACAAAGAACAAAAATGGCACCAAAGAAAAGAAAGAATGTTGAGCAGCAAGACTCGACAGATGACGAGTCCAGCTCGAAGCGCAACAAGACCGAGTCTGCTCTCAAATTCGGTCTTGAGTGGCGCGAGGCAGGAGAAAAAGGCGCCAAAAATTTAAAACCCCTCATTTACTTGTCTGCAGACTTACCTGGCTGCAAAAAAATCGCCTCCTTTGACATAGATGGCACAATTATAGTCACAAAAAGTGGCAAGACTTTTGCTCAAAATTCAAGTGATTGGAAATGGTTTGACAAGTGTGTGCCCCAAAAGCTAAAGGACCTTGATGACCAGGGATTCCGCATTGTGTTCATAACCAACCAGGCCGGCATTGAGAAAGGAAAAACAAAACCCGAACAGTTAAAGACCAAATTCGAGGCCATGCTCAAAGAATTGGACATTCCAGTGTTTATCCTGATAGCCACTGGCGAGAACCACTTCAGAAAGCCCTCGGTGGAGATGTGGAAATTTTTTGAGAAAAATTGTAACAAACTGGAACAGGTGGACATGGATGAGTCGTTTTATTGTGGCGATGCGGCAGGTAGACCCAAAAATTGGGCTCCCGGACGCTCTAAAGATTTTTCTTGTGGAGACAGAATGTTCGCTGCCAACTGCAATTTAAGTAGGAGAAATAAAAATTTTAAAATAATTTTATTTTTATTTCCAATAGAGTTTTATACACCTGAAGAATTTTTTTTGGCTCACAGACCAGTCAAGTTCGAGTGGGGTTCAGTGGACCCTCTGGAAGTGATAAAAAAATTTAAAAATTCAAGTCAAGATAAAGAATACCACAGCACAGTAGATGAAAAAAAATAAAAAAAAAAATTTTTATTAAATTTTATTTTGACCAGGTACAGGAGATAGTGATGATGTTTGGTCCGCCGGCAAGCGGCAAGAGCACCTTCTATAGACGCTACTTAAAGGACAACAATTATGTCCATGTCAATAGGGACACTTTGCAGACTCAGGAAAAGTGCTTGAAGGCAGCAGAGGCTGCTTTGAAAGAAGGAAAGAGTGTTTGTGTGGACAACACGAATCCGTCAAAAAAAATTCGTGCCGATTATATATCGTTAGCCAAGCGGATGAATGTGAGTCAGGTGAGGTGCTTTGTGTTGAATACTCCGATTGAGTTGTGTCATCATTTGAATTACGTAAGACAAAATTGCACACTAGGAAAGGTGAGGCGCATTCCAGATGTTGGATACAATATGTTCAAGAGCCAAGTGCAGGAGCCAGATGTCAAAGAAGGTTTTAAGGAAGTTGTGAAAATTGACTTTGTGCCTATTTTTGATGACCAACAGCATGAGAAAATTTTCAAACAGTGGACTAATTAATTTTTTCTATACTTTTTTATTTTTCAAAAAAATTTGTACATTTTTAAAGTAATCAATATATGGCGTTTAATCAAAAATAAAAATTTTTTTTAAAGTTTTTTTTTAATTAAATAAATACAATTTAGTTCACTTTGCTTTTAGATTAAAAAAAAAATAGGGAGTGTTAATAGATTTCTTCAATTTGAATAAAAAATTATCTTATTTTTATTTTATATTTTAACTTTTTTTTGATTAAATTTTTTTCGAATTTTTTTTGTGACTTTTGATGCAAATGTTAGAACTTCGATATGGAAATTGTAAGGTTGTTTTATTTGGATCTTTTGATTTAAGATTTCTCTAAAATGCTCTTCAGATCCTGAAGCTTTAATCTAAAAAAGGTATTAAAGAAATAAAAGATTTGAGAAAAAAAATGAGATTTCAATAAAGATTAAACAAATTATGACTAATAAAGTTTAGTCATTTATTATTTTAAAAATTATAAAAAATTCCCTTTTTTTTATCTAAATTTTAAAAGTTTAGATTTGAAATTTTTTACTTTATTTTTTGCAAGAAGACACTTTTTTTAATGTAATGGGTTATTATTTTTTATTTTTCTCTGAAAAACTCTACCGTCGCCAACACGATCATCTAAATTACTTTTTTTAAACCGAAAAAAAAAATCTTAATTTTAGCATTTATGACAAAAGATAAAGTTTTTTGATGATCTTATCATCCAATTTTATATTCGATGTTAAAATTTTGTATTATCTAATAAAAATTTAAACTCAAAAACTTTTTTAAAATTAATTTATTCTAGGGGTTATCATTCTTTAAATTTCAGTGATTATTTTTATAAATTATTATCAAATCTAAACTTTTTTGTTTGAATTTATAAAATATTATAAATTTAAAAATTCAAATAAAAAATCTGTCAAAAATTTCTTTTGCTCAACTAATCCTTCTTTAAATTTCAATGATTTTTTTTTTATAAATTATTATCTAATCAAAACTTTAAAGGTAAAAATAAGTTCAAAAAAAATTTTGAATTTTTAAAATAAGAAACGATACAAATATTTGAATTTTTTTTTAATTTTTTTTAATTTTTTCCAAAAAATTTAGATTAAAAATGAATAGAAAAATCGCTTTTTTTCTAAGTTGGCTAAATTTATTAGTTGCATTAGGCTCAAGTGAATTTAAGACTGAATTTGTTAGGATGCGAGATGGTAAAAACCTGGCAGTTGATTATTTCAAGCCTTCAGATAGCCAAACATTTCCATCAATTCTAGAAATGACCCCATATGGTCGCACTTCTATCTATACATTTCGCGCTGAAGGCCAATTTTGGTTTAAAAATGGCTACATTTTAATTTTAGCAGATACGCGCGGTTTTGGAGACTCTGAAGGTGATTTTGAGTTTTTAGCCCACGATGGCCAAGATGGATATGATTTGATTGAATGGATTGCAAAGCAACCATGGTCAAATGGCAAAGTTGCTATGAGGGGCGCATCATATTCTGGAACAAATCAATTGTACATTGCTGCTAAAAAACCAAAGAATCTTTTCTGCATCAATCCAAGTGCAACTATTGGTAAACCAATGGAACATTTTCCTTATGACAAAGGCTTTTCTCTTGATCTTGTTCTAAGATGGATCCAGAGCACTGCCACCTCACCCAATAACTCAAAGGAATGGATTAATGCTGATCCATCTGAATGGCTTAAGCATCGACCTTTGTTCACCCTTGATCAATTTGTTAGCGGCAGAGTTCTGCCTTTGTACAGAAAATTTCTTCAGCATCCTACTTTAGATTCTTATTGGCATAAGGTTTTCTTGAAACCGGAAAATTATTCCCAAATAGATATGCCATCATTGTCATTCACTGGCTGGTTTGACAAAACCATGTTTGGAACTATTATGCATTATAGAGATATCAACAAGAATAGTCCTCGAAAAAATGACCACTTTTTGATTGTTGGACCCTATGGACATGATAATGCTGCTGATGGTGGATTAGACTTTGAAACTGGCCTTCCTATAAAGCAGTTAGGTGATTTAATTTTTGAAGATAATGCATTTGTGCCAGGCTTAAATATGACCAAGGAATTTTATGACTGGTGTCTCAAAGACGGGCCTAAACCAAATTGGAATCAAACTAAAGTTTACATCACAGGCACAAATGAATGGCGAGAAGGCTCCCATTTGCTATTAGATGATAATTTGGTAGATAAATATTTTTATCTTTCGAGTAAGAATGGTGCAAATGGCAAAAAAGGTGATGGTGAACTTAAATTATCTCCTGGTGAATTCGGAAGTGATAGCTACGACTATGATCCAGATGAACCTGTTAGAAGTGATTTGTCAAAAGATGTTAATTATCCAGTCGATATGAATTTTTACTTGAACAGAAGTGATTTTCTTATTTATACCAGTGGGGTGGTAAAAAAAGCCTTTACAATTTTTGGAGAAGTCAAACTAGATCTGACATTTTCATCAAATGTCACAGATACAGATTTTGTTGCATTTTTGATGGATGTTGATGAAAAAGACCGTTCAATTAAACTTGGCTACAAGGAAGTTTTTCAATTTAGAACCAGGTATAGAAATGGTTTTGATAAAGAAGATTTGATGGAAGCTAACAAAATGTACAACTTAACAATTAACATGCATGAAATGGGCCACACTTTTTTACCAGGACATAGACTTAGATTAGCAATCACGAGTAGTTTTTTTCCCATTATCAATGCAAATTTAAATACGGGAAATGATATTGCATTTGATATGGGTCCAGCTATCAAGAGTAGACAAAAAATTTACTTTGGTCTACCTTCAAATGGATTCACATCACGAATACATATGAAGAGCAATGATTTAAATGAAGGCTGCTTTTAGATTAATATTTTAATTTTAAAATAAATTAGAAATTAAAAATTTAAATATTTAAAAAAGGTAAAAATTTCTCAAATAACAAAAATAAATTATTTTTCACATGAATCTTTTAAAAGAAATATTTTTTCTTATAGGTATTTAAGATGTTTTTTTGGATTATTGGTATTAATCTAATTGATGAGATAAATTTGGTCTATTTAATGATTTTTTCTTATAGTTAATAGGCATAGTTAATTTTCATTAAAAATTTTTATTCTTAATAAGAATTTAAACTGCAGATTTTGTACTACAGATATTTCTGTAAGTATTTAAAAGTGGAATTGAAAATTTTCATTTGACAGTACACTTTAAAGAAAAAAATTTCTAAGAATTATTTGTCAATAAATTGATTATTTTTAATAAAATTGTGTATTAATTTAGAAATTAAAATTCTTTAAAATTAAACTTAAAAATTAAACCAGTCTAAACATATAATTTGTATTTTTTACAATTATAACCACCTAATTCAAAATTATTTAAGTAGCGATGACAAAATTTTTACATTAAAATAAAATAAATTTAATAATTGCAAAAAAAAAATTGATCACAAAATTTTGATATTTTATTTGATCATTAATTTTTATGTATTAATTAAAATTATTTTTTTTGTTTCAAATTGATTCTTCAAAGTTTAAAAAGGGCAATTTTTTCAATTTAAATTAGTGGAAAGAATTTTATTTTAGTAATTTTTGGAAGGTTTCTATGAAAGTTCACAATGCCTTTTTTCAAGTATTTGAAAGTGAATAATTTTTTTTAAATTTTAATAAAATTCTGAATTTAATTAAAAATATTTTAAGAGGTTAATTAAAATTCACAGAATAAAATTTTTGTCTATAATTGTTATTTCTCTAGCTACATTTGAATACGCAGCTTACTAAACTATACAAATATAATAATTTAAATTGGATTTAGAAGATCGAGATTAGACACTGAACTTGGACTCAAATGAAAACATTTTTTGATATTTCTTTTATTATCAAATTAAAAAACTACTTCTCTGCTTCGACACCATCTATGTTCTTAAATAAAGATCAAAGAGTCATCGATGCATTCTTCACTGAAATAGTTGAAAGTTTTTATATAATATTAAGTGGTACATACTTCTTTAATAAATTTTTAAGTCTATTAATTTGGTTCTACTTTGATTTAAAATAATTATTTATACATGTTAAATTGAGAATAGAAACAAGTTTTTTTGAATCAGCTTTTTTAATTTCTGAATTTTGAAAATTAAAATAAATGAAATTAAAATTTAAAATTTGGTTAAATTCAGTCAATACGAACATATGTTTTTTAATTGACAAACTTTTGATCATTCTTTTTTTAGAAATCCGTACAATAAAATAAAAAAAATACAACTATATTGCTAATTATTTTATTATTTAGGTACAAAAAAAATAAGCACCTAGAATCAATTTATTTGTTTTATTTTTAAAAGTCTAGTTTAAAAATAATGTTTTTTAAAAAAGATTTTTTTTTAAATATTTAAAAAAAAAGATTTTCAAGGTTTCAAAGCTATTTGACCATATTTATTAATTTACAAAATTTTAATTTTAATCACGCGCTCAGGCCTTATTTAAAAAAATGAATTTTTTATTTTTTTTCTAAAAATTATTTATAAATTCACATATGCAAATATTACTTAAATTTTTATTCTGAATTTAATTTTTTTTAAATCTATTTAATCTTGATTTTTTTCTATAAATCTTTCCTTATTTAAATGTATTTTTTAAGGCCTATGAGCCTGATTTTTTTTCAAATAAAATAAAAAATAAATATGCAATTTTTTATTAGAAATAATTTTAGATAAAAAAAATGTAAATAAAAATTTTATTTTTTTATTTCCGAGAATATAATCCGGACAAAGTTTAGATAAGTAAATAAATAAATAAATAAATTTTAATGACTCAAAAAATAAAATTTTAATTTTAAAAAAATTCAAAAGACATAAAAATTGTCATTAAAAAAAAAAGGGATTAAAAATAAATTTTAATTTTGAATTTTTTTCAACTCGACTTGATAGAAATTTAATGATATTGAGCACCTTGGATGAAAAACAAAATATAAAGTTAATTGATTAATTTCGCTTCAGTTGCCATAGAAACATATTTTTTTTGAATATGGGTCTAGGCCAAAACTAATTCATCATATTCGCATTAATCGAACTCAATATTTAAAATTCGACTTTTTCCAAATCTGAGCCCAAATCGCAACTCTTCAATTCCTTGTTCGCCATGTCAGCTTTTAGTACCGCAAAGCCCAAAAAACTCCACGTAAACTACAAAATAAACACTTTTTTTACCTTTAAAGCATTCTATTTCCATTGAAGCCGCTTGATAAAGCTATCAAAAAAAACCCCAAATACGACCACATTGAGTCCACTCTGGACACTGGCTCAAGCTTGACCAAATACATGAAAAAAATCGAAGAAATAAAAACTAGTAATAAAATTTAAAAAAAAAATTTTTTTTATTTTTTATTTTTCCAAAGACTACAGGTACCAACAAGATGAAATTTTTAAAAGAATGAAAGTGTCCACTTTTGTGCAACTGCTGCTTCAGGTGACCGAGGTGGACAGTTTGGAAAAAGATTCTCAGTTCGATGAGTTGAGCTACCGGGATGAGCGGGACGTGAGCCCAGTGCCATCACTGGCTTTGACAGAGACAGATTTTGGTCGGCCTGTTACCAACCGCAGCTCTACATGGCAGAGTGTGATCAAGGGCATTGGCGAGCTGGACTCAGAGGACCGGGACCGGCAGAATAGACGATTTGCTCGGGCTGAGCGAAATCTGCACAAACTGCAGCAAAATTCCGACCTGCCCTACTTGCTTTTGGACATCCGGGACCGAGATGAGTTCAGCCAGTGTCACATAATCAGTGCCTTGTCCTACCCGATAGCTATGCTATCGCGCAGTGTAAACAACGAGACCCAGGAGATGCTTGCCTACAAAAACCAGCCCGGCAAGATAATTGTGATTTATGATGACGATGAGAAGTTGGCGCCCAGAGCAGCCAGCACCTTGGTGCAGCGAGGCTATGAGAATTTGTTCATGCTGTCCGGAGGGCTCAAGTTGGCGGTGAAGAAATTTCCGCAAGGCCTGGTGGCAGGCGAAATCCCAGCTCATCTTTTGAAGCCTGATCCCAAAGCCAACACTAGTCGCAGTGTGCTCAGCTCGGTGTCGGCCATGAGCAATTTTTCCACTGCCAGCAAGAAAACATTCGACAGAGATGACATTGAAAAGTTGAATGGCTATTTGGAAACTGAGATTTTGGGCCCCAAGAGCAACTCGAGGTACGGCTCGAGAGCCAGTAAGGACTCCAGCCGAATCAGCAATGTGTCCAAGGCTGACTCTCTCGCCTCAAACAAAACTCTCACATCTATTCACGAAAAACCATGGAAGCCAGTCTAATTGGCACTCGAAAGTTTTTTTTTTTTAAATAAATTTAGAACCTTAACAAAAAAAATAAAAATTTGTATTTTTAAGCAAAGTTTTATTAAATTAGTAAAAAAAAGAGTTTTTTTTGGTTAAATTTATTTTCAGAGAGTGTATTTTTTGATTGTTTTTAATAGAGTGTGATCATGTTTTTAATGCTCAATTTGGTCGGTTTGGTCATTTGGAAAAGTTTTAAAATTAATAATGACATGATAACTTCTTTTAAATATTAAAAATTCTTTATTAAAAGAAACGATTTTTGATATTGAATTATTGATAATTTAATTATTTATAAAAACAATTGAAAAAAAAAATTGATATTAAAATAAAAAGTGATTAGAACTTAATTTTTTCTGAGATATTTGATATTAAAAAAATCTTTGTTTGAAAAAATTGAAAAATAAAAATTTAATATTAAATTTTTTTTATGAAAATTGATATTTAAAATAAAATTTAAATAAAAACTTGAAAGATAAAATTTTAATTGATTAAAATAAAATTTTTCTGCGATATTTGATATTAAAAAAATTTTTCTTTAATACAATTGAAAAATAAAAGTTACCTTAAAAAATTAACTGATTGAAAAATAGAATTTTAAGCTGCACAAAATTTGCTTTTTAGTCAAATCTTAAATGGAAGTTCTGCAGGTTAAAAAATCATTTAAAAAAAAGTACCGTAAACTCTTGTAAAAAGTCATAATTTAAAAAATAATCTTTTTTTGCTTTTGGTTTAGAATTATTTTCTTAATTAGAAATGTTAAATTTCTCAATTATAAAATAACAAATTATAAATTAAAAACAAATTGTTTTTAATAAAAGTGGAAAAGCGCTTTGCAAGCTAAAGTGAATTTAACTTGTTTTTGTGAGAATTATTTGGAATTAATTAATTTTTAATTATTTTTAAGAGCAAAAAAGGTAAAGTTTTATCAAGTTTTTAATTTTGCTAAAGACTTGTAAATTTTTCCATGATTTTTAGAATTTTTTTTAAAAATCTGTAGTAAAATGTACAAAATATCTATTCTCAGCGTTTGAAGTCTTATCTAGAATAAAAAATGTAATGTAATGTATTCTCAATCACTAATCCAATGAATTTCAAAATTAAAATTTTCGCAATTAACATCACTTTTTTAATAAAGAAAAAATATTGAAGACAATTAATAATTTTTGATCTGACAAACTGATCTTTGCTAAAAAAGAGCATTTTTGTATGAATCTCTCTTTAGACGAAATTTTTTTATGTTTTAATTTACTCCTCACCTTTAATTAAACATGTCATTGGTAATATAAAAAATTAATTTTAATTTTCAGCTTAGTTTAGAGATAACAAACTCACAATTAATAATATAAAATAAATGAATGCTATTGAATAATGTTTATAATGCTTATAGCTTTATTTTCTTGTATTTAAATATATAAGGATCTTGATTAATATTCAAAATTTACGATTTAATAATTTATTTTGTGTCTATTAGTATTTGAAAACTATGGTTGATATTGATAAAAATTTTAAATGGCTGTTTTGAATTCCATGCACATTAAAACTTAAGAAAAATTGATAAAAAACTCTAAAGTTTTTCATAATTTTTTATTATAGTACTTTTTGTGTTTTTTTTTAAATTAAAGTTAACCATTTTACATCCCAGATTTTATAGCTATCACTGACATTATTTTCTCTGTTATTAAATAAAAAACGAAGTTTGCCTGACAAAAAAAAAACAAAATTAGTCAAGGTGGTCACCAACAAAATAAAAGGTTTTTACTTTTTCTTAATTAGTAAAAAATTGATAAACATAAAATAGGTTTTAATTTAAATTTAAAAAATATTGAAAAAATAATTCCTAATCCAGCAAAAAAATTTGTTATCTCGTAAAATAAAAATAATCAAAAAATAACTAAAAATTACCTGGAAAAAAAATCCGAGAATTTTTTTAATAATTTTGTCTTTTTTAATATCAAATAATTAAAAAGAATGAATCCTAAAATTAATTTGCTAACGAAATTATTAATTAAAATATTTACTTTAAAATAATATTCATAAATTATATTTTGACAGGTAATTTTTTTGTAAAAAGAATTTAAAAAAATTTTATTTTCTACTATTTTTTAACGGCATATATCTCTTTCTTCAGCTAATTTTTTCATAGCTAATTTTTCTCAAACAATTCCAGTGATAGTTATTGAAAATGAGATTTGTCGACCAGATTTGTAGATCATACTTCACTTTTCTGCTGTTTTTGTTTTATGGTGATAAAGAATAATTTTTCTGTAAAAAAAAAAATTAGCTGCAAAAAAAAATATTTAGCTGATGAAAAGAAATACTTCTATTCTGGCCTATATCTTGATAAAAAAATTTTTTATCAAAATTATTATAGAGATTTAATAAAATAAATTTCATATGACAAAAAAATTTTGAAAAATTTTAAAATTTTATTAATATAAAATAATTTGGATTTAATATTTATAAATGGGGATTATTAGTAAAAAATATTCTAAATTAAAAAAAATTCCAAAATGACTATATATAAATTAAATTTAGATAGTTCTATGTATTGCAACAACTTGAAGTTTTGACCACACTAAGACAACCGATTTTTTTGGAATCATACAAAGTGTTAGTCTTTAGATTGAACGCTTCCTGCCTCAAATAAAAATCGTACTTGCTCGACTCTTGCTCGTTCTCTTTCTTTTTCATAATGGCATTGCCAATGTATCTGAATAAAATTAAAAATAAATTTTTTATAAAATAATTATTCAAAATTATAATTTCTAACTCAATAGTTTCCTTGACCATGATATTTTTTTTCACCGACATTTCCATGTATCCGTAGAACTCTTAAAAAAAATTTTTTAGATAAAGGGGTATTTTTGGCAAGGGGCGAACCATATTCGCGGCAAAAGTCCTCGATCTCGGACTGCTCTAGCACTCGATTGGACATGTCGCACTTGTTGCCTATGAGCAAGCACGGACACTTAGATCCATCGGCTAGTCTGTACTTTTCGTCCAGATCAGTCTTCCATTTGGCACACGCTTGAAACGACTCTCTGTTCATCAAATCGAACATTATCAGACAAAAGTCAGAGTTTTTGTAATACACATGAGTCATGTAAATGTAGCGCTCTTGGCCGCCAATGTCCCAGAACTGGAAGTTAAATTTGTTATTTTTTTCCGACTCGAATTCTTTGGAGCAGAATTCGACACCAACTGTGGGCTTGTAAGCGCGCACGAAGCGCTCGTTTATGTATCTATTGCACAATGATGTCTTGCCCACGCCCGAGTTGCCCACTACCAATATTTTAATAGTCGTTTCTTTTTTATCATTCATTTTATTAATTTAAATAAATAAAGCCAGATTATTTTTATTTTTGTTTTCTCTAGTATTCTAATTACTTTTGCAATAAATCATTTAGAAAAAATTTAAATTTTATGAAACATTTTTGCTTAATTTCAATCGATTTGTCCGATTTTGTACAAGAATTTTAATGCTTTTTTTTTCTTTATAAACAATTAGAGAATCATATTTTAATCTTATTATATTTTTTGATTAAATAAAGGTTTTAAAAAAATTTTATTTTTTTCTAATATTCTTTTTTCAGTAGACCATTTACAATTAAAAAAAGAATTAAAAGTATTTGATAATGAAAGCTCGAATTTTATGGATAAAATTTTTTGCTAAAATTAAAATAAAAATACATTTAAATACTATTAGAGTTTTTTGTCATAAAATTATTATCAATCAAATTTTTATTTTATTTATTTAGGGTATTTAAGAGAAAGTTTAAATTTTTTTTTATAAATTTTTTATTATTTTTTCAATAGATCATTTACAATTTATAAAATAAAATTAGAAAGTCTTTTTTTGAGTTTTATTATGATGAAAATTTATTACTGCTGATAAATGATGCATTTCAAATCTCAGAAAAATTTTAATGATTAAATAAATATGTAAATGTGTGTAAAGAACTTTTTGCTAAAAAAAGAGAATAGAATTTAAAAATTAAATTCAAAGAATCTCAAAAATAATTTTTTGATATCACTTGGAGTGATCGCCTGGTACTAAATGGAATATTTGTAAAGTAGATTAAATGAAAAGCTATGACTTAAACTAAATTAAAAAAGATAAAAGTAATAAGCATCTAACTCATCGAAACAAAAATTTCTTCACTTTTAAAAAATACTTTTTTTTCAAATTTGAGTGACAATGGCTCATTAAAGAATTCAAAATTCTTTAGAAAATTTAAGTTCAACATTTGACGCTTAATTTAAGTTCAACATCTGAAGAATAAAATTCTTTACAAAAGTTAAATTTTATATTTGACAAGATATTTAAAATCGTTTTAAATGATTTATGATCATCTAAACAAAATAAAAAAATACACTAATAGACATCTAATTTAAAAAAAAAAGAACTTATTTTACAAATAAACCCATTTTAGTTTCGATTTTAATCAGATATTAAAATTTGATCCTAAATTAAAAATTATCATTTAAAAGTTAAATCATTAAAATCCAAATGAAAAAAAAATATCCAAGTGTTTTTTCACATATTATATTTGGTAAAATTTAATTTACCAAAAAAGTAAAAAAATACATGAAAATAATTTAATCGTTTACCTTAATTTTTAGATTTTGTTTGAGAACATTTTTCTTTTTGGTTAAATTAAATTTCATATTTTGCTATAAAAAAGATATGATTTTAAGCCTAATACCAGAAAATTTGAAATTAAAAAATTAAATTTAATTAAATTTGAATGATTTTTTTAACATCTTATTTAGTAGTAGTAGTAGTTAAAACTGTTGCATGGTTTTTATGCCATGCGGAGCACGTCAACTGTAGATGACGCCCTATGGCAGTTAATTTTGTGCTTGTCTAACTTGTTTTTGAACGCATTGACTGAATTTGAGTTTATTATCTCGTCTGGAAGCATGTTCCACTCATTGACGACTGTGTTGTTAAAATAGAAGTAGCGTCGATTGCAGCAGCGATTTATTTTTTATTTTTGAAATTCTAATAAATTTATTTTTTAGTATTATGATTATAGAACTATGTGGCTTTAACACATTAAATTAATTAATTAAGAGTAAAAACAAAATCAGATAAATGAATTTTAAAAAATTAAAAAGGATATTTAAATTTTATTATTTTTAACTGAAAGAATGGAAAACAATTAATAATTCGAATACAAAGATTCAATAGGTCTACCTTTTTTACCAGCACTGTACTCTATTTAATGAACAACTTGGATGGTGACCAAAAGCACTTAAATGGGCGTACTAGAGACCGGTTGGTAAAATTAAACAAAAATATTTATTTGTTTATATTTTTTTTATTTAATTAAGTTTAAGTCCCATGGGCAAATTGAATTATTTGAATTAAAATGAATTTAATATAAAATTTATATTTTCAATAGAATTGTCCAGTCCAATAGCCGATTCAATTTTGGGCGGCTACTGCTTATTTTTTCCTAAAATTACTTCACTAATATAATTTAATTGAAAAATTTAATTAAATTTTTTTTAATGATAGATAACTATATAATTAATTTTTAGTCCTATTAAAATTTTTTAAAAGAAATTATTTAATAAGGGTCCATGCTTATCCCATTATAATGGAAGGAGCATAAAAACATATCTTTACACATAAAATACTTAAGAAAGCTTAAAAAAAATGCAAGTCCTTTTTTTTCAATCTTCGGACAATCTGAAAAGAATGTTTAAATTTTTAAAGCTGTATTAATCGAATCCCAAGCTACCAAAAACTTTAAATAATTTTATCCACAAATTTAATAAAAGCAAAACCGGAATAATAAAAATAAAATAAAAGAAATAAAGAATATATATTATTTATCATAAAAACTTTTTTATTTAATTCATTTCAAGTGAAAAAAATAGAATAAAAATATAATTAATAAATATTTGTATAAAATAAAAGTGTTCAATTTGGGCACTTCTTTTTTAATTTTATTTTTCTTTATAATATTTAGTTTAATTTTTTTTTTCAAATTTAATTATTTAACCTTTGTTTAAAATATTTTATGCCAATTTTTTAATTAATTTGATTAATTCAACACAAAATGCAAAGATTTATAAATTCTTTTCAAATGAAAAAAATAGAATAAAAATAATAAGAAAAAAATATATTTTTTATTAATTAGTACAAATGGACAATTATTAACTTGAGTAATTAAATTTTATTTTAATTGTTCTGTTTATTTGTGCCGAGTTAAAGGTATTTCAAATTAGAAATAAAATTAAATTAATCAGTCTATAGAGTGATCATTAAATTTTTCAGTTCAACTGCTTCAGTCTCACTAAGTTCAGATTCATTTAGCATTTTAAAAAATTTCAAAATTAAATAAAAATTAAAAAAGAATTTCATTTAGAAGTTTTTTTATATCTAAAAATTAATTTTATAATTTTAAAAAATTAATACAGATATACAAAGTTTTAATTTTTTAATAAAAGTAATATAAATTTTTTTTTTTTCGTTTTTTGTTCCAAAATTCACAATGCCACTTGAGATATCATTATAAATTATCAATCACTCTATAGTTCACTTTAACTTTTAATCATTATTTATTTGAAATAAAAATTTTGGATCTAAATAAAATTAACTATTAGATGAAGAAGAAAAAAAATAATTTTAGCTCTCAATTGGACCTTTATTTCACAATAAAGTTAATTATTGAAATTTTATTTTTTAACTCATTGAAAAAAATTAAAATAGATCTCTGATCACATGTTAATGACCAAGATTAAAAAAACTGACCACAAATAATTTGACCACTTGGTCACATTACAAAAAAACTGATTTCAAGAAGCAACAATTCAAGAGTTTAATTTGTCCGCATGGGCTGAGGTGGATAGTTGTAGACCTTGAGCTTGGCGGGCCTTAGTGGAGTGGCATACTGCTCTGTGTGGTAAGCTTGAGAATGCTGCTGTTGTTGGGGCTGCGGCATGTGCCATTGACTCCAGTCTACCGGCATCGACTGACTGGTCATCGGGGATTGCATCATGCTTGGCTGCATTGGCATTTGGGGCATCTGCATTGGCATTTGTGGCCACTGCGGACTCGGCATCTGCATCTGCATTTGTGGCATCTGCGGGCTCGGCATCTGCATTTGCATTTGTGGCATCTGCGGGCTCGGCATCTGCATTGGCATTTGTGGCATTTGGGGGCTCGGCATCTGAGGCTGGAAGGCGGCCTGAATCTGCGGAAGTGCGTGAGGCGATATGGGCACCATTTGCATTTGTGGCTGCTGTTGCGGCATCATTTGTGGCTGCTGCATCATTGGAGACATCATTTGTGGCTGCTGCATCATTGGGGGCATCATCATTGGCGACATCATTGGCACTTCTCTGTCATTTCTGCTCGATTTAGAACCCATCTCAAAAATTTACAATTAAATTCAAATTTAAGAATGTGCCTAATTGCAATCTAGTATTTATATAATTATTTGGTCAATTTAGTTTCCCCTCTATAATTACATAAGCTTAGTCAAGGCGACTTATTTTGGTCTTTCGATAAATCATATCCTTATTTTTAGAACTTTTACGCATTTGTCAATCTAAGCTCAATACCCTGGGCTATTTTTAAATGTCTTCCTATCTAAAATCGGCCCAAAAGCCGTTTCGCTCTATGGTACAACAAAAAATAGTCTAACAAAATTATTTATTTAAAAAATGAAATAGAAAAATTTTTTTGTTCAATTTCATGGCATTAAGTCAAGATTGAAGCTCTTGTGAAACATATCAGGTGGCCATTGTGTATTTTTAAGTCAAAATTATTTTTTTTAATTTATGTCAATTGTTAAATGTAAAGTTTGGTCAAACTTTTTTATAAAGTGGATTGTGACTTGATAAAATTTTTTAAGAATTTGCCAAAATTTAAAAATTGAACTGAACAAATCATTAGGACAATCTTTGTCTGATTCTAAAAGCAAAGAAGAAATTTTAATCAAACAAAAAGTGATTTTAAAATTTTAATTAAATTGAAATTAAATTTTCTTTTGTATTTACCGTCCCTAACCTAACCCTAACCCTTTTTAATTTCTTTTTCTTTATTTAATATAATTTATTGTTAAAAATTTATTATTATTTATTTATTATTTATCTGTTAAAAAATTGAAATAAAAATTGTAAAGTAAACATATGATAAAAGTAAAATAAGTTAAAATACAATATAGAAGACAACTAAAATAAACAAATTGTAAGCATGGATAGGTGCAAAATGTTTAAGTATTGAAAAGTTCAGGAAAGAAAGAAGGAATAGCAAGATAGCAATAAATACACTGCATCAATTAAAAAGGAGCGAAACTAGTCAATTATTATTATTATTTATTTCAATGAACGCCTTTAAGGCGATGTAAAAAAAAATAAAAAAGATAAGTTTTTGAAACAGTTCTAAATAAATTGTGTTAATAATGTTAATTATGTTTTTTTTTCTTTCTACTTTAGTTAATTATTATTCAAGTTTTCTTTTCTCAATTTCGAACTAGGAGTCAACAATTCAATTCAAATCAAAGAATGGGGGATCACCAGTTCATCAATGGATTTCAATTATTAAATCGACTAATTCTTTCAGTTGACTTTTCAGATTTTAAAGCTTTGATTACAATTTAACGATTTATTTGAAATTATTTAATTAGTTTTTAAATAAAAAAAGTATTCCAAATCATGTAAATATTATTTGAAATAAAAAACTTTAAATGATCTGTTGAATAATTTAATCTATTAAAGTGAATTGGGTAAATTATCAAAATAGCAGTGATTAAAATAAAATGCTCATAATGACAAGGTATCAAAATAGAATGTTCAGAATGACATTACCTGTAAAATGATAATACCTGTAAAATGACAAGTTCAAAATAACATAATCATAATAGCTTTATTGAAAAAAAAAGAAGAAGAAATTGTCAATTAATCAATTATTTTTTTGTTTATAGTAAACTTAAATCTTTAATCGTCTCCAATTTCTTGTTTCTATCATAACTTCACAATATTTTCATCACAGAATTTATTTCACTTTTAACACACTTTGATTGTAATTTACCGGTTCTTAATTTTAATATATTGTTTTCCATTTTATTTTGTTCGTTTCTAAGTGAATCCACTAACTGATATATTAAAGGGTGTTTGCTATTTTACTGTTATGTTAATTTGATCATTTCTAAGTGATTCATGTCATTTTGAAACATTCAAATCAATTATGTTTTTTTTTTATTTTGATTATGTTATTTTGATTGTCTTATTTTGATCATTGCTATTTTAATACACAGTCGTGAATTGATAATTCAGAAAATTTGTTAAAATAACTTAATGTTTTTCTGATATTTATTCTATTATTTATTTATTTATTATTTATTTGTTTTCTGTACCGAGCTAGAGCTCCTTCAGAATAAAGATTAAAAAAAAAATAAATAATAATAAAAAAATAGTTAATAAAATAAAATAAAAATAAAGTAAATCAGCTAAAAAAAAAAAAAAAAAATTTAAAGAAAGTTTAAAAGTCTAAAGTAATTTATTCTATATATATGTTGTTTAATTCTTTCTTTAGCTTTGGCAACACTATCCGAAACTGATCTATTTGAAATCTTCAATTTGATAATCCCAGAAAAAGTGGGTCAATCCAAATAGAACTTGAAAGCTAAAATAGAAATATTAAGCATTAATTAAAAAATCACATAAGTCTCTTATAATTCAATATGATTTGTAAATGCGAGGAGCAGCTTGTTTTCTCGTCAGCTCGATCATGTCCGAACTTGACACAC
This sequence comes from Brachionus paranguensis, assembly GCA_016802215.1. NCBI lineage: Eukaryota > Metazoa > Rotifera > Eurotatoria > Ploima > Brachionidae > Brachionus > Brachionus paranguensis. The sequence goes on along the minus strand of JAESIX010000022.1, from coordinate 624,297 downwards.
TCAATGTTTGAACAGTGTTTTTTACTCCGGCCGATTTATTCACAATGTAACTAGAAGAAAGGCTTGCGTCAATTAGAGAATTAGAGACTGAGTGAGACACAGTGGGATCTACAGAGAACGGTTGGTCCTCGACACTAGACCTCACTTTAATTTCGTATTTGTCTGACATGTGTTGACTGATTTTGAGCAGGGATTGTTCAAAGTTCTTTCGCTTGGACTTGCTGATGGTGGCCCGGATGACGACTGGCCTGATGACCTTGTCATCGTCATCATCAGGCAGTATGATGTAGAATTGGTGCGTGTGTTTTTGAGCCAATTGTGATATGAGTCTTTGGCAAAATTTAATCTTTTCTGATTCAGATCTTGTCACAGCCATACTGGGGCTAGATGTAGAGTTATTTCTAATCAGTGAATTCATTTGTGTGCGATTTGTTGCCATCTAAAGCCGTGTGCGCTCCTTTTTATATTTACTTCAAGCTTGACTTATTAACCCAATGATAAATAAACCATATTTTTTGGAATTTTAACTAAATGAGATAATAGTCTAATTTAGGATTTGTTTATTTTTAATCGAGGTGTTTAACAAAATTCTTTTTGTCTTAGTAAATGGACTATTTTAATTAAAACAAATGCTCTTTGTCATTTTCCATTGAAAATATTTCCTGAATAAAGCATTTAGCTTGAGTGATCGATTACCGATCAATTTACGGTCTAACTAAAGAACCGGATATGCTAAACGCAAAATCTTGCAAACTAAAAGGGTTTAGGTTTATAATTGAACAGAAATTTTTTCTGTAAAATGATTAAAAAAATTGGAATTATTTATTTAAATCTATCGGCTAATATGAAAAAAAGTTTAATTTTTGACTGGGCTTTTAAAAAAATTTCGCTACTTTCGGAAAATAAAAATTATAATAAAAAAAATTTATTTTTATTTATTTATTTGTTTTCTATACTGAGCTAGAGCTCCTTCAGAATAAAGTTTAAAAAAAAATAGAGTTAATAAAATAAAAATAAAGTAAATCATCTAAAAAAAATGTAAAGAAAGTTTAAAATACATATATTGAAATAGGTTGTTACATAGTTGAAGCTTCATGAAAAAAAGAGGAAATAGTAAGGTAGCAATTACACAATGGAGTAGAGTATTCAATACATCTTGTTTCGAAGCCTTGTTTGTATTTATCCACTAGTCTGACAACCAATGGAATAGAATGACTCAGTCCTGTCCCAACATGTCTCTCACTCAACTCAAAAAGCCGATTCGAGACTGTTAGTAATTTAAGTTTATTAAAAGCCTCATGATGCAACATGTTGGAGGGAGTATCATATTTTAACTTAAGGATATATCTGACTGCTGTATTCTGAATTGATTGTAGGTTTTTGATATTATTTTCTGAAAATGAATTCAAGCAAGGAAATAAATTAAATTTTTTAATTATCATCAAGATCAAGATTTTCGCTGAATGCATGAAGCATTGCCTGCCTTTCAGGTGCTTCTTCTTTAGTCGGCCTACCTCGTCTCCTTTTAGGAAGAGGTGGACCTTACATTTCAGGTTTTAAGTTAATTATTAACAAACTTTAGAAGAAATGTAATACACCCCAAATATCACTTGGTCGTCAGCTTCTCAATTTATGCACAAAGATAAGTAAGAATTAATATACTTGTCACGTAACTCAGAAGACGCTTCTAAATATTTATTTATTTATTTGTATATCTGTATATATATCTCAAATAGGAAATGAGGTATTAAACAGTTCAGGGAATATTAGGTAATCTTTACAAATCTTTGATAGGATCAATCTTGGATTATTCTCTTCTTTGTTAAAATTCATTCACAGAAACAAACATCAAAAAAATACAAATTATTCAAAATTTAGCAGTTCGATCTATTTTGAAGTTGAAATATGATTACCACTCTAATGTTCTGGCTCGAAGTCATAAATAAAACAGGAAAAAATCCATTGTCAAGTAAAACTTTTTGGAGGAAAATAAATAAGTTCAGATTAAAGAAATCTTCAAGACAAATTCCATCACTTTTTAAAGATGGTAAAGAATTTAATATAGATAAAGGAAAAATCTTTGGCGATCTTTTAGCCACAAGTTTTATCGATTTTGTAGAATCGGAGATAAGTGGGAAGTATCACAAGAAATAAAAGATTTCTTAAATAAGGTACAAAATAATTTTAACGAGCCTATTACTCTCTTAGAAATTACAAATGCCTTTAAAAAAACTCGAAGAACTAGCTGGGTCTGGTCTAGATCGAATCCACAATCTAATGTTAAAAAATTTACCTTTATATACTTTATTTGAAATAAGTCAACTCTTTAACATTAGTTTGGAACTAACCCAAGTCCCAAAATCCTGGAAAATATCAAGTATAACCATGATCCCTAATAAATCTTCTCATGGTGAAGACCCTTATAACTATCGTCCTATTAGTATGACAAGTTGTCTTGGAAAGTTACTTGAACGAATTATTTACACTAGAATATGTAATTTTCTTGAGAAAAATAAATTACTTATACATGAGCTCTAAAAAAAATAAAAGTTCCACAAGGGCCAGTATGCTACAAAAATGGAGGTTAAAGATGTCTCCAGAAAAATGAAGCTACATTTTATACTCTGGGAATCCTTCAAAAAACAATAAGCTTAGTCTAAAACTTTTTGGAAAGCAAATACCCTACACTGACTCCCCAGTCTTCCTTGGAATTAAATTTGACCAAAGTCTTTGTTTCAACTCCCAGGTTGAATTCATTCGTTCCAGATGTCATGATCGCGTGAATTTAATTAAAATTTTGTCACACAGATCGTGGAAGTTAAGTAAAAAAACTTTAAATGGAATCTATAATGCCCTTATAGGTTCCATTATAGACTATAGTTTTTTCATCCTATCCCGTGTCTCCCAGACAAATATTCAAAAACTGCAAGCAATTCAAAATACATGTTTTAAGTCAATCTACCACTTACCATATGACACACCGTCTACTCAGCTTTCTGGCCTTCTCGAGGAACAAAAGGTAGATAGAATTGAATCAAGACTCAGAATCCTGCTTGAAAAGTACATAAAAAAAGTTTAATATATAAAAACACACTCATTACTTCACTCATACAGGATTATATTGATGTTTTTGTTGAAAGCTCAAGAAGTTCTAAACTTAAAACCTTACTTTGTAAAGTCTCAAATGAGCTCTTCCAATGGACAACAGTTTTTCTGTAACATTTCTTATTTCTCTTTCAAATTCTAATTAATCTAATTAATTTAATATAACTTTTCTATGGACACTTTTTTTAAAAATTTTAAATACCAATAGCGAAAGGAGTTTTATTACTCAAAGCTATATATTTTAAATATTAAATAAACTATTAAAAAAAAAAGTAATTAGTCCACTTCTTTTCAGTATTTTTATAAATGACATTCCAAAAAGAAACAAAACAAACTGTCAATACTCTCTTCTTTTTGCAGATGACTTGGCTACTTTTTTTATTTTCAAAAAAGATAGTAAATCTTGAAAACATGATTAATAAGTACTTTAACGAAGTTGGAAAATGGCTTTTCAAATGGAAAATGAAAATTTCTTTTGAAAAGTCATGTCACATGATCTTTTGAAAAGTTAAAATCAATCTTGATCTTAAAATTAATGATGACAGAATTTAAACATTTTTAATCTATTTTTGAATCTATTAATGAATAATCTTAATAATTGAAAAATTTTATTAAACATTTGAGAAAAAAATGAAAGATTGGAGTATTCTAAGAAAATTTTATAAAAAAATCCGATAAAAGAATTAAAAATAAAAAAGATCTTTAATACTATTTAAAGGATTTCTTTAGATTAAATGAAATAACAAAAGACGAGTACTCGACAGTTGAGTGTTATCAGAGTTATCACATATCGAGTGCAATAGATAAGGAAGACTGAAACAGACTTTACTGAATAATCCGGACAAAAATTTAATTTAAATTTAGCTTTTTATTATTCGATTTATTATTCATATATAGGATACAAAAGCTCATCAAGATTAAAAAATAATTGTGGTAAAAACGCTGAATAAGCAATAAGCATGGTAAAAATTATGTTCTCGGGGGGTGACTTAAACGTTAAAACAAGACAAATAGGTTGCAAAGGAGAAAACGAAAATGGAATCATCTTGGAAAGCATTATTAATGAGCTTAATTTTACAGTAATCAATAATAAGTATCCAACCTTTAACATATTCAATAGGGATTTTTTTGAAATTCTTGATTTATTCTTTGTTTCACCGTCATTAATTGATAAAATCACTAATTTTAGGGTTCTAAATAGTCAAGATATGACCAGTGATCATTTTCCAATTGAGGCATGTATATCTTTTGACTACTCAGTTATCCCTAAAACACAAACAAAAAAGCTTAACTATAAGTGTGGAATTTGAGACGATTGTAAAATAAAGATTTTATTTTACTTATTCCTTTATTTTCAAAATTAATCTAAAATGAAAACGTCCGTTCTGGACCAAACAAAAATAGTTAATCAAAAAAATGCCTATTCTTTTCTAATAGTCTTGATCTTCTAAATTCAACATAATAATATTTTAAGATAAAATAGATTTTTTAAAACTTTGGTATTTTACGCCAAAAATGGTTAAGTATTAAAAAAAAAAAATTTTGAAGTAAATTTAAATATTTTTTATTACACTTTTGCTTTTAAAAATTTTCCATCAATATTTTTTAGGATTCTATTTGTCAATTTAAAATTAATTTTCATCATAATAAAAAAAAATTTCGGAAAAAATTTATTAGGATTTTAATTTATTTAGATTTGATTGAGAAAAAAATTCAAAAATTTTGTTTGTTAAAACATGCTGGGTGACTGGATAACGCAGACTAAAATTAGTTCTTGACAAAAAAGCATTGTCAACATTTTCAGCTCGATCTAATTAAATTTTCACACAGCCAACAACAGCGGTATCATAAAAATTTATTACATATGCCTCAAAAAACATTCATGAATTTATTTTTTCATTTTTATCTTTTCGAATGAGCATTGGAAAAAATGACTACTTAATTCTATCGAATTAATCCAGGCTGGTGTGACTGGAACACAACGCAAGTTTTATTTACTTCAAGCAAACAAATCACGGCACAAAACTAAAAATCGATATTTCTCCAACTTATCTTCTAATCTTTAGAGCACCTAGTATAAGACAAAATAAAATATTCATCGTTTTGCATTAATAATTTTTCATTCAATTTCAAGCTAATATAAATTTGCATGCTTCTCGATCAAACAGCTCACTCAACAAATTCAACTCTGATGTAAACACAAACGGCTCTTTAGCAGTTGACGTAAGCACCATGCCGGACACAGCAATAAACAAAAATGAGACAAAATCCGAGTCTATAGCCATAGTGCCCACATTGAACATCATCTCGGAGACGAGCAGCCCCGATGCTCTTCAGCCCGTTGACTCAACAGCCTGTCTTCTGCCCCAGGCCAACCGCCTCAATCCCGCCGACTCTCTCGTCAAAACATCCAGCCAGTCCTCGCTGGACTCAAACATCAAGTATGACGCCAACATTGACATGATGCCTCTCATGCCAATAGACCCAAGTGTGTAGTTATTTTATTATTATTTTTTGTTCATAATATAAGAGTGTGCAAAATTATAAATGCGAAGCCTCCTTTTTTTTCTTTCTTTTTTAACTTTTACTTAACTCATTTTATTTACTAACACTGGGCTAAAAAAAAGACTTAGTTCCATTCTGAGCAGCCTGAGGTTCTGCTCGAATTTATTTAGAAGATAAACAAAAAATGCGCAAGCGTAGACTTCTGAGTACACTCTGAAAATAAATTGAAAAAAAATCTCACTTTTTGTTCCAAGATAATGGCCAAGTTCCGGTTCTTGGCGAGTCTGTTGACAAGCCGTCCGATGAAAGCTGGCACACAGTGGCTTTGCAAGTGTTGTTTCCGTTCTTTATGGCCGGCTTTGGAATGGTGGGCGCTGGCGTGTTTCTAGATAAAGTGACAGTAAGTCTTGAAACCGGACATGGACCAAAATTTTAATCTATTCGTTCAGCACTGGCCTCTCTACGTGAACATAAAAGCAATTTTTACACTCATTCCTGCACTGCTTGGTCTTAAAGGCAATTTGGAAATGACATTGGCATCGCGTTTCTCAACCCAGGTCAATTTGGGAAAGATTAAAGACAAACCGACCATTCTGAGTGCTGTTCTAGGCAATTTTGCTCTAACCCAAGTAAAAAAAAAATATTAAAAAATTTTTTTAAAATTTTTATTTGAAAAAAGGCACAGGCCATTGTGGTCGGCTTTCTGGCCTCAGTCGGAGCTATAACTTTGAAATATTTTACAGAAAATTTTTTAAATAAATCCTCTACTCCTGAAATCGATTTGGCAAACAGTTTGGTGCTGATCGCTGGCTGCATGTCCACTGCTTCGTTTGCCAGTCTGGTCCTAGCCGGTCTAATGATGCTAATCATCATTTTGTCCAAACGAATCAACATAAATCCGGACAACATAGCCACGCCAATCGCCGCCAGTCTTGGCGATCTGGTTACACTGGTCATTTTGTCCTATCTTTGCACATTTCTATATGAAATTAGTTAGTTCAAAAATTTAACCCCTTTGCCCCATTTTGACAAAAAAATTTTTTCTAGAACCCCAGCTTTGGCTTCACTGGACAGTGGTGGTTGTATTCTTGATTCTCATTCCGGTGTTCATCTACTACTCATATCATAACGAATTTGTCAGGGATGTTTTAAAAAATGGATGGACTCCCATTTTGCTGGCCATGATCATCAGCAGGTAACTTTACACAAATAAAATCTAGCTTTATAATGGTTGATTCATAATGTTTTGGAAAATTTTAAGACCAGTGTTTAAATATCAACCGATAATTAGACAAGGTTGAAAAATATAAAAACTTTAAAAAAATTAGCTACTCTAAAATATATTATATATATTTTAAAAATCTGTAAAATTAAATATTTTTAAAAATCAAAAATACATTTAAAAAATTAAAATTAATAATTAAGCAAAATTAAAAAAACCTTGAAAAATATCAAAAACATGTAGTGCATTAGAATTTTAAAATTTTATTATTAAAAAAAGACAAGATTTACCCTTTTTTAAATGCTTTTAAAAATTTAATATGCAACTTTTTTGTTTTCTTTAATTAAAAAAAATCTAATGTATAACATGTTTTGGATATTTTTCAAGGTATTTTTAAATTTTGCTTAATTATATATCTTTAATTTTTTAATTGTGTTTTTGATTTTTAAAAATTATCAATTTTACAGTGGTGTTTTGACACGTGGTTCTGAGGTAAAATTACGTAATTTAACGTTAATTTAATAAATTTTATTTAAAAAAATGTTATTTTACCGTATTTTACGTAAAATTACGTAAAGTTTTATTTCTTTAAAGTAAAAAATCGTAAAAAAAAGTAAAAAATAGTAAAAAAATGTTAAAGACAGTTAAATTTTCTTTAATTCTCTTATTTCACTTTTTTAAAAAAAAAAATTCAATTTTTATTAATTTTTTGCGTAATTGACCTGTCTGTTTTTAAAGAGTTATTCCACGCTTCTTATTTCAAGAGAGGATTGAATCAAGTGATTCGTATACTAAATCGGATAATGTTCTATCAAGTTGTAACTTTTCAAATTCATAATTTAATTCAAATTATTTTACTCTTAATTGCGAGGAATTTCGAGTGATCTTTTTTTTCATAAAAGCCGATGGGCTCATGCGGATTTTCGGAGAATTTTTCTTTAATTTCAATACTCAATTTGTATCTTTTTGCTTATCTTCAACCATTTAAAAATTATTTTCTTTTAGTCTGAATTAAATTATAAATTTGAAAAGTTACAAATTGATAAAACATTATCCGATTTAGTATTCGAATCACTTGATTCAATCCTCTCTGAAACAAGAAGCGTAGAATAACTCTTTAAAAACAGACAGGTCAATTACGCAAAAAATTAATAAAAATTGAATTTTTTTTTTTTTTAAAAAGTGAAATAAAAGAATTAAAGAAAATTTAACTGTCTTTAACATTTTTTTACTTTTTTTTACTTTTTTTTAAGATTTTTTACTTTAAAAATATAACTTTACGTAATTTTACGTAAAATATGTTAAATTTTTTTTTGAAATTTTTTCAAAAATATTATTAAAAAGAGAAAAAAATGGTCTTTTTTTGGGCCCTTTTACACCTAATTCATGTTTTAAATAATATGGTAAAATTACATTTTTTTAGATAAAATTTCGTAAATTAACATTAAATTACGTAATTTTACCTCAGAACCAAGTGTCAAATCACCACTGTAAAATTAATAATTTTTAAAAATCAAAAATACAATTTAAAAATTAAAGTTAATAATTAAGCAAAATTAAAAAAACCTTGAAAAATATCATAAACATGTTATACATTAGATTTTTTTAATAAAAAAAATGTTTCATAAATTAAAAGTCAATCTGGGAAAATAAATTAAGTCCTTTTTTAAAATTTCGTTTCGACATGATAATTTTAATTCTAAATTTAATAAAATTAAATTTAAAAATTTTTGAAAATATTGTAATGGCTAATCCTGATTTGTTTCGAGAATCTTCCATTCAGCATTTTTTAAAAAGGGTAAATATTGTTTTTTTTGCAATTAAAAAATTTGAAAAATCTAATGTTTAATATGTTTTCGAAAAAAAATAAATTTTACTTTCTATAAATTAAATTTAATTGATGAATTATGAAATTATGTATTTTTGCTTTAACTAATTGCTAATAAATTAAGGCCGAGGACACCGAACGCAAAAAGGTATCAGGAGTGTTTTTTTGCCTAGAACTTGGTTAAAAGTATACCAACTTGATACCAAACACAAAATAAAAAACTAGAAGACCTTGATGATATTATAACATGGGTCTAAAAATTTTGCAAAACATTATGAATCACCCGTTATAATTATAAATATGCAGCATAGGCTCCTCAAGATTAAAAAATAATTTTCTATTTTCTTTTCAAAAAAATTTAAATCAAGGTACTTTTTAATAAATTAATTAATTTTTAATAAAAAGCCGCTTTCAATAAAATTCATGCAATTTTTTTTTTTAAATAAAATTTACTATACAACATCTTTTTGATATTTTTCACGTTTTTTTTTATTTTGCTTAACTATTTATCTTTAATTTTTTAAATCTAAAAATACCTGGTTTTTAAATGAAAGTACTTTTTAACTCGATTTTTTGCCTAGAACATTTTTGGATTTACAAATAAAATTAATAATTTTTAAAAATCAAAAATACAATTAAAAAATTAAAGTTAATAATTAAGCAAAATTAAAAAAACCTTGAAAAATATCAAAAACATGTTATACATTAGATTATTTAATAAAAAAAGTTGCATAAATTTTATTAAAAACAGTGAATTTCTATTAAACCAGGAGTTAATTTTTTTATTATGTAAAATCTTAATAATTTAAAAAATAATGTGATATTTGAGAAATTGGTCGAACTTTATTTTGGTCATTTAAGTGCTGGTGGTTTCATAATGGGCTACGCAATATCATCATTTGACGATATTGCAGCATTTCAGCCAGTGGTCAACGGAGTAGGAGGCAATCTGGTGGCAATTTTTGCATCTCGTCTATCCACTGCTCTGCACAGAACGTCCGTGCAAGGTTCTGTGCCATTTTGGGCTCCCAAAAAGTGGTACCAATATCCCTTGCACACATTTGGTCGGTCTGCAAGTATGCCGATAATGAGACAAAAAAATATTTTATAAAAAAAAATTCATTTTAGATCCCGAGTCAAAGACTGCAGTTATTCTGGCGTTTCTGGCCGTTCCAGGACACTTGTTGTTCTACTTTGTCATTTCAAGAGTTAAAATTTATTACAATAGTGTGAACGTGGCTACCATGACACCTTCGTTCATTATCTTCTACACATCTGTTGCCATACTTCAAGTAATACTGCTTCTGCTCATCTGCTACTGGCTGGTTCATTTGACATGGCGCAAAAATATGAATCCAGATAATGTTTGCATACCGTACTTGACCGCCATAGGAGATTTGCTAGGCACGGCCTTTTTGGCTATTTGTTTCTATGGGCTGTATTGGGCTGGAGAAACAAGACTAAAAACATCTTGAAAATTTTTATTTAAAAATAAGTTTTATCCACTACAAAAACAAAAATTTTTACTTTCTTAAATCCGGAATAAATATTTTATAAAATTGAATTTTTTTCATTTCTAAAAAATTTATTTTATTTTACTTTTTTCGATTTTTAGCTTTCAATACTAACAAAAAATAAATAAAAAATGTTTAAATAATATTTTTTTCAAAAAGTTTTCTTTCAGACAAAACAAATCGAATATTAAAAAATAAAATTCTTTTAACATAAAAATAATGCAAGTATAATAAATCAAAGAAGTAGCAAAAAAGCATAACAATGCAAAAATAATTTTTAGATCTATCGTTTTTTGGAATTAAAATATCAAAAAATTTTTTTATTTAAATATTTTTGGCCAGAGGATTTATTATTTGATCAAAAATATCAATTTTTAATTGTTTAATTTAAATTCAAGTCCTTTGAACAGATAAACAGATCCAATAAACAAAAGAGTTAAAAAAAATATTAAACAAATAATTTAAAATTAGTTTAATAACAAACTGAAATTCTTAAAAAATGACAAAGAGAAAAGTTTTTCAGCAAACCAGGAGAAACAATTTAAAAGATAAACTAAAATTGGTATTTTTTAGTAATTTTGGCAATCGATTTTCAACAGCTATTCTAGTCGACTTAATTTTTCAATTGATTTTATAATTATTTTTTATAAAGTATTATTAATTTTATAAAGTTTTTGGATAAATTACTCAATACTTAGGTAAACAACAATTTTTTATAGAGCATATATTTGCAAATTATTACTAATTTTGGCTTTAACTAATTTTCTAATTATTATTTAATTTATTTATTTGATTTTCTGGGCCGAGCTGCAATATCAGATTTAAACAAAAAATAAAATAAAATTCTATTTTTAATTTTTTTTTCTAATAAAATAAAAACTCACAAAAGAAAAAAATTTAAAAAAAATTATTTTTGTTTTTTGAACCTGCTAGTCTATCTCTTTTTTCTTTAGTGGTTCCATATGATTCTTTTTTTTCTAATGGAAGGCTTATTATGTATTTAGTTTTTCCATGCCTAGCTAAAGAAACTTCAGTTTAAAAATAAAGTTTTTTTTATGTTTTTATTTTTGATTTACTTCTACCGTTTTAAATAAAAGATTTTTTTTAATGTTCATTTTAATTGACTTGTGCAGACTTTAATTAAATTAAAATCGACACTAAAATAATTAATTTTACTCTTATTTATCCCAATTTTGGAAGAAAAAATATTATTTCGCGTCAAAAAAAATCTAAAATAAAAATTTAGATTCTAAATACAAATACAATACAGAGACTAATTCCTCGCTAGTAAGGTATCGTTTACAATTATATGGGAACTCTATTAAATAATGCTTTTACTTTTTAGGAATAAAAAAAAATTAATTCTTAAAGATTTCAAAAAAATTTCTCAATTAATCTTGAAAAAAAAATCCCAATTTATTTATAATTTTAATTCGCGTATAATATATTTTAATAATTAAAATATGTAATCAAAAAACTAAAATACTGAATTTGTAACAAAATAAAATATTTTAGATTTAAACCAACAAAAATGTGAAAATTTTTCAACTTTTTTAACCAAAAAAAAATATTTTAATTAAAATTTATTTTATTTTTTTTAAATTAATTTAATTTAACTATCCTTAAATAAAAAACTAAAAAACTAAAAATTTTTATTTAAAATAAATTAAATGTTTTCCGATGGAAACACCATTTTTTTAAACTAATCATTATTAAAATGATAAAAAAAGGATTTAATAAACAACCTTTAGATGAACTTGATAAATGGTTACCACTATTCAAATTTAATTTTTTTTCCAAAGGCTAAATACATAATGAAAATTCAAATAATTTTTGTTCATTATAATTTTCATATTTTTCTACACCTATTTTTATTTTTAGTGAAGACATATAAATTGTCAGCAGATATTTTAAAAAATTTTTTCCCAAATAAAAAATATTTCTAAAAAAATTTATTAATGAAAAAATTGAGTGGACTAAAGACCTTAAAGACCTTTAGATGAAATGAGCGCTACATCTGGCCAAAAACCCAATTTGGACTTTGTGGAAAATTCACTTATTGGCGGGGCTGCGGCAGTGATTTCAAAGACAGTGGCAGCTCCGATCGAAAGAGTAAAACTATTAGTTCAAAACCAAGGTGAAATGCTCAAGCAAGGTGTCATAGCACAGCCTTACAAAGGCATTTTTGATTGTACCTCGCGGACTTTTAGATCCGAAGGCCTTTACTCTTTCTGGCGTGGAAATTTGGCCAATTGTATCAGATACTTTCCCACCCAGGCTCTAAATTTTGCTTTTAAAGACAAAATAAACTCAGCATTCAAAACAAGCAGGTCAGATCCTTATTTGGTAACATTTGGTAAAACAGTTGTTTCTGGTGGTATCGCTGGTGCTCTGTCACTGTGTTTTGTTTACTCATTAGACTACGCCAGGACCAGACTAGCTAATGATACCAGCTCAGCTAAAACAGGCGGTGTGCGCCAATTTAATGGGTTGTTTGACGTCTACAAAAAAACTGTCCAAACTGATGGCTTTGTTGGTCTATACAGAGGTTTCATGATCTCTTGTGTTGGTATTGTAATTTACCGCGGGTTTTACTTTGGTTTGTATGACACCCTTAAGCCCATTCTTTTGAATGATGATGCCAATTTGCTGCTATTATTTTCGCTTGGCTATGCGGTCACAGTTGCCTCGGAAATTGTCTCATACCCATTCGATACTGTGCGAAGACGCATGATGATGACTTCGGGACAGACCGAAAAATACAAGGGCTCATTTGATTGTTTTTTAAAAATAATGAGAAAAGAGGGGTTCATGGCTTTGATGAATGGTGCCGGAGCGAACATTATCCGAGGCGTTGCTGGAGCTGGTGTTCTAGTTGGCTTTGATAAATTGGTAGATTTTTATCTTGGTCTTAAATACGACGCTTTCAGCGCCTAAAATAAATATAAAAATTTAAAGAAATTTTCTAATTTATTTTTTTTTAGTTCAAATAAAAAAGTTTAAAAAATTTAAATTAAAAAAAAAGAAAAGTAGAATCTATTAATTAGATTAAAAAAATTATGAAAATGTTTATTTAAAAATTTTTTTATTCGCTCTTAATCACAGAGCTGAAAGGGAAATCTAATCTAAGATCATCTCAACCAACTCAGGGGTCATTATTTAATTCGAAAAAAATAAATATTATATATATATGAACTCTTACACACACATTAACAAGAAAAATTTTATTTACCTTTTGTTTAAACGAAAAAAGTGAAAAAAATTTCTAGATTTTAAAATTAAATAAACAATTTATTTATTTTTTCTAATTTTTTTGAAAAGTGTTTCTTTTGAATTTCGAGATAGAATAAATTAAAAAAATATTAAATTTAAAAAATTTTAAACAAAGATATGTGATTAATGATTAGCAATTTCAAAATATTTGGAAAAAAAATTGTTAATCAGTAGCAAAAGTGGAAAAAAACTTATCCATATTGCTGGAAAAAATTGAAAGACTCGAATTGACGAAAAAAATCATGTACATCTTCAATTCATAACACTTGATAAATAACCATATTTTTTAATAACCTTTAATTATTAATTTGTAATTCAAAACAAAAAAGCTAATTCTTTGGTTCATGTTTTTTTCATTAAAAAAAGGAGTGGCTGTGGATTCATTAATTTTTTAATAATTTAAATATTTATTCTTCCGGATGTTTTTTTTTCTCTCAAGAAATGATAATTAAAAATAATTTTTTAAAATGATCATGACGGCATATTGAAGTTCATGATCAAATGTAAATTTCAAATAAAAATTTTTAGTTTTTGATTTAAATAAGAAGGTATTTCTTTTCAATTATTTTTTTACAAATAAATAAATTTTTTTTTTTAATGATAAGTTTAACATTTAATTAGAAAAAAAATTATATTTAGAATTAGAAATTTGCAATACAACATTTAACTTTATTTCGTTGTAATATATTTTAAATAATAATAAAATATCATTTAAAGCCATAATTTGGAATCCTTAATTTAGATTTTAAATTGTCAAAAAAAGATTTTAAAAGAATCTATCAAAGATCATTTAGAAAAAAAAGAGTGTTCTTTTTAATTAAAGTATTAAACATTTAAAAAAAATAAAAAGGCTAATTTTATTATTTCTATTAGGATTTAATCAATTAAGTTTTGATCATTTGATCATGATCATGAATTTGAAGTTGCCATTATGACTTAGATTCATCGAAAATCAGAAAAAAATTATTTTTTTAAATTTTTAGCTGATTTTGTTTTAAATCCATCAAAAATTTTTAAAAAATAGTGAAATTTTTGAGAAAATTTATTTCACCTATTTGTTTAATAATTATTTTTAAAATTAATATTAAAATTTCTATAATTTCAAATATCATTTTATCATTATGTTATTTAAATTCTGGGAGCATTGGCTTATTATAAAAAAAAATAATAATTAATTATTTTACTTATTTATTTTTACATTTCAAACAATGCCTAAAATCTTAGTCTGAATTAACAAGTCATGCAGTGGTTTTAACTGCATATTATTAGAAATAAAAATTTAATTATTATGATGCTCATATTTTTCATTTCAATCAAAATTGAAAAATATTTTTTTTGGTCATAAAAATTCAATTCAAATAAAGAGAAAAAATCACAAGTTTTTGCTTTTATTTAATAAAAATTGCTAAATAATTTGAAGTCTCAATTAATTATTAAATTGGAGTCTTTAGTGCTCGATAGCTTCTTTCACAAATTTTTTGATGCGGTCTTCGTCGAGAACACCGACAAATTGTCCCAATTTTTTTCCATTTTTCAGCGCCATCACGGTCGGAACTGAACTTATCTTTTAAAAAGTTAAAAATAATTAAAAAATTATTTTTTAATTTACATTATATTGTTCAGCTATTGAGCTCAATTGGTCTATGTCAACTTTGGCAAAGTCGGCCTTTCCTTCATAAGTAGCCATCAATTTTTCCAGTCTTGGACCCAAAATTTTGCAAGGACCACACCAACTTAAATTAAGATTATTAGATTTTAATTAAAAATTAATTTTTGCCTACACTGCATGAAAATCGACAATAACTGGTTTTGAGTTGTCCAAAACTCTACTCTTAAAATCAGATTCATCTTGGACATTAAAAATGTTTGACCTAAGTGCCGAAAAGACACCGAATTGACGAACAGGAATCGCCAAACTCGAAGACTTTAAACTTTTTAAAATTAGCTTGCAAGAATTCATTTTTTCAAATGATTTTTTTTCAAATAATTACATACTTTTAATATTTTTGCAATACTAACTACTCAAAAAATTTTGTTTTATCAGTATTATTCATCAATTTTTATAAAAAAAGAGGGTGCCATTAAAACATGGCCTTTGATTTTTTTTTGATTCAAATTAAAAATTTTTGTTATCAAATTTTTTGGTATTATAAACATTATTTGTGATTTAATGTTAAAAGAATGATCGAACATTGTAAAAAATAGCAATTTTATTTGATAACATTTTAAAATAATTAAAATAACAAATAGCAAATTGAAGGGTTAAATATTTTTAAAATATATCCAAAAATATTTAAAATTTTTTAAATATTTTATTTAAAATTGTCACCCTACCATTTAGGAAATAAGAAATCATTTTTATAAATTCAAAATTTATTTTATTTTCAAAATAGTAAATGTTAATTAATTTAGCTTTAGTTTACATTTAATTTTATTGAACCTGTTATATTTTTATCCCGTAACCAAATTAAAAAGCTTTGAATTGTTGATTGCTTTAAACAATGCCAGTTAGAATAGAAATTCAGAAAAAAATGTTCTTTGATTACTCGTTCAAGTTTTTGAAAATGTTTTTTTTTAATTTTTAATTCTTTTAAATTTCAGGATTTTATCTGATTACAACTGATTTAAAAAAATTATTTACCTCTTTTTAAAAAAAAATTAATTCCATTATCCAGATTCAACTACTCGAAAATACCAGTCACTGAAAAATATTTCAGCATTTAAATTTTAATTTGTGTCTGGGAGATCAACTAAACACTCTAGAACAACTGTTTTAATTAATTAAATATTTTCAAGATTCAACACAAAAGGTTTGGGATAAAATTCTAGTTTTGTTGTAAAAATGATTTAAATTTTTTGGCTAATTTTTTTTTTATTTTTTTGTTTTAGCAAAAGTGGTACATGTTTTTTCAGTTTTGACATGGAAATCGAAAAATTGGTTTTTAATTTGAACAGATATTTTAATCTGTTCTAAGCCAAGATTCAAACTAGTCATAATAGAAAATCGTAATTAATTTTTTCTATTTATTTCCCATTACTTATTATTCAATTATTTAACTAATAGCGACTAAGCAGTTAAATAGCAAATGTTTATTTTTCAAAAATAATATTTGAACAAGTTTCAAACTCTTTGGAAATTTATTCTCTTAATAATTATTTGTTAAAAAGTTTATTTACACAAATTGTTTAAACCTTAAGCAAAAATCCTGCAGCAAGTAAGCTGTATACTTTTGAACGCAACATCATTCAAAGTTATGCAAGAGTTTGCCAAATTTACCGAAAACTAAGCAATTTTAATCATGAACAAAAGCTTTTAAATTTTGAAAATTAATGTAAACATCAGTCCATATGATTTTTTTAGTTTTTGAATTAGGTTCTATTTTAATAATTAAATATTTTTTTAGTTTTTGAACTTCTGATAAAAAATTATCTTGTCTTACTATTTTATAATTAATTTAGGTTCAATTTAAAAAATATATATAATTTATTAATTAAAAATTTAAATAGGATGGACTAATAGATTCTTCATTTTTTTCATTTTTATTTTATCCCCATTGATTTTCATTAATTGTGATTCAGGAGAAAACTGGTTATTTTTGGTAAAGAATTTTTTAATTCAAAAAAGATTTTAAAATTGTCAAACTTAAGTTTATTTGGAGGGAAAATTTAAAAAATGATTCATAATTGTACCCGAAGATGATTCAATAAGTATGAAATTTTTTAATTACACAATTTAAATCATGAAAATTAGAATAAAATAAAAGTTCTTTGGTCTTTCTCTTTTAATATTTACAATCATTTTAATATTTACTTTTAATTCTATCTTTAAAGCCTTAATTTTAAGGATAAATGATTAAAAGAATATTTTAATTTTTGAAAGAAAAAAATTATTTTATGATCACAAATCTTTTCTTCATTTTCTTCTTCTTTTTTTTGTCAATCTATTTTAAAAATTTTAAGAGTTAAAGTTTTTAACTCTAGTCTATCTCTTTTAAATACCTAATTTAAGTTCCTTCATTTTAGAATTTAAATTCAAAAAAATAAATTAAAAGTTTAAATTTAAAAAAAAATCTAAATTAAATTAAAATGAAAAAATTAAAAATCAAGTTACAGTTACTAGAAATTTAAATGTTTAACACTTTGAAAATAAAGAAGGAATGAAAAGGTAGAAATTACACTAAGTGGTGGGATTTTGGATAAATCTTGATTCGAAACTCGACCAGTCTAACTATCAGTGGAATAGTATAACTCATTCTTTCTTTACCATATCTCTCACTCAACTAGAAAAGTCAATTCGAGATTGTTAAGAATATAAGCTTAAGATCAATAATAGATACGATTAAAGACTTAAACAAGTTTCCTAATGTAATTTAGTTTACCCTGATTTATTTTGTTTGACAAGATTTTAGTTTAATTTAGCCTTGAATTACAACGTTGTTAATTTCATTAACTATATTAGAATAATTTGATAGAAGGTTAATTAAAAACTTGATTTTTTTTACTCTTTATTTTATTTTTATATTTTTTTTAAATTTTAAGTCAATATTTTGAACAGATATTTTCATTTTCCAGCTAAATAGCCATTCTTCTAATTCGTCTAAGGATTTGTTCATCTTATTCTGTAAATTTCCATTCTTCTTAAAAATTCAGAAAGTTTTTCATCAAGTTAAGAGAGCATTAATTGTCTGTTATATCTTTAAATTAATATACTAAATAATAAAGGGCTAATTACTGAACATTGCGGGACACTTGCAGTAATATGGTACTGATCACTCATATGAGCAATGTATTAGGTAAGTGGGAAGGTTTATTTTTTTAGGTTTAATAGAAATAAGACCATTATGCCAGACCCTGTAAAACGCTTTGGAGATATCAGAAATAAGGAACGAAATTTTTATTCCTATTAAATGATTCTTCAATTTTTTGGAACAAGGAAGAAAAATTTATCAATTTATGATTTTTTCTAAAATCTGATTGTTCCTGAATTAGCAATGAGTTATGTTATAGATAACTAAATAATCTCAAGGAGACAAATTTCTTTTTTTACAATTTGAATTAGGTTCTATTTTAATAATTAAATATTTAATGAACTTCTGATAAAAAAAATTATTTTTTTTTACTATTTTAAAATTAATTTTGGTTCAATCTAAAAAAATACATAATTTATTAATTAAAAATTTAAATAGAATGGGCTAATAGATTTTACATTTTCTTTTATTTTTATTTCAATCTTATTGCCTTTGATTAATTGTGATTCAGAAAGTTTTTTTTTGGCTAATTTAAATATTTTTTAATTAAAAAAATAACTTTTTTCACTTAAACTGATCGGAAGTTAGCTGGATCATATTTCCTTCCTTATAGTTTTTTAATTTCTCTCAGACTTAAGCAAAAGAAATGAGTTAATCTTTCAAAATATTTTAGAGTAAAATTTTTTTATGAATTTGGTCATGCCACATTCATTTAAAGAGTCTAGTAGACTCTTTAAATGTGCTTTGATTTTCTATTTTGAAAAAAGCAAAATTATTTTCAATTATTTCTCTATCTTTTTGAGTATTAATTAGATCAATATTATGGCTAAGCTTTTTGGTATGAAAATCAACATTCACATCATCCCTGAGTTCTTCATTATTAGAGATTAATATAGGAATTCTTTTCCAGAGCGAAACTTTTAACCCTTATCTAAAATCCGGTCAAAAATTACTCAATTTTCACTTAAAGACTAAAATAAGTCAAATTTGACCAGACTTGTGCGTAAATCATAAAGTAAAAGTCAAGCCATGGACTTAACTTAAGAATTTTTTTTCAATGTTAAGTCAATTGGGTTGACTTTTAAATTTTGACTTGTATATTTGAAGTTAAGAGAAATTTTAGTTTAAAATTTAAACACTAAAAACTTAAATTTTTCAACTATAATAAATATTATAAATTTATTATGATCTAGAAATTTAATTTTTTTTTATTTTTCAAAACACTATTGATAATTCAAAAAAAAATTCTTAAGTCAAGTTAAGTCATTCAAGTAAAATGACTTAACTTTAAAAAAATATATCCTAAGTGATTGACTTCACTAAAAATGACTTTAAAATAAATTAAGTCTGAATTTAACCCTAGCAAAAATATTAGAACTTATACATAAATCAAATGCTGAAATCGCGTTAAATTTGACCCATTCTAGTCTTTCATGTTATGTAAATTTGAAAAATAAAAATTTTTACAAAAAATATTTTCTCAACCCATTGATAAAGTCGATTTTTAAATTTAAATTAGTAAACTTATTTTTGGTAGTGTTTATTTTGAAATTTTTGTATTTCAAAAGTATTTGTATTTAAAATTAGCATTTCAAAATTCAAAATTAAATTTAAAGATGAATTTCAAATATTAATTTCCAAATAAGTAATAAATGAAAGGATCGATCTCTCCTAAAAGATTCTATTAAAAGACTAAAATTTTTTGAATCAGAACATAAAGATTATCCGTAATTGGTTACTGCGACGACCTTGTTATTCAAGCGCCAACACATGGTCATTGTCAAATTCTGCTCGACAAATGTTCTAGGTTTGCTCAACAGTGGAAAATTGATTTCAATCCCACGAAATCGGCGGCGTTAACTTCGCAAAAAGGCAAGGCCACAGCGATAAGAAATTTTGTTCTAGACGGTTTCAATATTCCTGAAATTGAGAATGTAGAATACTTAGGCCTTCCTATAGGCAATAGTGAATTCGTTTGGAACTTTGTCGAAGAGAAATGGAAGAAAGTCGAGAGAAGCTTCTACTCTCTTTATGGCCTAGGTTGCAAGCCAAAGGCTGCATCTCCAGATCTAGTTGCTTTCCTATACAAACAATTCTGTCAATCAATTTTTCGTTACCCTTTGGACTTGCTATTCATAGGAGAGAATAAGCTAAGTGAACTAAGTATTAGGCAAAATTTACTAATCAAAAGAATGTTTGATATCAAGAAATTTGCCAGATTCAGACCGATGTTAGAGGCTCTACGTCTTGAATCGGTAGAACAATTATATATGAAACATAAAATATTTTTTATGAAGCAATTAAGGAGTAGTAAAATGTGCTGGGAATTGTTGACGTTTTTGCATTCGGATTATTCACTCTTTAAGCAGAAAAATACATCTTACTGCAAGCAGCTTAAGTATCTAGAGAAGAAAATACATATGGATGTAATGAGTTACAGTCCAAAGACCTCAATCGCCATAATTGACCATGTATCCTTTGACAAAAACCGTGGCTTGGTTGACTCGGTCAAGTTTGTACGTTCGCAAATAAAAATTAATATGAAGTTAAATTTAGAATACTTTCACTTTTATAAAATTTTGAATGATCTATTAAGAGTAGACTTTTATACTTGGTAAATATTACAAATGTACAAATTATTCTTAATGTAATTTTTCTTGTATTTTTGCCCATGGGGCTTTAAACTAATAAATAATAATAATAATAAAGATTATCTGCAGTGCGTCTATGTTTTCTAAATCCTGATTGCTCATGTATAAGTAATTTATTTTTCTCAAGAAAATTATATATTCTAGTGTAAATAATACATTCAAGTTACTTTTCTTTATCTTTGTCGCCTTAAAATATTTAATTTAATAGAAAATAAGTAAAATATAGGTAATACTGTTTTTCATCGCGTATCACGGCAGAGGAGGTTAAAATAAATAAAGTATGGTTGCTAGTAAACAATTATTCAAGTCATCTCTAGTCTAGATGATGATCCTTTCTTTGTTCTACTCCAGATTGTGTTAATCAGCGAGAGAAAGAGAGTCCTATTTGTAATTTAGCTCTCGATTAGGCAATTATGTGATCACACAACAAAAACATGACACACTCACTTGTTAAAACTTAATTGAATTTTTTTAAAGTAATTTTTAAAGACGCTGTTCAAAGGCGCAATTCGCTAGCAGCGTCATTGATCTAACATAATCAGAATATTATTGTTTCTTTTCTCAGCTAAAAATTCTTGCTATTTAAAATTTTTCTCTGATGCAATCAGACTTCCATTCACTCTCGACTCTTTCCGTTTGATCATGGCAGCGTCATTACATTCACATGACGTCACCGCACAATGACGTCATGCCAAACAAGCAATGTTGATTTTTGAAAAAAAAAATTCCTAAAAATAAATAGATAACAAGTCAAATGACAAAAAGTCAATGAGCAAATTTTTCAATTCCAACTTGATGATATGAAATAAAAAAAGTGAAAAATTAAATAAAAATAATTTATTTTAGAAAATGAGCGAAAAAAGAAAATTAATTAACGAACTGGATTGGGTTGGCAAGCGGTCCAAGTGCTCGGCCTCGCCGTCAACCCTGTCCTCGTACAGCGACTCGGACAGCGACTCGATCAACGAGGCCTATGCGCTCACATTTTTCAACAATCTCAAACAAAACCTCCTGGCCATTCCGCACGACTTGACTTTTGTGCTGTCAGGCGGCCGCAAGATACACGCTCACAAAATTTTAGTCCTCAACAGCTCGGCGTTTTTTTCCAACCTAGCCCATTTGATCGAAGCAGACAAGGCCTGCATCCACTTGTCCGACATCAACGACCATGAAAGCTTTGAATTTTGTCTCAGTTTTGTCCAAAACGGCCGCATTGGCTTCATAAACTATGACAAAGTCTACGACTACACTAAAATGGCCCGACTGCTAAAGCTAAACGACCTGGCCGACTACTTGTCCAGTGCGATTAAAAAATACGAGCTCAACGCTTCGTACAACAATTTTCAAGCTATTCTGTCCACTTTTTACTCGACCATCAGTCAAACTTATCTCAAAATAAACCAGGAAATGGACCATCTGAAAAAGGCTGTTCAACAATCGGACAATTTCGAGTTGGACACGATGAACAGGGATTTTGTGATCAAGGAAAAGTACATGTACAGCTCGGATTTGGCCAGCGAACAGTCTTTGGAAAACTTTATCGAAAACTACAAGTACTTGAGCCTGAGGTCTTGTTTGGAACAAAGGGATGAGATGGGCGAAAATTTCAAACGTTGGTGTTTGATCGTGTTCAGCTTTGAGAAGACTTCGTGTAATTATGTGGTAAAGTCCAGGCTTACTTTTACTGAAGCCAATGGCTTGAAGACCCAAATAAAGGAGCTGTTCGAGAATTTGTTAAGTCACGTGGCTGATCGCAAATTCAACGTTCAGATAAATCGAGTTTGTTATCTCAAGAAGCCCACTAATTGCAAGACTATTAAATTGGAGAATATTAAAACAAGTACCGATTGTTTTAGGGCCATAGTCGAATATTCCAAGTTAAATTCGCATAAAGAACTTCCTTTTGTTTTGTTAACTTGCCATTTATCCGTCAATTTTTAAAATAAATTTTCTACTTTTTTTTTTTAATTTTCTAAAAAAATTAATTCTTACTAAAGGTAACAACGGAAAAAAATTAAAAAAAAAATATTTAAAAAAAATTTAAATTTATAAAATAAATAAACAACCTGAAAGAGTCAATATACTTAAATTTTTTTTTGAAAAAAAAAGAAATACAACTAATTTCCATTTTTCTTTACGAATAAAAATTATGTAAATAAAAAATTTAATTTTTTAAAATTTATTAAAAATTTAATTAATTTTTATAA
This sequence comes from Brachionus paranguensis, assembly GCA_016802215.1. Classification (NCBI taxonomy): domain Eukaryota; kingdom Metazoa; phylum Rotifera; class Eurotatoria; order Ploima; family Brachionidae; genus Brachionus; species Brachionus paranguensis. The sequence goes on along the minus strand of JAESIX010000022.1, from coordinate 601,244 downwards.
AATTATATATTAAATAATTTAAAATTAACTTTTGAAAAAAATCCGGACAACACCTAGGCTTATAATTTCGCTAGTGGGAAATTTATTTCTTCAAGTATCAAAATTCAGGAAAATTTTATAAATTTTATTAAAATCAAATCCTAAAATTAAGCAAAATTTGAATATGACTCCAAACTTAGAATATCAATCCCAATCAAAATAGATTATCCAGTTGTTAATGACGGTAAACGACACTGAAGACGAAATACAAGAACCAGGGGTGATTTGATAGAAATGTTCAAAATTCAGAAAGGACTGAACACTGTCGAATGGCACTCCTCTTTACAAGTTGGACCGCCAAGAAGCGGGCACCGGGGGCACATCAGACCAGAGCTAGTGAAGGACTGCACGAATGTGGAACAAACTACCCGATTCTGTCATTGACGCACCGAGTTTCAATACTTTCAAGAAGAAGATTGACGAACAGAAAACAGGCTGCTCATAGGACTCAGGTTCTCTTACTGGAGTCATCCGGCAACTCGCAATCATCCAACTACTACTACTAACCTATTCCGAAAAAGCGAATAGAAGAGAATATCAAGTATGAGGTGTTTGAAACTTATGAGACATTAGAAGATTGTCTTAGGGAACTTAATTTATGCTTAATTGAGAATGTTACATTGCGTGCAAAAGAGGTATAGAAAATGAAGTGAATGGAAAACGCTATTTCATCTGGATGCGCTTCACTGAAAAGAGCCAAGATTTTAATACATCGTACAAATTATTTATTTATATGTTTATCTGTACCAAGCTAATGCTCCTTCAGAAAAAAAATATTTAAAAATATATTAATTAAAATAAAGTTAAATAGGATACAAAAAATTTAAATTATTTTGTACCTTATTTAAGAAATCTCTTATTTCTTATTAAATTATTTAGCATCTTTAAAAAGTGATGGAATTTGTCTTGAAGACTTCTTTAATCTGAACTTATTTATTTTCTTCCAAAAAGGCTTACTTGACAGTGGATTACAAATCTCAACGCAATTCTTTATATTCAAAACAATTTTGGAAAATCGCTTCCAAACAACATAACCAATCGGCATATCGAACATGTTTGAATATGATGAGTTTTTAAAATGGAATTTTACAAGTAATTCAGTCAGAACCGAATAAATTGTTCAACATTCAGTAACTGAGTTAGTTAAAAAAGAGACAGAGGACGTCCACGTAAAGCTTATTTAAAGAATTAAAAAACAATTAATTTAATTGATCAATGCATTGACTTTTCTTTTTTAATTTTTACACACGTTTCTTTTCATTTTCTTATTCTACAATAGAAGATAATTCTGCTACTATTTGATACAATATTTGCTACATTTTTATGCTACTAATAAAAAATAAATATGCTAATACAATAATTATTATCCCTAAAAAAAATACTTAAAAATCAGTGATTTTTTTACTTTTTATCCAATGTTGTATCAGAACCAAAGTTTTTTTTTCTAGAATATTATTTTAAGACGCTTTATCTAGGTATAAGTTAACTTAAGAAACTAATTCTTATAATCTCAAGCATTCTTTTAGATTTATTCATTGCATGCAAAAATAAATTGTTGTTTTCGCTCATTAATTAAAATTTTGGTATTGAGGGTTTCGAAAATTATGTGTCTGCTCAGTTAGGTCTCCCTCCCATTTTTTCATCCGGATTTGGGACCGACCGATGGAAAAATTAGCAATCTTGATTTTTGTTGTTTGAACAAAATTAAAATTCAATAAAAGATTATAAATTGATCTTAAGAAAAATAACCTAATTAAACAAATTTTTTTCTAAGTTTAAAAGACTATTTTTTTAAATTGAGTTATTTTAATTAAACTAAATAGTTGACGAGAAAAATGAGTGTTTGTTCAGTCAAGTCTCCCTCACATTTTTTCATCCGGACTTGAGACCGGCATTGGTATGTTTACGACTCAACAATGGGTCTACCTATTCAACACATTAAAAAAAACTTTTCAACACAAATTTAAACTGATCGTCACAAAATTAAATCTTCTCATCACAAATTTTTCAAAAAAAGAAAAAAACTTTTTAACACAAAATTTTATCTTCTCAGCACAAATTTTAAAAAATAGTGAAAAAATTTTGAACACAAAAAAAATAATTTAGAAAATTTTTTATCACAAAAATTAAAGACAAAAAAAGCTTTACAACACAAATTTTTTTTTGTTTCAATTGTTTAAATTTCTTAAGAAATGCTTTCAAATTTTTTTAAAATTATTAAAATTAGTTTTGAAAATTTTTAAATTTCTACTTGAAAATTTTGTCCAAATTCAGTCTAAGAATGAATCTTAGAAATCGAAAAAATATCATTTACCTCACCAAGGGTAAAATGCCAAAAAAAACTATTTAAAAGGTAATAATTCTGAAAAATGGTACGTGAGAGAATAAAACAATGATTAAAAACCTAAACGGCTGACAAATATATTTGTTAGATGACTAATTAATAATTTTGCACTGACAAAATAAAACCTTATTAAAAACATACTTTATATTTATCAATAAGCTTTGTGATTTTAGATTTGAAAAAATTCAGCATTTATTCAATAAATTTTGAGTTGAAAAGTTTTTTCTCCCTTAATTTAAACTAAATTATTTTTTTTTGTGTTCAACGATTTTTTAGAAAAAAATTTTGGTGTTCAAAATTTTTTCACTATTTTTTAAAATTTGTGCTGGGAAGATAAAATTTTGTGTTAAAAAGTTTTTTTCTTTTTTTGAAAAATTTGTGATGAGAAGATTTAATTTTGTGACGATCAGTTTAAATTTGTGTTGAAAAGTTTTATTTATTGTGTTGAAATAATAATCCCCTCAACAATATGTTTACAAAGTTACTGTGGGACGTTGATCATAAACAGCGCCACTCATCCGAGCATTTAATAGCTGCGAACTCGGCAACTATTTAGACTAGCTTGGAACCACAAACCAAGCGTATCCTTTCTAAGGATACTTAACTTTTTCACTAAGAAACATTGTCTTCATAACCGCCCCTCCTCATTTTCTCATCCGGACTTGGGACCGGCAACGGTAGAGTTAGCAGTCATACTTTATTATTAGCCAACAAAAGACAAAAAAAGCTTTCTCTTTGTTAAGTCTATTTTAAAATAATTTTGATTTAAAAATAAAAATTTCACTCTCATCTGAAATAAATTCAAGTTTAAATTTTCTTTTGGGATCGAATAAAATAAAAAATAATAAAAAAAAACTTTTTTTTTATTATTAAATGTCGATACCGGTTGTTCAATATAGCACTTATCACCAGGCGACATCAATGCCGCAACAAGCCGAACAGCCGACAATAAAAACCAAAGATTACTATGTGCGCGTTTCAAAAACTCGTCGCAAATTCCACGCTCTCAAGTTCAGCACAGGCACAATCGACATTGGTAAGTTCAACCGGCCCGAAATGAGCCGGGACACATCGAACGTGCCGTCGCGTCCCGACTGGGAAAATGGTCCCAAGTCGGGCCAAGGCAGCGAGTTCAACAAAGAGGCCAAAGAGCTGGCCAGGCGGCGCAAGTATGGCTATAAGCCCAAAAAATTTCACGCCGAAGACCTGCCCTGGCTCATAAACACCAAAGGCAGTGAGAAAGAAAAAACCAGAGACAAACAATTCATCGGCAAAAAGGCAATATCTGAAAACTCGTGCTATTTTGTGTTCATCAAATGCGCAGATGGTGGCTTCGAGGCTCATCCGTTAGAGGATTGGTACACGTTTGCGCCGCACAAGACCTACAAGACCCTGGACATAGACGAGGCCGAAGAAGAGTTCAAGCGAAGACACAAAATACTGAACAAGTACATGATTATGGCCAATAAGCGCAAAGCCGAGGAGGGCGAGGAGGAGGAGGCCGAAGCTGGCGTGAAGCCAAAGCCTAGCAAGGCATCCACTCTGAGCGATGAGGAGGACGAGGGGGACAAGAAAAAAAAAAAAGCCAATAGCAAGCCGAAGAAAAAGGCCAATAAGAAGAAGAAGAGCGAAGAGGACGACGCTCCCAAGGACATGGAGGACTCTGATGACGGGGACCGAGAGGGCATGGAAAAAGACTACTCTGATACGGGTAGCGAATACGAGGAGCCTGATGCTGAAGCGGGAAAATACGATGAAAAGTATGAGGAGAAGGGAATTGATGAGGAAGAGGCGATCAAAGCTATGGAGAGGTCGTCTGACGAGGAAGAGCAGGAGGAGGACGAGGACTTGACTGAAGAGGGCAAGGAATACAAAAAATTGATGACCAAAAAAGATGAAGATGGCGACGAAGAGTTTGATGAATTTTTCAAGACTGGAAAACTCGGAAAAGATGAAGGTTTTTTTAGAGTTTTTTTTAAGGATGCATATTGATCCGTTATATCAATAATTAAATTTTCATATGAAAATAAATCTATTAGTCATATGGATAATTAAATTAAAGATTTTAATTAGTTAATTTTTTTTTTTGAATTTTAACTTATAGTTTAATTTTATATGAAGATTTAATTATTGATTATTGAAATGACTGATTAATATTTTACCTTTTTTAAGTCACAAGTCAAGTCATTGACTAAAAAATTTTTTTTTAATTCTCAATTTTTTATTTTTCCCTTTCTGCCGGTCAAAAATTCATGTGGCCGCGTTCATGACCGCATGGAACGGTATAAATTCAATTCCATGTGAGAAACGCGGCCGAGAACTGCAACCTAACCCCACTTTTTTCTGGGCTTATCCAAAAACTGCTGACCACTGACCATTTTGTAGTGAATTTGCTGAACTTTAATGCAAAAGTATCAGTTGGACCTTAAGACCTAGTTTTTGACTTGTAAGACTGGTAAAAACGAGAAAAATTCAGAGTGACTGTAAGCGGACCACATGTTTTCAGGATAATGATAAGACCTTGACCTTCCGATCACTAATTATATGAAAGAGAATTGTCAAAGCATTATTGCGGAAATAGTGGCCTAGCTCTTTTTTTAAAAAGCTCATACAATTAAAAATGTATTTTTTTTGGTAAAATTTAACATTCTCTTAATTTATTTATGCTTTTAACCAAGCCATATTTTGTTTAATTATTTTAAGAAAAAAATAAATGTTAGATGGTCAAATAAATAGGAGTAAACCTGCAATGTTAGAATCTGGAGAGTACGAAGTTTCATACTTATAAAGAAATTGTGTTATTGTGCAAAGTGGACAAGGACCAAAGCTTTCAAATAATCGAAATTTTTCTGATTCCTATTAAGTTATTTTCTAATTTTATAGGAACCAGAAACAATTCTATCATTTGAAAGTTTTGGTTCTTGTCCACTTTGATGAATATATATATGTCGAAACTAAATAGTCAAACAATTTATTTTAGCTAAATAAAAATAAACAAAATAATAAACTTGATTTTAAGCTAAACTAAATAATTAGAATTAATTAGAGTCCAAAAAAACTCGTTTTATGCCGAAATTGACAAAGTTTTAGAAAATAGCCGTAATGTTTATAAGCGTCAAAATATAGAACAAAAAATAAAGGCAATACTCCAGGCAAAGTCTAATCCGAACACCAAGAACCAAAGTGATTATTATCTTCTAAAAAATATCAACTGTTTCATATAAGTGGTGGGACTAGGTTGATAAGTAAGGTTAGAGGCGATAGAGGCCCTGCTAATTTATTTAATATACTAGCTTATATTACCAAAATCAATACAAGAAATATGACTTATCAATTGGCCACTAAATTTGATATTATAGCCGGTTGGCATTCACGGAACAAGTTCCATACTTGTAAACAAAAATTATTGAATGTTGAGTCTTTAGATTTGAGCTGCCAAAAATCGCTTAGGAAAATAAATAGTTTACATTCTATATGTGGTGTACAAGGAGTATTGAAGTGTAATTGTTTAGGCAAATGTGAGAGGAATTGTTCATGTAAAAAAAGTAATGTACTATGTAATTCAAAGTGCCATAGAGGTCAGTTAAATAGTAATTGTACAAGAAAATAAATTTTTGCTTAATCAATATTTTTGTTTTTACTAAAATCAATTTGAATTTTATTAAAATGATTTATTTTTTATATATTAAACTTAATCAATCATTTTAACAATAGTTTTATTAAAATAAAAAAATTTGTATATATTTTACTTAAACGTAAATTATTTAGCTAAAATAAATTGTTTTACTATTTAGTTACGACATATATAAGCTCAAAGTTATAATCAATATTACACTTAAAATTGTTTTTTCTTGGTCAATTTTTAAGATTTTCAATTTTTTTTTTAAACAATCAAAATAAATATAGCAATTAAAAAAATGTTAGCTTGATCATTAAATAATGAAATTAATTTTTTAGCCCTTAAAAACAAAAATCCAGGGCTTTCTGCTATTTGAGACCCCCAATTACCCTCATATCATCGGGAGCTAGACGAGAAAAAGAGATCTTCCTGAACCTTTTTTAGTAGTAAAAGTGTCGACTGTAGCTGGCTAGCCAGCTGATGTAATTGATTGCTGCTCATCCAACAATCAATGCCTGCTATAAAGCTGTTAACATTGGGGGCTTCAACTAATTGATTAGGCAGCGAGTTCCATATGCTAGCGGTTCTGTGGAAAAAATGTTATCTCTATGCTAGAGCCTTGAAATTTCTTTGCGATATTTGAAGCAGTGACCTCTTCCTTGGTTTTTTGTAACATTAAAATTGTTGCTTGTTAAACCAATTCTATTTCATGCATGAACTTGTACAATTGGAAAAGATCACCTCATTTTCTTCTTTCCACCAGATTTGGAATGTTCAAAGCCTTCAATCTGCTTTCATTCGGTTTGTTTCTAATTGCAGAAACAAATTTCGTAGCTCTGCGTTGAATCCTTTCAACATTCTCACAGTCATACTTAAGAATTGGAGACCATACGGGCACCGCAAATTCCAAAAGAGGACGATCAAATGTTAAATACAGAGATCTAAATAACTTACAATCAAAACGAGCAAATAATTTCCTGATGCGACCTAACATTTGATTTGCTTTGTTTGTAGCCTCTAACACTTGATTTTTCCATTTCAGATTTGTATTGAAAATAACTCCAAGATCTCTTTCGGTTTCTGACGTTGATAGCTGCTTACCATTGATAAAATAAGGAAAATATTTGTTTTTATGACCATAATGCATGACCACACATTTTGATGTGTTGAAGAGAAGAAGCCAATCTTGAGTCCACTTGAAAACTAAATCTAAATCTAATTGTAGTTTTCGCTTATTTCTGATACCGTTTGCGAGAACATTTTAGTATTATCTGCAGCCATTTTGACAAAATTCTCTATTCCTTTTGGTAAATCATTGATATACATAACTAATAATAGTGGCCTAATCACTGACCCCTGTGGTGCACCGCTAAAAATCTCAACCCACTCCGACAAAATTTCACCTTGAACAACTCATTGTCTTCTATTTTTCAAGAAAGCTTCAATCCATTTTAGTGTCAGACCATTAAAGCCATACGCTCTAGCTGTTAGTCTTCTGTGCGGAATAGTATTGAATGCATTTTAAAGTATTTAAAACGCATTAAAAATTTAAACGCCGCCTAATTTTGTTTCTAAAGATATTTTTATTTAAAGTTAAAAAACGGCTTCTTAAAGCTTATAGGCTTTTAATTATTTTGACTAATAATAAAGAAAATAAAAAAAATGTATAAATGAAAATTAAATTTGTTAATTTTTATTATTATTCGGTCTTGGATAAAATTTTTTTGTCATTTTCGAAAATTGAAGGATCATTTTTGACCTTATTTGGACAAAGAGATGAAAGTTTTTTGTGACACATGTTCGATGTAAATAAATAAGAAATACTCTAAAAAATTGAAAAAAAAATTAAAAAATTTTGATTTTTTTAAATATACATTTTATGACTCATTAAATTGGAAATTAAAAATTTTGTCGAAATTGTGAGATTATCTTTTAGAAAAATAGTAGTCAGTTCAGTCAGGGGGGTCAGTTTTTTAGTGGAAAAAATTTCAAGCTCTGACTTTGGCTCAAATTTGTGACAAAAAAAAATTCATTTATTTTTTTTACAGAATCAAAAGATTCTAGTTCTAGTTTTGATGAAATGGATGGCGAAGAAGGCAAAAAGTCAAAGATGGACAACAAGCTGAAGCGAAAAGCCACTGATCCGTTGCAAAAAACGAGCAAAAAGTTCCAAAAAACAGCCTCGGGTGGACTACAGGCCCACGATGAGTCTTCGTCATCATCTACTACGTCAACGGCACAGACTACCAAGGCTAGTAAGACAGCGGCAATAATTGCAGCGGTTCAGGCAAAGTCCGGCAATGTGGCCGTTCCCACTCCGGCTCCAGAGACCTCGGCGCTCACCGAGGAGGAGGTCAGGCGATATCTTTCACGCAAGCCAATGACTACTAAAGAACTGCTGCACAAATTCCGTGGCAAAACTCAGGACAAAATGAGCAAAGAGCAACTTTGTCAAAGTCTAAAGACCATTTTGGATAGATTGAATGCCAAAATATTTGAAAAAAATGGCGTCAAATATCTTTCTTTATCTTAAAGTCGAATTGACTTAATTTGAAATTTAAAATTATTCTTCTTTAATAAAATTTTTTTTAAATATATTTATCAAGTTTATTATTTGAATGAAACTGCCATCTAGGCAAATATTTTTTTGATAAGCTAATTAATTTTTTTCAGGTGGCATAGATAAATTAAAAAAATTGTGTTTTACAGAAAAAATTTTACATTTTTTATCTTAGCAATTAAAATCAATATCAATCGACTAAGTTAAATGCTAAAAAGAAAGAAGAGAAGATAAAGAGAAAAGTTTTGGATTACAATAAGAACGAGTCAACCTCATGCTCAAGCTCTGGTAACTTGGATGGTGGTCGAACATTTTTGAATTTTGGAACAAAGAAAAAAAACAAAAATTTAAAAGGAAATAACTTTTTTACTCTGAGTCTAAAAATGGGTCTTGTCCAATATGTGATCACTTGATCACAAAAAATGTGATCATTTTAATAATGCTGGTTTTGTGAACAAGACTGATCACCAAATCAATGATCACACAATATGTGATCAAATGATTGATCACGAGAATTTTGACATTGATCACAAAAAAAATTTTACTGATCACGCTTGAATAAATTTCAAACTTTACTAAAAAAATTTTTTTTTTTTAAAAGTTTATTAATTATTTAAAATGGCTTCGTTAATAAACTTTAAAAAAAAATATTAATAAATTGGCAATCTTTATTTTATATATTGATCATTAAAATTTAAAAATTTTTTCATCAACTTTTCTTGATAAAAAGATGTCGAATTTAATATTAAAATATAAATTATAAGTGCTTCAGTTTTGAAATTTTTTTTATATAATCATTCTTACGCTTACTTAGCTTAAGAACTGAAGTTTATAAAACTTTGAATGTCTTGAATGCTATAAATCTTACTGCAAAAAATTTGGTACAGTAATGAATTTGAAGCAAAGAAAAAGATCTACCAATGCCAAGAATACCATTATTTCATGGCGATGTAGTTTTTGTGAAACGTTTAAATCAATCTTTGAAGACTCGTTTTTTTCATTGTTTAAAAAGCCGCTTCGTGTAATTTTGGCTGTCATTCGATTGCTGGGCTTCCTATGCAAAAATCTCAAAACTAAAAGAATTTAAGCATCAAACCATATCGCTAAAAAGCACTCTGTTTAATTTCGAGTTAATTTTTTTTCTTTATAAAACTTAAAATGAAACTTTGATCACAAAAATAAAAACATTGATCACAAAAGTTTTTTCCTAATTTCTAATTTTTATGTTTTTGATCACATATTGTGTGATCATCGATTTGGTGATCAGTCTTGTTCACAAACCAGCATTATTAAAATGATCACATATTGGACAAGACCCCTAAAAATTGTTCTGCAAAATGTATCAGCTGATACAAACTTTGTTTAAGGGTTTTTAATTGTCAAAATGATTGTACTAAAAAAATTTTCAAGATTAAAATGGTTTTTATTAACAAGATTTAAAAAAATGCAATTGAATAATAATTTAAAAAATTTTCATTTTTTTGGTGTTTTGACTAAAAATATTGAAAAAAAAATTATATTAATTTTTTTATATTTTGTATTTAAAAAGAGTTGAAGTCTTTTAAAAAAAAATAAATATGAAATCTACAGACAGTATAATTCGATTATTATTTTGAAATAATTCAAATATTTTAAGCAGATAAACAGACGAGAGCAATTTCGTCGAAAAAACTTAATCTCAAATTGAAGTCGAAAATTTGAGACATTTTAATTTGTTTCAAAATTTTATCTCAGTTTTATTTTTAGCTTTCTTAGTTTTATTGAAAATTGATGTTGAGCCTATTACCTTGGAAAATTTATGATTTTTAGAAAATTACAAGTCGCTTTTTGAAAACGAGTGAATACTCTAGCGGCTTGTTGTTTAATTCGTTTGAAAGCAAAGTTATTTTTATTTCGACACAATGAAAGTTTCCTATAAAACAATTTGAAATTAAAATTTTAGCTAATAATTGAAATGGAAGGACTACTTAGTTACAATAAAGCCTTGTTGGTTTCGTATATGTGCTTGGGCCTAGTGTGCATGTCAGTGTATTCATGCAAGCCGGTGGAATTGCGCGATCAAATAATAAAGAGACTGGAGCAGCAGATGATTAGATCTGGCGCTTGGCTCAACATAGACAAATTGCCAGAGAACCAAATTCTGAATTTGCGCGACATACTCGCCAAATTTAGCAAGCCAGGCCTCGATCCAAGACCCGACAAATTCAGCAAAGACACCTTTGGATAAAAAAAAAAATTTATTTTTTTTAATTTTTAAATAAAATTTATTTAAGCTGTTCACAAAATTAATCCATCTTCTCTCTCTCTTTCTCTGTCTCTCACTTGAGCTAAGCAAATTTAAATATTTTTCCATTCTCATTGTTTTGTGTATTATGTTATAATTTGTTAAATGCCTGCCTTGTATCGATCGAGAAGCTACCGTCGTCCAGATGACAAGGACACTCTACTGACTGACTTTCTGGAAAAGGACAATTTCAAAGTGCTGGCCACGGCCGCCGCACAGCTCTTCATATCCGCGCCGCACCTAGACAAATGGTTCAAGTCAAGCACTGGCACCATCTGCTTTCTCAAAAATTTCTCCCACAAAAACTCTTTTTTCTTTCGGCTGTACAGCCTAATGGTAAGTGACCACCTAAACCCCCCACAAGCACATGACCAATTTTTCTTCTCAGCAAGGAAAACTCTGGGAGCAAGAGATGAGCGCGCCATTCGACTACAAAAAAGCCGGTCCATTGTTCCACTTTCTGACTGTCAATGTAAACCTTTGGTCAAAAAAAAAAAAATTTTTTTCTAATTTTATTTAGAGGTTTAACTACGGCTTCAAGTTTATATGTGAGGACGAGGCCGAGCGCTTTTTGTCATGTGTCAAAAAAAGTGTTGAAAATTTTGGTGACAGCCCAAGAGTAATGGACGCGCCACGACCACTGAAGGTAACGCGGCGAAATTTGTCCGCCGATCTGTGCGGATCGTACTTGGCCGCGTCACAGAACTTCAAAAAACCAGATGACCAGAGCACCAAGCGGCACAAGTCGCGCCGCGAGTCCCTCACCCGGATAGACAAGAGCGTGATCAGTTGTCCATTCCGGTGCTCGTCCACCGACCTGAACGCCAAAGCAGACACGTCAGAAAAGGCCGACTCGTCCCAGGACACCCCAAAGTACCCTATCATGGTCAAACGGGCGCTCTCCTCGGCCTCTCAGACTTCCACCTCAACCAAACAAATAAACGTGTCAGCTGGCCAATGTCAGACTAAAATTTTGTCCGGGTCCACCTCCACCATCAACACCCTGTCCATAAACGCTCTCGAGCTGCACTCCAGCCCCGAGACCATCCAATCTACGCCCAAAATGCCCACCAAACACAAGGACATCACCGAAATGGACATAATCAAGGACCTGCTGGTCAAATTCAATGTGTCAATAAACAAAAAAATGATCAAAGTTCTCAAAGACTACATTGGCCAGTTTGGCGGCTTGGACAAGTTTAAAAAAGCCATGGAAAACAGGGATGAATACATCAAGCTGAACGCTTACATTGCGGCAACCAATGCCAGCTTGATACGCGAGACAGTGGTCAAGCAGCAGAACAGGTACCAGACAGTGTATCCGGTGAATGCAATGGCGACACCGCCGAGTCCGATCATGGCTCCCAAAGGCTGCTATCCGACCCCTACTACCCCGGTGGCTGCGCTCAAAAAGTACGAGCCCTTGACGCCTTTTTCGGTCAACTCGAAGACTCTCACTTTGTCTGATCGAACACCAGTGCGCAATACCATAATTGCCAATTGTGTACAGTCCAGTCGCACTGATACCCCGTCACCGCTAAGACAAGTGTTCAAGTCAGCTGCACATCTCAATCACGATTCCAATGCTCCTCCAAAACCGCCCAGACGGTCTTCTCTTAAAGTCAATTAATTTAAGAAGAAAAATGGAAAAAAATTTTTTTTTGTTTTTTTTAAATCTCGAAATTTAAAATTTATTATTTTCCAATTCGAATTTTTTTGTCCATCAATTTATTTATTTATATTTTTTTTACCAAATATTTTTGCTAAAGTTTAATTAATGTTTAATTATAGTAAATTTTAAATAAAATTATTTGAATGTTTGTTTTTGATGAATTTCTCTAAATTTTTATTTCAAAAAATGTTTTTTTTTTTCGGGAAAAACATTTTTTTGGAGCCACTTTTTTTGCTTAACTTTTTTTCATGGTAAAATTTGATCCAAGTCGCTTCAAAATTTTTTTTCCTTCGAAAATAATGAAAATTTTTGAAACGTAAATTTAAAAAGATCTAATCAAATTCAACCAGATACTTATGGCAGCTTGTTTTGGTAAGATTGGCGTAATTCTCTACATGTTTCGTAATAAATCTGGCGTATTAATTTTTTGTTTTTTTTGGAGTATCTACATTAAAAAATAAATATCTACTAATAAAAATTTTATCTATTATAATGAAAAAAATTATCTGCTAAAAAAATAATTCTTCTACTCACAAAAATCTGAACCTTTTTTAAAATCAGCAAAAATTAATAAAAAAATGGGCGAATTAAAAGTAAGAGACTAATATCAAAAGATAAAAATAAAAACTGTAATAATTTTTTTAATAAAAGAGAAAAAAGAAAATTTTCCTAAGCAATCAATTGACATCTTATGTCATAATTATTTTCATATATAAAATTTTAAAATATCCCTTCTTATTGAACTTTAATGGGTTTAAATTTTTGTAATTGATTTTAATAAAAAATTTTAAAGACAAAAAATTAATGTTTTAAAATTTATAATTTTTTTAAAGTGGAAAAATTTTTTGAATTAATTTGAATGAATGAATATAAAAGTTATGAATTTGAACTTGTGGGTTAACTTAACCTAAATAATTTGAATTGTTGATTGTTTTTGTTAAATAAATTTGAGTTTAATCATTTTGATGCTAATTTGAGAGCTATGGACAATGAGGGTGTTTAAAAGAGAATATCCCAGATAATCCATATAAGCCGATTGATTGTATGAAAATAAAGGTTTCAAAAAATTACTGCAAATTGAAAGTGATTTTTTTTTTAAATTTTACATGGAGAATTATTGTTTATATATATAAATTTAAGAAATTTTATGAAAAACAGCAAAATTTGAGATTTATTTGGCATTTTTGGAGTTAACATAATTTAATGTAAAAATTGGTAATTCTACTTCTTTTAACGCAAATTTACATAAAATTTAGTTAATTTTTTTTTTACATTAAAATATTTTTACATAAAAAAAAGTTTTTTCAAATTGAAAATTCCGTTTTATACAATTTAATTAATTTTTTATAAATATAACTAAATTTATACCGTATTTTCTAATATAATATCCCATTGGAAATTTTATGAAACATCTTTTAAAATCCTTGAGGTATTATGTGAAATTTGTAATTTTTTGCAAAAATTATTAAAAAAACTTGAATAATAATTAAAGTAGAAAAAAAAAGTAGAAAAAAAAAACATAATTAACATTATTTGCAAAATGTACATCCATCTTCGATTATTAACATTGATGAGACAAGTATTTACTTGGACTCTGGAAGCAATTACACTTATGATCAGGCTGGTGCTAAAAGAGTTCCTGCTATTTCATCTGGAAATCAGAAGACAAAAATGTCAGTGTTTTTTGCTGCTTCAGCAAGGGGGTATAAGCTTAAACCTTTGATTATGGTTCCAAGAGTGAATCCTTTAAAAGATTTTGAGTCCCCTAGCAATGTAGTAGTAGTTTACCATAAATTTGAAACTTAAATGAACACTTCATTTGCGATGGACTTTTAAAGAGATGTATTATCTCTAAAATAGCTTCCAAAGATTTAAAAAATCCAACTTTGATCATGGATCAGGCCCCTTGTCACTGTTTCAATTTAAAATTAAGAAAAATAACAAAATTAATAATTATGATTTTATTAATTAAAGATTCATAGACAGAAGAATAGCATTAAAAAAATTAATTAATTAATTTATATTAATATCAAAATAATTTTTTTAGTTTTGTCAGTTTGTAATTATTAAATAGAAAATTAAAAAATATCAAAATAAATTTTATTAAAAATCAATTTATTTTTTTCTCCAACAAACAAATACTTTTGAGAATAAGTTTCTGAATTCATTTTTTAATTTTTTGTGTATAAAAATTAAAATAAGAGAGTTAAAGATTGATAAAGTTTTGATCATATTAAATAAAATATCAAGTAAACACTCGGTAAAATGCACAAAATTGTACATTAAATTTAAAATCCAGACCAGCGATGACAAATTGGTCACTATTGAGAATAAAAAAAATTTTGATAAAATACTCAAATTTTTCTTGTCTCTTTTTAGTTTAGTTTTTGACTTCTTAAAAGCAATTCTCATCAAAAGACACATGTTAATGGTGAAATAGATTAAATTCACAAAAAAAGATGGTATTTTATAAATCAAATTTACCATTAAATATTGAATAGATCGTTTAGTTTCAGTTGAATTGCAAACTTCATATTTCCTTAAATTAAAACCATATTTCACAGAGACTTGTAAATAGCCCGTCAACACGCTCAGCACTAGTGACAATATTAAATAGATAATAAAAAAATTAAAATTTCGAATTAATTTTATTAATTTTGTGTAATGACGAAGCCAAATTGTCAAATGAAAAATCGAATAGTAAAATAGTATAAAATAATACTCGGATATAAATATTCTGAGCAATTCGTAAAAAATGCATGAAATTTTTTTTAAAATTAAATTTTTCTCTCTAATAAAAAATACATTTATTATCATTTTTATTTTAATAAATAAAAAAGTTAGGCTTAGACTAACCAAAAGTCCAAATTCAAGTTGTATGATACTTTTTTTTGATTTTATTACTACAATTAAAGTAATCAATTCGAAAAAAATTGACATAGTGCAAAATAATTGTATGTACTTTAGTGGTATAAAATTTTGGCATGAACAATAAAAAATTAGATTACTTTGATTCAATTTTGAGTGATTGAAAAATTCCATTATTGAAAAAAATTAAAAATTTAGCTCTGTCGATTTTTTATTTTACAATGTTTTAATTTTAGTATTGAATTATAATTTTTTTCTAATATTTATCATTAAATATTTGATCGACTACAACCACATTTGATGAAAAATAAAATAAAATAATCCTATTACCAAAAGTTAGAAAACATTGTAGCACGTGATTGTTTAATTTTTTTTATAAACTAAATAACTAATTTAGACACAAAATCCGGTTTACAATGGAAGTTTATGACTGTAAGATGGATTTAAAAAAGACGGAAAGAATTTCTTAGCAAATTGTTTTTTTTCCAACAAAAGCATGCTTTTTAAATTTTCACCAGCTATTATTTTTTAAAATAAATTTTACTGCTTGATAAATTTTTTTAAGTTAAAAAATTATTGAAAAACACGAAAAAAAAGGTTAAAAAAATTTGATTATTTTTTTTGTCAATATAATTTTCTTACTGTGTTAATTTTTGAGAAGCTTGGTTTGATTAAATTGTGTCCATTTTTATCTGTACATGAACAACCAATTTAATAGATGATGATTTCGGATACACAAGTGCATTAGAGTTGACTAGAGATGATTAACCATGAGAAATTTTTTGAGCATTGAATATTAATAGTAGCTTCATTAAAAAGTTATTCAACAAAATCCCAAGTAAAAAATTAATCCAAAAATAATAATATAATGGTAATACAAATACTGTTGGAATAAATGATGTGCATGGTTCGTTTAAAAAAAGGCTCCCAGTATCGTTCTTGAAAACAGAGACATTTTTGTGTGACTCCATAATATGATTTAAAAATTAATTGAAAATTTAAAAATGTCATTTACCCATATAATAGTGAAAGTAAATTAAAATATTTAATTTCACTTTAAATATTTATTTTTTCAGTTCGCCTATGTAGGAAATAAAAATAACTACAACATGGTTTTACAAAGAATTTAATCATATTTAATCATTTTACAAGAAATTAATAATAAATTAATGGTATAATTCATTTATTTTTCAAAAATACCTTAGAAAAATAATTGACAGTTTAATTCAATTGTATTAAGGCATTACAAAATATTATAAATTGTTTGAAAAATATTTTTATTTTAAAATATTAAAAAAAAAAGAGTTTTAAAATACATTTCACATAAAAGGGTCTAAAAGTTTGGTGATCTCTGATTAAAAAATGGTACAGCTGTTTGGATACACAGCTTTTAACTTAGCATTTTATTAATCGAGAAAAAATTCAAAATTGACAGAAATCTTTGTGAAGATTAAAATCAATTTTAGGCAAAAATTATTTTTACATTTTATCAGCGTTAAATGAATTTTTGTCAAATGAGTATACCTTATTTTATTTCCTATATAAGTTCTCATTCTTCTTGCGTAAAGACGCCTCCAATAATACCGTAGGAAATTTTTCAGGTAAAATAATTCTAAAAATTAAAATTTTCAAAAAAAATATTTATCTTAAAAAATCTAATAAATTTAAAATATTTTATTTAGTATTTTTTTCAAGAAAATAAAAAAAAAATTTGGTTCGTAAATTTTGCTAAGAATCAATTAATATAGGCAAGTGAATAAAAAAGAAGATTTCTTTAGTCAACTCGTGTGATATGTCGCTAAAACACACCAGGTTCCAGACTAGAATTTTGATAGCCAGTGTATTTTTCTAATAAATAATTTTTTAAATTTTTTGATACATTTTAAAAATCAAATATTAGGTTGTTTAATAAGTTTTTTCGTTTTTTTCGAGACTATATTTATTCATTAAAAAATAAAATAAAATATTATTAGACACTAAAATATTTTCTTTCACTAGAAATACATATCTCACATCTTTCTGGCAGCATTTTGATCCCTCGCTCGTAGTAGCTGGGTGGTTTTGAGATGAAATATTGACTGATGTCAGAGCGTAAACTCCATATATCAAAAAAATTGATTTGGTAGCCTCCGTCGAATTTTTTCCTTCGTAAACTTGAATAACATGCAATGGCGGATATGCATTTTTTCGTCATACATCTTTAATAAGTAATTTTTTTAAAAATTTAAAAAGCAAGCATTTAATCTTATACATCATTTGAAAGAGCAACTCTTGCTCTTTGTTGAATTGATCCGAATCAATTTTTAAATAATTTTTATTAAATTTGAATTGATTTTTAATAGATGAAATGCTAATCAGTTTTTTAATCAATGGCCTGTTGATTTACCCTAAATAAAAAATTCAAGAAAACAATTTTATCATTTTTTCTAGAATAAAATGAACAATTGTGAAGAAAATAAATTTTGGTAATTTTGCTCAGAGTTTAACAATTTGCGTTTAACTAATGATAAAAATTTTTTTAAAAATAGAATAAAAGGAAATAATAGCAAACTTTATATAAAGAATAAAATTTATTGGAATTAAAAATCATCTTTTTAAAGGGTGCTTTCTATCAGGTTCAATGTCTCAGAGAAAGTCCCATTTTAAAAATTAAATAAAAATTCTACACATTTATTCAGACACAAAAAAATAATAAAGAACTTAATGATGAAATTTTTATAAATTAAACAAAAATAGTTTATTTGTAACTAAAGAGTTTTGGGGGAATATGCCTCAACAAAATCACCAGATTCGTAATTTAAATTTTTATTATTAAATTTTAAGATAATATTCAAAATTCAAATGAATGAACAAAAAAATTTTTTTCAAGATATGAAATCCTAATTTATTATCTAAAAATGCTTTTTTTAAAAAAGTTTGATAAAAATCAGCCCAATATGCCAAGTCAATCAGAAGATCTTGGTCACAATTTTCAAAGTCAAAGAAAAGACTACATGGTTAAAGTTATCAGTGAAAAATACCCAACTAAATTTGTCATTTTCTACTCAATAGTAACCATATTGATTGGTAAAGCCGAAATAGCTCTCCAAATTGTGAATATTGTAAACAATGCAGCATTGTATTTTGTCGGTTCAGGTATTTGGGCAGGATGTTATTGTATTTTGCTCGGTTCCTCTTAAAAAAAAAATCCAATTTTGTACCATGTCTCTTTGATGAAAATTCATTTTGAAAATTTTGGAAAAAAATGCTATTTTGGGGTATAATCGGATTATGTGACATGTCCCAAATTGACAATTCCAACCGGATTTAAATATACACGGACATGTCTCAAAAACCAAGTAATTACACTAATTAATTTGACTTTTTTAAAGTCTAAAGCCTAATGAAATTTTTTGTCAATTTCGCAGATTTTTTCCAATAAAAAAATCAAATTTTGTCATTACATAAAAAATTCTGTTACTTAGGATATAGATGTTAAAAAAATTATCGATTTGTTGAAAATAACTTTATTAATAATTCATCTTTGAGATTAAATTTTTACTAAAAATAAAAAAGCAACCAGTTCTTTAATTAAAATTCAAAAATCACTCGAAAGAAAAAAAGATCTATCCTTAATACTTAATATTTGAAATAACTAAAAATTACCATAAATAAATACGGATTACGCACTTAAAACAATATTCTAGATAGGTATTGTATTTTTAAATTTTAATTTCTAAACTGTGAGTTCTTTATCTTTTTAAAATATTTAGAATTAAAGCAAAAATGAGTACACCAACAATTGCGCAACAAAGTACTGCCAATTCGGACAAAGTTGGTTTCACCAAAAGCTACCCGATGTCTATAGCAGGTCTTTTGAGAGTTGGAATTATTGTGAGCTTGATTAAAATTCATATTTTGCATTTAAACTAATTATTAAAGCTTTTTCAAATGGCCGGTCTCATTTCAGCCGCTTCAATACCCAAATATCTGAACGGTCAAATATATATACCTTCTGATATGAATTCAACAAAAGATGCATACCTGTTCTTTTCCATAGTTGGTTTTATAATTGCCATATTTATTTACATAGTACGCTTATTTAATGTCACAGGTTTAAAGGCTTTTAGCAAAATTCAATTCAATCTATTTGTGAGTTTAATTAATTTTTAATATTTTTTGTATAATTTATTTAAAATAAAGATTATTCTCACTGATTTTGTATGGGTATTGCCCACGTTCATATTAGCTATTGTGTGTGCAGTAAGAGAGGGCTCTATTAGAGACCCGTTCTATTTGTATTCTAAATTTTTCAATCAGGGCGCTTTTGCTTCCGCATCGGTTAGTACATTTTCAAAATTAAATTAATTACTGTTATTTTTTATCTAAAAGGTGTTTGGATTTTTATGTTCAATACTTTATGCGGTCGATGGAGCTTTTCATTTAATTAAACAAGTCAGAGGCTGAAGGTTTTACTAGAAAAAGATTTATTAATAGTTGGAGAATTAATTGAAACAAAGTTATTTTTTTAAAATCATTAATTATATAAAATAATAAAAAAATTTAAATTTTTCATCCTTTTTTTGTCATTGAATTATTTCCAAAATTATGATTTAATTATTTCACTAAATTTTAAAATGCTCTATTTGGAAAGTGACCGGTACCCAATCTGATACTACATCACTGACCACGACTTGCTGCTTGCGATTACTTAGGAAAGAATTGATCCACTTGATGATTAAATCTGGAAGACCAAATGCAGCTAGTTTAATGAGTTACAGTTCATGTGACACTTTATCGAATGCTTTCTCAAAGTCCAAGTAAATGACATCGGCCGATCGCCTAAGACACATACAGTTCGTCAAGAAGTCCATGGTTTCTAGAAGATTGGAAACGCAAGCTCTGTGAGCCATGAAACCGTGCTGTTGATCCGTGATGAGATTGTTCTTCTCGATGTGATTCACTATGTAGTCCTTGATGAGTGATTCCAAAACTTTGCATGGGACAGAGGTCAGGGAGGCCGGGCGGTAGTTTTTTACCATCATTCTGCTCCCCTTTTTATGAATTGGCGACACATTAGCTACTTTCCATTCGGCAGGAACATCCTACGTGATCAAGGATTGGCTGAAGAGGAACGAGAGAGTTTTACCGTTTCTTACTAAATTTTACGTAAAATTACACAATTTTTGGTAAAATTTTGTAATGAAAATATAAATCATTGTATAATTAATAAGAAAAGATCAGTTTTAAATTATTTGACCAACCACCACCGTTTCTTACTATGGTATCCATTACCTCTAATTAAAATATTGATGAATAACATGAAGTTAGAAGTAAATAAAGATATAAATTTTAAAATGTGTACATCTAAAAATTTATCATTTTTAGTTTTTTCGCAAAGAGATTTAACAGATAGATATAGATCAAAAATGATAAAAAGTTAAATAAAGCAAGTTTATTTAATTCGAGTATTTAAAATAATTTTATTTAATTTAAATTAAAGCTAATGGATATTGTAGGAATTAACTTATTTAATTTAAATGAAATTAAATTTATTATTTTTTTATCTAGAATTTGGATTTTATTTATAAAAAAAATATATATACTGTATTTTATTTTTAAATAATTAAATAAATGAAGTGTTATTCATTTTTGAAAATTGATAAGAGCACTAGATTAACCTTGAATGATAAAAAATGTAATTCATCAATATTTATTTAAAGGTAATAGATATTGTAGTAAAAAACGGTGGTGGTTGGTCAAATAATTTAAAAGTGATCTTTTCTTAATCGCAGAGCATTCGGTATATAAAAAAGTCATACTATTATAAAACATTTGTTAATTAAAAAAATTCAGTAATTAACAAATTTTTTCGCTTAAAATTTTTTATTTTTAAACTATTCAATGATTTATATTTTCATTACAAAATTTTACCAAAAATTGTGTAATTTTACGTAAAATTTAGTAAGAAACGGTAAGGAATGTTGAAATTTTTTTTAATTTTTCATAATAAAAACAAAAATAAATTGAATATTTTGAATATTTTTCTTACCAAAATCCTGATTTTTTTGACCTTAAGCATTCCAGAGCGAATTTACTAAAAGTTACGTATTTTAATGTAAACTTGCGTAATTTTTAGTAAAATTGCATATTCTTACCGACTAATATTCACGTAAGATTACGTAAGTTTACTAAACTTTAAATAATTTAAAATTTCGTAATTTAGCCCATTATGCACCTTTTATAAAGGCACTGTAGTTATTTTGAAAGAATGGATACTCAAGAAACTGCTTTAGAGCAATAAGCAATAAGCAATTGCTTTAGAGCTAGACCAGAAAGAAAGAAAAGATGCCAATTTTTTTTGAGTTTAGAAAAAAAAAAATATTTATAAGTATTTTTAGTATTTTATTTTATTCTTTTCAAAAAAATAAAGTATAATTCATGGCAATGCTTCTACTTTTTATCCACGAACAAAACGCGAAGTGTAATAATGTTTTTTGATCTTATTTGGCATACTCATTCTATTCCAAACTTGCCAAAAATTGTACGGAGGTAAATGTGCATTTTTTGGAAAATTTTGTAACTTTCTCGAGCAGCCTTGATTCATTTGATTAAAAGGCGCTTATGAATAAGAACAAGTCAAAGACCCGATTACTTATGCATCTATATATGATTAACTATGTTTAGCCTCGGCTTTGGACTTGGGACTACAAAAAAGATAATTTAGCTTTGATCCCAAACAAAAAGATCCCGTGTATCAATATGTTTTTTAAATAAAAAAAATAATGTATTTTTAAAATTATATTCTAATGAAAAATTCGTCTAACAAATAAATTTACAATTTTTGACTTGGCAGCTTTCCTCCAACCTTAAAACTTAATCAATATTACGATTTTTTATCGAATTCGGTCGGAAGAAACAAATTAAATTTTTTTTAATAAATTATGGTTTTGGTTATTTTTCGAAATAAAAGTTTATTTAATTTTTAAAATATTTAATAAAATTTCATTTAATTTCTTAAAAATAATTCTTTAAAAAATAAAAGCAGACATTCAAGGTTTTTAAACTTAAATTTATAAATTCAATAGAAAATTAATAGTAGAATTAATTTATTACAAAACAATATTGAAAATTTGAAGGTAGTTGTTCAATGGGATAATTGTTCAAAAACTTAAAAATCGTTTCAACACATTATTAAAATATAAAAGCACCCCTATACCACTGTTCTTCATACTCAAAACAATTATTATCATATCATATATGAGAAATTTTTGAGCTAAAAGTTGCTTTGGAAAAGGTCTTTTGAACAAAATCGTTTAATTCTGAATTTTTATACTGATTTAACAGTACAGAGTTTTAAAATTTTTTCTTTATAAACAAGTAGTTAGTGATTCAAATAAAAGTAAAAAATTAAGCTTCCAATTTTTAACCGATTGAACACTAATAAAAATAAAGAGAATGATTTTGGCATTGATATTATATCTAAAAATTTAAAAATATTTTAATTTTTTTTTTAATTTTTTTTAATAAAACGCTTAATAAATTTTTTTATTATATCATGTAATTCTTGTTTTAATTTATTGTGTATATAAATTAGTATAATAGAATTTAAACAAGCAACTAGGTAAATTAAATCTTCGATCAAATTGATGACACAATCAAATTTCGGATTTGACACAAATTTTTGCACCACATTCAAAATCCATGAAGTAGCAGCCAAATTGGCCAAGATCGAAAAATTTAAAAACTTTGACAAAATGACCAAGTTTTTGCGATCTCTGTGCAGCTGAATATTGGACGCTTTTTTGAAAATAATCCGCTTTAAAAGACATAAATCCATCATAGCATATATTATGTTGACTCCAATCGCTGGAATAGTGTAAATCAGAAATACCAATAGATTATTAAGAGAAATTTCTTCAGTCGCAATACAAAAATCATAATTTTGAATAAATGCACCGTATTTCACCAAAATTTGAAGATATGCTGTCAAAATACTTAGTATAAATGAAACTATTAAATAAAATATTAAAAAATTTAAATTTCTAAATAATTTATTTAATTTTATATGACTAGCCCGAAGCCAAATAGTTAGATGAAACATAGAATAATATAATAAAATGAAGTAATATTGTGCTATCCAGCATTCCAGCAATTCGATTAAAATGCACAAAAAAATTCCTGGCTGAAAGTAATTTAAAGCTAAATCGAAAATTAATTTTAGTCTAATGAATATGATGGTTATGCAAAGACTAAGCAGCATTATGAACTCTACCACTATGAGTTTTTTTCTTGATCTCAAGATTAAAATTAAAGTGACAAAGTCGAATAAAACAGTCATGCTGCAAAATATAATTTTAAATTGTTTTAAAATAGAATTTATGCATGCTTGTTCCAAAGGCTGATGGCTCTCATTCTTGAGCAAAAAATTCGAATTAAAATTTAGTTCCATGTTCGAATAAAATAATTTTTGCTGATTTTATTTTTAATTTTATATTTGAAAAATTTTAATGCAATAAATATCACATTTCTTTTAAATAATAACAAAAAAACTTTAAAATATAATTAATCGATATCTCTTTTAAATATTTGCTGCAATTAGTACCATATAAACTGGTAATTGAGTTATTTGATTTTTTTTAAAGAACAATTAAGCTACTTTTTAGGTGAAAATTCTCCAAATTGGTCCCAGGTCTCAAATCGAAGTAGTAAAGTGAAAAGCTAGAAGCTCTCAAATGGGGTACACTCGCAGAGAGAATTACGGTCATGATCTAGTTCAGTTGATTAATGGCCTTCAAATTTAGACTGCCCAGCAGGATGAACAAGACGAGACCAATTGACACTGGAAAAAGAACTCATCAAAAACTGTGACGCAAGAAACCACTTTTTTACAAATAGAACAGGTGGATATTAGGAATACAGTCAGACCTTAGCAATAAAGGGTATTCCCATGTTAAAGGATTATGAAAAAAAAATTTTGTTCAAAATTTTTATTAAAAAAAATATTGAATTAAAATTAAAAAAAATTATCAATTGTCGACTGTTTGGTTTGAGTATTTTGTATCCACGGCTACCAAATGACCTGTGCTCAGTTCTTCGAATTTAAATAAACCAATTTGGCATATTGAAACAAATTGACGCAAAAATGGTTTTAAATATTGGTTAGATGTGCATGGTAAAATTGGTTCATTATATTTTCCAAATAACTTTGACTCAATTAATTTTAATTTTTCACTCAATTGTAATAATTCGCTAATTTTATTTGTATTTAAATCTGAAAAATAATTATTTTTTTCGCTAAAATAAAAAAATTATCTTCTCTAGGATTTAAATTTAAATCTGAATCCAACTTTAATTTTTTTCTAATCTCTGCAGTGTCTATTTTCTCTAAAGAGGGCTTGATGTAATGTAAAAAATACGATCTTACGTCTTTGGGTCAATTCATCAATTATTTCGCTAAATGGATTATCAAAAAGTTTATTATCCAAATGGTTAAATTTATCACAAAGTTTGTAAATAAATTTTTTTTTTTCAAAAAACTCCATTTTGTTCAGTTTTGTCTTATTCTTTCTCATTTCATAACATATTTTAGTTTCGATAAAGTGGTCATGACACACTAGGCAGGTGAATTTAGTGTCCAGAATTCTCAAGTGATCATGGCACACCACGTAACCACATGGTAATAGATACAAATTTTCCATGATTTTTCCGCAAAATTCACAGAGCATCTCAGAATCTCAGAATTCAAAGTTTATTATTTATTTTTGAGTCTTTTTTGTGTATTTTATTTTAAATAAAATTAAGATAACATTTTTGTTTGGCAAAATATAGCACTTAATCATTTTGTTCTACGAAAAATATTCTTCTCAACAAAGCAAATTTTTGATAAAATATCTTCATTATTTAATTAAATAAAAAATTAAATAATCCAGCTGAACTGATGAAAAAAAACAAATTTTTTATTCTATTTTATTTGAAAGAAAAATGGTTGCGGAAATTCAGATATATTTTTATTTTAGTTTGCACTGAAAATGTGACTGAGGCAGGTAAATCCAGGCACTTGAAGAAAAAATTGATACTTTTAAAATATTGACTTAAAAGAGATTAAAAAAAGCATAAAATTATAATAAAAAAGAATAGGTTATTTTCTTTAAATAACAAGATATTAGAAAAAAAATTAATTTTTTCAAATTACTAATATTGATTTTTGATAAAGCTTTCAGATCGTAAAACATTGTCACCTAAAGGAAACCATCAGTATTTTTTCGCAACAAAAACTTTGAGAATTAAACCAAGAAGGTCCAATTTTTACAATTTCTAATCATTTATAAATTTTATTTTAAGCATTCATTATTTTAAAATTAATGATTAATATGTTGTTTGTTTAGACTAAATTTGCTCTAATCATCAGATAATCCACTAGCAATTATTTTTAGTTGATTGTTGTGATAACATTGAAAACCACATTGATGCTGAACTCTATTTTAGTATTTTTTAAAAATTTTATGACACAAAAATTTTAATTTTTTAAAATTCAGTTTAAACCAAAAATTTTTTTTTAATGCAGATTAAAAAAATGAATTTAATTTATTTTAAAAAAAATCAATTTTTTTTCTAATAATTTGCTAGAGAATTAGATTTCAGGGGAAATGGTATTAATTTTTGGCATTTAAATAAGCTCTTTTTAATTGCGTCTAATTCTCTGTCGATATCAGCAACATAAAAAGTGAGTATTTTTAATCACGTGATTTATGTAATTCAAGGCTTAGATAATTAAAATCAAAGATTAGCCAAAGTACTCGAGGATTTTTGTTTGTGTGTGTTTTTATGTCTAATTTTGGGGAAAGAGAAAACAATTATCTCAAGGGTGCACGTACAAGCTCAAGCATCTGTTTGTCGCATAGCTTTTTATTTTAGGTAAATTATAATTGAGAAAATAAGTTTGAAATTATGTTTTATTTTAAAAGTTATCTTCTATTGCTCTTGATTCTTGGCAATCAAATTTACATTCGAAAATTTTACATTTTTAAAAAATTACATAACTAATTAAAATATTATAACAAAAAAATTTACCTTTCTATTACTAAGCACAACAACTATGCTTTTCTAAATTATTTTTTCTCTCTCTCTATTCAAAACTCAATGCATGGACTAGGCCTCCGCAGCACAGCCGACTAAAAATGATTTATGACAACCAGAAAACCAATCAGTCAAAAAGTGATTAAAAGGACAAAGCTTCACACAAACAGGTTAGATCACCTAATCGCTCAAAGTATTAACCTTAAGACTTTATTAGCTTCCACTTGGTATAAATAGAAATGAACAAAAACAGCGTTGGTAGTTAGACGCGTTTTTTTTCTCACAAGGCCTCTCATCTTTGTTAAAATATGATAAAAATTGAAAATAATCTTTCACAGGCTTTTATTTTTAAGGATTTGTTTAAAAATAATCTGTTTATTATTTTTGTGCATTTGGGTTTAAATATCAGACAGAAGTGGAAATCTGACACATTTATATCTAAATATTAATATTTGAAAATTTTAGAATTGATTTTTTTAAATATTTACAATTCTTAAATGTTTTTTTGGCATTTTTGGGCCTTGAACACCTTCAAATTGGAAATAAATTAAGTTAATTTATTTTTTTAATTTCTTTAAAATATCAAAAAGAATTTTAAAAAAATTTAAAACGATTCTTTTTATCCTTTTTTTGCCAAAACTCACATGGATTATTACCCAAATTATTCAAGGAAGCTCAATTACCCTAGACAGGATATCCATTCATAGAAGAATATTAAATAGAAAAGTTTAATAGAAAAATTAATCGATAAAAATTTTAATAAAAATATGTATAAAAAAATCAGTTGATTCTTAATTTTTAAAAATTCAATTATTTAAGTTTGATGCCAAAATTTTGTTATTCTAAAATTTACCAATTTAAAAAGTGTTTTTTTTTATAAATTTTATTTCCGTCAAAGTTCTTTTATTTAATTTTTTATAAAAAATAATATTTTCCTTTATGAGTTTTCTGCGAAAAATTTTTTCTACTTAGAGATACTTTCCCAGAACCTATGTCATGCTATTCAAAAAGAACCATATGTTCGAATCAATTAAGTTTAAGAATAAAAATGAAGAAATTTAATATCTAAATTTTTAAATGACTAAATTTTCGAATGAAAACGATTTTCTAATTTTAATAAACTGGTACAACCAAAGTAGCACATTAAATCAGGTTCTGCAAAAAATTGTAAAAATGTATCCGCATAAGAAATTCTATTGCAGAGTATATACAAAAGTTTGTTTAAGGTGATACATAGACTGGTTCTTTGACAGGACCAATTTGAGTATTTCCATTTTTTGAAAATATTCACAGTTTCCTATTTGAGCAGCTTTAAAACATGAATAATTTCAAGTTATATGTATATTATTTGATATAATTAATATGAAAAATATAATAAGAGTAATATTCATCAGGGAGATAGTTTTTTATTTTAAATTAAAATGGATAATTTATGACATATTACAGACTTATTACAGATTCAATATTCATTTATTTAGTCAATTTGTGGAAAAGCCGCCAAGCCATCAACTTCTTTGGATGAACTGTCAAATAATCTAAATCTCATAAAAATCAATTGTCAAAAAAAATAAAATTCCACTCAAAATTTCTAAAACGAGTAGAATTTTGCTAGTAAAAAAAAAAAAATAAGTGAAAAAAGGTAAAAAGTATTTTGTTTAGCTTGATTAAAAAATTTTATCAACTCGTTTGGCTCGTTTTAAAACTTTTTTATAAAATAGTTTTCTATTTTTACTGCTTTGTGCGCGATTCAGTTTTATAGTTTAAATTAATTATAAAAAAGAACAATTTATTTTAAAATATTTTTATTATTTAGATTATTGGTGAAGCTTTAAAAATTTACTATCTTATTTTTATTTCCTCCTTCTAAACTTTTTTTTTATTTTGGCAACTCCACTTGAAAATTAGTTAGTTCCAAATGTTCCGATATACATTTTAATTTTAAGCGGATGTTGTAATTAATTAAATCTAATTGCAGAAACAAGAGAAGATTGGGCACATGATGATGATGTCATCAGACAGACTTAGAAAATTATTAGTGATGAATTAATTAAGTCCGGCGAGTCTAAATTATGCCAAAAATCATCTTTCTTTGATAATTTTTTTGATATCTTCTCATTTTTTGATTTCGCATCAGCAATTAAATCAAAGAATTTTTTAAATCTTTTTAAAAATCAAATTTTTAGAGCTGCTCATATTTTCAAAGATATTTGAATAGAATTTTATAATTAAATTTTCTAAAATTAATTCTATATTTTAATATTTTTGATATTTTTGTTAATTTCAACTGGCACTAGACAAGAGTTTATGATCAGGAATATCACATTGATACAAATTGTATTTAAGTAGCAATTTGGAAAAAAGATGAAATATCTGAAGCTAATGCATTTTTGGGTACCATTATTGAAAAGGTAGGATAATCTGATTTGAATCTAAAAAATCAATCTTTTTGAAGATATTTTAAAAATTTTAAGAAAGTAGTTTAATTAAAAAATTAGCAAAAACAATTGAAAATAATGAATTAAATCGAAATAAAAATCAAGTTATTTTTATTTCTAAAAGGAAACATGAGACGAATTAAAAATTTAAAAAATAGTCAAATTCTTGTTATTTTTGAATGAAATAATTTTTTAAATATTAGGAAATATTTTTGTGATTAGAATCTGAGATTCAAAATTTCTTTAAAACCAACGTTTGCTGAATATCGCAAGGAATAATACTGGACTTAATTTGAATGGATCAGGTACACATTGTCAATTAAATTAAACTTCTTTTAAAACAATTAAAATAGAAGTTCGAAGTGTTTTTTCTAATATTTTTTAATTTTTTTAATCAATTTTTTACTAATTCTAACAAAATACTTCTTCTAACGAAGCAACGTGTCATTTTTTTATTAAAATTATTTAGCATCTCTTTCTTATTTATCTATTTTGAATTTTCATTCAAGATACTAGATTTGCTGAGCGATAAGAGTTTTTTTGAAAATAATTTTTCCTTTTTTTCCTTTTTTTCCTTTTTAGATTTAAAAATTTTGAAATTGAAAAATTTTTGTTTCAAAATTTATGTAAGCAAAGGTATTATTATTTTTTGGGAAATGGAGTGATGGATTTATTCCATTTAGCTGTTTATTTGAAAATGAATCTTGTTGATTTGACCAAATACCTAAAAAAAATGAATTATAAATTAATATAAATTAGTTTTGTTGACTTTTTCTAATTAATAAATTAGATTTAAGCACCAATGCCACTTCCACTCTATTTGCCAACACTAGTTATTATCGATATTTATGTATTATCACAATAAACTGTAACATATAAATTTTTCTTTTTAATTTCAAGGCTAATCAGCAGGAAAGTTCCCAAGTCACATAAGACTGATTAACGCTTCATTTATTTTAATTAATTTTAAAAGAAGATTTAATATCTTTGAAAATAAAGTAATTAAAACATAGAAGATAAACCTATTTGCTCAATTCTAAAATCGATTCTGAGAAAGAAAGAAAAAGTTTTTCATAGGGAATTTTTTAAGACTTGGGAATTATTCTGTCAAGCTTTTAATTAAAATTTTCAAATTAATTTTCCTTCGTTTTTCATTTATTATTCAGTGGAAAATATAATAAAAATATTTTATCAAAAAGTCAATAAAATCTTTAATAATAAAAAACACTAAACTATTTAAAATTTTTTTAATTTTAAAAAATATTTCTTAACTTTGATTTTTTTACATAATTAACGTACTAACAGCGTGGCAATAATTTGATCTGAAAAATATATTTTTTTCATAGATGAACTACGAAATATTGAAAAAAATATGAAAATTTCATTTTAAAGTTTAAAAAATAAATTATTTCAAAATAAAAAATGCCACTTACAACCCTTTTTCACTTCTTCAGACTATCATGGTGTTTCTATTTTGTCTCATAGTAAAAAAATACCAAGAATAAAGATTCCAAAAGATTTTTTTAGATTTTTAAAAAATTTATCTATTCATTGTTTCTGATTAGAGCACTTATCTCAAAATTGTGCCAAACAAAAACTAGATAAAAACTTCATCAAAACTGACAGAGTCATTTTAATTAGTGATTTTAGATTTATTTTTTATTTTAGATAAGTAAAATGAAAAAAAAAAAGAAAATTTATTGCGACTTTTAAAATATTACTTAACATTTAAGGGCCATAAACATATTTTCCGGGTAAAATATTGACAATAGAATGCAAGCGGTCAAAATTGGCTAAGCCATGTTTGTAAGCCGATCAAACATAGGCTTAATTAGTAGATAAAATTAGCCAAATAAATGGTAAAAATATTTTCTTATTGTATCTAGGTCTTTTAGCTGTATTAACATTGATTGATTAAATTTTGTATGTATTTATCATTAGTCACTTTGTGACTCGACTATTCAAAGAAATAAAATTGAATTAAAAAAATAAAAAGCCATCCACAAATACTCAATAATTTAATGTATCAGCATCTAGGCTCAAATAAGAGGAAAAAATTTTTTTTGTTTAAAATCGATTTATTAAATTTAGATAATGAACAGCAAAAACGGTGCCAAATCGGATTATGCGTCAAAGACTGGATTCATACGCGTCAAACTAATAGAGCATGATCCAGCACCCAACATAAACTATGACAACAAACAAGAATCGTTGCTAGTATCGTCCATGTCCGCTTCGTCCAACACAACCTCGTCGTCGACCAGCCCTAACAGTATTTATTGTGCCATCAAGATCAAAGAAATGGTCAAGAATGAAAAACTCGAGATTCAATACACTACTAGCTACAATTCGGAATCCACTTCCGTTTTAATATCGAACAACTTTAGTAAAAGTAAAAAATTTTTTTCATATTTAGTTAATAATTTAGATAGCTTATTTTTTTGTTATCAAATAAAAGAATTCTTGGAGTGAAAAAGCATTAAAATAGTGTGATTTTTCAATATTTTTAATGAACAAAAAATAGAAAAAATAATTAATTGAAAATCTAAGGATTTTTCATAATAATAATTTTTCGTAATTTTTAATTGAAAAAAAAAAATTAAAGTCTCATCCTTCATCCTTCATCTAAAAATTTAATTTAATCAAATTTTGAGTTTTTTTTAAAAATATTTTTATGAAAAAGTTATTACATAATTTGTATGAAATATTTTAAATGAATTTTCAAATATTCCATGACATCTTACTTTGTTGCACCTTTGTTACCCAAAATAAATTTTTTATTCTTATTTTTTAGTAAATCAAATCAATAATCAATTTAAATTTTATTGATGTTTTTTTTTGTTCTATTTTAACATGAGAAAAATTAAATTAGGTGAAAAAGGTACAACAAAGTATGTTGCACTATGCTGCAGTATTTTTTAATTTTTTTTTATTAACTTTAATTTTGATTCATCAGAAAAGGAAGAATTTTTGTTCAATTTGTATTTGAATTTCACAATACCCCATGACATTATCAAAAAAATTATTTTTTTCTAAAATTTATTGAAACTATATAGTTAATAAAAAAATAAAGTAATTTTTTTAAAAAGTTTCAAAATTTTTTTTAGGGAAAATTTAATTTTATTGAAAAAGAAAAATTCAAAAAAATTAGCTAATTGCTGTCAAAGTTCGTTTGTTAAATATCTTATTTAAAAATAATACTTTACTATATGATTTTTCTATGAAAAATTTTTATTTCAATTTTCTTTGAATTATTTAGTTTAATTTAATCAAATTTTATGTTTTTTTTTTAATATTTTTTTAAAAAAGTTATTACATAATTTCTATGATTTTATCTTATTTTTTCAATTTTCCATAAATTGAAACATCATCTCATAAATTGATTTATTAAAACTATTTGGATTTAAAAGAAATATAAAATAAATATTTTTTTAAGGAAAATTTAATTTTTTTCAAAAAGAAAAAATACAAAAAAAATAAGCTTAAAAATTTTATTTGGAAATAATTTTTTGAAAAAAGGCAGCGAAAAAGTAATCAATGACGGTGAACTAAATGACAAACTGTCATCAGGCAGATTTTTGCTAGTGCAAAAAAAGCCGACTTTTTATCCCAAGTGGAGCTCTTGCTTCGACTGCCACGTCTACTCGGGTAGATGTATTCAATTTATTGCCAAAAGCTCGAGTGAAAAAAAGTCAATAGTTCTTGGCGAGATCACATTGGGCATTGAGGAGTTGGCCAACAAGGCCAACAATGCCAGCCCCAAGAAAACCATGTCCGAATGGGTTAGTCTTTGTCGTAATTCTGTTAGTGCATAGATGCGTATCTTAATTGCTTGTGTAATGTGGCATGAAATTGTCTGAGAAAATATCGATTTTTTTCCATTATTTTACCAACTAAACCAAATGCGAAAATAATCAATATTTTCGCTCATGATCACAAACTCTTTTAATTTAATTATTTGCCTGATTTTAGTACTTGCACGAATTTGCGTCAGCTTACCGCCAATCTTTTTTCTTACTCTGATTTTACGGGCTAAAACACACTTTTATTATATCACTTAATACTTGAAAGCTAATTTTAAAATAATAATAACACAAATATTAGTATGAAATTAATTTAATACAGAAGAGGTTTTTTTAATTAGCTAAGCCGATTTTGGTGTTAAAATGAGTTTTTATTTAATTTTATTTATTTATTTCCGGTGCTCGGGAGCTTATTAATTTAAGGTTTTAGGTTAAAAAAAATTGAAAAATAGCAAGCAATTTATTTTGTTATTGATTTGGTTATATTTTTTTGGCAAGAAAATAAAAGTAATTTTATTTTATTCAGAAGCAAGTTCATTTGTTTGAAGAAAAAATTGTAATTTGAGCGTTGTATGATCTATAAGTAGTACATATTTGATTTTAATAGTTAAACATTATTTTATTTAAAATATTGGAGCGAAATTAATGAGTTGACATTTTTAAATCATCGGTAAAAATAATCATGAATTTTTATATTTATTTGGCAAACTTTTGAGTGTAATTTTTAAAACATCTTTCTGTCGTCTTTTAATTTTTATATTTTTCTGATCAAAAGAATTTTTGTTTAAAATATGTTTTTTTTATTCTTGGCATAAATAAAAATTAAAAGTGAAAAAATGTATTGTATTAAATGCACACTTTAAAGGAAATTCATTTTAAATATTGAAGCACTTTTAAAAAAAATAATTTTAATCTTTTAAATAAATTGAAAAATTATTTTATTTTGGACTAGAAAAGATATTAATTTGATAGCTGAAATGAAGAGTGTTGAAAAAAAATTAAAAAAAAAAGATTTCATTAGTATCTTTTAGGCTTTCTATCTGATTTTTTACTGTTTCACTCTGAACCAGCTATTTGCGCTCTCCAAATACTTGCGAAAGATGTGGATGACACCATATTTTCATTTTTTTTTCGAAGCAGTAACTGTAGTATTTACAAATAAATCAAAAACTAAGAAAAAAGCTAAAGAAAATCGAAAGTAATTCAAAATAACAAAGGATCATTCAAAGGCTAACATACTTTCCTGGTACTAGCTGAGAATCTTTAGCTATCTGCTGAATGCACTAAAAAAATTAATTTTTTTGGAGAAGCATCTTTAATTTTCCTCTTGGGCTTTTATCCATGGTTTCAATATATTTTTCTGAAGAGAGAATGTGAACAACAAATTTGACAATGTCGTGTAAAGAGTTTAGATAGTACTTTGATTTATTTATTAAATTATTTATAAAATATTTTTAGAGTATATAAGAAATGTCAATAAAATTTAATATCATAGTTAAAATATCTTTCTTCTAAAGTCAGACAAAATTTAAAAGAACTTAATAGTACAAAGTATTTTAAATCTTTAAATGCAGTAATTTTCATTTAAATACGAATATTGGATGAGTTTTTTGAAATATTTAGATTTAGACAGAAAAATTGATAAATGTAAATATGTTCTAAAATTTTATTTTATTTATTAATTATTTTGCCTCTGTGATTTTTTTTTAAATAATTTTAGGAAAAACCCGGGGATCGTCCGAATGGCAACAGCCTTCGTTTGAACCCTTAAGTTTGCATTACAAAGATTTTTTTTTAATTTTAATAAAAATAGAAGTTCTTTTTAAAACAAAAAAAAGTCTAGGACTGGATGGTGTTGATGATATTCGTTTAAGAATAAATTTCCGATCTTTCATGGAATAGGTCGAGTGAGTAAATTCATATTAGGAAAAACTTTTATTTCCGCATTTACCAGATGGGGTTTGAAACAGAGTTTTTTTTATGTTTAAAGAGGACCTCCAGACTCTGCAAAATTGTTTAATTTGGTCAATTGCACGGTGCAGATTTTATTCAAGCTCTTTTATTGTTTTGCACCTTATCCAGATGCTTAAAGTTCCAGAAATTCAAAACTTAAGTGCTATCTTAATTTCTAATTTTTGACTTGAAATTCGTAAATTATGTCATTTGAAACATTAAATTTTTTTTTGGGGAACAAAAAAAAATTTTGGTAACAAGTGACCCCTTGGACTAGATACGATTCAAATGAAAAAAGGCGTTGTTTTTAGCTGTTTTTCAATAAATAAAATTGACATACCCTTTTTTTTAAAATAAAAATATACATCAGAGTGTAGAAAATTTTATGCTCTTTCAGAATATCTATAATTTTTTTAAATATTTTAATTTTATCATTGAATACCTGGGTCTGAAAGAACTGCAACTTTTTAAAAGCTTAGTTATTTTTAGACTCCTGGGTACAAAATTTTTTTTTAGCCCCCCAAAAAAAAATGTTATTTTGGGTTTCAAAGGACTAAATTTACGAATTTCAAGTCAAAAATTAGAAATTTAGATAGCACTTAAGTTTTGAATTTCTGGAACTTTAAGTTTTCTGCAAAAAGGGCTATTTTAACATTTACCGGAAGGTTTTTGTTATAGCACTGAAATAAATTATAAATATGATTGGAAAAAGGCAACTTCTTCTTGATATTTGAGAGGAACGAGCAAACAAGCGTGACAAGTTTTCAAAGAAATGTGAATAATGTGAATAATGCGCATTCAAAGAAAAGACTGTTATTAATTGTTTGATAATCAAAAATTTTGTTAACTTCCACTAAGTTAAAATAGGTGGTCAGCTTGATAATTTATTTTAATTAAAAGTAGTAGTAGTAGTAGTTCTTGCAGCGACACCTAACATGTAGAGTGTCTGAACCCATCACCGCCGTAGCAGCCGATTCCATTGAGCTTATCTAAAGCCATTTTAATATTAGCGGTTGACTTAGATTTCACCAGATTTTCTGGCAACTTATTCCAATGCGGAACTACTCTGTTTGAGAAAAATACATGTCTGGCGCTTATTGCAGCTGCAAAATCGTTTCTAATTTGAGCTGGGAAACTTTCTCTCTGGACTCTGATGCTATTTCCTCTTAACGCCTCAACCTGGACTGTTTTTTTCTGATCTGATAACTAGATTCTTGACCAAGCCTACCTTTTCTATTCCATTCACTAATTTGTACATTTCAATCAAGTCCCCTCTCACTCTTCTTTCACTCAGTTTTGTCAGTCCTAATTTCGTCAACCTCATATCGTACGACATTTTTCTTAGAGACAAAGGTATTTTTGTTGCTCTCTCTTGCACTTTTTCCAACTCATTCACATCCCTTTTCATACTTGGATTCCAAACCTGCACTGTGTAGTCTAGATGGGGTCTCACCATGGATATATACAATCTTACCCACAGTCTTTCATCTCTACTTGTAAACATTCGCTTTAGCATTCCAAGTACCCTACTCGCTTTCGCACAAGCACTTTTCACTTGGCAGGTCCACTTTAAATCTGATGAAACCATCACTCCAAGATCCCTCTCACACTCTGTGGTCGCTAGTATAACATTTGAGTTGCTTTTTTGTGTATATTTATGCCTTGCATTTAGTCGCCGAAATGTATTACTTTACATTTGTTAGCACACAGTTCCATAGGCCAGACCTCTATCCATTTGCATACTGCATCCAGATCTTTCTGTAACATCGCTCTCTCATAAACTTTATTAACTCTTCCGAGTATTTTTGAGTCATCTGCATACAATTCCATTCTATTTGAAACGCAGTCAGGTAGGTCATCTATGTACAGAACAAAAAGCAGGGGTCCAAGTTCAGACCCTTGCCGAACTCCACTCAGTACCTCTGACCATCTAGAAACTACATCTCCAAGTACAACTCGCTGAGTTCTCATACTCAAAAAGTCTTCGATTCACCTTACTATTTTCTCACCTAACCCATAACCACGTAGTTTATGTAGAAGTCGTTGATGCGGCAAAGTATCAAAAGCCTTTGAGAAGTCTAATAATATTTCATCCACACTGTTACCTTTTGCCTTTATCCAAAAGTTTAACTAATAAAATAAAGGCTACACAATCAACTTTCATATTTTTTTATAAAATTATGCTAAATAACTTTGTTTTCAATTTATTAGATGAGTTGAACCATTTTTGAGCATCAGTTTCTACAGCTCAAATTTTACACTTCGAATATTTTTTTTAAATACTTGAACTAACTAAATTTTAAATATTTTTGCCATTAGAAAAGATCGTTGTGAGAAAGAAAGGAGCTGAAGTAATTTGCATAAAAATAAAATTTGCTCTGAAATGTCTAAAAATAGTTGTTAAAACAGAGAACTCATTTTTAAAATTAAATTCATTCTCTGCAAAAACTGTGCGAACTAATTTTGTTTTTTTATTTTAATATTTTAAAATGACATTAAAATTTAAGAGAAAGAACGTATTTTTCGCAGCAGTTTAATTTACAAATGAAAAATTAGTCTCAGCTTAAACAATTGTTACCAAACATCAATTTTCTCCAAAAAAGGAAGAACAAATAATGCTGCCAAAAATTTCATATAAAAATTTAAATTTCTATTTTATTGAGAAATTATCTCATTTCAAATCACAATATTTAGAATTCATCCTTTTAGCGTCATAATCCTTTTTATTTTATTTTTATTTGATTTTACAATGCCATCAACTAATTGAACATTGAGATTAAATTACGTCTCATAGTGATATCTTCTAGAACCTATTAGACCTCTGGGCGATATTGAGTTTTAAATGAAATTAAAATTGAACAAGATTGAATGATGATCAATTACCATCAATAGTATTAATGTTCTATAGAATTTAATAATACCTCAAATTTATAAATGGTGAGAAATTTTCTTTTAATTTTCCTAAATTTCTTTATTAAAAATCAATATTAAAGAGAAAAAACTCTTTGGATCTATAAAATAATAGGCTTGTATTTTTTTGAGTAGCTAATTTATTTTAAAATAGTAGATAAAAAATTTTACAATTTATGTTCAAAAAAGAAAAAAGACCGAAAAAAAATTTTAAAGTTGAATTTTTCTTGGACGTCCCCTTAGAAAGCTGCTTGATTTAAAGGACCAGCAGAGTTTCTATTAAGCGCTGAAGAGGCTTTTTTACGTCTACCACTTTTGGCGTTTTGTTCAATTTGCAAATCTAAAGATGGAAATTCAGTAAACAGTTCAAGTTCGTAGCTAATGCCAATAACATGTTTGCAAATATAGTGTTTTCTCCAATATTGACAAGTATATGTGCTCAATTCCCAGACTTGACCATTTATTTCTACGACCTTGTACGAATCTTCCACGCCAAAAAGTCTTGATAAGTATTCCAAGGACCGTTTGAGTTTAAATATTTTTTGCACACTTCTGAAGAACCTCTAAATTTTTCAGACACTTTTTATATATTTTTCTATTTGTTTTCAGTGCCGAACTAGCGCTCCTCCAGATTAAAAAATAAAAATTATAATCAAAATAAAATAAAATAAAATATAGTGAAAATGGTTTTTAAAAAAAATAGGGGAAAATATTAAAAATAGAAATAATGAAAAAAGAGAGTTATAGGAAACTTTTGAAATTTTTTTATTTAAATAAAAAATCAAATATTTTTTCTTATTTATACTTGAATTATTCAAATCAGTCAGTTTAATCAATAATTAAGTGATAATAGAAGAGTAAATAGCGTATTAAAAGATTATCACTCTTAAAAAATCTCGTCAATTGAAGTTTTAAAAATCAATTTATTATTAGCTGCTTGAAAAAATAATTTAGTTACACAAAAAAAATATTTTTTTAATTTTTATTAGCTATTAAAAAAAGTAAATTAGCCACTAAAAATAAATAAAATAGCTACTCAAAAAAATATAAGCCAAAATAAAAGCTAAATGATTTAGAAGAACACAATTTGTAAATTAAAATTAAATTTATACAACAAGACTTAATCGATTGTGAATAAGTAGAATAATTTTTTAAATTAAATTAGATTATATTAGCTTATTTATAAAAGTCAAATATTGTTTTCTCGAAATGGGTTTTATGATTAAATAGAATTTTTTTAAATAATTTATGAGATTATATTTAAAGGTCTGAAATTAAAAAAATATTAAAAGGTAAAAGCATGAGCTCAAAAAAATATCATAAAATTTTAAATAAAACATTAGCTCTTTTATTAAAAGATAAAAAATACTGTTCATGAGCTTATACCTTTTGAAAAAAAATTTAATTTTAGTCCTTAAAACTAAGAAGAAATTCCAAATTGATTTAATATAATTCTGATTTTTAAAGGTCATTAGAGACTTAGGTTGTCTATTTTTTATTAAGTTGCCAAATGCTTTGTTGGTTCCTTTTTTTCTCCAACTCGACAGTTGAATTGACTCACAATTCCTTATTTGTGTTTTATTGTACCTTATTGAGAATAATTTTTTTAACTCTAAAATTTTGTAAATGATTAACAGTTAAAATTTCAAAATTCAAAAAATAATTCAATATTTTTACCATAAAAACAAATAGGAAAAAAGAACTTTTGTCGAAGCTCTGAAGATTAACGATGACTTAAATGCTAGAAAAAAAAAACAATCTGCTTTGAAAAAATCAATTAAGCTATTAAGCTTTTGAAAACATTATTTTTTAAGAAAATAATTTTTTCTGTCACGTTCATTCAAAATTTTAATTTGCTTAAAAGTGAAATTTTTGACAAAATGATTTGTGATTTTTTTCAAAACAAATTTTTGCATCGGAATTTAGTTTAACATTATTGGAAATTTTTTGTTTAAAACTTGATAAATCAAAGTTTCAAAATTTATTATTTTAATAATTTTTAATTCACGCGAAATGACTGAAATTTCTTTCCAAAGGTAAATTAAAGTTAATGATTTTATGAAAAAGCATTTAATATCTCGTTGCCTAATGTTTTTGAATTTAATTTTCTAATTAATTTAATTTTCATATTTGATGATTTACAATGGGACCCATAGGTATCTTAGATAATTTTTATAATTAAAAAAGTAAATTTGCATGATTCTTTATTATTTGTTCGAATGAAGACATTTCAAGCTAGGAAAAAAATTGGCTTTTAATAAAAACTTAAATAGCGCATGAGATTCTCGACAGCTAGAAATAATTTTTTTATATTAATTAATTCTTTAGAAAAAGTTTAGCAGAGCTTAAACCAAATTATTGATGTCTATTGTGTTCGAAGATTGGAATTTTATATATCCAGGATGCTGAAATTGTTATATAAGAGTCTAAGATTAATAAATATTTGTTATTAAAATTTCAAGCTAAAGTTAATTCTAATATTAATTTTAAAGCAAATTTTTTTTACTTTTGCAAAGACCCAAAAAATGTTCAATAAAAAAACAAAAAAAATTTAAAATTTAATAATATTTTTTTTACATTATTTAAAAAGAAATAAATTTTAATTATTTTTATTCGTTTTACACAAGTGTATTTTTTGCTAATTATGCCTTTTTTAGTGATAAAATTTCAATTGACGTAATACGAAAGATCAAGAAAAAGTAGATTAAACATAGTTTTTGTTTAGGAATTTTTTAATTTTTCAAAATATTTTCGTGAGAGAAAATAATTAGATTCTAATCCGACTGCTTGCCGGATGTAGTTGAGATTAAATGACCAAATGAGGGTGTTCATTATGTTTGTTAAGAGAGATATCATGTAAATGAACAATTTTGGAGAGAAACAAAAAAATTATGTAGTTAATTAAATTTTATTTTAAATAAATTTGAACTAAATTTCGAAAATTATGATGGTTTTAGTCGTGCCACTTAAACCTAATGAATAATTAAATCCAAAATTTGCTCCAAAAAAAAAGACTCAACAAATTCAGATTAGACGCTTGTCAAGATCACGATCTACTTTGACATTAAATGACGTAATTTAATTTGAATAGCAAACAGCGATGGTTTAAAAGAAAAAAAATTCGGATGCATACTTAACAAAAATGCCAAGCTCAATAAGAAATTCCGCCACAGGATATTTAAATGCCTTGAATTAGGTTCATGGCAATAAATAGTAATTATGGCAAAAGTTGAAAAATAATCAATAATTTAAATGCAGTGAAGACAAGGCTTTAT
Organism: Brachionus paranguensis; assembly: GCA_016802215.1. Taxonomy (NCBI): domain Eukaryota; kingdom Metazoa; phylum Rotifera; class Eurotatoria; order Ploima; family Brachionidae; genus Brachionus; species Brachionus paranguensis. Next base: position 560,424 of record JAESIX010000022.1, on the reverse strand, counting down.
ATATATTTTTTAGCTAATATTTTGTGTACACACTCAAGATCACGCACATCATCTATCAGTTACATACTTTTATTAATGAGCATAGAAAAGAAAATCGATAGTTTTTATTTGATTATCACTTGATTGTTTGATTTATTTATCTAATTTATTAGATTATTTTTGTGACTTTTTTTCTTCTTGCTTTATTTGATGGCTTAGTTCTCTTGGAAATTTTTATTCATTCCTTATTTTAGATAGATCTTAGTCCGTCAGGACGCATTAGAATTCAAGTCAAATTTTATTCGGCCGATGAAGGTAAATTGAATAAAAATTTAAAATTAAAAATTTTTTTTTAATAAATTTTGATATTTTATTTTTTCAACATAAAAAAATAATTTTTTTTCTCTGAAAAGAAATAATTCCCCTGAGCGAAATGCAAAGTATCAATTCCAATGTCAATTTGAATGGAATGAGCGCAAATGCTACATCTAACTGCAATCAAACGAATTTGATTCGGAAGCGCCGTGATGCGGTCCGCCTCCTCAAGGTCCACCATTCAAATGGCCACGAATTCATAGCCAAGTTTTTCTCTCAGCCTACTTTTTGCTCTTTTTGCGCCGAATTCCTCTGGTACATGAACACATCAGCTCAATTGAATTTCATTGTTTTTTCTTTCTTAGGGGTTTTGGCAAACAGGGCTACCAGTGCAGGCTGTGTGCTTGCGTTGTACATAATCGATGTTATGAAAAAATACTTACCAAATGTTCCATTAATTTGAATAGCAAGGATTCAGAGGTGAAAAAAATAAAAATAAAATTAAAAAAAATTAATCTATTGATAAATTTATTTTATTAGAATCAAGAAAAACGCTTTAATATCGATGTGCCACATAATTTTCGTGAAAAAAATTATTTTACTCCTACTTTTTGTGAACACTGCGGACAGTTGTTAGTTGGTTTATTCAAACAAGGACTCAAGTGTACCAGTAAGTAAATTTTTTCATTTAAAAAGTCCAGTTCAGTCCGTCGTCACTTAATTTTTGCGTCTATCTTTCTATTCTTGGGTGTTGTTAAATTTGGTAAAAAATTTACACTTAATAAATTAATGCATTTGTTTATTTTTCCAAAAATATTTTTTGATTTTTTTTCTTGAATAAAATTCTTGAAATTTAAGTAAAGCTTTGGAAGTTAAGGCTATTCCAAACATTACCAATTAGCCTTGTTAAAAAATAAAAAAGTTGCATAAAGTTTTTCTCTTCTTCTTTTACCATGGGATTATTCTTCTCTGAAATTTTTCGATTACAATACCTTACTCGGTCTTTCCACTTTAGGTCATTTAGAATATAAATATACCAATATCTTGGGATAAAATCTTTATCTTTTTGAAGTAAAATATTGTTGTTTTTGTATGATTGATAAAGCTTTTGGATCATCAGCATATTTTTCACATTTTCTATTTATTTATTTATTTTATATACTAAATATAAAAATAGTCATCTATTTACTAAAAAAAAGCAGCATAATTAAAAAAAGAGAAAAGCTAAATAATTATTAACCAATTTCCAGCTCGGAGACAAACTGCAAAGTTATCGATTGACCAAGTCCAAAATTCGTTCATATTCTTAAACTTAAAAGAAATTAGCCTTAATTGTTCAATTTTATTTAAAAAATTTGAAATAATTAAAATCTTTTTTTAAATTACTTTTAGAACGTAAAAAAAAGCTTTTAAAGTAAAAAAAATTAAAACCTTATTATTTTTTAATGGGCTTTAATTTGAAAGAGTTTAATTAGCACATTTTTTAATTAAGTTGATCAAAATTTTTATAAATTCAGGATCAATTTTATTTTTTTGCTTTTTAGTTTTAAAAGAGATATGATTTTTTATTAATTGATATCTTTTTACTGAATTAGATGCCAATTTTAGTAAATTTTTATTTTATCGTGGCATTAAATCTCGATAGGCAAATTGAAAGTAAAAAAATTAAAAAATAAAAAATATATTCTTTTAAAAAATCACAGAAAATCTAAAAGAGTAATCCTTATTTCAATTCTAAAGCTAATTTTAAAGTTTTTTAAACAAGGATTAGAAATGTTCATTAATGTACCTTTTACTACTACTACTAATTCAAATAATGCATAGCTTGGTTTTTGGAAACTTTTCATTTTAATGGTCAAGTGACGAACTTCAAAGGAGAAAAGCTTTACAGATTATCTCAAGAGATGTATAATTTATCTTTTAGTTTAAGAAAAAAAATTGGCGAAGGAAGGAAAAAATCTAAAATTCCAGAGGAAAATAAAATTAGTAAATATGATATCTGCTATTTTGAGAAAATTTTAAACCTGCACTTTTTGTAAAAATTATCATTTTCGATTTGCAGAACTACGATTTCATTTCTTTTAGGGTTTTTATTTATACCAGGTTCAATTTTACGCTTCATCTTATTCATCTTATAAAAAATTAGTGAAGTCGTGATTAAAGAGCCTCTTAAGATTGCCTAGAATTTCTATCAAAAGCTTTTGAAGTGTTTAAAAATAAAATCATCTTTAATTTTAGAAGAAATTATAATTTATAAGCAATTTGTGGTGTGTATTTATTTTTGATAAATAATAATTAAATGTTGGTAAGCAAGATAAAAAAAATTTAGGCTTACAAAAAAATTAATAAATGAATTAAATTTTATTAAATACTTAAATTCAGCTAAAAAGTTTGAATTTCGACATTGTTGAATTTTAATGGCTTAAATTTATTGGGGGTGACAAATTAAATTTTTTTAAGAAGACAAAAATAACTAAAAGTGATGACTAATTTAATATATTTTAGCTGACTATAAAAAACTAATTATAATGATAAAAAAACTAAACGGCTGACAAATATATTTGTTGCGATGACTATTTAATAATTTTGCACTGACAAAATAAAACCTTTTTTATAGACAAAATAAACTAATTTTAGTGACAAAAATATTTATTTAAATGACAAAATGAATTAATTGCCTAACAAAAAAATAAGTTTGGATAAAATATAAAAAAATAAAAATGATTAATTTTTTCTTGGTTTTTTCACCTGAGTTGTTGATTTCTTTGACCTTCCTCGTTTTTTTGGTAAATCCACATCAACGACTGTTGCTTCAACAACATATGCTTTCTCAACGACTATTGATTCGATAGTAGGCTCTTGTTCGACAGCTGCTTGCTCGAGTTCGGATTCATTATCTGAACTGTTCAAATTACAATCATTTTGGTAAAACAAAGTTGTTTTTTGCTTATTTGGTCTTCCTCTTTTGCGTTTCTGACCAATTGAAATAGTTTTAGCTTCTTCTGGGAAAATGTAAAGCTTATAACGGTATGCAAGGCCAAGAACATGAATGCAGATGTAGTTTTTAGCAAATTCTCTACAATTGCATTTGCTTTTTTTCCAATCATTGGAGCAAAGATTGGTCTCGTGAATCTGGCAAAATTGAGAATAGTCACTAAATGTTCACCAAGATAAATTTTGTTTTTTAGAAATATAGTCGTCAACTGTTTCTTGAGTCAACTTGAGATTAAGATCTTGATGGCTATAAAAAATTTGACCATTAGAGGAAGAGATTTTGATAATATATTCAGTTTTTATATAGCTGGTCTATTGAAAAGCGGCAGTATACAATTGAAGATCGCAATTAAAATCAGTGAAAAAATTTGGGCAATTTACGTTATCAGGATGTCTATCCCTTGACCAACGTTCAATAATGTCATTCTCTAAGATTGTAAGGAATGAACTAAAATTGTGACGTTTTCTCATAGTTGACTCTAGCTTGATGATGAGATTCCAAGATTCTAATATCAATTAATTTATTTGTCATCAAATGTAGTTTTTTTGTCAGTAAAATTTAAAGTTAACTATGATGAAAAATTTAATCTAAATATGCGAACAGTGATAAAAATTTAATATCAAGAAAAGGGCTATGATTAAAATACCATTTAAATTGAATAAATTTTAGTAATCAAAATAATTACCACATAATATGATGTCAATAAAATGTTAAAAACACATGAATATTTTTTTAATAAAAAAATTTAATTTTTTTTCAGAAATGTTAACAACACTTAATTTCATTTTCTAAATTTTAAATTTGTATGATTTAAAATTATAATTATAAAAATTTTAAATAATTTAAATGAAAATTATTTTTAATAGATAAAATTGATTTAAAGATCTTTTTGATTTAAGATTTTAATGTATTGAAATTTGATTTAAAAATTTAAATTTCTGTGTTTTTTTATTTAATTTTTTTTGTATTTTAATGCTTATCCCCAGGAAAATAATTAAATGACCACAGTACTGGTCACAATATACCAAATTATCTTAATCAATTATTTACAATTGGTATTTATAAAATCCAGCCAAAATCTTGTAAAACTTTTTTTTCTTTTTGTCTTGGATAAGTCCCAGTGATGAAAAGACGCTGAAAACTGGACTTTTTTTCCAAAAAATCTTTTAAATGAATACCCTCAGGCTGTGGTTACAACTGCCACAAAAATTGCATGAAAAATGTTCCAAAAAATTGTGGAATCAATGAAAAAATGATGTCTGAAATATTGTCAACTATCAAAAAAGATGGAGTAAGTCTAGTTAACCAAGTAGAGCAAATCTTCTATTTTTCCAATCACCTAGAGCATAAAATCACTAAAACCGAGTCCAAGTAATGAATTTTCCTACCAAAAAAGAAACTCAAGCGACATAGACAAGCTGATGTCGGACGAAATACGAAATTTGGAAGAGGACAGATTTAGGAAAAAAAGCGCCAAGCTCAACATCAATGGCAAAAAAGGTCGAAACGATAAATCGAACTCGTCCAGCGGGTCTAATTTGGACGATACCACTGACGAGAATTGCTATCTAAACATAGGCGATTTTAAGAGCCAACGCATTACTTTGAAAGACTTTAATATTGTGAAATTAGTTGGAAAAGGAAGCTTTGGCAAAGTGTTCCTAGTGACCACCAAAAGTTCAAGCGACTTTTTCGCCATGAAGGCCTTGAAGAAAGATGTCGTGCTGCAAGACGACGACGTCGAGTGCACCATGTTCGAAAGAGACGTATGCAAACTGGGCAACCGCAACCCGTTTTTAACCAAATTGTTCTGCACTTTTCAAAATGAGGAATTTTTGTTTTTTCTTATGGAATTTCTAAATGGCGGTGATCTAATGTTCCATATTGTTGAGTCGAAAAAATTCTCCGAAGATCGAGCGCGATTCTACGCAGCCGAAATTTTGTGCGGCTTACAGTTCTTGCATGAGCAAGGCATTATTTACAGAGATCTGAAACTAGACAATGTGCTGCTCGACTCAAAGGGACATTGTAAAATTAGCGATTTTGGTATGTGCAAAAAAATACCACCTGATGGCAAAGCGCAAACATTTTGCGGAACTCCCGACTACATTGCACCAGAAGTAAGCCTTGATAAATGAATTATTCTCACATATAAATTAAAATATTCCAAGATCTTGGAGAATCTTAAAAAATCCTTAATTTTCTTATTTAGATTTTTATTAGAATTGTTTAAAAGTTATGTGAGTTCCAAATTTTTGTTAAGTTCAGTACAATAAAAAAAATGTCAAGATCAATTTATAGAAATATTTTCATAGAAAATTTATTAAAAAAATTTTTTCTCCAAATATTAATCTCTTGTAAATTTTCAAATGTAATAGATTAACAAAATATTTAAAATTATACAAATATCTATTTAAAATGAAAATTGTAATTGAACAAAATTATTTCTGGAGTGATTTGCAAATTTTTTTATAATTTGCTTCATGATTTCTATGAAAAAAATGATTTTTTACAATTAAAAAATATTTCTAGCTATTGCCGGAAAAAAAGTTCTCCAAATGTTTGTTTATTTATTTAAATAAAAAAAAATAATTAATATCTAACCTTATAATATTTAAAAAAAACTGAAAATTTTAGAATTTTAAGAAAAATTTTCAAAACATATCGAACGTTTATTTAATCTCTTTTTATTTAATTTATTTTATTTTTAATTCATTTTTCATCACCAAAGAGTTGTTAACTGAAAAATAATATTAATAATGATAAATGAATTCTTTTCACATTAGAATTATTAAAATTGCAAAATCAAGTAAAATCTTAAAATAATCCTTAATTTTCCCATTTCGTATTTAAAAATGATAATCTAACAAAATGTCCCTAAGTTTGAACATTAAGATGATACCAAAGTTGCTTAAAAGTTACGTGAGTTCAAGAGCTTTGTGAGTTTCAGTAAAATAAAAAAATGTAAGCGCTCAATTCAAAGGGAATTTATCATGAATTTTTTTTTTTCAAGATAATAATTTGTCGTAAATTTTCATAGACAAAAAGTAGAAAAAAAATTTAAATTTTTCCAATATTTTTAAAAATTGTAATTGAAAAAATTAATTTCAGTAATTACCTTTTTTTGTTTCAGTTCTGCCATGATAAGTGTCTTTTTGGTAAATTTACGTCAATTTTGCATTAAAAATTTTTTAACTTATTATTCTTGCAAATGAATTTAAATTTTATAAATCAGCTTTTAATTATTTTAATACAATCAAAATCCAATTTTTTTTGAGATTTTTTAAAAAGTTTATTCAATTAAAATTACATTGGTATTGGCTATTTAAATTTTCCATTTTAATAGAAATTTAAGAACAAAGAGCATCTTTTCAATGTTTTATTTTAAAAATCAAATTTTAAGATATTTAAAAAAAAATTTATGATAAATTTTCATGTCAATTTTGACATTCATTTTAAAATTTGTATATACCTAATTATCAAATATTTAACTACGAGGTGATGAAAAATTTAATTCTAAATTTTGACAAAATAAAGTTGGATTGGATCTCGTTTTTTTTTAATTTTTTTTAAATTTTTAAAATAAATTCATACTTCTATTATCTATTCACCTTTCTCGATATTAATAAAAGAAAAAAATCAAAATTTTTTTTATAATTTATTAAAATATTAAATTAATCCAGAATTTTTAATAAAATTATTTGAAAGACCCAAACCTTAAGTTTGTAACCATGAATAACTCTCTACATTACCATTCAATGGTTAAATAAAAGCTTTAGATCCAATATTTTCTTTTTAGATCCTCAAAGGCCAAATGTATAATTTTTCGGTTGATTTTTGGTCATTCGGAGTGTTGTTATACGAAATGCTGACAGGCTATTCACCGTTCCATGGCGAAGATGAAGAGCAGCTATTCCAAGCAATTCAAGAATTTGACGTGCTTTATCCCAGCTCGATAAGCGAGCAGTCTACGTTTTTGGTTAAAATGCTTCTTGAGCGTGATCCGGTCAAACGTCTGGGAATGAAGACGTCGCCTTACGGTGATATTCGCGAACATCCATTTTTTAGCAAAATAGACTGGGTCAAGCTGGAAAACAAACAAATTGAACCACCATTCAAGCCCAAAGTAAAGTCTGTTTTTGACGTGTCCAATTTTGATCCGGACTTTACCAGCGAAACGCCGCGTTTGTCTCAAATCGATGTTAAACTACTTAAAACAATTGATGAAGAAATCTTCAAAGATTTTAGTTTTGTCATGAAGGGCTTCAAAGTGTAAATCATACACCGAATTTTTTTGTATTTTTAATCAATGACAGTAAATTGGATATTTTTTATTGTGTAAAAATGGAAGGTTATTTTTTTTATAGATGTTAGACTTTGAGACTGCTTCTTGTGGGACTTCATTTTCGTTTATTTTAATCAATAAATTCAATGCTCAGATATTATGTAAGTTTAAGTTCCATTAGAATTCTTTTTCCGGTTTTTATGCTAAATTATTTTTCTATAAATGGTTAAATAAAATTAAAGAAAAAAAATTTTAATTTTCTTATTTATTTGTTTAATTTGAAAATAAATGATATCGAGTTCGATACTTCTATTTAAAATCAAATTTTCAGCAAATTTTATTTAAACTTAATTTAAAAAAATTAACTTAATAATTTGATCGAATTTGTAAATTCCGACAGAAACCTTATTATTTTTGACACATATTAATGGTTATGTCAATTTTAAAGTAGTAAATTAACAAGATAAAAACGATATTTTTAAAATAAATTATAAGGTGACAGAGTAGTTTGGAACAAAAAAAATCAAGCAAAGCAAAATTTATTAAAAATCATAAATAAATTGACAAATTTGAAAAAATTTATAAATAATAATTTAAAAATTCAATTTCGATTTCTAAATTGAAAACTTTATTTTTATAGCTTGTTTACTTATAAGAAAATATATTGAAAAATTTTAATATTTTTTTTAACAATAATTGTTAATAATTGAAATGAAACTAGTTTTATAATAAGTAATATTTTACAAAAAAATTTCAATCATATCTAAAAATAAACTGCCAAAACATTTTCAAGTGAAGAATTGACCATTGCTTGTGATATTAGTGTAAAGGAAATAAAGTCAATTGGTACTAGAAATCTTTACTCTAAAATATTTATACAAATATAATGAAGAGCTGTTTCTATCAAAATTATCTTAATTATTATCAAAATATGAAATTGCACTATTTATGTGTTCAAATTTAAATAAATTTAATAAAATATATTCTAAATTTTAATAAAATTAATTAAATAAAAATTATTTTAATCAGTCTTTCATGTCAAGCCACAAATTAAAATTTAAATTTAAATTTAAATTTTTCATTATAAAGATAAAGAAAATGCACTTTCAAGCAGAGCCTACTGGAAAAAAAACTTCGAACATTTAAAGGATCATTAATAATTCCATCTTTCAAACAGAATATACAAACAAAACCACCTACATTGATTTATTTAACTGTGAAAAAGATAAGTAAATAAGCTGAGGTTTCTTTTTTTTTGAGGAACTAAATCACTGGGTATTGTGAAATACAAATACAAATTGAACAAAAATTCTTCCTTTTTTGATGAAATAAAATTGAAGTTAATAAAATACACTTAAAAAAAATACTACAATAAAGTGCAGCATACTTTGTTGCACCTTTATTACCTTTAATAAAATCATCATTTTCTTTTTTTTTAGTAAAATAAACCAATAATCAATTTAAATCTTATTGATATTCTATTTGATCTTATAATAAACATGAGAAAAATTGTTTTAAGTAAAAAATGTTGCAGTATTTTATAAGTATATTTTACTAATTTTAATTTTAATTCATCAAATAAGGAAGGATTTTTGTTCAATTTGTATTTGAATTTCACAATACAAAACATTGCGACTTTTTTACTCGAGTCTTGAGATGGTAGAATAATAAAATTATGGAAGACTGATAATATTACAATGATACTTACAAAATCTTCTCTTAAAAATTTATTCAGTGATAAACCAATTCTAAAAAAAATTTATTTATAAAAAATTGATAAAATTAAACAAAACTCATAGAATAAATTTTGATAGAAAAATATTTCATAGAAATTATGTAATTAACTTTAATAGAAAAAAAAAATAATTAGAAATTGTTTTTTAGAACAAAATTTTAAATGTTTTTACTTTTTATTAACTCTTGAAATAAATTTTTTTAATTTTTTGAAGTATTAATGAAAATTTAAGTATTTTTTTTATATTTTATCCATTTAAAAAAACTATTAATTTAAAAGTTCACCCGTTTATTCATTAATTATTTTAAAAAATGAAGAATCTTTGTCTCGATATAGACTCTCAAATAATTTATAAATCATTTTTTGTAATAATTTTATCAATAAACTAGATAAAAAATTTAAATTTAATTTATTCATAATGATTTTCATAAAAACATGTTAAAATTAATTCTCTTTAGATTTAAAGCACTTTTCCCTTTAAAAAAGATCTCGGGTTCAATTTAAATTTTCAACTTGAAGACATTCAAATTTAAATTCAATTTGAATTTTCAAATTTAAATTTTTTATTGTGCATAATAATTTTAATATTTTACTAATCTTTAGAAAATAAATTCCAAAAATGTCATGTGAATTTTGTAAAGTTGAACGCGATGAGATGTATCTTTTAAATCTTCCATGTGGCTACTTGGTTTGCTATGAACACATCAAATCGATAAATGTGACCTCTTCTTGCTTCATGTGCCAAGAACATTCGCTAAATCAAAGATCATGTTCCAAGATGAAAAAAAATCGAGTCAAACTGGAAAAAATAAAAAATTTAAAACTTAAAAATTTGATCATGGAAAGTTGTAACCAAGTTGATGCGTTGAAAAACGACCATCAAACTGATTTAAGAAGCCATTTCTCGAACATAATCAATCAGATCGATTTAAACCGAGAATTACTAAAGAACCAATTTAACAATTTAATTGATGACTATTACCTATCATTAATAGATCAAGTGACAACTATGGAATCAGAGTTTTTAGAAAATACTAAATTAAAATTAAATGAATTAAATACTGATGAAATAAGAGAAAAATTAAATAATTTCGCTGATTTGAACTTGACTGAGGACGAATTGACTAAAAAAAATTTTGAAATTTTGTCCAATTTATATGAAGATAAATTTAAGAAATTTTTTGATTTTTATAACGAATTTAAAAGAATTAAATTTTGTGAAGGCAGTAACAAAATTGATATCAATACATGGGAATTATTTGGGTCCATTAACACCAATTTGCTAAATACCACTAAATCAAGTCACTTGGAAAAGACACTTGGCGAAGAGGAGACCTTAAAAGACTGCTATATTTCCTTTTTGCATTCCAGTGAGGATTTTTTTATACAAAAAAGCGATTTTGATTCAGAGATAGAAAAAATTCAGCCTGTCATTGACCAATGTTTGGACCCATTCGATTTGAATGAATCACAAATGTGCATTGGACAATTTAGACACGATGGTATGTTTTATAGATGCAAAATTTTGCAATGGTTGGTGGAAAGAAGAGAGGCCTTTTGTGAACTGGTGGATTTTGGCAATAGAGATTACATAGACTTTGATACAATTACTAGAATGAGTGATAGTTTGTCTAGTGTTAAGCCATTGGCGATTAATTGCTCGCTGGGCTTTGGCATCCAGGCGGACTCTCAGGCCTATGCTAACCTAAATGATCTGGTCAATTCGGACACCAAGTTCGATTGTAAGTTCAAGAGTGATTGCGCCAATGGTCCGGCTCTGGTCGAGCTGTCCATTGCCAAAAACAATCTTGTCATTACTAAAGAACTGCTGGAAGACGTTAATTGTATGACCATGGTGAATCAGGAGGCTAAAAAGAGTGTTTTCAATGGGTCTATAGATTCAAATGCATACTTAAATCTAAATTCAACTTTCAATAGTATTGTATTGCACCCTAAAAATAATTCAGTCATTGATCTAGATGAGTCCTCTTGGTCGTTGAATAATTCAGCTTTAACCATCAATATCATGCACCCAAATAATGAAAAAGTTAATGATGTAGATGAATCTTTATGGTCTAGGAACAATTCAGTTATAAACAACACTGCCATACACCCCAAAAATGAAACAGTAAATGATGTAGATGAGTCCTCTTGGTCCAGGAACAATTCAGCTATTGATTACACTACTAAAACTTAATAATAAATTTCTATCTTATTGTGGTAATTGAAATTTTTGAGAGAGCTAATTAGAAGAATTCAATTAGGATTTTGTTTACATTTGAGTAGACTTAAAAGAAAAATATGTATAATTTTATAATATTTAAGTATATTCTTTTTTCATGAAAAGTTAAATTATTTAACATGTATTTAAACATGTATCACCTTGTCATATCTCATTAAAATTTATCTATTCTCTTAAATATTTTATCTAAATTACTTTAATTTTTAATTTTTATGTTTTTTTTTAATCGCAAGGAGCTTTAGAGATTATAGATTGACAAATAAATAAATAAAACGGTCTAAACAAAAAAAATTAAGATCAATTTTATTTATTTATAAATTCGAGAATTTGTCAATTTGACTTCAAGTTGTAATAAAAAATATTTACTAGTTAATATTAATTTAAACATTTTAATTAAAATAGACTTTTTTTTCAAAATTTTCTAAAATTTCCGCTTAATATTTGTCTTCTTTGTCCATAAGCAAATTTAATTGATTAATAATCCACCAAATTGAATTAAGCTGGCATTTTTTAAAAAAATTTTAAAAGGCCTTTAAGCCTAATCGAGTGACCTTTAAAAACATTAAAAAAACTTTAAATTTAAGCAAATTATGATGAGAAAATTAGAAATTCGTTCACCCATATTGCCCCAAAATTTTGACTCTCCCATATAGTCAGAAACAATTAGATATATAATCCAAATGTACGGCCAACTTTAAAACGGACGGTCACTTTGGCGGTCAGACTGGCGGCCAAAATTTTGAATCGCGATGTTGGCCGGCCAAATGTACGGTCAATTTGGCGTTCGGTCAAAATTTCTCAAAGAGCTTCAAATTAATGTTTTTTTACAAATCTACAAATTAATTGAATATCTCGTATTATTAAACAAGTTTTTTATGCGAACCTGGAATTAAAGGAAAGAAGTGGATTAGCTTAAAAAATTATTTCCTAAACTGGGTTAGTCATTAATAAAATTAAATAAAAAATTTAATTTTAAATTAGATAAAATTAAAAAATATTAATTTAAAATTTTTATCGATATTTTTTTAGATCAAATTCAATTTACAAGACAAAATATGGCTGTTATTTACCTGTATTTTCAAAATTATTAGTTGACTGTCTATTCTTTTATTTTTTTGCTAATAAAATAAATTGTCCTATGTTAGCAAAAATTTTTTTTGCACTACTTAGTTTATTACTTAAAATTATAATTTTTTGCTAAGTATTTTTATTGTTAGAAAAAAATAATTCTTTTACATTATAAATTATTATTCTGAGTTTGAAATATTTTATCATATGCCAAAATGTTTCATTCATCGTATTTAGTGATTACTCTCAAAGAAAAATACAAAGAATTTAAAATATCTTATCAAAGTACTAAGGCTCAATCAATAAAAAGATTAAACGATTATATCACTCTAAATGATACTAATGTTGGTCAAGTTGAAAACGAAGAACAAGTAGAAGAACGTAGTGAGGAAGAAGAAGAATTTACAGATGATTAGCAGTGATTTTATAAATAAAAACTATTCAAAAGTCAAAGGCCTAAATTTTGATTTACTAATGGAGTATAATGATAAAATTTTAACACGGATAATTGGGCAACAAGTAAATAAAGTTGCTGGTTCTATCCGAAAAATTACCATTGTTATCATCTAATCTCAATAGCGGTAGATCAAAATATCCCAACTATTCCAAAGCGTTACATAAAAACAGCAATTGAACCAAAAAGAAGGCTGGTAGGATTGTTAAAGCAAAACAAGCGTTAAAAAAACAAAATTAGTTATTTTATTAAAATTAAAATTTTGTACTTGAAAAAAAGTTGTAAATATTAAACTAATTATTTTGATAAAAAACTAAAATTATTAGTTACAAATAAGTTTTTAAGCAAAAAACTAAGTAAAATAAACAAAAAATAAATATATTTGACATTTTTTTAGCAGTAAACTAATAATTTTAATTTCACATTTAATATTGAGTCCAAAAATGTCCTATTCTGAGAAAAAAAATAAAATGATTATCCAACAATTTATGTTCCTTTAATTTGATATTCAATACAATTTATTATTTAAAATAAAAAAAAAATTTCTTTTTAAATTACTAAGTTTGATTTTCTCGGGGTCTTGAAATAATATTTTAACTTTAATTTTGAGAGTTCATTAAGGGTGCCAAAGGAGACACTTCAATTGTTCTTCTTTTACAGTTTGATCCAAATTGGCTTCCGCCTGTCTAGGCGGTCTTGCTCGCGGTCAAAATTTTTTTTTAACACCAGATACATCAGATATTAAATTTAAAATTTGATTAAATATCCCTATTTTATAGATTTTAGGATGTCACTAAAAAAAATTGTAAAGTCAATTGATAGGATGTTTTATAACCAGATGAAAGATTAAATTATTTAAAATAGACAATTTTAGCTCTTCAAATTCCTTTGACAAAGTTTATACATTTTTTGTTTAATTATAACTTTACTCAATGTTTTTAATATATTTTTTAAAAGAACAAAAAAGTTATTTTTTTTATTGTTTTGTCTAAAAGGAGCTGGTAAATTAGTCATTTGAAAATGAAAAACAATGAAAAATTACTGATTGAGTGCAAATTTTTATTGCGCTTGATTTAATTACTCTAGAAAATAATTAACTTTAAAGTTTTATTGAAGCTAAATATTCAAAAATAGGATAAAATTATTTAAAAAAATAGAAAAGCTTAGAAAAAATAGATTAATATAGAAATATAATTAATATAGAAAACAAGATGTCCTGTGAATATTGCTATTCGATTCAAGATGAATTGTATCTACTTACACTTCCATGCGGTTATTTGGTATGCTACAACCACTTAAAACCTCAAGAAACGTTGTTCAAATGTCTGGTTTGCCAAGACCATTTTATTGTGAAGAAAAGTTGCCTTGAAATGGGGAAAAATCGCAAAAAACTGGATGAAATAGAATTTCTAGAACAAAAAGAATCAATTTTACAATCGTGTGATAAAATAGACATTTTAAAAAAAGAGATCAATTCTTCTCTAAACGAACATTCGTCAAATGTTATCAACCAAATAGATCTCAAGAGAGAATTATTAAAAAACGAGTTTAATGAATTAGTCGATGATTACCACGAGTCTTTGTTAAAAGAATTCAAAAATTTTGAATCAACATTTTTGGATCAAATCGAGCCTCAAATCAAAGAAATCAACACTGAGCAAATCCGGACCTATTTGAGCCAAAGTCTAGACGATAAAGATATCAAGTCTAAAAATAAGTATCTATCTGAATTAAAAATTAAACAGTTTGATGAATTATTTATCAAATTGGAAAATTTTAAAAGCATTAAATTTATTGAGGAACAAAAAAAAATAAATATATTTTCTATTTATGGATGGATTGACTCTAAAGAAAACATTTATAAATTGGATACTTTTAATGTAGTCCCTTTTAAACCTGCAGATAATCTAGGTGGTCGACTTGGTTTACACAAATTTGAGGAATTAAGCACTGGTGAACTGATATCTACTTCGTATGCAGAACCTTCCAATTTATATATTATTAGTCCAAATAAAGAGGAAAAAACACTAAAATCTTCATTTAATTCGGAAATAATTTTTCTATTCAAAGCAGAAAATGATGCAGTTGTCACTATTAGCTCAGATTATCGGGCCAGAATATACCAAAATGGAAATGTATTAAGATCATTTAAGTACCCTAAAATAAAAATTAAATTAGCAGATTTGTTTTTAAAACATTTATTTATTTTGGACGAAAATTTTTGTTTGACTAAACGAGAAATTTTAGATGGTAAAACTAATGGGATGCTTCACTTGGACAAAATGCAAGCTTTTTCAATAAAAGCCCTTACAGATAACGTGGTCCTAGTCGGTTATGATAATAAAATAGTCAAAAGAGATTTTGGCCAAAAGAAACAAATTGATTTGTATGAAACTTCAAGTAAAGTTTTAACAATTGAAAGTTTAAATGGAACTAATTTTGTCTATGGTTGTGATGATGGTAAAATTGGTAAATTTGAACTGGCAACGTTTGGCTGTGTTCAGAAGTCGATCAAAGGCCACAATGGTGCAATATTTTGTATCCAAGTATGCAATGACGGAAATATTTTGAGTTTTAGTCCTCAAGATGAAACAATAAAACTATGGAATCCCGATAATTTAAATCCTATTTATCAACTGAACTCAAAAAATGCTTTTTTTGGTAAAATTTTAAAATCTTCAAAGTTGGTTTATTTGGATTCAGAAAAGTTCGTTCATACAATTTCTCCAAAGTAAATTTTATTTCGAAATCATTATTAAATTTATTAAATAAAATTTTTTTCAATAAAAAAAAACAACTTTTTTCGGTACTTATTTTATTTTTAATTCTTTTTTCATCAAATTTCAACCAAATTTAATTTTTGGCTATTAAAAATTAAACATTTTGTTCCCTCTCCTCAATATGAATCATAATCATTTTGTTTATTAATGTTTTTGAAAAATGAATTAATATTTTTATTTGGTTTAGTTTTAAATTTAATAGAACCGATATTAAAATTTGAACTCCTCAAAATATTAGTAAAATCATTGTCAGAATCGGAATGATAATTATCGCTAATTCTTCTACTTCTCCTTCTAATTCGGTATAAAATATTATCACTTGTAATTTCAGTTCCACTACTTCTACTACTGGTTCCAGTTCTAATATGGTTTGAATAAATATGATATTTAGATGATTCTGAATCAGAATTTGCATAACTATCACATGCAAAAGGTATACTGTTGTCATCATCTTGAGGATAACTGGTAAAGTCAAAACATATAGTTTTGAAAGGGTCAATCATTGTGTAAGTTGGATCAATAGAATAAGTTTCAAAATTTATAAGTTGTTTTAGCTTGTCATTAAAATAGTGGGTCCTTTCGTCTAAATTTTTACTCTCACAATTTTCTATCAATTCTAATTGTCTTTTATCCAAACTAATAGTTCCAGTTTTTCCTTTAAAATTAGCCTTGATTTCTTTCACTTCATCCATCACTTTAAAATACGATTCATCAATTTTTTTGATGATTTTTGTTTTAAGTTGTTCTCGCCTTAAATCAATTTTGTTCACAATAGGATCCAAATATTTGTCCAAATAATTATCAGCATCGTTTTGGTACTTTTCAATAGAATTAATTTTTTTCTTTACCATATCTAAATGTTCCAAAAATCTTATTTCACTTAATTTTGATTTATTTTTAGTCATATTAGAATAATTTTCAATTCTACAGAAGGAATTTTTACACATGAAGCAATCTCCACTGGAATCTGAATCATACTTTCTGGATCTTTCCTCGTGTAAACTCTTTAAATGATCATAGCAAACAACATAACCACAAGGAAGGGTCATCAAATACAAATGTTCTTTTTTCGCGTTACAGTGTTCACAAATGGTCTGCATTTCTTTTCTAAATTAATTTAAGTTTTTCTCTTATCTAAGATATTAAGCAAACGCTTTTTTTTTAAATTAATTTTAAATAATTTTTTTAAAGCAATGCTTAGAAAAATGACTTAATCTTTTGTAAAATAACAATTTTTTTTGAGCTCCTTTAACTATTTAAAAATTTGTATAATCAATACTAAAAAAATTGGATACTGTTGGGATAGTTTATAGCGTTAATATTTAATAGCAATAAAAAATTAATTTGGTTAAAAATTTTCATAGAATTTAATAAAATTTTAAAATTTAACTATTTGATAAATTATTTATTTAATCAGAAAATTTTTTAATTTATTTTTTTGAAAAATAAAATAAAATTATACATTATGGATGCATTTTTATAATCTTATAATTTAAAATTTAGAACTTATCAAAACAAAACCACGTTTCTATATCGTGTTAATTTTTGACCAACAGTTCAATATGTTTGTATCCCATCTGAGATTTGGCCTTTATTTTTATCTAAATACTGAAACCAGACCACAGTAATTTGATTAGCTATTTGTTTACCATATTATTTTTTAATCCAATTTTATTGAGAAAGATTATTCTTCAATTCAAATAAGTTGCTTATTTTCTGAAAAATTCATTAACACTTGTATTTGGTTTAATTTTGAATTAATTAAACCAATATTAATATTTGAATAATTCAAAATATTAGATGATTTCGAGCTTTGAGGATAACTGGAAAATTAAAAAAAATAAAATCTGTAGTTGGTACAATCTTTTACTTAAATTTTAGGCTCTTTCTACCAAATTTTTATTTTCACAATTTTTCTATATTTTCTAATATTGTTGATTTTTCAAAACGAATAAATTCACTTTTTCCCACATTTTCTTTAATAATACTTTTAATAATACCATTTCTTTCTATTCATTCATCAACATAAAATAAGTCTCATCAATCTTTTTGGTTGTCTCTCTTTCAAATTTTACTCTTGACCATGCTTAATTGTTCCAAAAATTTATTTCACTTAATTTTGGTTTATTTTCAGCCATTTCAAAGCACTTTTTAACACTACAGCAAGAATTTTTACAGATTAAACAATTACCACAATAAAAAATTTATATAGATAAAAATTTTAATTAGAATTTTAAAATAATTTTATTTTTAAATTTAAATATTTGATTTTTTTATTGAAAAAGTAAAAAAAAAAATTTGATTGATTTTTTTTGACTAAAATTGACGTGAATTTCGGTAAATTTTTGTAAAAAATGTTGAAAAAGGATAAAAATCAAGTGATTTGAAAAGCAATCAAATTGATAAACATTTTAAAAACTTTCAGAATTTCAAAAATATTGAATTTTTTGAAGGAAAAGAAAAACTGGAAATTGAATTTACCAAATTGTTTGGAACTATTGATTCGAAAGATACAAAAGTAAATTTTAAAGCAAACTTAAGACCATTTACTTATTCTAAATCATTATCTAATCATTTCGATATTATTTGCGAAGTAGTATTGGAAAAGATTGGAATTAAGCAATGGTGAAATAATGTTGATTAACAATCAAAAAAATCGAATTTATTAATTTTTAACCCTCAAAATGATAAAAAAAGAGAACTTCTAGGACAAGATGAAATATTTTTTTTTCCAAAACAGATAGGGATGAAAAACTGACCATAGACTGTTGGTTTCATGTCAAAATCTGGTATAATTAAAAATGTGTGTACACATTTGATATAGTTCTTCAAAATTTTGTTTCAGTCGAATTAGCTAATAATAAATTAATAATAATAAATAAAAATAATTTTTTAACAGAATTTAACTGTTACAATGGGCAAATTCTTAACCATATTTATTAAAAAAAACATATTATAGTTTTATTAAGTGCTTTTCTAATTATTTTATTTATAATTATAAAAATGTTCGAATTGAAAGAATACATAATATTCTAACTGGAAACGTGAAAAAGAAATAAATCTAATCAATGTAGCCTTGGTAAAGAATCCAGTTTATGCAAGAATTTTAAAAAGTGGTAGATTGGTTTACATTGACAAAGATTTTAATTCTTATATTAGCAAATAATTTAAAATGGTTTAAAATAAACACATAATATTAATGTATACTATATAAAAAGATGAACTTACTAGATAAAATGTATTAAATGTACTATATAAAAAAAATTATTTACTAGATAATAAATTTAACACCTAGATAAATAGACACATTCATAAATAACATTGACATGACTTCAATAATAATTAAATATGACTCAAAAATATTATGAATTTTTATAGTTTAATTAAGATTTTCAATAATTCAGTTAAATTTGTGGATTTTTATTAGAATGAAAAAAATTTAAATCGAGCCGATATTTTTATAATTTATTTAATAAACGCTTTTATAAACAAAGTTTAAAAATAAAAAAGTTTTAAAATTTATCACAATTCTCATTATTAATTATTTTTTTTTTTTTTATTAAAGTTGGTATGTAAAAAGCAATTTTTGATTCAAAGTTAAAATTTAAAAGCAAAATTTAGACAAACCTTTCACTAAAAACTAGTTAATTTTTATTTTCACTTAGTCATTTATCTTATTTATTTTGTATGTTTTTATTCAATCGCTAGGCTGACAAGAAGGACTATGATCCATTCTGAGCTGCCTGGGGTATTCCCTAAAACTATTTAAATAAATAAATAAATAAGAATGTATGGGTGGTTCTGAAGCAGATGAAATAATCAATTTTTTAAATTCATCTACAAAAATAATTTTTAAAAAAATTTTAATTATTCAACAAACCATGTTTTAATTAAAAACTCCCAAAAAAAACTTTAAAAATGAAAAAATTTTCTTTCGAGACCATGATGGTCTCATTTTGTGGTTCTCAACATTGTCTGATTTCATAAACATGATTTTATATTCAAAAAAATTTTCTATTCCTTTTAATAAATTTTGTTTTTTTATTCATTCAAGTACTTTTTATGATTTTAAAAATTTTAAATTTCATTTTTTAAAATTATGTTTGGACAAATTTTGAATTATTTGGATTCCTCTTTTTATTAGTTCTTCAATCTCACCCAAAAACGAGAAGAAGAACTTTAATTTAATTTTTTTATTTATCAATTATTGACTAACAGATTTATTAATCAAAAAAATTAATTTTAAATTTACTCTCAATTTTAAATCGATTTAAACAATTAAATTTAGAACTTAATTTAATTTTTGTATTATTTTTGCTTTTTTTTAATTTATTAACTTAGATAAAAATAAAAAATAAAAAAACAGCTTAATTTTGGAAGTTCTTAAAATCTAAGAAAAATTCTAATTTAATTAGATTTTTCATAAAATGAGCTGCGAGTATTGCTATAAGAATCAGTTCGATTTACTTTTGTTCATCCTTCCTTGTGGCTATTCGGTGTGCTATGAGCACATAAAATATCAAGACACGTTGTTCAAATGCCTGGTTTGCCAAGACCATCTAATCGAAAAGAAAAGTTGTTTTGAAATGAGGAAAAATCGTAAAAAACTAGACGAAATGGAATTTTTAGAACAAAAACAATCAATTTTACAATTTTGTGATAAAATAGACATTTTAAAAAAAGAGATCAATTTTTCTCTAAACGAGCATTTCTCAGAAGTAATCAACCAAATAGACCTAAAGAGAGAATTATTAAAATATGAATTAGATAAATTAGTCGATGATTACCACGAGTCTTTATTAAAAGAAGTAAAAAATTGTGAATCAAAATTTGTTGATCTAATCGAGGCCCAAATCAAAGAAATTAACACTGAGCAAATCCGGACCTATTTGAGTCAAAGTTTTGATGATAAAGATATCAAGACTAAAAATAAATATCTATCTGAATTAAAAATTAAAAAGTTTGATAAATTATTTAATAATTTTGAGAAACTAAAAAATTTTAAATTTAATCAGAGCTTAAAAAAATCAGATTTAGATATTGCAGACTTTTTCGGCACCATTAATTCAACACAAGTAACTGATGATTTACAATTGAGCTCAAAAGAGCCAGAGTGCAAAAATTCAGTTCCATTTTTGAATAAATTCAATTTAAGATGTCAATTTGGTATGAATAATTTTGTCGAATTAAGCACTGGAGAGTTGGTGTCTTCGTCATTCTCGAACCGATCAAAATTATTAATGATCAACCCATCAAGTGGTCAAATGACTGAAATTTCTTATTTTCTTGATGAATCAGAAATTATTTTTATATTCCTTGGACAAGAGGACAAAGTAATCACCATTAGTGAAAGTGGTTATGTCAAAATCTGGCAAAATGGAAAGTGTTTAAATTTTTTTAATTTGAAAGAAAAAATGCTCTTTGCTGATTTAAATTCTTCAGAGATTATCTTTACTTATGACCTTTTGTATGTAACTTTATTTGATCTTAAAGCAGGAATTAATAAAAAGACTTTTTGCTCGCTTAAGCCGATAACAGCACTCAAAATTTTATCTAATAAAGTTTTATTGACAGGGCATAGGGATAAAATAATCGAATGGGATATTAATAGTGAACAAAATCTAAGAGAATACCAAATTTATGGGGAGGTTTTTTGTATAGATATACTGAATAAGAACAAGTTTATTTGTGCTACCAATATATGTATGACACTAGTGGTGGACTATAAGACAATTTTTAAGAATTGCTATGAAAATCCAATCTGCAGTGTCAAGTTTTGTGAGGATGGAAATATTTTGAGTGTTGGATCGCAGGATGAAAAAGTTAAATTATGGAAAATGGATAATTTTGATATTATTTATGAAGCCAATGTTTCCAAGCCATGCTTTGCCAGGATTTTAAAGAGCGGAAGATTGGCTTACACCGATTGCCAAGGCAGGGTTTATATTAGCGATTAAATTTTTAATTTTTTTTTAAATTTATTCATTGATGTTTAAATTTATTTTAGTTGTTTTAATAAATATATATTTTTACAGAAAAACTTTACTTTTTTTTGCTAAATTTTAATACTTTTTTTTCTAAAATCCTTATTAAAGATGGTCAAATTTACAGAACCTGTTTTGGGCTTTTAATTGCTTTAAAATTCCACAAAATGACAAATTATGCTAGAATCTGATATACTGTTAGATTGATTTACAGAATTAAATATTTTATTTTATTTTTTTTATTTTTTAGAAAATTTAAAGAATTAAAGAAAAAAGTTAAAAATAGAAACCATAAAACACCCGAAATGGGATCTAGAAATTGGAAAAATTTCGGTAGTAAGACCTTTCCGACCAAGTCACATCCGATAAGTAATATCCGACAATTTTAACTAAATTAAATAAAATAATTTATTTTTTAAATTTAAATTAATTAGAGAATTGGGTAAACGGGGTCCGGGGCGAAGCCCTGGTTTAGGAATTCAGGGAACGAATTTTGTTTCACTTCTGTCAGTCTGCTAAATCTGTTCAAAATCCTGTAAGCCTTAAAAACTTGAGTTTATTTTAAACTGGAGAAACTAAATTTGCAATGTAAAAAAGGCGATTTTTAAATTTCTAAAAATAAATTTTCTCTTAAATAAAAACTTATCCCCATTAATTAATATTGAAATTAAAAAAAATGCAATATTGTAATGAAAAAGGGGATACTTTTGGTTTACTAAGCCTACCATGTGGCTATTTAGTTTTTAGTCACCATATTAATGAAAAACTTAATTGTACATGTAAAAAAAAAATGAATTAAATAAATTCCAAAATTAATTTTATTTAATTCTTAAGTCATTATTAACTGTCTCTGAAAATAAATTTTTCGAAAATAAAATTTTCTTTAGATTAATTTATTTTGTAATAAAAAAATGCAGTGCGAATATTGTAATGAAAAAAAAGACGATTTATGTCTATTTAGCCTTCCATGTAAATATTTAGTTTGCAGTCACCATATAAAATCTGCAGAAGATAATTTCAAATGTTTTGTTTGTCAAGAACACATGGTTAATAGACAAAATTGTCTCCAAATGCCAAGAAATAGAGAAAAAATGGAAAAAATATCTTTTATTGAGAAGAAAAACAATCTTCTGAAACTGTTCGATCAAATTGATCTATTTAAATTTGACGAGAAATCATTTTTAGAAAAAGTCTCTGATGACATCATAAACAAAATTGATTTAAAAAGAGAAGTACTAAAGAATAATTTTAATAAATTAGTCGATAATTATTATGAGTCATTATTATATGATGTTAAAGAGAAACAATTGACTATTATTGATTCTATTAAAGCGGATCTAGAAGGAATAAATACACAAGGGATCCTAGAAAATTTAAATCTAGATTCAGTTAACAGTTTAGTCGATTATCAAGTAAAAAATATGTTTCTAGATACTTTGAAAAGCAGTTATCTTGATGAACATTTAAAAAATTTTCATAATTTTAAAAATATTGAATTTTTTGAAGGAGAAGAAGAACCACAAGTTGAAATGTCACAATTGTTTGGTACAATTGACTTTAACGATTCAAATGATATTTTAAGAGAAAACTCAATACCATTAGATTATTCCAAAACATTATCTAATGAATTCGAGCTAATTGCTCAAGTTGGATTGGAAAAAATTTTGGCATTAAGCAGTGGTGAAGTTGTTTTCACTTCACAATCAAAAAAATCAAATTTATTAATTTTTAATCCTCAAAATGGGAAAACAAAAGAAATTAATGGACAGCATGAAATTAAATATTTATTTAATACAGATAGTGATGAATTAATCATCATAGACAATGAGTTTCATGTCAAAATCTGGTATGATTATAAATGTGTAAACACTTTTGACATTGTTCGTCAAAATATTCTTTGTCTAGAATTAGAAAAGGACAAAATTATTATTTATTCGAATGATCATTTTTTTACCATGCTAAATTGTTACAATGGACAAACTCTTACTCATATTTATTTTGAAAAAGATGGTTCATGCTATTTTGTTAAGCCTTTTTCTGATTATTTTATTTATTGTTCCTATTATGGCTATGTCTTGAATCTTAATTTCTATAATTATCGAACGGAGCACAAAATTTCAATAGAAAACAACATTAAGTTATCAAATATTGTAAAATCAAATAAAGATGAGTTTATAATTGGATCAGAAACAGGAGAAATATCCATACTGAATGCGGATTTATCCACAAAATTATTTAAAAAATGTCACAAATCATCAATTTCATCTTTGGTTCCATGCGACAACGGTTTAATTGTAAGCATATGTGTCGATGGAAAGATCAAAATTTGGGATTCAAACGATTTAAATCTAATCAATGAGGCAATGGTAATAAATCCAGTTTATGCAAGAATTTTAAAGAATGGTAGATTGGTTTACACCGATAAAGATTTCAATTTGTATATTAGCCTTTAATATTCAAATGTTTCCAATAAATTTAATTATTAAGACTTTAAAAAAATAAAACGAAATTATTATTTCTTTGTTACTTTTATTTTTGGACTAAAAAAATTCAGAAAAAGAGATTTTAATGTAAATTATTCTCTGTTCCAACTCACTTTAGCAAGCAGCTAGCATACCGATCATCATTCTCTTTTATTCATTTTTATGATTTTTTATTTTTAAAAAATTTATCACAGAAATTGTTGCTGGTGATAACGAATTAATTGTTATCATATGTGCCGATGGAGAGATTAAAATATGGGATGCAAAAGAAATAAATCTAATCAATGTAACCTTGGCAGAGAATCCAGTTTATGCAAGAATTTTAAAAAGTGCTAGATTGGTTTACATTGACAAAGATTTTAATTCCTATATTAGCAAATAATAAAATATAATTCAAAACATATAAAAATTACATTTAAGTTTAAAATTATTATTTTTTAATTATTTAATAAAGATTTCTAAATATTAAATACAATTTTCTCCATTATTTCTACAAAAATTAAATGTAAATTGAATATATATTTTTATAATTAATTTAATAAACGCCTTATGGGCGACCAAATACAAAATTTAGAAATAAAAATAAATTGATTACAATTATTATTTCTTTTTTTTTGTTTTACCATCTTGTAAGTTAAGCGCGTCATTTTCTCGTAGCTACAACAGTGACAATAATTCTTTTCCAAAGAAGTGTTTATTTTGGAGTCCTTTTTTAGAACTGTAATCCTTCGTTAGATTATGCTGCACCACAAGCTAAGAAACGTTTTTGAACCATGCACCAAAGTACATCTTGCCTATGATAAAACGTTCTAGATAAGAACACTTGGTTTAATAATATTTTTATCGGTCTAATATTTTTTTATTATGCATTTAGTGCAGAACCAAAAATTAAGAAAAAAAGTATTAGAAAAATTAATTTTTTATTAATTCAATTTTCATTGACTAAAATTTGAGTTATGGTGCGGCATTATTTTAGTAAAATTTTAATAAAAAAAGTAAAAAAAAATATTTAAATTTAAAAAATCTATTTATTTAGAATTAGAATTGATAAAATCACTAGTTAAACAGCCTTTTTAGTTTTGATCTTTTTGTTCTTAATTCTTGGTGCTGAATCAAATGTCAAATAAAAAATAAAACTTTATATTTGGATAAAAAAAAGCGATTGTTTTTTGAGTAAGCTGCACTTTGGTGCATGGTCCAAAAAGGTTTCTTAGCTTGTGGTGCAGCATAATAGAACGAGGGAATACGATAATTGCGAGCAGACAATCAATATCAGGAGCAGTTGGTTAGGGATGCCTTAGAATTCCTTAGAAATATTAATGGTTAAAGCAAAAGTGGTACATTTTGAAGTAATATAAAAATTATTATTTTTAAAGTCAATAAGTTAAAGCAAAATTTAGACGAAATTAACATTATCAACAAATACAAGGCCATATCTTCGAGACAAAGTTTAACCAAAGCATTAGAGATATGTCTTTCCAAAATTTTCCAAAAAATATCGTCTTTTGTAATTTTTATTTTTTTTTAAGCTTCATTTAAGATTAGTTTGAAAAAAATAGTGAAACTACATTTATTTGGACAGATCTTCGTCTTCCATTTACAGAACTACGGCTCAAATTCCTTTTAGCATGTGTTAATTTCTTCTTCAATTTCCTCCATCTTTTTTATAAATATTAAATGTGATCGGAAGCATGAGAAAAAATTAGATAATCAATTTATTTTTAAAAAAATCTTTTAAAATAAATTTGGAAATAAATACTTTTAATTGATGGTGAAATTTTTGTTTTTCTTATAAAATATTTGCAGCGATCATAGACGAGGCAACACCACCTGATTCATTTCTCTATCGAAACGCAAAATATTATAGAAAGAATTTTTTAAGTTTTTGAAAAATTCTTAAGTTAGAAACTCACGCTTTAGTACTTGTATAAGATAATGACTTTATTGATGATAAAGTCAGTACCAATAAAGATTGGAGAGATTTACGAAAACTTAATAATTTTTTATTTAATAAGATAAGCTGCAATTATAAACTACAAAAATATTCCTAACAGGCTGTCTGAAAAGAAGGAACTACGCCGTTTGGAGCTGCCAAGTGAAACTTTTCCCTCTAAATTATAATTTAAATAAAATAAATAATTATTTTTTATTAAATGATAAATCAAATCTTTAGTATGATATAATTTTTGGATGTAAATTTTTTTGTATATGGGACTTACCATTCGGAATAGTTTTACATGATGAAAAAAAGAAGGGATTAAACTTTTCATTTACAATTGTTTTTATTCATTATAACAAATAAACTTAAAATAAAAATTTAAATAGAATTTTTTTAAATTCCTAAATCCAAATTTAAAACAATATCCATGTTGACATCTGTTAAAAAAAATGGGTTTCATTAAAAAACCACAGATTAATAGGTTCATTTTATATATTATGTAATTTTTATTTTTAAATCTAATTTTAAAATTACTAATAACTCTTTATTCAAATAAATTTACTACAGTGCGTTTCTAAAATTAAGTATACAGTTTTTAAAGCATTGCTTAAGCAGCTCTAGCGCATAGATAGCGTAGTTCTCATGATCTTTTTAGCGTAGTTCTTGAGAATGTGCTTAAGCAAGCTGTATACTTATTTTAGAAAAGTAATGTACAATAAAATTTTCATTAAATTTATTTATTTAATTTAAAATTTATATAAAAATGAAGTGCGAATATTGTGATGAAAAAAAAGACGATTTAGATTTATTAAGCCTTCCATGTGGCTATTTAGTTTGCAGTCACCATATAAAATCTGCAGAGGATTATTTCAAATGTTTTGTTTGTGAAGAACACATGATTTATAGACAAAGTTGTCTCCAAATGCCAAGAAATAGAAAAAAAATCGAAAAGTTGTCATTTATTGAACAAAAAAAAGATATTTTAAATATTTGTGATCAAATTGATCAATTTAAATATGACCAGAAATCATTTTTAGAAAAAGTCTCTGATGACATCATAAACAAAATCGATTTAAAAAGAGAAGTACTAAAGAATAATTTTAATAAATTAGTCGATAATTATTATGAGTCATTATTAAATGATGTTAAAGAGAAAAAATTAAATATTATTGATTCTATTAAAGCGGATTTAGAAGGAATAAATACACAAGAGATCCTAGAAAATTTAAATTTAGATTCAGATGACAACTTAATCGATTATCAAGTACAAAATGATTTTCTAGTTGATTTAAAAAGCAGTTATCTTAATGAACATTTAAAAAATTTTCATAATTTTAAAAATGTTGAATTTTTTGAAGGAGAAGAAGAACCACAAGTTGAAATGTCAGAATTGTTTGGTACAATTGACTTTAAAGATTCAAATGATATTTTTAGAGATATTTTAAGGCCATTAGATTATTCTAAAACATTATCTAATGAATTCGAGCTAATTGCTCAAGTTGGATTAGAAAAAATTTTGGAATTAAGCAGTGGTGAAGTTGTTTTCACTTCACAATCAAACAAATCAAATTTATTAATTTTTAATCCTCAAAATGGGAAAACAAAAGAAATTAATGGACAGCATGAAATTAAATATTTATTTAAAGTTCGCGCGATGCAAAACTTCCACACTATCTTCAGATTTGGATTTCGACCTCATTTTTAGATTCTACGTATATGAAAACCTAGGGTTAGCCAAAATTTTAGGGGGGGTTAAAAATTTATTTTTTTGGATAGGGGGGTCTGAAACTTTACAGCCTTATATTGAGTGTATCTTATTTAAGAGATTTTATCTCAGAATTTTATCAAACATATCTACCCGATCGACACATTTTCTGATAGAGAATTAAATGTTCTATATTCTGAGATGGTTATCTTTAAAAAAAAAAAAAATTGAGAATTTTTTCGGAAAAAAATCGGAAAAATTTTGACATTTTTAACTTTTTTGGGATCTACTTTTTTCCAAACCCCTTTACCTATATATTATTATATAAATTCTAAAACTAGACAAAATTCTGAACAAAACTATGGTTTTACTTTTTTTATTTATTTAGTTTAAAATTTTTTTTAATCGATCAAAAAGTGTCCATTTTAAAAAAAAAAAAATTTTTTTTGAAATATTACTGAGAAAAAAAATATTCAATTAATTATAGCAGTGAATTTGTTATTTTTAAGTGTTGTTGATGAGCTGCCTTTGTTTTACCTGAAAAATATGCCTTTAGGACGTCACCATAAGTTGATCCCTTATAATAAGCATCGACTGACCTCCAAAATCTTCGTAATAATTTTTTATAAATTTCTTTTCTAATAAATTATAAATAATTCAATTTTTTACTTAAGTATAGCAAGGATAAGGATGCTTAAAGAACGCTTTGAACAATTTCCGGAAAGAATAAAATCTTTAATTTGTGAAATAATTCTCAAATCAACATAAGTAATCTCATCAATTTCAAAACCAGTATCTTCGAAAGTTTCATCAGCGAAAGGATCACAATTTGAAGGAGTTACAGAAGATGATTCTTCTGATTTTTCAACAACTTCTTTTTTTTCAGCACAACTTCCAAAATTTGAGATTCTACTTTGGTAAAAGGCAGACTTAAGTGGCATTTTTAATTTACAATAAGTGTGAAAATTACAAAAAATTTTAAAATGAATTCAAAATTTTATAATTATGTAGAAATATGTCAAAAATTAACATTTAATTTTTCAAATTTGAAAATATTTCAAAAAAAATTTTTTTTTTTTTTAAAATGGACACTTTTTGATTAAAAAAAATTTTAAACTAAATAAATAAAAAAAGTAAAACCATAGTTTTGTTCAGAATTTTGTCTAGTTTTAGAATTTATATAATAATATATAGGTAAAGGGGTTTGGAAAAAAGTAGATCCCAAAAAAGTTAAAAATGTCAAAATTTTTCCGATTTTTTTCCGAAAAAATTCTCAATTTTTTTTTTTTTTAAAGATAACCATCTCAGAATATAGAACATTTAATTCTCTATCAGAAAATGTGTCGATCGGGTAGATATGTTTGATAAAATTCTGAGATAAAATCTCTTAAATAAGATACACTCAATATAAGGCTGTAAAGTTTCAGACCCCCCTATCCAAAAAAATAAATTTTTAACCCCCCCTAAAATTTTGGCTAACCCTAGGTTTTCATATACGTAGAATCTAAAAATGAGGTCGAAATCCAAATCTGAAGATAGTGTGGAAGTTTTGCATCGCGCGAACTTTAATACAGATAGTGATGAAATAATCATCATAGACAATGAGTTTCATGTCAAAATCTGGTATGATTATAAATGTGTAAACACATTTGACATTGTTCGTCAAAAAATTCTTTGTCTAGAATTAGAAAAGGACAAAATTATTATTTATTCGAATGATCATTTTTTTACCATGCTAGATTGTTACAATGGACAAACTCTTAGTCATATTTATTTTGAAAAAGATGGTTCATGCAATTTTGTTAAACCCTTTTCTGATTATTTTATTGATTGTACCTTTACCAGCTGGAACCATACCTATTATCTTAATTTTTATAATTATCTAAACGTGAAGAAAATTTCAATAGAAAAAAAAAATAAGTTATCAAATATTGTAAAATCAAATGAAGATGAGTTTATATTTGGATCAGAAAAAGGAGAAATATCCATATTGAATGCGGATTTATCTGAAAAATTATGTAAAAAATGTCACAAATCATCAATTTCATCTTTGGTTCCATGCGACAACGGTTTAATTGTAAGCATATGTGTCGATGGAAAGATCAAAATTTGGGATTCAAACGATTTAAATCTAATCAATGAGGCAATGGTAATAAATCCAGTTTATGCAAGAATTTTAAAGAATGGTAGATTGGTTTACACCGATAAAGATTTCAATTTGTATATTAGCCTTTAATATTCAATTGTTTCCAATAAATTTAATTATTAAGACTTTAATAAAATAAAACGAAATTATTATTTCTTTGTTATTTTTATTTTAGGACTAAAAAAATTCAGAAAAAGAGATTTTAATGTAAATTCTTCTCTGTTCTAACTCACTCTAGCAAGCAGCTAGCATACCGATCATCATTCTCTTTTATTCATTTTTATGATTTTTTATTTTTAAAAAATTCATCACAGAAATTGTTGCTGGTGATAACGAATAAATATTGAAGGATAAAGTCAATTTTTTAGGCATCACACTAGACTCAAAATTTCCATTTATTCCAATGGTGTATGAATTAAATGAACGCTGTAATTCAAGGTTTAATATAATAAAATATCTCTCAAATAAGAAATGGGGTTTAAAACCAAAAACATTAGGTAATCTCTACCAATCTTTGATAGGATCAATCTTGGATTATTCTTTTCCTTGTTAAAATTCATTCTCAGAAACTAAGATAGAAAAAATACAAGTTATACAAAATTCAGCAGTTCTATCTATTTTGAAGCTGAAATATGATGCCCCTCCAATATGCTGCACCAAGAGGCCTTCAATAAACTTATACTTCTATCAGTTTCACTCGACTCTTTGAGTTGAGTGAGAGATATGTCAGGACAGGATTGTGTCATTCTGTTCCACTGGTCATCAGACTGGTGGAAGAATATAGAGAAGGTTTTGAATCAAGATTCATCGAATATCCTACTCCATTGTGTAGTTGCTACCTAACAGTTTCTTCATTTTTTCCTCAACTACCAAATATTTTAACATGTCTAACCTCTAGCTATTTCAACATATCGTTTTTAATTTTCTTTTTATTACTTAGACTTATTTATCCTTTTTTTAATAACTTTATTTTTATTTTTTTTATATATATTTTTATTCTGAAGGAGCATTAGCTTGGTACAGATAAACAAATAAATAAATAAAAATAAAATATATTTCTGCTTTAAAAAAATGAATTTGACTGAATCTTCTACTTCAGTGCTTAATATACAAAACCCTTTGAATAATTCTGACGATGAAACAGACGATGATGCTCAGCATTATAAACGTGGTAAAAACAAGGTTTATGACGAGTGTGCTGTTTTTTCTAACTATCAAGAATCTGAAGAGTCTTAAGAAAAAGGGAGAATTGACAATGTTAAGTGTTAAGAGTTAAGTACTAAAAAATAATAAGTTTGATGTAAAAAATAATAAACTAGTTTAAAAAATGTTAATATATGACTCTTCATGGAAAAGCGTTGCTTTAATAGCGGAATGCAAAAAATTTAAATTGTCCTACGCTGGCCGTAAAAACGAATTAATCAAGCGTATTATATATTTAGTAATATTATAAATTAAATTTTTTGTATTTTTATTATTTTTAATTACTTTTTTACAATAAAGGAATATATTTTTCAATAAAATGATTATTTTTTACAATTAAGTAATTATAAAATACACGAATGGTTTCATTAACAAACTAGGGTTTCATTAATAAGTTCATTTTATATATTATGTAATTTTTATTTTTAAATCTAATTTTAAAATTACTAATAACTCTTTATTCAAATAAATTTACTACAGTGCGTTTCTAAAATTAAGTATACAGTTTTTAAAGCAGTGCTTAAGCAGATCCAGCGCATAGATAGCGCAGTTCTCATGATCTTCTAAGCGTAGCTCTTAAGAATCTGCTTAAGCAAGCTGTATACTAATTTTAGAAATGTAATGTACAATAAAATATTTATTAAATTTATTTATTTAATTTAAAAATTTATATAAAAATGCAGTGCGAATATTGTGATGAAAAAAAAGACGATTTAGGTCTATTTAGCCTTCCATGTGGCTATTTAGTTTGCAGTCACCATATAAAATCTGCAGAGGATTATTTCGAATGTTTTGTTTGTGAAGAACACATGATTAATAGACAAAATTGTCTCCAAATGCCAAGAAATAGAGAAAAAATGGAAAAGTTGTCATTTATTGAACAAAAAAAAGACATTTTAAATATTTGTGATCAAATTGACCAATCTAAATTAGACGAGAAATCATTTTTAGAGAAAGTCTCTGATGACATCATAAACAAAATTGATTTAAAAAAAGAAGTACTAAAGACTAATTTTGATAAGTTAGTTGACAATTATTATGAGTCATTATTAAATGATATCAAAGAGAAACAATTGACTATTATTGATTCTATTAAAGCGGATCTAGAAGGAATAAATACACAAGAGATCCTAGAAAATTTAAATCTAGATTCAGATAACAATTCAATCGATTATCAAGTAAAAAATGATTTTCTAGTTGATTTGAAAAGCAGTTATCTTGATGAACATTTAAAAAATTTTCATAATTTAAAAAATGTTGAATTTTTTGAAGGAGAAGAAGAACCACAAGTTGAAATGTCACAATTGTTTGGTACAATTGACTTTAAAGATTCAAATGATATTTTAAGAGAAAACTCAATACCATTTGATTATTCTAAAACATTATCTAACGAATTCGAGCTAATTGGTCAAGTTGGATTGGAAAAAATATTGGAATTAAGCAGTGGTGAAGTTGTTTTCACATCACAATCAAAAAAATCAAATTTATTAATTTTTAATCCTCAAAATGGGAAAACAAAAGAAATTAATGGACAGCATGAAATTAAATATTTATTTAAAACAGATAGTGATGAAATAATCATCATAGACAATGAGTTTCATGTCAAAATCTGGTATGATTTCAAATGTGTAAACACATTTGACATTGTTCGTCAAAATATTGTTTGTGTAGAACTAGAAAAGGACAAAATTTTTATTTATTCGAATGATCATTTTTTTACCATGCTAAATTGTTACAATGGACAAACTCTTAGTCATATTTATTTTGAAAAACATAATTCATGCTTTTTTGTTAAGCCCTTTTCTGATTTTTTTTATTTATTGTACCTATACCTATACCAATAATGGCCTGACCTTTTATCTTAATTTTTATAATTATCGAACGGTGAAGAAAATTTCAATAGTAAACAAAAATAAGTTATCAAATATTGTAAAATCAAGTAAAGATGAGTTTATTTTTGGATCAGAAAAAGGAGAAATATCCATACTGAATGAGGATTTATCTGAAAAATTATGTAAAAAATGTCACAAATCATCAATTTCATCTTTGATTCCATGCGACAACGGATTAATTGTAAGCATATGTGTCGATGGAAAGATCAAAATTTGGGATTCAAACGATTTAAATCTAATCAATGAGGCAATGGTAATAAATCCAGTTTATGCAAGAATTTTAAAGAATGGTAGATTGGTTTACACGGATAAAGATTTCAATTTGTATATTAGCCTTTAATATTCAATTGTTTCCAATAAATTTAATTATTAAGACTTTAATAAAATAAAACGAAATTATTATTTCTTTGTTATTTTTATTTTAGGACTAAAAAAATTCAGAAAAAGAGATTTTAATGTAAATTCTTCTCTGTTCTAACTCACTCTACCAAGCAGCTAGCATACCGATCATCATTCTCTTTTATTCATTTTTATGGTGGAAGAATATAGAGAAGGTTTTGAATCAAGATTCATCGAATATCCTACTCCATTGTGTAGTTGCTACCTAACAGTTTCTTCATTTTTTCCTCAACTTCCAAATATTTTAACATGTCTTACCTCTAGCTTTTTCAACATATCGTTTTTAATTTTCTTTTTATTACTTAGACTTATTTATCCTTTTTTTAATAACTTTATTTTTATTTTTTTTATATATATTTTTATTCTGAAGGAGCATTAGCTTGGTACAGATAAACAAATAAATAAATAAAAATAAAATATATTTCTGCTTTAAAAAAATGAATTTGACTGAATCTTCTACTTCAGTGCTTAATATACAAAACCCTTTGAATAATTCTGACGATGAAACAGACGATGATGCTCAACATCATAAACGTGGTAAAAACAAGGTTTATGACGAGTGTGCTGTTTTTTCTAACTATCAAGAATCTGAAGAGTCTTAAGAAGAAGGGAGAATTGACAATGTTAAGTGTTAAGAGTTAAGTACTAAAAAATAATAAGTTTGATGTAAAAAATAATTGCCATAGAATTGATTATTATTGAAACTTTTCAAAACTTGCTTGCAGTGTTTATTTTATATAGAAGTTTAAAAGTTTTTCAAAAGTTAAATATAATAACTTAGATGAGTTATGGACAATCTTTCAAAAAATTAACTTGAGAACATGTTACTTTCATGTTCACTAAAAGGCTTTGAATAATTCTTGGACAAAGTGACCAAATTAAAATGGAGAACCTTAAAAACAGGGAATTGAAGAACAAAAAAGAATTCTCAAAAAAATGTAGAAATGGAATTTGTGAATGGACTAAAACTATTTATCTGAATAAAGAGAAAGATTAAAAATGGTAGTAATAACGTCATTTTCTGGATTTTGAAATGATATGAATTTGAAAACTTATACATTATAAATTTTTATGATTGATTTATTCAATAAAATCTTTTTAACAAAATATTCAAAACATCTTGAAAAAAGAAAAATGCTAGATTAATAATTTTCAATTTTTTTCACATTTTCGAAGCTGGTTAGCCAATTTAGGTCAACTAATTTTTGGCTAACCAGTTTATGGATAACCAAAAATTATGGGATTAAACTATTCATTTACAATTGTTTTTATTGATTATAACAAATAAACTTAAAATAAAAATTTATATAGAATTTTTTAAATTCCTAAACCCAAATTTAAAACAATATCAATGTTGAAATCTTTTAAAAAAATGGTTTTCATTAACAAACTACAGATTAATTGGTTCATTTTATATATTTTGTAATTTTTTTTAAAATAAATATTTATTATAATATCATATTTAATTTATTTTTCGGAAGCGGTGCGACTGGTCCAAATTTTACAATTAAAGGGTTTAATTAATAATATATTTTAAAATAAATTTTTGTATATTAGACAATTTAAATTAAAAGATAAAAAAATCTAATTTTTAAGTTAAATATATCACAATCATTGTTGTATTTTTATTTCATGGTAACGTTCTTGAATTATTTATAAAATATAGAAAACTAATTTTTAAACATATTGGAAAACTTAATTCTCAAGGTAAAAAAAAAAAGAATTTTAAAATTTCTAAAATTAATATAATCTAATTTTAAAATTACTAATAACTCTTTATTCAAATAAATTTTCTACAGTGCGTTTCTAAAATAAGTATACAAATTTTAAAGCATTGCTTAAGCAGTTCTAGCGCATAGATAGCGTAGTTCTCATGATCTTTTTAGCGTAGTTCTTGAGAATGTGCTTAAGCAAGCTGTATACTTATTTTAGAAAAGTAATGTACAATAAAATTTTCATTAAATTTATTTATTTAATTTAAAATTTATATAAAAATGAAGTGCGAATATTGTGATGAAAAAAAAGACGATTTAGATCTATTTAGCCTTCCATGTGGCTATTTAGTTTGCAGTCACCATATAAAATCTGCAGAGGATTATTTCAAATGTTTTGTTTGTGAAGAACACATGATTAATAGACAAAGTTGTCTCCAAATGCCAAGAAATAGAAAAAAAATCGAAAAATTGTCATTTATTGAACAAAAAAAAGAAATTATAAATTTCTGTGATCAAATTGATCAATTTAAATTTGACCAGAAATCATTTTTAGAGAAAGTCTCTGATGACATCATAAACAAAATTGATTTAAAAAGAGAAGTACTAAAGAAGAATTTTAATAAATTAGTCGATAATTATTATGAGTCATTATTAAATGATATCAAAGAGAAACAATTGACCATTATTGATTCTATTAAAGCTGATTTTGAAGGAATAAATACACAAGAGATCCTAGAAAATTTAAATTTAGATTCAGATGACAACTTAATCGATTATCAAGTACAAAATGAGTTTCTAGTTGATTTGAAGAGCAGTTATCTTGATGAACATTTAAAAAATTTTCATAATTTCAAAAATGTTGAATTTTTTGAAGGAGAAGAAGAACCACAAGTTAAAATGTCACAATTGTTTGGTACAATTGACTTTAAAGATTCAAATGATATTTTTAAATCAAACTCAACACCATTAGCTTATTCCAAAACATTATCTAACGAATTCGAGCTAATTGCTCAAGTTGGATTGGAAAAAATTTTGGAATTAAGCAGTGGTGAAGTTGTTTTGACTTCACGGTTAAAGAAATCGAATTTATTAATTTTTAATCCTCATAGTGGAAAGATATGTGAAGTTCCTACCCAGCATGAAATTAAATTTTTATTAAAATCATTGATCTAAATTTTAAGTCTGCAAAGACTTTTTCAAATTTTATCATTTTAATGGAAGCATCTAAATCAACCAATTTTGTTTTTTTAAGAAAAATAGATTTAAACAATAAAATATTAAAAAGTATTCGAATAAGTACTACGGGTTCAACAATAATGGAAAAAATAAATAAAAACCAAATTATTACAGGATCCTCAAATGGTGAATTAAGCATTTGGTATTCAGATTTATCTGAAAAATTAAAAAAAAAGTGTCATTCCTCAGCTATTTCTTCTATTAATATATGAGAAAAGGGAAATATTGTGACCATAAGTTCTCAAGATGGAATTATCAAGATTTGGAATTTTCAAGATTTGAGTCTTATCTTTCAATCCAGTATGGAAAATTCAGTGTTTGCCAAACTTTTAAATTGTGGCAAGTTATTATTTTCAGATTCAGATAACAATGCTTATATCACCAATTCACCTCTGAAAAGGTTTAGACATTAGTTCTATATTATTTGGTTTATTCTCTGTTTGTTCAATCTCAATGAAATCAATAATGAAATCATTTTAATGAAAAATGTAATTGAAAAAAATATTTGTGTCATCTTTAATTTATAAATACTAATATCAAATAAATAAAAACATTTACAATTATATTAAAATTTTATTTTTTTGAGAACTTCTTGTTTCCATTAATAAACCATAGTTTTGCCAATTGTTTTCTTTTTAAAAAATTGTGCCTTCTTCTGAAACCTTATCTGAAAAAATATTGCAATCAAAAATCAATTTATAAATAAATTAAAAAATTAAATAAGTTATTTTATTATATTTATTTTGTACTAATTTTTTTTTAATTTCTGTGGTTGGAATTGGAATTCAGATTTATCTGTCAAAATTCGAGGCTCTAACATAGAGATAACTTTTTTTTCAACAGAACTGCTAGCATATGGAACTTGCTGCCAAATCAATTAGTTGAAGACCCCAATGTTAACAGCTTTAAAGCAGGCAATGATTGCTGGATGAGCGGCAATCAATCACATCAGCTTACTTAGTGTGCCTTATCAGCACACTCGCTGGCCAGCTACAGTCGAAACTACTACTACTACTAGAATTAATATTATTTATGTTTTTAATGAAAAAGAAGATTTATTGAATCATCAATTGAGATTGAATTTAAAAAATCTGAACAACACACACCTAATGTCTGATGTTCAGAATTGTGTCTCAGAGAAAAAAAATTTGTAATATTTATCTAAATTTTTTATTAAGAAATTAACTAAATGAAATAACACAATTAATTTTTGAAATTTAATTTTAGTATTTTTTTCAAAAATTTATTTTATTCCAGAAAATTAATTAATTTTTTTTAAAATATTAGTCATCTTTTTTATTTTAAAATGGAAAACTCAGATGATCCTACTTCTCAGCTTATTTCTAAATCTCAAAATAGCGACCTTACTCAACTTTCCATGCAAAATGTAAACAATTTGACGACTTTGACTAAGCCAAATTCTATCAAAAAAAAACTATTCCACTTGTTTTTAAATATGGATTTACAGATGTATTAAAAAAAGAGTAAATGTTTTTTTTCAATACCAAGACGTCAAATAAAAAATAAAGACGTCAAATTTATTTGAAAAGTGTCAAATGTATATGTGTCAAATAAAAAAAATAAATGTCAAATTATAAAAAAAAATATTGTCAAATATTTATTTAGAACTGTTTCAAAAACTTGTCTTAAATTTCTCTAAACCTCTTTACTTTATTTTATTCTATTTAATTTTTTTTTTTTTTGTTTTCTTTTAACATCGCCTTAAAGGCGTTCATTGAAATAATAAATAAATAAAATTAAAATTGTCAAATATTGTATAAAAAAAATTGGTCGAATTTAAAAAAAAATTTTGTCGAATCTAGCTTGGATTATGGCTAATAATTTTCAAATTTATTTGCGAAAATACTGTATAAATATTTTCATTAGAAAAATATTTGAAATTTTTGGATTTTAATGAAACGATTATGAATAATTTTTAAATAAAAAACATCATTCAATTGAATAGTCATTACTTAGATATTACATATACATTATTAAATAACTTAAAATATTTTAAAATTATTTAATAAAATTAAACACGCATTTATTTGTATAAAATTTTTATTTTTCAAAATAAATTTTATGCGAAATTTGGAATTTTTGACCTTATTAATTGACTGTTGAAAATCAAATTCAATTTGACATTTTTATTTATATTTGACTAAAGTTAATTTAACGCTTATATTTGACAAATATTTTTTTTTTGATGTTTTGAATTTGACAATAATTCATTTTTATTTGACGATTTTTGCCCCAGCTTTAAAAAAATGTTAGAATTTTAGTAATCTTTTTAATTCAAAGTCAAAGTACAGACTTGACTTTGACTTCATGACTTTGACTTTTGACCAACTCTGGCACCCAGACTGTATTTAAAAAAAAAAAATAAATCAAAAATTTATTTCAAATGTGTGAAATATCGGCCGAAAAAAAAATGGTCAATTTAGTGCAAAAAAAAGGAAAAAGTTTAATTAGAAAAATTTAATTTAGTGAAAAAAAAAGAAAAATTTTTAATTAGTCTTATTTTTGCTCCACAAATCAAGCACATTCACCTTGTCCATATACAACACTATCTCATAAATACTCTGACCAGTGGTCTCCTCTTTTTTTACATCGATTATGTCTGCAGTAAACTCCTTGCTGGTATCGCACAAAAAACTCTCAAACACACTAATAGCCTTTAGATCGAGACTGAGCAGCTTTTTGGAATCGAGGCCCGAAAACTTGCATTTGATAGAATAGCGAGGCATGAGCTTAAAATTGTCTGCCAACTTTTCCAATCTGGCCACGTTGACAAACTGCTTGCGTCCATCGTCAACACACTCGATCACAGCCATGCGCGGATTAATGTCCAGTATCAAGCATCTGGCCCACGATTTTCCCATGAAGACTGCACAATAGTCTCCGCAGCTGAAATTATTGCTGAACAAATTGACCGACTCCAAGCTGTCCGACAGATGGGAGCTCGCCCATGCACTCTTCTCCTTTTCCAGGCTCTTGGACGCGTCCACTATCCGCTGATAGTACTCGTTCATGGCCGCCTGCAGTTTTTGGTACGAGCCGTTCAGCTCGATCCTCTGCAGCAAGAACTCGCTTGGCGTGAACCCGCTGGACACGACACGCACAGCCACTGACTTTTCATCTGCAGTCAAATCGGTGTAGAGCTTGTATTTGTCTTCGTCGTGGTCGTCCAGATCCTTGATCCAATTGGAGGTTTGTTCGCGTCGGCG
Source organism: Brachionus paranguensis (assembly GCA_016802215.1). Classification (NCBI taxonomy): domain Eukaryota; kingdom Metazoa; phylum Rotifera; class Eurotatoria; order Ploima; family Brachionidae; genus Brachionus; species Brachionus paranguensis. The sequence continues at coordinate 520,642 of JAESIX010000022.1, read as the reverse complement.
CGAGTCGCACAGAGTCAAGTTGTCGGAGTCGTGCAGAGTTTGGATGCGCGTTGATTCGGTGATGGCCGAAAATGTGTCCGATTGGTAGTCATTGTTGGTGTGCTCGCTGTGAATCAGCGTCATGCACTTGGACTCGTTGATGGCAAAGTTCTCCTTGTAGGTGGAGCACAGGATGTTTTCTGTAGTTTCGTCCTGGAACGAGTGCGAGTGCTTGACCTGTTTGTGGCTGAGGCTGATCTTGGCCGAGTTGTTGAGCATGGCATTGGGCGACTGGGGCACACATGACTGAACACGCTTGACGTCCAGCACTTTTATTTTGTACTGGTAGTTTTCGATGTTTGACTGGACGTGGAGCCGGGTCATCGCCTTGTCCAAGCACTCGATCAAAATGTCCAAGTTGTCCAGGCCGGACGCCTCATTTTGACTGCTCTTGAGCATGTCGATGTACTTGGAAAAGCGTCTCAATTGCTCGTGTTCTTCCTGCAGAAAGCATCTGTGCACATAGGTTGGCTCGTTGAGGAATTGGTCGGACTCGACGCGGTACAGTCTGTCATTGCCGACTGTTAGCGTCTTGCAAAAGTCCACCAAGTAGACGTTGGACATGTTGGCCGTTTGGTTGCACTGGACTACTAGGCCACGTGACCATTTGCCCACTTGGATAGAGTTGATGGCGCACGGCTGGGACTTGAGGTCGCCGCTGAGGCGCACCAGACTCGATTTGTTCTCTTTGTGCCACTGGTGAAATTTGGCTATGAACTCGAGCCTTTTTTCGTTGTTCACGCTTTGGACTATGCCGAAATGTTTGGCCGTGTCCACGTTGGTCAGCATTACTCGCACTGGCACGTTCAGCTCTAGTTTTGCCTGGTTGTAAATCAGACATTTTGGTTCGCACAGGTCGGCCAGCAGGTCCGGTCGAATCAAATCAGCAGAGTAGAGTTTGTCGCAGAGGCTTTTTATTTTTAAGGTGAGTTGGGGACAGAGGCGAATTTTTTCGTTCAGCATGGAGCATGACGTGGTCAGTTTGTAAGCCAGTGGTTCTAGACTGTACAAGTCGTCTGGCAGCTTGGATACATCAGCTAGTTTTGAGTAAATTACTTCACCGTAGTCTACTAGTTCCAATTTAATGTTTAGCTCAGATTTTATTTTAAACACGTCCAAGACCAATGCTCGCGCCATCTTGGGCTTAAACACACACACCAGTCCCACAATAATGTCCTCACTTGTCAACTGGCTAAGCTTGTTCACTAAGCTATCTCTAATTCTGGTAAACAAGGCATCTTTGTCCATCAAGCTAGCAGTGAACTCGTTCGAGGACACAAAATTAATAAATTTAAAGTTGTACTCTTGGCCCAGGCTTAATCTGCTCTGAGCTTTTAATTGTTTTATTTGCTTGAGGCTATCGAGCACATTTTTTCCATTTAGATGTATGACCACCTCAATTGCTTTCAAATTGTCCGATTGCAAAGGCACAAAGTTGATTATTTTTTTTTCCAAAGCCCATTGCTTGGATATACTAGCTTGGAATGGCTGATTTTGCAGGATTTGTTTGAATTGCTCCACTTGAATGCTGCCATCGGTCACAGGCTCGTTTATTGACTGGGATGCGTCAAGAAAATTGTCCGAGCTTGAGTCAGAGCCGTGAAGTTTACAGCAAATGGCTTGTGGTGCCATGGACTGGACAGTTTCGCTCACTACAATCAAATCAGCTAGTGATATTTTTTTGACGTGTCCGTAGTCAATGAAAAAAGCCTGGTATGTGTCGGTATGAGCGGACACATACGTGTTTAATAGGATGATGCGCGCATACTTGTCCGATTCTTTCACGGCATACACTTTTCCCAATTCTGGCGGACTCTTCAACTTTTTCTGACCACACTCGACTTCAATTTGTTCTTGTATAAATTTAAGCTGTTTGTGTACATCATGTGGATGGATGTAAAAATTGGCCAAGGAGTTCACGTGGCAAAGAGTGTAGTAGGTGGTAAAATTTTGTGCCGGTGTTGCGACCAATCCAGAGTCTGTGGAGTGAATTTTGACAATTTTGTACAAGCCTTTGAGATCTAGTTCATGGGTCCAAGTGTCGATGACGCTGAGTTTTATGGTGTCACCGTAGTAGCGTGATTTGCGGATGAGGCGATGGATTGGAGTGTGTTGTTCGACATTTCCAAGCACTTTGCATTTGACCAGCATGAATGGTATTTTTTCCAGAACTCGTACGGACCACTCCTGACCTGTCAAAGTTCTGAGACGAGTTTTTTTCATTGTCAAATGCTTTCCAGTGTCCAAATTGAGCACCACACACTTGTCATCTTGTTCGTCGATCACTACACCGCGGCTTATGTCTCCAGACGAGTCTTCTCTGTTGTCTTCATCTATCATATGCTCAGCTAAAGACAATACTGAGTCACTTGGAAGCACTTTTTTTGCACCTGAGCCACAGTCTATCAAACACATTGAGCCCATTTTAAATTTGATGTCGTCAGCATGGATCTGATAGTCGAATAGTCCAGTGGCAGTGTATATTTTGCACATTTCTCTGTGATACACTTGATTGCTGGCCAATTCGTTCAATATGTCAAATTGGCTGTAATCAGGCTCGCAGTGTACAACTCTGCCGCATAGTGGGTTTCTTAGCAAGTTGATGCACATCTCTAGAATGGTGTTTATGTCAAGACCGTCACTGTTAAACAAACGGACACATTTTTTTGGATAAACACACACCTATAATTATTTATCATAATTATTTTTTTTTAAAGTAAAAAATTTCGATTTTATTTTATTTTATTAAAATGGTCAGTTATTCAGTCATGCTTGGATACTATGAAATTACTTTTAAAAAACTGTATTTAAAGCCGGCATTGTGAAATTTCATACAAAGCTTCCAGTACAAAATAAAAAAAAATATTTATTTATTTTTTAATATTTTATTATTTTTTGTTTCACCTACTGTGGAATTCTGCAAAATTGCACGCTATATAAAAGTATTAAAAATAAAAAGCAATTTATTCGAACAATTTTTGCAGACTTCGGCACTAGGTGACACAAAAACTGTTTCACTTTGTTTCATCTTCAGAACAAGGTTTTGACCATTTGAAAAAAAATAAAAAAAATTTTTTTTTATTTTGTACTGGAAGCTTTGTATGAAATTTCACAATGCCTTTAAAGTCAAATAATTTTTTGATAAAATTAGGCAAATTTACGTAAAATTACGAAGATTTACTTAAATTGTAAAAGACTTTGAATTTGGTAGATTTTGTTATTTTTTAAGCTATTTCCTATTAAAAAAATTACACAAATTTACGAAAATGAACACTTTTTTACAGTAAAAATTTGTAAAAAAAGTAAAGAAAAAAGAAAGTTAAACTCACCAAGATAATCATTTAAAACACAAAGCTGCCATTTCCTTAGACAATTTACAAAAAAATAAAATTTTACTTTAAGGCTCATTTTTTGACTTTTTTTTATTGTAAAAAAGTGTGATCTTACGCAAATTATGAAATTTTTTTTAAAGAAGCTTAAAAAATAATAAAATCTACAAGAATTCAAAGAAAAGAGCTTAAAAGAGACTTTTTTTGGCCCTTTTACAATTTACTAAAAATGAAGTCAATTTTCTTAAATTTACGTAAAATTATTGTCGACAATCATGTCAGGGCAATACTGTATTTCATCATTTCTATCTTTAATTTAACATCTAGTTGATTTTATCTTTTTATTTTTCTTTAATTAATGTTATAAAAAACTTTAGTTTAAATATTTTAAATATTACAGAATTTAATTTAATTTAAAATATATTTTGCCAAATTTTTCAAATCAACCTTGAATTTAATTTAAAAAATTTTTACTTCTTCAAAAGTGTCTCAATATTTTAATTAAATTTAATTTAGGTCTGAAAAATAAAATATTTAAAAAAAAAATTGTGAACATTTCATTCGAAAGCTTGACAAAATGGCATCTTGAAATTGATGATTAATTCAAAATATCATTTCAATTCAGAAAGTTTATCTTTAAGATATTAAAATAAATCTTTGATTTAATTTAAATAATTTTAATGTAACATGATTAACATGTTATGTAGATTTAAAAATAAAAAAAAATTTGAAAAAATATTTTCTCAATCCATTGATAAAATCGATTTTTATATTTAAATGTATTAACTGATTTTTTGTAAAGCTTATTTGAATTTTTTTATTTCAAAAGTATTTGTATCTAGCATTCAAAATTAAATTTAAAAAAGAAATTCAAATAATAAATTACAATTAAGTAAAAAAATGAAAATAAATTTAACAAAAAATTAAAATCGATTTTATCAATGGATTGAGAGAATATTTTTTCAAATTTTTTTTTATTTTTAAATCTACATAACATGTTAATCATGTTACATTAAAATTATTTAAATTAAATCAAAGATTTATTTTAATATCTTAAAGATAAACTTTCTGAATTGAAATGATATTTTGAATTGATCATCAACTTGAAGATGCCGACAAAATCAATTCAAAGTCCTTAAAAAAAATGCAACTTTTTTTTAAAAATAATGAAAAAAATCTTCATCTAAAAAATTTTAAAAGAAAAATGTTTTCACTCTGAATTCAGCTGAATATTTCAATTTTTTAAAGCTTAAAAAAAGCACATACCTTCAAACTTGCACTTGAATTGATCTCATAATCGATCAAATCCTTGAATATCTGCTGCAATTGCATCTTTTGGTCGGCACCCAGCACAAAAACACAGTCACCATTGTTCAATTGAAGATCGTATTTTTCACAGGCAGCTTGAATTCGATTGATAAAATGACTCGATGGAAACAGATCGTGTTTGGAGAGCATAGCTTTGTGGTCCAAATCGACAAAACTACACTCAAACAAGTCATGTTTATTTCTGTCTGTCAAAATAGCACGCACATACGGCTGAGTCAATTTAAAAGACCTAACCACATCGGCCTTGACCTGAGCTAAGCATTGAGTGGCCGTGTCCAATTCCAGAGGTGCCATTGTCTGTTCCAGCAGCGACTCCACAAACTCGTCTATTTTGTCGAGAATATTCAAATTTTTGAGCTTAACACTCTTGGTAAACTCGGTGCCAACATTCAGCACATGAGCACTAAATTCAGGCTTTGGCGTGTTTATTTTAATTTGCAGTGGCTGAGTTGGTTCAGACTGGACCGAGAGACAAGCCAGCGCTTCGCTCACCAACACTTCACAAATGTTCTCATTGTTGATGAACAGGTCAACAGGGCTCGATTTTAAATCTAAGTCGACTTGTCTCAGAACTTTGACAGTGACTTTGGAGCGTCCAGTCAACACTTTAAAATACTGAGCAATGTCCGAGCTGTCTTTTCTGAGCTCGTTTAACCTGTGGATCAAATTGGAGAGCTTTTTGTTGACATTCAGCTTGCACTTGAGCGCCAATGGCTCCACTTGCTTCAGCTCAGGATCACACTTGAACAATTGTGAGGCGTTGACATAGCCTTCGTTTCCGTAGTCGATGTAGCGGATGCGCACAGTTTGGTCTGGCAGCTTCAGAGTCGAGTTTATCGACTGGTTCAGGTTGAGGGCGCTTGACTTCACATCTATTACTTGGGCCCGGTACATTTGGTCGTCCACGTGATACCTTGAAATGCACATGTCTCCCACTTTGACTGGCTTGTCGAATTTTTTCTCACACTTGTCAATCACGTGTCTCATGTTCATCAATTTTAGGTCGGCATTCTCGGCCTGAAAGTAAAAGTCATCCATTGAATTGACGTGGATTACATAGCCGCTCAATATTTGGCAATACTCTGCACACTCTTCACTTGCAGTGGTGTCCAAATTGGAGCGGGCTTTGGTCATTTGCTGTCTGTACACAAAGCCCGACTGATCCGGGTCTTCCATCCACATGGATTCCTCTTTTTTAAGATGCATGGCAGTCCTATCAATTGCTGAATTGTTCCCAGACCATGAGGATGCATCTACATCATTTACTGTGTCATTTTTGGGGTGCATGGTAGTGTTGTCAATTACTGAATTGTTCCTGGACCAAGAGGACTCATCTACATCATTTACTGTGTCTGGACCAAGAGGACTCATCTACATCATTTACTGTTTCATTCTTAGGGTGCATGGCAGTATTGTCAATTACTGAATTGTTCCTGGACCAAGAGGACTCATCTACATCATTTACTGTTTCATTTTTGGGGTGCATGGCAGTGTTGTCAATTACTGAATTGTTCCTGGACCAAGAGGACTCATCTACATCATTTACTGTTTCATTTTTGGGGTGCATGGCAGTGTTGTCAATTACTGAATTGTTCCTGGACCAAGAGGACTCATCTACATCATTTACTGTGTCATTTTTGGGGTGCATGGCAGTGTTATCAATTACTGAATTGTTCCTGGACCAAGAGGACTCATCTACATCATTAACTGTTTCATTTTTTGGTTGATCTACACTTTGATGTAAACTTTCTGCTGCATAGAACAAGACATCACTATGAGCATCTTGGTTTGTGTTTGTCTTTTGCTGAGTTTCTGTACCCTGAACCATGTTAACTTGTGTAGATGTCTTAAAATTGTGTGCCATCAATTTGTTTGTTGCTATTTTTTGATCATCTTCATCATCGTCATCATCAACCTCTCTTTTTGTTTTAACGCCATTGATCTTGCACCCTGAATTGATCTCATAGTATTCATCGAATACACTCTTTTTAGCCTCCTGATTCACCGTGGTCATACAGTTTACGTCTTCCAGCAGTTCTTTAGTAATGACAAGATTGTTTTTGGCAATGGATAGCTCGACCAGAGCCGGACCATTGGCGCAATCACTCTTGAACTTACAATCGAATTTGGTGTCCGAATTGACCAGATCATTTAGGTTAGCATAGGCCTGAGAGTCCGCCTGGATGCCAAAGCCCAGCGAGCAATTAATCGCCAATGGCTTAACACTAGACAAACTATCACTCATTCTAGTAATTGTATCAAAGTCTATGTAATCTCTGTTGCCAAAATCCACCAGTTCACAAAAGGCCTCTCTTCTTTCCACCAACCATTGCAAAATTTTGCATCTATAAAACATACCATCGTGTCTAAATTGTCCAATGCACATTTGTGATTCATTCAAATCGAATGGGTCCAAACATTGGTCAATGACAGGCTGAATTTTTTCTATCTCTGAATCAAAATCGCTTTTTTGTATAAAAAAATCCTCACTGGAATGCAAAAAGGAAATATAGCAGTCTTTTAAGGTCTCCTCTTCGCCAAGTGTCTTTTCCAAGTGACTGGAATTGGCCGTGCTGTACAATTCACTTTTTTCATTCGAGTCCTCATCAAGCCCGCTCTCCATCATTGTCCTGCTAAGTGTCTCTTCATACGCATTGTAATTCTTGATGCTCAAATTGGTGGTTTCCCAGCCATCATCTCTGGGCACAAAATTTTTGGCCACATACATCGACTCACTGCTCGTGGCATTGATGGTGGTGTCGTCATTGAGCGACTCGGCAATGGCTTTGTCATCGTCCAAACTGTCGCTCACAGAAGCGTCCATTTGCACACAACTAGCTTGGTGTATTTCTGTGGCAATTTTTTTCTTGAACAGCTCAATGACATTTTGTTTGGTCTGGGCATCGAACATTTCGATTAGATAGAAGCCCGAGTCGTTGTATCTGTTGTCGGTGAGTCTTGTTTTTAGCTTGACATCAAATCGACCCTCATCTAGTATGTCGAAAAAATAGGAGTTGATCAGCTCGAGTTCTTCGTTGCTGGGCGCATACGCCAAGTCCAGGCGACAATTGATGGCAAAGTTTCTCGGAAATCTGTCCACCAAATCCGGCGTTATCTCTCTGAGGTCACCAGGGCAGACTGTGGCCGTGTTTCCATAGTCAATGTAGAACACCTCAATTGAATTGGCGCTGTTGGAGGCGATTATTTTGGCGCGGTAAAAGCAGCCGTCCTCAAACGCTGCCACGCACAGCTTGTTGTTGTCAGTGGATCTAATCGGCGGCAGCTTGTTGGTCTGCACCTTGATTTGGACAGTCTCCTGGAGCTCTTTGAGCAGTGTGTCCATGCTCAATTTTTGGATGTAAAAGTCTTCGATGGAGTTTATGTGGCTGATGAGACAGAGAAAGCGGTGACAGTTGATGTTCTTGAAGCTTTGTTCTATGGCTAGATCGATCAGGTTCTTGCCGTTTTCGGCACTGATCAGCTCGGCCTGGTTGGTCAGCTCGGCATGGCTGAACGCCTGTGACAAGTCCAAAGAAAATTTCTTGTTTTTAAAGTGGCATAGATTCTGGTCGATCAACTCGGCGTCCACAAAGTCACTGTGGATGCACGCCGAGTTGTATTTTTTCAAGTAACTCGACTTGTTCAGCTTCAGCTCGTACAAAAACTGCGGCTGCAGCTTGAACTGAAGCGGCAGTTGTAGAAATTTGTAGCCGACAGGCTGATCATTAACAAGAGAAGCTGTGTCCTCGAGTCCCAAGTCGATGTAGTAGATGTTAAGATGCACATTTTTTTGTCTTATTAAAACTCGCGAGTAGAACGTGCGCACAAACTCGCGCGTTCTCTCGTCGCCAACCGAGTCCAGAAACGCTTGGCTGCTTGTTCGCGCCAAATACATGTCGCCCTGTTTGACCACCTTGGCCCTCTGCTCGTTCACTTTAACAAACTCGCCTATTTTTTGGCTAAACTCGACCAACTTGTCGAACAGTCGGTCCGACTGAGCGCACACAATGAACTTGTCCGAGCCGATGTGGCCGACAAAATTTGTAGCAGTGACCTCCTGGCCCAACGCGCTCATTATCGACTGGGCTTCGTAGTCGGTCTGGACCATTCGATTGATAATCTGATTGAACTGAAAATCAATTTGGTTATTTTTGTCAAAAAACTCGACTATGAACGGCTCCGACCGGCTCAACAGCTTAATTTGATAGTCGTTGCCGGGCTTTATTCTCAGATAGAACTTTTCTTTTTCCTCTCTGGTCCACACTTTTTCAATGTTGTCGGCCAGAGTGAGCCGACAGTGAAGAGCAAAGAGCGGGAATTGGTAGAGACTGGGCGGCATCTGGTAGCACTGCATGCCCGGCTCTAGGCTGGCGCGCCGACCATAATCAATGTAAAAAACCATTTTGCTCTTGCCACTCTTGGACAGCACTCTGCATCTGAACACTTTCTCTCTATTCTTGACCAAAAACATCTCGTGGCTATCCACATGCTCTATGGGCACCAACGGCACCATTTGTTTGCTCATTTTTTCCATTCGGCTCATGGAACTTTTCAAATTGAAATAGATGTGCTTGAGGCCGTGCTCAATGGTGGCCAATTTGACGTCCAATATGTCTGCATCGAGCGTCTCGTTGCTCATGATCGCATCGGTCAAACACGGACGAATGTAAAAGTCCGGTTTTAAGGTGCCCGTTTGGTACAGCAAAGCGTAAAAGTCGTCTACGACCAGCTCGTGCTTGTTCGTGAACATGGCGTATGTCCAGTTGACTTTTTCTGATTGATGGTCGGTGCTGCCGTACACCACCAGCTGTTCGAATAGTTGATCAGACAAATTTAGTTGCTCTGTGTACAATATTTTTTTGACCTTGACCGCTGTTGGCGCGTAATTTGAAAATTCTTTGTTCAAGTAGACCACGTGCTCAATGTTGGTGAGTTGACAATTGCCGTAGTCCACAAATTCCAGCATGACACTTTTTTTGTCTTCGACGCTCAAAATTTTGGCTCTGTACCACAAATTGTCGTCGTAGAACTTGGCGCCCACGGCCAGCTTGGACACAGCGCTAATCGAGTCGAGCTCATCGGCGCTCAGCCGCACACCACAGTCGCACGACTCCTGAAATTGTTCGAATTTTTGCTCAAACTTGCCAAATTCAGCATTTAGCTGCGCGTGAAAATTGGTCGCCGAGTCAAAATTGCTTATGCTTATGGAGTAGTAGGTGTCCTGGTCGAGCTTGAGCGGCTCGTAAAAATAATACTCGACACACTTGTATTTTTTGGTGTCCGCATCGCTGCTGCTCACTTCCAGCATGGACATCTGGGTCTCTTCCAGACTCGACTTGACCACTGGTCGAAATTTTAGCGACAAATTGAGTACAGAACTTTCGGCACTATCGACCAACATGTGGTAGACGGACTCGGTCGACTCGTCAAACAAATTCACCCAATACCTGTCCATGTCTCTCACTTGGTCTTTTTTGATCACTTTGGCCAAAAAGCTTCTGCCCAACGCTATTTCTTTGAAGCGCAACAATATCGACTCGTCCACTTCGTCGTCCTTTAGCTGCACCAAGCCGTCCAAACAACCCATTGAGCTTTGACACTGGGTCTCCAAAAATTTTTCGTATACATATCGAGTTGAGCTCTTGTTCAAAAGGGACACTAGATTTAGTTTTCAATTTATTTATAATTTATTCATGGTGTAATTTTTTAAATTTTTTTAAATTTTTTTGAAAATTTTTTCTTAATTTTTTAGAAAAATTTTTCTTAATTTTTTTGAAAATTTTTTTTTAAATGAAAAAATTTATTTAAATTAAATCAAATATTTTTATTGATAAATAGTAAAGTTTCTGTTTAAATATTTATATATATATGTCACTGTCAATTCATAAAATATGTCATTTTGTAAAATGACTTGGCAAATGATAAAATTCCATATAAAATAGATTGTACATTCACCTAAGGCAGTCCGAGTGCTTTCTTTTGGGCATAGTTAAGGATTTTTAAAGTGCTCTTTTGCTATGAGATGTTCTTTTTGAAAAGCTTAGTTCAAGTTTGGCTTGAAATAAGATGGGAAGATTTTTCAATAAAAAAAATTTATAAAATAAATTATTAATGAAGTTTTTTGTTTAATTTTTGTAAAATTTAAATTTTAACAAATTCCTTTATAAATGAACATTAATTTTTGCGGTGAAAAAATTAAAAAGTAGTTAATTTGATTTTTTTACAAATTTTTAAAATGCCTGGTCAAAGGAAAAAAGCAAAATTTTATTATTTGCCAAGTCATTTTACAAAATAACACATTTTAAAAATTGACAGTTGCATACATATGTATAAGTTGTTACAACATATATATATATATTTATAGCACAGACAATATATAACCATAAAGTCTTTTTATATACACTATTAACTTTTATATATTTTGACACGATCTAACTTGTATCCTTTACAATCGGTTAGACGGCCGTTTCTATTTAGATATTTGTTTTAATAAAATACTGAACCTAATAAAACTAAAGCTTTTATTCAGCAACATAACAAATTATACGAACCTTATTTAAATAATAAATACCTTTATCGTATTTTTTCAATTTTTATTTAGAGGTGAATTATTTGATTTTAGAGCCTTCCTCATTTTTTCACTTGAACCAACTCTCTATACAATATCATTATTTTTTAAATAATTTTTATTAAATAAAAAAAAGATCAAATTATTGTTCATTTTTTACTCATATTAAGATAAGGCAACTATAACATATTGTATATCAAAATAAAGAACTTACTTTGAGCTTTTAAACGAAACCTTTTTAATCAGTAACTTATCATTATTCTCTCGAAAACTATCAACTTCAGAAAAACCAGCACTAAAACTTTAAAAAGGTCAAAATTATGGCTCAAAATAAACTTTAAATCCTCTAAATTTCACTTTTATATGATATTTTTTTCATCATTTTTTTTCTAAATGAATTTTTGGACAACCATTTTTGGCCACCCGTAAATATTTTACGGACTAAATCCGGTGAAAATATTCGACCTAAAATACAAATTTTTTATGAAAACTAGCTTTATTTTATTTTGTTTTTTCTTATCATAATTTCTTTTATGTAAAGTTCATATTTAAATTTAGATTTTAATAAATGGGTCCATTCGGCTCGTGAGAGTCTTCGGCGTAAGCCACTCGAATGAATTGTAAAAATTAAGAAGGAAAAAAATTATAAAAATAATTTATTTTTGTCAAAATTAAATAATCAGCCTATTTGATTATTTTGAATAATTGTAAGTTGTAGACAAATTGATCAGTCCTCAATTTTCTTAGCATTATTGTTCCATTGACTTTGATCTTTTGTGTTTCGATCTAAAATGTCAAAGGTATTTATAACTTAAAAACGGTAAATATTTTTAGTTTTTTGGCCTAAAAAACACAATATATAAAGAAGGAAAAGATTGGAAGAGAATGGAAGAGAATGAAAAAGAAAAACTAATAAAAATTATAATATTAACTATCTGCTACAAATACAACATGCAATATGTAATACTTTTAAGTCAAAGTAAATTGTTCAATAAGTGGGTATTGTGAATTTCGAATACAAATCGAACAATAATTCTTCATTTTTTGATAAATTAATATTAAAGTTAAAAAAAAAAATTAGAAAAATTCTGCAGCATACTTTTTTGCACCTTTTTTACCTAAAATTATTTTTCTCATGTGAAAATAGAAAAAAATTTTATTTTAAGTAAAAAAGATGCAAAAAAGTATGCTGCAGAATTTTTCTAATATTTTTTATTAACATTAATTTTAATTAAAAATTAATTAATTTATTAAAAAATGAAGAATTTTTGTTCAATTTGTATTTGAAATTCAGAATACCCTTTAAGTGAAAATTTAGAGTTTGAGTAGTTATTTAGAGAACTACAACATACCAGTTGAGAAGCTGATGAATAGATCATACTTCAGGCCAACACATATGAATGGAATTGAAGAATTATTTTCTGAAAGTGAATAAATTTTTGCATTAAATTAAAAAAAATTTTATTTCAGCTAAATCTTTAAAAAATAAAAATAATTATAAAATTGAATCCAATGATTAAAATTTTTATTTTCACTAAAATAGACAATTATCATAATCCCCCCAATTTTAAAATGTCCCTAAAAAACTTGATATGATTTCTCTTAGTTCTTGTCGACTGGCAAACTTGGTGCGACCAGTGTCCACCAAGCGAATCAGACAATGATCATGGTCGTACACGTGCACTATCTTAGCTCTGTGCCACTCTTTGGCCTCAAAGTCATAGAACATGCACGGATAATCGTTGACCAAGTGGGGCTGAGGCAAGTTGACTTTTTTCTCGTAGAAATACTTCATGTTGTTGGCGGAATTTTTGACGCCCTCGCTTTCCTTCAGCTTGAAGTAGAACTCGCCAAAGGTTTCTATGTGAGTGATGACTATGTCATGTGCCTTGTCGATCTGTAGATCGAGTGCTTCGTTGGCATAGCGTTTCACTCCGTCTTTGGTCGAACTTTTCACTCGTGTGCTCTGTTTGCCAAGAGGAATTTTTTTGAGCGGCGAAGCCGCCATTTTGCTCACCATGCCGTTTTCAATCAGCAAATCAGACAAATTCACTGTCGCCACCATGACTTGTACCAGATGCGAGTCGTCCAGCTGTTTGCCAGTGAAAAAACAAGTCACGTGACCAACCATTGCATTGAACATGAAGTCGGACACTTGCTGCATTTTGTGCTCCAAAAAGCCGTCACTGGGCGGCTTCACACCGTCCAGACAGCATTTGATTGCCATGGCCGGCTGCGTCACAAACATCGGGTCCAGTTTGAGGATCTCGACCAGCGGCACTGAGTCCTCGTTGCCGTAGTCGATGAAAAACACCTTGGCCCACTTGTCATCAGCTTCTTTGATCACTGCTCGGTACCATTGCTGATCTTCGCTGAACTTGGCCACACAGCTCGCTCCAATCTGACCATTGGTCAACGCGTAACCCTCCAGGTTAACATTTTGATAGAAATTCTGCAGCTGGCACTCGAATTCATAGAATTCATTCAAAAAATTGGTTATTTGGGCATAGAAACAGAATGGCGAGTAGATGGTCGACACTGTGACGTCATAAATTTGATTGTTGTCAAATGAAGCATTAGCAATGGGCTGTTGAACAACAGAGTCGGCTTGGACACACTGGCCAAAGCCGTTTTTCACCAAATGCTCAGCTAAACTTACATTTTTGACAAATAAATCCACCTGATAGACATTGTCGACTTTGGAGCGAATGTTTAAGGTGACAGTTTTGTTAGCAGTCAATTTGGTGAACTCTTGGATAGAGTGGGTGGACCAGGAGCCAGAATTTGAAGGCTTGACGCCGTGCAGAGTGCAGTGGAGCGCAAAAGAAGGCTGACTGTGGAAAGAGGAGGCCAATTTTTTGATGGATTTAAGGGGGATTAGATCGGTCCGGCCAATGTCTATGTAAGATATAAACACGTCTGATTTGTTCACGACCAGGATCTCGCAGCGGTGCCACTCGAACAGCTGCTGGTTGAAGGTGCAGTATTTGGAGCCTAGCTGAAGATCGGTCACGGCCAAATCAGGACTAAGGAAAGAAAAATTGGGTAAGGGGAACAGAGGTGGAGTTAGGTGGACTCACTTTTCGTGACCATCCTGGTACTCGGCTTGCAGCCGACCAAGCATATTTGTATAATCATTTTTATACTCTTCTAGTCTGATCCAAAAATTGTGCGGGCTCTTGGCAAAGATCATCTCGCCACACTTTCGATTTGAATTCATCTTTTCCTTTGGAAATTGATTTATTTTCAGTGAATTTTTTTGTTGCTTTTACCACTTACCATTTTCTGAGATACAAGCAGGGAAAAATTTTGTTACAAAATTAATTTTTTACAAAAGAACTGGATTTAAATTAAGAAAATAAAGTGAGATCAATGAACATGTGGGTTTTGTATGTTAGTGTGTATTTTGAAAAGCGCGGAGTTTGCGCAGACCTTTAACTGCTAGGACTGAAGCTTGTTTAAATTTAGGATTTAATTTAGAATTTTGTATAAAGCACTTATACTCAAGCAAGGGATTAGTGTTAAGATTGTTTATTTTATTAAAAAATTATTTTGCAAAATTTGAATTAATTTTTAGTGGTTTCTTTTTATTAATTAAATTAAATTTGAGCAACATGAAGATGAAGACTAGCAGTGTAAAAAAATTTCTAAAATGAAAAACAAATTTTTTTTGAGACTCGGAACTTTTTTTTAAGTTTTTATTTAATTAAAACCTATTAAAAAAGAAATAATAATGATAAATATGAAAAAAAATTATATTTTATTTTTTAAAATAATCGGAGATGGTTTTTTGTTTAACCATTAGAGATTTTTTGACATTCTGCGGCTGCTGCGTTCTCTTCGAATAATTTTAGAAACTCCTCTCTAATATTGTACCTACTGGAATTTTAAATTCCTCGCAGACTTCGGTCTGAGTTTTTTTTTTGCTATCGATAAGCTTTATGTATTTTACTTTTTCATGCAACGTAAAAACCTTACGTTTAGTTGGTTTTGTTTTTTTTAACATTTTTTTAACATAATATTTTTCCTGTTTTTTTTTTATTTTATAAAGGTAAATGTGTGATTTTTCAAAATATTAATTGATCATTAAGTAGGGATTAGTTTTAAGATTTCGGTATTCAAGAAAATTCATACTTATTTGCTGATTTGTATTATTAAAAATTAAGAAACCAATATTTCTCAAATGTATTTTTTAATATTTTCGTTATAAGCGAATAAAATTTCATTGAAAATTATCAAAAAATGCTTCGTTATAACCGAATTTTCGCTATAAGCGTACTTCGTTATAACCGTAAGAAAATGTATTAAAAGTATTATTGTTCTAAACAACAGTGTTTTATTTTTCGTTATATCCGTGTTCGTTATAACCGTACTTTACTGTAACAGTAAAATAGCAAACAAAATTTATTATTTCTTACACATTTTTGAAATGGATGAACTTGCTAGCAATTTAAACTCATTTGAGTTACATTCTATTAAGCCGAGCGATGAAAAAGCGGCTATTACTCTTTTTCAAAAAAAATTCTCGAAATTATGATCGAAACAAGAAATTGGAGACGATTATTTATTTATTTATTTTTTTATCTGTACCGAGCTAATGCTCCTTCAGAATAAAAATATATATAAAAAAAAATTAAGATTAAAATAAAGTTAAATAAGATAAAAAAGAAAAAAAAATCAAATGAAAATATTTAAAAAGGACAAATAAGTCCAAGTAATAAAAAGAAAATTAAAAACAGTTTGTTGAAATTATAAGACAAAAAGTTTCTATGCAAGAAACCTTAATTTTAATCATAATTATTTTAGTTACGATGATTATTTTAAATTAAAGATTTAAGTTTATTATAGACAAAAAAATAATTGATTAATAATTGACAATTTTTTCTTCTTTTTTTCTTTAATAAAGCTATTATGATTATTTTGATTGTTTTATTTTATTTTTATGTCATTATGAACATTCTATTTTGATACCTTGTCATTATGAGCATTTTATTTTAATCACTGCTATTTGATAATTTACCGTTTTGACAGACTACCTCTAAACTGACTTCTTCCTTTCAGATCTATTATTACTTTTGTATATTGTTTTATTAATAAAGCGCATAGGACTAATGACAAATTCTGTTCTTTGAATTTTGTTTTAAAGTATAATTATTTCATAGAAATAATAATAGAAGAAATATTTTAATCCAATATACACTGCTGATTTGGTACTAGGCTTTTTGGTAATTTTATGTAATTTTTGAAATGAAAATGAACAATGTATAAAATATTATTATTTTCTTTCTATAACTTATTTTTTTTTTGCAATAAATTAATAAAAATTACCACATGTGAATAAAATAATTACTCAATTCAGACCAAAAATTGAAAAAAAATAAAAAATCAATGAATCGATAATCATATAAACCTTCCCTGAAAATGATAAAAAATTAAAACAATTTTGTGCCAAGTTAAATCAAAGAATTTGTGACAGTTTTGGAAAAAGTAAAATGACCAGCCCAAAATTTTATTATTTATTTTGGGAAGTTATGTAAACAGAGATAAAACAATCCCTCGTAAAAAGATTTAGAAGTGATATGTATGAAATAACTAATTTATTTTCAGTCTTTTAACTTCTTAATTAAAGAAGTATGATTGCATTTTAAATTAGCTTGCGTAAGCATTCCTGCTTATATTGTAAAAAAATCAATGCTTTTAACTTTTTGAAAAAATTAAACCGATCTGACCATTAATCATTTCTTTTAATAACAATCTTAAAAACTTAAATAGTAAAAATAAAATTAAATAAAAACTTTAGTTAAATTGATTTTTTATTTAAGTCTAAAATTAAAATTTAAGTCTTAATTTATTTCAATTTAAATTATCTTATGAATAATCTGAACAAAATTTAAAAAGTACAAAATTAAAGTTTTATTTAAAAAAAATGGTTTAAAAGAGACAAATTTTTTGCATCATAATTTCAAATAATGAAAATAAAGTTTATGATGAAAAAATTCAAATTTTTCAAATAGAAATTTATTTACAAAAATGGCCCAAAGTCGCATCAACAAAGCTGCTTCCATTTTTACCAGGTAAATCATCATCAAATAAAGCCTCGAATAAAATTTTAATATCAAGAATGAATGGATTAATTAAATCAAATATCATAAAAGAAAATGAAATACCCTTATGGTTTGATATTTATAAAAAATTTCCTCCCAAAAGAGACCCGGCTTACAGAAGCATCCTAGGCAATGACATAGTCCATGATTTACCCAAAAAACTTTTTTACGAAGAAGATGAACTCAGAGCGTAATTTTTTTGAAAAAATTTATTTAATGCTTTTTAATTAAAAAAAAATAGCTTTTACTTTTCAAATGTTACTCCAATTGAGCCAATAGTTCTCAACTCGAACCAAAGGAAGCCTAATTGGGAATTGTAAGCAGCATACATTTTTTAAAATCTAAAATTTTATTTTTATTTTTAAGGTTTATTTCAACTTATAAAAACTTAGAAGCGAAAGGAGTCGATAGGAATGAATTAGTAGATGCAACCATTGAGAATCTTCAAGCTCAAGGCTTCTTTTTTAAAAAGAAACAAGTAAATTAAAACAAAAATACTAAACTTGGTCTAAAATTACGAAACTTTTAGGAAAAACAAAATCTAATTGAGAAGCAATAAATTTTTTAGTCATTTTTAAAATTTAATTAATAAATAAACATTTTTGATTTAAACTATTTTTTTTATTTTAATAAACAGAATTAAAACCTGTTGATTTATTTATGGTGTAACTTTTAATTTAATTTAAAAATAGAAATCAGAAATGTCCAGCGAATTTGTCAAGGAAATTGATAAAGATGAGATTGTAGAGGAAGAAATTCCATTGTCAGAGCAGAATCTATTCACTTCGGACACAGTGCAAATGATCAAAGATGCCAAAGAAAAAAATCAAACTGCTTTTCAAAGCTATTGGGAATATGACGAGAATGACATAGACAATTGGACTGATAAGGAAATAGAAGCAGATGCTGATAAAAAATTTGTCACTTTGGCCGAAAATGGTAGGCTGTCTGATATAAAAATTTTGGTTCAAAGTCAAACAAAGGATGAGGATGTTGCCAATTTGCTGGGGTTTAAAGATTCTGATGGCTATACAGCTCTGCATAGAGCTTCTTATTCCAACAATATCGAAGTGGTCAAATATTTGCTAAGTTTGGAAGATAAGTTACATATTAAGGTTAATCAATTGGAAGCTGTGACCGATATGGGCTGGACACCGTTGCATTCTGCCTGCTACTGGAACAGCTATAAAGTGGTCGAGTATTTAATTAAGTACTTCAATGCTGATTGTAATCTAAAATCGAATGGTGGACAGACTTGTTTGCATTTGGTAGCTCAGCAATCTATTCCAAAAGAAAGTTTGCTCTTATTGCTAACTAATCCATTTACCAAGTTCGGAATTAAAAATAGTCAAAATGAGACTGCTTACGACATAGCCATTAGATCTTCCAAATTTAATTCTTTATTCGAAATTACTCAGGATCATTTAAATAAATTATAAAGAATTTTTTTTTTATTAAAAAAAAATTAATTAAAATTTAGTTTATTTTATTATAAAAAAAATTATAACTTAAAAAAAAATAATTTTTAAGCAATACATTATAAATTATATTTTTTTAGCTGTTTATTTTGATATAAAATCGAATTTTGAGAATTTAATTCATTTAACAGTTCGATCTAAATATGAATAAAATATCATAAATTATTAATTTTTTAAAAATTTATGATGAAAAAATACACTTTATTTAGAAATTTTTTTAAAAAATAAATAATAATTTAATACAAAGTAACCAAAATTTTTATCTTTGACACTTTTAATTGATGAAAAAATATTTATTTCAATCAGTCTATTTTAATTCTATCTTCTTTTAAATTTCTATTAAATTTGACTTTATATTTCACTTTTTTTGAATTTGAAGCTTTAGCTTGAAACGAATAAATAATAATAGATGGCTATAAGTTTTTAAAATGTCTAATTTAGCAAGCATTTGAATAAATTATTCTTTTTATATTGACATTTTAGATAATTTGGTGTCAATTAAATAAGAAAAGTGCTTTTAGAATTTTGTTTATTTTTAATATTTTTATTGTAAAATTTAGGTATTTTGTCCTAAATTAGTTATCATTTTTTAAGTAAAAGTGTCATTAAAAAACGAAACTTATACAAAACTGAAGTCAAATCAAATAATAATGTAAAAAAAATTATAAAAAATTACTTTCTTTTTTAAAAATGATATAAGTTGCTCAAGTGATTGAGAAAAATTTTTTAATGGCTTGCTGATTATTGGAATTTTTATTTTTATTTTTTTTAATTTTTATAAAGCCTCATATACAAAGGAAAATAAACAAATGTTCAAAAAAAAGTCCTAAAAACAATTAGCAATCTGTTTTACTAATTGAATTTAAGTAAAAAATGATGTACAAAAATTCTTATCAGATAGATTTACTTAATTTAATTCTGAACAATATAAATCATTTTTTTGATAGACGCTTTTGAATCATTGTTAAAAATAATTGAATTAAAAATTTTTCAAGAGCCAAAAAAATAAAAATAGTGTAAAGTTTTTTTATTTCAAATTCAAGTTACAAAATTAAAAATTCTGAATAAATAAATTAAATTAATTTTTTAAATACAAATTTTTTAATTTTTTATTTCGTATTGCCTTAATTCCTTATTTAAAATACCAAAAAATTTAGGTTTCGTGTTGTTTTTGGGAAAAATTGGTTATTAAAAAATTTTTTTTTTAATCTCCAAATTTTTTGTAGTAAATATATTTTACTTAAGCCATATGCCTCACCCAATTTTTTTCCCAGACAAATTTTTACGTTTTCCAAATATGATATGATATGGTTTAGATTGGAAAGACCAAATACTTTTATTTTTAATAAAAAAAGAAGATTCAGTTTATTTTTGTGGAAAAAAAAGAATTAAGATAAAAAAATAAATGATTTAAATTCGTTTAAATTAAATATTTTAAATAAAAATTTTTGTTTTAAAGTTTTACACTTCATAAATAAAAAAATTGTCAGCCACCAGGGTTTCCTCAATCTTTGCCCCTTTGAACTTTTTAGGAATTGTTATCAAGGTGAATTTACTTTATCCAACGCAATTGAATACTTTAGTAAATTTAGTTTTAAAGTTCGAAGTAAATATATCCAACACCAAAATAAAGATTTATTTTTTGATTTTTGATTTTTGTTCATTAATCTGATGTTTTAAAGATTTTAAAGATTTTTATTAGAACATTTCAAATTATTTAATTTGTCTCTAAATTTAAATTTTCAAAATTTAAAGACGAAAATTAACTCAAATTTTTGGTGATAGTTTAAATTTTTATTTTTACATTAATGAAACCAGAATCCGGGTTTAGAGTCCACATAGAAGCTTTTAAAAAGTATTAAAAAACAAAATTGATTATAATTCTCATTTGAATAAATTAGAAAATTTCTTAATAAACTTTTGAACTAAATTTTTCTTATCGCATCTAATTAAAGTCTAAAGTATGCTTCAAAGTACTCTAAGCACGTTTCTAATCACGAATCTAATTCGTGTTGAATTTTCTCAACTGGTTTTAAAACAGTCTAAATTTTAATTTATACCATTTATTAATAAAAAATAAATCTAAAATCAAAAAATGTCTGGTCAATTGCCACGACCAAAAATGAGCGCAGTGCAAATAGTATCGAACCAGAATGGCAAATTTATTCTGGACGAAGCGGCACTTGGGCACATTTTGCTTTCCTCAGACACCAATAGACCAGTAAGTTCTCTTGTCTTCATTACATAAGTCTAATTTTGTCCACAGATTGTCATCATTTCCATAATTGGTTCATTCCGCACTGGCAAATCTTTCCTGTTGAACAAATTTTTGAATTACTTGACTCAGAGCGAGCTTGACGGCTTCCAGTGGTCGTACGGCTCTTCGCCGCACACCAGGGGCATTTGGATGTGGAACACGCCCGTGCCAGTGACTTTGCCGGGCGGTCGTGAGGTTAATCTTCTTCTCATGGACACCCAGGGCACCTTTGACAACGAGACCACTCACCGCGAATGTGCGGTCATTTTTTCGCTCAGCGCTTTCATGAGCTCGGTCCAGATCTACAACATTAAGAATAACATTGAGCGCACTCATCTGGAATACTTGGACCTTTTTGCTCAGTATAAAAAAGTCACCGAGAATTTGTTGCGGAGAGAATTCCGCTTCGAACAGTTGACTTTTTTGGTGCGCGACTGGCAATATCCGGATGAGTTCGAGTACGGCTTTGGTGGTGGTGATAAACTGCTCAAATCAAGGCTGGACAACTGTGGTGGTGAAAGTGATGAAATAAAAGAGATAACAAAAAATTTGGAATTTTATTTTAAAAAAAAAAATTGTTTCCTGCTGCCCCATCCGGGCCAGTCTATTTTGAAAAAAGAGTGCCGCGGAAATCAAAATGGTGCTAGTCAAAAAATTTTTTTAAATCAAAAAGTTATTTTTCTTTTTAGAGCTTGATGTTCACTTTAATGAGCTGAGCGAAAATTTTTTTCAGAAAATTATTGAAAGCATTGTTTTGGATGAGACCGCATCGGTGCGACTCAATGGAACAAATCTGTTCGAAAAATTTAAGGTAATTTTTTTAAAAATTGAATTTTTTTTTTATTTTTCTAATTTGTTTTAAGGAATACGTTGACGTATTGAATAGTCAAACTATGCCCGATATGGAATCGATAGCATCTGTATTTTTAAAAATATTATTTTGTTCTAAAATTTAATTTAGTTATTTTTAAGATTTACAAAAAGCATAATAATTTAATTTGTAAACAAAATCTGCTTTTCAACCATAAGAATTATTTTACAAAGGTATTTAATTTTTTTGTTTATTTTTTAGGTTTTAAAATTAATAGATTAGCAATTTTGCTTTAATTAGTAGTTAAATTTTAGACTAAAATTTAAAAAAAATAAAAATAGCTTAGAAAATTTTTTTTCGATGCCTTGTCTTTTTAAAATTAAAAAATTGCTGCGATTTATGCTTACAATGGAGTAGAATTATATAAAATTTTTATAAAAAAAAAAATCTAAATAAACGAAGCATAATAATTTTCGTGAATTTTTAACAAAATTTCCTAAATATAAAAATTCTTAATTTTGTTAATTTTTTAAAACTATATTTTATTCTTAAAAATTTTAGATTTTCAAAAATATTTGATTTTATTTAAAATACACAAAATTATGACAATATTTTTCTTAAGAATCAAAATTGTTGCAAAAAATCGTGATTTAAAAAAATTAAAATTAAAAATAATATATCACAATTATATTTAAAAAAATAACATTTTTTTATATTTCACAATATTTGTTTTAAGGAACTGCATAAAAGTCACAAATTTTAAATTAAGTCCATGTCCTGATTTAAAAAAAAACATTTTGTTATTTTTTAAACCACAAAAATTTAATTTTTAAGAAAATTGTTTTTTAATTAATAGTTGTATGATTGCGTGGAGCTTATCCACAATTATTAGCGTGGTACTTTGAATTGAACAAAAATGTTTTAATCAAAAGAATTTTTTCTTTCCACATTAATTTGAACAAAACCAGGATCTTCGCTTCATTACTTATTGCCACATTGGTTTTTGGTAAAGTTTAACCATCATTAAGCGTTCAGCTAAAATTGTTTTCCAAAAAACATGCACTTGACAATTTTTAATTCATTATTATTTATTTGTTTTCTGAATCGAGCTAAAGGTTCTTCAGAATAAATATAAAAATAAAACCGCTTTTTGTGTAATGAAATTTTTTTAATTTTGAAATTTTTAAAAGTTGTCAAAAATTTTGAAATAGACCCATGATTTTCCTCACCGCTATTTTATTAAAAACACCGCTAATTTATTTTAAAATTAAAACTTTTTAAAAAAATACATAAGAAATAACGAGACCAATGGTTATTCTGAATATCTCCTTCTGAATAGTTTCACCTTCAGTGACATTCCTCACCGCTATTTTATTAAAAACACCGCTAATTTATTTTAAAATTAAAACTTTTTAAAAAAATACATTTTATAACTTGAAAATTAATTTTTTTTAATTTTTCCTTTTCCTTTTCTAACATTATAAACTTAATCATCAATATCATCGGCGTCCAATAATGAGTCGTCATAGTTATTCATGAGAATACTTTATCTGCTAGACATTTTTGGAAATTTATTGCAAAACAAAATTTAAATTTTTAATAGAATATTTATTTTTGTAAACAGTTTAAACTTCTGAAATAATTTTTATTAATTTTTATTGAAATGTATTTTGATTATGTTAGAGTTAAGTTTTATTATTTTAGATGATTTTTTATTAGAATTGCGGCACCAATACATTATTTGCCTTTAAAATATGGAACTTTTAATTAATTTTTGGTATTCCTAATAAAATAAGTTTTAATTCTATTTTAAAAAAGGATTTTTTTATTTAACTCAGTGACAATTTATTCTTCCAATACTCTCTGATTAAAAAAGATGATTTAAGAAAAAAAACTCATTTTAATTGAGCTTTTGATCAAGGTTCATAAAATTTAGTCTTATTTATCCATTTGCTTAAATTAAATTTTTGAATTTTCAAAAGTTTCTAGCCGACTCAATTCCATTTGTGAAAGAAAGTATTTTTGAAAATGAATTTTGTGCATTAACTGAGCAATCATTGGAAAATTTAAAATTAAATTTAATTTATTTGGACGATCTTGAGCTGGAAATGGAGAACCAAAGTCTCAAAACCGAGATTCAAATTCAGCAAAGCTATTTCCAACAAATTAACAATGAAAAAAAACAAAATTTCATTCAAACAATCGGCACTATTAGCTTGAATCAATATGAACAAAACATGACAGAAGTAAACTTTGGAAAAAAAAATTTTTTTTTAATTTATTTTTTAGTATTTGTCCGAGAATCAGAACTACATAAGACCGATTTCATTTTTCATGAAACATCAACAAGTCAAGATGAAGTGTTTGGAAGAATTTGACCGGATCAGAATTGAGATTCCAGAGCTCCACGAGGCTTTTGTGGCTCTGAGCAGCGATCTTGACCGACAACTGGAGCTGTATGACACCGAAATTCGGCTCAACAACTCGAAAATAGTGACCAATTTGAAAAAACAGTGTGTAGAGGAATACATGAATTGTATGGGAGAGTTGGAGGATGCCTTTGTGGATTTGGAAATTCTTAACATGAAGCATGAAAAGGCGCTGAGAGTGACAATAGATAAATTTGATGGTCTATTGCCCATTGATTGTGAAATAAATACGGACAGAGAAAATTTGGTAAATGAATTGAAAGGGCTGTTCTCGGACTATTTGGTTAAAAATCAAAAGCGACAACCAAAAAAATCGCCTTCATTCTCGGAAAGTCTAAATAAATTGATGACACAAAGTGACAATGGAATGAGAAAACCGCGCCTCAACTGGCACAAAAGTCCCAAGGATTTGATTCAAGCAACTTTTTATGTGGCGAGTTTGATATTTTTTTTGTTCACATCTTACGTCATTGTGCTAAATGAATACGTTCAAAGTTTAAATATTGGCTATTCCAATTTTTTCTCTAATTTAGTATCTTTTTTTAAATTATTAGTCACATTTACAATTGATTTTAACCTCGACTTTTTTTCGATATTTTTAAAAAATATCAAAAATTTAAAGAGTAGAATTCCAAGTTCAAAATAATGATATAAGGAAATTTTTAAACTTTTCGCAGCCGGAATAATTTTTAGTTTTTTTTTTGTAATTCTTTATTAAATAAATTATAGAAATTTTAATTTTTATTAATTAAATAAAAATTTCCAAAGCTCAACATCATTCTCTTTATTTTTAATCCTGGACTTGGCTTATTTCAGATGTCCTGTTAATTTTAATTATTTATTAGAATAGGTAAAAAATTATTATCTTTATAAATAAAATTAAGGTATTGTAAAATTTCATACAAACTTCCAATACAAAGACAAAATAACTTAATAACTTTTGTTCTAAATTTCAAAAACTTGTTCTGTAAATGAAACAAAATGAAACAACTGTTGTTTCACCTTCAGTGGAAGTCTGCAGAATAATTGCGTTTTTTTTTAATACTTTTAAACAGGGTGCAATTTTGCAGAATTTGCACAGATTTTGCAGACTTCCGCGAAAGGTGAAACAACAGTTGTTTCATTTTGTTTCATTTACAAAAAAAGTTTTTGACATTTAGAACAAAAGTTAGAAAATTTTTTTATTTTTGTATTGGAAGTTTTGTATGAAATTTCACAATGCCTAAAATTAAGCTCTGTTTTTATAGTTTATTATAAAAAAGATGTAAATCTGAAAAAAATCAAGCATAAAAGCAATCAAAATAAAAAAAGTGATTAAAAAAAGGCTTTTAATTAGTTATGTAAAGAAAAAAAGTCACAATTCTACAAGCAATTAATTATATCTCAGAAAATTAGTTAATTCATTAAACATGTTTTTAAATCTACTAAATAATCATCATATAACAAAAAATTTTAATAAAGTTTTATTTTTACTCCGTATCAAATACTAGTTTTATGATGACTTTTGAAAAAGTAAAAAAAAAACATTTTAAAGTATTTTTAATTATTTTCTTGTAAATTTGAGAAGAAGAATAATTTTATCTTTGATTTTTTTTTAATTTAATTTTATATTTTTGATAATTTACAACTTTTAGGCTAAATTTTTATCCAATTTTTTTTAAAAAAAATTTTGAAATTCAGATTTTAAGGGATGGATAAAAATAAAGTTTAAAAAAATTTAAATGATTTTCTTAATAAATAATTAAAAATCCTAATTTTTGATGTGGAACTAAAATTTGATATTTATAATTATAAATATGAAAAATATTTAAAATTTAATCTAAAATTTAAAATTTCAATTAATTAGATTTTTTTGTTAGTGAAACAAAAAATATTTCACTTAAAAGTTCAGTATAAAGAAATTATTTGAAGAATTATTTGGCAATAAATTTATTATTTTTAATTGAATTTGTAAATTTAGAATTGAAAATAAAATTTTTTACTTTACTAAATTTTCAATTAATTTTAAAAAAAGGTCTAAACATGTAAGTTGTATTTCTTTACAATTATAACCATCAAATCTAAAAATATTTAAGTAACGATGACAGAATATTAACATTAAATAAAATTGATTTATAAATTATTTAATTAGATAAATTCATTTGAATCAAAATATAAGAATCTAAAGTACGATTAAGTGAACTTGTTGATAAAGATACATCTATTCTCCAATTGATAGATAAAAGATTAACATTCCTTGGAATATCAAATAAAAAAATTAAAGAAAAAATTCAATAAATTATAAATATTTGGAAATAATTTTTTGAATAAATTATCAATGGATTTAAATAGTCCAGTGTCAAATGCTGACGATTTGGTGGTTCTTGTGGATGCCCTTTGCCAAAAGTTTAGTGCAAACAAGCCTGCAGGCAGATCCGGCAATCCGCACGCAAGGGAAGTTGACTTGGTTGCTGTCATTAGGTCGCTTGACGGCGCATATCGCAGGTGTATGGCTGATAAAGAAGACAGCATCAACGCTCTTAAAGCTGAGATTGCCGAGCTTCGAGATCGCATCGATTCAATCGAGAAAAGGCCAGTGACCTCGGCTTCATCTAGTTCGATTAACTGGGCTAAAGTAGCCTCGGGAAGTGTGCACAAAGATGAAAATGCAGTAGCGTTAATGACATCAATATCAACCGAAATGAAGAAAAAAGAAGAACGGGCTAAAAATGTTTTACTAGCTATTCCGGCATCAATCATTCCTGTTGCTGATGGAGAAGCCGATTTCGCAAAGAAATTGGCAACACATATGGGCATTCCAGGTTCAAGAGTTAAGAAGGCGAAGCGAATTAGCAAAAGAGTAAGTACTGATTTACCAGAAAATTTAGGATGTGATGTGAGAAACAATCCAGTTCTTGTTGTGGTTGAGATGGAATCAATTGAGGCAAAAATGGAAATGCTGCGAAAATCAAAAACGCTTCGTAAAAACCCCGAATTCAAAGACGTGTATGTTAATGAAGACCTTACGCCAAGTCAAAGAGTTGCGGATCGGAAGCTTCGTCAAGAACGAGATCGCAAAAATAGTGAATTGCTGGAGTCAAACACTTTAAATGGCCGTACACTCAAATTCAAAACATGCGAGGACGGAAAAAAGAGATTTTGGGGAATAAGAAATGGTGAATTAAAGCTGGTCTTGTCAAATATTGACCAGTTATAGCAAAAAGAAAAACTGCAATCAAGAGAGATCATCGCCTCATTTGATCTCAATGAATCAGTTGATCAAAACAGCACCGAAGCAACCAAAGAAACAGTTAACAAGGCTTTGACCAACTCAACCAACTCCAGTCATCCCGTAGCAACCAAAGCAGCGGTAAACAAGACCTTAACCAATTCAGCCAAATCCAGACCCAAGGGTTCCATAGAAGTTCCTCATGATCCAACGATAAATATATTCACAGCTCAGTCGGTATGCTTGTCGTCAAATCACGTTGAATCAGCTCGTAATATGCAGGTAATTACTCCGACGGCTAATGTGATGAGCAGTCCTGTAGTGAGTCCAGACGTGTCAATGAATAGATCAGCTTTCTCGTCGCTCTCTTGCTCGTCATCGGCATCATCGTCGTCATCATTTCTCTCTTCGTGCTCTTTACAACAAATGTCTCCAAAGGACAGCACATCGTTTGAGTCCAGTTCTGAATCGTTGGTCAGATGCCCAGATAGGACTAAATTCTGGTACACGAACGCTACTAGTCTTAACAACAAGATACACATGCTCGAATCTACGGCATTTAGCTTGGAACCAGATATAATCGGCATCACAGAGACTTGGTTTTGCCCAAGTTCCGTGCCGGAACTCATCGGTTATCAGCTGTTTAGAGTAGATCGCTTGGGTGACGTGAGAGGCGGTGGTGTCTGCATCTACGTGAAAAATGGAATCGAAGCCTTTAGAGCGACAGAGTCGAGTTTACTGAGCACTGATTGTGAGCAGGTTTGGGTTGCAATTAAATTAAGAGACCAAAAACCTTTATTAGTGGGTTGCATTTACAGGCCACCGACATTGCAAACCGAATCGAGCATGCCTTGTAATGTTGACAGCGGAATCGTACGGTCAATCACATCAACTGTAAGCGGCGTTGTTAAGAATGTATACTCGACAACTATCTTAATGGGTGACTTCAACATGCCAGACGTTGAATGGAACGAATTCGGCTCGCCAGTCCTGGGAGACATTGCATCAGCCAGTGCACACGTCACCAACGCACTTAGTCACTCCGGCCTTGTCCAACTTGTAGCTAACAAGACGTTCTCAAACGACGGTAAGCCAAGCAGTCTTCTCGACTTAGTGTTGGTCACCGACCCAAACAGAGTATCGGAAGTTAAGATTGGCCCACCACTGGACGAAAGGTCGGTCAGAAGCCACTACAGCATACAATTCAAATTCTACTGGCCAACAGCGCGACCGCCGAGCTTGGATAGCAGAAAGTTTAACTGGAGGCATGGTGACTACGTCGCCATGAGCAAGCACTTCAACACAATTGACTGGCACTCAGCACTCAACAATCGACATACTCAAGACAGTTATACTTCGTTCCTGGGTATCTTTGGCGCGGCGGCGGACCTTTTCGTCAAAAGGCGTTTACCTCGGCCGGCTCAGGTGAAGCCTCCTTGGTGGAATCAGCAGATATCATCGCTTGTGCGTCGTAAGCGGCGCCTTTTCATCCGCAAACGCATCAAACGGGACGATGACCAATTGGCAAGAAACCATGCAGCATTGTGCCGACTAGTCAAATTCACGGTGAAGATGAACATTATTGAGTACGAAATGAAGCTTGCACAAGCAGCTAAAAGGAACCCTAAGCTCTTATACTCCTACATGAACCGTCGTTTTGCTTCAAAGGAAACTATAGCTGCCCTGACGGACCACGACGACCTGACCGTCACTGACCGGACCAGCATTTGCAACAGGTTAAACATGTTTTTCTTCTCGGTCTTCGAGCCTCCAACTTCACGGGAAGACATTAGGCGAGCTAAAGATAATTTCATTAGGCGCTCTCATGCCGATCCATGCTTTAGGATCAGTGAAGTCGTTACTCCTTGTAAAGTGCAGGACAAGCTCATGAAATTGTGCAGTGACAAGTCCGCAGGAGTCGACCAAGTAGCAACGCACGCGCTTAAGATGTGTTCCAAGGAGCTTGCTGGACCACTCTCGCTTATTTACTCACAGTCTCTTAGCTCATCTACACTTCCCAACGAATGGAAGATTGCAAATGTATCGCCTATTTACAAAAGTGGAAGTAGATCCGCAGTTGGCAACTATCGCCCAGTCTCTCTTACCTCAGTACCATGCAAGGTCTTGGAATCACTCGTTAAGGACTACATCGTCAAACACCTGGACAAACACAATTTGATTACCAAGAAACAACATGGCTTTGTGGCACATAAGGCATGTGTGACCAACCTGCTTGAAACAGTTGACTACCTGACGGACTGCGCCAGTCGTAAAGAGCCTGTAGATATAATATACCTGGACTTCGAGAAGGCGTTCGACAAAGTATCACACGAACTGCTCCTGGTCAAGCTAGCAGCGTACGGCATTCCCGATCTCATTGTTAGCTGGATTCGTAATTTCCTAAGCGGCCGAAGACAGAGAGTAGTCATAGGCGAAGCAGAATCGGATTGGGTACCAGTTACGAGCGGCGTTCCTCAGGGTTCGGTCATTGGCCCGCTTCTCTTCATCATTTATATCAATGATATGCCAGACGTGTGTGGATCTGTTTGTAAGCTGTATGCTGATGACAGCAAGCTAATGAGCTCGGTACTACGTGTGGAGAACTCTAGGAGGCTGCAGTCTGACCTCAACCGTCTTGCAGAATGGTCGGACACTTGGCGAACAAAATTCCACAAAAAGAAGTGTGTGGTCATGCATGTTGGGGACAACAACGATTGCTACGAATACATGCTAGGCGATTATACACTTCAAAAGACCACAAAAGAGCGAGACCTCGGAATCATTATCACAAATGACCTTAAGTGGACTGAGCAGTCCAAGAGAGCGGCGTCTAGAGCGACGATGATAGCGTGCCGAATCAAGCTTACCTTCTCGTATTTCTCATTGGACCTGGTGAACCTGCTCTACAAGTCGTTCGTACGGCCTCACTTAGAGTTTGCAGTCGGTGCCTGGAATCCTTTTCGGCGGGGTGACATTAAACTGCTTGAACAGGTGCAAAGGAGATTCTCAAAGCTAGTCCCTGAACTCAAATCGAAACCCTATGTTGAAAGAAGAGAAGCTCTCGGTTGGATCACTCTAGAAGAACGGCGTAGTCGAGGTGACCTCATCCAGCTCCATAAGATTCAGCACGGCTACGACCACGTATGCTTTATCAACGGCGATCAAAGGCTGGCGTCTGATGGCCTCGACTGTCCAGCAGGGAACACCAGAACATGTCATCGTGCAATTGAGCGCCAGTTGGTTCGCAACTGCGAGGCACGCACCAACTTCTTCACGAACAGGACCGCAGGTGACTGGAATGCCCTAGATGCAGTGACCAGATGCGTAACTAACACCAACACATTTAAAAATAGAATTGACAAACTACTTTATTTTTTATAATACTCTTTTTGTGACCATTCAGACTAAATTTTTCTAAAATTAGGATATTAGAAAATATGTAAAACAAAATTTATTTATATAACTTGTAAAAATAAGCTATCTAAAAATAGCTTATTATAAAAAGAAAAAAAAGGCAAGTGGCTGTTATAGTGGGGCGTCTACGTGCGCCACTACTTGGAGACCCAAGTTTCCCACAGCATTTATACTACTACTACTACTATTGCCCATTGATTGTGAAACAAATACGGACAGAGAAAATTTGGTAAATGAATTGAAAGGGCTGTTCTCGGACTATTTGGTTAAAAATCAAAAGCGACAACCAAAAAAATCGCCTTCATTCTCAGAAAGTCTAAATAAATTGATGACACAAAGTGACAATGAAATGAGAAAACCGCGCCTCAACTGGCACAAAAGTCCCAAGGATTTGATTCAAGCAACTTTTTATGTGGCGAGTTTGATATTTTTTTTGTTCACATCTTACGTCATTGTGCTAAATGAATACGTTCAAAGTTTAAATATTGGCTATTCCAATTTTTTCTCTAATTTAGTATCTTTTTTTAAATTATTAGTCACATTTACAATTGATTTTAACCTCGACTTTTTTTCGATATTTTTAAAAAATATCAAAAATTTAAAGAGTAGAATTCCAAGTTCAAAATAATGATATAAGGAAATTTTTAAACTTTTCGCAGCCGGAATAATTTTTAGTTTTTTTTTTGTAATTCTTTATTAAATAAATTATAGAAATTTTAATTTTTATTAATTAAATAAAAATTTCCAAAGCTCAACATCATTCTCTTTATTTTTAATCCTGGACTTGGCTTATTTCAGATGTCCTGTTAATTTTAATTATTTATTAGAATAGGTAAAAAATTATTATCTTTATAAATAAAATTAAGGTATTGTAAAATTTCATACAAACTTCCAATACAAAGACAAAATAACTTAATAACTTTTGTTCTAAATTTCAAAAACTTGTTCTGTAAATGAAACAAAATGAAACAACTGTTGTTTCACCTTCAGTGGAAGTCTGCAGAATAATTGCGTTTTTTTTTAATACTTTTAAACAGGGTGCAATTTTGCAG
This sequence comes from Brachionus paranguensis, assembly GCA_016802215.1. Classification (NCBI taxonomy): domain Eukaryota; kingdom Metazoa; phylum Rotifera; class Eurotatoria; order Ploima; family Brachionidae; genus Brachionus; species Brachionus paranguensis. The sequence goes on along the minus strand of JAESIX010000022.1, from coordinate 488,624 downwards.
AATTTGCACAGATTTTGCAGACTTCCGCGAAAGGTGAAACAACAGTTGTTTCATTTTTTTTCATTTACAGAACAAGTTTTTGACATTTGGAACAAAAGTTAGAAAATTTTTTTATTTTTGTATTGGAAGTTTTGTATGAAATTTCACAATGCCTAAAATTAAGCTCTGTTTTTATAGTTTATTATAAAAAAGATGTAAATCTGAAAAAAATCAAGCATAAAAGCAATCAAAATAAAAATAGTGATTAAAAAAAGGCTTTTAATTAGTTATGTAAAGAAAAAAAGTCACAATTCTACAAGCATTTAATTATATCTCAGAAAATTAGTTAATTCATTAAACATAATTTTAAATCTACTAAATAATCATCATATAACAAAAAATTTTAATAAAGTTTTATTTTTACTCCGTATCAAATACTAGTTTTATGATGACTTTTGAAAAAGTAAAAAAAAAACATTTTAAAGTATTTTTAATTATTTTCTTGTAAATTTGAGAAGAAGAATAATTTTATCTTTGCTTTTTTTTTAATTGAATTTTATATTTTTGATAATTTACAACTTTTAGGCTAAATTTTTATTCAATTTTTTTAAAAAAAAATTTTGAAATTCAGATTTTAGGGGAGGGATAAAAATAAAGTTTAAAAAAATTTAAATGATTTTCTTAATAAATAATTTAAAATCCTAATTTTTGATGTGGAACTAAAATTTGATATTTATAATTATAAATATGAAAAATATTTAAAATTTAATCTAAAATTTAAAATTTCAATTAATTAGATTTTTTTGTTAGTGAAACAAAAAAAGGTTTCACTTTACAGTTCAGTATAAAGAAATTATTTAAAGAATTATTTGGCAATAAATTTATTATTTTTAATTGAATTTGTAAATTTAGAATTGAAAATAAAATTTTTTACTTTACTAAATTTTCAATTAATTTTAAAAAAAGGTCTAAACATGTAAGTTGTATTTCTTTACAATTATAACCATCAAATCTAAAAATATTTAAGTAACGATGACAGAATATTAACATTAAATAAAATTGATTTATAAATTATTTATTTATTTATTTTATTTATTTATTATTTCAATGAACGCCTTTAAGGCGATGTTAAAAGAAAACAAAAAAAAAATAGAATAAAATAAAGTAAAGGGGTTTAGAGAAATTTAAGACAAGTTTTTGAAATTTATAAATTATAAAAAAAATTACAATTAGAATAGATCATACAGACAAATACAAAAAAATCTCAAAATATTGATATTTTTTTTGATTAAAAAGATACTTTTTTTGTAATTTTTGGAAGATTGGCATGAAAATTCACAATGCCGATAATTTACGAAATGTTACAGATTTCCAGAACTGATTTTCAAATTTTTTCATCGGATTAATTTTTCACCTAAAAAAAATAAGGTAATTTTACGTAAAGTTTTGTTAAAGCCTATTTTTTAAAAGGCAAAATTTGGTAAAAAATAGTCAAAAAATTTAAAATTCGTTAAGTCTAATTTATTAAATTTAGAAGTCAAAACTGAAATTGGAAAAATTAATCAAAAATATTGGAAACTCACGTTTTCAATCTAGCTTTTTTGCATTATTTAAAATCTGTAATTTTGAGTAAATTAACGTTATTTTGCGATTTAAGTGTAAAGATTTTTAATTAAAATAACTTTAATAAAGGCAAATTATCATCAAATTTATTCAATCAATTTTTAAAAAAAAAAACTAAAATTATTTTGAAATTATTGATTAACAAACATTAAATATTTAATAAAAAATTTTAATTAATTTTAATAAATTATCTAGAACTAACATGATTTCTGAGTAGACCTTCTTGACAAATTTAATACCATTTTATTATTTAGAATACTCTAACAAAACAATAGTAAAAAATAGCATAATCACTAAACTTTAATTAATACTCCATTTTATATAATTAAATTCTATCTGTCTGTCGGGATTAAAAAAAAACTAAATTCGATCTCTATACAATCTAAAACAAAAAAAAAATTCCTAGACAACCAAATTTATATAACCTTAATTAAGATTACAAGCAAATTTCGTGAGTCAATTGAACAATATTGGGAAATCAGTGCTAGACCATTAGAGGGAATTACAATCTACAGTCACGCTAGGCCTTACAAAAATACAAATATACAAAACTTAGTTGTTTTTTTTTAAATAATAAAATAAAAATGAACTTTTTTAAATCTTATTTTTTTATTGCTTATTTTCTAGCCTCGCCAAGGCTCAAAAGTAGCGAATTGCTCTATCCGGCATCAGAAAACATCGCCTTATTCAAGCCAGTTTACGTGAGTCCACAGGGCTCTACTTGTGGTCTCGAGTACAAAGACACTCTGTGCGACAACCGGTTCACTGACGACAAGTCTTGCTCGAGTCCAGAGCGCATTTTTTTCTGCGACCAGACCTGTCCACACGGCAACACCATCCAAAATTTGAACCAGTTAGACCAGCTTAAACTGGACACCATGAATCCGTGTGTCATCTTCAAAGACTTCGGATACATCTTGAACCAAAATGGTCTGTCAAAAAATTCCTTCTACTTCGACAAGACAAACAATCTGTGCACCATGAACAGCAGACCTTGGAAGCCGTTTGCGCTGTCCACCAGCCGCTCTAGGCCCAAGTTGACATATTCTAGTCCGAGAACATCCGACTTGGACATTTTGCAATCAGGTTTTTCTCTGTCTCTTTGGTTCACTCAGTCCGGATCAAATAATGGAACCATTGTCTCTCTAGTCCAAGATGACAACTCACCAATTCTTTCACTCACCATACAAACAATCACAAAAAAGCTCTATATCAAACATTTTTGTTTGTTAAAAAGCGATCTATTTCCTTTCAAAGAAATAGAAAAAGAGTGTTTTGTGGAAGTCAATTTGCCTAAGTTGGACAAAAAAGAGAACTTTTTTGCCATTCGAATACACCAAAAATCGCTAGACTTGTTCGTAAATGAGCCTAGCGATTTTGACCAGGATTTATCAGTGGCCTCAATTGATTTGTCCTATGACCTGGGCTCTTACATTGTCAATAAATCAGAGGAGATTAATTTTTTTGTGGGCATTGACTTTAGAGGCGAAAACAAATTTTATGGATGGATCCAAGACCTGAGAGTGTTCACCATATCGTTGGTGAATGCGGAAATGTCTGATTTGTTTGGTGTGAACTCAAATGAGGTGCGCATTCAGCCCCAGTGTCGCTGTGCCAATGCTTACCCGCGCAACCAGAACCGAAACTCAACCATTTGTTTGAAGAACAAATTTAACAAGCTGGATCAATTGGATACCGAGACCCGTCTCAACCAATTTGCCCATCCATTGAATTATGCAAATGACGACAATTTCAGGACCTCGTGGATATCGTGCATTCTGACGAGCACAAATCCCATAGAGCTGGTCCTGGATTTGGAGAATGGAGTGTATCTTGTTCAGAGGATAGAGGTGTTTTTTGCCAATTTGCCACCAACTAGAGTTGTCATTCAGAGGTTTTATGAGAACCAGTGGTTTGAGGTCCAGCGCTTTTCCATTGATTGTGACGGCTCTGATCCGGCTTGTGGACAAATACCTGCCGAGTTTGAAAGTGGCTTTTTTGGAGGCTTTCCCATCATCTGGTCGACTCTGATCGACCAAGAAAAGACTTTTTTTTCCGATAGTAACCTAGTTGACAGTATTAGAGCTTCTAAGATAAAGTTAATAATGTCCGGTTACTTTCCAGGTGTCAAGAATGACATCCGTAAATTGTACTATGCTATCAATGAGCTGAGAGTGAGAGGAAGGTCTGAGATTTTAGAGAATTATTTATTTTTTTATTAAAAAATTAAATATTTTTTTTTATTTAGATGCGATTGCAATGGCTATTCAGCTAACTGTGACATGACTAAAATTCCATTTGAATGCAAATGTGACCAAGCTAGTTTTACCGATGGCAATATGGTAGATATTTTTTTCATTTATTTGCTTATCTGTGCCGAGCTAAAGATCTTTCAGATTATTATTTCAAGGTTAATCAACTTTAATTTTTTTAAAATCATTCAAAAAAGTAAAACATTGAAATATTTGTAATTTTTTTTGAATTTTTTGTTTTGTTCTTTTGTATTGAATTTTAAAAAAACCGAAGTTAGAGAATTCTTTAAGGTGAAATTGTCACTTAGTGTCAACAGGAGATTTATTCTCAACTAAAAAAGTTAAATTAATTTTTAAAAACTTTACAGTTAATTGACAGGACTTGGTTATTTAAATAAAAATTTAAAAAAATTAGCTTAAATTTTTAATTATATTATTTTTAAATCTTATAATTGTTTATTAATTTTTGAAAAAAAATTTAAAATTAAATTCTTTTGCCATATTTCAAACAAAAATCAAGGGTAGAGTGAATTTTGGAACAAAGAAAGTCATAAAATCATGAAGTCAAAGTTTTGACTTGACTTTAGCCAATTCTGCTTTTAGTATTGTCAAATTTTTAAAATAAAATTGCAAAGCTATTGCAGAGACTTTATTTGGTTGATTCATATTTTGTATCAACCGATGCACAATTACTTTATTTTTAATTTAATTTTATGTTTTAGTTCTTTGTTTCAAAATTTCCACCAACTAAACTGAAATAAATAATTTTATGCTCCAACATTTGATAGCAGATAAAAAAATTTGGTAAACTTGTTAAATCAAGGAAACTGGTAGTGTTGGTAATCGACTCCAATCGATTGGGAAAATTCGAAAATCGACTAATTTATTTTAGTCGAATATTAACAAAATGATGGTAGTATCAGAAAATTTATAGAATATTTATTTATAATTTGGTATATTTATTTTAAATCGTTTTAAATTCATCTTTTTAAATCTTTTTAAATTTTTTGAATATTTTTTTTAAATAATAAGAAATTAAGTAATTTTAAATAAATCGTTAAATTGTAAATTTAGTCAATATTTTAAAATATATTTAAAGACTTTATTGAAAAAAAAGAATATCTTTGCTAATTAAATACTATTCGTTATAACTATTAAAAATTAACTATTAAACTATTAAATTATAACTATTAACATAATAACTATTCATTTCGATATAAATTAGTCTATTTAATATTTAACTAAAAAAAAAATTAGTCTAATTAATAATCAACTAAAATAAATTAGTCGATTTAATATTCGACTAAAATAAATTAGTCGATTTAATAATCAACTAGAATAAATTAATCGATTAAAAGTTAGTCGAATAATAAATCGATTGCCAACACCAGAAACTGGATTAATTTAAAACATTCATTTAAAGACTAATTCATTAATCATTAAAGGCATATTAACTAAATAAGTTCAAAGGAAAAAACTAAATTAATTTTCACCTAAAAAAATAATTTAATTTAATTTAATTTAAGTGTGAAAAATGTTTGTCTCTATTCAACAATAGACCATATGAAACACGCTACTCGAACCCATTTGCCAGCTGCTCTGAATGCAATTGTAACAATCGATCAAATTCCTGTGCATACAGTGCACCATTGAGAAAAGGCCTTTGCCAAAATTGTGCTCAAAACTCGACTGGCCCTAGCTGTGAAAGATGCATACCAAATTTTTTCTTTGACCCTAGCACCAAAAAATGTGAACAATGCAAATGTGATCTCAGAGGTGTAATCACTCAAATCGGGCCTGTTAGCCTAAGCTATTGTAACCAAATAAGTGGCAACTGCATCTGCAAACAAAACGTCATGGGCACCCAATGTGATCAATGCAAACCTGGCTTCTTTAACTTAACTATTGACAAAATAAATGGCTGTGAACAATGTGAGTGTAATTATGGTGCCACACAGCTAGTCCCTGGAACAAACTTGACCCTATGTGAGCAAAAAACGGGCCAGTGCCTATGCGAGTCTGCCTTTGTGTCTGGATTTAGATGTGATCGCTGCATTGAATCAATGTACGACCTGCAGAATGGCTGCAACAAACAGTGTAACTGTGATCCACTAGGCTCGCTATCAGCAGCATGTGACCAAATAACAGGACAGTGCAATTGCAGAAGCCGAGTGCGAGGCCTAAGATGCAACCAGTGCGATCCGGGCTACTACAACTTGACCATAAAAGGATGCGCTAACAAGTGCCAATGTGACCAAGTGGGCTCATTGAGCGGCAATGTGTGCGACATTGTTTCAGGCCGGTGTCTTTGCAAGACTGGTTATAAAGGACAAAATTGTGATAGATGCAGGAATGGGTACTGGCGATCTGGATCAGAGTGTGTGAAGTGTGAGTGCAATCTGAGCGGAATTCTAGATGAGGACAACATATGTGAAGAAGCGACTGGCAAGTGCATATGCAATGAGTTGAGTGAGGGCTTTGAGTGTGACAGATGCAAGCCGGGCTTTTATGGCCTCAATGAGTTTAGCAGCAATTGCACCAAATGTGCATGTGATCCCATAGGCACTAACAAAAGCACTTTAATTGATGGCAACTATATATGTGATGCCAGGACAAGCCAGTGCGCTTGTAACATCAACCGCATTGGAGTCAGATGTGAGACTTGTGCCAATGGGTTTTTTTTCCTGAATTTAAATGACATTGATTGTTTTGAGTGTGCATGCGATCCGGCTGGAAGTATACCGGGCTCCAATTGTGATAGTTTGACTGGCGAGTGTGTTTGCAAGATTGCCAATGGCATTGGAGGAACCAGATGTGATCAGTGTACGGACGGATTTTTTAATTTTTCTAAAACTACTGGAAGTTGTTCGCGGTGTGGGTGCAATGTTGCCGGCAGCTTTGACCAAGATTGTGATCAATTTACCGGTCAGTGCAATTGTAAGGAGTTTGTTACTGGACTCAAATGTAATGTTTGCATACCTGGCACCAGTAATTTAGATGTGGATAATCCGTTCGGATGTTCAAAATGTATTTAATAAATTTTTTTAGTTTTTTGGAATTTTTATTAAAGTTAAATTAAATTTTTATGTTTTATTTTTTGTTTTTTTTTTCTGAAGTGCCAAGTAAGCAAAGTCCGCCATTTTTATCTGTTAAAAATTCGGATACTGTGACTGTCAGCTGGTCCAAGCCAGACTATCCGAATGGCATAATTCGATTTTATTTGGTGTACAGAAATGAAACTTTGGTGACCAATACTTCAAGTAAGATTGAAAAAAATTTGACAATTTTTTTCAGAGTATATCTGAAAAATTAATAAAAAAAAAAATAGATATAATCTCGATTTTAGTGACATGTCACAAACTTCGAATACCCAACTAAAGTGACATGTCGCTAAATATCGAACACTAGTTTGAAAACTGATATAATGACATGTCACTTATTTCGAAAATAGCCCAAAATTGACTTTTTTACAAAATATTTGTCTCGACATTAGTCACATGCCACTAAGCATATATGTCTTTAAATATATTTATATTTATATGTCTTTAAATTTTATTAAATAGGCAAATTAAAGAAATCACATAAAAATTTATTTAAATTAGACTATTGTTCGTTTAAAAAAATACAAAAAATATTTAAATTATAAAATTAGAAATTAAATCTTTAGATACAGATATTGCAATAAAATGATTGATTTGGCTTCAGTCCTTTATCCAATTTTCACATTTTTCACAAGAAATCCATGAATTTAGGTCATTTTCGACGACATTTTGGCCTTGCTGCCTTCTCTTAGTTAGCATTTAAATGAAGTCTCTTGTGTTTTTTATACTTTTTGATGTTTGTATACTTTTTTAAAATCTTTCCGATATAGGTATAGTGGCAATTAAACTTTCTAGCCATCTTTCTTTGCGAACGACCCGAGTTTGGCCACCATTAGTTTCGTCGCTATTTTAGCAGGTCTACCACTTCCTTTTTTTTCTCTTGAAAGTTTAATCTTTTTCTATAATATCTAGCCAACGATAAACAGAACGTTTTCTGTATCCAAGACAAGTGAATCGCCTAACAACTTCAGCTTTTGGCAAATTTTGGTTACTTTTTACAAAGTTGTACAAATCTTTTTTGATGGTTTCGTACATTTTTTACTTAAACCTATCGAAAATTCAACTTTTGAAAAAAATTGGGAAAGGTCTTGTCCACTCTTATAGAAAATTAAACTTAACTTTTGTGCCATTTTTTTTTCTACACCCGTTAGTATTTAATACAGTGCTTTTATAAAAGATGCCGAATGGGCTAAATTACGTAAGCTTACATTAAAATATTTTTAGTAAAATCGTTCCAAAATGCTTAAGACCATAAAACTTAGGTTTTTGGTAAAAAAAACACAAATTGAAATTTTCCAAATCTGACCCCAATTAGGCATTGTGAAATTTCTTACAAAACTTTCAATACAAAAATAAAAAAATTCTCTAACTTTTGTTCTAAATGTCAAAAACTTGTTCTGTAAATGAAACAAAGTAAAACAACTGTTGTTTCACCTTCCGCGGAAATCTGCAACATCTGTGCGAATTCTGCAAAATTGCATCCTATTTAAAAGTATTACAAATAAAATGCAATTAATTTGCACAGATTTTGCAGACTTCCACGGAAGGTGAATCAACAGTTGTTTCACTTTGTTTCATTTACGGAACAAGTTTTTGACATTTAGAACAAAAGTTAGAAAATTTTTTTATTTTTGTATTGAAAGTTTTGTAAGAAATTTCACAATGCCTCGCAATTAAAAAAATTAAATTCAAAAAGAAATAAAAATCGTGAAAAAAAACTGATCTAATTTTGACAAGTTTACAATTTTAACAAAAATTTAAATAAAATTTTTATTTTTTTATTTTTTCGCTCTGATTATACTCTTCAAAAAGTTAAAATTGAGTCTATCCTAATTTGGCAGCATGTCCATCTTGCTGCAAAATTACTTGCCAAAGAAAATCATATTTTTTTAGAAAAAAAATTTGTTTAACATTAATTTTAAATATCTAAATAAAAAATTTTATCTCAAATTTTTTGCTAAGCTCAAAATTATGACGATACCAATCTGCTCCCATTTGTGGTATATTCATACCGCATCGAGTCCTTCAACGACCAAGGCAGCACATCAAGTCGCTCTCAAAACATAAAAATAACCTTGCCAAGCCAACCATGCTGCAACTTTACCTACCAATTGTTTAACATAAGATCATCTCAAGTCCAAGTGCTATGGACTGTACCTGAGCGCCTCAACGGCCTAAGCCCCTTCTATTCAATCAAAGTCTATTCCAAAAAGGATCCCAATCTGCCCAGCAACCCGATCGGCTTGGACAATTTAATCGAGCAGACCAACTCGAGCCTAATACTCGACCACACTCAATCCAACACAGACCTCCTCCAGACCACCATTACCAACCTGAATGCCTACAGCCACTACTTTCTGCATTTGCAGGCCTGCAATCGTGATTTGAACAGTCCGGACACTCTCTACTGCCTTGATGGTCAGCCACAAGCCCACTCAGCTTCCGCATACACCAGTTTTATCACTTCTCAAGACAGACCACAAAATCAAACCCAACCAGTGCTCATATCACTTAATTCAAGCTTTATCATCATGGGAGTCAGACGACCACTCAAGCCAAACGGCATCATAGTCATGTACGAAATTTACAAAAAGTCGTACAACTCAACAGACCAAGACTATTCTCTGGCTTGTGTCATTGAAGAATTCTATGACCCCAATGACTCCATGGCGGACAATAAGCTCAAAATTTGCATCATCAAAAACCTAAGGCCGCGTTCAACCTACGCAATTGTAGCCACTAGTTCTACAGTGATCGGCCGGTCACGGCCCAGCGCCGAGCTAGTCTTGACCACTTTGGAAAATGTGCCCATTTGTCCACCACTAATACAGAGCGCCATTTCGCCCAAATACGACAGTGTATTCATCAAGTGGCTGCCAAGCTATCAGCAAACACTGCTGGACAACTATTGGATCAACTGTTTAGGTGGTGGCATAAGCAACTTTTCTGTCTATCTTGTGAACACTGAGCAGCCAAGTCTGGTCTACACTGGACTTGAGAACTCGCTCAATTTGACCAAACTGAATTCTTCACAGACTTACAATTTTTATGTCCAGTTGTGCAACAAGGCCGGCTGCTTGAGAACAGAGACTTTTTCCATTAAAACAGTGGACCCTCCGCCAAACAAATGGACTCTGGGCGACTTGACATATCAAGTGGTTGATTCAGCCCTGAGGTTTGATTGGTCCCAGTACAGGCCGTACAATTCGACCAATTTTACTGGCATAAAGTACAGACTGGAGCGGGCCAAGATATCATTTGCCAATCCGCCCCCACTGCTCGAGCAAGGCTATCGCCTGCACGGCTTCAACTACTTTAAGTTCGACAGCTCCAAGTATTATCCTCAGGGATACCCGTTTTTTGGTCTCAAATACAAATTTAAGACTCAACATGACGGTTTGATCTATTTGGCCAGCTCTGGATACTCTCAAAGTGAATTTAGTGCTGTCCAAGTGAATATGGACACCAATTGGTTTCTATCTGACACGCAGTCTCAGGTGGACGCGTGCTCCATTTATCTTCAAGGTGACACCAATAATAGAAAGTGGAATGCAGCTCAAGTGTTCAGATTGAATAGCTATGCGTTTATGAGATCAAATGAAAAATTTGCTCAGGTAAACTCGACTAGGTGCACTAAACAGGTTATTAGTGATGTGATTGGCATTTATGTTGGTGGACTGCCTGATGACTTTTTGAGTCGGGATGAAAGTGCATTTGTTGATCAGCAGTTTAAAAAAATTCAGCCCTACAGATTTTTGGGTAAGTGATTTTGGTGTTGTGTTAATAGAGTTGGTAATATGGACCAAAGCATGAAATATAAAAATTTAATTACAGTAGTGATTTGATACAAGGATTTAAGAATATTTTACGTAAATTTCCGTGATTTGAAAAAATTTTACTATAATTCACGTAAATTACCGTAAAATTTTTTAAAATGACGGAAAATAACTTAAAAACAGCGGCCAAAATTTCTTGAAAAAATCTCTTTTTTCTTAAAAATTTTTATTTATTTTTTAGAAAATTGCATGAAAAAGTTTTGAATATTTTTTTTTTAAATTTGCTAAATTTTCGTAAATAAAGGTTTTAGGAAAAACTGGTCTCACTTTGTTTCATTTACTGAACAAGTTTTTGACATTTAGAACAAAATTTATAAAAGTTTTTAGATAAAAATTATTATGGTCAATAAAAAAACAGCTCTAGAACAAATAACTCAATTTATTTCAGAAACTTTTTTTTAGAGCTGTATTTTTATTGACCATAATAATTTTTATCTAAAAACTGAAAAGTAAAATTAAAAGATTAATTTTTACAAATAAAGAACATTGAATTTATTAGAAAAAATCCTTAAAAAATATATTTATAAAAATTCAATTAAATAAAAGAGCTTTGAAGTGCTATATTTAAGATCAAATTAGAATTACATTGCAAATTTAAATTGTAAATATTTCAAAAATAGAAACTAAATTTTATTGCATTTTTCAAATTGCAAGTTCAAAATTGTATTTAACTTTTTTAAAAAAGACGAAAGAATAGACCAAATTGACTTGTATATATATTTATTTATTTTATATGAGTTTATTTAAGTAGAACAGTTTTAAACTCTTTATGTAATACTAGTTTACCATCAGAAGGACTTTTTTAGTTTTAAAGTTTTTTATTTTTGTATTGGAAGTTTTGTATCAAATTTCACAGTGCCCTGACTGGGCAAAATTATTTTACATTTAATATGTGGATTTACACCCTTAAAAAATAAATATTAAATATAAAAATTTTTTTTATTATTTTTAAATTTAATATTAATTTGTAGATTTGAAGAATGATTGAAAATTTTTGAATGTTTTTGTGGAATAATAAGACCATTTAAAGAAAAAAATTAAAAAAATTATTTTACATTTAATTTGTGGATTTACATCCTTAAAAAATAAATATTAAATATATAAAAATTTTTCAATGTTTTTGTGGAACTATAGTCTCTTAAAATAAAATAAAATAAAAAAAATTAATTTTTGGATTTGAAGGATGCTTAAAAAACTTGACCACAATTATCCACTTTGACACGATCAAATTTAGTTCAAACTGGACAATTCCAGTGAGTCGAGAGATAGAGTTGAATTTTTCGGAGGCAGCAATATCGCCTGGCGAGCCGCGCAATTCGAACACAATCTACGGTTGCCCATTGAACTTGGACACCGAGTCCAGACCGGTGCATGTGCTCGGCTTCGGCTACATTTTCTCCAACATCGGCGCCACAGTGCCCGTAGAGAAAGACTCAAACGAAAAATTCACTCTCAATCTGCACTACCGGACCGAGTGGCCCACTGGCATTCTCTTCCTCAATTTTGACATCGAAAACGAACAATACATCCTGGTCAGACTGCTGGACACCAACAAAATCGAAATCTGCTTCAAAACGCGAATTCGCTACGACCTCACCAACTCAAATGCTTTTTTGAACTATTTCGATCTTCTGTTCAACGAGTCCTATGGCATCAACTCGCTAGCCAACGGCTACTGGTCATCCCTCAATCTGGAGCTCAATTTCAAGAATCGCTCTCTTCTCCTTCAACTCAACCAAACTCGAATAGTGAGCAAAAATTTTTTCACCCAAGAAAGCTTTCCCAAAAATTTGGACCCTAAAATTCTAAATGCCACCCTTCTGTTCACATTTTACTTCAACACGCAATTTTTCACCGCTGGATTTGACTTTGAAATGCTCACGGACATCTATGCTCTTTTGGCCAGGTCTTTCATCAACCCCGTGACCAGAGAGCACTTTTCGAATTTTTTCTCCTTCATTGAATTCCTGGACGAATGCGTCTACTTCACTGGCTGCATCAAACTGGTCAAAATAAATGGCTATTTGGTCGACTTTTTCGACCTGAAAAATTTGATCGCGTACAAGAACAGCAGATTTGATGGATGTGCCAATGTGAATGTGTTTGTGGAGAATGTGTCACGGCTAAAGGATGTGCTCATGGAAACAAATGAGAGTGTGGCCTTGGATGCCGAGTTTGGCGCGTTTACAGAGTATTTTTACAGAGTGACGGCATTTAACAATCAGGGTAGCTCGTCATCCGAGTGGCTTTTGGTGCGCACGCCCGAGGACAAGCCGCAGGGCTTTGTGGACATTGAGCGGTTCCTGCGCGCCAAAGCCATCAGCGGATATCACATTCAAGTGGACCAAATGAGCAATTTTTGTTTCTACTGCACAAATTGGTCGTTTATGACTAAGGGATTTGTCACAAGGTTTGTCCTAAAGGTCTTGGGTGCCGAAAGTGTGAGGAATTATGATTTTTATTGTGAAACTGTGTGCTCAAATGAATACAGCTCATCGGAGAATATGTCACAGATAGAGAGTGTTTTTGGCAAGATAGAAGATCCCAGAGCTCAAAGGCTTTTGGTCAGTTCAACGCCTATTACGGTCTATTCACTTGTGGTCAGTGTGTGCACTAATGCTGGATGCATTGACAGTCAAATGTTTAACATCACTACTTTAGGTAAATGGATTTTGTTTTGTTTCTTTCTAAGTCAATGGTTTAAATTTTTCTTTTATTTTTTTGTAAGGTTCACCAAGTCATAAACCCGAGTTAAGAATTTGGGATTTTATTCTAGAAAAAAATTGAATTCTGGGCAAATTTTTATTGAATTTTCTGAATTTTTAGTCGTTGACTTGATATCTTTTACTAATTTTGAGTTTTCAGGCATCCATGTTATTGCTAAAAGGAGGTTTTTTTAAACCAAAAATACATGGTGCGATAAAATACAAATGGTTAATTCTTTTTGTCGATTAATTAAAAATGTTCTGAAAAACGCTAAAAAAAATCATATAAAGATTAGTTCAATGCATACAAGCCGACCCGAAAAAAAGACCTGTTCGAGTACGGGTTTCGGTTTTTAACAGTTCATGTACCCGTACCCGAAATACGCGTAATTTTCGGGTTTTTCAAAAACAGCAAAAATTTTAAATTTCATGAAAAAAACTAAAATTTTTGTTTAGTTTAATTTAAATTGAGAATAGTAATTTAATTTTTAATCAAAGAGAAAAAAAAATTAGAGATAAATTTAATAATCGAATTAACACAAGTGAAATTCAGTCGAGTCAATCTAGTCAAAATTCAAATACAAATCAGTTAAATTATGTGATTTCAGATCAAGATATTTTAGATGCTTATTATTTTTATATTTAGAAAAAATCATTTCTAAATATAAAAAGGTTAGAAAAAATTTTAAAAAAATTAATGAGATTAGGATTCAAGATTAAAAAAACACTGGTAAATAAAATGGTTTGCTTTTCCTGTTAATTTTAAGAGGCTAATGAGTACAAAGAAAATATTTTGATTTAAAAAAATAAATAAAATTTTTTTTTTAAATTCACTTTTGATTAGTTTTATTAACATTCAAAAAAGAAATGTATAAGATTTATTAAAATCTTATAGTGAGCATAATAGTGTTTTAAAATACTGTTGTAGAGCGCCGAGCAAGAGATTTAGTTCTTGTGAATATGATTTATTGAAAAGTATAAAATAAAATAAAATGAGAAAAACTGAACATTAAAAGAATAAACATGATCTTTAAATACAACAATACTTTTTAAATATTAATAAAATAAAAATTTTCCTTTATCTTCATTATATATTATAAAGAATAAATTATAAAAAGTGTACTTTTTAATAATAATTATATTTTAAATTAGCCTTTTTTAAGATGATATGCTACTTTTTGAAATTAATATTTTAGCTTATTTAACTGGGGTGAATTTTTAAATTGAGTTAAAAATTGAGATATATGAATAAAAAAATTATGTTTATTAAAAAGTACACTTTTTATTATTTTTTGATTGAATATTTTCTTAAATTAAATTAAAGCAGCAGTCAATCTCATCAGCTGTCTTTAGTGTGCCTTGTCAGCACACTCGCTGGCTAGCCAGCTACAGTCGAAACTACTACTACTCCTTCTAAAATTATTATTTTCTGAATTTAAAATCAATTATTTATCTTAATAAAATATCACCACCTAGTAGAAAAACTGAAGCTAGTAGAAGCAATATTAATTGCCGATATCCAAACTAAGTCTAAATGTGGATTCTAACGATTTAATCAGCATCAAATATACTCAAATAGAAAATTTAATGAAATGACTTTAATTTTATTTTAATACAAATTAAAAATAGGTTTTTTTTTTACTTTTTAGAAACAAAAATTTATAGGATAGGACAATTTTAACTTTAGAATTACTAAGTAGTACAAAAAATATAGTAAATAATATTTTGAAGAAATTTTCTCATTAATAAATGCTTTTGCCACATTTTCTGACTTTTTTTAATTGATGCAGGTTATTAATCATTGGCACAAACAATGAAATGATTATTTACTTAAAAAATCTTTTTTTATTTCTTTATAAAACTTAATTTTAACAGTTAAATTATCAATAATAAAAAAAATTAATCAATTTTTCAAATTTTTTGAGAAAATTTACTCAGGGAAAAGTTTTATAAAGAATTAAAAAATATTTTTTAAGTAAATAATAATTTATTTTCAGGAAAAAAATTTATACAATTAAATAATTCGAAAGCAAAAAGGCTACCAACTTTTTTTCAGCGTACAATTAACTTCTTTTAAAAAAAAACAAAAAAATATTTGCTCCATGTATTTTTGGTTTAAAAAAACCTCCTTTTAGCAATAACATGGATGCTTGAAAACTCAAAATTAGTAAAAGATATCAAGTCAACGACTAAAAATTCAGAAAATTCAATAAAAATTACCAATGTCAAAATGACACGACTGGGGATTAACTGTTTAAGAAATTTTGAGTATTTGAGTGTTAAAGGGTATAAATTACAACTCATTTATCCTTACAATGTTTATCTAAAAAGGAATTGTACAAAAGTCAGGAAAAATATTCCGAAATAATTAAATACATTTGATCGTTGATCCTCCTTTAATTACAAAAATAAAAAATAAAAATTTTTTCAAGTGTTATAAACCTTTATTTTATGTTTTATTCTGATCTGTTAGGATCTGGTGGTTCGTGGTTATAACACAAATAGAAATAATAAAGAATTAAATTAAATAATAACTTTATTAATAAGTGGCCGCTTCTAGCCTAAACAAATAATAAAGAAAATAACAAAAGGAAATTATAACAAAAACAATAATAAGAGCTAAATTATAACTTCTTCATGTTTTCTAATAACAACAAAAAAAGAGAGCTCCGTGTCAAATATTTTACACAGTGTTAAATACTAGTGACTTGCTAAACGCATGAGATCAAAGTATTGCACTGTGAAACTATAGACACATAAGTTGGCTGGAGTCGGTGTTGTAGTTATTGAGAGAACTACAACACAAGAAAAAATGATGAAAAATAATAATTAATTAAAATTGTTTTAAGGTGAAGTTCCGGATGGAATTAAAGACCCAACCTTATCTAGTTCAACATCTAGTTCTTTGAGTTTAACATGGGATGTTCCAGCCTACCCAAGCGGCAACATAACAGCGTACATCATTCGCTTGATTGAAGCAAATGCGGAAAATGTTGTCTACTTTGGACTTCAGCGAAGCTTCTTTGCAATCGACCTTCACCCATTGACAACTTATTCATTTGTTCTGGAGGTATGTAATGCAATTGGCTGTGGCCGTAGTGAAAAAGTCTCTTTTACCACAAAAGAGATGGCGCCTTTGTTTGTTCCAGTTCCAACTGTGCTAAAAGTTACACAAACTGTTTTGATCATCAAATGGTCCAAGCCGACCAACGATCAAATCCAAAATGGCTTTTTGACAAACTATATCCTCTATTTAAACGACACTGAATACTTCTACAACGTTACTTCGTTCAATATTTCAACTTGTGCTGAATGTGCATCCAACATCAAAGACTTGAATAATCTGATACCAGGCGCTCTTTATGAAATAACTCTTTCGGCTTGCACCAAAGGAGGATGCACAAATAGTAGTGTTTTGTCTGTACGAACTTTAGAAAGTGATCCGGACACAAGCGACATAAAAATTGAGCTTGTGGAGATAAGTTTTAACTTTTTGGTTTTAAATTGGACAAGACCATCAAGACCAAATGGGTTGTTTAGAAGAAATGCTCTTTTCATGAACGATAAACTTGTCTACGAAGGCAATTCGACAAAATTTAAGATTGAAAATCTTTTACCAAACACATTTTACTATTTTTATGTTCAATTTTGTAATTTTTTTAGCTGTAATTCAAGTCTTCCAGCTCGATTTAGAACAGACGAAACAGCACCTAAAGGTTCACTGGTCCTAGAGGCTCAGGCAAAAGGTAAATTATTTTGAATTACAAAAAAAAAGAAATATTAAATTTGCACAATTTTAAAATTTTTTATTAGAATATAAATTTTAATTGATAATTTTTTTAAATTTTGCTTTGTCGTAGAATCTGAGGATTTAATTCCCTAAAATGAGAAATTTAGTAAAAAAGTATGTAACCGGTTAATAATAAATATAATATTTAGTCTTTAAAAGCTTTATTAAGATAATTGAACGTTCTGAAGTTCTAAGAATGGAATTCTTATTTATACCTATATGCTCGTGTACAGAACACAAGCATATAATTAAGTCAAGATGTTAAATGTATCTGTCAGCATTTCGAAGCGTCTAACTTCTGAAATACGTGACAAGTATAATTATTACTTATCTTTGTGCATCAGTTAATTAGCTGATGAATAACTGATTAAAGAAGGTAACAAGTATTTTTATTATTATTATTTATTTATTATTCCTTGAAGGCGCATCCGCCGGATTGTTGGCGGATGCCACGTAAAGGAAATTTTGCGGTAGGTATTTTTCAAAAAGGCTTCTTATTGATTCTTGTTAAAGCTTGTTAAGTGTTATGTTAGCTTTAGTGAACACTTTAACAATGTCTTGTGCAAATACAATTCTTAGCTGATTAAAATCTTTACTACTCGAAGCCTGGGACAGACTCTCTCGAAAATTCGTCTTTCTAAACTTTTACTATGCAATTTTTTTTTAAGATGTTGATCTATACATGATTTTCTTTTATTATCTAATTGTTGATTACATATTTTACAAAACAATAAATTGTCTTTCACAACCAGTATTTCTTTTCCGAATTCTTTAACTCTATCGGCAGCTGTTTTATTTTAATCTAAAAACGTGTGTGAAACTTAAATATATATGACTTTATATTACAGATTTTTATAAAAAAAGTCTCACGCCAAAATTTAAAAAAATCAGACTTCATTACATTACGCACCGAAAATAATTGAAATAATAAAAAACGCATCTAATATTTTTTAATTAGGTATGATTTCAAATCATACATTTAAAAACATTGTTTGTAGTTGAAAATGAGAAAATATTACCTGTGTTTTCTATTTTATTTAATTAACGTCAAGAATTTTTAGTTCATTGCTCAAAAATTAATTTCAAAGTAATAATATCATAATTAATTATCTATTTTTTTATTTACTTGTCTTTTTTATTTAGTCTATATTTACAAAAGATAAAAAAATTAAAAAACAAAATTCAATAAATTTACAAATTACTGTTTTTCCAAGGCTTTCTTTGCCTTAGCCACCTTACCAGCTTTTTTCTTTGGTTCAATTGCTACCATTATATAGCGATTGGGAATTGTTAGACAATTTTGATTGACTGCCAAAGCTATTATGTGATAGCAATGATAATGTTTCAAGTAAATCATCATGTGAACATCAGTGAATGAAACTTCTTCATGTTCTGGTTCTTTCGATTGAACTTCAATATTATCGATAATGTTATTTTGTGTAATATAATCATTTAATCGTTCGATTAGAACAGCTTTAGTCCCTTGGTATGATATTTTGTTTTCTTTACACTTAGCCTTTAGCTCGGTTACTAAATGAGTCGCGTTATACATAATTTAAGTTTGAACAACACAAAAAAAAATTTTGACAGTAAAATAATTTTTTTGAATTTTATTAAAAATTAAAAAATTTTGATTGTGTAATTTTCAGAGAAAAAAAATTATCTTAGAATTATGGCCGAATTGTTAAATTTATTTATAAGGTTCAAATCAAATTGAGCTCAAATGGTACTCGAGTCCTGTAAAACAACTAAAGCCAAATGGCAATATTCTTTATTCAGTGTTCGTCACTGGGCCATTTCTGGTCGATTCGGACATAAAAAACTTGTATAAAATCTACAAAAATCGCTTGGACATAGTTCAAAAAATGAGTGTCAATTTGTTGAACACAACAGTAATGAACACAAAGTATGGAATATTAGATCGCATATTGCCAAATTCTCACTATGAAATTCAAATAAACGCATCGAACAGCAAAGGCTTTGTACTGAGTAACAAAGTTAATGTGCAGACCTTTAAATCGGGCCCAGACTATTTGCCAGCACCTGAGCTTGTCTATTCGAATTCTACTTGTCTGAAAGTGGAATGGTCACCGCCTTTGCTCGCCAACTCCGAAGATCTCCTATTCTCTTATGAGCTTATCTATCGCAAAAAAATGGTCTGGAGTGAGTCGGGTCCGATTGAGCAGCCCGCTTATGACGACCACATAATAAGCTTGTTCTCAAACAAAGTCCTGGCTAGTTTTTACATCCTCACCAACTTGAGCGCATTCACCGCCTTTTCTTTTCGTCTAACAGCCGCCAACTTTTACGGACAAACATCTTCTGAATGGAGCCAAGATTTTTACACCCAAGAGACCAGACCTGAGGACCAAGCGCCAGTAACAGTAGCAAACTTGACCTCGACCAGCGTTTATGTCAAGTTCACACAAGCCTCACAGCCAAACGGCTTCATAAGCCTATTCAAAATAAATGTTTTCAAGCACATGGATGATGAGCTAGTGCACATAGGAGTAGTAAGTGTAGACAACACGACCATCGCGTACAACATAACACATCTAGAGCCCTTTACACAGTACTTGTTCGTCATCGAGTCTTGTAACTCGATTGGCTGTGCCCAATCCCCCTTTGATAAATTTCATCTAGCCAATAACAATTACACTAGGACTCTGCCAGCCTTGCCCCAAAGCCAGCCCCCTCCCGTCCTTGCCTCTCTCAATTCTTTCACAGTTCAAGTCACGTGGTCGCCACCATCCAAAATAAACGGCATTCTAAAGCACTACGTCCTTGAACGCATCGACTTTAAATCACTGTTGCAAACAAGCACACTTCGCAAGTACAAATTCTCTGCTCTCAAGAGAAAATTTTTAGACGACACGGACATCCAGCCATGCGGTCTCTACTCCTATCGCATGTTCTCTTTCAATCAAGTGGGATCGACTGTTAGCAGTTATGTGAACATAACGGTCTCTTCATCCAGGCCTTTGATTGTAAGCCCGCCAGTCATAAGTTTGATCAATAGCTCCAGCGCTAGATTTGAGTGGTCTGAGCCAATCACACTGTGCAACTTGACTAAATACAGTCTAGAGCTCAAAAGTAGTGTACAATCCCTGTCGATTGACGCTGATGCTAGTGTGCGCACTCTGCTTGTGACTAATCTAACAGCCTTCACTGTGTACAAATCAACACTGGTCGCTTGTGTCAGTCCGACCAGTGATTCATGTTCGAATAGTTTGACTAGAAATTTTCGCACACCTGGTGACATGCCAGGTGGCCTTGGCCGACCAGTGGTCAAGATGCTCTCTCCAAAGGCAGTGTCTGTCGAATGGCTCGAGCCCCAGTTTAGAAATGGCGAGTATCTTAGCTACCAAGTGATCAGACAAAATGTCCATTTGAATAGAACTGAAAATTTGTATTCAGGCGAGCAATTGTACTATTTGGACATGGACATAGAGGCAAGTTCGTACAGGTATAGAGTGATTTACATAAATGAGTTTGGAAGTGCTATTTCTGAATGGTCCAGTGTTGTGCGCATAGAATCGTCCGTGTCCGACTTGACCGACAACAAGCTCAGATACAACTTTAATCTTGAGTTGACGTGTCCCACAGCTAATTTGGCATTTGTTAAATGGAATATAAGAAAAAATGAGATTTTGTTCTATCTTAAAAAATTGTTCTCCTCTACTTTGTTGCACTATGAAAAATTTTATATCGAGTTGAACGAGGACAGGGTTGAGCGCCAGGACTTTTTTGCTCTGAGTGAAAGCTTGGTCTTTTTAAACGAGTCACGTGACTACACAATTAGTCTAGTGATCAAAATACAGACTGATTCGTCTCATGTGTACTACTTGAGCAGTGAGCAGAGGTCGTGTCGTACACAAAGTCTTAAGGAAACGTATGATGACACCCAGGTAGATCTGCAACGATCTGATAATGAGCTGATCGTTTTGTACAGACTAGCAGATCTGTTGGTCAGATTTTATGATCGATTCGCATTTGTGTTGGAGTACAAAGACAAACTATTGGACGTGAAACAAGTGAGCCAAAAGTCTGGACAAATTGTGCTAGCGCCAGTGCTGAATAATGAAGTTTATCTAGTTAAACTGAGGGTCTGTCGACAAGATGGCTGCATTGAGTTTGAGCCCAAAATATATTCGTTTAGCACTCTACCTCCCCAAGGTAAGAATTTAAAATGTCTATAAAATTAACTAACTCCAAAATTCAACAAGACCTTTTTGGTCTTACAGGGTACTTATAAAGAAACTTTCAAGTTTTAATGAATGAATTGAGGCTGTTAAAGTGCGCATTTTATATTGGCTTAGATTTGTTTATCTTAACCAACACTGATCATATGCCCAGCTCTTTGATTAAAATAAAATTTCATAATTTATCACTGATAAGAAAATAAATTGTATACAGTTCCGCTGAGATCCCATGAATTCACCACATTTTACGTAAAATTACGTTAATTCACCAAATTTGACGATAAGTTACGTAAAATTTCTGGAAAACGTCATTTAAGTTAAAATGTGGTAAATTTTGGTAAAACACAAAATATCCAAAATTTTTGAAAAAAATCGAAAATATCGTAAAAAATATTTTTTTTTATTTTATCCATTGAAACTCTCAAAAATGATTGAATTATTTTTTGACAAAATAAGTTATGCAGAGTTATTGCAGAGTAATTGTTGAGACTTAATTTGGATGATACTAAATTTGTATCAGCTGATAATAATTTTTTACCAATCATTTTAAGTCTCTTCTATAACTATGCAAGTCTGCAAAACACTAAATGTATTATTTATTTATTTGTTTATCTGTACCGAGCTAGTGCTCCTTCAGAATAGAAAATCTATATACAAAATCTATATAAAAAATAAATAAAAATATTAAAAAAGGATAAATAAGTCTAAGTAATAAAAAAAATTAAAAACGATATGTTGAAATATCTAGAGGTTAGACATCTTAAAAATATTTGGAAGTTGAGGAAAAAAAGAAGAAATTATTAGGTAGCAATTACACAATGGAGTAAGATATTCGAGGAATCTTGATTCGAAACCTTCTCTTTATTCTTCCACCAGTCTGCCGACCAGTGGAATAGAATGACACAATCCTGTCCTGACATAACTCTCACTCAACTCAAAGAGTCGATTTGAAACTGTTAATAGTTTAAGTTTATTGAAGGCCTCTTGGTGCATAATATTGGAGGGGCTATTATATTTCAGCTTCAAAATAGATCGAACTACTCAATTTTGAATAACTTGTATTTTTTTGATGTTAGTTTCTGAGAATGAATTTAAACAAGGAAAAGAATAGTCCAAGTTTGATCCTATCAAAGATTTGTAAAGATTACCTAATGTTTTTGGTTTTAGACACCATTTCCTATTTGAGAGATATTATAAAGACAACACACTTTTTTCTTTCTTTTAAATGTATTAGAAAATCATTGCAATTAAATTGCAGAGTAATTGTTGAGTAATGCAGAGTTATTGCAGAGTAATTGATGAGACTTAATTTGGATGATACTAAATTTGTATTAGCTGATAATAATTTTCTACCAACCATTTTAACTCTCTTCTATAACTATGCAAGTCTGCAAAAAACTAAATGTATTAGAAAATCATTGCAATTAAATTGCAGAGTTTTGCAGAGTTATTGTTAAGTTATGCAGAGATATGCAGAGTTATACAGAGTTATTGCAGAGTTATTGCAGAGTTATTGCAGAGTAATTGTTGAGACTTAATTTGGATGACAATAAATTTGTATCAGCTGATACATTTTGCAAAGCAATTTTTAGATTCATAATTAAAAAATTTATTTCATATTAAGATTTTTGTTTTTGTTCTTTGTTCCAAAATTCGCAATGCCCATTTGTTTCTGATGGTGCATTAAACCATAGGAAAAAATATTTCATAGAATCATCAAAACCAAACTAACAACCAAATGAAAGAAAATTAGCCCAGTGTTATCTAATTTGCTATGATTTTTTATGTTTTATGATCTTTTTTCTATAAAATTTTTTCGATGATCAATAAATTTCTATGAATCGGTGTCTATGATTTTTTTTCTATGTCTTTCTATGAGTTCTAACACTTTTTTTTTTTTTAATATTTTCCGTACCAAGGACTATCTGAGTTATCTTTAACTCTCAGTGGACCAACTTCTGTTCGAGTATCATGGCAAGAAGTTTCCAAACCAAATGGCTATGAAATAAAATACTTGGTATTCCGTCGTTTGGCATGCATTTCCTTTAATTTGCTACCAGACTGTCCAATTGGCAAAGTATGCTGTGGTCCGAACACATTTAACCCCATTCCGGGCTACAAATGCTGCTCCAACTACTACTACATTCCACTGGGTGAAAATGAAATCTGCTGCGCAAGTAGCTCGGACGTAAGCTATAACATTGGTCATGGAAATGATTGTTGCGGCGACATGCCCTACTACAACACATCCACTCAATTCTGCTGCAATTCAGAAATCAAAAACGAGTTAGCCAACCGTGTGCAACAGTGTCCAGTGTTTCCACCTTTGCCCAGGCCTTGCCAACAATACCAGCTTGTATCGACACAAAATTTGACTGTTTATTCAGATTTGATGCTCAACGCTTCAACTTTATACGAATACAGCCTTTGTGTTCAAAACTCATTTGGACAAACGTGCTCAACACAAATGCACACCATTAGAACCCAAGTGACCAGACCACAATTTTTCTCCCAATTCAACTCTCAGCCCATTGCGGCAAACTCATTTCTGCTCTCATGGCACCCACCACTAAAACCAAACGACTTTACTCTTCACTTTATTTTGAGCAGGAACTCGCGCGAAATTTACCGCGGCAAATCTCTACAATTCGAGGACAAAAGTGTTCAGCCTGACCAAAAATACATTTATTCAATAAAAGCATGCAATTCGGCCGGTTGTGTTGACAATTTGAATAAAATAATACTAAGTCCAAATTTTGCCAGAAGCCCGGCACCAATTCAGTGCATCCAAGTGCTCAAATCCAGCTCTGCCATCACGCTCAAATGGTCCTTGCCAGACCCTGTCCAAAAATTAGTCTTAACCATGCCACACATCGATTTGGAAACAGAATTCTATTTCAGCTTTGAGTCAAATCTAACACACAGCACCATTCCGTCCCAAGGTCCCTCCCAGCCTGTCCTCCTTTCAAGCAATGTTTTCATTCAGCCCAACTCTAGTCTCTCCGCGAGTGTAATCAATTTGAGGCCTAGCACTCGCTATCAATTCCAACTTGTTGCTTGTAATGAACACGGATGCAGTGAGCCCACTGTAGGTCACGTGACCACCCATGCGGACAAAGTATCAGACTTCAAAAAACCATTCTTGTATGCGCTGAATGAAAGTGTGGTTGAAATTTTGTGGTGGCAGCCGGAGCTGAACGGTTTGCTGGCCTTTTACAAAATATACCGCGATGATATGCTTGTGGCAACACTAAGGGACCCGGGCACACAGTTTTATGTCTACCAGGACACAGGGCTTGAGGCCAACAAGCTGTACACGTATGTGATCGAGGCATCCAATGGTGCGTTTGCTTTGGAATCGCAGCCTGTTCAAATAAGAACCCCAGTGGACTCAGCATTTTCCAAATGCAACAACAAAACTTTGAATGCTTCAGATTCAATCTATTTGCTGAACATACTAAAGGTGAGTTTGGCCAAAGTGTCCGACACATATTTGACGCTGAGCTATGAAAATGGCGAGTGGAAAAATTTGCTCGTTTGTGTGCAGCCATCGGCTAGTTTTTGGATCAAAATTTTGCTCTTGAGCAAACAAAAAGGTGGTCAAAGTGTAGAATTCACCTATCCTGATCTAACAAAAGCAGTTACTTCATTTAACATCACAGGCCTCACGGCCAACACCAACTATTCCATTCGCCTGGCCATAAACTCAAATTATCCGCACAATAAGGCGGTGACAAGCGCAGGCGTTTTTGTGCGCACCAAAAGCCCGCCGGTCACTTTTGACTCTGTTTTCTATGCCATCAAAAACCACTCTAATCAAGTGTCGATTAGATGGAGAGTGAACAATGCCATTGTTGACAAATACCACATTGTTTGGACCAAATTGAATTGTACCAATAGAATACTTGAAAATATGACCATTGATGGCATCCAGAGAGCTGGCAATTTTTTCTTTTTTAACAGTGATATCCGAGATGAGTTCATATTCAATTCGGTTAGAGTGGTGGCCGTGAACGAGCGTGGTGCGAGTCACAGTCCTGAGCTGAACTTTACCACTCGTGGCAGTCGGCCCATGCCGGTCTTTGACCTGCGCACCATTCAAGTATTTTCCACAGGCCTCAAAATTCGCTTTAAAAATAAAAATTTTTATCTATCTCACTTTGCGGTCTTGTTAGAGCCTGTTTACTTTAAATTGAATAAAAGTGTGGTGATTGTGCCAGTTGAGACCGAGTGTAGAGTTAACTCTTCGTATGAGACAGTGGTAAGTGGACTTGGACCATACACAATGTACAATGTGACTGTTAGGGCTGTGAGCTTTTCCGGCTTTGAGTCCGAGAGTGAAGAATTTTTGCTTGTGAACACACTTGAGTCTACGCCAAGGTATCTCAGAACACTGCACTTTGAATCGTTTGGGCACAAAATTTTGGTCAAATTCTCCGAGCCCGGCCAGCTTAATGGCATATTGACAAAATTTAATTTGTACATGAACACAAAATTGGTTTTTAGTGGCAGAGATCGCGATTTTGTGTGCACAAAGCTACAGCCTTTTACCAATTATAGCTTTGGATACGAGGCTTGTACTAACATGGGCTGTTCTAGATACAAAGGTGAAATTGTTGTTCAAACCGAGCAAAGTTATCCGACAGGATTAGAGGCGCCTAATGTCATCAAGGAAAATGGTTGCTTTGTGCTCGAAATTAAATTGCCATTGAGAATGAATGGCATGTACAGGTAAGATATTTATTGTTTAAGTTAATTATTATTATTATATTTTATTTATGGCTGGGGCAAAAACCGTCAAATAAAAATGAATTTTGTCAAATGAATTATTCTCAAATTCAAAACGTCAAATAAAAAAATATTTGTCAAATATAAGCGTCAAATTAACTTTAGTCAAATATAAAAAAAAATGTCAAATTGAATTTGGTTTTCAACAGTCAATTAATAAGGTCAAAAATTTTAAATTTGGCATAAAATTTATTTTGAAAATTATAAATTTTATACAAATAAATGCGTGTTTAATTTTATTAAATAATTTTAAAATATTCTAAGTTATTTAATAACGTATATGTAATATCTAAGTAATGACCATTCAATTGAATGATGTTTTTTATTTAAAAATTATCCATAATCGTTTCATTAAAATCCAAAAATTTCAAATCTTTTTCTAATGAAAAAATTTGTGCAGTATTTTCGTAAATAAATTTGAACATTATTAGCCATAATCCAAGCTATCAATGAATATATTTCCGAACAGTTACGATCTAGACTGCACACAATTTTTTTAGATTCGACAAAATTTTTTTTACATTCGACGAATTTTTTTTATACATTTGACAATTTTAATATGTAATATTTGACAATATTTTTTATATAATTTATTTATTTATTTTTTTTATTTGACACTTTTCAAATGAATTTGACGTCTTTATTTTTTATTTGATGTCTTGGTATTGGACTAAAAACAAACTTTATTTGACGAATTATTTTTTTTTTATTTGACAAAAAAACATTTACTCTTTATTTATTTGAGGGAAACCCTCAGGCTACTCAGAATGGAACAAAGTCCTTCTTTTTAGCCTAACGGTTATTAAAAAGGATCAAATATTGTTTAAATGTGTTTAGAGTAAAAAATCAAAAATAAAATAAAAAACGTAAATAAATATAAAGATTAGCGGTTGTTGTTGGATAAGCGTATTGACCCAGAACTATCTTCCATTTAGAAAAATATTAAAAGTTTTGGAACAATGCATTAAATTTTGGTTTAAGTTAATTAGTTGGTCAAGAAAAATCTATGATATAAGCAGAGTTGTGCAAAAGTCAAAAGTCAAATTACCTGACTTTAAATAAAAAAATAATTGTCAAGTCGAAGTCATTTTAACTAAAAAATTTTATTCTCATAAAAATGAAAATTTAAATATTTAAACCAAATAAATTTCATTTTTTATAATCCGATATGATTGCTAAAAAATCGTACTTTAGGATTTATGTGGAAATTAAACAAATTTGCTTTATTTATTATCTTTTATTAAAGTCTAAATATATAAATGAAAGTGGCCACTCTTTGCCAAAGAGTAAGCCGATTAATATGTAAATGAAAGAAAATAAGTAAGTGTGAACAAAAGTTATAATAGTGTTTTCTTTCTAGCTATTTATTTATTTATTTGTTTTCTGTACCGAGCTAGAGCTCCTTCAGAATAAAGTTTAAAAAAAAAAAAAATTAATAATAAAAAAAAGTTAATAAAATAAAATAAAAATAAAGTAAATCAGCTAAAAAAAAAAAAAAATTTAAAGAAAGTTTAAAAAAACATATATTGAAATAAATTGTTAAATGTGACAGAAGTTTACATAGTTGAAGCTTCATGAAAAAAAGAGGAAATAGTAAGGTAGCAATTACAGAATGGAGTAGGGTATTCAATATATCTTGATTCGAAGCCTTGTTTGTATTCATCCACTAGTCTGACCACCAATGGAGTAGAATGACTCAGTCCTGTCCCAACATATCTCTCACTCAACTCAAAAAGCCGATTCGAGACTGTTAGTAATTTAAGTTTATTAAAAGCCTCATGATGCAACATGTTGAAGGGAGTATGATACTTTAACTCAAGGATAGATCTGACTGCTGTATTCTGAATTGATTGTAGTTTTTTGATATTATTTTGTGAAAATGAATTCAAGCAAGAAAAAGAATAGTCTAAAATTGATCCGACTAAAGTTTTATATAAATTTCCTAGTGTGTTTTGAGTAAGACCCCATTTTTTATTTGACAAAATCTTAATAATATTTAACCTTTTATTGCAGCGTTCTTTAATTTCGTCTACTAGTTTATTAAAATTTAACTTTAAATATAAATCATCAAATTTCAAACATAGTGTCGTGCGCAAACTGTTTGTAGTTTAAATTGTTACACAACAAAATTAAGGAGAAACAGCTTGCGGACCTGACCTTATCCACAATCTAATGTTAAAAACCTACCTTTAAATTTATTAAAAGAGTTAATAGATCTTTTCAATCTTAGTCTCCAAGAAGGTACAGTTCCTAAAGCTTGGAAAAGTGCCAATATCACAATGATACCTAAGAAATCTTCTCCTACACAAGACCCGTCTAATTATAGACCTATTAGTATTACTAGCTGTCTGGGTAAACTACTTGAACGTATTATTTTTTCAAGATTATATTATTTCTTGGAAAAAAAATTCGTTGCTAATCCAGGAACAATCTGGTTTTAGAAAACATCGAAGAACCGCAGATAATTTAGTTTTCCTTATCCAAAAAGTTGTCGAATCATTTAATAGAAAGAAAAAAGTATGTTGCTTATTTTTTGACATTTCCAAAGCTTTCGACAAGGTTTGGCATGAGGAGATAATTTACAAGCTGATAAAGATAAATATACTTGCCTATTTAATATATTGGGATTAAATCATTTCTTAACTGTAGAACATTTAAAGTAAATATAAATGATCATATTAGTGATGAATTTAAAATATCTGCTGGCGTTCCTCAAGGCTCAGTTATCAGTCCTTTATTATTTAGTATATTTATCAATGATATTCCTAAAAGAAATAAATCTAATAATGAATATTCACTTCTCTTTGCAGACGATCTTGTCACTTTTTTTATTTATAAAAAAAATGGAAATATAGAAAGTAAGATGAATAAGTACTTGTTTGAATTAGAACAGTGGCTTTTCAAGTGGAAAATGAAGATTTCGGTTGAAAAGTCTTGCTCAATCATTTTTACTAAAAACAACAAATAAAGTTCTATGCTTAATTTAAGGATTTATGGCAATAAAATCAATATTAACCCTAGGAAATAAAGTTCCTAGGTATTAAATTCGATTCTAAACTTGAGCTCTTTGAAGTTTGGGTGGTCTTCTGCTTAATTGCACAATTAATAACAAAAATATTTAACTAATAACTTTATTTAATTAATAATAAAGAAAAAAATGATCTTTCCTTTTGAGCTGGCTTGTTCTGCTTCGCTAGCACACTTGTTTAAAAGTTTTGAACAGTCGTTTAGCTCATCGACTCTGTCAATAAACAGCTCTTTACAGGTAGCTTTTGAAAATAATCAATGCATGTTTTTCTAATTTAAGTTTTGATAAAGTTTCAAAAGATAAATTTAAATAAAAGAATACTGTCACATTGTATCAAATATCAAAAGTAATGACCCTTTA
Organism: Brachionus paranguensis; assembly: GCA_016802215.1. Taxonomy (NCBI): domain Eukaryota; kingdom Metazoa; phylum Rotifera; class Eurotatoria; order Ploima; family Brachionidae; genus Brachionus; species Brachionus paranguensis. Next base: position 458,960 of record JAESIX010000022.1, on the reverse strand, counting down.
CTTCACAAGGAGCGTATAAGGGAAATTATTATTATCACTCAAATACCTCTTAAAATAAATTTTTCATTTTTATTGAATAAATTGTGTCAAAAAACAAAATTTAAATAATTTTATTCTTTTTTTAATAATTTAAAAAAGTTTATTTTAACTAAAAACTTAAATTACGCCTTTTTACGTAATTTTACGTAAAATTACATAAACTTACGTAAAATTACATAAACTTACGTAAACTCAGGGTGGTAAGTAAACGTTATCTTTGATAAGATTACGTAAAAATTGTAATTGACAATTAAAATGCTTACGGCCAAAAAAACCTCAAAATCTTGCTGAAAAAATCACATTTTTATTTTTTTTTGTTTTTTTCAAATCAAAAGATAAATAAATTCTTACAAATTTTTATGTTTTTTTTTATTTTTTTACGTTAATATACGTAATTTTACATTAAATATAGTTAATATTAGTAAGAAAATGTAATTCCTCTTTTTTTTAATATACAGTATCTCTCAAAAATTTTGAATCAATGGAAAATATCAAAAACTCTTGGAACATTGTAAATAGACGAAGCGAGAAAATAAAAAAATTAAAACCCAATCAATTTACCATGTGTAAACAGTTTTCAAAAATATTGATTGATTCTAAATTTTTTAGACATACTATACAAAAGAGGAATTACATTTTCTTAGTGATAATTGCTATATTTAAGGTAAAATTACGTAAATTAACGTAAAAAAGAGTAAAAAAAACAAAAATTTGATTTTTTCAGCGAGATTTTGAGGTATTTTTGGCCGTAAGCATTTTTAATGTCAATTACAATTTTTTACGCAATCTGATGTAATTTTACGTAATCTTACGTAAGATAACGTTTACTTACCACCCTGAGTTTACGTAAGTTTATGTAATCTTACGTAAAAAGACGTAATTTTATCCATTCTCCTGTTTTCGTAAAAAGCACTGTATTTACTAAAAATACTGAATTTTTAATTTTTTAAAATCTAATGTTTATACTCTGCTTTACAAATTCTAAAAAAACTTTACAAATTCTTTTGTCTAAAACTTATATTAAAATCTTTTTAATTTTTAACATCGCCGATATTGGCGTAATTTTTGAAAATAAAATAAATAAAAATAAATAAATAAATTAAACAAGGTATGGAGAAATCTACAGAAAAAGTAAAAAATTTGCTTCTGAACATACAGAAGAAATACTAGTGAAAAATTTTACATTGCCAACTCCTTTTATCGATTGTCTATTGACTCCCAATGTACTCTATTCGTACAGGAGCGTCATTTACAACGCTGTCGGTAGTGTGTCCAGCGAATATACCGAGCTGGTACCAATTGATCTTCTCAAGCCAGAAAATTTCAAACAAATGACAGCTAGTCAAATAAACGAAACCTTAATTAGACTGACTTTTACTAAGCCTAGCACATACTCCCAACACGTTACCTACAAAATATACCGTGACTCAAACTTAATAGCCACCTTATACGAACAAACTTCAGATTTATTAAGCTATGACGATTTTTTTGTCTTTGCGCCAGACCAATACCTCAAGTATAATGTGTTTGCCTGCAACCAAATTGGGTGTTCGAGTGACGACAAATTTTCTGTCTTTGTCAAAACTCGAAATTTACCCCCAGTGCTTGTGTACAAACCAATCTTGCTCGACCTAGGCTCTGATTACATCAAAATAGACGCTAGTCTTAGCGTAGTTCTCCGTGTAAACCAAAAAATAGCTGAATACAGATACTTTTTGAACAATGTCATGTCTTTGGCCACCACAGAGCCAGTTGTTTTGGTCAAAAATCTTAAGCCAAACACCCAATATCTAATTAACTTAGAGGTATGCACATTTTTGGGCCCAGGCTGTCTCAAATCCAGCGATTATTTAGAAGTACAAACGCTGCAGGTCTTGCCAGTTATTGACTTTGATCCAACTTGTTCACCAGGAATGCGTAATTTGACCATTGAATGGCCGACTAGTTCACAACAAATCGACAATTATGTCCTCAAATACCGCTTTGAGCAAGAACAGTACTCCAATTTGGTTGTTAAGGACAAAAACTGGGTCCACATTGATAAATTAAAGCCATTCAGTGAATACGAAATTGTTCTAGGAGGCTGCAACAGAGCCGGATGTTCCTATTCACAAAGCTTTGTGTGCAAGACCACCGGAAAGCCATCAAATGTGACCATTCAAGCTGAGACTACTGCAGATGGATTTTTGTTAGCGTGGAATATTGACAATGACTTCAAAGACCAAGATTTCGAGTTCAAATTGTCCAGGTCGGTTTTAAATCAACCGATTTTGTATGACCAAAAATTTAGGCCAATTAGGCTACAAGACAAAGTGGTCTATGCCGGAACAGGCTTTAGATTTGAAGACCAAGCAGTTAATTTTGATACAGAATACTTGTATTGTGTGGAAATGACCTCAATGTATGGTGTAGTTAAAAGTGAGAGTTTGAGACTGAAGACAAAAGCAGTGGCACCGCAATTATTGGTGATGATTGGCTCAATACGGCATGCTGGCAATGATTCAGTGTCGCTGATGATTAGACCACCATTGAAAATAAATGGCCGGCTTGAAAGCATTTATGTGCTGGTAAAACTAAATGGTTTTGAAGTGGCCAAGGAAATGGTGCATGAGAATATGGCGGGTTTGGATGGAGAGCAATTGGTCGAGTTTTTGAGCAATGTTACTGTGGATGGCCTAGTAGCCGATTCGGTCTATGAGCTTAAGACCAAGTTTTGTAACCAGGCGTCGTGTTTAATTAGCTTGCAGACTATCAAGTTTAAGACCTTGTCTAATGAGAGAATTGACTTTTTTGATGCCATGTGGAGAGTAGACAAAACCATTGTGTTCAAGTGGAATTTTAAAAAAGTTTCAACACGCTCAATAAGGTAAAAAGAACTGATTTTTGACACAACATTTTACTTATTTAGTTTTTAAGGTTCCAATTGAGATGTGTTAATTTGGGAGGCATTGTGATGTATGATGGGTACGAGGCTGGCTTTGAATTTCGCACAGCCAAGTCCACTGCAACATATGAATTTGAACTACTGGCAATTGATGAACAAGAAAATAAATTGATTATTGATAGAAAGAATTTGATTGTTGAAGCGCAGCCTCTGGAAAGTAGGCGACATTATTTTTTTTTTTATAGTATGATAAGATAGTGAGCATGTCAAGTTTTGGATTAAAAAAACATTTTTTTGGTCCGTACTTTATTCGATAAATGCAGTGTGAAAAAAATAAATTTTAATACTAATTAGTCACTTTTTTTCACTATTATTATTATTTATTTGTATTATCTGTGCCGAGCTAAAGCTCCTTCAAGATAAAAAAAAATAAATAAAAAATAAAATAAAATAAAAAAGTAAAGAAAAAATAAGATAAAAATAAAGTAAGTTAAAATATAAAATAAAAGACAGTTGAAATAGACAAATTGTCAGACTTGTTTTTAAGTCACAGTTTTAAGTCTAAGTCACAAAAATTTAAGTCAAAGTTATGACTTGACTTAAATTTTTTTTTTTTTTTAAGTCAAAGTCATGACTTGACTTTATTTTTTTTATTTTTTAAGTCAAAGTCATGACTTGACTTTAATTTTTTTTTTTTTTAAGTCAAAGTCATGACTTAAAAATTTTTTTTTTTTTTTTAAGTCAAAGTCATGACTTAAAAATTTTTTTTTTTTTTTTTAAGTCAGGTCAATGACTTGACTTAAATTTTTTATTTTTTTAAGTCAAAGTCATGACTTAAAATTTTTTTTTTTTTTTTTAAGTCAAGTCAGTGACTTAAAATTTTTTTTTTTTTTTTTTTAAGTCAAGTCAGTGACTTAAAATTTTTTTTTTATTTTTTTAAGTCAAGTCAGTGACTTAAAAATTTTTTTTTTTTATTTAAGTCAGGTCAATGACTTGACTTAAATTTTTTATTTTTTTAAGTCAAGTCAGTGACTTAAAATTTTTTTTTTTTTTTTTTAAGTCAAGTCAGTGACTTAAAAATTTTTTTTTTTTTTTTTTAAGTCAAGTCAGTGACTTAAAAATTTTTTTTTTAGAAACAGGCTAAATAAAGCCGGTCAGCTTGACGGTCAAAATTTTGGACCGTTTAAAAAATCGGTAAAAAAAAAGCGGGCAGTCAAAGATACGGTTACGTTAAGGCGGGCGGCCATTTTGCCGGCTAAAAAACCGGGAATAAAATAAAAAATTGATATATTTGAAATATGTTTATTATTTAAGAAAGTTTTTTTTTAATTAAAAAAAAAATAAATTAAACAATAAAAAAGAAAAAAAAATTTATTTAAAAATTAAAAAGAAAAAAAAAATTTATTTAAAATTAAAAACAAAAAAAAAATATTATTTATAAAACTAAAAAAAAACAAAAGAAAAAAATTTATTTAAAAAATTAAAAAAAAACAAAAGAAAAAATTTTATTTAAAAAATTAAAAAAAAACAAAAAAAAAATTTTATTTATAAAACTAAAAAAAAACAAAAGAAAAAATTTTATTTAAAAAAATTAAAAAAAAACAAAAGAAAAAATTTTATTTAAAAAATTAAAAAAAAAACAAAAGAAAAAAACTTTATTTTAAAAATTAAAAGACAAAAGAAAAAAATTTTATTTAAAAAATTAAAAAAATTTTTATTTGAAAAATTTAAAAAAATTTATTTAAAAAATAAAAAAAAAAATAAATAGAAATTAGTTGTTTGTAGCTGGTATTTATAGTCGTTGGTAATTTTTGGCCGTTGGTAATTTTAGAACGTTTGAAGTTGTTGGTTATTGGTTGTTCGTAAACGTCCAATCACAAACTCCCAACTGCCCCAACTTCAACTACCAACAACTTCCAACGTTCAAAAAGTACCAACGGCCAAAAATTACCAACGACTATAAATACCAGCTACAAACAACTAATTTCTATTTATTTTTTTTTTATTTTTTAAATAAATTTTTTAAAATTTTTCAAATAAAAATTTTTTTAATTTTTTAAATAAAATTTTTTTCTTTTGTCTTTTAATTTTTAAAATAAAGTTTTTTTCTTTTGTTTTTTTTTTAATTTTTTAAATAAAATTTTTTCTTTTGTTTTTTTTTAATTTTTTTAAATAAAATTTTTTCTTTTGTTTTTTTTTAGTTTTATAAATAAAATTTTTTTTTTGTTTTTTTTTAATTTTTTAAATAAAATTTTTTCTTTTGTTTTTTTTTAATTTTTTAAATAAAATTTTTTTCTTTTGTCTTTTAATTTTTAAAATAAAGTTTTTTTCTTTTGTTTTTTTTTAGTTTTATAAATAAAATTTTTTTTTTGTTTTTAATTTTAAATAAATTTTTTTTTTCTTTTTAATTTTTAAATAAATTTTTTTTTCTTTTTTATTGTTTAATTTATTTTTTTTTTTAATTAAAAAACAACTTTTTTAAATAATAAACATATTTCAAATATATCAATTTTTTATTTTATTTCCGGTTTTTTAGCCGGCAAAATGGCCGCCCGCCTTAACGTAACCGTATCTTTGACTGCCCGCTTTTTTTTTACCGATTTTTTAAACGGTCCAAAATTTTGACCGTCAAGCTGACCGGCTTTATTTAGCCTGTTTCTAAAAAAAAAATTTTTAAGTCACTGACTTGACTTAAAAACAAAAAAAAAAAAAATTTAAGTCACTGACTTGACTTAAAAACAAAAAAAAAAAAAATTTAAGTCATTGACTTGACTTAAAAAAATAAAAAATTTAAGTCAAGTCATTGACCTGACTTAAAAAAAAAAAAAAAAATTTTTAAGTCACTGACTTGACTTAAAAAAAAAAAAAAAAAATTTTAAGTCACTGACTTGACTTAAAAAAAAAAAAAAAAAATTTTAAGTCACTGACTTGACTTAAAAAAAAAAAAAAAAATTTTTAAGTCACTGACTTGACTTAAAAAAATAAAAAATTTAAGTCAAGTCATTGACCTGACTTAAAAAAAAAAAAAAAAATTTTTAAGTCATTGACTTGACTTAAAAAAAAAAAAAAAAATTTTAAGTCATTGACTTGACTTAAAAACAAAAAAAAAAAAAATTTAAGTCATTGACTTGACTTAAAAAAAAAAAAAATTTTAAGTCAAGTCAATGACTTGACTTGACTTAAGACTTGTGACTTAAAAACAACTCTGCAAATTGTAAGTAATGACAGGTGTAAAATTTTTAATTATTGAACAGTTCAGGAAAGAAAGAAGAAATAGTTAGATAACAATTACACAATGGAGTGAGTATTCGACATATCTTGATTCAAAACCCGCTTTATATTCATCAACCAGCTTGACAACCAATGGAACAGAATGACGCAGTCCTCCCGCTACATATTTTTCGCTCAATTCAAAAAGTCGATTCGAGAGCGTTAAGTGTTAAGGGCCTCATGATGCACAATATTGGAAGGAGTATCATATTTTAGTTTAAATATAAAACGAACTGCTGAGTTTTGTAAGACTTAAATTTTTTTAATGTTTGTCTCTGAAAATGAATTCAGACACGGAAAAGATTAATCAATAATAGATCCGATTAAAGATTTATATAGGTTCCCTAGTGTGTAATAGTTAAGACCCCATTTTTGGTTTGACAATATTTTTATTAAGTTTAACCGTGGACTACAACGCTGTTTTATTTCATCAACCATCGGGGTAAAGGTTAATTTTGAATCAAATTTTATGCCTAAGAACTTGATTTCCTTTTTACTCTCAATTTTATTTTCATATATCTTTAAGTTTAAGCCAATATTTTCCTTATTATATTTAGTGAAGACAATGAAGCAAGACTTTTCAACAGATATTTTCATCTTCCTCTTGAAGAGCCATTTTTCTAATTCGTCTAAGTATTTGTTTATCTTAGTTTCTAGATTTCCTTCTTTCTTTAAAATGTAAATAACTATATAATCTTGAGAAGACTATACTTTCTAACAGTTTTCCTAGATAGCTTGTCATACCAATTGGTCGGTAGTTAGCTGGGTCTTGTCTTAAAATTGATTTTTTAAGTATCACACTATTGCAATTTTATACTAATCTTGTTAAGATTAACTTCCAAAACAAAGTAAATTAATAATACAACTCTGTTAATAATTAAATACTCAATTAAACGATAAATATTTCAATTTTAAAAATTTTTGTTCATTTGAAATTAGTAATTAATTATTAAATAATTCACGCTTAAATGTAATTAAATTATCGGTAAAGCCGAATGTTTTGTGTGTAAGCAAAGGATCGAGGGTTCAGAACTCGCTGAGGATGGAAAAATCTTCAAAATTTTTTATTAGTAGAAAGAAATTCAAAAACTTCACGTTCTTGCAATTTGGTCAATAATTAAGCTACCGTAATGATAAGGTAGTCAAATTCAAGATCTCAAAGAGCTCTACAACATGATTTTGACCGGAGTTGAAAATACTCTACGGTCATTGAATTATTCAATTTTGAAAAAGTGAAAATAAACGTTTTTGAACTTGTAAAAATAGAAAAAGACATATTATTTTTTCCTAGTCTTCCACGTTTAGGTTTCTCGGTTTGATCGTTTTGATTTCCTGATGATCGATTATTGCAGCATTTGATGTTGACTTTGATTGAGTTTAAATTGAAGTTTTCATGTTGGTTTAAATTGTCCTGAATACGTTCACATTTGGAGGACTAGTCGAATTTCTCTCAATGTTAAGATTTAGAGTCGTTAATTTTTATATTTTTAAGTCATTCATCAATTTTTTTTTTCCAATATTGACAACTGTAAATACTAATAATAAGATTGACCAGGATTCATTATGAGTTTCAATTACATGCATTGAATCACTCTAAATCATATATTGATTGTAACTTTTCCCAGTTGATTTTATTGTCTGTGTTATCAAGATTGTTGGCTACAGAGCGTTGAATTATTGAGTTTGCTGATGAGTCAGTCATTTTTGTAATAAAAGTTTCAATTGTGATAAGTCAAATACTAAGACCATTGTAGTAAATTTACGTTAAATTAAAGTAATCAGAAATAGTATCAATTTTGTTCAAAGAACTCCATTTATTTAATATCTTTGCTGTAAAATTTAAATTTTTTAAAGCTGTTAAAAGTGTCTTTCAAAGATTCTAATTGGTGTATCATTTTCAAAAACTTTGATATTTAAATTTTTAAATATAAATAGTAAATTATTAACAAAAATAAGAAACAGGAGTGGATCCAAAGCTGGATCAAATAAAAGTTTGAAAGAAGACTTAAAGAAGAAATGTCAAGACCATAATGGTAAAGTTTGAAATATATTATATTTGAATCTATGACATCAAATTTGATTTTATTCCCTTGAATATCAAAATCGTCTTTTTAAGGTATTTCTAAAAAAACAAAATTTTAAAATTTTTGAATTTTTGATTTTAAAATTAAAAAAGAAAATTAAAAATAAAAATAAATTATAAATTTGAGTAGAGTTTGCTTTCATGCCAAGTCCAAAAAGCTTCTCAATTATTGCATTTGTATGTTTGATTTCATTCTCATAAATTTTGATTTTTGTAAAAACAAGTACATCTTTTTATGACAATTCGAGTTCTTTCCTGTATTGCAGGTATAATATCTTTTTCAACCATCAATCATCAAACATTTTCTCCATTTTCGCTCATCGAAAATCTCTTTCAAAGATTTATCCGCAATTTGAAAATTCTTTAAACCACAAAAAGCGCAATAATCTCTATTCTTTCCCCTTTTTCGCTTAGGTTCAACAGTCTCAATCTCCTCCGCATCATCGAATGTGTCCTCATTTTCATTTGGTGGTGGAACTAATTCATAACTAGTTGATTCTTGGCCGATTATAGATTTTGAAGAGTTTTTAGTTCAAATGATTCAAGTTCAAATTTTATTTGATCAAAAATTATTATTTATTTATTTGTATACTGTACCGAGCTTAAGCTCCTTCAGAATAAAATAAAAACAAAATAAAATAAAATCAATGAAATAAAATAAAATAATAAAAAACAGAAAGTTTATTTATTAATAGAAAAACCCTCAATTAATTGACTCACAACTCCTAGGTTATAATCAATTAAATTGTTATCGTGTTGTGATTAATTTATTTTGTAACATTAACAAAAAATTCGCACCATCAAAAAATATAATAATAATAATAATAATAATAATAATAATAGTTTCTACAGTTACATCTCCTTGGGAGTAACGAAGCAAGGCCCCTATCGCGGCATCGCTATGGTAGAGTCTAAGAGTGCGCTGGTTGGGGGTTGCTGCTTAGGTGAGGAAGGTATGATTGGATTTGGTGTATGTGTCTAGTGTGTTTTTGAATTCGTTGGTTGTTTTTGAGTTTACGATGTTGGCTTGGATATAGACATCATTTTCATTTTTTTTATAAACCAAGGTGTTAAATTTGATATCATGATTTTATTTTTTATTTTGAAGAAGAAAAATAATTTTTATATCAGCACAAAAAATAAGTCGATATTAAATTGAATGAATTTTTTTCAAGACGAAAAAATACATCAAATAAAATTAAATTTTTTCTCAAATCTTATGGCTAATTAATGTTTAGAATCACTCAAAAGCGATTTTCCACTAGTGAACATAGAAAAATTGGGCAATGAATCAATTGTACTTGAAATAAACTGGGAAGACTTTGAACCAAATACATATGGCTTGAAACCCCAAACCTTCGAGTTGAGTGTTAACGATAAGCCGTTATACACCGGCCAATCACGACACTTCAAACAAACACTCTCAATGGATGCTTGTAACCGTTTGTTAAATGCAAGCAGCAGTGTTCAAATTCGTCTCAAGTCCACTCTGAACAAGAACATCTATTTGGCCCAGCCTGTAACCATTCCATTCACATGCTCTAGCACAAAGCAGTCAAACAAAAGCTTGTTGTTTATTTTTCTAGCAGTGGCAATCCTGTTATTTACATTCACAAGTAATACCTTAATATTAGACTTGCGCACATCTAAGACCTCTAATCCATTTTAAGTATTCGCTGCTAGTATTTGGTGTGTAAACAAATGTCGCTCTTCTAATGGTGAACAGTCGTTTAGCTCATCGACTCTGTCAATAAACAGCTCTTTACAGGTAGCTTTTGAAAATAATTAAATTAATTATTCTGTTTTTATTTTTGAATAGAATTTATTCATGCAAGCGAACAATTCATTTTTGAGTCTGGCATCAAATTCAATTAATCATAATCCAGTATTAGAAAAGTCGACAATCTAGTGTAAATATTTTTCAAAATACGGTTTCCATGACAACCTGAGTTTTTACTTTTAATTTTCAATTTTACCTAATAAAATAGTTAAATCCTAAAGCTCCTTTTTTTCTAATTCAATACCCAACATGTTTTCGAACATCAACCCCTATGTTTGCTGTAATCAGGACGAGTTCAGGGACGAAATAAATTTTCTGCGCGACATAACATTTCCCAAGCTGAGAGAGCGGCTAATTCGACTAAATGTCAACTTTGACCCCGTGCTAATAGACTGGACCGAGTCAAACGACCTGGTCCGCAGCGGGGGTCTACTCAGACTCCTACTGACTGCCATTAGAAAAAGTTCTCCCTTTTTTATTGGTCTTCTCGGCCACCAATACGGGCCCCATTTGACCGACTCCCAGGCCAACACACTCCTGTTCAGCGATTCCTCAGCTAGACTCGAAATGAACTGGCTGGAAAAAAGTTATGTAATCGCTGCCCAAACTGGATTCAGCTCTACAATCAACGAACAGACATTCAACAACGGCCTGCTAGAACACCAGATCAACCAGGCTTTACATGACTCTAAAGCTCACCCATTTTACAGATTCTATTTCAGACAATTCGAGTACTTCGAAGACTTGTACTCGCATTTACCAATTGAAAAACGAAAAGTTGAGCTTAGGAAACACGAAGCTGAGAATGATCTATGCGACACTAAAATCAAGCATCTTAAAATGAAATTGGCCAAAAAGGGACTAATTATAAAATATTATAAATCGCTCGAGCAGCTAAACGACTTAATTTATGATGATTTTATAGAAATAATCAGAGGTAAGAATTATTTACATATTTTTTTTAAATTAAAAAAGGACATTCAATATTAAACAATTGCAGAAATAATTTTCATGCTGATTTTTTAGCTAAAAATTCAAAATTTCGTATTTTTTATTTTAAAAGAGTTTATTAATTATTTAAAATGGCTTCGAGCAATAAAACACCTTGAATTAAAATTTAATAAAAAGTGTCCAAATAAGAAGTAATAGGTTTTTTAATTTTTTAATTTTTTTTTAGTTTAAATACATAAATATTAGAAATAATTGAATAGAAATGAGTATTTAACGAATTACAGTATATTAGAAGTCCATTGAAGAAGTTCATTTGAGACTTGACAAAGAGGATTTAGTAGAAAATTCCCTACTTCATTTTTCCCCACTATTTTTTCCCCATATAGAAAATTCCCAACTTAGAAAAATTATTGTTAATTATTTTTCTCCGTATAGAATCTTCCCCACTTTTAAAATGACCCATTCGAATATTAAAATTAATTAATTTATTTTATTTTTTAATTTATTTGTTTTCTTACCGAGCTAGAGCTCCTTCAGAATAAAGTATTAAAAAAAAAAATAAATAGAGTTAATAAAATAAGATAAAATAAAAATGAAGTAAATCAGCTAAAAAAAAAATGTAAAGAAAGTTTAAAAGACATATATTGTTTTTTTATTGACCATAATAATTTTTATCTAAAAACTGAAAAGTAAAATTAAAAGATTAATTTTTACAAATAAAGAACATTGAATTTATTAGAAATTCTCACATTGAATTTATTTTTCCTTAAAAAATAAATTCATAAAAATTTAATTAAATAAAAGAGCTTTGAAGTGCTATATTTAAGATCAAATTGAAATAACATTGCAAATTTAAATTGTAAATATTTCAAAAATAGAAACTAAATTTCGGTTATACCTAAAAAGCGGAATGCGGAATTATTTAGCGGAATTCCGCATAGGTTTTTTGCATTTCATTCCGCAAAATGACCTACTAAAATGCGGAATTCCGCTTTTTAGTATCAATATTTTTTTTGTGGAATTTATTTGCGGAATATGCGGAATGAAACATTTTTCTTCTCAAAATCTACTTTATTTTTTTAATATTTTTAATAAAATCATAATAAAGCTTAATTAAATGTAGACTTACATACTTGGTCATATTTAGAATACGATCAAGACTTACTTTTACCTTTTCGATGATAAACGCTTACTTTAGCACATTTAAAATGATACCAATATTTGCAGTCGTCACATTCAATAGAATTATCCAAACACAATTCTTGGCAAACTGGAAACGTACAATGGTCGATTTTTTGGTTAATTAATGTTTGAATTTTTTTCCATGTAGTTTTGTTAAAATACGGCATAAGTTCCTCAAATTTGAATGCCTTAAAAAACAAGTCACTGAGTTGGCTCTGATCGATTTGAACCATGTTAGCCTTAATAATAATTTTCCCATCTAAAAAGTCGCTAACAGAGTTAGAATAATCCTCTAAAAGGAGTTCTTCTAAATATTCACGATGATTTACGATGACTAAGGCTTCTTCGACTGGTTCAACATCGACAGCAGACATCTTATTTAACTGACTAGGATCTACAGAGTTAACTTCATGACCCCTCCTTTTTCTCCCAGTTGAACCACTGTTATTTGATTTGGTAATACTAGATAAGTTTGGAATTTTATAGTCAATATTAACACCATTAATAACACCATTAACTGACTGAACTGCCATAATGTGAACACATGCTTTTTTTTCTATACATGAACAGTTAGGTTTTGGAAAAATCTTTACTTGTGAACAAATGTTTTTTTCGTCAATAACCATCCAGACCTTAAGTTTATCATCAAATTTGACCTTATCATTGTTAGCCATCCATAAGGCTCGACTAATTTTTGAATTAAATCTGTTCCTTAATTCTATTGGCTTTGGCTCAACATCATCGGATGATTTTGGTACAATTTCTTCGCATTCATCCGAAGTATCATCTTGTAAAGCAGTATTGACAGGTGCAGTAACAGTAGCAGTAAAACTAGACGATTCTTCTGCTAAATCAATAACCTCTACGACATTAATCAAAATTCAAAATTAATCTAACAAATTCGTAAAATGTTTCATTCCGCATATTCCGCAAATAAATTCCACAAAAAAAATATTGATACTAAAAAGCGGAATTCCGCATTTTAGTAGGTCATTTTGCGGAATGAAATGCTAAAAACCTTTGCGGAATTCCGCATTCCGCTTTTTAGGTATAACCCTAAATTTCATCGCATTTTTCAAATTGCAAGTTCAAAATTGTATTTAACTTTTTTAAAAAAGACGAAAGAATAAACCACATGTATTGTAACATTAATAAAGAAAAGCGATGAAATGATTTATTTATGAATAAACACTACAAGATAAGATTTTACACTACATGATATAAAAAAGCACACTATGAAATTATGAACACTGCCGGGTCCCCGAAAAAATTTTTCTTTTGTAAAAATTTTAGTGTTGTTTTTTCACAATTTTGATGGCTGCATGTTTTGCACATAACCTTTAATATTTAAAAATAATTAAATTAAATTAATTAATTTAATTTAATGTCACATGACTTGACTCTAATGTGCCTTCTCTTTGTTTTCACTGTTGCACACTTTCATTTCATGTTCCAATTTTTCTTAAGCCTAAAAATAAAAAAAATAATTGAATGTCCTTTTCATTGTGACATGTGCTAGAACATTTTTAAAAGTGAACATTTAGTCTTTTTAAGTATTAGTTCAGATTTTTTGAAAACAAGAAGTTTGTTAAAGACCGAAACACTGGTATTTAACAAGCTAAGCAATGCGGTGTTCACGCACAATTTTCTCAATTTGGCCAAATCGGTGGACACATTTTTGAGGCCGCGTCAATCGACCAGCGTCAGCTTCAAGCTGGAAGCGTCACAAGAATTCAGGAACGAAACCATGGACGACTTCAACATGTACAGCTTTGACGCCGACCTGGAAGACGAAAAAGAGGACTTTCTAGAAATTCTCAAGCTAAGACACCTGAACTTGTCCAGCACGTTCACGCCGGCGCCAATCGCAAAGCAGAAACAAATCTTTGTGGTGTCAGGCCCGCGCGGTCACGGCAAAACAACCTTCATGGCCAGTCTCTATCAAAAGTACGTGATCAACACCCAGCAGACAAATCAGTGCGCACCATTCTGCTTATTCTATTTTCTAGAGCCACACGACCACCTCATAACCACTCTGGCAAATATTACATCTAAACTAAGGGCCAAATATCTGAACAAGGACTCGGCAACGAGTCTTGACTCCGAGATGTTCGACCAAAAGTCAATTATTGAGCAGTTCAACGCAGCGCTGCTCCTGGGACCTGCCAGTATATTCATAGATGGACTGAGTGAGCTGAACGCCAAGGTGAGCCTGCCTCTGGCTCAATGGCTGCCGCAAAAGATAGACCAAGCTGAATGTAAGTTTGTGTTTAGTGTGCGCGATTCAAGCGAATTTTACCGCGAGCTGACCAAGCGAAGCGATTGTCTGCTTCAAAGCCTAAGCCTTCTGGACCAAGAGTGTGATTATGACAAGTTTTTTGCGCAGTATCTGGGCGCCACAGAGGACACCAAGCTTAATGTTTTGTACACCAAGTATGTGAGCATATTGAGCGAGCTGAAAACGTCGGAGCATGTGCGCAACCCACTCTTTTTGTCACTCATTGCTCAAGAGATATTCTCGTTTGACAAAGAGATATTCAAAAATCACCCGGTCCACATGAGCCGATTGAACAGTGTGACGGCAAGCAGTGTAGATGGCAGTTTGGTCGAGGGACATGAAATAGTGACGTCAAGATCATCGGCCTCGTCCTTGCTCAACAACTCGGTCAACATAATGAACTCGTACTTCGAGGACGTGGCCACCATTAGAGAAATGATCCAGAAAATTTTGAAGCGATACTTGAGAAAAAATAACTGGTCAGTGGACGAGAGTGTGCCCTTGTCGCTGGATAACCCGGGATGGATAGGCACCACTCTTTGTTTCATTGCTTTGTCCACCAATGGACTTGACAAGGAGACTGTGATGAGGTTGTTGAATAGACTGGGCTATGTGGACCTGCTGGCCATCTGTGAGATGCATTGGAGCGCTTTTAGGATGCAGTTTGGAAGCTTTTTGCACGAGGGCCTAAATGGTCTTATTCAATTTTCACATGTTTATTTTAAGGAGGCTGTACAAGCGTTGCTTTTGGGTAAGTTAAAATTTTTTCTATTTTTTTTTACTGAATACCCTTGTATAAAGACTGAAGTGAAGTTTGGACTTGAATTAATTAATTAATTTAATAATAATAATTAATGTATTTTTTTTTATATATTTTTATTCTGAAGGAGCATTAGCTCGGTACAGATAAACAAATAAATAAATAGAAACAAAATACACTCAATCCTTGATATAACGAAAAAATATTCGTTGTATCCAAAATCTCATACAAAAGCATTGAAAAAAATTTAAGTTTTTTTATTTTGAATTTTTATTAAAATAAATAATAAAAAGTGAAAAGAAAAATTAATCCTTTTTAACATACGAAGTAATAGTTTTTTGTTTATTACAATTTTTTTCAATTACCAAATTTTCAATATTAAACAAAAAGTTTACGATATTTGAGGAATCACATTCTTGTTTATTACAAATAAATCTTTCAAATCGTTAATTCGTTCTATTGCTAACTCTTCAATTTCAGTGTCACTATTGTCTGATTGTTCTTTTTTTGTAGCAACTTTATTTATAATTTCCGCGATATATTCTTTAGCAAGAGCTGTAATCATTATTTTTTGGTTTACACGCTTTTTTATTATCTCAATTTTCAAGCAGTGACGACAGTAGACGTCCTGCTATAATAGCCTTCGACCAGTTTATTAGCATTACAAAAATAAATTTAATTTTTGAAATCGTGCAATTTTGGAAAACATTTGTTTGAAATCTAAAATATATAATACTTATGATAATGACCATATTAAAAATAATTTTCTCGCAACAATACAAACAAGGAAAATTTGATTATAAAATTGATTTCATAAATATGTTTAATAAGACTTAAGAGTAACTTGTCTATTTTGTTTTTAAATTCGTTGGTGTTTACGGTAATCTTGGTTATAACACATGTTTTCTATTTCTTTTCTAAAGCACATGTTTTCCACTATAAATATCTTGTTTTTCCCAATAACAGGGGGATTCCAATAAACTATTAACTTTATTTTACATTGTTCCATCTAGTAGTTGTTCCCACCCTTAAGTCACTTCCAAGTTGAGACTTTACAATTATTCTAATTTATAATTAGATATTTCATTTAATTGATTAGCTTGCTCTTTACCAATTTTTATTGAAATATTTTTAATCTTTGAAAATTAATAGAAAATTTTATTTAATAATGCATGACCACACATTTTGATGTGTTGAAGAGAAGAAGCCAATCTTGAGTCCACTTGAAAACTAAATCTAAATCTATTTTAAAAAAATAATTACGATAAAACTTATCAATCAATTCTTCTAATCCCGAAATATTCCTGAAATAAATTATTAGATAATTTTTTTAATTATTAAATTTTCAAGACGGCTTTAGTGTCAATGTAGACCAAAAAAAAGAAGAATCAGCAGCACTGTTTAAACAAAACATAAGCTCAAAACAAAAAGAAATTCACAACTTATTAATAACAGATATACTGGAACACCGCTTGACCAAATCAAACTTTGATTTGAGCAGCCGGATTGAGTCTTCAATTGCACAAAACAGTGAACAAATATCCCAAGATGTGCTCGGCCATGTTCACGAGCTCAT
The DNA here is from genome assembly GCA_016802215.1 of Brachionus paranguensis. Classification (NCBI taxonomy): domain Eukaryota; kingdom Metazoa; phylum Rotifera; class Eurotatoria; order Ploima; family Brachionidae; genus Brachionus; species Brachionus paranguensis. The sequence goes on along the minus strand of JAESIX010000022.1, from coordinate 442,157 downwards.
TCATCACTTGTACATGTCATTCGACATTCGCAACCTTCACAAGCTGCTAACTAGCTACAAGGTACTGCAGATATTCGACTCACATCGGCTGCGCCACTCGAACCAATGGTTTGATTTGTGCAATTGGATTCGTTTGGTCAAGAGTCAAGAAGACATGCGGTCAAGTTTGATCAAAAATTTGACCAAGAACATAAGCCAGTACGACTTTGAAATAACAGCTAACCACATTGAGCTCAAAGTGTACGAAAATGAACAAACAGATCGATTCAGCAAGAGCGAAACAGACCAGGACGAATACTTTAACAGGGAGTCAATTGAGCTTAACACTTCTACGGATTTTTTGATAGATAATTTGGTTGACAACACTAGTCCCGAGTATACCGACTCGGTCATTCTGTTGCTGATCAATCGTTCCCTTATTCTAAATGACCTCATGAAATTTGTAGATGATAAATTGTTTCTGGAAAATTACGCTTTTTCGATTCTCAATTTTGTTCATGGAATTGTGACACAGGTAGGCAATTTTTTATTAGAAATTTTAATAAAATTTTAGTAAAAACTTAAAAATTCATATTTTGTATTTTTTATTTTTGAAGATTACAACTCTTATTAATTTTTCAATCTTCTATTTAATTAATTTTGTATCTAAAAATATTAAATGAAAAAAATCATAAAAATATCTAAATAATTTTATTAAATATTAGTAGTAGTAGTTGTAGTAGTTCTTGCTGCGACACCTAACATGTAGAGTGTCTGAGCCCATCACCGCCGATCGGCCGTGTAGAACAGCCGATTCCATTGAGCTTATCAAAAGCCATTTTAAAATTAGCAGTTGACTTAGATTCCACCACATTTTCTGGCAACTTATTCCAATTCGGAACTACTCTGTTTAAGAAAAATACATGTCTGGTGCTTACTGCAGCTGCAAAATCGTTTCTAATTTGAGCTTGGAGACTTTCTCTCTGGACTCTGATGCTATTTCCTCTTAACAAGTACCCTTGTTTTCTGATCTATTCCCTAGATTCTTGACCAAGCCTACCTTTTCTATTCCATTCACTAATTTGTTCATTTCAATCAAGTCCCCTCTCACTCTTCTTGCACTAAGCTTTGTCAGTCCTAATTTCGTCAACCTCATTTCGTACGACATGTTTCTTAGAGACAAAGTTATATTTGTTGCCCTCTTTTGCACCTTTTCCAACGCATTCACATTCCTTTTCATACTTGGATTCCAAACCTGCACTGCATAATCTAGATGGGGTTTCACCATGGATATATACAATCTTACCCACAGTCTTTCATCTCTACTTGTAAACGTTCGCTTTAGCATTCCAAGTACCCTTGGCGGGTCCACTTTAAATCTGATGAAACCATCACTCCAAGATCCTTTTCGCACTCTGTGGTCGCTGGTATAACATTTGAGTTGCTATTTTGTGTATATTTATGCCTTAGTCTGCCGAAATGCATTACTTTACATTTGTTAGCACACAGTCCCATACGCCAGACCTCTATCCATTTACATACTGCATACAGATCTTTCTGTAACATCGCTCTCTCATAAACTTTATTAACTATGCCGAGTATTTTTCAGTCATCTGCATACAATTCCATTCTATTTGAAACACAGTCAGGAAGGTCATTTATGTACAGAACAAAAAGCCAGGAAAAATTAAATATTAAATATTAATATTAAAAGCGAATTGAAGTTTCAGAACAAATTTTAAGATCAAAACTATCATTTAAAATTCTAAAACTTAATTTATCTAATGATCTTGTTAATTTAAAAAAAAAAAAACACTAAGCATTACTACACATTTTATGTCTAATAATAGTTCATTATCAAATTAACATCAAAATGATTGTCCTCTAATTTTTATTTAACAAAAACAATTAATAATTTAAATATTTAGTTAATTCAGAAATTCAAATTCATAACTTCTATATTCGTTCATTTAAACTAAAATACTTTAATTTTACACTTAAAAAAAAACTGTAAAATTTAAAAAATTAAATTTTTTGGTCTTTAAAAGTGTTTATCAAAATCAATTAAAAAATTAAAACCTATTAAAGTTCAATTAAAAGGGATATTTTAAAATTTTATTTATGAAAATAAACTGTTGTTTCACCTTCTGTGAAAGTCTTCAAAATCTGTGCAAATTAATTGCGTTATATTTTTAATACTTTTAAATAGGGTGCAATTTTGCAGAATTCACACAGATTTTGATGACTTCATCTGAAGGTGAAACAACAGTTGTTTCACTTTGTTTCATTTACAGAACAAGTTTTTGACATTTAGAACAAAAGTTAGAAAATTTTTTTATTTTTGTATTAGTTTTGTATGAAATTTCACAATGCCAATAAAAAGAAGCAAATTTAATTATTTCGTAGTAAAAAAATATTCTTAAAGTAAAAATAAAAACAAAAAAAAATCACACATAAGAAAAAAAAAAGTGCGATGGTTCAAATTTTAAAAATAAAATAAAAATAATTGGGAGCTACTTTTGTAATCTTATTACATTTAAATAAAATAGTTAACATCAATCATAGAATATTTAGTTTTTAATAATTTAAAACGGGGCTGTGAAGTTCGTTTCAATTCGATCATTTCAATTCAGAAAAATTTGAATAACTTTTTTACTAAAATAGATAATTTAGTTCTGTAAAATGCTTAATTATGAGCAAATTTGCTTAATGCAGTAAAAATAAACCTGCAAAGTACTCTGCAATTTTCTGCACTTTGCACGCCATTAAAAAGTATTCTAATCAACTGTGCAATTACATTGCAGAGTTTTTGCAGACATATATTTTCAGATTAAGCAAAGTTGCTTAAACATTAAGCATTTTACAGAACTAAATTATCTATTTTAGTAAAAAAGTTATTCAAATTTTTCTGAATTGAAAAGATCGAATTGAAACTAACTTCACAACCCCTTTTAAAACCAAAATCTCTAAATAATTTTTTTTTACAATTAGGAAAAAGCATCCTCTAAAAGAGATAAGAATTTAAAAAATATAAAACATTTAAGTATAAAGTAAATTTGATATAAATTAAAACAAATCATTATCTCAAAATCTCAAAATTTTCTATATTAAAGCATATTTTTATGAGGCTACCTAATTTTTTTTCAAAAGTTATTGATTCAAAAGCAATTATTTGCTAATTGTATAATTGTGAAATTGATTCTTATTTCTTAGTTTTCTCAGGATAATTTTTGATAAATTTAAGTCAAAAATACTTAAAATATACGATTCAGAAGAGAAAATGATTAAGAATAAGTTGGTTCGATTTTAGAATCATGTTTAAATGCATTTAATTCAAGTTTTTAAGTTTAATGCGGCATTAAAGATTGGGATTTTTGTTAAAAATAAAAATAATTTTTTTGAATTTAAAATTTTTAAAGCTGGATCATATGTAAAATTAAAAATAATAATTTTATAAAAAAATATCTCAATTTTCATTTAATGTTATAAATATTAAAAAAATTACCTTTTACAATTGATTAAAGGTACTGATTTAAATTTATTTAATTAAATTTAATTGTGAAAAGGAAGAATTTGTTTTCAATTTGTATTTAGACTTCACAAAACCTTGATTCAAATACTTTTATTCTTTGATGCCTTCTGCTTTTTTTATTAGACAGAAATTAACTAAAAAAGGAAATTTTTGTCGATTGTGTGAAATAAACTAACCACAAAAACTTAAGTTTGACTTTTAATTATTTTCCAAAAAATTCTATTTATTAAATTCAATTAATTAATAAATTTCATTTATTTAAAAATAAAATCTTTAATTTTTTTCTTTTTTTTTAACTCTAAATCAAAGTCAAACAAATTGTTCAATTTAAAAGTTATTTAAAAATAAAAATTGTTAATCTTAGTTTTATGTTTTGTTTGGAAATTTTCTTAATATGGACGAATGCTTTGATGGTATTTCTAATCGAACGATTTGTAAAAATTTAAAATTTTTGCTTCTGGCGTTGTAATCATTGATCTTTCATCAAAAAAATTTTTATTTCATTGATTTTGATTTTTTTTAAAATTAAAATATAAACTATGTATTCTTGAGTATTTCTTAAAATTTAGATTATTAATATTTTTAAGTCAATTTAAGGTGATTGAAATTATTTTAATTATGGAAATATATTTGATTTTTTTTTAATTATTTTTTTATTTATTATATTGTTTACTTTCTAATAAATAAATGTTTTTTTTCTTTCGAATAAAAATATGAAAATAAAGAAATTTTAATAACTTTAAATTGACTAAATTTCTGATTTACAGTAGACATTTATTAATAATTTTTTTTTTAATAAAAACAGAAATATCCATTGAGTGATACTGAGAAGCTTCGATATAGTCATTTATTGGAACAAATGGCCAAAATCTCTTTACAAATAAACAGCATTGACTTTGCTTTAAAATTCATAATAAAATGTATAGAGGTTCTCCAAGACTTGTTCGAAGTGTTCAATGTGTCCGACTTGGACAGAAAATTCAAGACCCGGATGCAATTTTTACAAATAAGCAATCGCTTGAGTCTTTTGCACTCGAACATGGCTTTGTTGCTGCTAAAAGTTAACAATTTAGACGCTGCTGGTGTTCTATTGAGCAAGGCCAAGACCTATAACAGTGAACAATTGACCAACATTATCATTAAATTGGACAAAAAATTCAAATTTGATAAATCTGTTTCTAAAAATGATATGTTTATACAAGAAAAAAATGACACGAAGAGCTTAATTTATCGAGAAAGTCTCGAGGAATATGTAAAAAATCAAAAATCAAATATTGTCGACATCTTTCAGAATACCGATGATGCTGGCTCTTATGAATCCAAATTCCACTATCTATTTATCTCGGGACTATACGAGTAAGTTAATCTTTGATGTTTTTCTGAAAAAAGTCAATTTTTATTATCATTTATTAGTTTTAAGTCTCAAAGGCAAAATTAAATTTAAATTAAGCAATTTTTTGTATAATTGATTAATAAGTATAAAATTTATAGTGATAGATCAAATAGAATTAAAATCTGTTCAATTTTTTTAATTTCATTTTTTCACAGAAGTAAAAATCTGTCACCCACACACAAACGTCTGTTCATCACAATAAAAAAAATTTTCAGCACATAACTTGATTAACTGCAACAAAAGTGCTCTTCACTAAATAAAACTTTTTAATGCATTAATGATATATTTTCTTTTCAAATAGGGAAATAAAAAAAATTTATTTAAATTTTAGAAATTAGTTTTAAATTTATTGTTTTCAGGTAAGAATTGTGTTTTATGAAAAAGTCGATGAATGGAGCATAACCTTTAGATAAAAATGAAATTTAAAAATTTTGTTTAGTTTAATAAATTAAATAATTCAAGTCTAAAGTTATTTAAAAAAATATTTTTTATTGAGGTTCCTTTCAAACTCCTTTAATGATCTTCTCCAGGATCTAAACAGTAAATAAATATTTTTTTAGTAGATAATTTTATTCAAATAAGAAGATGAAATAAATATTATTTTATTTTTATTTATTTCAAAAATTACCCCAGATTAGGCGATGACAAAAAATTTTAATTAGAAATAAATATTAGAAAAATAATTTTTTTAATGAAATAAAATTATTTTCAAAATTTATTTTTATAATTGATTTATCAGGAAGAAAAGGTGTTCAAAAAGATTATGTAATATTTGATTTTTGACAATTCAAATTTGAATTCCAGTTTTATTTTTTACTAATTTCTTAATTGAGAAGCTAATTAAGCTTTAAATCCTTGAATTATATTTCGAAAAAACAAAAATAAAAAAACACTTAACATTTAAAAAATAATGTTCGAAGCTTCATCAACTTCTGTTATCTTTACAACCTTAAGTTATTCTAACGTTACCGATTTTTGATCTCTTGAGCTAGGCCAGATCGGTGGAAATAAAAAGTCAAAAAAGTATTAAAAGTATTTGTCAAAAAATTTTTATTTTTATCAAGGCATTTTTTTAATTATCTCAAACCAAAAAAATAAGTCTTTTTTTAAAAACTTTTAGCAATTTTTATTTTTTTATTTTTTTTAAATTGAAAAAAAAATTATTTTTAGTAAATGCAGGGAATTGAATTTTATAAAAAAACTATTTAGATGTTAATTGAAAAATTTTAAATTTTAAATTCACAAGAAAATTAATTTTTCTAAAATTAGTTCTTAAAGATTTTCATCAAGTTTTGGGAAACAAATATTTTAAAAATAGAAATTCAGTTTTTGCTGAAGATCTTGGTGTGGTTCGTTTTGTTAAAAAAAATTGAAAATTCTGAATTTATGTTTCATTAACCTTTGGAACAGTGTCAATAAAAAATAATAATTTATTTAAAATCTCTTTTGTATTTTTTAAATTAAATTTTATTTCAAAAAATATTTACTTTGGAACAGGATTTTTTTTCATGGTCAAAATTTTAAGTTTTAGCTTTTAATAAAATTGATTATCAGACTTTTTTTTAAGAGTCCAGCAAATAAATTTTCAGCAAGCGAACCGATTTTTTCACGAAGCACTTGACCTATCCATCAGATGGTATGGAAAATTCCATTCGAACACATCCAAAATTTATCACTACTATGGTTGCTTTTTTTCTCTTCAAGAAATGGAATAGTAAAAAAAATAAAATTTTATTATTTTTATTTTATCATATTTTTAAGCTACAATCCACGTAGAGCTGAACTCTATCTACGCAAAGCCTTGTATATTAGAGAAAAAGAAAGACAGTCAATTATAAACACCGTGGACATTCAAAAAACAGCCAATTTGTTCTCCAACTCGTCTTTTTTTACTCCACGCTCTTCCACTGAATCCCAATTCATGCTGAACCAACAGTCAACTGAACAAGCATCTCACTACAAAAAACTGAGCACCAACGAAGACCCAAACACAATTGCTGAGATATTGTTCGACCTGGGCGGTCTCCTAGCCACCTTCGAACCAATTTTGTCCATAAAAGAAGCGCTGGAGTGTCTGAGACGGTCTTTGGACATCAAAACTTTGATTTTGGGCGCTGATCATGAAGATTGTAGAATTATTAAAACTAGACTCAATGACATATTGGCTGGTATGGCACGTCAGCAAAATCAGTCAGCAAATACTCCTTCTCTAAGCTTGTCCAGGGAAACAATAAGTATTCTTGGATACCAGAGAAATTCTCTTCGCAGTCAATCCAATGTTAGGAAGACACCTGTCAGCAGGAACAGAAAGATTGTGTCAGTCAATTCGAACAGTGATAGTTTGGATGAATGGATAAAAAAAAATTCTGTGATTGAATCTATTAGCAGGAGTAAGCTGTGCGAGGAGAACGAGTCTGAGCTCGAAATGAGTCAGCAGTCGTCGCGGAATCAACACCAAAATGAAGAAGCTAAAGCAGAGACTTTGAAGCGCCAAAAAACGCTTGACCACGCAAAAATACAGCCAGTCAGTCTTCTTCCGCAAAGAGCCAAAACGCTTCCTACCAAGCGAATGGCCAAGTGTCCAACAGCCATGAGTGTTGATTCGAATAATGAAAAATATTTATTAAGTGGGCCGAAAAGTTCATTAAAAAATTTGTTAATCAAAAATGATGACTTGAAGCTAAAAATAGCCAAGAAAATTTACTACAAGTCGGCATGGTACGACTTGCCTCATGGCAGCAACCACAATAGATTCAAGAGATATGTTAAATTAACTCCGAATGCCTAGAAGATTTTTCACTCTATTAAATGCTTATTTTTTTACAAAATAAAAATTTGAAAAAAAATTTTTTTTAGGTTGAAATTTTCAAAATTTTCTAGATTGAAAAATTTATAAATTATTTAACAAGTGAAGACAAAGTTTCCCAACTTAGTTTGTGTCGTCATAACTTCCTCATTTTAAAATTTGAAAACAGATTTGAAATCCTCAGAGTTTGTTTAGAATATATGACTTCAAATAGTAATTTTATTGACTAGCTAAAACTAAAAAAAAATGAATCAAAGAGAGACCCTTCGAAATCGTGTGTATTTATACTTTGAAAAAATTGCTTGCCTTCATCAATAAGTATCATTCAAACAAAAATTTTATATTCTGGTCCAACCTGGCGAGCTCTCATTACGCAGAAATTTCATTGGACTTTATGATCGAAAACTCAATCGATCATGTCGACAAGATGGATAACCCTGCAAATTTGCCTGAAGCTATGAAGGCTGAAGACCTATTGAAGATTTTTTGTCAATATTGAAAGGAAAAATCTACGAGGATGGCTGGAAAGCAAAAATACTTCATCAATTGGGGCTCATGATGCTGAAATGTCTGCGTGAAATCAGCCTAACATCAATAATGGAAGGTGTCAAAAGTCGGATTAACAAAATTCGAAGAAATGATATAATATATTAGAATCCTATTTTGGAAAGAAAATAGAAGAAATTTCAAAGAAAACAAAGTTTTACAAAGAAAATTTAAGAGGCACTTTAAACCACAAAGATGGAATTGTTGATTCAATAAAACAATGTTTACATAACTATAACCTAAGTAATTATAGAAAAATCTTAATAAAAGTTAGCCCATAGCTTGATTAAAATTCTAATAAAAAAAATATATATATAAATTTTATTTTATTAGTTTTTTTTTGTATGATTAAAATTTTTATACTTTTACTTCTCCAAATGGAGGTAAATTCAATCAATAAATAATAAATAAATAAATAATAGAAAAAATTATATAAATAAACTTTGTAAAGCTTTAAATTCTCTTTCTAAGTCACTTGGCCTTAGTCTTCATCCTTTGAGAATGAAGGAGTTATGATAATTTTAATGAAAAGATCGATCTTTTCTTCGAATATTTTTGAAATAAAAAAATTATTCTTTTTCTAAATCTACATAACATGTATAGCATGTTACATTAAAATTATTTAAATTAATTCAAAGATTAATTTTAATATCTAATGATAAACTCTTTGAATTGAAATGATATTTTTAATTGACCATCAACTTCAAGATGCCTAATTATATGATTATTTTTAATTAATGTTAATTATTATTTTTTATAAACAAAAAAAATTAACAGGTGCAAAAATTCAATTCAAAAATTTTACGTAAAATTACACATAATTCGTTAAATTAAGTAATTTTTCGAAAATCATTTCAAAATGGTTAGGGTCAAAAATAAATGAGTCTTTAGGTAAGGAAAAAGCGCATTAATTTTCTAAATTTTGAAAACAAAAAATTATATCCCACCAATACAATTTTACTTTTTCTTACGAAGTTTTACGTAAAATTGCACATTTTTTATTAAAATTTTATTTAATTATTATAAAATTAATTAGTAAATATAATCTATTTTAAAATATTTTATTGATTTTAAGTCATTTAAAAAAAATTTTTTTAGTTTACCTTCTATTTATTTTTAGAATTCGATATTTTAAATTTCATTACAAAATTTACCAAAAAAGGTAAGAAATGGTAAGATATTTTATTTATTTCAAAATAAAATTTATTCAAAATTTAGAAAAATCAAATAATTGGTTTTAGTTTTAATTAATAAAACCAATTATTTTATGTGCTTTTTTTACTTTGGGTTTTAAAGTAAAATTTGATCGAGTCATAGTAAACTTTTTCGACAGATTAGTGAGTCGCAACCATAACAAAGCCATTTTTAAAAATTTAATTTTGTTTCATTATTCTTCTATAACAAATTTTGAATTTTATTTTATATTATTATTATTAGAATATAGTTCCAGAAAATCAAAACTAAAGTGCTATCTGAATTTCTAATTTTTGACTTGAAATTCGTTAACAACGTCCTTTGAAACCGTATATTTCATTATTTTTTGGGGTGCCCAAAAAATAAATTGTACCCAGGGGTCTAAAAATAACTTACCCTTTAAAAAGTTGTAGTTCTTTCAGACCCAGGTATTCAATGATAAAATTAAAATATATTTTTAAATTTTAGATATTCTGAAAGAGCATAAAATTTTCTACACTCTGGTGTATATTTTTATCTTAAAAAAAGGGTGTGTCAATTTTATTTATTGAAAAACAGCAAAAAACAACGCTTTTTTTCACTTGAATCGTATGTAGTCCCAGGGATCACTTGAGACCAATTTCCGGTCCCAAGCCCAGGATGAGAAAAGAGGAGGGTGGTTGCAGCCAAGCAATGTGGTCTTCTACAAATTATTATTATTCAAGGTTAATCAACAGGCTAGTGCCCATGTCATTAATGACCAATTCACACCTCATTTATTTAATTTTATAAAAGTAATCAATACAAATTTAAAAAAAAATAATTATTTAAAAAAGTAAAACATTGAAACATTTAAATTAAATTTTTTGGATTTTTTTTCAAAATCTGTAAAAATCAAATTGACATTATTGAAAATAGAAAGTTGAAAACTTCAACATTGATCTCTTGATTACAAAGCTATTTATTAGTCTTACATAAAAATATTCAAAGGTTTTATCACCATTAGCCTTTTTTGACAATGGTTCAATCAGAATGCTAAAAAGCATAGAAGCCATATTTTTCTAGAAAATTATTTATACAATTAAAGTTATTAACTTAAAATTTGAATTTGAATTTAAATTTAAATAATTTGAATATTGAAAAATAATAACTTTTGACAAGTTTAACTATTGCATCTTTTGAAAAATAACACAAAAGAGTTCAACAATAATCAAAATAAGGCAAAATAAATGACTTGAAAAAATGAATTTAACAGAAGTAGAAACTACAGGCAGATACTACAGGCAAGCTTTAAAAAATTAAGATTTTGATCAATCTTGAAACCTAAGAGCATTATTTCATCTACGACTTGTATATCTTTTCCACAAATATTTACCTTCTCAGGAAATTTAGTTCGTTTAAAGTAAAATGAATTCAGAAATTCACCATAACTCTGCCGTAAGCCGGTCCCAAGCCCAGGATGAGAAAAGAGGAGGGTGGTGGCAGCCACGCAATGTGGTCTTCTACAAATCCGAAGAAGAGCTGTATTACGGGTACATAGATCTACGGGTCTTTGTCCTAGTCTTGTCGTATGAGGGTGCCGCTGGCTTTGACCAACATCCAGTATAGAATCTTAGCAGAGCAAGAACTTGTTTTACAGCTGACCCTCTTTGGATAGCTGTAACTTTGGAAGCACTAAAGTTAAGACATTCTCTCTTAAACAGTGAATGTCGCTTGGTTTGTGGTTCCAAGCTAGTCTAAATAGTTGTCGAGTTCGCAGTCTCTTATGGCTCGGATGAGTGGCGCTGTTTATGATGAACGTCCCACGTGCTTCTTAGGGGAAGGCGCCGTCATAACTATGCCGTTTGCCGGTCCCAAGCCCGGATGAGAAAATAGGAGGGTGATGCAATGTAAATTTTTTTTACTGAGTTCAATCCTGGTCAATTAATAAATTTCTATAAAAGAATGACGGTTAAAACTTTTGACATCAATGAGTGCCAAGTTTATGATAAAAAATGAGTGCGGTGGTTAACAAAGAAAGCGGCGTTCTATAGAATAAAAATAGCTTATTTCATATTCCTAAGCTAAAAATAATTATAACAGATCTCAAGGCATTTAGAAAACACACCCAAAATATCAGCAAAGGCATATATTATTCAAAATCTAAAAAAGCTTCACATAATATTTTTTCAACAATCTACAAGGAACATAAAAAGATTTCACTTAGAAATGGAGAAATATGGAATGGACACCAATTGCTTGACTTTGGCACGATTTTTTCTGCATGAACAGCGAAAGCACAAAGAAGCAACTGGCGAGTTGACCCAATTGCTGAACGCCATCCTCACAGCTGTCAAAGCCATTCAGTCTTCAGTTCGCAAAGCTGGAATATCGAAACTTTTCGGCCTAGCCGGCAACACCAACTCGACTGGCGATGATCAAAAAAAGCTTGACGTGCTCTCCGACGAACTGTTCATAAACATGCTCAAGTCGTCCTATACAACTTGTATCCTAGCTTCAGAAGAGGACGAAGAGGTGATCATTGTTGACAAAAAGAAGCAAGGAAAGTACATTGTATGCTTTGACCCGCTTGATGGCTCGTCAAACATCGACTGCTTGGTCTCAATCGGAAGCATATTTGGAATATGGAAGCGAGAGTCGGAGAACGGCGAGCCTGGCGTACAAGACGCCTTGCAAGCTGGAAATAAACTGGTCTGTTCGGGCTATGCCTTGTACGGCAGTGCGTGCATGATAGTCCTAGCCACGGACTCAGGAGTCAATGGCTTCATGCTCGACCCGTCCATAGGCGAGTTTATACTCACAGACCCGGACATGAAAATAAAGCCAAGAGGCAAAATTTATTCAATAAACGAGGGCTACTCGGCCAAATGGGACGCGGCCGTAAAGGAATATATAGATGAAAAAAAATTTCCAAAATCAGGCAAGGCCTATGGCAGCCGCTATGTGGGATCAATGGTGGCTGACTTGCACCGCACTCTTGTTTACGGGGGCATATTTTTGTATCCGGCCACGACCGATGCGCCGAATGGAAAGCTCAGACTGATGTACGAGTGCAATCCGATGGCCTATATCATCGAAAAAGCTGGTGGCATGGCTACGACTGGCAAGCAGCGCATTCTAGATGTTATTCCAACTGATATTCATCAACGAGTGCCATTTTTCATCGGATCAAAAGAAGATGTCCAGGATGTTCTTGAATGCTACAAAAAACACGGCCTAGATGCTTGATTGCATTTTATTTTATTAGTTTAATTAAAATATTCAGTTTAGTCGTAAATAAATATTGGTTTTAGATAATTTATTTTATTTGTTTATTTGTAATTAAATTAAAATTAAAATAGCAAAATTTTCAAGTATTGAACAGTTCAGGAAAGAAAGAAGAAAGAGTGAGGTAGCAATTACACAATGGAGTCGGGTATTCGACATATCTTGATTCAAAACCCGCTTTTTATTCATCGACCAGCTTGACAACCAATGGAATAAAATGACGCAGCCCTCCCGTTGCTTCATTGTCTTCACCAAATATAATAAGCAAAATATTGACTTTAACTTAAAGACATATGAAAATAAAATTGAGAGTAAAAAGGAAATCAAGTTCTAATAATAATAATAATGATGATATAATATTCTACGATCAATTAAGTATTACTAAATTGACAAAGCAGGATAATAAATTTAGTCCCACTATAGAAGTGTTGTAGTTCTCTAAATAACTACAACACCGACTTTAGCCAACTTATATGTCTATAGTTTCACAGTGCAATACTAAGATCCCATGCGCTTAGCAAGTCACTAGTATTTAACACTGTGTAAAATATTAGACAAGAGCTCGCTCTCTTTATTATTTTTAGAAGACATGAAGAACTTATGATTTAGCATTTATTGTTATTTTTGTTATTACTTTCTTTATTATTTGTTGAGGCTAGAAGCAGCCACTTATCAATAAAGTCATTATATAATTAAGTTTTATTATTATTTTGTGTTATAACCGCGAACCACCAGATCCTAACAGATCAGAATAAGACACATTTATTTAGGTTTATAACAGAAGACTTTTCATTGTTTGTTTCTACCGACATTATTGAATTCATTCTCGCTTACACTTTCCCATACTTCTTTTTTGCATGTTGTCTATTGAATATGTAAATTAACATAAAACACTCTTGCATACTTGAGATAAAACTACACGTGCATGCTTGAGATAAGTTAAACGTTAGTTTAAAGATTAATATATTGTTTGTTTATTTTTTTTGATTATTTTGTTTTTTTCCGGATTTCGTTTTCAAGAAAAAAACGTCAAATAGCATGAAAAAGCTCGAAAAGGTAAACTAAAGACTTTTTATTTTTTTTCATCTTTCTTTTTTTTTATTTCTGCCAACATTATCCAGTCTGTTTTTGAACTGGTTGATTGAACCTGCTGAGACAATCGACGTTGGTAGCGCATTCCATTTATTTAATACTCTGTTTGATAGAAAGTTTCGCCTTGCTTCACATTTTGTTAATTGCGAGCGAATTCGATGTTTTGCTCCTCTAACTCCTCGAATAACTTTTTTTACTAAAATAGATAATTTAGTTTTGTAAAATGCTTAATATTTAAGCAACTTTGCTTAATCCGAAAATATATGCCTGCAAAAACTCTGCAATGTAATTGCAAAGTTGATTAGAATACTTTTTAATGGCGTGCAAAATGCAGAAAATTGCAGAGTACTTTGCAGACTTATTTTACTGAATTAAGCAAATTTGCTCATAGTTAAGCATTTTACAGAACTAAATTATCTATTTTAGTAAAAAAATTATTCAAATTTTTCTGAATTGAAAAGATCGAATTGAAACGAACTTCACAACCACTTTATACTTAAACTAAAATTGGTACTCCTTTCAAAATTGTGTATTTATATCTTAAAATTATTGGATTTCTATTTAATTAAGTGTTAATTAATTTTTTTATGTATTCTCTTAAAATTTTGGGAATTTTATTCATTAACTGAGGAAAAAAATTAATAATTTATGATATTTTATTCAATTCTAGATCGAACTGTTAAATGAATTAAATTTTCAAAATTCGATTTTATATCAAAATAAACAGCTAAAAAAATATAATTTATGATGAATCAATTAGAAAAATGTGTTATTATTTTTTTATAATAAAATATACTAAATTTAATAATCAAAAAATTATTTGCCCTTAATTAAAACCTAATTTTAAATTAATCGTATATGAGATTAATAAAAAAATTTAAATACTTTTTTTATTACGAAAAAACAAAAATTCTACATTCCCAGGTAGAATATCAAGATATGGAAATAAGTCTAGTCTTCAGTCTTAAAAATTTTTTTTTATGTTCGATCTGAACGGCGATCTTAGTCATTGACTTGACTTTACTTAAGACTTGTGACTTATAAACAAGCCTGAATCAATTAAAATAAAATATAGAAAAAAATTATAAAATAAATTGAATTGAGTAATCATAGATGCTTGGAAAACTTAAGTTCATCTATAAGAAATTGATTGATTAATAGAATAAAAATAATCAAACTTTTTTTTTATAAAATTTATTTTTTAAAAATATTTATTTAAACACTCAAAAACCTTAAGGTTTTTTCCACCATTTCTATTACTTCTTTTAGATAGTTTTTTATGCATGAAAATAAAAATAGCTTGTTATGTAGATTAATTAATTCTAATATTTATTTGATTTTAGATTTGATCGAAAAAAAATGTTAAAAATATTGAAGAAAAAACAAAGAAAAGAAGTAGCAAAAAGGGACGAAAAAACCATTAATATTAATTAAAATATTAATATTTTAATTAATATTTCGCTAGGCTGCGAAATTTTTGTTTATTTTCATGTAACCGGGTGTTCAAAAAAGAATGTTCAAAATTTTGACAAGTAAAAAAATATGTTCTAATTGACCAAATTTTGTACAAATATTTAATCTTGAAAAACTAAAAAACTAAAAAATCTAGTTGTTCCATCGTTTATTAAAAGAAAAAGTCCAAAGGCTTTAATTATTTTAAATGATCCTATTTGACAATAGGTCTGCACCTCATTAACTTTGATTTATATTATTTGCCAAAATTGCTGCTAAAAATTAAAAATTACTCAATTGCTGAGATATCTAATCTAATTTTCAATAGCATTAATTTAATTTATATAGATTTTGTTTCAAAATTTGAATTATTTAACTTGTAATACAATCTACGTATCCCTTAGACATCGGTATTTCAACTTATGCACAAAGATAAATAAGAATTAATATGATTGTCATGTATCTCAGAAGCAGACGCTTTTAGATGCTGATATAGACATCTATTTCACATCTTGTCTTAATTATAAACGCATGTCCTTAGCAAGAGTTTATGGGTATAAATAATGACTCTATTCTAAGGAATAGAGGAAAAAAGAGAAATACATAAATTGTTAGAGCTCAACAATTATTCAATAAACTATTTTAAAAGTATACTTGTTTTATTATTAATAAACCCCCATTACAAACTTAAATACCTTGTTGTTAAATTTTTTCAAATAAATCAATAACTATATTCAATTTCTACAATTTTATATATTTTTAATATAAATATTTTTTTTAATAATGAATTTAATAAGTGAAGTTTTAATCAGTCTCTTGAAGCATGGACACTAGCCTGTTGATTAACCTTGAAATTGAAATTGAATTGCTGAAATATCGAATGATGAGAAATCCATAAACTTTGCCAAATCAAGCAAATATCTAAAAAAAAATGTTACCATATTTGATTTTGGAACCTTGATCTAGTAATAAAAAAACTGTCTTTCCGAAATTTTATTAAAAAAATAAAATTTTCAAAAAATTTATTAAAAAACTCATAAAGCAATCAAATTAAAAATAAACCATATAAAATCATTTATAAAAATGTCTATCTATCTTTGTATCTAGTCATTTGAATTACATAAATTTTCCATAACTCGATCTGTAAGTAGTAATAAAGTCACTTGACTTTTGTAAATATCTACTATCTGGATTTACATAAAGACTAGACTTGTGCGAAACTTGAGGCGATCTTGCATTGTTCAAATAAGTCAGAATCGCCGAAGTGGTGTTTGTATTTGTCTCGAAGGGACTTCTGGAGCTTTGAGCAGAGTATCTCCTAGCAGGACCGGCAGAAGAATACCTCGCCGCAGAGGCAGGTCTGCTTCTGCTTGAAGAAGCAATAGAAATGGGTATTGGTATCTCGCTCTTTGATTGATACGAGCTCACAAGCTTTTTCTCATAGTCAACCAACTGGCGCCAAAAGCCCGGGTTGGGCCGGGCACAAGGCCGTCTCGAGGCCACCAGATCATATGCCGACTTCAAGCTCATGTTCTTGTACTTCATCAAATAGGCCAACACTAGACTTGTAGACCGGGATACACCCAGCATGCAATGCACCAATACTCGACCACCTCTGGTCAAATGCTCGTGCATTTTGTCCGCCAATCTGTCAAAATAGACATTGATCAGCGCATATGGCGTGTCATCTAGAAACAGTTTTATCGACTCGACACCAGCTATGTCCTGTTTGGGCAGCTCTTGTGCCGAGTTGATCAGCAAAGAGACATTCTTGCGAATTATGTTCTCTTTGGTGGCACCGTAAACGCTGGTCAAGAACAGATTGGACACTATTTCTGACACTTGGCTTATGCCGTACATGTTGGCGTACATTATGAGTTTTTTAATAAATTTTAAAATCTAAAATTTTTTATTTAAAAAAAAAATTATTAATTTAAAAAAAAAATAGGAAATTAAATTAGAAGCTTGGCTTGCGCTAGAATTTGTGCTCCTAATCTAAATGCAAAATATTTGGGTTAATCTTGTTGTTTAATGTAAATAAGTTGAATTATAAAATATAATGTTGAGATGGAAGTTTTGTGTGCAGGAGGTCGACATTATGCCAATTTAATGCGTTTTATTTAGTTAAAGAAATAAGTTTTGTCATAACAACACATCAAACCGGTTCTAGAATTGGATAACATTACCAACAGGCCTTGATTACATTACCTTTTTGTTTAGCTTTGAGACTGGTGTTTTGAAATCGGGTGGAAAATCGGGACCAGGTGTATTTAGATAGTTGGATTATGTCAGACTTTCAAAGCCTCTTGAGGAATGTTTGTTGCTTTTTGAGTTTGGTAAATTGTTACCGTGGCAAAAGTTTATTTTAACTAGAAAATTTTCTCTTCTCCAATATTTTTTTTAATTTATTTTAATAAAATTTCAAAATTTAGTTTTAAAGTATTTATTTATTTTTATTTACTTAAAAAAAAATCATGTCAATTGGTATTACGATGTGGAACTTTTGAGTTCAGTGAATAATGAAGGACCAAGTGGAGGAGTAAGGGGAGCGAAGCATCGTATTTGTTCGCAGCTAACAAAATGTGAAGCAAGGCGAAACTTTTTATCAAATCGAGCAGTCAACAAATGGAATGTGCTGCCAATGTCGGTTGTCACAGCAAGTTCGATCAACCATTTCAAAAACAGACTGGAAAATTTCGGGAGAAATAAAAAAAATGAAAAGTCTTCTATAGAGGGACTACGTTAGTCTTCCTGCTTTGTCAATTTAGTTAAACTAAACTTGACAGTAGAATATTAACTATTATTATTTTTATTATTACTACTTAATTTACTAAATAACTAAAAAAATAACTTACTATGGGGTTTCTTGTTTCCAATTAATATTAAAACACCATTCAAGGTATGGTCTCGACACTTGGATATTTTTTTTTACACTGGAATAAAAAGTTAATCATCACACTTTTGTCTGTGATAACAAAAAATAATTTTTTTTATTAATTTTATTACGATGCTTCAACAAATCTCTGTTTTAATATTTATTTTTAAAATTTAGTGTCAACTAGATGAAATAGAATAAAATAGAATAAAAAATATTTTGTTTTACCCAAGTCTTTTTTTCAGTTTTAACCTGATTTACAGTGGATCTGTTAAGGAGATTAAGTAAGCTAGGGTAACATACTTTGAAGAGTGTTTACCTAATTTTTAAGTGAATAACTTATCGTACTCACATCATTAATGGAACAATGAAGTTATTTAATTAACTTGTTCTTAAGGTGCTAAAAATATATTCAAAGTTTTTAAAATCTTTATTTTGAGATTTCTCTTTTAGAAAGCTTTTGCAAAGACTAAATTTGTTATATATAGAAAATAATTCAGAACAAATTTTTTTAGGGCTCTACAAATTATTCCTGATCCATTTCTTTTAACTGCAACTTGAAGTTCATGATCATAATCATGTGATCTAAATCAATTTACTAAAATCACGAAAAAAAATCATAAAACAGACTTTCATATTTGTTTATTTTTTATTTAAACATTAATTGCTTAATACTTAAAAATTAAAGAAATAAAAATAATTCTTCTAAAATCTTAATTTTAAATCTTTAAAAAACTTTAACTAAACAATGGCTTTAGCAAACACTTGAAATGAAATTTTAAAATCTATTTTAAAAAATACAGCAACAAAAATTAAATTACAAAAAAATAATTTATTTTTAATTTTTACTTCAACAAAAAATTTATTTAATTATTTTTAAATGAATTAAATAATGAGCTTTATTAAATAAAAAAAACTTTGAAATTTAGATTTGATCCAGAAATTTGCCACTTTTTGAATCTGTCTTCATGCAATAACATTAGGGATAAAAGCCAATTTAGATAAAAAATCACTTCATTTAATTTTAATATTGATGATGAATCTTTTTCTCAAACAGAAATATTAATTTCAACCCTTCAAAATTTTCTAATAAAAATAATGTGCTTTCTAAAAGCTCTGAATAAATGTATTTTAATAAAAAGATAACAAAATATTGACACAGACATCAAGACTTAAAATACAAGATTTATATGTTTTCATACTTTACCTTTTGTAGTTTTAATCTATTTACTCATCTTTATCCAAAGGCTATATTATTCAAAAAATCAATGACTAACTGAAATATACATCTCTTAATATTTATTAGCTTAATAAAGAGCTTTGCAAATTTTGATAATGAAATTAATTAAAAAAAAATTTTTCTCGGAAATTTTTGGAAACCTTTTTATTGAATAATTTGATATGCCAGAATTATTGATCATGTATTCGAGAGGTCAGAGCTTGGCCCATAAAAGGGTAAATTCGAATATGACAACTAAAGCCAAACAATCTTTTTTTCACAAGATATGACTACATTTTTTATTTTTAATAAGAATGGAAAGCTCAGATAATCATGGTTAAACCATTCTTTTCAAAATGTACCTAAAAAATTGGTCTTAAATTCTGAATTATTTGAAAATTATTAGATGCGTAAAAAAATTGAATTTAATTATTTTTTTTATAAAATTGAAACTAAATTATTACGAGATAATTAAAAAAAAATATAGATAAATTTTTGCCCTTAAAAAAATAAAGAAAATTTTAGATTAAAATAAATTTAACTCCATTAGAAATCATTAAATTAAAAACTTTAACATTCTTTTTTTTCATTAAATTTAAGTTGGTTTATTTCTAAAATTATCAATTGGCGCAATTGTATTTGAGATAGAATTTTTTCTTTTCCTGGTCCGGATTTTAGTGACACCCTAAAATTGTTTTTTAATGGTGCTTAAAATTCATAATTTTTGCAGACTTCAAAAAACAATTATATTCCAATTTTAATTCTATTAAATTTTGCAAAACTTAAAATTTATCTTTGTAAAAAAGGTTTAAATAAAAAAATCGAAACTGAATGGAAATTATTTTAAAATATTTTACACAAATCTAAACCACATAAATTTTACCACAATTAATTATTACCAAAAAAATATAAGCACTACTTTAATTAAAGTGAATTTCAAAGTTGAAAAATAAAACAAAAACTAATCATCTTTATAAATTTTCTTGTTATAATTTATATTCGAATAAAAATAGAAATGGTATTAATGGTAAAGCACTACCTAAATAAATTAAACATTTAATTTTTCTTAATTTTTTCATTTATTTTATTTATGTACGAAGAAACTTGATATAGATTAAATAAAAATTTAAAAAAGAATTTTCCACTTTCTTCATGGAGTTAATTGAAAAAGCCAAAATTTTATTCTAAACATCTCAGGCATCTTTAATTTGATATAAATCATATGCTGTAAATAAATTTTTCTTATTTATATTAAATAGGTCTTATTCCGAGCTAACTGCGGGACTTTTTCACATTAAACGAATAAAAAGGTTATATAACCAAAAAATATTACATAAATTTAGTTTATTTAAAATATTAATTGGTTTGAATAAATGGGAATAAATTGCTTGGTAGAGAAAAATCATATTTTAAGTAATTACATCAAGCCATTTAGATTGTTTAATTATCAGTAAAATTATGCTAAAATTCAACCCTCAACAAAACTTAAATTTTTTTATTTCTAGAATGTCATTTCTCCAAAAAGAATACTAATCCAATTACTTTATAACTTTATCAATCTTTTTTATAAAGCAAAATAGATAAAAAAGGTCTTAGTATCCCGAAAACAAGCTTAAAATTTATCTTGGATTAGTTTGAAAAATTAATCTTGATTAACATCTAGAAAATGACTGCTAATTTCGTAAGATTACATATTTATTGCTTATTTTGTAAATTAAAATGGATTCCTGAATTAAAATTATTATAATAATTTTTTTTTTAGAATTTTTCAAAACAGGTATTTTGGCTTGGGTGTATTTTAGGAAAAAATGGAATAAATCTTGATGACTAAACAAAAATTGTTTGAAGTGGTTGTTTAAATTTAAAAAAAAAACAGCAGATGTATCTATTTAGAAGTAAAAATGATGCTACAGAGTAATTGCGTCTATATTATCAATCAAAAAGTGAAGACATATATTCCTAAGTAATCTGGCTTGTTGAAAAGCAATTAAAATTAAATTAAATTTTTTTTAGTAAAATTTAAACCAAACTTTTTCTGGAATACTTGTTTGAAAATTTGTGCCAAAATTAAATACCATCAAAAAAAATATTTGATCTAATTTCTAATTTATCATAGATGATTTATTATTTTATTAATAGATAAAATTAAACCCTTATTTTTGTTTAATAAAAATTAGATTATTTTGTAAATTCCTATAGTTTTAAATTAAAAAATATTGAACAATAAAAAAGTTATTTACCAAAGGGAACCATCGAATACAGATACAATTTGATTATTGAACCTAGAATTGAGATTTTTACGGTGTTGGATTTGAAAGAAATAAAATTTTATTTTATTGATTCTATTTAAAGTTTAAATTGACATTAATAATTATTGATTAATGCGTTTTTAGACATGTTTATCTGGAGCAAATGCTGGAAAATAGTTTTAAATTTAAAGTTAATTTGCGATTGATGAATTCAAGGTTGCGTAATCATCAAGTTAAATTTATAGACATACCATTGTTCAATAGATTTAAATAAGCGCTGTAAACACTTCCCACATTGATGTTTTATCAATTATAAAAATTAGCATAATTTAAAAAATCAAAAATTTTATTATTTTTCTGCGCTTGGTAAATTAATGTTAATTTACGCCAGATAGAGTTAAACTGAAAATTTAATAAGCTATTTTTTATAAATACCTAAAGAACCTTCATAAATTTGAAAAAATAATGTTCAAACATTTAATCTTTGATAATCAAAATTATGGCAAGGATATGCTAGAAAATTTTTAAAATTTTAATTTCGAAATTACAGTAAAGCTAAATGCACACGAAAAATAAACAAGAGATATATTTTTTTAATTTATTTCAGATATTTGTCAGGCGTATTGTGTGATATTGAGTAAAAAAGATAAAAATGTATCAAATATTTATAATAAGTCAAAAATCTGAAAATTTTATTAAGAAATTTATCGAAAAATATTTTATTTTTTATTTTTTAGAGAGACATTAGTTTCGATTTGGTCTTTTTTGTATCTAAAAACAAGTTGGCATTGTGGAATTCAGAACAAAATTTCAAAAAATAATTTCTTTCTTATGAAAATTAAAATGATTAAAATTGAAAATTGAAATTGAAAATCAAAAATAATTGTCTTTTATGTCCATTTAAAAATTATTCAAACTCTAGGTTAAAACAATTTTTTTAAATTTTTTTTAAAAAGAAGATATTTTTTATTTTCTTCTACTAAATTTCACATTCACAATTACTTAAAATCGAAATTTTGACAATGAAAAATTTCAAAAAATTTTGAGGGCTTTTCAAAAAGCTTTAAAAAAATTTAACAAAGAACAGGAGAAATAGAGAGGTAAAAAAATGTCTTTTTTTAATAATATAGAAAAAATAGAAAAAAAAAATAGAAAAAAGAAGGATTTAACACGCCATATTTTTTATCAATTGAGAAATCTTGTTGTTAAATATTTTTTTTCCAAATTTTAAGCAAAAATTTTTAAAATTATTTTAAAGTAAATTTGATTTTTTTAAAAGTTCAAATCTGGTTCCTTTCATTTTTAGACTAAAATGAAAGGAATTTTATTGAAATTAATGAGTTAAATTTTTTTATTTGCTTATATCAATACATAAACACTCAAAAATTAATAAAATAATTTATTTATTAGTGGAATATACTTCTTCAGATAAAAGTCAAAAGCTTGAATAAAAAAGATATAAAAAGAAAATTATAAAGCCTTTTAAAATTCTTTTGATTTTTTAATTTGAAAATATTTTGTTTGTACTCGAACAGGTAAATATTGTCTTCCTAGATTTATTTTTGTTACTAGTGGAACATTTTTTATGATTTTTTTTAATTTAAAAGAAAGAACCTTTATGAAAATCCATAGCACTAAAAAAAATTTAAGTGACAAGCGTTGTTATACCTAAAAAAAATGCCAACAAAAATTCAGTGAAAAAATATTTTACCAAAAATGATTTTAGAAAATAAGCTTTGAAAAATTCACAGAAATTTCTTAAAAATTCGTTGTTTTTTAATAAAAATTAAGGAACTAATTAAGGAAGTTTTCATGAAATTTTTAGAATAATTTCATCAATTGATGAAAATGAACAGAATAAAATATAGAAAAATTTTAAATCAATTAAAAGAATATTAAAAAATAAGTTTATTTTTTGTTCTTGTTTAGGCTGCTTGTCTAAGAGGTCTTCAGACATTATGTATTTAAATTTTAAAGCAGAATAAAAATAATTAAAATATTATCATCGTAGCGATCTTGTATATATTTAACTGTGGCTAATGTAAGGCTAAATATGTTATGGGTAATTCAAGTTTATTCAAGTAAAACTCAAATGACATGGATAACTAAGATAATTAAGATTTCCTCCGAACATTTTTGCATAAGCATTTTTGGATTACACATTTCCCAATAAGTCTTAAAAATTAAATTGGTCTTTATTTATTTTTTATTTGTTTATCTGTACCGAGCTAAAGATCCTTCAGATTTAAGAAAATAAAAATAAAAATAGTAAAAATAAAATAAGATGGAAAAAAATTAAGAGTAAAATTTAAAAAAATAAAATGTAAAAGATAATAGATAAATAAAACTTGGACAAGAAAGAATTCCTTAAGCATGGAAAACTGCAATCATAATTTCACCAAACAAATATTCCTCAACCAATTTGAACATTGCTTTTTAAGTAAAAAATGAAAATTTCATTTAATATGGAAATAAATTCGGTAATTCTTTTCTATTCTTTGGTTACTTATGCTTTTAAAGATTAAATTCGCTTTTCACCTTTTAATTTTGCTTATAAAAATATTAAGCATAATTCTTCAAGTTTAATAAAAATAATTTTTATTGTCTTCGTTTTCCATTATTTTGGTATAAAGCTAAATAATATAAAACTGGTTGATTAGTACTACAGCTAACATATTGCATCATCACAAACAAGATTACATCAATAATATTTAATAAAAAATTTTTTTTTTCAAAAACAATTATTAAATCTTTCTGGTTTAGTTACAGATGTAATTCCAAATTAAATAATTGTTCTTTAAATTAAAATTTGATTATAATTATTCTCAATATTTATGTGACCAACTTTAGAAGCTTTACTATCTTCCCAAAAAATGCCAAAAAGAAATCCAGTATCTGGATATTAAATTTTATTGAAAAATAATGTTTATCATAATTCGAGGCTAAATTTAATTAAAATTTGGTCTCTTAAACAAAAAATTGACTTTTAACCAATCTATCCATTTTAAATCTCTTTAACAACATTTTTTTATACTGAAGGTGCGTTTGCTCGGCACTGATAAATTTTAAAAAAAATATTTGCTTCTTTCATATTTCTTTTTAAATTTATTTTTTAAATTTGCTTAGTTTATTAAAATATTTATTTTAACAAAAATAAGAAGAATTTTTTAATTTTTTTTTTAATCTGGTTCCTATTAGCAAAGTATTTAACTCGATTTTTCGAAGAAATTCGACTGTTTTTTTATATATTCAGATTAAATTTTTGAAAAATATTTTTTTTAAATTAATTAAATTTAATTTTTTAGAAAAATGAATCACAGAAATGTTAAAATTTAGAAAACTAATTTTTATTTTTTTGACCATTTACTTTTTATTCTCTTTTGAGCAGTTACACAAATGTTCACATAAAAAAAAATTAAAATTTGACAAGATAAATGTAATAAATTCATCCAGTATCAATACCGAAGATTTACAATTTAAATCTAGTTTGCTCCGACCAAAGTACAACATAAGCTGTAAATTAATTTTTGACATGGACCATGCTGAAATCCAAAGAGCCAAACTTCTTCTAAAAAGTATTAGCAAAAAAAAATTTGAGGAAAAAATAGAAGACAAAAATTTTATTTTTGGCACAAATAAATGTGATAAATTCAAAAAAATTTTAGGCTATAAACAATTTAGTCATTTGGACCACGATTTTCCCATAGCTTTTAGTATTTTGGTTCACTCAAATGCCGAGCAGGTCGAAAGGCTTATCAGGTCGATTTATCAACCACAGAACATTTATTGCATTCACATAGACACAAAATCTAATCAGGCCTTCCATGATGCCATCCAGTCAATTGCAGACTGCTTCGATAACATTTTTATCACTACCAAGACAGAGAATATTCTTTACGGAGGCTTTAGCCGCCTTCAAGCAGACATTAATTGCCTTAAGGATTTATTAATGCTTGATAAATTAATTAAATTTAATAAAAAGCTTAGAAACAAGCGTTTTGTTGATTGGAAATATGCACTTAATTTGGTTGGAACTGAGTTTTTGCTCAGGACTAATGAAGAGCTTGTTAAAATTTTTAAAATGTACAATGGTTCTAATGAGATTACAGTTTTGAAGACAAACAGAGAGCTACATCGACGCATCAAAGTCGAATGGGTGGAAGATTTTCAAAGATTTAGGCTTATTAACACTGGCCGAAATAAATCAGCTGCACCACATGGCTATGTCATCACATACGGCTTTTCTACTTATGTGATTAGTAAAAATTTTGCCAAATATGTCATATTTGACCGAAGAGTCCAAGATCTTTTGGAATGGGTAAGGACAACTTGGGCTCCGGATGAAATATTTTGGTCAACTTTACAGTACAATACTCAAATTTATGCCGATCATGGATTTTTAGGTAATTTTTTTTTCTGTTTTTTTCCGTGGAATGTGACAAAAAATGTGGGTTCTAAAAAAATTAATTTTTAAAAAGGAATTTGCACTTGCTTCTCTACCACAGGTATAACAGGTGAAAAATAAAATAATAAAATAATAATAATAAAAATAATAGCTATGATGTGGATGCCCATTAATCTAATTTATCTAGGTTTTTTGTATCAATTATTTCAAGTCTATGAGCGCATCGTAAATTTTTTAATTGTAGAATAGAATAAAGTATAAGAATAGAAGTGAATAGTTGTTTAATTGTTTATTTTAATAATGTAATATAAATTTTATTTATTATTTATTTATTTATTTGTATTAACTGTGCCGAGACAAAGCTTCTTCAGATTAAAAAATAAAATAAAAAACAAATAAAAAATCAATAAAAAATAAAATAAAATAAAAAAGTAAAGAAAAAATAAGACAAAAGTAAAGTAAGTTAAAATATAAAATAAAAGACAGTTAAAATAGACAAATTGTAAGTAATGACAGGTGTAAAATTTTTAATTATTGAACAGTTCAGGAAAGAAAGAAGAAATAGTAAGATAGCAATTACACAATGGAGTCGGGTATTCGACATATCTTTATTCAAAACCCGCTTTATATTCATCGACCAGCTTGACTGCCAATGGAACAGAATGACGCAGTCCTCCAGCTACATATCTTTCGCTCAATTCAAAAAGTCGATTTGAGACCTTTAAGTGTTAAGGGCCTCATGATGCACAATATTAGAAGGAGTATCATATTTTAGTTCAGAGTTGTTTAAAAGTCACAAGTCTCAAGTCCGGACTTTTAATTTTTTTTTTAAGTCCAAGTCAAAGACTTAAATTTTTTTATTTTCAAAATAAACTTAATATTAGTTTTCAATAAAAATACATGAAAACTACTAACTTTTAAAATTTTTTGCATATTTTAGAATAAAAAACCTAAAAAATTATCAAAAATTTCAGAATTGCCCACAAGTTTTTCTGTAATATGTTTGTAGTCTTGGACTTTTGAAAAATTAAAAAAAAAATTAAAAGTCCGGACTTGGACTTTAATTTAGGAATTTTAAACAACTCTGTTTTAGTTTAAGTATAAAACGAACTGCTGAGTTTTGTGAGACTTAAATTTTTTTAATGTTTGTCTCTGAAAATGAATTCAGACACGGAAAAGAGTAATCAATTATAGATCCGATTAAAGATTTATATAGGTTCCCTAGTGTGTAATAGTTAAGACCCCATTTTTGGTTTGACAATATTTTTATTAAGTTTAACGGTGAACTACCACGCTGTTTTATTTCATCAACCATTGGGCAAAAGGTTAATTTTGAATCAAATTTTATGCCTAAGAACTTTATTTCATTTTTACTCTCAATTTTATTTTCATATATCTTTAAGTTTAAATCAATATTTTCCTTATTATATTTAGTGAAGACAATGAAGCAATCGAGCTGTGGACGAACGAACGTGTTGTAGAGTTTTGATATTGTCACTGCGTAATGATATCAAAATATTATTTTTGTTAAACTGAATGCAAAATTGTATATACGCTTGAGCTTATGTGAGTTGGTCATTTTAGATTAGTTACTGGAAGAATAACATGGATAGTTGTTTAATAGTTTATTTTAATAATATAATATAAATATAATGTAATGTCTTTTAAAGGATTGTGTTTCGTTTCTTATATACAGCATTGACATATGTATCTCGTTAGAGATGTTGAATCATCTGGAATAGAATTCCATACTACTTTGTCGTTTAGGACTTAATTGTGACAAAGATTTTCAACGCCAAAGTGAACTACTCTGCATTTTGCTTCATTCAATGACTTTGTCCACTGGCTTATTTTTTCTAAGTTATAAAGGTGAAAATACTATTTGTGTAAAAATTTAAGAATGTTTTTTTAATATTTTAATTTAAAACCTTTTTTTCAAAAGCATGATCTTGAAAATTTGTTTTCTATTGATAAAAATTTAAATTTAAAATAAAAAAAAAAACTTCCACTTAAGAATTATTCACAGATTCATTTATAAATAACTGTTTGTTATTTTTTTTTGTTTGTATACTAAAAATTAAAAAAAGGGCATAAATTTCAAAATTAAAAAAAAAGAAAATCAGACTTTAAATTATACCTAATTTTACAATATTTTACGCTTGGTCAAAACACTTAAAAAAATAACAATATTTGATAAAATGAGCAGAAAAATATTTGAATTTACATTTTTAATATTTGAAACTAATTTTGAAATTCTAGTGTTGGCAAAGTTTGGGATCTTGCGAAATCAATGATCAACACTGATCACTAAATCCTTTATCACACAAAATGTGGTAATCTCCGTGATTAAAAATGCAAATCGAAGTTCATTATCAATTCATATTGTTTTTTATTATTTTTAAATTAAAAAAGATAAGTTTTTAAAGATAATTTAAATTATTATTATATTAAACCTACGATTTAAGTCCTCAATAAATCTGAAAAATTTTTAAGAATATTCAAGAAGCTCTGCATCAATATAGTTAAGGATTTTTAAGGACTTTAGGTGTTAAAAGCTAAATTTTTTACATAATTAGTTTTTCTTTTTCAATTTAATATAAAGAAAATATCTAATCTAAAAAGGAATAGATAAACAAGTTCATCTTATCATTTAAAAATTCAGATCACCAAAAAAATTGATTCATTCAACAAGTGTTCCATTGACTCAGAATGTCAGAATTTGATTCAGGCAGCAACGATTCAAACCCATATTGTAAAATCCTACTGTTGTTATTTGATTCTATTAATTTTTTCATCCTCAAACCAGCTTAATTGGCTTTTTTGTCTGAATTTTGGACTATTGAACAATGTTTATTTTATTACGTGTATAATAGATATATTTTTAAAAATAAAAATATAATAAAATGAAAAAATTTATCCCAAAGATTTTAAAATATTTATTAATTTGTTGATCAAACTTTTTACTAGAATAATGAACAAAAAATGTTTTTAAATATTCATAGTTAAGAAAAATTATTAATTGAAAATTTATTTTTATAAATGAAGTTTATTTGAACCTATTAGAAAAGTTATTGAAGTTACTGTGAAGTTGCTAAAAAGTGGAACTAAAGAAAAGCTTTTGTCTTTTCAAAATCTTTATTTTGAGCTTAAGCCAAAAAAAGACCGAATCCCCTATTCGCGTCTCCCCTCTCTCTTTATATCTTTATTTTTATCGAGAGTCATATAACCACTCGAACATGCAAAAATAAATAGTACAAAAATAAAATAAATAAATATCATAAGTAACTTAACGCTCACATACATAATAAATAAATAAACAGATAAGTATCTGTGGTGGACACCACAGTTACTTAAGTCATAGAACCAACTGAGATAAGTAAAAAAAGAGTTGGATGCATGTTATATGA
Organism: Brachionus paranguensis; assembly: GCA_016802215.1. Lineage (NCBI taxonomy): Eukaryota > Metazoa > Rotifera > Eurotatoria > Ploima > Brachionidae > Brachionus > Brachionus paranguensis. The sequence goes on along the minus strand of JAESIX010000022.1, from coordinate 412,762 downwards.
ATGAAATGGTCTAAATGGTCTTTTGTAAAGAAAAATAAAAAAAATAATTTATCAAGTAAATTTTTTAACTAAAATATTCTAAAAAAAATGAAGATAGTGTGAGAATGAACAGAAAATATAATCACGGTAAAATTTTTGTTGTTTTTATTAGTTTTTTCTTTCTTTTGTTCTTTATTGAAAAAGAAAAGAAAACTAAAAAGTTAATTTTTCAGTTTATTTAAAAAAAATTAAAGCGTTTATTTTTACAATTTTTTTATTATTAAAATATGAGTTTTTTTAAATATTCTTTGAAATTTTTGAAAATTAGCTATTTTTTTTAGATGACCCAACAATTAGAAGATATGATTCACTGAATCGTTATGTTAAATGGAAAAAGGAAAGAAAAGATTGCAATGGAAAATTTCGCCATGCTATTTGCTTGTTTTCGATAGAAGATTTGCCCGAATTAGTGTTAAAGCCACATTTTCTGGTAAATAAACTAATGCTGGAATATGACCCTTTGTCTTATCAATGCATGGAAGAGTGGTATGAAGACAGAAAAAGAAAAAACTTCCATTTAAACATGTTTTTCTATTGTAAATTCTTACAATCAAGATCAGTCTTAGCAAATTGTGCTAATATTTCAGTAAATGCAGATTTCAAAAATATTTTATTTTTCAAATCTCCATACATATTCGAAATTTAAATATTTTTAAATAAATTTTTTCCATCAAAAAATCATACTACTGGCTAAATAATTTTTTAATACTATTTATTTTTAAACAGGCTGACTTTTTTGGTAACAAAAAATTATTTATTAAAAAAATTTAAAATAAATAATTCAAAAATATAATTTCATGGACATGAAATAATAGAAACACTCATTTTTTCTTTTTAGTAAGCATACATTTTCATGCATTTAAATCGAAATTTAAATTTTTTTTAATTGAATTTTTATTTTTACAATAAAACAATTATTTACTTAAAAAATTTAATAAATGCATTTAAAAATATATGTATTTCTTGGCTAAATAAAAATAAGAAATTATTTGCTTTTTTTTCCATTTGAGCTAGAACTGGGAACATTTTTGGCCGAGTAGGCTGAAAAAGAGATTTTCTTGATTCTAAATTTTACAGATTTATGCATTCTATTGAAAATATTAGTGGGACATTGGTATTCATTCGGTACCATTGATCTAATATTACTCTCGAAATAGGAGAATAGCGGAAACCAAACCTTAACTCGCTGGTGATCGCTCTGGAACAACGCCATGTTATTAGACAGACTGTGGTAGTACAAAAACAGTCTTGATGTTATGTAAAAAGCAACGAACACATCAATTGAGTAGTGCTCGTGGGCGCCCAGGATGAAAAACAGACCGAACATGTTCATTATCCAAGAAGTAGTGTGGATCCAGTACATGGACCGTGGTGTATCTGTAGAAAAAAAATTTTTATTTGCACCAAAAAATAAAAATTTATTATACATTCAGTGATAAAATGGTTCAACAAAGTCAACCAGACAGTGTGACCACTGAACATGTAGTCGCCACATGTGCGAACCCCTTGCACGTACAGTCCTCCGCCTGACAAAATACTCCATGCACCATTCAACTTATTCATGAAACTTCCATATCTCTTTTTAAATTAATTTTAAATAAAAAAATTTATCCCCCCAAAAAAAAACTTTTTTTTTTAATAAAAAATTTTATCCCTAAAAAAAAAATTTTTTTTTTAATAATTGAATTTATTTTTACCTGTGAAGAACATTGAATATGCACGCCAGGTACTGATAGAGAGGTGATCAGCATTGTGATCGATCTGAGTATGAAAATGGTTCCGCCTAGACTGCACATGCGTCTAAATATAATCATTCTATACTTGTGAAAAACAAGTAGTATCAGAAACATGGTGACTAGAGCCAGGCCGATAAGTTCAGTGGCAAAAAAAGCCCATGGAATCAGCGGCACATTGTCCAAGATTATGTCTGGAAGTGGTGGATACTTTTGCATATCTGGCACTCTGTCATGAACCACAGTTAGCATGAACGAGGTCCATAGACAAGTCAAAAAAAGATATATGACACTGACCAAAGTCTTGCGCTTTTCGCCGCGGTGGTTCCGAATCGGACCATTGTTGGCACTGGCCTCAAATGAATGATGGTAAACTTTGTAGCAGTTTTGGCACAAATTGGGATTTATTTCCTCACTGAGACTCTTTAGGCTTACTCTGGGCGCCTTAACAGAGTCATTGTCTGACGTCGAGTTCAATTGCTCTTCGTCAACACCTGTCATTTCGGATGCTTCTGAATCTGACTCGAAAAAACTGTTTGTAGTTTTGTTGTACTGAATTTGCAGTTGTTTAACAATATGGTACAAATTTTTTCTCTGGCCAACATTGTGCCTAATGACCTCTTTTAAGTCGTCCTCATTGAGCATTAGCAGAGCCCGACCATTTATTTTGTGCTCTTTAAAATACCTGCTACAGTCCTCGTAGCCAATGTTGCTCAGCCAGTTTAGTGTAGTTTCCACAGACCATTTTCTTACCGATTTTACATCGCTGGGCATCACAAATGACTCAGCTTTGACAAGTTTTGCCATTTTCATTCTTAACACATACTAATCGATTTGTTAAGTAAAAAAAAACAAGAGAGATTTTAAAATTATTTATTTAGCATAAATTATAATGAGATTTAGGGAGAGAGGAATGAATTTAATTTTAAAAATAATAAAAGAGGAATCGTATGATTTTCAAAAAAATTTTGAATTAAAAGTAGAATTCAAAAATTATTCGTGGCATTTAATTTCTATTTTTTTTTAGGTTGAAAATTATTTAAAGTTGATTAATAGAAATTATTTTTTGGTATTTTTTTCATTTTGTTTTTCTCTATTAATTTAAATTTTTTTTTAATAAATATTTTTCAAAATTAGTAAAAAAAAAATCTTTAAATATTATTATTTAATATGACATTAATTGGAGTGACTAATATTAAGCATAGAATACTGAAAAGAATGTTGTCCTTTGCTTATAAAATTCCTTTTTTTCATTATTCACCTTATAATTTAAGATTGAAATTGAAGAAAAATGGCTCAATAAATTTGAATTATAATTTAAGGAATAGTGAGAACTTGATTGAACCATCATCAAAAACAGCAAATGGTGAAAAAACGTTTGGATTTTTTCAAGATTTTTAAAGAAATGTTAATCGATCTTTAATGACAAGGGCACTAGCCTATTGATTAACCTTGAATAAAAAATTAATTAAAAATTTTTTATTTTTTTTAAAATAAATATTTATTAAAATTATAAAAAAAGAATCTATAAATATTATTATTCAAAATGACATCAAATGGAGTAACAAAGTGGAGTATTTCACAAGGCAGAGTGATTGTTTTGTTAAGACCCAAGTCTTGACACGTCTCTACTTATTATTTAGAACTGTATATTGTGAGGTCTGCAGCTGGAGCGCATGCTTTAGCTACTTTCTAAACCACTACATTATTGTTATAATTTCGGGTGCCATTTAATAAACTTTTAACTGAACTAAATTGTTTTATTTATTTCTTGGCTTAAATCCCTAAAGTCAAAATTCAAGACTTTACAGTATTGTTTGCTCAGTGGAATTGGATTAAAATTTAGGTTGATGATTTAAAATAAACTAGTAAAAATTATTAAAAGATAATTTATGAAAAAATTTTATTGTTTTAAATTTTTAATTAAATTATCTGAAAATAAATAAAAATAATTTCACGTAATTTGCGTGTAATTTTAAGCTAAAATTTTATTTATTTTGACACAAAAAGCTATTGTTAGTAAAAAATGCTAAAGTTATTACATTTTTTTGAAAAAAATTAAGTCATTTTAAATGAAAAACTAGTTTGTAAAGAGCACAAATTCGTTGACGTGTTAGACAAAGGCTATTTCTCCTTAATTCATATCTTCGACTATCCGATTTTGTTTTTAGGCTGTAATTGATTCCTTTATTAAATTAAATTTTTTCATAATTGTTTACTTTGTACATGTGAATTAGATCACCTCTTAATCTTCTTGTACTCAAGTAAGTTAAATCTAACTTTGACAAACGTTGCTGATAATCTAAATCGCGCATTTCTGGAATCAACTTTGTTGCTCTTCGTTGAATTCTCTCAAGCTCATTTATGTCTTTTTCTAAAAATGGAGACCATGCAATGACAGCATACTCCAGGTGAGGTCTAACCATTGAACTATACCATAGTCACGCTTTAGCTGTTGCATTTTTGACTTACTCAGAGGTTTCAAACCAATCTTTTAATCATACTCGGGATTATTTTTGCCAGTATGTGCATCTTTGCATTTATCTTCATTCAGCTTCTTTTATCCAATTATAGCTTGTATCCCCTAACACCACTCTTTGAGAACATTCTAGCAGAAATGCTTTTATCCAATTTATCGGGCCATCGCCAAAGCCAAAAAACTTGAGTTTATACAGAAGTTTTCTGTGGGAGACTTTATCGAAATTGCGAATTAATTAATCTTTAAGGTAAACCTTTAGCTATTGGTTCAGAAATAAAATCCAAAGTTTCTAATAAATTGGTCAGACATGACTTTTTTGGTAGGGAACCATGCTGTGATATGGATAACAACCTATTCTTCAGTAAATGCTCTAAAATTGATTCTTTAATTATGGCTGTTCATTACCTGTATATTCTAAAATTTATTTTATTGTCAATATTTTTATTTCATTGCTAATAAAAAAAGTTAATTTAATTAAGCAAGTCTTTTTTTTTACTTTATTAGTTTATTGCTTATTTATTTTATTTTACTGTCAAAATTTTTTTTTGTGTTGTTCAAACTAAAATTATGTATAACGCGACTCATTTAGTAACCGAGCTAAAGGCAAAGTGCAAAGAAAACAACATATCATACCAAGGGAAACTTGGACTTGGACTTTGATAAGCTATTTGAATTAAGCGAAAAAATTAAAATTATTGACTTTAATAAAGAAAACTGGGCAATAAGTAAATGTAGTTGTTGGTTTTACTTGAAACATTATCATTGCTATCACATAATAGCTTTGGCAGTCTATCAAAATTGTCTAACAATTCCCAATCGCTATATAATGGTAGCAATTGAATTTTTAATTTGTAAATTTATTGAATTTTGTTAAAAAAGAAGACAAGTAAATAAAAAAATAGACAATAAACTAATTAATTATGATATTATTACTTTGAAATAAATTTTTGAGAAATAAACTAATAATTCTTGACGTTAATTATATAAATTGGACATTTTTTAGAACAATTAAGTAATAAAATAGAAAACACAGGTAATATTTTCTCTTTAATTATGAACTCAAGAATTTTTACCATTTTTCATGTTTAAATGTTTAAACCCTATTTTTATACGGTCCAAATTTTTGACCGCCAAGCTAACCGGTCAAATGACCGCCCGCCAAAAAGTTGACCGTATTTTTGACCGCCCGTTTTGGTCTGACCGCATCCGACACTAAAAATAAGCGGATTTTAAATGTTTAAACCTGAAAATAAATTTACTTTTATTTTTAACTCTCGAAGAACGGACCGAACGGTTTTTTAGAATCTTTTTATTACTTCTTTTTTTCTTCAATAAACTTAATATTTTTATAATTTCTTTTCGATCAAATCAAAAATCAAATAGATATCAAAAAATTGATTAATTTATGTAACAAACTATTTTTATTTTCATGCATAAAAAAGTAACTAAAAGAAGTAAAATAAATATTTAAAAGAAAAGCTATTTGAATAATTACTTTTGATTATTTTTCTTCTGTTAATCAATCAATATCTTATAGATGACTTGATTTTGTTTTTATTTTTTATACGTAGGATTCATAATAATTAAAATCTAATTCTTAGATATGAATCGATTTTAGATTACAAACGTATCTGATTATTAGTTTCATCAGAAATAAAAAGATCCAGACTAACATATGAACAAAATTTAGTGGAAAAAGCTAAGAAGAATTAAAAAAATACTGTATAAATACTTAAATGATCAACAAGTAATCAAAGAATCAATCAAAGCATTTAAAAAAGTCAAGTTAAGTTTCAAGGTTAATCAACATGTTAGTGCCCATGCCTCAAGAGACTGATTAACACTTCATTTATTAAAATCATTATTAAAAATTAATATTTTTGATAAAAAAAAATTACAAAATTAAAATATTTTTTTTTAAATTTAATTGTTAATTAAATAATTTTAACAAGTTTTTTAAGTTAAATAGTTCAAATTTTGAAACAAAATCTACTTTTAAAAAAGTCAAACAATGAATTAACGCAAGAACCGAAACAGATATCAAATCTACTAAATAAATGTTTTTATTATTTATTAAGATGGTGAGCTTTTGAAGTTGAATTTAATGAAAACTGGTCAGAATTTATTGACATTGATCCAAATGATAAAAGTTATGAAATGGTATTTAAAAAAATTACACTACCTAAATCAAAATACAGCATGTTTATAAAAAATAAAAATTTAGATCATGACAATTTGATGATTTTTTTTTTAATATTTTTCCTTTTTATATTTTCAAATCATAAAATATTGCATGTCGTTAATGCTAATCATTGTCAACAAATGTCAGGGACCTTGAAATTTAATTAAAAAATTCTTGTGGCATAGAATTTATTTTTAAAATTAGAATAAAATTTACAAAATAGACCAGCTAGTAAAAATATAAATAAATAAATGGGTAAAAACACACATTAGAATTAGAGTGAAAAAACCCTGATCTGGTCATTCGTTGAATTTCGAATGACAAGATTAAACAAACGGAATCTTTTCTGTTTTGTTGGTAGTCAGCTCATTTGTTTGTCAGCTTTTTGTACGGGTTCCACGATAAATCAATTATGCTGGTCGATCTGGACTCGTCTATGAAAGGAATTTCGCTCAGGCTTAAGCCCAAAAACCCAATGTTCTCTTCGAATGTATTGTCCAAACCTCCGAATTGATTCAATTCCTCGATCTAAATAAGAAATTTTTAGTATTCAGATCTTAAAAAATTTTTGATCTCACTGTGGACTCTTTTAAATTTTAAGTTTTTGCGTAATCTTAAATAAAGATATTCTATTTAGTAGGGCTGTTATTTACCTGTATTTTCAAAATTATTAGTTTACTATCTATTTTTTTTATTTTTTTTGCTAAGAAAATAAATTGTCCTATGTTAGCAACAATTTTTTTTACACTACTTAGTTTATTACTTAAGATAAAGTATTTTTATTGTTAGAAAAAAATAATTCTTTTACATTATATATTATTAATATTCTGAGTTTGAAATATTTTATCATATGCCAAAATGTTTGATTCATCGTATTTAGTGATTACTCTCAAACAAAAATGATATGAAATAAAAACTATTCAAAAGTCAAAGGCCTAAATTTTGATTTACTAATGGACTATAATGATAAAATAAAAATGATCGATTGTAACACGGATAATTGGGCAACAAGTAATTGTAGTTGCCGGTTCTATCCGAAAAACTACCATTGTTATCATCTAATCTCAAAAACAGCAATTGAACCAAAAAATAAGGCTGGTAGGATTGATAAAGCAAAACAAGCGTTAAAAAAACAAATTTAGTTATTTTATTAAAATTAAAATATTGCACTTGAAAAAATATTAAACTAATTATTTTAATAAAAAACTAAAAAAAATTAACATTATTAGTTGTAAATAAGTTTTAAGCAAAAAACTAAGTAAAAAAAAAAAATGAACATATTTGACATTTTTTTTAGCAGTAAACTAATAATTTTAATTTCACGGGTAATATTGAGTCATTTAGTAGCACCTCTTTTTTGAAGGTATAATTAATTGGTTATCTAATATGAATATTTAGTATAAGTAGCAAATATTTTTTTTTTTTAAATTGAAATTAAAAATGAAAAAATTTCTCAGAATCAAAAATTTTTACTGTTTTATTTTTTTACAAAATTTAAACTATACCTTTTTTAATTAAAAAAAATCTTTAATTTATTCTTTAAATCAAATAGATTAATAATCATATTTTAATTTTAGTGATGTAAAATTTATATCTCGGGTCTCACTCACATTTGAGATCTAACTTAGAAAATGTGATAAATTTTCGAATTATTCTCATCTTTTCCTCAAAAGATAACATCTCAACGAGATCAAAATTAGAAAATTATTTGTTCATTTTATCTAATTGGAAATTTTGAGAATTCTTCCAAAAATTCTCATCTTTTTCTCACTTAGGAACATTGAGAGATCGGAATGAGAAAATTTTCTGGTCACTTCATTATTTGAAATTTAATTTTATTTTGAAATTTTTTATTTTTAATGTAATAATATTTAAATTAACAAATTTTATTTTTGAATTTAAGAAATTACACATTTTTTATTTTAATTTAAAAATTAAATAAAAAATTTATTTTGAATCTCAAATCTGAGCTGAATCTCAAATTTTTCTACATGTAATCTACATTGTATCTTAGTTAGATCTTTTATGAAATATTAATGAGAACTAGACCTGGGACTGTATTTTACAGTGTTAAGAACAAAATGGTGGAGTTCATATAACTTTGTCTAGATACTTTTTTTTTTAGCTTTAAAAAAATTAATAAAGAACAATTTCTTTATTCCAATTTTTATAGATTATCATAAACTTGGTCATAATGTCTGTCAGACTTCATCAATCTTGATGATTTTTTTTCTTTTTGGTCAATGAAATTATCAACTATTAAAGACAAGGTAAGAGTGATGTTTTCTTAATCAGTCTTGATGCCAGTAAGGCTTTCGATAGACTATGGCGTGATGGACTCTTCTTTAAACTGATAGGAAAAATTCCTGATGCAATATGGCGAATACTCTATCTTTATTACTCCATTTCTAGCATTATTGTGTGGCTAAATGGTAAAGTGAGTGAGAAGGTTAGAACTACCGAAGGAGTTAAACAGGGTGGTGTCTTGTCACCACACTTGTTTAACTTTTTTGTTAATGAAATGATTCTTGGTTGCGTTGGTTTGGATATTGGTGCAAAGATTAACGGCATTAATTTGTCAGTCATAGCATACTGCGATGATGTGGTAATTATTGCAACTGTCTCCAGACATTGTGAGTTATTATTAAGTGAATGTGAGACTTATGCTCTCTCTTGGAAAATAGAGTTCAACGCATCAAAGTCGATTTGCATGATTCTAACAAAAAGCAAATATCAACTACAAACTAAATTCATGCTTAATGGATATGAAATTCCAATTGTCTCAAATATGATCTATTTAGGCTTACCTGTAGGTAATCGAGAATTTGTATCCAGGTTTATTGAAGAAAAGTGGAAAAAAGTTGAAAGAGGCTTTTATTCACTTATAGGTCTAGGGTGCAAGCCCAAATTAATGAATCCAGAGTTGATTGGGTTCTTATTTAAGCAATTTGCTCAATCAATTTTTAGATACCCTTTGGATAATTTATACATTGGTGAGAAGCAACTGAACGAGTTAGATGTCAGACAAAACATGCTAATTAAAAGAGGTATTGGAATTAAAAAGTTTCGAAGTAGCAGTCCCTTAAATCAGGCACTCAAAATTGAGAGTATCAAAAAACTCTATATGAAGCACAAAATTTACTTTTTAAAACAAATAATGAATGATAGTATTTGTAAAGAGGTCCTGTTGTATCTTAAGAACTACTATAAAAAGTTTGATAAGCAAAATACATCATTCTGTAAGCAGTTGGTCTACATTGAGAAAAAGATTTTTATCGATTGTGTTGATTATGGTGCCAATATATCACTGTTGTTGGTTGATGATTTATTCAAATGTAAAAATGAAGGATTGGTTGACTCGATTAAGTTTATTTTTGGAATTATTAAAAAATATATGATTTTAAATATTGAGTATTTTTACTTATATGAACAAGTGAATAATTTTTTAATAATTAACTTTAAATGAAATTGTAAATAATTTATTTTTTATTTTTTACTTTGATTCTCTTTTTCTTTTTGTATTTTTTTTTATACTTGCCTATGAGGCTTAAATATTTAATAAAATTAAAATTAAATTAAATATTAAAACTTGTCAATTTTCCTTCAAAATTTTAATTTGTTTTGATTTAAAAATAAAGATTAGTTTTTAAAAATGTAAAAAATTAAGATTAAGTATATAAACTTAGCAGAAAAGTCTTTAAAAAATTCTGCAAAATTATTGTGCAGTTTCTTTTACGTATAATTTTTTATTATTACGTACGTATAATTTTTTTGAGTTTTTTTTTGATTTTTATTGAATATTTTAGATCCTAATATAATTCTTTTAGATTTTAAGAAAAAATTAATTTGTTTAGAATTGGATTAAAATTCAAGTCTTAAAAGTCAGAGCCTGACTTAGTCTTTTTTAAAGTCAATATTTATTAAGTCAATTAAGTTTTTAAGAAAATGAATGCTGCCGTTCTTAGTGGAAAGATGAATTTTTGGTCGGCTGGAAAACAGAATAAAAATTTAATTCAAGTTATAACTTGGGCTTGTGACAAATAAAACTTTAATTTTTTTTTTCAAAAATAAAATTTGATTTTTTTTTCAATTTTTCTTTTTTAAAATTTTTTTTGTTTAATCCAAAAAACTTTCTTTTTAGTCCACAAGAAGACAAAAATGCAAAATCTTAATTACCAAAAGTTTATTAAAAATTGACCTTTTTTCTATTAAAAATTAAATATCATTTAAAAACTTCTTGATTTAACCAAACAAACTTTTAATGCAAATCAGTCTCTTACTAAATCATGCTAAATATACATACTTAATTTAAATTCAGTAGAAGTAATTTATGATTTAAATCTGAAACAAAGATTATGGGTCTAATTAAGGCAAAAGAATTTCCTAAAAAATAAACAAGCAGAATGCATCTTAATTATTTGTTGATTAAAAAACGATTTCAAGATTTATGGATTATTTAATTAATAAATTATTCTAGTTTAAAATTCAAAGAGATTAGTCTAAAATAGGATTTTTATAATGACTAGCGAGTAAACTATAATCTTAATTAAAATCTTATAAAATCTAAAAAGCAAATATCAGTTGAGCTGTATTGTTTTATCTTGAATACTGTGGAGCATCATTTGGATTGAATAGCTTGGGAAAATAAAAAAAATATTCAACGATTGTAAAATTATGAATAAAGTTCTTTGAAATTAAAAAAAATCTTTTATCTTAATTTTTAATATTGAAAAAAAATACTCAATTTTGCAAAATTCAAAAAAAATTATTCTAGACTTATATTGACAAGCTTACGTATTCTTACGTGAATATTAGTCGGTAAGAGTATGTAATTTTACGAAAAATTACGTAAGTTTACTTTAAAATACTTAAGTTTTAGCAAAATCGTTCCAAAATGCTTACAGCCTAAAAAGATGAGATTTTTGTAAAAAAAAACAAAAATATAAATTTTCCAAAATTTTTAATTAATTTTGTTATTAAAAAATTTCAACATTCCTTACCTTTTCTTAGATAATTTAGATACTTAGATAATTTTACGTAAAATTTGAAATTTTTTGGTAAAATTTGGTATAATTTTTTAATGAAAATATAACTCATCAGAGTAAAATTCAAAGTTATTTAAATAGACTTAAAATTAAAAATTTTCTAAGAAACTTTGTATGAGAGATTTTCTTACAAAGCATGCTTGAGCATCTCAATAGAAAAAAAGCCTAATTAGTAATAAATATTTATTAATTATAAAAATTTATTGATAATAATTATTAATTTTTCTTTTAAAAAATGTTGTGATTTTACTGTGGAGCATCATTTGGATTGAATAAAATGGGAAAATAAAAAAAATATTTAATGTTTGTAAAATTATGCATAAAGTTCTTTTAAAAAAATCTTTGATTTAATTACTTAAAAATCATGAAAAAAGTCTCTGAAGAAAAGGCTAAAAAATATTTCAAAAAAAATTCTAATATTAAAAAATTAAAATTTTATCTTAATTTTTAATTTTGTTAAAAAAAATTCAAAAAATTTGTTTCCAGACTTACATTGATTATATTAGACTGTTCCTGTTTGATTTCAGTAGAGCTTGTTGATTTGACTATTGGTGCTCGTTTATACTCATTTGGATTTTTTTTTCTAAATTTAAGTTATCTTTTATTAATTTTTTTTTAATTTAATTTAAATCAAATACCTAAGGCAATAAAACACGGCGAGTAAAATGAACAAAATGGCTATTATCGCTATCACTAAAGCAATTATCAACGTGAACCCATTGAGCACAAAATCCATGCTAATTTTATTAAAATATTCTTTTTCGATTACCTTTTTGATGATATTTCGTTTTTATAAATTATGGCAACTAAATGAACAAAAAAAACTCAAATAAAAGCAACAAGGTTTTTTACTTTTTTTCTAAACCAACATGTTTAAGATCTTTGAATAAAAATAAAAATTACATAATACTTAGTAATAAAATTTAAAAAAAAATTTATTGCTTCAAAAAGGTCACGTGTGGAGGTAATTTGAGCATCGACCAACATTCCAATGCCAGACCAAATGATGCCACTAGAAATTTTTCAATGAATAAAATTTTAAACAAATTTTTGAAACCTAGTGATGGGCATTATTCATTTTTTGATGAATAGAAGATTTTACATCATTTTAGATATTTGAAGGCTTATGCAATCTACGAACAAATGTGAGATTCAAGTGTCAAGATTAAAATACATGAAGATATAAAGCTAAAATAATAATGAGATCGGAATAAACAAATCAATCAAATTTGTCTATATTTCATGGCGAATCCGCATTCATTAACTCTTAGAAGGCCTTGAAAGCACATTAAATTATATAATTTGTTTATGATTTCTAATGATTTATTTTAAAATAAATTAAGTAAAAAAAATGTATTTTTTAATTCTTAAATTGGTCTGGTTTCTAAGAATCGACCGGGCATTGTCAGTGTCCATTTGAGCGCAGAAATACTTAATTAGTGGCTTAGACACAACCCCAGTGCTTGGGGCAAATTTATTTTCAAATCCATTAAATTTTTTCGCTCAAGTAGATAATTATTAAGACTTAAGGTAAACTTATTTTTATATAAACCAACAAGCTCTAATATCTCAACGTCAATCACCAAAAATTATGTAAATTTAAAAGAGAAAAGAATTTAAAAAGTAAGGAAACGTCAAAATTGAGCTTGGTTCACCCGCAGTCCCAGCAGAATCGCGGTGTGACACAATGAAACTAAGCTTCAAGTCAAACTGAACTAATCTGGCTAAATGTGCCGGCAATACTGGATTAAGAAATAATAAAATATTTTAATTAGTGATATTTGAATTTATATTATCAATTATTAACTATGTTTTATTTGAAAATAAATCAATAGAAGAACAAGTCTAATTTCGATTGCAAGGATTCTTTTAGTCAAATTCGGCGAAGAAAAATTGAATTTTTTTCCTATTAAGTCTTGTTTTGAAAGCAAATATATTTAGAAGACATTTTGACAGTTTTCAGCAGTTATTAAATTAAAAAAGTTGAAATTAATTAATGTTTTGCCTTTAGAGCTAGATGTCCGAGAGCAAAGTGTTGACATCAGGCACTAAAATATTTTCAAACCATAAATAATTTTCTCTAGAGCTTTGTTTAATTCAAAAAAAAGTTCAAAAATGGAATAAAAATAAACTTTTTTTTCAATAAAAAGCTTTTTACAAACTAAAAAGACCACAATAATTTAATTTATTTAAAAAAATACTCTTTTGGTTGTTCGTTCTGGAAAAACATATTGTACACAATTTTAAAGCACTTGATTTTTGCTATTGACTTATATTTTAAAAAAATTTTGATTTTTCTATCGAAAGATTTTTAATAAATATTATTCTTTTAATATTATAGTTTTAATAAAAAAAGATCTTTAAAAATCTGCTTTATTTTTTAATGTTTAAGATTAGTCTAAAATGAGATTTTCATGATGACTGTAAAGATCAATACAATTTGTTGTCTTAAAACTCAAAGAACATTTTAAATTTATTTAAAAAAAATTAATTTGACCCAAATTTAAGTACCACAACCGAAAAGATAAATGATTTTTTCCATACATGATAAAAAATGGGTTTAAAAAAATTAATTAAACTGATTTGTTAGAATGACATAAATCAAATTTTACTAAACTAATTAATTCAAGAATAGTTTCAAATTTTAATCTTTCTTTTAAATTTCAATTATTTAATTAACCTCATTAAAAGGAGAATTTGCTTCAAAAAATAAAGAAAAAAGAAATGAATAATAAATTATTTGAACCTTTTTAAATAGTGAATATCTAAATTTTTTTGAATAAATATTTCTTATTTTTGAAAAAGTGGTTCTATTTGAAAATTGAAAGAAAATCCTGATCTGGTTAAATTTTTTATTTCTACTGAAGGGTCAATTTTCTGACCAAATATTTATGTTTGTAAAAAATTTTTGATTATTTGTTCAAATAAATATCTAATGAATTTATTAGGATAGAAAGAATGTTAAATTCTCGAAAATTTCAATACAATCAAACAAAAAATTTTATTTATTAAAAATCAGAAAAATTGAAAATTTTAAAGATTTTGAAAATATTAAAATCAACATTTTTTTGAAATGATAATTAAATTTCATCTTTTTGACTGTAAAAATTAGTAATATTTTTAAATGTCTACGAAATTGAATATTAATTTTTAAATAATTTGAGGTTTTGATAATTTTTTTAATTAACGGAGAATAAAAATTTTAATTTTAATTTTTTATTTAAAAAAAATCAATTTTCTTCAAATTAATAAAATGATTATTTATTAAACTTAATATTCAAATTAAACTTTACTATTTGTTTTTCAGCACTTAAATTTTATTCATTTTCTGCATAGTTATCACTATTATTACTATCAGTATTGCTAGATTCATCAGCTTCGCTACTACTGGATCCATCATTGTCACTGCCACTTGAACCAGATTTTTTCGATGAATTTTTACTGCTATAATTTGAATATGATACGGATTGTTTTTGTTTACCACCTGTTCTAGTTTTTTTCTTTCTTTAAAATAAAACTCTAACAATAGTCAAACTAATTGAATTAAATTACTTTAGGTATATACAAATTGTAAATAAAATAATGAATATGATCATTATTAAAAATAGTGAAGAAATAATCACTAAAGCTGCCTCCAGTTCAAAATTCATTATTGAATTTTTTTTAATTACTGTTTTGAAAATGCGATGGATAAAAAAAAATGTTGACAATCAACCCTTAGGTTTGTCTATTAAAATTAAGACTAATAAAAACAAGTAATTAAATTCAAAATTTATTTAAGTATTAACTTTTTATTATTCATTTTTTTAATTTTCTTGAATTTTTTTTCTAAACTGAAAAATTAATCAGATAAAAAAATAATTTTAAAAATAAAACTAAATATTTTTTAAAAAGATTTATTGGAAAAAATTTGATTACCGAATAAGATAAATATAGTGGTTCTTGCAAAAGTGAAACGTTTCATTCCTAAAAGAGGAACGGAATGGAAAGGCATTCTTAAAAAAAGCATTCCCATTCCATTTCATTACCATACCCATTCCGTTCCGTTCCAACCAGGAATTGATGAAATTGACACTGGATAGATTGGAATGGAAGGGAATGGATTAAATGAAAATAATGGAATGGGTGATATGGAATTGAATGGTTCGAATCAACGAAACGTCTGTTTTGAATTGACTTAATGAAGGGAATGGAATGGTTGGGACGGAATGGTTGGAACGGAATATGGTAATGGAATGGAATGGGAATGCTTTTTTTAAGAATGCGTCTCCACTCCGTTCCTTTTTTAGGAATGGAACGTTTCACTTTTGCAAGAACCACTGTATTTAATGAATGAGTTGGGCCAAAAATTGGTTATTTGTTAAATCGAATTTCGTTATATTGAAATTACCATACAAAATGATTGGAAAGTATCTTTAAATAAAACATTAAATTAAAGTTTTAAAATTTCTTTATTTAAAAAAATTAACACGGAACTGAATTAAATTAATTAGATTGAAATTTTTTTTTATAAAAATCATCAATTTTAGTTTTTTGTTTTTGTTTGTTTGATAAATAAATAGGCTTTCAATCATTGAATTCAGACTTGTTTATAAGTCACAATAATTTAAGTCAAAGTTATGACTTGACTTAAATTTTTTTTTTTTTAAAGTCAAGAAATGACTTAAAATTTTTCTAGATGAAATAAATTTCTATGCATAGTTTTTTCATATTTTTTATTAAATTAAATTATATATTAAACAAACAAAGTAATGTAATTAATAAATGTAATAAATAGTATTTTATTCTCTATACATTTAATAAATCCATATTTGATACCAATAAAGTAGTTGCTTCCAAATTGCTGGCTGTTAATCTCGACCAATGTAGTCTGTTAATGTAACCAGATTTAGAAAAAAGTCTTTCAAGTGGTCCTGATGAAGCAGGTATTGATAAAAATTTAAGTAAAGTCATAACTTTGGCTTAAAAAAAAATTTTAAGTCATTGACTTAACTTGACTTAAGACTTGTGACTTAAAAAAAGTCTGATTGAATTACAATCTTTGAATTGCTCTCATTAGCCTCCAATATTTTGACTTGTTTGCTAAGTATTGTTGAAATTGTTGACGGATTGGCACCATATTCCTTGGCTAACTCGCCTGTCTGGCACTTTTGCTCGATTTTATGATATTAAGTTTTGTTTCAATAGTAATAACTTTTACAATCAGGTGTTAAATTTTTACTTTTCGTAGTATCAAGAGTTTTTTAATAGGAAATGAATTTATTTATTTATTTATTTATTAATTCTTAGCTAAGGCCGATCGCCGACCACTTGCTCAGTGACCCGTCAAATAAGGGGCACTGTGTTTAGTATAAAAAAATATAAAAATTACAAAATTGAGTATAAAAGTTACCAAAAAAAAGTAAAAAAGTGTCATAGTTTCTATTTACAATTTTAGGTATTCAATCATAAAATAAAATTAATCTACGTAAAAAAAAAATACGTACAAAGGAAATGAATTTATAAAGTACGAAATCTTAACTTCGTTAAATCAAGGTTTCGTTATATCAAATAATTTTCCTTTTTTAAATCTAGATTTTCGTTAGACCGCGAGTTGACTGTAACAATTTTGTAGGAAAAAAAGTTAAAAAATATTTAATGAATGTTTTTATAGTTTTATTGATATAAAATTTGTTAATTCACAATTAAAATTAGCCTAAAACTTTGTTGACAATAGCACTTGGTAGTTGTATAATAAAAATGACAAATCCAAATATTAAAATTAAAACAAAAAAAACGAGGATAATTGTTTTCCAGTAATTTTTCCAAATGATAAATCGAAATGTTTGATAAGGCTTAGTGAACCAAAGGAAGGAAGTTTCTGGTCTTCTGCAAAATAAATATTTTTGTTTATTTTTTAGTTAAATTAAAGGAACTTTGTCGTTTTGAGACCTGTTTACTACACTTTTTCAAATCAAAAAAGTTTATGTTCGATCAATAAAATGTTAAAGCTAATATCATTGTGAGTTCCATTTATTAAATATAAGTACTAAATATTAATATCAATGTGACAGTTTTTTAAATTTTAATTTTTGATCTGATTTTTAGCTTCACCTTGAGCCCAAAAAAGGCTTTTATTAAAAAAGTTTCAAATCGAATTTTAAATTAAAAAAATTATTCATTTTTATTCTGTATCCAGCAAAGAATCTTTTCAGATTAAAATAAAAATGGAAAAAATTAATCGAGTTTAAGATAATAATCTGGATTTTTATTTTTTCAGTGTAAAAATTGGTGGCTTAAGATTTTCGTGATAAAAATAAACAAGATAAAATAAAAAATCAGTTTCTTTAAATTTTTAAATTTGCATAAATAATAAATTAATAAAATTTTAATGCAAAATTGTTGATATATTATTTATTAATATTCACTCTTATAATTGTACTCTTTATAACTAAAAATTTTTTGATTTAATTTGATTAATTATTGCTTTTTAAGGTCTTAAGCTAACATATTTACAAAACAGATTGAGTGAAAAATAGATGATTGCATCATATACAACAATTATTAACAATTAATAAAATTAAGAACTTTATTCATCTTTTTTTATTTTTTTAGTAAATAATTTAAAGCATTCAAAATTCTTTTATAGTTAAACTGAACCATTGATATGATAAAATTTATATTTAGGAATTTTATTTTTTTATATTTTAGCAAATTAATTATTTATCAATGCTAAAAAGAAACTAGTAAAAAATAAATCTTAATTATCCTTAAAATATGTGTAATATGAAGATTTATCAGCTCAAAGATAATTTAACATAAAAAAAATATTTCATAATTTTTGTAACAACTTTATAGAAAAATATTTTTAAAATAAAAAATTTGATTCAATTAAATTGACTGTTTTTTAAGATAAAATATTTATTTGTAAGGTTAATAATTAACAAAATTAAACAAAACAAAAAAGTAACTTTTGATATTAATTAATTGTTTCCTTTGTAAATAGTTCCGTAAATCTTAAAGTTTTAACTATTTCAACATAAAAAACTTTTCTATGTGTCAACTTGTGAAAAAACACAGTTTTTTGAAAATATCATTTGCCTATTTTATTTCATTTAGCTAAAAGTTAATTTTTAATAGTTAATTATTTAGTTTTAATTGGAAGATAATAAACAGAATGACTTATTGATGATATCGATGCAACAGAAAATGTTGCTTCATTAGTCGAACAATTTTTTGATCCATCTGGCAAATTATTTATAAAAATAAACTAGTAAGAGTGGTCCAAATGCAAAGATTTTGAAATAAATTTAAAAAAATGAAAAAAAACATTTTTTTTCAATTTTGGTCTAAATTAAATTTTAGATTTATATTTCCAAAAAATAAAAAAATTTAAAAACTATAAAAAAATATACATCCAATTTATATATATTAATTAACAGCGGCGTTGTTAGACAGGGGCTGAAGGTTATTAAAGTCCTATTCAAAAATTAAAAATGACTGAGCCCATATTTGAAAAATTTCTTTTTATCAAAAATAGTTATATTTTTTCATATAATTGTAAATTTTCAAAAAAATATAAAAAAAGATTTCTTAATTTATTTCTTTTTTTGTTTTTACTTATAAATTAAATATTTATTTTTTAAATTCCATCTTATAATGTAAAAAAGTAAATTTCTTAAAAAAATTATTTTCCATTTTTAAGAATAAAAAATATTTTAATATTTAATTACTTTTAGGCAAATATAAAACAAAATAATAATATTTTTTTAGTATTATACAATTTTATGTTTTATGTTTGTGTGTTTATGCATATTGATGCATTATATTATCGAATTCATAGTTAATAAAAAAAGTTAAATAAAAAAATTTGCTTAAATAGAACTATTTTTTCAATTTTAATTTAAAAAAAATATTTTCTTTATTAAACAAAAGAAGTATGAAATGATCTTTTTCTGGCCTTTTCATTAACCTTGAAAAATCAGGAATTTCATAAATTTCTTTATCACCTGGAACCCTTTAGAATTCAGAATTTTTCAAAAAAAAACTTCAAAAAAGAAAATTTAACACCATTCTGAAAATTGTTCCTGGCCCCAGAGAGTTAACTGGTACAGAAAACCTTTTGCTTTTTTACCTTTACTGAATAGAAGAATCAGTCTGAAGTAAAAAAATTCCCAAAACGACAAATTTAAGATTGTCCAACTCACTCTGGAATTTCAAGAGGCTGTGGTGGTTCCCGTCCACGTCCAGCCGGATTGCTCTCGGCTTCCTTTTCGCTCAATATCTGAAATTCAGCCTCCAATTTTCCAGCCAATGTTCCGTCGATGGCTTCAAAGGGCCACCAGCCTTTGTAAAACTTTCTCTTGAACAAATTAATCCTGGGCCATTTGGGGTCATTTTTCATCTTGAGCGAACAAATCTCAGCTGAGCCAGCTCCCTGAGTAAATTTGGACAAGTCAAGCTCCAAGGTTCCCAACAAATCGTCTGATGAAAAATTGTCCGCGTCATAGCAATGCAAATTTACAATCGGCCTGCTCTTGCTCTCAATAACACTGAGACCAAATTTTTGCCTTTGACTAAAAACAATTTTTTTCTCCGCCGGCAAATACTCAAAATCGAACACAAATCTCCAATTGAAGTCACCAGAGCCATTGAATGAGTTGTAGTGAACATCGGTTGATTGGTACACTTTTTCCTGGTCACACATAAAGCCTTTTATGTAAATGTCACTTTTTTTCTCACCTGTTATTGGATTTGTGTCGTCCAAAATGACATTTCTGGTCCGCTTTATGACCACTCTGAGCTGGAATTTTTTGGGCTTGCGCAATGTTATGTCAACTGGCTTGGGCACAGTGCTTGTTTTGTAGTTGCCCATCGGAAACATGTCTATCCACATTTGAACTTTTCCCTGCTCCAACTCGGGTCCAGCTTCCGGGTTGTACAGAGATCTTGTTTCAACATGCTCAGGTATTAGGTCCACCTTGGTGATTTTTTTCCAGCTATTTAGCGCATCCAAAGCCAACTGTTGTTCGTGCTTGTTGATTTTGATGATTTTGAATTCTTCATTATCATCGTCATCTGAGTCCGACTCTTGACTCAGGTCGGGTACTTGATCTTCCGGATCGCTTGGAAAAAATACCGGATGATCCTTTGGGTCGTAGACTATCAGCTTGTTGTTTGTAAATGATGGTTTTAGGAGACTGAATTTTCGGCACATTTTGAACAGCAGGTCCTTGGGTAGGTGACAGTCACGCCAAGCGTTGTAGCCGCTTAGGTCGAATTTTTTTGGCAAACCACAAGTGGCATAGCATTTTGAGTAGAGACGATCTTCTAAATCAATAGTTGTTTCGCCTATTAGCTCTGTGCCTTCCAGAAAATTCCAGTTCTTGATCGAAATTGTCAACTGAGATTGATCTGGTAGATTTGCTTCCAATTCAAAACTCCTTGAGAAAAATTTTAATTTTTTTAATTTTTTATTTAAAATAAATATTTAAAATTATTTTTTTTTGTTATATTTTTTTTAAAACGCCGAAGCACCAAGTTCTCTCTTTTTAGTGAGTCGTCAAGACTAATCTAGTGAATGAAATCTTCATTAAATCTTCTTTAAAATAAAAAAAAAAAAAATTGACAAAAAAATTTATTTTTATTATTATTATTCAAGGTTAATCAGCAGACTAATGACCGATTAACACCTCATTTATTTAATTTTAAAAAAAGTAATCATTAAAAATTAAAAAATAAAAAAAAATATTGAAAAAAGTAAAACATTGAAACATTTAAATTGAATTTTTTTTCAAAATCTGTAAAAATCAAATTGATATTATTGAAAATTGATTGTTTGAAAGTTGAAAACTTCAACATTGATCTCTTGATCACAAAGCTAATTATCAGTCTTGCATAAAAATATTCAAAGGTTTTTTCACCATTAGCCTTTTTTGACATTGGTTCAATCAGATTGCCGCTATTCCTTAAATTGTATTTTAAGTTTCTTGATCTATTTCAATGTATGTCTTTTAAACTTTCTTTAAATTTTTTTTTTTTTTTTTTTTTTTAGCTGATTTACTTTATTTTTATTTTATTAAATATTTTTTTATTATTATTTTTTTTTTTTTTTTTTTAAACTTTATTCTGAAGGAGCTCTAGCTCGGTACAGAAAACAAATAAATAAATAAAATAATAATTGATTTTCATTCTTAAATTTTCGGATGAATTATGGAAAAAAAGTGTCTTATAGGCAAAAGATAGCATTCTATCAAGAGTTCTATGCTGAAAATATTATTAAATATTTTTCTAGTAAATTATTAATACAATTAAAGTTATTAAATTAAAATTAAAATTTAAATAATTTAAATATTGAAAAATAATAACTTTTGGTAAGTTAAACTATTGCATCTTTTGAAAAATAACACAAAAGAGTTGAACAATAATCAAAATAAGGCAAAATAAATGACTTAAAATACTGAATTTTTACAGAAGTAGAAAGATAGAAAAGTTTATTAATACTTAAAAGTTTTTTGTTTACAACTAATGAGATACTACATGCAAGCTTTAGAAAATTGAGAAAATTTTTCTATTATTAAAAAATTATTTTAGGTAAAAAAGGTGCAACAAAGTATGTTGCACTATGTTGAAGTATTTTTTCCAATATTTTTTATTAACTTTAATTTTAATTTATCAAAAATGAAGAATTTTTGTTCAATTTGTATTTGAATTTCACAATACCCACCATGTCGCAATCACGGGACTAATTTTAAACTTAAAGAAAAAAAGTGATTCAATTTTTATACATTTTTTTTCTTCTTTTTATTATTTTGGGGAATAATTTAAATGGGCTCATTCTATTACTGAAACGGGCTCATAATTATTTTGGACTCATTAGTTAATTAATTATGGGATATATAATTACTACTTTGGACTCATTTATTAATTATTTTTGGCCTCTAAAATTACTAAATAAGAGTTATGAAATTTCTTAAACGATAACAATTTTTATTTTAATATTTATTTATTTTTAAATGAAATAAAAAAAATAAAATTTCAATATACTAAATATATTAGGCAAGTAAAGAATTATTTGAGTAAAATAAAAAAATTTATATTTTGAAAAAAGTAAAATAATAAAGAAATTTATAAACAAAGTAAAAAGAAATTTTTGAAATTTTGTAAAATTGAGAAGATAATGAAATAACTATATAGCAGTTTTCTTAGGTCTATCTCTCTGTCTTTTAACTTCTTGTATAGCTTTCGAATATCTAAATTTAATATCCGAATAAATTCAATTTATATTTTAAGAAAGAAAATATTTTAATTTGAAATTCAGCCACTTAATCAACTTTTACTAGAAATTAAACAATCTTTTAAAACTGATTTTTTTTGATGTTCAAATTTTGTTTTAAAATATTTTTTTTACCAAAAACATGTTCAATTTCAACACTAGTAATTTTATGTAATATGTTTCTTACTCGAAACATTTGGTTGCTAAAAATAGTTAGAAAAAATGTCAAAATTTTAACAGGTTTTTTTAAAAATTTCATAAAAAATTCGAGAAAATGGTCAAACATTAATCTGTGAAAGTCATACTTAAAAAAAAATTCGCCAAGAAAGAAAGTCATAAAAATGCTCTTTTTCTGGGAAACAAAATAAAAATCTAACTTTAAAAATCTTACAGTAAATTCTAAAAGGACCAAAAATTCATATGTAGATAATTACATCAATTTCTTTTAATCTCAAAACTGAGAACCAATCTTATAAATTCATAATTTACATTTTTTCTTTTAAAAAATGTTTCATCTATTGTGTTTTTATTTTATAAATACAAAAGATGAAAATTGAAATTCTTTTTTAATTTTTCCTAAAAATTTATAAATTTTTATCTATTTTGATTTATTCAAATAAAATTAAATTATTTATCCTATTTGAAAAAAGACGAATTATCTCTTAATTTTTTTTTAATTTTTAATTTACAGGGTGTAAAATAAAAACTACCGGAAAGTCACTTAATTAATAAATAAAACAATATAAAAAAGCTTCTTACTTTCCAATTAAAGGCTCAATTGAGTCATTTTTGAATTTTTCTTCAACTTGATTGTCGCCATTCTGAATGCAAATGAAAGGTTCAAATTTGCCGATCAAGTGTATCGGATTCACAATTGATACTTTGACAATGTATAAATGAACCTTGAGTTTTACTGGTAAATTAGGAGGCATTCGTTTAAGAAAGCCGCCGTTCATGGACAAATATTGAGCCACATCTTCTGACAAATTTTTTTCGTCATAAAGCATAAATTTTCCTTTGAATAAGCACTGAATGCCGTCTTGTTGGACTACGGGACGATTTTTGCCAATTATCAGACTAAATCTATCAATTGTTTCGTTTAGAGTGAATTTTTTCTCCAGCTCACAGTCGAATACTTGAATTTTTTGAATTTGTTTTCTGTCAGCATTTTTTCGTTTTATCTCACTTTGCATTGAGACTTTAAAAAAATAAAAATTATTTAAAAATTTTTTTTTTTCTTTTTTTACTCTTTTGCTTGAGGGAAACAAAAGAACCGCGTCGTTCGCGTCTTTTTTTTCTCGGCACAGTCATCTCCAAATCAGCCTCTTCCTCAGCAGTGTCCTCCTTGTCCGAAATATTTTTTTTTTGCTCGTTTTCACTTGCCACAGAAGTAAAGTACTTGGACCACCAGTCCAAATAGTCCAGGTCCAAATCGGAGTCATAGTTGACCACCTTTTTTTTTCTTATATTTTTTTTAAAACGCCGAAGCACCAAGTTCTCTCTTCTTAGTGAGTCGTCAAGACTAATCGAGTGAATAAAGTTACGGTTTAAATCTTCTTTAAAATAAAATCAAAAAAAGTTGAAAAAACCCGGAAAAGATCGTCTCAATTTCATGATCTATAGATCACAAATTTTACCCGAAAATTTATCTTGTAAATTCTATGAACTTTTGATCATGTTTTTTATGATAAAAATTTATTTTTATCTTTATTGTATGAACAAAAAAAGAAAATATTCAAAAAAAAAATTCGATCATGATTTTACATTAAATTAGATTACAAAGTTCACAGTTATGTTGAGACTCAAAGCTTGACAATACAAACTCCTAATTTCTTTAGTCCTTATTTCTTTTCTTCTTTAACACATGTTTCCTATTTCTTTTCTAAAGCACATGTTTTCCACTATAAATATCCTGTTTTTCCCAATAACAAGGGGAATCCAATAAACTATTAACTTTATTTTACATTGTTCCATCTAGTAGTTGTTCCTACCCTAAAGTCACTTCCAAGTTGAGACTTTACACTTATTAAATAATAATTTTAAATATATTTAATACAGTACCAAAATTTACGTTAATTTTAGTTGGTAAGAACATGTAATTTCACGTAAAATTACGTAAGCTTACATTAAAATACGTAAATTTTGGTAAAATCATCCCAAAATGCTTACGGCCAAAAAAATCAGGTTTTTGGTAAGAAAAATGTAAAAATTGAACATTTTTCAATAAAATTGAAATAATTTTATTCTGAAAAAATAATAAAAACTCAATATTGCTTACCCGTTCTTACTTAATTTTACGTAAAATTACACAATTTTTGGTAAAATTTTGTAAAATTTTGAAATAAAAAAATAAAAATCTTGGAATAACCTAAAATAAAAAAAACTAAAATACAACACTTTCAAAAAGACTTAAAATTAAAATATATTTTAGCGAAAAATTTTATTTATTACTAATTTTTTTTTAAATTAATAAATATTAATGCTAAATTAACTTTTTTTTTCTACTGATCGCTCTGTGATTATGCAACGATCAGCCTTACGCCAACATTCATTGAAAGAGGAGTCTGCTGGAACGTATTTAGCTACATCAACTTTATCATATAAAAAATATGATCTAAAGTTCATGGAATTTACAAGATTTTTTTTTCGAGTAAAATTTGTGATCTATAGATCATGAAATTGACAGATCCGAAAAAATTTTTTTATTTACTAGTGCGGCAAAATTCTTTAAGTTGGTCATTGCTGTAACAATAGTTTCCAATTGACTTAATGGTACATGATCCAATAAGTATTTTTCTACTAAACTGTTTCTCAATTGTTTGTAGTTCTTTGTGCATTGAGGTGTAGAAAAAAAAAGAGCCGTAGCATTCACAGCGAATGTTCAAATGTGGCTTGTACTCGTCCTCTTCAGGAAGTTGCTTAAATAAAATTAGATCTTGTTTTGTTGACATTTCTTCAACGACTTACTATTTCGTATCTGCGATGTGTCAACGAAAAATTACTATTTGTAGTACACTTTTCAATGATGTTCGGGTCGAGCACCTCATCTCCAATTTGAATTTGAACACATATTTTTTGCTGACCAAATGTTATATAGTTGGTGTCTTGGATGTTACGTAAACCCCAGTAGAAAATCTAGAAATTTTTAGAGATGAAATAAATTTTTTTTCCAATTCTTTGGGTCATGTGGACTAAGTGATCAAGTGTTCACAAAAAAAAGTAATTAAAAATTTTAATTGCAAAATGTAGTTATATTTTAAGTTTATAAAGGTCTTCAGAAAAAAATTTTTCAATCTGGTTTAGAAAAATGTATTTTATTTTTGTTTCTTTTTCATTCAATCTATCGGGTCCTGCTAAAACACTGGCACAAAAATTTTGACAACAAAACTTTTACAAAGCAAAAATATTTTTTATTTAGTTCGAAATTTAGTTCTGTACTTTTTCAAAATTAAATTAATATTTTGTCAAAATTTCTAGGCATTGTGAATTTTCAAACACATCTTCCAAAAATTACAAAAATAAAATTCTTCTTCTTGAATTTGAATTAAAAATTTGAAAATATATAGATTAAAAAATATCATTATTTAATCTATATAATCTAATATCTAATAATCTAATAATCTAATATTATTATTAATTTTATATCTAATATTATTTATTAAATAATATCTAATAATTATTTAATCTGATATCTTTGTAATATTTAGATTAAAAATATCATTATTTTGAGATTTCTTTATTTTTGTCTCCATGATCTATTCTAAATGGAATTTTTTTATGTAATTTCTAAATTTATTAATTTAAATATTAAAATTCTGTCATCACATCTTATGTAAATTTGAATTATGAATTTTGAATTGTAAAGAAATACAACTTAAAAGTTTAATTTAAAATTTAATTTTTCATTCTAAATTGACATACAATTAATTTATTGGTAAATATTTCTTTGAGTTTTTTCGTTAAACTGGACTGTTAAATGAAAAATTGTTTGATTAATCTTTAAAAACTTATAGAAAAATCTTTAGTACAAAATCCATTTTTCTATTCAGAATTAAAATTTTGTATTAAAATTTTTGTATGAAAATTCCCAATGCCAGATTTAAATTTTTTTTAATTTTTTATATTTTTATATTTTTAAAATCCTGACTCCCTGTTGAACCTCAACTGACTACCATTACGAGCTTTATGATAATGTGTTTAGTAAGTCCAGGAAGTATAGCTTTTGAAATAATTAAATATCAGAAAATTTTCAAATTTTGATAATCAATGTTTTAACAGGACCCAATTTAACACCTTTTCATTCACCAAAAATGGTACAGAACACCCGATTTAAGAATTGTTCAAGAATTTTTTAGCAGCTAAATTACCTTCTTCGGTCACCTCTTAATTTAAATCTTATTTTTTAAAAAATCATACTTCACTAAAGCTAGATTATGCCTTTTTTTAATTCAATATAAACTTAATATTAAATAATTTAATATTTTAAAATTGCTTTTATAGAAAAAATTAAAAATTTTGGTGACCAAAATGATCACATTTTTTTGTGAACACTTGATCAGATAGTCGACATTACCCATTTTTTAGAAATTTTATTGCCTCAAAAATATAAGGTCTAGTCCTGGGTGTAATTGATTTTGGTATTTCTTGTTCTTTCTTGATCCAAAACCCTAGAGTATAGCTAACACTCTCAATTAGATTGAAGTTAATCATGGCTCTGGCAGCGGACGGTCTCATTTTGTCATCTGCTAAGTGAATTAGCTCAAACGAAGCAAGAATATCTCCGGCTGTGCTATGGCTATGAAAAAGCTTGTACCATTTTAGCTTGGGCGGGTTCTCATTGGCAGTATTTATCACTGGATCTACATAAAAGCGTCCCATAAACTCTTTTTGCTAAATAAAATTAATAAAATGGACTATTTTTAATTTTTTTATTAAAATTACATTTAAAGGATCCTCGTCGTAGATGTCTACGACTAGTTCGGGAGGTTTGGTGAGAATTTCCTCAAAATTTCCGTACAGAAATACCTGAGAAATGACTAGTTCTTGATTCCAAGTGGGATTAACTGTATTATCAATGGTTTTTGAATAGACCGATTGATTGTAAAGACTTATACGAGCAAATGGGTCTGATTCACCTGCTATGTCTAATAGCAGCATGTCTCGACCCTGATATAAATAAGCGTTCAGCTGAAATTCATGACTTTCTAGAAAAAAATTTTTTTAATTCTGTTTAAATGTTAAAAACATATAATTTATATTTATTTATCCGGATCTGTAAGGATCTGATGGCTCGTGGTTATAACACAAATAATAAGGAAAGATTTTAAATAATAAAATTATTAATGGCAACTTCTAGCCTAAACAAATAATAAAGGAAATAACGCTACATGTGCTCATTGCCCAGCTCGACTTGATTCTAACTCTAAACTTAAAAATAACAATATAGGAATTTCCTCATCATGGCTTATGATGACGCTTTTATCTTTAGCTATTGATTATCTAAAGTACAAATATATTTGTAATGGTTGCCACAAAAAGCTGTCTAAATTATGTCCAATGTAACAAGTGTGGTATGGTATCTTGGATATGGGATTTATAATAGAGAAAAACTTTTGTCAAAAAAAAGCGAAAATTTTTATAACTTTTGTTTAGATTGTGATCGTGATGATTTAGAGGATAATGATTCTTCTTTAATTGAAAATAAAATTATATCTAATAGTGAATAAAATAAAACATTGAAAAATAAAATTTTTAAGTTAAAAAACTCTTATTTTTGAGTTAGAAAAGCGAATATTTTAGCTAAACAGCTACATAACCTATTTTTTGATTTTTCAGGACTGTAAGATAAATTTTTAGTGGAATAAGCTTACTATTATTTTTTTTGAATTCCTCTTTTATTTCTGAACATACTTTAAAAAAAATTATTTTAAAAGCTTTAGAAATGACCAAGATACTGTCATTTTAAGTAATAAGCCTATTTAGACTTTAAGCTCATATAAAAAAATGAAAAAATGGTCCGATTTCAAAACAAAATTTTTGACATTTTTGGTTTCAGCTCGTCGAGATCTTTAAAAAGGTATCATAAAATTAAAAATTTGGATTTTTTTCCAAATTACTCAGTATCCTTTCAAATTGCCAAGATATGTCAGGACATGATTGAGTCATTCTGTTTCTTTGGTCGTCAGACTGGTGGAAGAATATAGAGAAGGTTTCAAATCAACATATATCGAATATAAAACTCCATTGTGTAATTGCTACCTAACAATTTCTTCTTTTTTTCCTGAGCCATCAGATAATTAAACATATGTAATGTATCCTATAACTCTCTTTTATCATTACATCTATTTTTAATATTTTCCTCTTTTTTTTAAAGAACTATTTTTACTTTATTTTATTTTTATTTTATTTCATTCAACTTTATTTTGATTATAATTTTTATTTTTTAATCTGAGGGAGCGGTACAGAAAAATAAATAAATAATTACACATATTTTTGTCTTATTTTATTTAAATTTTTTCTTTTTTTTCTACTTTATTTTGAGAGAGGTAGAACGAAACATATAAAAAGATAAAAAAATATAAATAAAGAAAAAAAAAATATAGCAAAATTGCAATTTTATTTCAGAGAAAAAAAAACATATAATCAGTTGAATAAAAGGGATAAAAATCATAAGCCTAATTTTTTTAATTTAATTTAAGAGTTAAAAAACATATAATCAATTGAATATAAAAGATTGGTCAATTAATGATTCTAAACCTTCTAGGCTATTCACATCACCAATTTTTAAGCGTCTATATTTCATATAAGATTGGATTTGTGTTAAGCTAGACACTGGTTTATTTTTTGTTATCAAATATTATTTTTTGCCATAAATAAAATGGTTTTTTGATACCTTGCAATAAATAATTTTCTAGATCTACTTTGAAACAGTTCGGAATTCCTCTAAACTGTTTTTGATTTTCTGGCGGCTTAGAACTATGAATATTTAAACCATAAAGTTTTGCATTTCATATATCGTACTTTCATTAGATGAGGACTATTACTTTGGCACAGAGTTCAATTATTTTGATTTGAATGATCGAAGGCTGCGTCATATGAAGATGAAATAAATGTTTTAAGGTCTATTTGGTTGCTAAATTCTTGAACCAAGACCCAGTCTAATTTTCGCCTCATTTTAATTTATTAAATTTTTTTTATCAATTTTATGGGGTCTTGTCCAATATTATCACTTGATCACAACAAATGTGATCATTTTAATAATGCTGGTTTTGTGAACAAGACTGATCACCAAATCGATGATCACACAATATGTGATCAAAAACATAAAAATTAGAAATTAGGAAAAAACTTTTGTGATCTTTGTTTTTATTTTTGTGATCAAAGTTTCATTTTAAGTTTTATAAAGACAAAAAATTAATTCGAAACTAAACAGAGTGTTTTTTAGGAATCTTGAAGTTGATGATCAATTCAAAATATCATTTCAATTCAAAAAGTTTATCTTAAGATATTAAAAAAAATCTTTGATTTAACTAAAATAATTTTAATGTAACATGATAAACATGCTTTGTAGATTTAAAAAACAAAAAAATTTTGAAAAAATATTTTCTCAATCCATTGTTAAAATCGATTTTTAATTTATTTTAGTGATTTTTTGTCAAGTTTATTTTCATTTTATTACTTATTTGGAATTTATTATTTGAATTTAATTTTTGAATTTAATTTTTAAATTTAATTTTGAATGCTAGATACAAATACTTTTGCAATCAAAAATTCAAATAAACTTTACAAAAAATCAGGTAATACATTTAAATATAAAAATCGATTTTAACAATGGATTGAGAAAATATTTTTTCAAAATTTTTTTGTTTTATAAATCTACATAACATGTTTATCATGTTACATTAAAATTATTTTAGTTAAATCAAAGATTTTTTTTAATATCTTAAGATAAACTTTTTGAATTGAAATGATATTTTGAATTGATCATCAACTTCAAGATGCCGTTTTTTAGCGACATGGTTTGATGCTTAAATTCTTTTAGTTTTGAGATTTTTGCATAGGAAGCCCAGCAATCGAATGACAGCCAAAATTACACGAAGCGGCTTTTTAAACAATGAAAAAAACGAGTCTTCAAAGATTGATTTAAATGTTCCACAAGAACTACATCGCCATGAAATAATGGTATTCTTGGCATTGTTAGATCTTTTTCTTTGCTTCAAATTCATTACTGTACCAAATTTTTTGCAGTAAGATTTATAGCATTCAAGACATTCAAAGTTTTATATACTTAAGTTCTTAAGCTAAGTAAGCGTAAGATTGATTATATAAAAATAATTTCAAAACTGAAGCACTTATAATTTATATTGTAATATTAAATGCGACATCTTTTTATCAAGAAAAGTTGATGAAAAATTTTTTAAATTTTAATGATCAATATATACAATAAAGATTGCCAATTTATTAATTTTTTTTTTTAAAGTTTATTAACGAAGCCATTTTAAATAATTAATAAACTTTAAAAAAAAAAAAAAAAAGAATTTTTTTAGTAAAGTTTGAAATTTATTCAAGCGTGATCATTAGAATATTTTTAGTGATCAATGCTAAAATTCTCGTGATCAATCATTTGATCACATATTGTGTGATCATCGATTTGGTGATCAGTCTTGTTCACAAAACCAGCATTATTAAAATGATCACATATTGGACAAGACCCATTTTATGTTTTATTCTCTTTTTGATTTTTATAATTTATGTTTTTTATCTCTCATTAAATAAGCTAAATTTGTTAAAATTAATTATATGTTTTTCCTATTTTTTTTGTTTTTTTCTACCTCACCCCTTTATTTTTATCTTTATTCATTTTATTACTTTTTAATCTGAAGGAGCATTAGCTCGTCACAGATAAACAAATAAATAAATGAGATCATAAATTGATGTTATAGCTCTGTTCTGTATAGCTTAACAATAATTTACAAATCTATTAAAAATTGAATGATCTTACCGGCATAGAAAACACTTTTGGGCAGTCCAAGCTCATTTAACTCATTGCCACTAAATTCATAGTTAGCCAAGCTAATTTTTTCACTCAAAACCGACTCCACTTGATCACTAGTGCCCATCCACGCAAACATTCTAATTCTGGCCAAATTTTGGCGCTCCGGGTCATCAAAATCAGCCGCTCTCAACGACTTTACATCTGTGTAGACTTTTTTGGCGCAAATACAGCCCCGTTTGTCCTCCTCGGGCGACCACACAACATCGTTACACTTCAAATTGCACACTCCAACCTTTTGTCCGTTGAACAAAAACCACAAGTTCACATCTGGAAAATAGCTAAACGGCTCGTTTAGATACTTTTTAATCTTGATCATTGTGTTTCTAATTATCAAGTCTATGTAGAACTTGAAATTTTCGTTCGATTTAGACTGACGAAATTTGTGGGTCAGCCTAAACAGCAGTTTGATCACATCGGCCAAATTGTTCGCCTCCACTCTTATCTGTTTGATGCGAAACTTGTTAAATTCGCTAATGAAGCTCTTTTTGAGAAAATCCTGCTTGATAAACTCTTTCATTCGGTTGATTGTGTTCAAAAAGTATTCGTATAAATTGTTAGCTTTTTTCAGATCGTTCGAGTCCAAGGTTTTGGCCCACAGAATGGCCTTGATCTGCTGATAGATGTCGCTCAGCTGGCACAGCTTTTTTTCGATGTAGTTTATTTTGAACATGATGTAGCGCATGTCCTCGGACCGTAGCCGAACACAAATGCACGGCTTGACACGCTCATAAGACAAATAAATGGGCATGGCCTTGTTTAGCTGAATGGGCTCGATTGGCTCGGTTTCGTTGCCCTCCTCGGCTCTCTCATGTCCATTGTTCCCAATGCATAGGCGAAAATTGATCTTTCCTTTCAAGTATCGACTGTCGATCATGGTGCACTCATCGAGTATGACGTAGCAGACAAATTCGGCGACTGGGGGCACTTTGAAATAAGTCGGGCTGTCTGGTATGTTCGAAGGGTTGGTGACCAAAGATGACTTGATGCCTAGCAGGAGGCGAGCTATGTAATGAGAGCCGGATGCTTCCAGTGGCGTGTACGAGTTGGAGCACGGCTCGTGGACTAGAGGATTGAAGTCTTCTTGACTCTGAGAGTTGTTGAATTTTTTGATGCGCATGTTGTTTGGCTCGTTGTAGAAATCGATGTAGCTTGGGCCATAGGTGGGCAGGTAGTTTAGGTCGTTGTGGTAATTTGAAATGTCGCTTATGACTAGATACTCTTTGGCCAAGACGCGCACACCCGACCCCTCTTCACTGCACAATTCGATTTTGAGCAAGCGCACCAAAGACGGATATCTGAACACGAACTCAATCGAATGGTTCCATTCCGGTGATTTGGTTTTTTTTAGGCAAGGACTTGTTTTCTTGTAAGATTAAGAGTTAATTTTATTTTTAGTTAAAATTGCGGAATTCCGCGGATTTATGTTTCAAGCTTTATTTTGTTTAATTTTCTTTTGCATTTAATAGATTTTTAATTTTAGATTTTTTTTAGAAAAATTAAGTAAAAAAATATAAAACAAAATGTCAGCTAGACTTGTAAAAAAGTCAGGAAAAAAAGTCTGAACAAGTCAAGAACAAGCCAAAGTGTGACTTGTACTTGAAAATTAAAAAAAAAAAATCATAGATTTCTTTATTCGGAAAAAATAAAATTATTAGTCTGAATCCTTTTTCAATGTGAAATTGAAACATGATTGTTTAAACAATGCACATTACGTTATACAGTATGTCTAGAAAATTTAGAATATTACAAAAAAATAATCAAAAAATTTTTAAGTAGTGAAAATTTGAAATAAAAATGATTTATTCTTTCGTCTTTTTTAAAAAAGTTAAATACAACTTTGAACTTGCAATTTGAAAAATGCGATGAAATTTAGTTTCTATTTTTTGAAATATTTACAATTTAAATTTGCAATGTTATTTCAATTTGATCTTAAATATAGCACTTCAAAGCTCTTTTATTAAATTTAATTTTTATAAATTTATTTTTTAAGGATTTTTTCTAATAAATTCAATATATAGTAAATTAAATGTTCTTTATTTGTAAAAATTAATCTTTTAATTTTACTTTTCAGTTTTTAGATAAAAATTATTATGGTCAATAAAAAAACAACTCTAGAACAAATAAATCAATTTATTTCAGAAACTGTTTTTTTTAGAGCTGTTTTTTTGTTGCGACGTTGGTGATTTTATTGAGTTGTACCATTTCGTTGATTTTTCCAAGATGGGTAAAAAAAGTAACCGAGGCGCAAAGGTGGCAGATAATTGGGCTGTTGAAGGATAAGACAAAGTCTCAACAAGAAATAGCTGATTTAGTAGGAGTTTCGAGAAAAAGCGTGTTTAAAGCAAAGTATAATTATGAGAAGACTTCGGTGGCCAAGGAATTTCCAAGGTCTGGTAGACCTCGAAAGCTTACCAGTCGAGATGAATCGTACATTTTTAGAAAGGTCAGAATCAATCCTACAAAAAGCTATAGACAACTAGCATCTAACTTTAGTTCTAAGTTTCCAAATGTTAGTGTTAATAAAGACACTGTTAGAAAAATGCTATTAAGGAAAAATAAACAGTCGTATACTGCTATAAAAAAGTCTCTTTTGACTGTCTTGGACCGGTTGAAAAGGCTCAAATGGTGCAAAGAACGAAAGATATGGACTGTTAAAGACTGGTCAAAAGTTATTTTCAGCGGTGAATCTAATTTTGAATTATTAAGCAGAAAATCGAGAGTGTTTGTAAAACGTTACGCAAACGAAAAGTATCACCCTAAGTTTTGTTTACCAAAGTTACAGAATGGTGGAGGTTCTGTTGGAATTTGGGGATGTATTAAGTATTTTTTTTGACCAGTTGATACAAATCCATGAAAAGAATACCCCTATTACATTTAATAATGAATATAACTAATTTTTTAATAGATTTTAAAAAATTCATCTATTTTAACAGCAAGAAATATAAGCCATTATTCTCTTTTTTAGAATAAATTATTTTTTTAAATTTTATTCAATAATAAATGGTTTAATTAGGAATTTCTAGGAATATATTTATAAATTTTAAATTAAAGAAAATATATTACAGTTCGTCCGGCGAATGAGACGCGTATGAAGGGGTTTAATTCTGAGTTTTGATCTTCATCAGACAAAAGTATTGAAACTTGTTCAACTTCATCAGACACTTGTTGGTTTTGTTTATAGCCAAAAAAATTTTTGACTTGGTCAAAAATTGACATGTCCTTTTGGTCTAGTATTTGAGCTGAGTATATGTTGATCACTAATTTTAACATTTGAGTTTGACCACATAGGCCATACGGTACAAGTATATTACTTTAAATTAAAAATTAATTGTTATTTCAATTTAGAATTATTTACTTTTCAATTTCATCATTGTCATCGGGCTTGTACTCATCATAGTGAATCTATAAAAATTATTTTTAGGATTTTTTTAACCAATTTGAAAAAAGAAACACATTAAAGTTCAAAAAATCATGGAATAAAGTCAAAGTTGTGACTTTAAAAATAAATAAAAATAAAAATTAAATTAGCTACTACTTCAATTCTAACCTTACCAAGGTACAATATTAACAATCTTGATGATACTGATAATGATGCAAGTATAATCGAACAAACTGCCGATAAAAAAAATAGCTAAAAATAGTCAATACGATGATTTAAAAATTAAAATCAGATATCAGTAGAAAATTATGAAATTTAAATTTTAAAAGGATAAGAAATAAATAAAAAAAAATTATCTTTTATTTTAAAATTTATTTTCTTGCTTGTATAAAAAATTTTTTTAAGGTTAAACACTTTTATTTAAAAACAAAAAAAATTAATTTTTTATTTCCTCGGCAATGTGAAATTATAGTGTAAAGAAAAAATTATATTGTACTGTTTGTAGAACCATTTTTGTACAATTAGAAAATAAATTATAACACATAAATATTTGTACTAATAATTTCACATTGCCGAGGAAATAGAAAATTTTTTTTTTAAACATTGCTTTTTTTCATGTTTGATAAAAGTTGTAAGTAAAATTTTTTGAAAAGATTAAAAAAATAAACAGTCAATAAATTTTTTTATTTGACACAAAAATTAATTATTTTTCTTTTTCCACTAATTTATAATTAATTTAATTAAACATCTTATAAATCTCGCATCGTTTTAGACTTAACTAAAAATATTTTTCATATTTAAGAAAATAAATTTCAAATTTTAGTGCCGTATAAAAAATTACTTTTAAAAATACATAAAAATTATTTTATAACTTGTTTTTGGATTGATGACAAAAAAAATTAAATTAGTCAATAAATAAATTGTATTTTTTCCATTAAAAATAATTAAAATTTGTCACCCAAAAACGAGTGAATTATTTGACAATGAACTTTAAAGTGCTTAAAATAATAAATATAAAACCAACCTTTGCTTTATCACCTTTTGATTGTAGAATGACATCGAATTTTACAAAGCCTCTTGAAACCATTTCCGAGTTAAATATGCCTTCGTCTGTTGAGTCAGCTTTGTCATTGATGTAGAAAAGCTCTCCCCATTTATGATGCGCTTCATGGCCAGGCAAACGGTATATAGTACCAAAATCAACCTCAAACTTTCCCACAAATTGATCCGAATAGAGAAATTTTTTAAAATAAACTGATACAGAAATTTTGTAATTGAACGCTTTTTGATATTGTTTGCATTCAATTCTTGCTATAAAAGTCTCATCGTCGTCAGTGTAGTGCAAATTGGAAATGCTTTTATCGCTGGTGCGAAATTTTTGGTCACCAATTTGAACGATACAATACACTGTTTCTTCCAGACCGTGCAATAGCTTTAGCTCAATTATTCTGACTCTTATTTGCCAACTGTATATCTTCTCTGTCCATTCTGTGTAAAAAATTTGACTCAGCAAATTGGGCAGATAAATTTCGTTTGAGTACATTGTTTCGTTGGGACTGTGGCTCAAATTGTTCCTAATGACTGACTTTTTGAATCTGTCTTTTTGTTCATTGTTCAATTCATAGGACATTATTAAGTTCAGGGCTAGGTTAAGAGAGGACGGACACTGATTGACATCTTGGAGCCAGCTACGAACCGACTCGTCGGTCAAATCGGACACGTAAATTCCCAGTTTACTTTGGAAAATAAATTAAAAAAATTTTTTTTTTCCTAACCAAGTTTACTTATTTTTATAATTTATTATAAGAAATTTTAGTTTTGATAATCAATCGTGAAGAAGCAAATGAACAAAATTTTGTCACAATTTTTTTTTTAATTAAAAAAATTTACAATTCAAGTTTCATTTGTATTTGAATAGTTTTTTTTCTAAATAACGGGTGTAGAAAAAAAAATGGCACAA
The DNA here is from genome assembly GCA_016802215.1 of Brachionus paranguensis. Classification (NCBI taxonomy): domain Eukaryota; kingdom Metazoa; phylum Rotifera; class Eurotatoria; order Ploima; family Brachionidae; genus Brachionus; species Brachionus paranguensis. Next base: position 375,636 of record JAESIX010000022.1, on the reverse strand, counting down.
AAGTTAAGTTTAATTTTTTATAAGAGTGGACAAGAACTTTGCCAATTTTTTTCAAAATTTAAAATCAGACTGATCCTAGCTTTAAAATAAAAAAAAAATTATTTCAAAAAGTTGAATTTTCGATAAGTTGTAAGTAAAAAATGTACGAAACCATCAAAAAAGATTTGTACAACTTAGTAAAAAGTAACCAAAATTTGCCAAAAGCTGAAGTTGTTAGGCGATTCACTTGTCTTGGATACAGAAAACGTTCTGTTTATCGTTGGCTAGATATTATAGAAAAAGATAAAACTTTCAAGAGAAAAAAAAGAACTGATGGACCTGCTAAAAAAGCGACTAAACTAATGGTGGCCAAACTCGGGTCGTTCTCAAAGAAAGATGGCTAGAATGTTTAATTGCCACTATACCTATATCGGAAAGATTTTAAAAAAGTATGCAAACATCAAAAAGTATAAAAAACACATTATACCTCATTTAAATGCTAACCAAGAGAAGGCAGCAAGGCCAAAATGTCGTCGAATGCTTTTAAAATACAGCAGATATAAACTAATAATTGATGATGAATCTTATTTAATAAATTAATTTTGTGCCATTTTTTATTCTACACCCGTTATTTAGATAATGATACCCTTTTTTAATTCAGTTCTTTAATAAATAATTTAAAGTCTGCTTCTTTTCTGATAATTCTCTAAGTTAACATCTTGTGTTAAGCGATAAGTTACAAGTGTGAGTGTTGTTAAATTTTCGGTCATTTTTTTTAAAGAGTATAATATTTTTTTTAAAAAGTCATAATATGTAATTGAAAAACTAAAATACTGAATTAATAACAAAATAAAAATATTTTGTAATCAATTGCGTTGGAATTTATCGCTTTTGGCATGATTTTTTTATTAAGAGTGCAATTTTCACCTTGAATAAAATAAAATTATACAAAATTTTAAATCATTTTTTTGCTTGGTTCCTTTTTTAAAGAATATTTAATTAAATGAAAATATACTTCAAATTAATATTCATTAAAAATGATATTTTATTTTAATCAATTTATATTTAGTATGATCAATAAGGTAAAAATTGTTCTCATTATAAAATAATCTAATCTATAAATACATAATTGATTAAAACGAAATATTTATACAATAGAATAAAACTAAAATTTATTTCAACGAGCTTTACTTCTCAGTTATAGCTATTTTTGCACTATTTATCATTTATATAAGAAAAAATGCTCTGTGAACAAACTTTGGGAAGAGAATTAAATTTTTTCTTTATTCGTATTTTTTAAATATGTGGAATGGAACTTGCTTAATAATCTGTTTTCAATTTAAAACTTAAATAAAAATTTTAATTATGCTTTAACTTAATTTGAAGTTTAAATATTACTTCAAATACTTATTTTTATTGGAATCTTGCTGATGTTATCAATCTTGAAACGATAACACTATCGTAACAGAATATCATTAGTTTTTAGTTTTAGATTTTTGGTATTACGTAATTTTACGTTGATTCACCAAATAATTCAAATAATTACCTAAATTTACCATATTTTACGTAAAAATTTGTCAAATCCTCAAGGTCCACAAAAAGATAATTTTTTGGTTTTTTTATAAAATTTGCTAAAAAAATTGGAAAAATTAAAGATACGTCAAAAACAGTAAAACTTTTAAAATTTCTTTTAAATTAATTATTTTTGATTAGCGATACAATTATGTATGTTTAATAAGTTTGAATTAAAAAAAAAAGTAATTCAATTTTTAATAATTATTTAGTGATTTTCAAAAAACTGCCCGGCCATCAATAAAAAAAAATGAAAAAAAAAATGATTAAAATTAAAAATAATAATAATTTTTTGAAATTTCTTATTATCTTTTTGTGGCTCTTTTGGGTTTAAAAAGTTCTTACGTAAAAATTGGTAAATTTACTTTAAAATTAAATTCTTTTAAAGAATAATTTCCTGAACTTACGTAAAATTAGGTTATTTTACATCAGAATTACTTATCATTTCATTACTTTAAGCTTTTATTTGTTTAACTATTTAAGCTTTAGCCAAAAACTAACCAAATTATAAAATTTAACTGTCTTTTATGAAATGAAAAGATAAGTAAATTAATTCAAGAATTATCTTTTTAAAATATTAAATCAGTCATGAAAATCTAAAAAAAATTATTATAAATAATACTTAAAATTCAAAGTTAAAATATTCACAAGTTCTATATTAGTTTTAAATTGAAAACATATTATACACAAAATCCTGAGTAAAGAATATAATAATCCTTAAAAGTAAAATTAAAAATTATTTACTTTGAATAAGAGAAGTCATTTTCTGTTAGATTGAACTTGTTCAGAGCGAACTCTCCTGTTTTGAGTATACTTCGAATGTAATCGCTGGCAGTCGATTGATTCAGCGAGTGGTTGATTATATTATACGAAGTGTTCGGAAACGAGTAAATATCCGAGTCTAGATCCTGCTGCGGCTTGCAGCTCTCAGATGTCTCATAGCTTAAGTCAAAAGAAATTTTTTTCTTTAGTGTCTTGTTGGTAGATGGTTCGGTCAAATAGTCATCTATGTGTATCTTTGACTGTGCACACAAATCATCTTTTTTACTCAGCAAAAAATCAAGCAACATAGTGTACTTGGCAAAGGGTCTAAAATAAAATTTAAATTACAATCTTTTTACTCAAAAATACTACAAAATAAACAGTATTGTGAAAAAGTTAAGAAATGGGTGCAGAATTATAAATCTTATTAAATAAAAACATTCCAGTGTAAAAAATTTTCCAACTTTCTAACATCTTTTAGAGTTTTTGATTGTTAAAATTCCTTCACGGAATTTACCATTTTTAAGGGTCGACATCTTACTCTGAAAATTGACTCAAGAAAAATATTATATTTAATTAAGTAGAAAAATAACGGAAATTACTTATTTAAATTTTTTAAAAATTTATTTTTTTAAATTTCTCTTTTATTCACAAATATTAAAATATAATTTTATTAAACGACAACAAAAAATGATAACTAATAATATTTTAAATTTTTATATATTATCTTTATTTTTTAATGAATTTTAATAAATGAAGTGTTAATCAGTCTTTGTAGAAATGGGCACTATCTTGTTGATTAACCTTGAAATTCTAGAAAAAAAAATTTTAGATTAACACATAATTCAAGAGCTTTGACGTCTTTTTTATTTTCTTAGTGGTTGAGGACTTGATGTTTTTTTTTAATTAATTTTTTTTATAATTTACAAAAATCTTAATTATAATATAAATCAAAAAGAATCCATAAAATTTTCCTTTATTATTAATTCACTCAAAAGACACCAGAGCTCTTAAATTATTTGGACATTTTTGTTTTTACAACAATTGACGTAAATGTTGAAAATTTACCTAATTTTACGTAAAATCTGGTAAATTAATGATTTTTTACTTTTGTAAATTTACTTTATTTTTTTATTTTTGGAAAAAGCAAAAGCAGAACATAATTATATTTTTATTACAAAATTTTATTTATTTATTTGTTTATCTGTACCGAGCTAATGCTCCTTCAGAATAAAAATATATATAAAAAAGATAAAAATATTAAAAAAAAATGATCAATAAGTCTAAGTAATAATAAAAAAATTTTAAAAATTTAGGCCTTTTTCCTTAAATTAGTTATCATTTTTTAAGAAAAAGTTTAAATAAGTTAAAAATATTGAATTTCTGTTTAATTAAGTGTTAATTAATTTTTTCACATAATCTCAATAATTGTGGAATTCGTTCAATATTTGGAGAAAAAATTATAAATTTTGGGGTATTTTATTCAGAATTTTGTTATATCGACTTAAATCGTCCGCACTTTTTGCATTCTTTTTCAAAATTGTATGAAAATTTTTATTTAAAGACGAATAAATGCCCCATGTAGAATCAAATTTATAATTTTTTAATTAATTAAAAAATACAAATTCTTATATTCCTAAATTCCTTAATCATGCATCAGTTTTAATACTTCTACTTAACTAATACTTCTACTTTTATAAGCGCTAAAATGATGAATTTTTTTAATTATAAATTGGACGCTAAATTTTGTTACTAAAATAAATGCTGGTTAATCATTTTCTATATGTTTTTTTATATTTTTTACATTTGGTGAAACAAAGACTTCTTTTATAATTAATTCTATCAAATTTAAATAGATATGAAATTTGCAAAAAATTTAAAGTTCATAAATTTCATTATTTTTATAAATTTCATTAATTTAAATATTTTTATAAAAGAAAAATTGTTTGATCGGCTCTAAGAGATTAAAAAAAATATTTTTATTTTTAAATAAAAGAAGGCTGTTTACAAAAATTTAGGCTTATTATTTGGATAAAAAATAAAACGAGCTTAACACTTTAAATTACGAATTTATGGCCTAAAATAAAATAAAACAATTATTCAAATGAAAATAAAAAAATTTTTGAATACTTAATTGAGGCTTGATTTAATTATACTTTCAATTTTTTATTACTATTTTCTTCAATTTTCGTCAAAAGTAAATTTTTTGTTCAATTTTAATTGTTGATTTTTATCAACACGATGTAAGAAAATTTTATTTTTGGCTCAAAAATATTTTTGATTTAAACCAAAGCTCATACAAAACAATTTGATTCAAGCTGAATCCTCACGGATTGATTAAGTAAAGAAAACGAGAAAGCTTAAATCTTTCAAGAGCCAACTTCAACAAAAATTACAGAATACAAAATCAGATACAGTATTCCAAACTAAAAAAAAACAGTCCACTCAATTAGAAAAATTTTCTAGATTTTATTTTACTTTGTTAATTTTTTTCTATTATCATTTAATTATTTGCATTAAAAAATTGTTCCTTAAAAAAGTTTTTATTTAATTTTTAATGATAAAATTTAAATTAATTTTAATTAAATAATTTTTCTTTTTGAATTTTAAAGCCGCTACAAACTTATAAGCGTGTAATTTTTTTAATTTAATTTTAAAGTTAGTTCTAGAAAAAAGTTGAAATTAATTTTGTTTTTTGCTAACATAATTTTTAAAAAATATTTTACATTAAATAAAATTTTTATTAATGACCAAATTACTAAAATGATCCCCAGAAAATTATTTTGATACATTTTTTTTTCAAAAAGCTTAGCTTATCTTAGCGAGTAAAATAGGAAAACTCTTTTGCTTTCCTCCATTGCGGTAGGTTTATGCCAGACCTTAATATTCAATTCGGTCGAATACACAATTATAAAATTATCTATAAAATTTGAAAAAAAAATGAAAAAAATGAGCTAAAATGAATTTTTTTGTTTATTTAATTTAATTAATTTTTCATCACAAAAAATATTTTATCTCATTTTCTTCGACCCCCAAAATTCTTTAATTTAAGATTACAGCATAATTTTGCAGAAGTTTGCAGGTTTAAAAAATTTATGAGTAATAGTGATCGCTTAGTAAAAAAATATGCTTCTGTATTAAATTTTATAATTAAAAAAATAATTTAAATTTTTCTAAAAGTTTTTAAAATTTTCTTTTTTAAGTCACATTATAAATAAAGTGATAATGGAAATTAAGTAATTTTACTTGATGGAAAATTTGTTTGACTTGAAGCAAAGAATTTCCAACCTGTCTCCAAACCGAATTGGCTTGTTGTCAATTTTGAACATGATGCGATTGGTGTCGCTAGGTTCGTTCACATTTTGCTTAGTCAGGTTAATTCTTTTGCCATTTGAGCTGATGAAATATATTTTGAGTCGACATTCGATTATACAGTACTTGCTAGCGGGAATTAGATTCAAATTTTGTATGAGGCTCTTGTCGTTGGCGTTTGAAAGTATACTCTTTGATAAACTTATCGAATTCTCTTGGTACAAGCTGCGAATTCGGATCGTCAGCGACATTTTTAAAATAATAAAATAAAAATAGCTACAAAGGTTGTTGTCGCTATAAGCAGTTACATAATAGTTTTACCTTTTTTTTGTTGAGTTATCAATTTCGTGAATGAATTCAAATAGCTAACTTTTTTTAAAAGGTAAATTTTTTTCTATTTTGCCTAAATTTTACTTTCCATTAACTTCTTAATTTATTGCTTTCAATATTGGACTGGGACAGGTTTAACCTAATTATGGACTTACAAAATTTTTTAAGTATTTGAAAATCTTTGAGTGTGTGTACCAGGTATTCAGCTTGATGAGTTTGTCATTCATTTGAAAATTCAAATGACAGCCATTAATTTTATTTAATTGACTTAGAGCTAAATGCTTCAAAAGTTTTAGATGACAAGCACCAAGCTTAACCCTTGGAGATGATTGGTTTCACTTTGAATTTTACTTTTTTTTAAAGCTCATGAAACATTTGTCCTTGTGTTGTGTTTCTTCCTCTTTTCCATTTAAAAATTAAATCATTATAAAATGATTCACAATAAAATCTTTAAAAAATTCAATTTTTTTTTGCTTTAAATCAATTAAAATTTTAAAATATATTTATTAATTGTTCTATTAAAATTTGACCAATACACTTCTGCTGAGACCATTAAATATAATTAAATTGTGTGTAAATTGTATTTTATAAAATATATTCTATTAAAGAGAGCGAATATTGAGATAATTAATGAATTCAAAGTTAAGTCATTCAAAATAGTTAAAACAAAAGGAAAACAATTAGGCAATTTTTTATGGAATTAATGCTTTTCGATTTAATTCAATAACTTGTTTGAATTTAAAAAGGTAGAATTTAGTCAAATATTTTATTTTTATAAATTTTTCTTAATTAAATAAAAAAATTGGAAATGGACATAATCTCGAAAATCAAAAAGAAAATAAAGCTTAGTTAATTAACTTCTATTAAAATTATTTTGCTAATTAATTTAATTTTGAATAGTGATATGCAAAATTGATTGTTTAAGTTGTAAAAATTCTCTAATTTTTGGCAATTAACAATTGAAAATTCATATATTAACAATTTAAAAAAATACAAGTATACAACTCCTTTAAAAATTTACATCACGAGGCCATAGTTAAATTTACCCCAAATTATCTCGATTTGATTAGTTGAATTTTATTTTAATTTTCAAATTCTCTGTCATACACACGACTGACTTTTATTAAGAAATAATAATTAAAATAGTTTTTTTTATTTGAAAAAATTTTTTTAGTTTTACTTTGGCAGTATTAAATTGACTAGTTCAAATTCTCTGCTATTCACACGACTGATCTTTAATTAAGAAAAAATAACTTAAATAGTTTTTATTATTTGAAAAAATTTATTACTTTGGCAATATTTTTACATTAAAATAAATTGATTACATCTAACAGTTTATATTTAGTTTTCATTGTTTTAAAACAAAAATCTTTAAATTATATTTATTTTATACAAGAAAATAGCATTCTTTAAAAATGCTAAATATTTTAAAACATTTAATAAAGAAGAAGATAAAGTAGATTAGATTTTTTTAAATTATAAATATCAGACAGTTTTTTTTTTAAATTTTCTGTATCAATTAAAAAAAGGACTCAATTATAATATATAAGTTCCATTTCTGAAAAGAAGATTTTTTTTTAAAAGCCATGAAAAATCTTTAAATCATTATCTATTTAACAATCGAAAGTTTTTGGTTGAAGATAAAAATGATTTTAATTTTTTTTTAATTTTTTTAAAATTTGATATTGAAGATTTTAGAATAAATTCTTGGTCACCCTCCTATTTTCTCATCCGGGCTTGGGACCGGCAAACGGCATAGTTATGACGGCGCCTTCCCCTAAGAAGCACGTGGGACGTTCATCATAAACAGCGCCACTCATCCGAGCCATTAGAGACTGCGAACTCGGCAACTATTTAGACTAGCTTGGAACCACAAACCAAGCGACAATCTCTGTTTAAGAGAGAATGTCTTAACTTTAGTGCTTCCAAAGTTACAGCTATCCAAAGAGGGTCAGCTGTAAAACAAGTTCTTGCTCTGCTAAGATTCTATACAGGATGTTGGTCAAAGCCAGCGGCACCCTCATACGACAAGACTAGGACAAAGACCCGTAGATCTATGTACCTGAAATACAGCTCTTCTTTAGATTTGTAGAAGACCACATTGCATGGCTGCCACCACCCTCCTCTTTTCTCTTCCTGGGCTTGGGACCGGCTTACGGCAGAGTTATGGTGAAATGAAATCCAAGTGACTTTATTAAATATTCTAAATGTTAAAAAGAAAATTATTAATTACATTCTCATTAAATTTTAATTACCTAACACTTTTTATTATACTGAAAATTTTGTCAAAATTACAAAAATAAAAAAAAATGAGCGAGCAAAAAGCAAATCCATCCAAATGTAGGGAAATTTTTAAAGAATGGGTCCAAAATGCTTCAATGCATGGATTTGCGCATATTTTTCGCAAAAATTGTCTCATCCTCAAGATCATGTGGTCTGTCCTATTTGTTCTCTCCATTTTTTTATGCTTTTTCATAATAACTCTAAACGTAATCAATTATTTGAACTATGATGTTGTGACTAAGATAAGAGTGGTAGAAAAAGATTCACTGCCCTTTCCTGCCATAACAATCTGTAATACCAATCATATTCTAACCGAAGCAGCCCATGAATACGCCAAGTCTTTTTTGATCCAAAATAACTTGGTTAATCTAACTGACTCGGTCATTTTGGACCAAGCATTTCCCGCACAATTCTCCAAATTCTTTTTTAATTTCAACTATGTGCGATACTTGGCCTTTGTCAATCTGAAATCGTCTCTGCCCCACACAAACAGCACTTTCTCAATTCCTTTTAACAAGATGTTCATCAGTTGTATTTTCAGCTTTCAGCAATGCGATGAAAATGAGTGGCTGTGGTTCTATGACATTATTTATGGAAACTGCTATCGCTTCAACACAATTCAAAGTAAGAATCAACTGAGCCAAGTGAAAAAATCATACCATACTGGAAAGTACAACGGCCTAATGCTTGAGTTGTACGTTGGCGTTGCAGATACCCACGAGTTTCTAAGCCTCTCAACTGGAGCTAGTATTTTTATCAATGACAATTTAATTAAACCCTTGATTGGAGAGGGTTTTGAGTTAATGCCGGGCTCCAATGTTAATATAATCCTGGAGCGTAAAAAAAACAAACAAATGGCCAGACCCTACAGTGAATGTGTCAACAATTTGGACTCAATTGATTCCTTTGATTCAGAATATTACAGAAAAGTGTTCAGATCGAACTTGACTTACCGTCAAGTCGATTGTTTCTATGCTTACATTCAGTCAGAGATAGACAAAAAGTGCAAATGTGATGAAATAGCATCGAATTTAATGCTGGAAAACAGTAATCCCTGTGACACTGTAGAAGAGCAGTTGTGTTCTACCCAAACTTACCAAGAAATCACCACATCGGATTATAAGAGCAGAATAAAAAAAGAATGTCCTTTGGAATGTGATTCAGTGAGCTACAGTTTTATTAAATCAGAGAGTAGGTATCCTTCGGCTTCTTATGCCAAGGAAATTACTAAGAATGACGCAGTCAAGCTTTTGTTCAACAACAGATCAAATGTTAGTCTTGAAGAATATCGTGAGAGTATTCTGGCTGTAAATATTTATTATGAATTCCTTAAAGAGACCGAAATAACAGAGAGTGCGAGTATAACATGGGACGGTTTGGTGGCAAGCATTGGAGGCACTCTTGGCTTATTCATGGGAATAAGCATTTTGAGCATAGTGGAATTTATCGATTTGTTTATTCAAATTATTTATAAGACTTTTAAATTTAATGAAAACAGAGTTTTTTTTATCAAAAAATAGTCTTGAACAAACAGCAAAAATTTTTATTTAAAACTTTTTAATGATTTTCAAATAAATGAAAAAAAAAAGTTGAATATTTTTGAATTTGAGTATTTAATTTACATAATCTGTCTCTAGAGTGAATTTTATCTCTGAGTCATGCCCCAGGTAGAACTACCCTATATAAATATAATATCTTGAAAACAAAGGTAGTTTAAATTATTTAAAAGAAGATATTTTAAATAATGAAACAAAAAACATTATAATTTAACAAGGAAGATGAAATTAAATAATCTTTTAATTATACTTGCTTGTGTCACCCAATTATTGGCGTGACATCTAGGAAATAACCACTCATTTATCCAGTCGCAAAAAAAAAATCAGAAAAAATCTAAATTATCTAATTTTTTGTTTAACCATTAGATACAAGATTTCATTCTCAATTGAATCTAAGCTATCAATTGATGACTCAAAATTGTGGTTTGATTTTAAAAGATGCTTCCTTATTGAAGAAAAGTGGAAAAAAGCTGAAAGAGGCTTTTATTCACTTATAGGTCTGGGGTGCAAGCCCAAATTAATGAATCCAGAGTTGATTGGGTTCTTATTTAAGCAATTTGCTCAATCAATTTTTAGATACCCTTTGGATAATTTATACATTGGTGAGAAGCAACTGAACGAGTTAGATGTCAGACAAAACATGCTAATTAAAAGAGGTATTGGAATTAAAAAGTTTCGAAGTAGCAGTCCCTTAAATCAGGCACTCAAAATTGAGAGTATCAAAAAACTCTATATGAAGCACAAAATTTACTTTTTAAAACAAATAATGAATGATAGTATTTGTAAAGAGGTCCTGTTGTATCTTAAGAACTACTATAAAAAGTTTGATAAGCAAAATACATCATTCTGTAAGCAGTTGGTCTACATTGAGAAAAAGATTTTTATCGATTGTGTTGATTATGGTGCCAATATATCACTGTTGTTGGTTGATGATTTATTCAAATGTAAAAATGAAGGATTGGTTGACTCGATTAAGTTTATTTTTGGAATTATTAAAAAATATATGATTTTAAATATTGAGTATTTTTACTTATATGAACAAGTGAATAATTTTTTAATAATTAACTTTAAATGAAATTGTAAATAATTTATTTTTTATTTTTTACTTTGATTCTCTTTTTCTTTTTGTATTTTTTTTTATACTTGCCTATGAGGCTTAAATAATAAATTAATAATAAAATAATAATATTTATTTGACTAATCATTTTTAAAGCTTGTTGATTTGTCATTTCCTTATCGTGTTCATCTTCATCATTTTCATCCTGGTTCTCATCATCGCTTGAGTCGCAAACAATTTGACTTGAACTTTCATCTTTTTTTTCCATCAAATTAATTATTTCGTCGTCGGTTTTTTCTTGATATACAGCTAAATATTTTAATATAATATTTTTCCTGTTTTTTTTTTTTTATTTTATAAAGTTTTAAGTTAAATGGGATTAGTTTTAAGATTTCGGTATGCATGAAAATTCATACTTATTTGCTGATTTCTATTATTAAAAATTAAGAAACCAATATTTCACAAATGTTTTTTTTTATATTTTCGTAATAAACGAATAAAATTTCATTGAAAATTGTCAAAAAACATTATATCAACATACTTGAAAATTTTAAGAAATATTCACAACTCCATCTGATCAAGAAATAGTTGACTTTGTAAAACTGAAACGATGAAGAAGATGAATACGTAGATCATGAATCAGAGGAACAAACAATGCCTTCTCATATTGAAGCTTTAGAATTAATTGCAAAGCTTCAGTTATTTTTCTATTCCAAACCAAATGATACTAGTTACGGCTACAATTGCAAAAAACAATCAAAAATTACGGACTTCATCACTATGTAATAAACCTATTTATTCGGCACCAAGCGGTTTACACTCAAATATTTAAAATAAATAAAAGAAATTCATCTTAGTCTTTTTTTTAATTGTCTTTTATATTAAATTTTAACTTACTTTACTTTTATCTTATTTTTTCTTTACATTTTTATTTTATTTTTCTTGATTTTTATCTATTTATTTTTCTATCTGAAGGAGCTTTAGCTCGGCACAGATAAAACAAATAAATATACTGAATTAAAGTTAAAAAAAATAAGTTGCGTATTTATTTTCAATTTTTAAATAAACAAAATAGTTTAAAATATTTCAAAAACTAAATTTTTTAGGCAATGTGAAATTTTAGTACAAAAATTACAGTACAAAACGTAAAAAGTTTATAAATTTTTTTCTAATTGTGCAAAAATGGTAACATAAAGAGTACAATATTGTACAAATTTGTGTAAACGCATTCCAATCTCTGCAAAAACTCTGCAATTTATTGCTTAGTTTAATCAAATATTTTTTGATGGTGTGCATTTTACAGAAAATTGCAGAGTTTTTGCAGAGCTTAGAATTCGTACAAATTTGTACAATATTTTACTTTTTGCAGAACCATTTTTGCACAATTAGAAAAAAAATTATATACTTTTTACGTTTTGTACTGTAATTTTTGTACTAAAATTTCACATTACCATTTTTAATTTATAAAAAATTGATAATTTTAGTGACTTATAATTCAAAATAAGCTATAAAAATAGATTAAAAATTAATTCTGAACAATTTTCTAAAACTGAGCGAGACTTGTCTATTTTTAAACTAAAATGCTTTTAGTACATGAGCAAATTTTTAAAAACTATAAAATTAACAAGATTTTTTGCTGTTGTAAAATTTATTTTAAATAAATTTCTTTTGAGAAAAAAACGAAGATGAAGCTTTTAATTTTTTCACTGAGCCTTGTTCTACTTAATTTGCCACACTATGACTTTACAGCCCAGGAGATGATCAAGCAGCAAAAAATCGAAGAGTGTAACTTTTTGAATTGCCGACTTCCACTGTGCAAATGCTCAAATCCAGAGCGACCAATGTCAGTTCACTTTGCGGACACCCCAATGATGGTTGCGCTCACATTCAACGGTGTCCTCACATCAGTCCACTCCAAATACATCAGAAAAATCCTAAATCCTTTGTTCAAAAACCCCAACGGGTGTCCCATCCAGGCAACATTTTTCGTGTCCGATACCGGAAGTGGAAGAACTGATTACTGCTTTGCACAAACGCTGTTCAACAACAACAACGAAATAAGTGTCAGCTCTCCAAAGTACACTTGTCCGTACACAGACTGTTTTTCATTGGGTCAATACTTCCGCAAGTGGAGATCGGACTCTGCCGAAGAGAACATACTAAAACAAAAAAAGAACATAGCCAACAAGTCTCGGATAAACAAATCCTTTCTGCGCGGATTCCGAGTGCCATTCTTGGACCAAAGAGGAAACGCGCATTTTGGAGCGCTGAAAAAATTCGGCTTCAAATACGACTCGTCAGTGATTGTTACAGCTGAGGACATCAAGAACCACAATGGACTTAGATTGTGGCCGCATACCTTGGACTTTCCGGCCAACTACACTTGCCCCACTTGTCCCACCAAAAAATCCCTATGCAATGGTCAATCGAACTGTTCAATGAGCTCGGTATGGGTTGTGCCTTTGCATTATTTAAATGTGGAAGGCAAGTACCCGTGCCCCACTCTCATAAGAGACGAAATAGCTGATAATAGACTGCAGAACAAAAATTGTTTTCCCAAAGAACTGATCAACAGCACAATTCTTACTGAATTTTTGACAGACAACTTTAAAAGACACTACACGACAAACAAAGCACCGTATGTTGTCAATATAGAGCTTAGTTGGTTTGACAGATATGGAGATGAGTTGACCAAAGCACTGGTAGATTTTGTGAGCAAAGCTACAACTGTGAAGCCAGATGGAATGGTTCAGACGAGTGATGTGTATTTTTTGAGCATAGCCAGAATTTTGGATTGGATCGAGTATCCGGCGCCGCTGAATGTGATAGCCAGCAAATGGCTGTGGGACTGTGATGGTGTTAATTTTGACTATGATGAAGAGTGTGACTCGATCAAGAAAATTATGGAGGCTGCTGAAGAATTGGAAGAAGCTAAGAAAAGAAATCAGTCTGCTAAATTTGAGTCGCATACAGAAATTTTGTTCAAAAATGGAATTCTATCGACCGTAATAGCAGTTTTTGTATTCTCATTAATTTTTACCTGTTTGTATGATAAATATAGTTAATTCTTTCTTATTTTAAATGAAATTTTTTAGCCCATTTTTAGCCGAATCGCTCAAATAAATTATTTTATTCAAAATTTTTAATTTTTGCAATTCAAGTACCTTCTTTAAGAAGAAAAATTATCAATTTATTTTGAAAAAGATCATTTCAAAGGATGTGTAATTTTACATTAATTAAGAAACTTTTTGTAAAATTTCAAAATCGTTCCAAAATGATGGAAAAAGGACATTATTTTTCTAAATTTGGAATAAATTTTATTTTGAAAAAAAAATCTTATGATTTTTTACCTATTCTTAGGTAATTTTACGTAAAATTACACATTATTGTAATGAATTTATTTTAATTATAAAATTAATTAATAAATATAATTTTCATTGAAATATTTTATTGATTTTAAGACATTTTAAAAAAATTTTAAAGTTGACTTTTTATTTATTTTAAAACTTAATGAGTTGAATTTAATTGAAAAATTTTACAAAAAAATGTTTAATTTTGTCAAAAACACTGAATATGACCTAATAAATTTGAATGAGTATCTTGTTCCCTCAAAAGGAAAATTTAATGATTACAATGAATAACTATTTGATTTTTTTTATTTCAAGTTCATTAATAAATTCTTTCTAGATGATCTTCAGTTAGATTTTGCCTTTTTAGAGCTTTTAATAAACAATAATGTAAATTTAATTTTTATTCAATTTTGTAAAATATTTTGTAACTCTGATATTGATTTCTAAAACTTGATTTTTTAAAAAAATCGTCTCAATCATCCTTTGGTCTTTTTGATTAAGTTGAAGTATAAATAAGGAAAAATAAATTTATTAATCAACACGTGGTTTCACAATGATTAAAAAGAGGCATTCGTTACAAAGACAAACAAAGTTATGTCAATATGTTTATTTATTTAATTATTAAATCATGAAATACTTAAACATAATGAAAAAATTAACCTTGGTGTTTCCTTGGTTTTTCTGCCATCTGAATCTTTTAAAGAAATATTTTTTATTAGACTGTAAATTTAAAATTAGTCTATGCCAAAATAACATTCTGGCTAAACTGACATTGAAAATTAAAGATTTAAATTCTTTCTTTGGCGTCTAAAAGTATTTACGATCGAAAAGAAATTGATTTTAAAAATATTGATACAAAAATTATTGGATTAAATTTTTTTAAATAATTTTAATTTTTAATTAATGTGAAAGTTTTCATCGTAAAAAATATCATATAAAGATTGAAGTAAAAAATTTTTACCAAAAAGTTAAAGTGAAATTATTTTAAGAAAAAAATTAATTTTTTTAAAAATGTTTCATTATATGCAGCAGCAGAGATTCAGATAAGAATTACGGCGTTGTGACAATATACTCTGTATGCACTGATAAGCATCGGCGTAGACCATCTACTGAGTTTAAGCTGCTTGAGCAAGAACTCGACAGGGCTGACAACTGAGTTTACACGCCTCTATTGGAGATCGGGGTCGAGCGAGTCAGAAGGCTCAAAACCGAGATACTTATAGGACTTGACTGTCTCAAGAATTTGGCCGAGCAAATAAACAGTGGGAACACTTAAGCCGATTACTTGCGATTTATTTTATATCGTATCAAGCTAATAATAAAAAAATTGAACTAAATTATAAAAATAAAATATATAAATAAATAAAAAATAATAAATTAATAAATAATAATAATTTTTCTAATAAATGAATACATTAATTTTCAATTCTCAATAAAAAGTGTCGTTTTTTAAGAAAAACTGTCAATAAGTTGAAAACATTGGATTTCTATTTAATTTAGTGATAATTGATCAGAGATATTTATTTAATATTTGAGAAAAAGGATAAAAAATTATTTGGGGTATTTTATTGAATATTTGTTGTAATAATTGAGGTGTATAATAAAACTGAAAAAAATAAACAAAACTGTTCAGCTAAAACATCCACAACAATTAAAGAAATAGGCAACTAATGTCAAGTCACTGTAGTAGATTTTTGATTTAACTTTTTTTTTAGAAAACTATGATAAGTCTTCCATTAATTTATAAATTAGTTCACTCATTAAGATACGGGCAAAGTTATCAAGAAAATAATGCAATAAAGGTTGTCACGGATGTAGTTATTCTAAAAAATAAAAAGCAACAAATGATTTTTTATATACTTATATTATAATTCAATTATATTTTTGACAAAAAATAAAATTATCTTTCTTTAATTAGAATAGCAATACTCTTTTTAAATTTATTATAAATAGCAATGATATGAATTAAAATTTGCTTTTTTTTTATTCAGTAATTAACTGCTATTTAGATTGCTGCTATTTAAAGAGAACCCCAAAAAATTGAGGCATCAAAACTTAAAATCAAAATAAAATTGTTAAATTTTTTATCATCCGCTTTTAAAATAATAATTTTGTATCTGTAAGAGGAATATTTAATTACAATAAAAAATACATTAAAAATATTTATTAAATTCTAAAAATATTTTAAATTTGTTAAACAAGAAGTTAATCGATTATTAAATTATTAATTTATTGTGGATATCGCTCAATCAACATACCATGTCCCTTTAAAAATATAAATAAAAAAATTTAATTTAATTTTTTAAAATTACATGTCCTCCAGCAGCACAAGCCGCGATCAAAGCAAACTGACCATTTTCATGATGCAATCTATTGGCAGCAGTGGTCACCAAGCGGACGCCAGTAGCTCCGAATGGATGCCCGATTGACAACGAACCACCCCACTTGTTGAATTTATCCATTGGAATAGAACCGACCTTTTCTTGGCGGGCCATATAATTCTTAGCAAACCAGTCCGAATCCAAAGCTTTTAAATTTGCCATAATTTGACCCTTTAAAAAAAATTTTTGGGAAATTTTTAAAAAATTTATTCATTAATAGATTCTTATTAGGAGATAAGAATATATACAAATGGTCAACATATAGTGAAATTAATTTAATTGCTGAGTATGATAGCTTTGTATTCATTTTGTATATCAGTTCGAAAAAAAAATAATGTTATATTATTTTTTTTATTAAAAAATAGAAAAAATATGCCCAAAATTTAAAGAAAAAATGAATAAAATAATTTTTTTATTTTTTTTAAGTTTAAAAATTTTTTTTATATATTTTAAATTTTTGAATCTGTTCTTTTTTCTTTGAATTAACTTTTTTTGTTTTTTTGTCTTCAATTCATTTTAGGTTAGACAGACAAATATTTTTTTTAAAGAAAAAAAATCTCAAATGGTGAACTTAAAAATTCAATTTAAAGATAAGACAAATCCCATTTAAAATCTATGGTTGTCCAAAAATTTTTAATTTAATTTAATAATATTTTTAATAAATAATTTTATCCTGTATCTTTTTATCTAAATAGCTGTAAATATTCTAACTATTAATTAACAATTTTAATAAAAAAATGTTTAAATAATTAATTTTTAGATGTAATGTCTTTTGTTTTAAAAAAATAAAAGATCCTTTGGCAATAAAAAAATTTTTTGTTGGTACCTACCGCAAACGCTTCATGAAATTCCCACACATCAATGTCCTTGATTGAAAGGCCTGAACTTTGCAAAATTTTTGGTGTCGCATAAGCTGGACCCAAAAGAAGCTGATCTTTGGGGTCCTGTGCGACATAGGTAAAATTTCTCAGATACGCCTTTGGCTTTAGACCCAACTGTTTGGCCTTTTCCTCAGTCATTATCAAACAAGCCGATGCACCATCGGTCAAATAGGACGCATTGGCTGCGGTCACAGTTCCATGCTCTTTGACAAAAGCTGGTCTCAAACTGGACATTTTTTCCATAGTTGACACCCTGATTCCTAAATCGCGAGTCACTGGTTCATTTCTGCCGGGCACAAAAATCGGCTCAACATCGGCCAGAAGACCTTCTTTGGTTGCCTTGTCAGCAAGTGTGTGTGATCTGAGCGCGAATTCGTCCTGTTCGCGGCGAGAAACACCAAACGCGGCAGCTAGTCTATCGCCCGAGTGGCCCATGGTTTCGTTGGTGGAAAACTCGGCCACTGCCGGAAGCTCTGGACTCAATGGCTTGGAGGAGAATACTTTGGACAAAAGAGCCAAGCGTTGCTGTGCTGTTTTTGCCTTGTTGAGTGAAAGAAGCAGCTTTCTCATGGGACGACTGAAACGAATGGGCACATCGCTCATTGTTTCCACTCCGCCAGCAATCACTACTTCCGATTGACCGGACAGAATTTGACCAATGCCAGTGGTGATCGCCTGGTTCGAAGAAATACATGCCAGAGTGACAGTGTGAGCAGGTATATTTTGCGGAAAACCTGCTGCCAAAGATGCTTCACGTGCAACATTCGCTGTCTTCACTTCTTGGATCACAGTTCCCATAATAATGTAGTCAACATCAGACAAATTTACATTAGTTCTTTTGACAATGCCGAGCAGGGCGTTGCGGGCCAGCTCGTAGCCCAGAAGGTCTTTGTAAGCGGAGAAAGAAGGCAAAAATGGTGTGCGAACACCGTCGATCAAGACTATGTTTTTGTCAAATTGGTGCTTGGCTTTGCGCACAGGAGCTGTGGACGCAAAGCGAGTTGACAGGCCAATGAGCCTCAATGCATGAGCTTGCTTGGTCAATTTTAGACTGTATGCCATTTTGGAGTAAAGTTGAATTTTATTAAAATTATTTGGAGTTTGGAAAATAGATTTTTGTTGGCGGTCTAAAGTTCACTTTTGAAAATTGCCAAAAAATGTAGATTAAATAATGCAAGTAGTTTTTATTTATTTTTTATTTGATTTAAATATGTGTGCTTTTATTTAAAAATAAAAAATAAAACTTTTTTTTTTCAAAACTAAGCCGACTAATGATCAATTTCAAAGAAAGATATTTTTTTTTGTTAATATTATGGCAAATTTTGCCAAAGATGAATCAATCAATTTTTAAAATTTAATTAATGAAAAATTTTTGGTTATTTTAAAGAATAAATTTTTTGATTTCTCTAACTAAATTTTTTTGAAAATTAAAAACAATATAATTTTCGAAAATTCAATTACTTTGATGATCTTCACTATCATTTTAAAAAATATTGATGAAATTTTTCTCAAAATTAAATGATTTGGGACACTCACATTTTTAATTTTTTTGTTTCAAATTAATATAATTAAAAATTTAATCTTTCACCGCTTGTCTTTGAAGTAAAATTTTTTTTATGCAGAAAATTTATTTTTCAATTTTCAAAATTAAAATTAAATAACCTTTTTTAGAGAGATAAATTAATTGATTTAAAAAAAAGTTCAAAGTTTTATATCGAAATAGTGTCAAATTGAAATTGCGGTCTTTTGTTAAGAAAAGTTTATGTTTCAAGGTTTATCAATATTTCAAGGTAACAGGTTAATTTATCTTCTTTTGAGAATATCTTGTAATAATTTATAGTATAAAATAATTTGAAATTTTGCTTTATTGAGACACAAAAAGTTATACTTTTATAATTGACTAAATTAGTTATTTTGTTCTTTAAATTATAAATTGTTGTGAAACAAAATTATTGTGAAAAATAGTTTTAGCTCTGCTTTATTAAAATTATCTCTAAAAAAATTATTTTTTTTCATTTTTATTTTAGCAACAATTTATGAATTTCAAATATAAGATTTTAATTTTCACCGTAAAATATGAAATATTTACATTTATATATAGAGTTAAATTATCTCACATCCTATCAACATACTGAAGTAAACTAAATACCTTAGAAAGCACTGAAAGGCAATGTTTAATTAAAAAAAACTAATAAAAATAAAAAAACTAATAAAAAAAACATGAAAATTGGAACAATTTTAAAGTTACAAGTTTTTCATTTAAATAAACTTTTTAATAAAATAATGAATTTCAATATACAGATATACCATACAGAATTTATGCAAAATAAAGCAAATTTACCTTACTTTACGTAAAATATTTTTTTTTAAATTATTTATTTGTAATTAATTAACTAATACGAAAAATTAAAAAAAAATAAAGTAAAGAAAGTAAATATAAGATTGATAATGTTTGTTTGAGCAAGACAAATGAGTCCAAAATTGTTTAAAAAAATTTCTTGATTTTTTTAATAATAAGTTGTTAAGACAAAGCTTAATAGAGTCAATTTAGAAAAAAAAAATTTAATTAATTTAAAAAAAATCAAAAATACTTTTATTTGAAGCGGAACTGTATTTTTATTGATCAAATATTTTTTCTTTGCCGTTCTTTACTTTGTCTATTATTATACCTATTTTTAAAAAATAAAATTTGATTCAAAATTGGGAAAAAATTTACTTTATCTTAAAAATTATCTCATATTTAGCCATCAATATACTTTTGCTATCCTAAAAAACCTATTAGTAAGTAATAATGAATATTATTAAAATTTAAAACATCTATTATCTTTATATGCTTGTTTTAATTAACATTTAGTTTTATTACTATTTTTTTAATGTTTATTTTCATACATTATTCTTATCATAACTTGAATATAAATCAAATTTTTTTCTAGTAATTGATAGTCTTTTATTTCACTTTTACTTTATAGAATAAATATTTAAAACGAGTTCTTAATCTTTATTAAATACTCAACAGTGGTAGCTAGACTTTGAGACCAATACATCTATACTTTATTTTCTCAGTTAATTTACGTAAATTCTAGCAAAAAACAAAAAGTGGAAAACCATATTTACTTTTTAGTCTTCTTTGAATCAAGGTAATTATTGTATTCTATTTTGATAAGGTATTTTTTAGCATTTACTTTAAATGAACTTTATGCTCTTATTTTTTCAAATGTTTTATTCACAAAGTTGAAGCTTTTTCTTATTCAACTCCTTAATTTTTTGATCATCATTTTACTCAAATTAAAATTTTTCATTGTAATTTAATCGATACCATCTTAAATTAAAAAAAAAGCGATTAATTTTTTATTTTTAACTTGTATTTTAATTTAAAAAAAATTGAAAAAAATTTTAAAATGATTTAAATTTTCAAAGATTTTTTGATTTCTTTTTAACTAATTTACATTATTACAATTAATAAATGTCTTATAACAAATCCTCACGTTTTATAAGCATGAATTCGTTTTATTAAAGATAAAAAGTAGAATAAAAAATTCTATTACCTTTCATTGCGTAATTTATTTAGTTTATTTCAATTGAAATCCATTATCCATAAACAAACATGTTGCTAAAAATTAAGAATTAAAAAATTTAAAAAAAGATTTTTTTATCTAATTTAAAAAAATTAAAACTGTTTATGCAATAATGTTTGGCAACTACCATGAGTATACTTGTTACACAACTTCGATATGGTGTTAAATTTAAGGGTTCCGCTCGTATGAAAACAAACTGAGTTTCTCAAAGCTTGTTTGTCTCTGAAGGATTATCTAAACAATTTTAAAATCATATCCAATTTTAAGGTTAAAAATATTTTATTAAATTTAAAAAACCATATTCGCAAATTAGTCTAATTTAAATGTCACACAAACTAAAGTTTAATCCACTACTTGGCCTTATTGCCCGGAGTATAAATTCGCTTCAATTTACTTTTGAGCACTAATTTTAGAAATGTTGTTCCAAAAATGTTTGAGGCTAAATGAAAAACAAACAGTTTATAAAAATTTCATCGCTTTTAATATTTGTTTTATCCTAATATTTGCATCTTTTGATGTGATCGCAATGATATCAAGTAAATATAGAATAATTTCAAAAATTTGAATAAATGTCCTCCGAAAGGTGTCCTAAACCAGGACGGCAGTCTTGGCAATGGCAGTCAAGCCATAGTCTATTTGGTGCAATTTTTGACCGGTCTGGTATGGCCACAAGTGATCATAGAACTGATCGGCTTTAAGTTCACGCTCATGCTTGCCCAAACATGCTATTTGGTCTTTTTCATAGCAAACACTTTTCCGGCATGGTCGACCCTGATCCCTGGCTCAATATTGTCCGGCTTTGCCAACAGTCTTTCTTGGACCACTCTTGGAATTTACTTCACTGTTTTGAGCAAAAAATACTCCTTGATAAAAAATGTCACTTTCATGCATGCACAGACCTTGCTCTTTGGCACCTTTGGATCAATTTTTTTTTTTAGTAAAAAAAATTAAGATTCCTGATTTTTTTGTTATTTTTATCATAAAGATTATGTTCTTGGCGCCATCTGGATCGGTACCATTTTGAAGCTAAAAGACCTGCCAGTCAATTCTACATTTGACTACGCAAGTAGTTGCGGTGTAAACAATTGTCCTGGTACAAAATTGCCCGAATCGGCTTCTAAACCATCGGTTTCATCAGTTTACGGACTATGTGCTACTATCAATGGTGCATGCATTTTGTCCATTTTGATCGCATTTTTTTTTGTAGATGATCTAAAATATGACGAAAACATGAACAAAATTGAACGCGGCAAAATTGGAATTCAAAAAATAAGTAAAAATTTTAATTTAATTTTTTTTTTATTCTTTAATAAAATAAACAAATTTTTAATTTAAGTTTTTAAATTTAAAAATGAATTTCAAAATTTGTTTGATCTGTTCAAACAGCTTAAAATATGGTTGCTAATGCCCATTGCCGTATTTCTTGGCTACGAACTTACTTTTATGTGGTTCGAATTTCATCGAGTAATTAAGAATTTTAAAAATTTTTATTTAATTTAAAAATTTAATTTTGTCTTAAGAGCTTTGTTTCTTGCTTGAAAAATGTAAATTTTATCGGCTGGGTAAGCATTACATTCGGCCTGGCAGCTTCTTTGTTTTCGCTAATATCCGGCCGATTGGTGAAGTACATCGGCTTGCAGACAACAATAGTGCTCATGCTGATGAAGTCTCTGATTCTTCAGGTATTCATGTTGTCATGGACACCGAATTCAGATTCAGGAATTTACATAATTTTCTTGATGGCAGTCTCGCTCGCTTTTACGGACTGCCTCGCCACCTCACAAGTCCGAGCCATTTTCGGAATTTTTTTTCCCTCAAACCCTTCGGCATACAGCGCTGCCATCATCTTTGAAACAATTGGACTGGTCTTAGGATCTGTCCTTTCTGTATACTTTTGCACACAAGTTAAGATTTTTGTTTTCATTGCCATTACCATTAGTGGCATATTTTCTTACATCTATCTCGAGATAAGACATAATTTTAAAGCAAAAGATGAGAAATTTTAATTTAATAATTTATTACACTTGATAAACAAGCTTTTTTTATTTTTTTAAAAGACAAAAAAAAATAAGTAAATGTCAAAAAAAATCACTAATAGATGGAGAATTAAATTTTTGTGTTGGTATTAGATTTAACTAAATAGCCCTTTTAATGCTGTTAAAAAATAGTTCTTGAAATTTTTTTCTAATGTATTGCTTTTTTTGTAAAAAAAGTTGTCTGTCTTTTTATTTTTTTTGTCTTTTTTTCAAAAATTAAAATATTATTTTTATCTTAAAAATAAACATTTTTGGCATTTTATTTTAAAATTTTTAATAAAAGATTATAAAAAAATTTTGATAGTTTTTTCTCGTATATTTTTTTGTTTTATTTGTCTTGGGTATAGAAATTTTAAATATTAAAAAAATAAAAATTGTTCCTGAAAAATAGAAATTTAAATTTAATTAAAAATATTCCTAAAAATTTTTTTATTTTTTGGAGGAAGTGGAAAATAGGTAGTTAATTTAGCATTTTAAAAGCAGCTTTCTTAAAACCAGCTATTGACAAATATTAAAATATTTAAAAAAGAATTAAATTTTATAAAACAAATATCGAAATCTTTCATTTTTAATATTTTTAAATTAAACAAAAATCGTTTTTGTTTATGATTTTATCAAATGACATCCTGAAATTATGTTCGAATCAGAGCTTAAATTAAAGTAAAACACTAAGAACCTTGACAAAGGTATAAATTATTATAAGCTGAATAAAAAACAAACCTTAAATCAGAAGTATCGGGAATAAATTCTAATTTTTTCAAAAATGTATTTTCACTCGGTTCATGGAAAGAACATAGAATTATCTTCTGATTTTTCCCAAGCCAAACGCTCCAGTGGTTTTTGCCAAGGCATAACATTTTCCAGCAGTCCGCTGACCCAACTTCAGCGCGTCACATTCATGGTTGAAAAAATACCCCAAAGCTCATGGACTGGTAATTTACGCATCGGTCTAACATCTATAAACCCTGCCACTCTACTTTCCAGTGAACTTGCCGATTTTTCCTATCCGACCCTGTGCAACACTGACTCCTATTGGATCGCATGTGTCAAAAAGTCCTACGTAAAACCCAGCAATAGACTAACCATAGTTCTGGACAAAAACAACAGTCTATATCTAGAAATAAACAATGTTGTTAAAGCAACACTATTTGACAAAATAGCAACTAGTGTTCAAAAATTATGGCTCTTGCTGGACATATATGGTTCAACTGGCACTGTCCAATTTTTGCCCTCGGACGAAACGCCCTATGAGATAAAGAAAAGAGGTCTTGACGCAGTCAACAACTTTCACAGTGCTTGTGTGACCGGGGGATCAAAGCCAATTTACAAAACCATGCTCCTAATTGTCGGCCAAGACAACGATGCCAAAAAAAATCTTAAATTCTGTCTGGTTAACTCAAAGTAATAAAAATATTAAAAAAAATAAAATTTTATTAAAATTTATTAAGTCAAAAACAAAAAATGAAATTTGGTTTATCAGCTTCATTTAGGGTCAAAATAGAAGAGTCCGTGTGGCAGCTCAAAACTGGAAGATACACTAAGAAAATTAATTCAACCATGAGCAGATCAAAATCAAATGACTCGTTCTATCACACCAACAGGACAAGGTATACATTGGAAAAATCGAATTCTGTCGATTCGATTGACGATAATTGTGCAAACAGCGAGACCAGTGATGAGCAAGATTCGGACACAAGCAATGATTCAGATGATGATTTATACCAAATTGAAGAATTGGATGAGCCAAATCAATCAGATATAGATCCAAGTAAATAATTTATAAAAAATTTAATTATAAGTTTTGTTTTTTAAATTAAAAAATTAAAAAATTTTTTTTTCTAAATTAATTAGATGATATGAAACAAGATCCGAGTGGAAATAGCTATAGACAAATTGCGGTAAATATTTACCGTGAATTATATAAAAATTCTATTTTTGACAGAATACAATCAATTTTGACTGACAAAGACAATTTAAGTTTCAATCAGGATTTAATTTTAAAAATTGCCATAGAAGAATTCGAAAGTAGTCTTTACAGTCATTTGCCGTGCTGCAAAATTTTGCTTCTTTTTTACAAACAAGTTGTTTTGAATGAGATTAAACTTATTAAATTTAAATCGATGGGAAGTACAATAACTGTCAAGTCTATGGAAGAATACGAACCAAATGAATTGGAGAAAATTACCAAAAATCGTCTTTCACTTACCATTTCTAGTATTGGTAATGCTTTTTTATTTTTTTTCTGTTTGTGAATCGCTTTTGTAACAATTCGACCCCAAACTCTATTTTATACATTTGACATTTGTAAAAATAAGAATAAGATGACTTTCTTTCTTTTAAAAAAAGAGATATTTTGAAATACAGACAAAATATTTCCTTATCTTTGAAATTTAAAAATTAAAAAACATTTTAAAAAAATTATTTCCTATGTTGCACCTTTATAACTCTAAAATAAAATTTTTAATTTCTTTTTAATAGTTCAAATCAATAATCAAATTAAAATTATTAATTAATTTTTTGTCTGTTTGAGCTAAAAAAAAAAGTGCATTGGATGTTGAAATTTTTTTTGAGAATTTTTTTGTTTTTAATTTCAATTTTTTAAAGAAAGGAAATATTTTTGACCAAATAGTACTAACTTTCCCAACTTCCAAAAATTGTCTTTACTTAAAAAACAAACTCAAATATCGTTTTATCACCCTCTTTCTCCTTTTAAGGACGCTAATTTGATCATTAAAAAAAAACATGAATTTAAAAAAATTAAATCAAAAAGTTTTAAAGTTTGGTTTTTTTAATATACTAAAACAACTTTTAAGTGTGATAAAGCAATTATATTTAGATAAAAATAAATTAGCTTTTTTTTAATTTAAAGTCTCTAAATTTTATTATTAAATATATGTGTTTATATATTAATAAAAAAATTTGTGATTAAAAATTTTAATCGATGAGGTTAACCTTATTTAATAAAAACGTGAAGCTAAAATTTTTTAGGATCTAAGTAGTGCTGACAATCTCTATGTTGGAGCCTCGAAATTTTTTTGTGATATTTGAAGCAGTGACCTCTTCCTTGGTTTTTCGTAACATTAAAATTGTTGCTTTTTTCAATCAATTCTATTCCATGCATGAACTTGTACAATTGAATAAGATCACCTCTTATTCTTCTTTCTACCAGATTTGGAATGTTCAAAGTCTTCAATCTGCTTTCATACGGTTTGTTTCTAATAAAAGAAACAAATTTCGTAGCTATGCGTTGAATCCTTTTAACATCATACATAAGAATTGGAGACCATACAGGCACTGCAAATTCCAAAAGAGGACGAACAAAAGACAAATACAGAGATCTAAATAGTTTACAATCAAAACGAGCGAATTATTTCCTGATGCGACCTAACACATGATTTGCTTTACTTGTAGCCTCTAACACTTGATTTTTCCATTTCAGATTTGTATTAAAAATAACTCCAAGATCTCTTTCGGTTTCTGACGTTGATAGCTGCTTACCATTGATAAAAAAAGGAAAATATTTGTTTTTATGACAATAATGCATGACCACACATTTTGATGTGTTGAAGAGAAGAAGCCAATCTTGAGTCCACTTGAAAACTAAATTTAAATCTAATTGTAGTTTTCGCTTATTTCTGATACCGTTTGTGAGAACATTTTAGTATCATCTGCAGCCATTTTGACAACATTCTCTATTCCTTTTGGTAGATCATTGATATACAAAACGAACAATAGTGGACCAATCACTGAGCCTTGTGGTACACCGCTAAAAATCTCAACCCATTACGACAAAATTTCACCTTGAACAACTCATTGCCTTATATTTTTCAAGAAAGCTTCAATCCATTTTAGTGTCAGACCATCAAAGCCATACGCTTTCAATTTAGCTGCTAGTCTTCTTCGGAACAGTATCAATTGCTTTCGCAAAATCTAGCAGAATCACATCAACAGGGATACTTTTATCTAGACTCAATGAGATGAAATCTAGAACTTCCAGAAGATTAGTTGTACATGACTTTTTCATATAATATTATTCTTATAAAGATAATCTTCCATTTTGGTTCTTATTATGCTTTCCATAATTTTGCGCGGAATTGAAGTTTAATACACAGGACGATAATTGCTCGGCATTGATTGATCACCATTTTAAACAATGGAGTAATATTTGCTGATCTGAATTGGATTGGAAGCTGACTATTGGAAGATTCTCTGAAAATCAAATTAAAAGGAACAGTAAAGGCTTCTGCACAGTTTTTAAGCAATGACATCACACATCTTGTTCAATAAAAAAAAACATCTTGAAAAAATTTATTAAGAAGACTTGATATCTCTTTCGGTTCTTGCGTTAATTCATTGTTTGACTTTTTTAATGCTTTTATTGATTCTTTGACTACTTGTTGATCATTTAATTATTTATACAATATTTATACTAATAAAAAAATATCTAATTGAATAAAAACTACATCTATTAAAAAGAAAATATCCAGCTTAAAAAAATAAAATTAATTAATTTAAAATCTTGACGCATTAACTACAAAATAATTAATATAAATTTATCTGAGATGAATTTTTAATAAAGTTAGATGAGTTTTTATTAAAAGTAGCAGTATCAAAAAATTTTATTTACCCCCTCCAAATTCCGCATTATGCCCAAAAATTTCCGACTTTTCTGAAATCAAAATTAAAAATTTTAACTAAAATTTAATTTAAAATTCTTTACCAAGCCGACCAAACATATCAAATTCTGTATTCGTCAAGAGCCATTTATTTGGTGTGCTTTGACTTGACCAAGGACTTCAATGAACCAGTTTATTCATGTTCATTTTCTCATTGTAACAATCATCAAATGACTTACATTGAATACTTTGACATTTTGCTAAAAAGCATACACAGTCACACGGCTAAAGTATCAGAATCTAATTCAGCAAGTGACATTCACTCTAAAATAAGACTTGACCAAAATTTGGTAATCAACTTTAAATACTCGACTCTTTTGCCACCTATAATAATAGTGGGTACTAACAAAAACAACCTGAGCGACCAAGAAATAAACCGCAAGTTCGACTACTTGAAAGAATTTATTTCTACGAAAATCTACGCTAATCACGTGATTGAACCATTCATACCTTTGGATGATTTATGCCAGTGTGACTCGTACACCAACGACTCCAATATCTACACATTAAAAAGACTAATTGAAGTAGTTGCGTACAAGGAACCTTACATGGGTGAACAGCAGCCAGTCAGATGGATGAAGTTCGAAAAAAGCTTGGACAAATTGAAGCAAAAAGGTCTTTTTTATGCATCACTTTCCCAAATATGTGAATTGGCCCACGAAAAGGACATCCGCACTCAAGAAGAGTTGAGCACTTGTTTAAATTTTTTAAATGACTTGGGCACCATAATATACTATGGCAATGCAAATGACATATTTTTGCGCAACACCATCATACTAAGGCCTTTTAAGTTAATAGAAATTTTTAATAAAGTTTTGTACGCATCCGCGACCAGTTTGGTAATGAATGCGAAGTTGTCTGAATTGTGGGAAAAATTCGACAAGCATGGTATTTTAGAGGACCGGCTGCTGGATGCTTTTTGGAAGGATGAGATCAACCAAAAGCCAGGCCTGATGGGTCTTATGAAAAAATTTGACTTGATATGTGAAAAAACTGGTGCCAAAGAAAATTTTAGTATTTGCCGAGAGTATTTGGTGCCGAGTCGGGCAACTGTTAAGTACAACCAAAACAATGACAACCCTATTATTAGATTTAATACTAATCAAAATTTTAACAGTGACAGCTCCATGAATGAAAGTAGTTTCATTGAGGATGTGTCTGATTTTGGCATCAATTCATTCCAAAAGAATAGACTCAGATTAGATGCTAATAATGTACATGTTGTTGAGTTTTTTTATGATTTTTGCGGATTTTTTACAGGCAAGTTGAATTTTTATTTTGCTTTTTTAAATGTAAAAAAGTGATCTGCTGATCTTGGTTTAAAATTCTAGATTTTTGACTGAAATTTTTTTTAATTTTTTCCATAGTTGTTTAAAAGTCCCAAATCAAAGTCAAAGTCAGAACTTAAAAAGATTCTTTAATTAAAATATTATTAGCAAAATTTTATCTGTTCTGCATACAATCAAACTTTTAAACAAACTAATAACAGATATTCATATTTAAATCATTTTAACATCATATTACAGTTAAATGACAGGCAACTTGAAGGTCATTATGATCATTTGATCAAAACTTAATTTATGAAAATTTCATTAAATTATGAAACAAGCTTTTTTTATTTCTTATTTTAATTAAACATTAAATTTTTAATTTTTAAATTAAAAAAAATCTTTTTTTTATCTAATTTATCTTTAATTGATTATAATTAAGTCTTTATTTGAAAACTTTTAGGACAAAATTAAATCACACATTGTGTTATTCAAATTAAGGCTCAAATATTAGAACAATATTGAATAAAATATATTAGAACGAAACAAAGTTAGTTTAATATTTAATTTATTTATTAATTAAAAAATTATATTAATTTTTACTTCATATAAAAATTAATATAATTTTTTCCTAGTTAAAGAAATTATCTTTAATAAAGGTAAGTCATGTTTTTGTATGAAATTGATAAAAAATTATTTTTTTTTTATCTAAAACTTAAAGTTTTGATTCAGATTTGAAATTTACAGTTGATCATGAACTTCAATTTTCCTAAATGACATCGTTTTTTCCAAAACAATTGAAATGAAATTTTTATATCAACTAATTTTACAAATTTGATTAAGATTATATTAAAGAAAAAAAAGTAAATGTAACGAAGAAGGTTAGGTATTGTGAAATTCAAATACAAATTGACCAAAAAATCTTCCTTTTTTGATTAATTAAAATCAAAGTTAATAAAATTTAATTAAAAAAATACTGCAACATAGTGCAACATATTTTGTTGCACCTTTATTACCTAAAATAAAATCATTATTTTCTTTTTTTTTAGTAAATTAAATCAATTAAAATCTATAACCAATAACCAATCATATAACTATATAATCATATAATAATATAACCAATTTAAATCTAATTTTTGTTTAATTTTTTGTTTTATTTTTAAATGAGAAAAATTATTTTCAGTAAAATAGACTCTTAGAAAAATATATGAAAACAAAAGTTTTTTGCAAAATGAATTTTATGACTAAATTTTAAAGATATGATCAAAATAATTATTAATAAAATTTTTAATTTTTACTTTAAAAACTTTAATACTTAAGAGACATATTTGCATAAAAAGCAAGTCATGTTTAAAAATAATCAGCCATGCTGTCACATAGTGCAATAATTAAATCAATTTTATTTAAAAAGTATTTTAAATTTCTAGTTCACTTCTCTTGGCTAATTTTTTCAAAAATTTGTAATTCGGTTAAATAAAAGCTGCTCATTAGTCTTCTATTTCGATTTTGTTTCCAAAATAATGACTTGGTATTTTTTGATAATATTATTCTCAGAAACAAATAAATTTTTAAAACTTTCTCAAATTTTTCATTTGAAACATTTAGATATTTTGAACCAAGTTTGAAAAATTTCTTGTTCAAATTTATTTGATAAATTATATTTGAGAAAAAATTCTTTATTATTTTAATCAAAAAAATTTATCAAAAATAAAGATTCAATTTCTTTATCTTTTTATCTAATATCTTTGAATTTAATTTTATCAAAAAGTAAAAACTAATTATGTCTAAAATCATCTAAAATTTAACTTCCATGTAAATTTTTACGCAAATTCGGAGATATTATAAATTTTGCTTGAATGTAAATATTCCAAATACTAAAAAATTATTTGTTTTTATTTGAATTAAAAAAATTAATTTTTTTCGATTTATTCTTATTAATTTTTACTATGTCTGTTTCCTTCTTTCTTTTAGCAAGTGATGACAAAATTTTTTTTTAATTTATTTCATAAATTTTTCGTCATTTCCGGAAAAGTTCATATTTTTTGAATAAAAAAAGCACAATTTTTGGGGATCACCTTTGAGAAAAAAAATTTTTTTCAAGTGTTAAGTATGGAACCATTTTGCCAAAATTTAGTTAAATAAATTTTTTTCAAAAGATAATTTTAATTAATTTTATTTTATTCATTTAAATTTTTATTTTTTTTTCAAGAAATTTTATTTCATCGTATAATTACAAGAACCGCAAGATGGACATTGATGAAAAATGGATCTGACGTGAACAAATCAGTCAAATTGTACTCAAATACAGCTAGATTTTATTTAGATGAAAAGCATGATTTTGTGATCGAGCTAGCGCCGATTAAATACGCTCGAATAAAAATTCAGATTATTCGAATTGACGACGAAGAAAGCGAGCATGCCTTGCCAGTGCCAAATTCATGTGCCAAAGTACGCAACTTTTTGGAAACTGTTCTAATCGACTTGAAAAACATGTGGGTCAAACGACTCAAATTCAACGCTTGTGTTCAATGCCACTGTGGCAAAATGTGCCATCTACATCAGCAAAAATTATGCTCTCACAACGAATGCATCCATTTTTTAAATCTAGACGAATGCTTGACCAATAATGTAAAAAAAATCTTCACTTGATTTAAAATTTAAAATTTTACTTTTAGATTGTTAATTGTGATTTCCGACGCGTCAAGACCCTCATTTACCAAAGCTGGTTTCCCATCCAAAACATATCATGTAATAATTTTATAATTTAATAAAAAAATCTCTAAAAAATAATTTTTTTTTAATATTAATAATAATTTTGTTTATTCATATAATTGAAAAAAATTTTTTAAAAAAATTTTTTTTAGTGCATAAGGGTCCAGTATTGAACGCTGTCAAATCATTTTCGGACAAAAATATGTACTATGAAGAGAACAGTCTGCCAAACTGGGTTAAAAATGTGGCCAAAATGCTCAAAACAAGCAAAGATGAGACAATCAAAGTGGTTCAGAACGAAAACGACTGGCTGGCTCTGGCACGTCTTCTGGGCTATAGCAAAAGCCGCATTAGCTATTTCAGTCAAAGCGATAACCCTCCACTGCAGCTGATTTGCGACTGGATCATGTCAAGTGACAACACAAATTTGACAATTGAATTTTTAATTAATTATTTGGAGCAAATAAACAGAGATGATGTCATTAAAGTAATAAATAATGAAAGAGGTATTTTTTTTGTATGAAAAAAAATTTTTTTATAAAAAATTCTAAATTGTAAAAATAAATTTATTGAAAAAAAATTTAATTTTAGACAAAGAGACAGTAAATTCTTCTGTTTTTATAAGCTATCAATGGGACTCTCAAGAGCTAGTGGTGAAAATCAGGGAGCATTTGGAAAAAGCCGGATTTAATTGTTTCATGGATATTGGACAAATTGGCGGAGGAAATTTACTCTATCAGAAAATAGACGAGGCTATTCGGAATGCAAAAGTGGTTGTGGCTTGCATAACGCCCAAGTTTGTGGTTTCACATTACTGCAATCGTGAAATGGCTTTGGCGGACTTGTTGCGCAAACCAATTGTTCCGATTATGTTGACAGCAACTCCATGGCCGCCTCCAGGTGGAATGGGCCTCATATTCAGTCAGTTGGTTTATGTGGATTATTTTGGTGTTGGTGGTCACGGTGGATGCGGAATTGTAGCTGATAGAGAACAACGAAATAATGAAATAGTTGCCATGATCGCCAGACATGTCAATCCGTCATCATATTTTCTGATGAATATTGATCTAAATAAAGATGAGAAAAAATCTAAAAAAAAACTTATCGAATCTCTAAAAAGTAGTCGGGCTAACCCCTACGAGTCTTCAGTGCCAAATAGCATTTTTCAAAACACTAATCAAATAAGTGCCATTAATCAAAGCTCCTCTGTGCCTAGAGATCAAGATACTAATAGTCCAAAATGTTTAGTTTGTAGAATTGTATAGTTTTTCTAAAATTTTCAAATAAAAGTATTCTATTTTTTTTAAATATTTTTACAAATTTTTAGTTCAATTAGCATGGTAATTAAGCTCAATTAAATATTTCTTTAGCACTAGAAGCACCAATGAGTCAAAATTACTTTTTTTATTTTTGGTCTCTGAATATCAAATAAATTTTTTTTAATTGAGCATGAATTTTTTTTCAGCATAAAAATAAGAAAAATTTTTAAAATTAATTAAATTCATTTAAAAATGATTATGTCTTTATGCAAAAACAAGTAGATACCACTAGAAGCACCAAAACGAGTCAAAATGACTCGTTATAAAAAATAAAGGATAAATCATATATTTTGTGTTTAAATTTATTGAAATTATTGAATTTATTGAATAAAAATGATAAATTAATAAATTTTAGTCTCTTCTTTGACTTTAAACTTCTTTGACTTTAAAAACATCAACGGTCAATCGCATTTTTTACAAATACTCTCTACTTTTATTGTACAAAATACACACAATGTTTTTTTATATTCTGAACAAAAATTTGTCGCTTTTTAAAATAAAGAGATAAATTCTCCTGATTTTCTTGACTCAAAACCCTTTTCTCGCTCTTAGGGGTGCTCTTAGGGGTTCCAGATGACGTTGGAGCTGAAGTTTTATTTGAAGTTTTCATTATTATTTAAAATTTTTCTTTGTATTACCATTTACAAGATTTTTCAAATCTTTAAAAAAAATTTAAATTTAATTAACAGTTTTTCAAATTTTTTTTTATTTTTTCAAAACTTCTATCAAGTGTCTGAAAGGAAGGACTAAGTCTCCATTCCAACTGGCAAAGGCTTGCCTAAACTATTTTTTTAAATAAAATAAATAAATGATTTAAGTAATTCAAACTAATGGTTGACATTTTGACTTAAAGTAACAGGTCCAATTCTCTTGGTCATTCTGAAGTAAAATTTTAGATTTTCTGCATGATTAGTAACTTGAGATCTAATTGTCACATGTATGGAATCTTAAAGGTTTTAAAACTTTTTAAAATTGACCAACTCTATCTTTTAATTCGTAACGGTATCTTAGATTCTATTGAGCTTTGTTTGGATAACTTGATTCAAAAAATTCAAAATCCTTCTTAATGAATTAATTAAACCAAATTAAATCAATTCACCTTTTCTGATCCGGAGGAATTTACTTTCAATATATGTAACTATTTTTCTACTTTTTTTTTTATTATATTTTTTTTAAACAAAATTTTTATAGTTTTAATTTTACTTTTCCTAATGGAAGTTAATTTTAATTAAATAAATTAATAAATAGTGATTTTTCTATTCTTCAAATTGATCAATTATATTTTCTTTCTAAAATTAGCCTTGGTACAGATTTAATTGACGAAGAATATACCAAATCTTTGAGATTGTTAATTTATCAAAAAATTAAAGATTCTATTATTTTTTAATGATATTATATATATTTTTTATATCATAAACTATATAAACATGATTTTTAATAAATTTATTAAATTATTTCCAAAATTTGACATACTTATCAAACACACAATTATTCTGGAAAAATATGGGAATTATTTTTTAAATAATTTATAAATTTGATGCATTAATTTTATGATTATTATTTTAATTAAAATGTAAATCGATGAGGCTAATTATTTAAATTATTTAAATCCTTGAACCTTTCGTGTATTTAATATATTTGTAAATATTTAATTTATTTATTTTCCAAATAAATATTTATTACATGAAGATTTAACATTCTTCTTTTATTTTGACGAAAGTCCTATCATTTTACTTTGCCATTTAAGTATTGACATGGGTTAATTCTTGAACCGACTTTGTTTTGAACCTGTTTAAACTCGATTGCGAGCTATCAAATCTGTTTCTTCCATTCAAATCATCCTCAATTTGGTTCATGGCAACAGACTTGATTCAATCTCGGAAAATTTGAAGCGTAAAGCATTCATTAATTTTATTTAAATTTCTGACAATTTATTCTAAATGGAGTCAAAAGTAGGAATTTCTAAATTGAGAATAAAATTTGTGCTCATATGTATTTTTTAGATTGATTGGAACAAAATTATTAGATCTTTGTTCCAATCCAAGCATTGTTTCAACTTTAACTCTTAAAATTCTAATCGACAATATATTTTTTATTTAAAAATTATTTTAAAAAGACCCTGGGACTTTCTCGAACAGCTAGCTTTACAATTTTTTTCTTTTCTTGATTTGAGTTCCGCGCCATCTGACTGTTTACTTCATGGTTTAGTTGATGCGAATGGCAAGTAATGTCTATTGCGTAACACATGTCTATAAGAGCACTTTCTGTTGGAATTTGCTGTCTAACACAAAGGTTTTGTTTGTATCGCTTGAGAGCTTTTTGGAGAAATTTTAATGCTGAAATGTGGCAAAGAAACTTAAATAGCAAAAAAAATGGCAAATTTGACTAGAACAATTCAAAAGTTTAGTCTCCTGGTAAATTCTCTTGTTTTTCCAAATTATCGTATTTCTTAAAGTCTTGAGAAAATTTCCAATTTATTTAATTTTAATTTTGTAAGAGTATATCTTGACTTAAAGAATCTAAATGTTTTTTGAAGAAAATTGTTAATTTTTTTTTTTAATTTTCTTCTTTTTTTTGAAAAGAAGATATATTTTAATTTTAGAAGTTCATTTTCTTGTTTTGAATGTAACATTGAAAAAAAATAATAATCTTTAGTGGGGTTAATAAAATTTTTTTAGATTTTTTTGTTTTATTTAAATTATTTTTGAAAAGAATATTTTTTAAACTTTAAATTCTAATTTTAAAAGTTCATTTTCTTGTTTTGAATGTAACATTGAAAAAAAATAATAATCTTTAGTGAGATCATTTTTTTATGAAAAACTTTTAGTTAAAAATTTTTTAGATTTTTTTGTTTTATTTAAATTATTTTTGAAAAGAATATTTTTTAAACTTTAAATTCTAATTTTAGAAGGTCTTCTTTTTTTGAAGTAACATTGAAGAAAAAATGAAATCTTTAATGCTGTAATTTTTTTGAAAAACTTGCTTGAAGATTTTAGACTGATTTTCAAACATTTTTTTAAATCAATCAAATTTTTTAGATTTTTTAAATTTTATTTAAATTATTTTGGAACTTTTAAATTTTTATTTTAGAGCTTCATTTTCTTTCAACATGTTGCCAGTAAAATTGATAACATTTTCCTCATTCAAAGTTTTATTTTATTCCAAGAGTGTTTGTGGCAAAATTTAATTTATTTTGATCACGTTTTTGAAAAATAATCTCTATTCAGCAACAACAACAAAATCGATTGAAACTATTTTAGTGAATGAATTTAAGATGGCTTTGAATAAAAAAAGTCGAAGTAAGTATTTTTTAAAATCAAGGTAAAAAGAATAAAAATTTTATTTTAAAATAAAAATAATTGATGATCTTAATGAATTTAGCTTTCGATTTTCTTTTCAGGCATGCCAATTTATTTTGTTTACTTTCAAACAAAATCTATTAGGCTTGAATCCATTGTTTGTGTTTTTAAAATAATTTCATATATATTAATTTATAGTGTGTTTAGACGATTGAAATAAAAATTTAGATAAAAGCCAGTTTAAATTTCGAATGGTAATTGACATTAAAAGTCATGATTTGAACGAAAAGCTCTCAAGATTCTTAAGTTGGCTAAATTAATTTTTATTGCCTAGATACTCGAGCAGTTTTATTTATTGCCAAAATTGGCTCGGGATTTGGAATGTTTTTAAAAATGTTTAAAAACGTAATTGCTAAGCAAGAACACACACATCATTTAGATAAATTAATTATTTTCAGAATAATTAAGCCCTTTGTTTGATTTATGGAGCACAAGTTTCTCACTTCTCTTTTGCTATCTTGCTACAGAAATAACCAGTTTAATTCAACAAAATAAAATTTGACTATTTGTCAATGACCAAGCATTTTTTTTCAACTAGTCATCAAGTATTATGATAAATTTTCAAAAATAATAAAATGAAACGCAACAAAAAAATGTTTATTTTATTTATGTGCATATTGAATAGAAATAAAGACGAGTAGTAAATTCATTGTTAAAATGTGATAATTGGGTAGAGGAAAAGTGCCGAGGGAGAAATTATACGGTAGCAGTCCCGCTAGATGTTATTTTAGTGCTAAAATTAATGATGTTTTTTGTTCGGTAGTAATTGTTTATTGACGAGTTGTTCTAGATGGCTGAGGGCAATGCGACTGCTAAGCTTTGTTAACAACCTTGCTGAATGCTGAATTAAAATTATGCTAAACAGATACTGTCTTTTGTCAGAAAAAACAAAAGACTTTAATCAGGTCAATAAATGTAAATTAAAAGTCGGCATTTTTGCCAAGTATTTTGTTTCGAGTGGAAACAATTCCAAGGTCCAAATTTTCCCCCCTAATTTAATTATGTAAAAAAATTATGCTTTCGGCACATGTTTGAAAAGATTCAGCAATAAAATTTATCAAGAGAGTAAGAGAGAGAAAAAACTTAGCTTGGCATTTTTGCGCAATTCTAAAACAAAAGCCGTAACTCGATCTTTCATTAAAAACTATTTCGATAAGAACTCCTCGGTAAACACCATTTATCTTCGATTAGCTAGTTCTCCTTGCTGTTAAGCTCGATGAAAAACTCACGTTGCAATTGTCAACACACACACATTCACTCTGTTGTCTATACCACTTTATCTCATTGAAATTATTTAATGCCTCCGAGGGAGCTACCTTTAATATACGTTTATTATAGCAAAAAAAATATTTGACTCGTAATCAAAAATTGTTTGAATAGAAAAATTGTTCAACACGCTTTGGCTTGACTTGGCTTTCCAATTAGATCAAAGCGGCTCCATTCGAGAGCCTGCGAGTTGATCTCTCAGAGAAAGAGATTCTGAAGAGGCCGCCAGAATAGGCTAGAGTTTGAGCGTGGGTAGAGCAGAATTGGTCTGATTGACTTTTTACAATAAACTTAAAACAATCAAAGCCAGAGTTTGTTTAGCTTATTAGTATGTTGTTTGGAGGCTTTCAGAATCGATTTAATTACAATCGATATAAGACGGTTAGGTGTATTTGCTCTCAAAGAGAAACTAATTAAATATTTCGATATTGTTGCAAGGTTTCATTCAAATAGTGAGCCTAAGTAACACATAAATATTTGATTGAAGAAAAGTAGAAACTGGCTGTGATTGAGGCGACTGCGGCACAGTGCGCGGCCTTGACCACGTTACTTGGAGACAACTTATTTATCTTTGTTAAATAGAGCAATTTTCAGCTATGTCAAGTAAACATCACATTTAGATAATTTAATTAAATAGGGGGGGGGGGCTTTGATTTTGATTTTTTTTGGTTCTTTATTATTTTTACATAATTTCAAGATATGTCAAAAAATGTGGAAATTATGAAATTTGAAAGAGCTGCATTCGACATTTTAGCTAGTCGACAAGGAACATTTTGAGGCCTATCTAAATGAAGCACTGCTTGATTTAAACTCAAATGATTGATGACACTAAATACAAGGTTGGCGATCAGCTTTAATTAACATATCAAAATGATAGTGAAATGCGTTTCTCAAACGAACAAAAAAATTTAAAGAAAAAGCAATTAATCTTATTCTATTTAAGAGAGTATACAAGGCAGTGTTTAAAATTAGATAGATTGATAACTTCTGTAGTATTTTTTACTATCTTTCAAGCATATTTTTGTAATTAATTACGTTCTATTGTGAATAGTAGACTAAACGAGTTTGAGAGTGTTTTTTTTTTTAGTTTTTTTTTTTAAATTTAACTTTATGCAAACATTTGTCGGTCGATTAGCAGCCAGAATTCATGGGCTGGATTCAGAGTAACGCACATAGAATAGAATTTCGGGGCTGAGTTGTGCATCGATCAATGAGGCATTGGGACCAAAATTAAAATTAGGAAAATTATGTTATTTCAAAAGTCTAAATTTAGATAAGATTTTTTCAAACAAAAGTGAAATTTACCTCAATAGATCGTACGACGCAC
The DNA here is from genome assembly GCA_016802215.1 of Brachionus paranguensis. Taxonomy (NCBI): domain Eukaryota; kingdom Metazoa; phylum Rotifera; class Eurotatoria; order Ploima; family Brachionidae; genus Brachionus; species Brachionus paranguensis. The sequence continues at coordinate 336,635 of JAESIX010000022.1, read as the reverse complement.
AAAAGCACCGTATCGTCGGCTAAGTAAATAAGTTGTGATAGGAACCGGTTTGATAAGACAAGTGCTTATTTTTATCTTGCAAATCTAACTCTTGAATTATTTTGTTGGCGTTCGCAGTTTTTAGATTAAATTTTGCTTGTTGACCACAATTGAATTTAAATTTTAAATTTAAAGTGTAGTAATTATTCTTTTTTTTTAAATATCATTTATTAATTAAAATTATTTAAAAATTTAAAATTTTTTTTTTTCTAATTATCATTTAATAGTTAAAATTGTTTTAAAATTATAAAAAAAAAATTTTTCTAAATATCATTTATTAGTTAGAATTGATTTAAAATTATAAAAAAAAAAATTTTTCTAAAAATCATTTATTAGTTAGAATTGATTTAAAATTATAAAAAAAAAATTTTTTTTCTAAATATCATTTAATGATTAAAATTATTTTAAAATTATAAAAAAAATATTTTTCTAAATATCATTTATTAGTTAGAATTGATTTAAAATTATAAAAAAAAAATTTTTCTAAATATCATTTATTAGTTAGAATTGATTTAAAATTATAAAAAAAAAATTTTTCTAAATATCATTTATTAGTTAGAATTGATTTAAAATTATAAAAAAAATATTTTTCTAAATATCATTTATTAGTTAGAATTGATTTAAAATTATAAAAAAAAAATTTTTCTAAATATCATTTAATGGTTAAAATTATTTAAAAATTAAAAAAAAAATATTTTTCTAAATATCATTTATTAGTTAGAATTGATTTAAAATTATAAAAAAAAAAATTTTTTTCTAAATATCATTTATAAGTTAAAATTATTTAAAAATTAAAAAAAAAATATTTTTCTAAATATCATTTATTAGTTAGAATTGATTTAAAATTATAAAAAAAAAAATTTTTTTCTAAATATCATTTATTAGTTAGAATTGATTTAAAATTATAAAAAAAAAATATTTTTCTAAATATCATTTAATGATTAAAATTATTTTAAAATTATAAAAAAAAATATTTTTCTAAATATCATTTATTAGTTAGAATTTATTTAAAATTATAAAAAAAAAAATTTTCTAAATATCATTTATAAGTTAAAATTATTTAAAAATTAAAAAAAAAAAAAATTTTTTTCAACTTTTTACTTTTAAATGGCAAATATATCACACATTTACTAAGCTAATTTTTCAGTGGAATCAACAAGTATGTGGCATTTGTGCTTAATTCTTTCGTTCTTATGTACTATACCACTTTAGCAACTTAGCACAAAGCTTGTTCAACTCATGTTTGTTCTTTGTTGATGAAATCAATCAATTCATATCTAAATTAAGCTTAGAGTAAAAATCAAACAAAAGCAGCATAGAATATAACAAAACTTTTTAGCTTTTTTTTCTTCAATTAACCATGCTAGCAAGCCTTTAAATATTAAATATATTATTTTATTATTAATTATCATGTGTTTAACTAAATGGACCCATTGAAATTAAAATCTTTATCTGAATGAACTCAGGACGGAACAGAAATACACATGACAAAAAAAAACACAAGCCTCAAATTTTTATTTATTTTTTGAATCTGTTCTTGAGATTCTAGATGATTGTTTATTGTTCAGGATAGAAAAAAAATAGCAAGGTAGCAATTACACAATGAAGTGATAAATCTTGACTCAAAACCCGTTTTTTTGTTATTCCTCCACCACTCTGGTAATCTATGGTACAGAATGACTCAGACGTGATCTTGAATATTTGAAGGATTAACATATTTTAATTTTAGGATAGACCGAACTGCTGAATTTTGAATTACCTGTATTATTTCAAATGTTATTTTCTGAGAGAATGAATTTAGACAAGGTAGAGAGTAATCAAAAAAATATTTATTTATTTGTACCGATCTAAGGCTTCTGCAGATTAAAAGAGATTCCAAAAATCACAAAAGTAAAAATAAAATAAAATATATATAGAAGAAAATTTAAATAAGTAATGATTTATTTATTTATTTTTGGTATGGTCGATCGAGCTATGGCTTCTTTAGTGGAAAAAAAAATTCTAAAATATTTTGTTGAGAAATGTTATTAAAAATGTTAATAGCAGTATTTTTAACATTTTTTAAACAGAAAAGAATTAGAAAATTGAGGATTTAAAATGCGGAAAGAGTAATATCAGACGCTGCATGTTTAAGTATTGAACGGTTCACAGCAAAAGAAAAAAAAAGTAATTTATTTGTTAATCTGTACCAAGCTATAGCTCAGATTAAAAAAAATCAAATGAAAATATAAAAGAAAACAAATAGATTAACAAAAAAATTAATTTTTTTTAAAGTTAATTTTAGACTGAAAATACGTGTAGTATTTTATAAAGGTATTTTTTCAATTGTACAACAAAAATAAATAAATAAATAAAATTTGAAAAAAAGCAAAAATCCAACTAAAGATTAATTCAAGTTCCATGATATGTTAAATTTTAAATTTTAAGCCTTTTTTTTTTAGATAATTGAATAGATGCTCATCTCCTTTTCCGATTCTTTTGCCAATATCACACAAAGGTCTCTGTATCGGCTTGATTTTCTACACCACAATTATTACCCATTTCAAACTGGTTCCTGTCTTGTATGACAATATCTCAATTAAATTTAGCCTTGAATTAAAGTGGTAGTTAACCTTGAATTAAATTTAATGCCCAGATTTTTTCGACTATTTTATTTCCAAAAATTCCCGTAAGTTTAAATAAAACAGTATTTTTCTTATTTTATAAAGAAAATTCCATCAATTTTTTTTATTTAAAAAAAAAATTAGGCAGAGTCTTGGAATGGATGCTTAGTCCTTCACTTCAGCCACATGATTAAATTTTGAAAGCAAAAAAATAAAAAAAACTTTTTCAAAAAATGTTGAACAAGTTTAAATTGAGTTTTCTTAAAATTATTTTTAGTGAATGTCGAAAAAAATTTTTTTTTTACAAGACCATTAAAATGATATTGTATTTTAGTTCAACTTTTATTCAACTTTTTTTTTTTTATTTGGCTATTTTTAATAAGCTATTTTAGTTGATGTTGTATTAGTAGTAGTAGTTACTGCGGCAAAGCACATCTCAATATCCCATGGGACACTAAATGAAACTTTATTTTTTTTTTATACATTGGAAATGATCTGAAACATGCAGAGCACATTAAGTAAAACAACTAATTTTTTTAGAAAAGTTCAAGATTGTTGGACGAGAACTAGAGGAATGAATTCAATAAAAAAACAGTCACCAAATAATTTAACAGTTTCAAAATGGTTGATAATTTTAAATAATAATAATAATATTAGCTACAGCAGAATAACTGCGGAGCAAGACTAGATATAGCCTCGCTATGATAGCTGTCTGGTTATTACATAAAGTTATCATAAAGTTTATATATATAGTTTAAGTTTTCAAGTTTATACTATAACTCAAATAACTAACAAATAACTGAATTAGTTATTTGAGTTTTAAATAGCTGTCCAGTTTGTTCTTAAAGTTATTCTTGGATGGGGCATTGATAATTTCGACGGGGAACTCGTTCCAACTTCTCACTTCTCTTTGTCTCTTTTTTTGTCTTAGTAAGCTGCTTAGTTGATGATAATTCTTTTCAAATTTCATTATAAATTGACCATGTTTCAGATGATATCCCAGGGATATTAAACGGCATATAAATATTACCTATGTTTATTTTATGCAAAAAAAAACTATAATACTGAATTTAGAACAAATTTTTTTATTTAATATTATTTATTAGAAAAAAGTAACATAAATTACCTAATTAGAACAAAAATATAATCAAAATATATTTTTTAAATACAAAATTACATCTGCTTGCAATGTTTCGGTCGCTCTTTTTATTGTCCAGATATTTCCTTCAAATTCTCGATCTAGGCATTTTTTTGCATTCTCCAAAGAAAGAAAAATAAGTTTTACCTTTTCCTCTAGTTTTTCTCTTGGAATTAGGTACAAAAACCTGATCTTGAGAAATGTTATTGGGGATTTCTTCGATCAAGGACATTGTTTAAATTTGAAAATAGATTTAGGGTATAAGTTTACATTGGTATGTATATGATGAAGACTTGATTATAAAAAAGTGGAAATTTCCATTGAACATTATCAGATTAGTTAATACTTAGTTTTGGTTTTTTGATCTTATAAAAGTTTCATTTCAATCAATTATGTATTAATAAATTAGAAAAGTGATAAATTTAATCGTAATTGACATTAATTACAAAAAAAAAATTAATTGTTTTTATTTTGTTACAAATTCAGTATTTTAGTATTTTGATTACATATTTTAGTTATTAAAATATATTATACGCGATATTAAACGATGGTTCATATAATTTTCAATGGTATATTAAATGAGAAAATACGGTACTTTGCTTTGTGTGTTTAGAAAGACCATCAAACAGCACTTTTGGATTTTGCTCAATTCTTTTTTGACTATTTTAGTAGATGCTAAATTAAACAACGAGCACACATGTGCACATTGATCAAGCGACAAAGTTGGCCACAGTTTTACTGTTCACTTTTGAGAATTGATGAAGACGCGTGCTCAATGGATGATGGATGATGATGGACTTTTTGAAATAAAAATGCACTGAGCACACATGGGCCTAATGAACGAGAGCACACATACTTTCTAAAAAGGCATACAAATAAATTAAATTTAAGATGAGTTGGCCAAGTAGCGGTTAGTTAGTTAAAATTTCGAATAATGGTTTTGATTATAATTCGGTGTTAATCGCTGGAATTTGTTTAGGTTAGATTATTATTTCAAGAATTTCTATTCCAAGCGTGCAGAATAAACAAAGCAAATAATTATTAAAATGTTATATTTGCCTCTAAAGTTCACTCTTCTACTAGAGACACTTGAACCAAGCTTGGTTTTAATTATGGAATAACCTAAATTTCGATAGGAGTATAAATCGGGCTGACTTGATCGGAGCGTGGTTGCTAGGCACACTGAACTTGTGTGCGCGTTGACAATCAATGTCCGTACTACACAGCAAGTTAGAACAGAAGGCCTGCTCGATTTGTGAGGCTTTATCTGGGCACAGATAAAGCCTAGTGAAACTCTTCACATCTGATCGCCTTTTATCGCCGTATAAGTTAACTTTAAACCTTAATGGTGATACTTGTCATCCAGACGCGCATAGTTTATCTAGTGAGATAAAATTTTTGAGATAAATTACTTCGGATAGGTTTGTGTGCACTGCGACTTGAAAATGAACAAAAAATTTAACCAAAAAAGATTTATATTGGACTATAAAAATTTATGGCCATCAAAACTAGCAACAAAAAAAAATTTCTATTTAAATGCTTTAGTATTTGTGAGTGTGTGTGTGTGTGTTTCTTTTTTTCATTCTTAAATCAATTTTATCTAAGGCGGACAAAAAATTCGAAGAAAAAAAAATACTTTTTTGTTTTTAATTTTATTAAAAAAATTATCGAAATATTTTCATTTATGTAACTTTGTTCCATTTGCATAATCAAATTCAATTACTCTAGCAAACGAGCTGCTATTTTGTTGTAAGCTTAGAGTAAAATTAATGATTCATAAAGTGAAGGTCAAGGCCGAAATGTCAAATGATCTAAATTCGGCGCCCATCCAGGCTTTTTGTCGTTTGGTGTTGTTTAATTGACAAATAATTGGCACGGCACAATCCCAATTTTGTGAATAAGGTCAAGGCCGTTTAGCGAACATTTCAAATTTCTCCCACGATCAACATATCTCAAATGCTATTTAAGCTCTTGAATGCTCAGAAAGACAAAAAAAAACAAAAAAAACTAAAAGAGCCCTAGGTCCAAGATTGATAAAGCGTGAAAAGCGATATGGTGTCATAAAGTCAAATAGCTTATAATTAAATTGTATCAATTCGATCTAGAAATTCGATCTCTCATTTTAATCCCATACTCAATTTAAAATAGATAAATATCGGCGTTTTAGAATTCAATTCTCTCTCTCTCTCTTAATTTTTTTCATTTTGTTATGCACAATTAAAGCACACACACACAACCTAACGGTAATCGCGTACACTTGGCTTCACTTTGAGCGCATGTCGAGCAAAGACAGACACTGCAAAAGACCTGATTCCTACTTCACATTGTGAGTCAATCAAATGCACAAAGTACCCCCATTCATTCAATCTCGACACCGACACTAAACTAGAAGAAAAGAACGAAAAAAAAATTTTTTTTTTTTTCTCAAATTTTCCATCGCAATCACAATCTAGGTTTTGACAGAACACGCTCAAATTGAAAGCACGTTTTTCTTCTCTTTCTTTCTTTTTGACGGTTGCTCTCTCTCTCTCTCTCGCTCTCTCGCAATCAATTAAAAAAGATACAGTTGAGTTGGTGTGTGCGCGTTAGTCTGTGATCACGTGACTGCATAGGGCTTGAATAGGCGCACAGAAGGCAAGGGGGAGGGGGGTGTAGGGAATGTCAAAATTATGCAACCGACTGCTATAAAAATTGAAACATTTCAAAACTGTTCTGTTTGATTTAGATAGAATTAATTGTTGTTGTTGTTGCTTGTTATCTTAGAACAATGATGTTGTTGAACGCCAAAAAGCCGGACAGTTTAGTAGTGGAGGCGCAGGGGGAGTACGGGCCGGAGGCGAAAAAGCGCCGGCCCCACTCCATCACCAGCGAGGAAGAGGAGGAGACGGACGAGACGGACATGGAGTCGGAGTCGGAGCTGCACATGGACCTGGCCGACTACCCGGACACCAAACGCTTCAAGCAACAAGAGCTCTCGGAGAGCGAGGCGGCGGCCGCCGAGAGCCGAAAGCGGCGCGGCAACCTGCCCAAGGAGTCGGTCAAGGTGCTCAAGATGTGGCTGTACGAGCACCGCTACAACGCCTACCCGACCGAGAACGAAAAGATCAGCCTGTCCAAGCGGGCCAACCTGACCGTGCACCAGGTCTGCAACTGGTTCATCAACGCGCGGCGCCGCCTCCTGCCCGACATCATCCGCAAGGAGGGCAACGACCCCGGCCACTACACCATCAGCCGCAAGTCCAGCGCTGTGAAGCCGGCGCGCAGCCACTCGGCCGCGCTCAGCCTCAGCATCGCCGCCCAGCCCAAGGCCAACCACATATCCAAGTACTACGAGCTGATCGGCGACAAGAGCCCCGACGAGCTCAACCTGCTCACCCCGGTCAGCGCCCCCACCGCCAGCCCCAAGTGCGAGCCCGCTCAGCACACCGTCGCCGACCTTCTCCTCAGCGAAGAGGAGGAGCGCGCCCGCAAGACAAAATTTCTCAGCCGAAAAACTATCCGCAACTACACCGAACAGCAGAACTTGCTCAAAATCAGCCAGCACAGCCAGCAGCACTTGCAGAGCATCCTGCTGCTGCAGCCCGTCCACGGCTATCAGGTGCCTGTGCAGCAACAGGCGCTGCCCGTGGCCGCCGACGACCACACCGCCAATTTGAGGCTGCTGGTCGACGTGGCCGTCAGTTTGTGGGAGGAAGAGCAGAAGAATCGCAACTAGACTCTCTCTCTCTTCGCAGCTCTTGTTGAATAAAAAATAAAAAAAAATTGTCGACGGGGTCGCAGTTTAAGTCTAATCAGGTGATTTGTTCTTGATCTATTAATTTTTTTCTTTTTTTTTTTTTTGTTCATTCTCCATTTTTTCTCTTTATTTTCTCTTTGAATGTTTATGAATGAAAATTGGCCTTGAATTTTTTTTAAATTGTATATTGAAGTAGATTGTTTTTTGGGCGACTCCATGCTCTCGTGGAGTCTAGGAATTATCGCTTTGTGCCGTTGTTAATTTTAAATTTTTCTTCTTTCGTTATCTTTATTTTTGGTTTTTGACTTTTTTTTCTCCCATTCTACCAGGCTTTTTGCAGAAGAATTTTTTAAATTTTGAAGTTTTTTTTTTTTTAAACTTGACTCTACACACTAAAAATTAATTGGAATTTTAATTATTTTTTAACAAATTAATTTTGAAGATTTTTTTTTTTTTTCTAGAAAAGTTAAAATAAAAATTTATTTACACATTTAAGTTGTTGTTTTTTTTTTTTTATTCTGACGGCAGTACTCGTCTCCGGAATTAAAATTAAAATTTTTGATTTTTATTTTTTAAATTAATTTTGAAGATTTTTTAAAAAAGTCAAAATAAAAATTTATTTACACATTTAAGTTGTTTTTTTTTTATTGTCAGTTGTTCTCCAGTTCGGAATTAATTTTTTTTTAAATTAATTTTGGAGATTTTTTAAAAAAAAGTTAAAATAAAAATATATTTACACAAAAAGATTTTTTTACTCTAAAAGAAAGTATTTTGAATGAAAATTTGATAATTTAAAAAAAATTAATTTTGCTCAGTCATATTTCCAACGCTCTTCGTGATCTTCATAAACGACCTCCCAGAACATATGCTTTCCATGTAAGCTATAAGCGGATGACTGCAAGATCATCCGCATTATTTAAAAAGTTAAAATAAAAATATTTATTTTTACCAATTTTTTTAATTTGTGTTTTTATTCGAACAGATCTTAAAATTTCTATCTTTTTTTTCTAATTAAGAATCTCAAATGGTATAACAAAATTTTTTTAAAATATTTTATGTTGAAAAAGTTCAAATAAAATTTAGTTACTTAAAAAAGTTTTTACTTTTCGTTCAGCAGTGTTCGAGCTCAAAATTTAGAGATAAAATTTGGATTTTATATTAATAAAATAAGCGTTGTGAACCTGCATATTTTTAATTTAGAATCTCTAAAAATTTATTTAAACAAAAATGTTTTCTTTTATTTTTTTCTGCCTGAAAAAACATAAACTAAAATTTTATAAAAATTTCACTTTTCGAATGATACCATTTGTATTCAAAAAGCTTAAAAATTGAAGTCGCTAGGTGACTTTTTTAAATTAATATAAATCGAGTCAATTAAAATTATTGAAAAGCTTGATGTTTTTATGTTTTTTTTTTGTTCGAATGTCAAATTGTCTATTATGAACAATTTTTTAATTTTTTAATCAATTTTGAAGATTATAATTAAAAAAGTTAAAATAATATTTTGTTAAACAAGAGTTTTATTGTTATTTATTCAGCACTCAAGTAAATTTAATTTATCAATTGATCAATTAGGCAGCTTAATGCATTTTTTGTTTGAATTTCAAATGATTTCACATAGATTTTGAATAGATTTTTAATTTATATAAATTTCATTTATTTTAAAAGTAATTATCCAAAAACATAAGTTTGATCATTTGGTACTAAAAAATTATTAAAAAGCTTATTAAAACATTTAAAACTAAACTATTCTTCAGAAAAGTCAGTTTAAAAAATTTGATCATTAAACGCCTAAGACTCTAGCTTTTTTAATTACCTTATTAACAATAAGGTAATTAAAATATTGATTTGGAAAAAATACTCAAAGTAACTTTTAATGAATTTTAAACAGTTTCTAATCTAGACACATTAATAATGCCTTAAGTGATTATTACTTAATCATTTTAGAGGTGTTCGATTTTTAAAAAATGCCAAGCAAGCAATCAATATTTTTAATTATTACATTTATCATTTTTTAAATTCAAACTTTATAAAATAAACAAAAAAAACAAATTTTTTTTTAAAATACACATAAATTAACTCCTTAGACTTTTTGATGGTGTTTTGATAATTTATTCCGGTGGCAACAAAGACATTTATATAAGTAAATAATTCTCTTTCCAGAAAACAAATAAATAAAATAATAATTCCACTCTTAAAAATAACTTGAAAATTATTTTTACTTATTTAATCAATGATTGTATAATTGATATTTAGAAAAGTTTTTTATTTGTTTAAATATTCATGTTTAGTACTTGAAATTTTTATTTTCTGGTTTAAGTTTTTTTGTTTATTTTAAAACCGGCTTTTTCATTCAAGCTTTTTATTTAATTATACAGATTTTTTCATATCTTTCAAATAAAAAAAATAGTTGAAATATTTCACTAAATTTTGTTTGCTAATAGTTTTAAATTTTATCTCACTTTTTTAATTGTGTTGCAAATAAGATAACTTTATTCAAAAAATTTGATAAAATTAACAAGACAGCTGCTTAGGGTCTTGAAAAAATATTGTTTACTTTTTTTCTTAAAATTCTATTCTATTGACATAAAGTATTTTTTTAAAAATAAATATTTGCTTTTTTTTCTTAATGCTATTTATTTTTGATTTTTTTAATATCTTAGTCAAAATTTATCTCAAAAATTATTTTTCTGATGACCTTCGAAAAATATTTTATAATTTAAATTTCTGCTCAAATAAAGCCATTTAAACTAAATAAATTAAATTGAAGTGTTTCTTTTATTTATTGTTTGTATAAAATAATCAAATTTTCAAAGTAAATATCCACGTTTGAAAACCTTTAATTGAGGCATTTAATTAGCATTCCAAAAAATATAACTAAATGAAATGTTGAAAAATTATGTAAAAATTTAACTGTTTTATCTCAAATTTTCTATCTTTTAAAAATTAATTTACGCTTATTTTATCAAATTCTGAAAAATAAATTTTGAAATAAAAAAAAATCTTTTCTTTCGGCAAGTTACTTGTGCCACTGTTATTATTAAAATATTAAAATTTAAACCAAAATTAATTTTTATTTTTTAAAAAATATGGAAGATGCTGAAATTCTCCGACGCAGGATACTGCATAGCTTTATTTCAAATGTAGCCCTGAACCATGGCTTTGTCAAGACCGAAGCTTTCGCTCTTGAAACTCTGGCTGAAATGTTCATAGCCTGTACTTAAAATAATAAATTTAATTAAATTTCTTTCCTATTTCATCTTTAAGTCATTAGTCAACTAAGCATTCAAACAAAACTTTTTGCCGAGCTTCAGAATCGGACAGAGCCGACTTTTCACGATTTGGCATCAGCACTTATCGAAATCGGTATAGATGTGCTCTCTTTGTACAAATTCTACAAAAATTTAAACAATGAAAAATACCAAAAAATTGCTGAACGTAATTTTTTAAAAAATTAAATAAAAAATAAATTTTTAGTAATCCTTTATTTTTTTCCTTTATTATTATTTTTAAGCGGCTTATGCCAGCATACAAAAACCACCAGCAATTCTTCATGTAATTAAACCGAAACCTCATCAAAATTATGTTTTCGACCACTTTCCACCTTTTCCTGATCCACATACATACATCCAAACAGAATGTCCCAGTAAATCAGAACGCGAATACCAAAAAACTCGCGAGCTGATTGCCGAACAAAAACTAAACATTGAAAAAAGTCTCGTCAAATTCAGACTCAAAAATCAATTGATCAAGTTCAGTGCCAAGCAATTGTCCATTTTTAATGAAGATTCCAAAGATACCGCTTACATGCGTAAGAGTTTATTTTAAAAAAGAAAAAAATGTAATAATCATTTTTTTAACTAGTGATACGAAATGAAAATGAAAATTCTGACCAAGTGTCACCATTGATCACTGGTCTTTTTTCTAATTGAAATGTATTTCTAATAAAATTTTTTGGTCAGACTTTTTGAAATCAAAATTTTTAGATGATGATAATGATAATGGTGAATTCAATATTCAGAATCCTCAGTCTGAAAAATGATTTTTTATTCAATAAATTTTTTTTTAAATTGAAATATTTTTCGTAAGAATTTAATATCATTAATTTATAATTTTTATAAAATTTTTTGAACTTGATACCTCTGATATTATATTTATTTTAAACAATATTTAGACTGATTCTTAACATCAAAATTTAACCAAGGAATAATAATGTTATTTCATTGAAAAATTGTCTCCATTTAAAATAGATTGTTTGAATCCTCAATCATTCATCGATTAACTTTGTTAATAAAAAAAACTCTTAAAAAGTTTTTAAAAATAATAATATATTAAAAATTTAAAATTTAACACTTAATTAATTATATTTATTTTAAAAATAATCCATAAAAAAAACATTTAACAAATAAAAAACCTAAAACTGAATAAAAATTTCAATGGCTTATTTGTATTACACTTAAATAAGAATTAGTTTTTTTTGTTACATGCGTCATGCTTCCAAAGAAAATTTCTGGCAAAAATAGAAAATTATCATTTTCTTACATTTGAATTTTAGTTTTATAAATTCCTGCAATCACTTTTTGGTCTAAGCTGTAAGAAGCGATGAATGGTAATGCAACTTGTCTAGGAATTTTTTTGAAGTCTTTTGTTCAAAATTTATTTTATTACTTTTATTGATCCAGCATTTATGAACGCCTGGGGTAAGCTTTTCGAAAAATTTAGTGCTAGATTTGTTAAAAAATAAAGCTTCCCAAAGTAGATACCATTTTGAACACCTACTAAAAGAGTTATTCTCTTTTTAACAAAAAAGCCATTTGCAAAATTTAAATTTATCATCAAATATCTAATAAATTAAAATATACAATTTCAGTTTGTTAAAAAAAATAATAGATCGCTCTTTTTCTCAAATTTATAAATTTTAACTTGAACTTTAAGGACTCTAAAATTTGCAGTAGATAATAACTTAGCGAAGAGCTTTTAAAGAGTTAAATTCAATAGGTAGTAATTCAATAGGTGAATTTCTTAAAATTATTTGCATGTCGTAAATTGATTATCAATAATTGAAAAAGAATTACTCTATTTTACTGTGAAAACTTTCAACAGTTTGATAAAAATTTTAAATGAAAAGGAATTTTGGTCCGTCTGAACCTCGAAGCAACAGTCATGTTGACCGTTTGATCAGAAAATGTATTAAAGCCTTTTAAAGCCTTGCTTTATAATCTTATTATGTGATGATCTATTTTCAGTAAAGGCAAAAGTCAACTTTTTTATTTATTTTCTTAATAAAATATTTGTAAATATATTTAAATACCTCCAATTCTCCTAAATTCACCATTAATAAAAAAGTTAACTAAATAAATAAAGAAATTTTTGATTTTACAAATTTAATTTTTTAAAAAAAAATTAACTATAAAAAAAAATATAGAAAATTAATCAAGACTAAAATACTTAATTGATTTAATATATATTTTTTATAGATTGAGGATCTGAATTGTCTTCACATTAAAGTGTTTTTTAAAAAAATATTTAAATTAATTAAAACTTAATCCTTTAGAATAAAATTGAAAAATTAAATCTAAGTATTTTTCATAATTGTTCCCAAAATTAAAAACTGTATTAATTATATCAATAAATTTTTTTTTTCAGGAAAATTCGGAGCTTTTTCGCAAAATCTCTGATTTTTATCCTGTTATCTCGGCACTTGCTTTATTTTCTAATTTAAAATCACTATTTTTTTGACGTTTTTTCGATTAAAATTAATATACGAATAATAAATCATTTCTTAATTATTCAATTATTTTTATATATTTTTTTAAAGATTGGATTTAAAAAAGATATTGTTAAAGAGCTTGAACACAGTTCTAAGAGCCTTTGTTCCACGAGCGTTTTACACCTAAAAATAATTTCCACAAACTTAAAATATAAAGTAGATAATAGAATAATGGAATGATTATTCATTTATTTATTTTTAATGACAATTTATTCATTTTCTGTGAAATGTTTTTTGGTATTGTTCTAAGATTTTGATTTATCAAGGATTTAAAAAAGAAATTATATTTGGTAAAAGTTTTATTTCTATTTTACAATTAAATAAAAATTTAACCCACAAAATAATGATTTTTGTTATGATCTCTAGGAACAAGATATTGATCACCATTTGAAAGCACAATCTTCTCATAGTAAGGCCTAATTTTGAAAAATCCAACATTTTTCTCCATCGATTCTGTTTGTTTGTTTTGTAGCGATTTGGCTTTTATTTTTTCTATCAACAAATCTCGTAGTATGTTCGTATCATCGTAATTACTCGGTTGTTTTAGGAAGTAGTCGTAGCAAAAACTGAGTTTGAAAATTACAAAAAAAATTATCACCATATTAAAAGCCTTCATTTTTGAATGATTAAAAAAGAAAAAAATACTAGCTCTTATATTCTCGAAACTAATTAAAATTAATCATTTATCTCTGGAGTGATCCCGGGCCACTATGGTTATATTAATGATATTTGATGCCAAGCAGCACACGCATTAAATTTATCTCAATATTGTCAAGAGATATTTTCAAATATATCATATCACTCTTTTTGAATAATTAAAATTTTAAAAAAGATTAAAGGATTAAATGACTAATTTATTTATTCAACAAAACTAAATTATTTTTCTAATTTCTGAAATAAAAATAAAATTATTAAATAGATATTAGATGATTGATGTCAGATTGTTCTACTCATAATCGCTTTGAGTGTAATAGACAGCGACGCTTTTTGATCTATTACGAACGCTTGACTTCTTATGCTCATCAAAATACATCCTTTAAAAAAAACAAAATATATAAAAAAAATAAACTTAAATTTTTTTTGGCAAAGTGTAGTTGATGATCTAAAATAATTTTCAAAAATTAAGTTTAAAAAATATGCTTAAATTGTAATTGTAAGTTTAAATTAGAACATTTATGTAAAATGGCGTAATTTTACATCATTTTTGTTGTGCATTTTAGAAAATTAAAAAATTGTTTTCTTTAAGTTCAGAGTCGGTTCTGTAAATTGTTTCAGCTGAAAAATCCATTCATTAAATCACCTAACAGCCATAAAAAATAAAAAAATCTATCAGTTTACATAATCGATTCTGGACTTAAAGAAAAAAATTCACTATTTCTGAAAACAAAAAATATAAAAAGCACATTTGTTGTCCAGTTAAAAAATATTTTTATGAAAACAAAATTTTCTTTGTGATTAATTCCAAATTCTGTGATTTAAATTAAAACATTACAAGCCATTTATATATGGATCCTTAAATAAATATAATACAGTCTTAAACAAAAAACCCTAATTCCTATTTTATAAAATATGAGTTTATTTCTAATTTTCTAGTTTTGTTATATTAAGTAAAAACCAAAGGAGAAAATGATAAAAAAATTAGCAGACTTTTTTTATTCAATTCTTTTGAACTTAATTTGAAAATATTAATTTTACCATTATTTTCAAAATTAAATATTTTTTAAATTTGATTACAAAATCATTATAATATCTAGCAAAAATGGTTTGATACGCAATTGTTTTTTAGACAAAGTCATGAGAGAGAATCAAAAAAATTAAATAATCGACGTGACTTTGCAGTCAAAATATAATCATTACTTATGACTTAAAAACCAATTCTGGTCTAATTTTGGGGTAAATTTTAGTTAATAAAGGTAAGAAATACTAAAAAATGATTTCAATTTCATTAAAAATTTTTGTACTTTTTATATTTACTTTTGTCCAAAAACCTTTTTATTGAGGTAACCATTTTAAATAATTTTTAGAAAAAAATTTCAATATTTTAAATGTAAGATTGCATTAATTTACGTAAAATTACACATCTTTACCTCCAGATTCTTTTTTATAAATACTTTATAAAAATTAAATTAAGAACTGAATACTTCCTAAAAAAAATTAGCTTCAGAATTTAATTAAAAATTGAAAAATACTCAAGACCTTTTTCTAAATAACTTTTGATTATCTTCTTCATTTTGCCAATTTTTTTTCGTTAATTTTACTTAATAAATCTCTTAAATAAACTCAAACACTCAGGTATTTGCAGAACAAACGAGTTTTCATTAATAATGGCATCAAAATCATTTATGTCTACTTTACTAAAGTTTATTTTTTCCAAAATGGCCACAAGCCGTTCGTTTGTGTACCGATCTTTGTTCATGTAGATCCAAGCTAGCACTCTTTTGAACAAAAGAGCCTCATTGCGGCTGCCCTCATCGCCTAGTACCTCAATCAATAAGCTTGAATTTAGGCGCAAAAAAAAACTTTGCTTTACACACTGATCAAAATTGGAGCTTAATTGCCAATAAATTTTGAAATAAGCTTGCTTAAACTTGAACTTTTTGGCTATTTGAAGAGCTTGGAGGCAACATTTTTTGTCCAAAGTGACCAGAAAATTTTCACACACATCCAACAGTGATTTGACATCTAGCTCAATGGTGCATTCGATAATGTCCTCAACAGTTTTGATGTTTAAATCCGCCTCTGATTTGTATATGTAGCTAAGGACTGTGCCTATGGTCTTTGGGTGGTGCTGACTGAGCTGTATTCTGGTAACAAATTCCTGCTTTGATTCAAAGTAAGCTTTGTACTTTGGACTGAAGAGGGCCAAGGCGATCCGATGGGCAAGGAATTCGCGTCCATTGGAAAGAATGATTAAATCGCAATAGCGGACATTCAGCCACATTTTGCACAGGACTTGCATCGCTTCTGGCTCACTTTGGCTCAGGCTCAATTCTTGTATCAGTGAATTTTCCAATTGAGAGTTAAAATCGTTGGAACGAGAACTTATTTTTTCCAACAATCGGCGACTTAGTAAAGAGCTTATTTTGCTGAGTCGACTTGAGTAAAGAGAAAATTCGCTTGGGTCAGATTTTAGATTTTGGCCGTCATATAATTTTCGGTTCAGATTGAAAATACCAGGTAAGTTGTCTAGCCATGAGAGCTTGGTTGAAAATGGACTAAATACCAGAAAGTCTGTGAAATCTGCTTCGTTTGGTTTGAGTGAGTATTTTTTTAATTTCATGTTAAATTTTGTCAAAATTATTCTTTTCAGATCAGAGATAAAATTCAAGTATCCATAGTTTGAAAATTATTTTAATAATTTTTCAATTTAAATATTTAAAAAAATTAAAATAAGTTATCTAAAAAACAGATAATTTTTGATTTAGGAAGTGGTAATTTTTTTTTATTTAATTTAAAGCGACATGGACTAGGTTTTGAAAAAAAAAATTTTCTCTTTTTTTATTCATTTTGTCTTAGATTTTTGTTGACTAATTTTCAAATTTTAATTTTTTAATTTGTAAAATGATAAATATAGCAGAATTTTATCTAAAAAAAATTATTTTTTAATAATGAAGCTTAAATATCAAAAGAAAACATTATGAACTTCTTTTCTCCATATTTATTGCAGACGATGTGAAAATTATACCTATTTAACTTGATAATTTTCAAAAAATCTAAATTTTTATTTGTCTTTATATTAAAATTACATTTTATTTTATTTAAAAAATATTATTAAAATTATTGGAAGTCAAAACAAACAATAATTTTTAATTAAAGATAAAACCAAGTTCATAGTAGTTTTGGTTTTGGAAAATTCTTTTTATTTATTTTATCTTAAATTCTTTTTATTGTTTGCTGTAATTTTTATTGATTATATCATTCATTATAAGCTTAATAAAATAAAATAAATAAAAATATTAAATTTTAAATTATACATTTTTTTTCTTTTTAAAAAAATTTAGTTTAAATAAAGGAAAATATTTCAAAATTACTAAATAATATGCTTTCATTTTATTATTATATTTAAGAGATATTAGTTAGTTAATTATTGAACCAATGACAAAATCTAATAAGGGTGAAAAAACGCATTATTCCAGATCGATAAGTCAATTTGTGATTAAGACTTTTTTATGGGTTTTCTTGTAAGAAAATTTTTAATTTTTTCTTGTTATGTAGGAAAATTTTAATATTTTGAAAAGATCTTTTTCAGTTTAAAAAAAAACAGCCATTCAATTATTATTTAATATTTTTTATAATTTTTATCTAAGAATTTAAAAAAATTTATGAAATTTTGTTAAAGATTAATATAAATCTTATTTTATATTCCATGATTTTCTTTTTTAAGAATCATTTAAGAAAAAAAATTTTGATAAATTTTTTGCATTTTATTTCTTAGTATTTAGCATTTTTTACCTTCATCAAATATTTAATAGAATATATAATTTAATAAATTTTTGTTTTGTTATTTTAAAAATCGACAGTATATAGTCTAAATCCTCTTGGCATTCACAAAAATATTTAATCTCTACAGATCAATTTTAGTATTTTTTCTTAACCAATTTAACATTCAAAAATCTTGAATATTTTGTTTTGGCGGAAATTTTTAGTTTCTCAAAAAATTAAGAATCACGAATATTAATTTGATTTAGATTGATTATGTAAAAAAAAATTTAATTTTACATAAATTTTATTCAATGTTTAATTTTTTCGAATAATCTGATTACTAGCCATCTTAATAAATATTAAAAATATTTTTTTAATTGTATTAATTAAATTGATAAAGTGCTAAACAGTCTATATGGCAAAAGCACTAGTCTGTTGACTAAACTTGAATTATTATTTTAAAATTATAATTATAATTTGAAAATCAATTAGTTAAATTTCCAAAATTTAATTCCTAAATGACATAAAGGAAAAATTCCACTGATCGAACCAGAATTATTTGAATCATAGACAATATTTTATATTTTTAATTTTTAAGCTGCTTTTTTGACTAATTAAAATTTCCACTGAAACACAAAATTGAATTGGATAGGATAGGAACGTCTTTTTATTTGATTGATATTAAGGAAATTAAAATATATTTTTTACGGAATTCCGCGGAAAGTTGCGGAAATCAAACAAAATTTTTTTTTTGATCTTATCTATTTGTTTGGTTTATTTTAAAATCATTAGAGCTAGAAAATAAACATGTGCCTTGGAGTGAATTTTTTACCTTAGAGTGAGTGCTGCATGCATTTTTCACTACAATTTACTCAAGCCTTGAATGATTCAAACCAAAATAGCTCAAAACGATAATTAACAATAAAAAATATCAAACACCTAATGACAAGAAGTTAGGCTATTGACTTTCTAATTAATTGGACTCAATAATCTAGACATATCTAGCAAGTATTGACCAGGTAAAAAGTGACATGCTTTCAATCACTTTTTTGTCTTTTGTCAAGCTTTTGAAATGTGAAAAAAGTATCACTTTTTAAACCCAAACTAAAAATGAAGCATGTTATGTTCGCTGATTATCTCGGCATGGATTTGGAACTAATACACGAAATAAAATTCAATTCTATCCACAATTTGCAGCCTATATTCAAAGGAACAAAAAATGATTATTCAGACAAAATGTTAGTGAAAAATTTTTGCCTAAAAGCAGATGTAAACTACCTAAAATTGGTTCAAAATGGTATTTGTTTAAATTCTGCTGAAATTTATAACCAAAACTCAGTGCGAGGCATAATACTGACGCTTAACGAAAGAGACCAAACTGAGTCTAAAAAGTCGACTAAAAAATTTGTGAATTTTTTCAAACACCGGGACCAAATAGTTGTCAAAGACAAACAGCTCGACTTGGTTTATGTAATATGGAGTGTGGATGACTGGAAGACATGGAAGTATCAGTTGACTATGCAAAAAAATTCCAAAATTTTAAAGTCGTCTCCAAATACTGTTATAAAAACTCATGAGTTTTTCATTCAGGGTATTAATCAATTGATAGATATAAACAACAAATTTCAACTAATTGTATGTCATCAAATTGGAATGGATGTTTATAAAGATACTAATGAAGACAAATGTTTTGATTTTAAATGTGCTATTAAAATTTAGAAAACTGAAATTTTATTTGATAAAATTTTTAAAAATATTTTTTTAGTTTTTATGAATTTTTTATGAAAGTGTCAAATAATAAAAAATAAAATATTTAATTTTATACTATTTTTTTTCATTATCATCATCATTTAATTTTAATTTAATTTAATGAAAAATAAGGTGTATTTTGTCGTCTTTTAATAAAGTTTTCTTACAATTTTGAAAAAGCATGAAAAAAGTGCAATGTTTTAAAAAAATAAAAAGAAATAAACGGGAATTACTTTTGTAGTCTTATTACATTGAAATTATATAGATTACGCCAAACTATAGACAATAATTTTAAAATTTTTTTTTTATGCAAGTAAGTTTAAAAAAGATAAATTTTTTGAAAATTATAAAAAATATAACAGTTTAGTAAATTGATTAAGATAAAAAAAATTTGAAATAAAAATAAATCTCTTTTAATTATGCTTCCGAGCCATATGTTATTTTCAAACCTTTTTCCTCAAAAAATTAACTGCATATTTTACATTCTACTGGGCTTTTCTTACAGCTCAAAACTTTTTTAACGTAAGATTACACTTACGTAATTTACACAAACTCAGGGTGATAAGTAAACGTTATCTTATGTAAGATTCCGTAAAAAATTGTAATTGACAAAAAAATGCTTACGACCAAAAATACCTCAAAATCTTTCTGAAAAAATCAAATTTTTGATTTTTTTTGTTGGTTTCTAATCAAAAGATGAATAAAATTCTTACAATTTTTTTTTTTATTCTTTTTTACGTTAATTTACGTAATTTTACCTTAAATATAGTAATTATCAGTAAGAAAATGTAATTCCTCTTTTTTTAATATACAGTATGTCTCGAAAATTTAGAATCAATCGATATTTTTGAAAACTATGTACACATGGTTAATTGATTCAGTTTATTAATTTTTTATTTTCTCGCTTCGTCTATTAACAATGTTCCAAGAGTTTTTGATATTTTCCATTGATTCAAAATTTTTGAGACATACTGTATATTAAAAAAAGAGGAATTACATTTTCTTACTGATATTTACTATATTTAAGGTAAAATTACGTAAATTAACGTAAAAAAGAATAAAAAAAAAATTTGTAAGAATTTTATTCATCTTTTGATTTGAAGCAAACAAAAAAAATCAAAAATTTGATTTTTTCAGAAAGCTTTTGAGGTATTTTTGGCCGTAAGCATTTTTGTTGTCAATTACAATTTTTTACGTAATCTGATGTAATTTTACGGAATCTTGATATCATTATTTGTAAAGTAGGAAGGACGTCTGCAATCGTTGATTTATTTTTCTGCATTATTAGGTTAAATTGGAAAGCAGGGAGAAGCATTTGCAAGTAAGTGTCAATAATTGAAAAAGACACTGGACATGGTTCATCCGGGTGAAACGCACTTTTTAAGTAAGCCGAATGAAAAAAAAATCAAGAACTACAAATCTGCTACTTGCAGTCGGACTAGAAAAGATAGAAAATAAGCTATTGAAAGGAAAATTTGAATTCGTCAAAAGGCTCCTAATTAATAAAGGGATTATTATTTCAACACAATAAAAAAACTTTTCAACACAAATTTAAACTAATCGTCACAAAATTAAATATTCTCAGCACAAATTTTAAAAAATAGGGAAAAAATTTTAAAAAAATTTGAAAGCATTTCTTAAAAAACTTAAACAATTGAAACAAAAAAAATTTTTGTTGTAAAGCTTTTTTTGTCTTTAATTTTTGTGATAAAAAATTTTCTAAATTATTTTTTTTTTGTTCAACGATTTTTTAGAAAAAAAATTTTTGTGTTCAAAATTTTTTCACTATTTTTTAAAATTTGTGCTGAGAAGATAAAATTTTGTGTTCAAAATTTTTTCACTATTTTTTAAAATTTGTTATGAGAAGATTTAATTTTGTGACGATCAGTTTAAATTTGTGTTGAAAAGTTTTTTTATTGTATTGAAATAATAATCCCTTTATTAATTAGGAGCCTTTTGACGAATTCAAATTTTCCTTTCAATAGCTTATTTTCTATCTTTTCTAGTCCGACTGCAAGTAGCAGATTTGTAGTTCCATTAATAAACTAACACTGGGAATTTTTAGAACATTTGAAAATAGTCTAATTAAAAAAGAAGAACTGAGTAACAAATCAATAACTAAAGAGATACTCGAATGTGTAGAAGAAGATCAAATTGAGGTTTTTAAAATAATAAAATAACCCACCGACCATAATTGGGACGGTTTCTTAGACCACCCGTTTAAATTTAAACGGTAACTAAACGGGCCGAAGCCCGCCTGTTAAAAAGCTGTCCGGTTAATACGGTCACGGTCATGGTTTTGGAAAATTTTGGCCCGTTTACTTGCACGGACGCACAGCGACCAAAAAAAACCAAATATATATTAAAATTTTATTTTTTATCTATAAATAAGACATTTTTTCTTCAAATTTTAGTTGTTTTTTTTTTAATTATTAATTTGTAATTACAAAAATAAATTTTAGAATAGTGCTGATTGGGCCGAACAAAAATGTTGCCCTGTTGACCAAAATAAAAAGAAGAACAAAAAAAAAGAAGAAAAAGTTACACATTCGCTTAAGATTGAGAAAAAAGAAGAGAGAAAATATCTAGAGGTCTTCGTCGACCGAGTCCATGAGCTGGTCGTGGATGAGGGCAGCGGGCGCCGAACTCTGGCTAAAACTCAAGTGCTTGTTGCTGTTGAGAGTGAGCTGGGCGGCCGACTGCATCGACTTGTTGACGGACATCTGCGACTGATTCAAAAAAGGTATGGTGTCGTTTTTGGTGGTGTCTATGGTGGTGGACATGAGGTCGCTTTCGTTGACCTGGTCGTCGTCTTCGGCGTCGTCGGCCGCTGCGCCTCTCTCGTGGCCCATGTGCAGCGACTTTTTGAAGCCGAACGCCTCGAACATGTTGGCCGGCATTTTGGTGAGCTTTTTTTTGCTCTTTGGCGCCGCCGTCAGCTGCTCGATGACGGGCAGCACGCTCGACTCGGGCGTGTACGTCGAACTCTTGAATTCGTTGACGAGCACAAAGCTAGCGGACGTGTTGGCTTTGTGTTCGAGGCGGTCGTCGGCGTCGTGGTCGCTGTCGTCTTGGCTGCGCTGCTGGAACTCGATGCGTTTGGATTTTTTGGCGCGCGACTTTTCGCTGTTCGAGACGACGGTGGCCGGGTCGTCGGTGTCGTCGTCGGCGGCGTCCATGGCGGCGTCGTGCGACTGCTTGGGCTCGGCGTGCTTGCTGGACGCCTGGGAGTGGCTGGGGCCGGGCTTGAGCGCCGATGCGGCCTCGTCGTCGTCGTCCTCCTCGTTGTGTTCGTTGTTGTCCGAGCTGTCCGTTTGCTGTTCGTCGTCTGGCTCTTCCTCGTTCTCGTCGTCTTCGTCGTCGTCGTCCTCGTCGGACTCTTGTTGGTCGTGGGGCTGGAATTTTTGTCTTAGGGAGAAGTCGGCGTGCGGCTCGTCGCGTCCTTCCTCATTGTCCATGAGGTCGTCGTCGTCCGACTCGTTGTCGTGGGTCACGTTGTTGGTGTTGTTGTTCTCGTCGTTGTTGGACTGGTCGATCGGTTCGTTCGCACGGGCCTGGCTGTTCATGTTCTCGGCCTGCTCTTCTTCTTCTTCGTCGTCGTCGTTGGTTTGCAGGATTTCGGTGCCGCCGTAGATGGCGTCCAGTGTGGCTTAAACAAACATTATGTTCATACAGTCAAGTTTTTTTATTTATTTATTTGTTTTCTGTAACGAGCTAGAGCTCCGTCAGAATAAAGTATAAAAAAAAAAAAAAAAAAAAAATGTAAAAAAAGTTTAAAAGACATATATTGAAATAGGTTGTTACATGTGACAAAAGTTTACATAGTTGAAGCTTCATGAAAAAAAGAGGAAATAGTAAGGTAGCAATTACACAATGGAGTCGGGTATTCAATATATCTTGATTCGAAGCCTTGTTTGTATTCATCCACTAGTCTGACAACCAATGGAATATTGTACAATATTGTACCAATTTGTACAAACGAATTCCAAGCTCTGCAAAAATTCTGCAAAAACTCTGCAAAACTCTGCAAAACTCTGCAAAACTCTGCAATTTATTGCATGGTTTAATCAAATATTTTTTGATGGTGTGCATTTTCCAGAAAATTGCAGAGTTTTTGCAGGTTTTTGCAGAATTTTTGCAGAGTTTGGAATTCGTTTTTACAAATTGAGCCATTTTTGCACAATTAGAAAGAAAATTATAAACTTTTTGCGTTTTGTACTGTCATTTTTGTACTAAAATATCACATTGCCCTGTATAAATTGTATCGGTGACTAATCAATAGAATATTTTTCACCGAAAATATTAAGAAAAATTAAAACATTTTTTAATAAATATTTATCATTTAATATTGAATTACATTTTAAAATTTTTTAGATGAATCTTCACATGAACATCAAAGTATTTATTTTATTTATTTATTTGTTTGCTGTACCGAGTTTAAGCTCCTTCAGAATAAAATAAAATAAAAATAAAAATAAAGATAAAGATACGGTTAAATGAAATAAAATCAAAAAATAAAAATAATTAAGTAAAATGGGGCGAAATAAACTGAAATTAAAAAGAGATACTGAAATATAATGTAGCGTGCTACACATGTTTACACAGTTGAGGCTTCAGGTAAAAAAGAAGAAATAGTAAGGTAGCAATTACACAATGGGTGGTATTTAATCGATCTCTAGAATTACTTAAATGATCTCCAAAATAAATCTCTATAATTAATTATTTGATACCTTAAATTAATTATTTGTTAACACATATTAATTTTGAAAAAAATATTGAAGAAATATCTCAACAAAAAAGACAACTGATTTTAAATGAAACAACAGATGAAGAAGATGGCTTAAATGAAATTGAAATAGATGATTCTCAATTGCAAAAAAAAGTCAACAAGGGTCGTCCGAACAAAAAACAAAGAGTTGAAACGATTGAAAAGGATAATATTAATGAAGTTGAAAAGGTACCTGAAGTCACTAAAAGAAGAAGATGTCGCCCCTAAAAATAATAAAATTCTCTTACTTTAATATTTTTATTTGAAATTTTCTATTTTTCTTACTTACTTTATTTTTTTATCTTAATATAATAAAATTTAAAAAAATAGAAATTGGAGATCAAATCATTAATTTCTGCTATCATTTTTATTAAATTAGGAGATCATTTTAATTATTTTTTAGAGATCATTTAATTAATTTAAGGTATCAAAAATTATTAAATTAAGTGATCAAAAATTTTTGGAGATCATTTAAGTAATTATAGAGATCGTTTTAATATACACAATGGAGTCGAGTATTCGATATATCTTTTTTCGAAGCCCGCTTTGTATAGATCGGATCTGACTGCTGTATTCTGAATTGATTGTAGTTTTTTGATATTATTTTGTGAAAATGAATTCAAGCATTGAAAAGAATAGTCTAAAATTGATCCGACTAAAGTTTTATATAAATTAAATAAAAAATTTAATTAATATTAAAAATTTATATAATAAAAAATTTTTTATCAACATATTATTTAATTGACAAAAAAACATTTACTCATTTACATATTGTCAATATTATTATCAAAGAATTCAAAAACGACTCCATAAAAATTATTAATCAGTAATTAATAATTATTAAAATATAAATATTATTTTTGAGTATTAGAAAAATTATTATTGAGTTTCACAAAAATAATTACTGAGAGTTTCAAAAAATATTAATGACTACCGAAATAATAGGTAACGCTTAGACTCGGCATCAGAAATTTTATTTAAATCAACTGAATGAATACGAGTCCTTTAATAGAAAGAAAATGGACTATTTTAAAATAATTTTTTTTTATTTGTTTTCTGTACCGAGCTAATGCTCCTTCAGAATAAAAAAAATATATAAAGAAAAATTAATTAAAACAAAGTTAAACAAGACAAATAAAAAGGATAAATAAATCTATTTAATAAAAAGAAAATTCAAAATTTTCAAATTTGGGGGTTTAAACGAAAGCGAAGGCTATTCGGACAAACCCAGGGGCATTCCCCCACAATTATTTATTAAAAAAAAAAAAAAAAAAAAAAGAAAATACACTCAAAATTCTATTTGTTATACACCTTTTAATTTTGATAGCTTACAGAGCAGTTTAAAATTCACAAGTCATAAAGTCACACATTAGACACAAGCTGAATTGTTACTAAAATTTACATAAATTTTTGTAAAATTCAATTTTATCATAGCAGATAATGAAAGAAAATCATAAAAAAGAAACATGTCACATGGTAAGGAAAACTTAAAACTTAAACAAAAATTTTTCTCATTTCTATGAAAAATAATATGAAATTTTAACACAGTTTAATGTTCTTTTGATAAACACTATTCTCCTTCTTTTTGATTAAAAATTTTATTGAATATTAAGTCTTAATTCAAAGGTGAGAGACTTTTTTCCAATAATAATTAAATCAAAGGATAAATGTTTCATAGAAAATTTATCAGAGAATTTAAAAGTAAATTCAAAATTTAATTTAATTTAAAATTGGTCTAAAAGGTGAGTTTTCAACGAATTTTTGGCTTCCTTAAATAATTTTTTCTCCATTACGAACAAACTCTGTGCAGTCATATGAAAAAAATTCAAAAATATTCTTTTAAAAAGATAACTTTTTTTCTAAAGAGTATTTAAATTTAGAACTTACAAGTGTTTATTGTTTCGAGCTCACGTGCAAACGTTGAGTCCGAATCGATTACGTAGCGTTTGTCAATGCTTTCTTTTAGTTGGTTGTTTACTCCTTTGGGATCCAGGTCCATAGCCCATGACATGTACATAAGAGACAAGTGAACGTTTTTCAATTTTTTGTGAGTCTTAAAATCAAAATTTTTAGTGTAAAATTTAATTGGATTTGATGTCTAAATGGACATTGCTACTTTAGCTTCGAAAAATTTGGAAGCAGAAATCAGTCAGACTCTAGGGACATCAAAGAAGAATTTTAATTAAAGCTAAAATTTTATTGACTTTTTAGACCAAATTTTACCAGAGTTAAGTTTAAAGAGTTAATTAAATAAATTTTTAAATCATTTTTTTCTCAAGTAGGACATTTTTTATAAATTCTCATTTTTAAATGTGCTCACGAAAAAAATTCAAGGTATAGTTGAAGGGTTAATGCCGAAATTAATTTTTTTAGGAAAGGCAACCTTTTTTTCAATTGTATTTAAATCGTTTATTTTTCTTATATTCTTTTGTTAATGAAGCTTGAATTAATGAAAAATAATTATTATAATATTTTATTTTTATTTATTTATTTGTTCAGAAAATTACGCCAGATTGGGCGATGAAAAATTAAAGTAATAAAAATAAATTTATAATAAAGTACATAATTTTAAATTAAAATCATTTATAATTTGTTTATTTACATTTATCTATGTACACTTTTTCTAAACTGGTCAATTATATATCTAAGTAGAAAACCTTAATAATTTTTCAATCGGATCTTTAATTGATTACTCTTTTCCATGTCTGAATTCTTTAAAAAAGACAATCATTTAAAAAATTCAAGTCTTGCTAAACTCAGCAGTTTGTTTTATACTTAAACTAAAATATGGTACTCCTTCCAATGTTGTGCATCATGAGGCCCTTAATAAACTTAAACTTTTAACTGTCTCGAATCGACTTTTTGAATTAAGTGAAAGATGTGTAGCGAGAGGACTGCGTCATTCTGATCCATTGTTTGTCAAGCTGGTTGATGAATTTAAAGCGGGTTTTGAATCAAAATATGCCGAATACTCAACTCCATTGTGTAATTGCTATCTTTCTATTTCTTCTTTCTTTCCTGAACTGTTCAATACTTAAACAGTTTGCGCTTTTATCTTATTTTTTTACATTTTTTATAATTTTTTTTTATTCTGAAGGAGCTTTAGTTCGGCACAGATAAAAAAAAATAATAAAATTATTTTATTTTTCAATTTAAACAAATTATAAATTTCAGAACATTAAATTTTTTTGTCTCTAAAAAATTTTATTAAAATAAATTGAAAAATTCATGCCTAATAAAGTCCACTAATTAATTATTAATATTTTATACATGAAAACAAACTTAGGAATTGATTAGGAAAAAAATTAATTTTTCTCTATTATTAAACAAAAATATTAAATTTTTTTATATCGCGTAATATAATCTATACCGATATTTTATTAAAATTTACCATAAATATAATAAAAAATACATATATAAAATAAAAAATATCTGTTTATAATATCATATAATAAATTGATTAAAATATTCATAATATCACAAATATTATACTTAATTGATTAAAAATACACTTTTTATAATTAAAAAACACCTTAATTGGAAGCTAAGTACTTGTTCATGTTGATTTTAGACACTACAAATAAACACTACAAATGCAATCACGTAATTTTTTGTTCATTTAGATTACAATTATTGGATTTCAACTCAATTGGCTTAGACTTGCCTATGCATAATAATAAAAAAAAGGTTCTCCTGCGAAACTATAAAAAGTCTACAGATTCAACCATCTGATCTACGAGAACCAGAAGAACATGTAACATACGATGATGATGAAACAACTCCAGGACCGAGTAATAATCGTCAAAAAAATACTGAGAGTGTGAGTAAATTATGTGAAGCCTGCGGCTTAGGTAAATTTACGTAATTTTACGTTAATTATCGTAAAATTACAAAAAAAAGTGGATTTTTTGGTCAATTTTTGTAACATTTCAACAAAATTTTGATTTTTTTTAAATATCAGGCAAAAATTAACAAAAAAAAATTATTAATAATAATTTTACGTAATTTTAAGTAAAACTGTACTTTCATTACCGTAAAATAAAGTAAAAAAAAGTAAAAAAATCTAAATTTTTGAAAAATCCAAATTTAAATTTAAATTTGAAGGTGACCAAATTTATTAAGGAAACAAATCAGGAATATAAAAAAATGTTGAAAATTCATTAAAATTAATTTCGGAACAATTAAATCAATTAAATACAAATTTGAGACAATCAAATTTAGATAATGTTGAGCTAAATGATTTCATAAAAAATAATGAAAGTTTAATATCACCTCGGTTGAAACGGAAAATTGATAAAAAAACTTATGATGCTGATTCTGGAAGTGAAAAAGAAATTTGAATGATTTGTAATTAAAAAATTTTCTTTTTAAACTCTATTTTAAATTTTTCAACTTTCTTATTTTATAGATACTCAAAAAGATTTTACCAACGAATTAAGAAAAAAATTTCAGAGAAGTTTCCTGATCATGCTAATCAAACAATCAAATTTTATCAAGATAACAATAACTTTAAATTTGTGGAAATTAAGGGTAATTAATGATAAGAACTTTTAAGAGAATTATGAAATTTTTATTTTAAGCTCATTTGAAAAAGTTTGTCCCTTTTAAAATGGAATTTCCAACAGCATGGCTGAATGGCATAAAAAGTTTAAAAATAGAAAGACGTATTGCTAAAAAAAAAGTACTAAATATTATTTAATTAATTTAGCTAAAAGATTCCAATAAAACTTGAAAAATGTACTTTTTTTTACAATTTTTTATTTTATTTTACGGTAAAAAAAGTACAGTTTTACGTAAAATTACGTAATTTTTAATTTTGTTTTTTTAATTTTGTTTATTAAAAAAAAATCAAAATTTTTTTGAAATTTTACAAAATTGACCAAAAATCCACTTTTTTTTTGGCCTAGTGTTGCTTAACCACAAGGTTTTAAGGTAAATTTACGCAATTTTACGTTAATTATCGTAAAATTACTAATTTTTTCAAGCGTAATTTGACGTAAAATTTCGTAAAATTACAATTTTTTACGTAAATTTACCTAAAATCCTTGTGGCAAAGCAACACTGTATAAAATTGACAATAAAATATTTTTTTTGTAGCCTTTGTAATAAAAATATTATGCAAACTTATATTTTATTATGATTTAATAAATTTATGGTAATTTATATTAAGACTATGATAGTTTTTATTTAATTTATGATATGCAAGTGTTAACGTCCTTTTTATATTGTTCTTATGATCCTGATCCTCAACTTCAATTTGGCATTAAAGAGAAAAAAATTTCCAAACAGGTTGGCCCAACAGTCACCAAAAAAATAAAAAGCTAACAAAAATGTCTCACCTTGCTGATCATGTAGTAAATGAGCGATTCCTTGGGAATGAGACGCCTGAGCTTTTCGTATTCCTCCAGCGCTTTCTCATACTCTTCCATCGAGAACAGAATAGACGCTCGGTGAAATTTGCACAGGGTGTTCTTGGGCTCGATGGCCAGCGCTCTGTCCAAAATCTGCAGCGCCTTGTCGGACTGCTTTAGCGAGTGGTACACGACAGCTATGTGCACCATCAGCGTCGAACTGTGCGGGTTGATGAGCAGCGCTTTTTTCAAATACTTTTCGGAGAGCAAAAACTTCTCCTGCTTAAAGTGGATCATGCTGATGCCGTACCAGGCGTTGTAGTGTCTCGGCTCGAGAAATATGGCCTTGCGGAACGACGACAAGCCCTTGTCCATTTCTTCGATGAGAACGTACTCGTGGCCGAGCAGATTGTAGGCATACGTGAACTTGGGGTCGACTTGGGCGGCCCGGTGAAAAAACTTGATGGCCGCGTCGTGCTCCTTGTGCAAGCTGAAACAATTGCCGACCACGCACCAAGTCTCAGGCGCCAGCTTGTCGAACTCGGTCAGCTCCTGGGCCAGCGACGACAGCGCGATCTCCTTCTGCAAGTGCCACAGAGTGGTGCTGTAGTACTCGAGGCCGTCCAGGTGGTACGGATACTCGCGTCTCAGCTTGGTGTACAACTTTTCCGCTTTGGAATAGTTGTGCAGCTCGAAGTGGGCCTTGGCCATTTGGCCGAGAACAAAGCTCGAGTTCAGCTGGCAGTCGGGCAACCGCTCGAAGCAGTCGATCGCCTGGTCGCATTCGAATTGCTTCAGGTTGTAGACGGCGATGCCCATGTCCTTGAGCAGCTTCATCATGTTGTCCAAGCACACTGATTGTTCGAACAAAATGTTCAGCTTGGTTTTGCGCGACGAAAACGGATTGGCGTTTAGGTGCCAATTTTTTGTCTGGTTGGACAGCAGGTTGCAGTGTTTGCACTCGTACTGGACCGGTTCGGCGGAGTCGCTGGCCGCGTTGTTTCCTTCTGCGTCCGCCACCGGCTCCATGTCTTCGCTCTTGTTTTTCTTGCTCTTTAGCTTGAGCTTTTTGCTCGACTTGACCTTGACCGGCTTGTCACTCTGCTGCTCCATCGTCTCCGCCTCCCGGCCCTCCACTGACGACTCGTCCATCGGCTGGTCCGATGACGACTTGCTTTTTGACTTCAACGGTTTCTGGGTGCCTGACGTCTGAGCTGCAAATATACGAGAACTTCGTCTTACTGATGTTTTTCAAGTTAATTTTATTGGTTAAAAAGTGCTAGCCTAGGACCCCCCACTCAATCGAGCCCCACATATAAAAGTTATTGTTAACACACAAAATAGAGGCAATTTTTGTTTATGACAGAAATAAAATTAATTTTGTAAATTTTGACAAGATATTAAAATGAATGTATAAAGGCAATGTGATATTTTAGTACAAAAATGACAGTACAAAACGTAAAAAGTTTATAATTTTTTGTAGTTCTCTCAATAACTACAACACCGACTTTATCCAACTTTATCTATAGTTCCAAAGTGCAATACTTTGATCTCATGCGTTTAGCAAGTCACTAGTATTTAACACTGTGTAAAATATTAGACACAGAGCTCTCTCTCTTTTGTTGTTATTAGAAAATATGAAGAAGATATAATTTAGCACTTATTGTTTTTGTTATAATTTCCTTTTTGTTATTTTCTTTATTATTTGTTTAAGCTAGAAGCGGCCACTTATTAATAAATTAATTATTTAATTTAATTTTTTATTATTATATTGTGTTATAACCACGAACCCCCAGATCCTAACAGATCTGAATAAAACATAAAATTGGTTTATAACATTAGTACTAAAATTTCACATTGCCTGTATAAATTTTATCGGTGCCTAAGCAATAAGAATATTTTTTCACCGAAAATATTAAGAAAAATTAAAACATTTTTTAATAAATATTTATCTTTTAATATTGAATTACATTTTAAAATTTTTTAGATGAATCTTCACATGAACATCAAAGTATTTATTTTTTATTAATTTGTTTATTTGCTGTACCAAGCTTAAGCTCCTTCAGAATAAAATTAAAAAAACCCAAAATAAAAATAAAGATACGGTTAAATGAAATCGAATCAAAAAATAAAAATAATCAAGTAAAATGGGGTAAAATAAACTGAAATTAAAAAGAGATACTGAAATATAATGTAGCGTGCTACACGTGTTTACATAGTTGAGGCTTCAGGAAAAAAAGAGGAAATAGTAGAGTAGCAATTACACAATGGAGTCGGGTATTCGATATGATTTGATATTGATATGATATAGACCCCATTTTTTGTCTGACAGTACATTTTCAGAAACCAACATTAAAAAAGTACAAGTTATTCAAAATTCAGCAGTCCGATCTATTTTGAATCTAAAATATGATACCCCTTCCAATATAATTAATCACCTGTAATTGTTACCTCACTATTTCTTTTTTTTACCTGAGCCATCAGATAATTAAACATATGTAATGTATCCTATAACTCTTTATTTTCATTACATCTATTTTTAATATTTTCCTCTTTTTTTTTTTCTAACTATTTTTACTATATCTTCTTTTTATTTTATTTTATTTTGATAATAATTTTTATTTTTTAATCTGAAGGAGCATTATCTCGGTACAGAAAACAAATAAATAAATGATGAAAAAATAAAAAAAATAAAATGACAAGAAATTATGGATCGATTCTAAATAATTTTTTTTTAAAAACTAAAAAAAAAGAAAAATTTATTTTATTAGAATAAATGTTTATTATCTTATAATTTTATTTAACGGGCCGCCGAGCAAGTGGTCGGAAATCGGCCTCTGTCTAAAAAATAAATTAAAAAATTGGTTATTTGTGATTTAATCTCCTAAATGACAACTAATACTTTTAGATGACGATTAATACATTTAATTGATATTTTTTCCAGAGTTGTTTAAAAGTTATAAAGTCACAGTCAAGTCAAGTCGCTAGACTTAAAAAAAAATAACTAAATGAAAATTAGCTTAAAAATTAATGTTAAATGTAATATTTTTAACAGTTTTAAAAAGTTAAATGCTTTTTTATAAAGAAAAAAAATCACTACAAAGATGGTTATATTTTTTTAAACTTGAATTTAGTAGCTTAATTTTAGATCTCAAAATGTTTCAACAAAAATTTAAACAAAAACAAAATTCTCACAAAAAATATGAATTGTCGATAATAAAAAAGTTAATTTAATTACTCATAAAAATAAATTTTAATCTTGAAATTAATTTGTTAATAAAATATAATTTTTAATTTTACTCTCTTAGACAAAAACGAAAAACAGAAGTTTAATTTTATAAAAATGAAATAAAGAATAACTTCGATTTTTTAAGAAAAAAATTAAAATAAATCATAGATTGAGCAGGAGATCGATTAATGCCTAAGTATTTAAAAAAATTGAATACTTGAGCATTTAAAACGAGATGATTAGCCAATATTTTAAAATGCTTACCGGAATTACTAGATGATAGACTATTTGTGGTATTTTGTCCAAATAGTGGCTTGTGAGACGGAATTCGTTTAACAACGCATTTTTTTTGCGGCGGTGCCAGTGTTAGTGTATTGGATACATTTGGTTGTGTTATTGGCGTCGAAAGAGTCATACCACTACTTGAAGATTGACTTGCTCCGCTCACAGATTGATTTAGTCTTTAAAAAATATTAAAACAAATTTATTTCCTAATATTTAAATAATTAAATTTTAAAATTCGACCAATTTCAACGCCCTAAAATATTGAAATTTAACTTATTGATGACATTTAGAAATTTATTCTTTAGTTTGAAAAAATATTCTATTATATTAACTTAACAGAAAATTAAAAAAAAAGATAATAAAAAATTAAATTTTTTTTAAATACCAAACCAAACGATTTGATCTTTAGTTACTATACCAAGACTTAAATGATTTGGAATCTAGCTTCATTCCTAGTGTGAAAATATAAAAATATTAATCTTTTTCAAAAAATCTTTGCTTTTATTTTATTTTAAAATCAACTAAATTAGCTCAGTATACTTAATTTTTCTTATTTTTATCCATTTCATTTCTAAATTTGAACTATTCTTCAACTAAATTTAATTTTACTGTTTCTTTGAAAAAATTAAATAATGGAACAATATTCACAATTACAAAAAAAAGGAAAAAATAAATTTTTTACTTTATTTGACTTCAGTTAAGTCATTAATAATTTTTGTTTAACGAACATCAAAATTTCTTTAGAAATAAAATTTTTATTTCTTAATAAAAATATTTTTTTTTTAATTTTACGGTGTTCGATTGACCTGATATTTTTGAGAAATTTTGCGTTAAAAAGTGTATAAGGTAGGCTTTAAAAAAATTAAAAGAATGGTCATTATCACTTTGAATTTTCACAAATTTAAATTTTCATGTTCAAAGCTTCACCTTCTTGATTCATTTTTTCAATATAAATTTTAATTTTTTTTAAAAGACTTAATTCATGGAGAGATAATAAAAACAAAACTAAAATAAATTGTTGTTTTGAATACTTTATTTAAAAAAAATTTTTATATTCTTTACAATTTTAATTAATTGAATATTTTTAAGCGCTTGTTAACTTTGTTATTCACTGATCAATTTATTTAGCTGATTTTTTTTAAAAGGAAATTTTTTAATAAAAAACATCATCTTAGTCATCTTGTCTGCAATAATTTTTTTTGGTCATAAAATATACCATAAAATTTGGCTTTGTTAAAAGATTTTTTCGGTAATATTTTTGATTAGGAATAATGCTCCTGTAATACTATTCTAATCGACAAATAATAAATGATTCTTGGTAAAATTGTCTAAACATGATAAAATGTTGGTTTAAAATAAAAAAATTGGTAATTTTTTAAACTAAAAAAAATTAAAAGAAAATCCTTACTAAAATTTGGTTAAAAATTTTGATTTTTTAACTGAAGAGCAAATTTTTTTTACCAAATTATCATCAATTATTGCTTTCAATTAAACAATTTTAAAGTAATTTAATTTTAGATTTTATTTTATTAGAAGCAATTTAAAAAAATAAAATTGTAGAATTTTTCTGAATAAAGTATTTTTCTACCTAATTTTTTTTTTTTTTCTAACAAAATTTTTTGATACCCTCAATTTAAATTGATATTATTTAAAAAAAATTTAAATTTGATGATTTTGGCATCATAAAATAAAAGATATTTTTTTTGGGAGCCAAAATTTTAAAACTTCAAAAAATAACTACAAAACATAAACAAGATTTTATGAATACATACGATTGATTGAGTTTAGTTTCAGGACATGAACATGCAGCTTGAGTTTGAGATGACGATGTGGCTTGAGTAGGTTGATTGGTGCTGCTAGTTTGTTCCTCAGTCTGGTTTGACAAAGCATTTTCCTGAATAAAAAAAAGTAAAAAAAATGAAATTTTTTAAAAATTTATTTTATTACTTTAAAAGTGGAAGAGTTGTTGAACGAATTTAGAAATTTAGTCTGCTGGTCCTGTTCGACCAGTCGAAGTATTGTCGATATATCATGCTTGCACTTTTGGTCCAAATACTGCAAATCGTTTTGTTGCTTTAGCACATTGGCAAATTGATTTTGAGATTGATTTTGCTGTACATTATTATTTACATTCAATTGATTAGTTACATTGTTAAGAGTGTGCTGAATCTGAGAATTGGTTTCGAGTATGTGGCTTTTGTAGGCGTTTAGTGCCGAATTGAACGTAAAGTACTTGGCGGGGTCGATTTTTTCGCCCATGGTGCACACTGAGTCAAACGACGACCACATAAACGGGTTGAGTCGCAGGCTTTTCTTGTAGAACTCGACCGCCTGCGAGCTTCGGTCTGTTTTTGAGTAGACATTGGCCAGAATTTGCAGCACATGGGGCGAGTATTCGCTTCCGTATTCTTTCACTATTTCATCGTACAGTTTGAACTTGGCGCCCGAGCTGGACGCGTCCGGCTTCAGACTCAGATTGCTGGTGAGGACAGACTCGGCCTCGCCGTATTTGCTCAAGTCAAGGCAGCATTTGGCGAGCAGAAAGCGGCTTTTGGCCAGCTTCAGCTGCCGCTCTTTCAATATGTGGTAAACCCGGAGCGATTTTTGGCCAGAACGATAGTAGCTCAGTGCCAGCAAGTACAGCGAGTCCTCAGTTTTGTCTTAAGTAAAAGCATAAATGGATGGATGAATTTTATTTCAACTATTTTACATTCAGAATGGAGCCTTTCGGAAAGAAATATCGCGTCCTGGTAGGCAAAGTGGTTCAAAAAGTTCAACACAATTTGCTTAAAATTTTTATTAAAAATTAAATAAATTTTTGTTGTCTATTTAAAAAAAAAAAAAAAATTTTTTTGCTGATGTCCTACCTGAACGGGGTCATTTAATGTCATTATAATCGCGCAGGCAGATTGTTCCAGTGATTTAAATTCTTAAAAATGTTCAAACCAAGATTAAAAGAGTTATTGAATTAAATTTGCAAGTCGACAAAATCTCCACGGGGACTTTCAACTATACTAAAGAGAAAGAGTGAGAGAGAGCTTGTTAAAATATTAAAGAGCTCTCCATATTTTACATTAAGTTTTGTAATTATTATTATTATTAATTTGAA
The DNA here is from genome assembly GCA_016802215.1 of Brachionus paranguensis. Taxonomy (NCBI): domain Eukaryota; kingdom Metazoa; phylum Rotifera; class Eurotatoria; order Ploima; family Brachionidae; genus Brachionus; species Brachionus paranguensis. The sequence continues at coordinate 300,436 of JAESIX010000022.1, read as the reverse complement.
AATTTTATTCGTCGAAATTATCATTTAATATTTGTAAATTTTTAATTTTATATTTCAATTTTTTGTTAGCTTTAAAATTAATACACGAGCAATATTAACTTGACATTTTGCAGAAAAATTTGCCTCTATAATAAAAAAATTAAAAATTTGTTAACAAATTTTTTGAAAAAAAAATTGGCATAAAACTAATTGCCTTTCGATTGATTAGATATTAGAAATGTTTGAATGAAGGGGATGTCTTTAAGCATTCTAAATTTATTAACAACATTTTATAAATGCATTAAAAAAATTTAGGGAAGGAAAAATTTGATAATTAAATGTATATTTATTAGTTTTGATAAATCGTTTCATTTGTCTAATTTATCTTTTCTTTCTCAAATTTTTTTGACATTTTTTAATTTTTTAATCTGATGGAACTTAAGCTCGCTACATTAAGTTAATAAATTATAGTGGAATTTTGGATGATGGATAAAGTATTTAAAAAACTCCGATGATGGTCATACGAATAAAAATTTTTATACTATGTGAAAATTTCACACTATTTCTCTTTAAATTATAAAAATTATTTTAAAGTTTTTTTTTCAGTTAAAAATTTGATTTTAAACACTTTTTGCTCTTTAAAAATTAAATTTTCTGAAAATTTAGGAAAATTTTTATGATCATTTTTTCACCAGAAAAATTAAAAAAATATTAAGAAATTTTCATTTAAAATAATAAAAAATTTTTTGACATCGTTGTTTTTAAAGAAATTTGTATTAAATATTGAAAAAAGCTTATTTTACTTAGAATCTTAATTTCTGCTTTTTTAATTTGTTAAATCTACTTGGCATTTTGAAATTTCATACAAAACTTGCAATACAAAAATAAAAAAATTTTATAACTTTTGTTCTAAATGTCAAAAACTTGACTGTAAATGAAAAAAAGTGAAACAACTGTTGTTTCACCTTTCGCGGAAGTCTGCAAAATCTGTGTGAATTCTGCATAATTGCACCCTATTTAAAAGTATTAAAAATAAAACGCAATTAATTTGCACGGATTTTGCAGACTTTCACAGAAGGTGAAACAACAGTTGTTTCACTTTGTTTCATTTACAGAACAAGTTTTTGACATTTAGAACAAAAGTTAGAAAAATCTTTCATTTTTGTATTGGAAGTTTTGTATGAAATTTCACAATGCCAATCTACTTAAATTTACAATAATTTTCGTGAATTATTGAATCTTGAGTCTCAAACTAAGAAAATAAAATTCAAGTAAAGCTGATATAATATTTCTTTAATAAAATTTTATATAAACTGTATAAAAATTATTAATTTATTTCAGGAAGCTAAGCGATGGGTTTATCTTATTTATAAATAGTTTTATTTTATAACCACAAAAAATTTCTCTTTTTAAGGTAACAAGGAAACGTCATTACAGGTGGAGTAACGTCATCTTAATTTCAAAATTAAATTAGAATAATTAAAAACTAAAGTTAACTTAAAAATTTTTCAGACTTGTTTTAAAGTCGAAGTCTTGTTTTCATTTTATTTTAGTCAGCTTAAATTCAACATTTATATTAGCGGCGATCACACAAAATTATATATTGTGCCATTCTAGTTGCTCTGATCGCCACATAAATTTTAATCCGATAGGAAAATAAATAAAAATTTAAATGAATTACTTTACTTGACTTATGACTTAAAAACAGCTCTGAATTTTTTTAGTATTTAAAATGATAGTTATTAGTGATCTGGTAGTGATTGAAATGGTCAACTTTTTCCTAACATTCGCTTTATAGAAGCTGGTAAAGATGTGATAATGTAAGAATTGCCCACTTGGACTTGAATTTTGGCTGATCTTGGTGAACTGTACTCAAGTTGTCTTGTGTTTATAAGCTGAAAAGTGCATAGAACTTAATTAAAAAAATAAGAATTATAAGATTTTAGCTTTTACTATTAATACTACTATTAGTGCAAAAAATAATTTTCCGAGTTATTTATCTTTTTTTTAATTTAAATGTGACTTTTATCTTTTTCAATTCGGCAGTCATTTAGGTTTAATTGAAAAAGTTTAACATTTTTTGTTTTTAGTTTTGATTATTATTATAAAAATAAAAAGCAAAAGGATCTACGCAAAAACTTACATGCAAAATTTTCTAAAAAATTCGAGAACATAGAAAACATAGAATAGTGATCAATTAATTTTTATAAAAAAAAAAAATCAAAAATTTTTATTACACAGCAAAAATAATCCAATATTCAAATATTATTAAACAATGCGAATAAGAGAAGTACCAACAATTATTATTTAATGAATAATTGATTATTTAGTAAAAATAGATATTTCTCATTTTCGATAGAAAAAACTCTCTATCAAGAAGCTACAGAAAAACAGTATTAGTTCATAAGAGAATATAATAATGACTTATAATTTAAATTAAAATAATGACTGATAATTATAATTTAAATAATGACTTAAATTAATCTGAAGTATAAAAATAAAAACAAAACATTTAATCATCATCAATATCTCACAAGTCTTTAGTCAAATCTGAACTTTAAATTTTTTGTTTTTTTTTTAAATCCGGACTTGGAACTTGTGACTTTTGAACAACTCTAGAATGAAGATATATATGCGGATTTATCGTAAATGAACTAATAATTGTTAGTAGAAAAAATATTAACTAGTTATTTTTGTTCAGTTTAATTTAGTTCTAAATTCAGGTAAATTTTAGATACAAGTGCTTTCACTTTTCATAGTATTAGAATTAAAAAGAATATGAATTTTAAATGTTTCTTTAAAAAAAAAGACAAAATTTTTAAAATAAATAATTTCTATAGATTCAAGTTATCTAGCATTTCATTCTATTTTATCTTTTATTTGAACATTTTATCTAACTATTAAAACTATTTTTAAAATACATTATATCCATTCTTTTTCATATATTATTTTCTATATTTTTACAAACAAAAAAACTAAGAGAACAAAAATTAAAAGCATAAATTAAATGACACTAATTGATATTTAATTTGATTGTTTCATGTGTGCCATAATCAAAAAACATGATATGACACAAAAAAAAACCTTATCAAATGACAAATGTTATAAAATTTTATTTTAAATTAATTAAAAAAAATAAAATCATATTTTTTTAATCGCTTTTTAATGTCAAAATTTGGAATATTCAGGAATATATTTTTTTAAGAAAATTTTCAATCAGTCAGAAATTTAATCATATATCAAGTTATAAAATGATCCTGCTTGCTTCTTGCTTCAAAGAGCAATAATGCTCAAATAAAATATTTTAGTGATATTTCGTAAAAATCAAAATTTAGCAAAATATGATCACGAGGGCTTTTCTTAATAAATTTTTAATCCAGATACGGTAAATTTTCAAGAACCTTTGATTACAAAAAATTTTTTCTTTAAAATAATGAACTTATAAATATAAAAAAATCTTTTTTGGACTGAAAAGTTTTGTTTAAGCATTTAAAAACACACAATCTTGAAAAGTCTTCTTGCGTTAAACAAAAATGATACATCCGTCTATTCTGTTCCGTTCCATCCATTCCATTACCATTAGTATTGAAAATCGAACATTGTTTTTTATTTAGTATTTAAATATTATTTAATTAAAATTTTAAGTATTAAGATATATGTTCGAATAAAAAAAATTCTAAATTGAATTTGAAAAAAAAATTATGTTGATTTAAAAAATTCAAATAAATAAAAAACAAAATATTTATTTGATTTAGATAAAAAAATTGATCGAAAATTGAACAGTAAAATTATTTAAATTTCTATATTGAGAACAAAATTCGATAGTTTTATTTGTTTTTCTTCAAAAATCAAAAGAATTTTTTTCTTAGGGGTTTCCAAAATATATTTTTGCTTCTTTTTCCACAATGCTAAGATTATGATACCATTTTTCAAATTGTTTCTTTGAAAGTATCAAAAATTTGGAAACAGCTTCTTCTCTGATTATTGAAAATTGATCATTTACTTCTAATTAACTGTATTTTTTTAGAGAATTTTATTACAAAAAAAAAACTATTTTCTATTTTCTATAATTTGAAACCAAAATCTCTGTCCGTATTTGTGGCAACAAATGATTATTTTTGTATTTAATAATTTAATCTATAAAAGGAAATCACCATAACTTTGCCGTAAGCCTGTCCTGATGAGAAAATAGGAGGGTGACGAACTAAATAAATTGGTTTGTAATTTATTAAATTATATCTTTTATTTTCTTCTATTTTTAAAATAAAAGCCAACCAGCAAGTAAATAAATAAATTAATAAATTAAATTCAAAAGCGAATTTTATTTATTTTTTTTAGAATTTAATTTTAAGTAGCAATCAAGCTTTCTCTCACAATTTTGTGAATCTTTACATTTCGCGATTAATCAATATCAAATTAATTGTATACATACACAATCAGGTACCACATCAATCAAAATAGATCAAGCATTAATGTAATGAAAAGCTTTTAGTTATATCATTTTATTATAAAGTCATTAAAATATTTCCAGCAAAAAAATACTAAATAAGTTACGATAAGAAAAAGCAATTTAAAATAAAATAAAACTATTCAGAATTTCTTTGCTTAGATCAAACAACAATTTTTATAAAATTGGTTCTATACAAAATAAGCATGATTAATAATTAATATGTGGAAAAAAAGCAATCAAGCTAATACAGATTCAAAAGAAAATAGAAACTGGCAGATTTTTGAAGAATGGTCGCAAAATATTTCAGTGCAAGGAATTCCGAACATAATCCGCGAAAACAACCCCATAGTTCGTGGCATGTGGCTTGTTCTTTTCTTTGCGTCCAATGTATTGTGCATCCTCACAATAGCTATAAGTGTGATCATCTATCTAAAATATGATGTGGTTACCACCATAAGAGTAGTGGAAAAAGATTCGCTCCCGTTTCCTGCAGTCACAGTCTGTAACACCAATCCCTTTGTAACTGAGGCAGCCTTTGTACAAGTCCAATCTTTACTCAAAGCAAACAACTTGACTAATTTCACTGCATCGAACCTTTTTGACCAAACCTTGCCAGAAAATTCTACCAACCTTTTTTTCAACTACAACATATTACGCTTATTTGGAGCCACTTACTTAAAATCTTTGTTCAATGATGATAAAAAGAGCTTTGTCATTCCCTTCAGCAATATTGTACTCAGCTGTCTGTACAGTTCCATGCCATGTGACCAAAACGACTGGATAGCTTATTTTGATTCTCTTTTCGGATATTGCTATCGTTTCAATTCGGAAAAGTCCAGAACAAAAAGATCCTTTCACACCGGAACGTACAATGGCCTGATGCTTGAACTGCACGTAGGCATTCCAGATAGCCGCCAGCTGTTAGCTCTTTCAACTGGAGCTCATATTTTTATCAATGACAACCCGATCAGACCACTTGTTGCCCAAGGACTCGATCTAGCTTCCGGGTCGTACACAAACGTTGTCCTTAAACGCACCACTAACAAACAAATGGCCAGACCCTACAGTGAATGTGTCAACAATTTAGACTCAATTAATTCCTTTGATTCGGAATATTACAGAAAAGTGATCAGATCGAACTTGACTTATCGTCAAGTCGATTGCTTCTGTGCCTACATTCAGTCGGAGGTATACAAAAAGTGCAAATGTGATGATATTACCTCGAATATAGTATCGGAAAATGGTAATCCCTGTGATACAATAGAAGAGCTGTCGTGTTCTGCTCAAACTTACCAAGAAATCACAGCATCGGAATATAAGAGTAAAATAAAAAAAGAATGTCCCTTGGAATGTGACACAGTGAGATATGATACCATGAAATCGGAGAGTAGATACCCTTCAGCTTCTTATGCCAAAGAACTTGCCAAGACTGATCGAGTCAAGCTTTTGTTCAACAACAGATCAAATGTTAGCCTTGAAGAATTTCGTGAAAGTATTCTAGCTGTAAATATTTATTATGAAAACCTTAGACAGACCGAGATAACAGAAAGTGCAAATGTGACTTTGGACGGTTTGATTGCAAACATTGGTGGGCTTCTGGGCTTGTTCTTGGGAATAAGTATTCTAAGTTTTGCCGAGATTATCGACCTCATGGTTAAATTAATTTTTGAGAAAAAGTAAAATTTTATTTTCGAGATAGATGAGTGAAGGTATTGTGAATTTCGAATGCAAATCGAATACAAATTCCGCATTTTTTTATAAATTAAAATTAAAGTTGATGAAAAAATATTAGAAAAAATACTGCAACATATTGCAACATACTTTGTTGCACCTTTTTTACCTAAAATAATTTTTCTCATGAAAAAAAGACAAAAAAATAAAACATAAATAGGATTTGAATAGATTATTGATTTGATTTACTAAAAAAAAGAAAAAAAAATTATTTTAGACAAAAAAGGTACAACAAAGTATGTTCCACAATGTTGCAGTATTTTTTCTAATATTTTTTTATCAACTTTAATTTTAATTTATAAAAAAGGAAGAATTTGTATTCAATTTGCATTCTAAATTTCAGAACATCAGAATGAAGTCATAAATTTATTTAAAAAAAATTTAGTTCGAGTACCACAAAATTTGAATAAAATAACCCAAATTTTTATCTTGTTTACTCAAATATTAAATAAAATTCCCCAATTATTAAGATTATGCATAAAATATTATTTAAAACTAAATTAAATAGAAATTCAATATTTAACCAATATTATTTTTTAACATCGCCGAAACTGGCGTAATTTTTGAAATAAATAATAATAATAATAATAATAGTTTTTAACTTATTGACACTTTTTATTTAAAAATGATAATTAATTTAAGACAAAAGACCTAAATTAAAGTGATTTACTAAAAATCGAATTTTTTTAGAAAAATTTTATCAATTTCATCTTAATGATTGTCCCAATTCATTTATTATTAATTAATTAATTTCCTAATAATAACCAAAAGAAATTATAATTATCCAACGTAAAATAAAACAAAGAAAAGGATAAAAAATTCAACAAATATTTGGCTAGATATAGAAAAAATCCAAGCTAAAAATTATTTTGCTATTAAATTTGAAATGTTCAAAAAGAATAAATTTATATTCGAAAAATAAAAAAATTTAAGCTTGTTTGAAAACAAATTTAAAAATTTAAATTTGGGTAATATTTAGATAAAATTTTATTTGAATTTTATTTGAAATGTCTTAATTTGTTTTGTAGCTTTTGTTTTTAGTATCGATCTTTAAAAATTATAACGATACTAAACAATTTCTAACGACATATTTATTAATTTAAAGTAAAAATATTTATTTTGAGATCCATGTATTTTTCTTTTTAGCATTTTTTAAGCTTTTTGCATTTATAATTGATAATTATATAAACTGATATTTTCGTCTTAAATGAATATGTATTTTGAATTAAAAAATATCTAAGAATTAAATTATTGTTTTAAACTTCATAAAAAAAAAGATTAAGTAAAATTAAGAGAAAATAAAGTAATAAATTTAATTCAAATATTTTATTTTCATTTAAAAGTTAATTATATTTTATTACTTGAATTTTTGAAAAAAAAGAACAATTTTTTGCTGATTATGTCTTTTTTAAATTCTAAATAATTCTTAATTAAATTTTAATTTTCTCTACTTTTATTTTTTTTTTTGATTAAATCAAATCGAAAGAATTTAGCCATAATTAAAAGGCATACAATTATCACTTATGTTATTTTTATGCAATTTAGAAACAAAAATACTGAAGTTAGAATTATTTTTAATTATAGATTACAAAATTAATAAAAAGTGTCAATTATACTTAAAACATATTCATTTTTTATTCATCGGAAACAAATTAACTTAATTCAAGCAATTTTACTTTAAAAAAAAATCAAAAAATAATTGATTAAAACAAAACAAATTTTTAAAGTTAGGATTATTTTTATATATTTTAATATATTTTAAATGAACTAAATTGTGTTTACTGAAGCAAAAATTTTTTATATATTATACGCGTAATTAAAACTAAAAAAAAAATGTTCAAATTTTATTAATACAAAAAAGGCTTTTAAATTTGAATTTAGTTTACGGCTACGAGTGCCGGCTGATCATCATCTTCATCTTTTAGACCCAGCTCTCTTAAAACAGAAGCTTCAAATTGTAAAAACTCATTGTATTCTCCACGCAGTCTGAAAGTAATTTCATCTTCAGTTGGTATATGTGGCGGGCCCAGCTATTTTAATTAATTTTTAGAATTAGAAAAAAAAAATTTAAGTAAATGATTACGCCAGCTTTAAGAGCTGCCTGTCTTTCCAATTCTCTTTTTTCTTCCTCTCTGAAGTCCCATCTTTGCTTGACAAACTCTCGGCGATCGGACTCACGGGCCAAATAAGCCTTGACTGCTTGGAATTCTCCACTAACAATTCTTCTTAGTGACCAAGGAACTTCCATAATATGCAGAGTGCCCATTGAGTCTCCGATCGCAATCAATTGTTGGTTTGAAGCCATGATTTTACAATTTATATAAGTCAATTTATGAATGCTGATCGACTGAGTTAGAATTGGTACATGGGTTCGATCCAATAAATCCCATATGTCAACACTACCATCTGATTTGGCAATGAAAAAAACGCCTGGTCTGGTAGGCGACCATTCAGCATCACATATTCGCTTTGAAAATGATTTTGTCTGCAACAAGGCTCCACTCTTAAAGCAAAAATAAAATATCTTAATAAAAGGCTTTTTTACTATTTACAAAAACTTTTTCTCTCCATATATGAAAACCAGTGCCACCAGCAACTAGGATTATATCCTTGAAAAATGGTGAGCGTTTCATTGCTGTAATGGGACCGTCTAGGATTGATTGGTACCATTCGGCCTTTGAGGCTTTAAAAAATAAAAAATTTAAAAAAATTAAAAAAAATAAAAAACTTTTTTATACTTGTTAGTTTATTTGTGTCCGAATCTTTTTGCGGAATCCAATCAACATAAACAAATTGACCATCTTCAGTGCCTATGGAAATACGAGTATTTAAATGCTGAAGTAATCTGCTGCCTTTTCCGCTAGATGGCTTGCCGACACCGGACACAAACTGGCCTTTGTTTACATCTTCTTTTTTCTCTATTTCTAGCTTATCTTCCAATTCAACTAAATAAAAAAATTAAAAAAAAATTCCCCTAAATTTTTGGAATAATTTAATACTTGTTGATTTGTCTCCTTGGCGTTCAGAAATTGAAAATTTAGTTGGTGCAAAATCACCACCAGGGTCTGAGCACGGCAAAGTAACTTTTAACAAAGGCCGCCAATTACTCAAATGCTTGAAAGTATGCGGAACATTCATTGGCAAATCAAGATCTTTTCTTTTTTGGTTAAGTATTTTGGATCGAGTGTCCCAGAATAATATTTGACTAGAAATAAAATGCTAAAATTTAAAAAAAATGATTATTTTTAGATAAATACTTATCGGATGCCGCAGTCATTAATTGGCAATTTTTGTCATCTTTACTCTCTGTTGGGAATCCCAATCTGTCGATTTCAAAATGGTCAGGAAGCCAATATAAGTCAGTAATTGGCGCATTGTGACCATGCTCAAGACTTGATAAGGCACAATAACGAATTCGAGGTGTTTGAAAAAAACTCTCATCTTCAAATTTTGGCTAAATTAAGAAAAAAATATATTTTACCTTTTTAATATTTATTACATAAAAAAAATATTATTTTTTCAATAAAAATTAAATAAAAATTAAATAAAAAAAAGTATTTTACTTTTAGTTTGTTATATTTATTTTTAAATCAATAAAATTTGTATAACTTTTTTAAATTAAATTATTAAATGAATAAAAAACCTTGTTATGAAAATACTATTCAAGTTCCAAATTTTCAAAAATCAAAATTTTTACATATCTTTCCTTTTTTTCATAAGCATTCTAAGCATCTTGCTGGTTTTCTGAAGTCTAACTCATTCGTTTTAGAAATTAAAATTTTTTAATTTTAAAAAACTAATTAAAAACATTCACGAATAGTTTTATTTTCAATCTATTAAAACTCTAACACTTTAAAAATATTGAAAAAATTTTTTTGAAAAAAGGAAAATAAAAGTGTTGAACACTGTTAAAGTGATTTTTTAGTATCTCAAAAGTCAAGTTAAATATTTTAAATGAGTGGACTACAAATTTTCAATATTTTTTTTTAAATTTAAAACCAGACTTATTCAAAATTTAAAATTAAAAAATGATCTTAATAAGTTGAATTTTTGATAATTTGTTTAAAAAAATGCACGTCACCATTGAAAAATATTCAAAGTTTTCAAAGATCTCAATGCTAATGGGTAAAATAAAATTTTAGAAAAAGGAAAACTAATATTCTGGATGGAAACTTGACAATCAGGAATAAGTGGATTATACTTTAACCGGACAATCGAATAGACCAGATTCCTGATAATCCGTCATTCCGGAAGAAAATCATTTATGCCGGATTATAAATACAAATTTAGTAAAAGAATTTATTAAATATTTATGAACTTATGAAAAATAATTTTCATTGAATTCAATTAATTTTTTTTTAAATATTATCGTTAACTTTTGACGATAAAAAGTCAACATGATCCAAACCTTGGCTTCAATATTTTTTCATTTTATTAGGAAATTCTTTAGTTTAACTAATTGATTATTTTCTCTTGGATTAATTAGTATTTTTTAATAAATAATAAATTTTTTATGATTAAATTAATTTTGGTCCAATTTTTATTCTACGTTAGTTATAATTTAAAAAAAAAATCTCTAAGTACACATCCTTTTGATCAAATTCTCATGAATGATTTTCGTTGTTTTTTTCACATTCATTTTCCAAATAAATTATTTTGGAATTTTAATTTAAATTTTAAAATAATTTTTTATTTTCAAAGAATAAGAAAATTTATTTTAGTGATTAAAAATTTAGTTCAGCCACATTGGAGTATTACAAATTACTAAGAAAAATTGCGAATTGTAAAATTTTTTAAAAAAATATGAATCATTATATTTAGAATTTTATTCTTGCTTTCTAATAACAAAATTAGCATTTAAATAAGCCTCTATTTACTTAGAATTTCTTAAGTCATGTTAGTTTAAATTATTTGAATAGCTTAGTAAAAAAATTAAACTTAAACTTACAATAAAAAGATCTTTGTCTCTATGATCACCGCGAGGATTTTTTATTCTTTCCTCCCAAGGCCCAATGTCCCACAGAACAACTTGGCCATTAATGCATCCGCCAGCTATTACGTTCGGGTCAGAATTTGAGAAGGCGAATGAGTAGATATCATCGGGCGCTTCTAGGAACAACTTGGGCTGAATTGGATCAAAAAAACTCCAAACTAAAATTAGAGATGGTGTAATGACAGTCTTGGACACATTATCCAAGCGTTCGTACAGAGTGTAATTTTCAGCCAAAGACATGGCTACAATTCCTTTGAGCTCTGGATGCCACTGAACACAAGTCACAACTTTATTTTTGCTATTGTGTATATCACTAAAAGATTGGTACTCTTTTAAATGCATGTCGCCAGGACCTCCAATTGACGACATCTCGTCCCCCAACAACTCCCAGTCATTTTCAAAAGCATTAAATAAAACATTTTGCTGCAAGGCCGATTCAAGTCTAGGTAAAAATAATTTAATAAAAAAAATTTTTTTTATCTTTTTATTTTACTCAGGAATTGAGCTACTTATAAAATCTTTTAAATCTCCTTGTGCTAGAACTTTGTCACATTCTTTAGGGTCCAGAAATCTTGGCTCATATTGTGTGGTTGCATTTTTTGGATAACGCCATATTGTCTGTGAATACGAATCGCTTAAAAACGGCGCTGCTTGCACCCCTGTCTCTATCTCAACCATCTTGGTATCAAAATTTGATTCGAACGGCTGGATGGAAACATTCGAATCTTTTTTATCATCCACATCTTTGAACTTAGCTTCTCGAAAAAGATGCACTTTGGAAACTTTTAAATCACATTTTACCTAATAAAAAAATTAATTGTCAAAGAAGTTGCACTGAAAATAATTTATTAGAAAAAATTACCAAAGGTCTAGTGTCTTTAAAGCTGGCTTCATCGATTTGTTTTTCGGAGCCCATTGAGACCCACGGCTTGGATTCAGGAGGCACATACTTTGGAGGCTCACGCTGTGGCTCTGGTGGCAAAACCAAAGGAGGCTTTAAAAAAAATTTAAATAATAAAAAAAATAAAAATTAATCTACATTTTGGATTATTTCTTTTAAATTTTGACTTAGACAAATGTAGAAATTTTTATCATGCTGAAACTCGTAGTCATAAACGACTAAGATTTCGTCTTCGGGGTAGTCTTCTATTTGTTTGCGCAATGGCGAAAAATCGGACACAGCTTGTTTGCTGACCATGTCGTCCAAAATGTTTTGTTTAGGCACCAATCTAAAGTTGTCTTCTTGTGTAATGTCTTCATCAGAACGAAGGTTGAACGCGGCTTGGGTCCCACTTGACAAAAAAAGCCGGTACAACCCTGCAGGACAATCAATTGTGTACTCATCGAATTGATTTAAATTTTCTTATTAAAATATTTAATAAATTAAAAAAATTAAATAAAAAAAAAAAACTTTTTGTATTCTGTTTGCTGCCGAGTTTGGGCGCAGAATTCTCACGAGGTTTGGCACTATTATTGCTCAAACGACTTGTAGAGTTAGGCTTTTGGGAAGCCCTGCTAGTCGGCTTGATTTAATTTAATAAAAAAAAAATAAATATTTTTTTTAATCAAAAAAAATTTACTTTAGACATTATTGATCAAAATTTTAATAAATTAATTCAACAATAAAATATTAAAAGGTTACTTTTTATGATTTATTTAAAATTTGTGTATACAATCTTGTTACCTCGGTAACGATAATAGAATTTATTTTTTTTTTTCAAATAAGACAATTTTTATTTCTTTATTTGTCAATACTTTTGGAAAAAAAAGTCAGATCAAGACAGATGACTAGATATGTTTGATTAATTTTTTAATATTAAATCATGTAAAAAAATAAAATTTTCTAATTTTATTAATTTTTTTTTCATGATTTAAAATTGGACATAGTTAGATAATCTAGAAAAAATGAGAATAAAAATGTTCCTCTTTTGGTGTCAGACGTTTTCAGATGGCTACGAAAGAAGAACATTGATGGAGGGGAAATGTTTATAGCAATTTTGTCAATCATCTGTCACCACTCGGAAATTAGAATCCAAATTTCTAATTAGCAAAAAAACGTAAAAAAAACTATTTAAAAAATTAAAAATAATAAAAAATTAATAATATCTAATTGGCTCAATCGATCCAATTACGGCCATAAAATTCGATATTTAAATTAAAAATAAATATAAAACAAAAATGGTTATATCAACACTTAATCACAATTTACAAAATGCAAATATTTATACTATCTTGTCATTAGTTGACTATATTAGTTCTTACTTGTAAGCCCATTAAGCGATTCACCTTTTTTATTGTTTCAAGGATTAGGAGTTGAGTAGGAAGAATTTCAAAATTTTTTTGTTATAAATACAAGCCACTTGACAATGAGAAATAAAGATTTTATTTTTCTTCTAAATAAAATTTCTTCCGGATTGCATGCTTTAAATTTTTTAATCAGATTCAAACTCGTTTTTAGATCAGACAAGATTCTTAGTTTGATTACAAAAGAATTTTTTCTTATGTACAGGATTTCAAATCCGATTTAAAAAATTAAAATTGACTCATTTTATATATTATTTAGAATTTACACAATAAAAATGTTTATTAAAATTTACTTTTGTCTTTTTATTTGTGTCTTGTTGCTAATGCAGGATACGGCCAACGCCAGTGATCTAAGTGAAGAGATCGATGGGGCGAAAGAGAAAGAAATGGACTCGCAGCTGCAGCAATTGCTCCGGGAAATAAAGTTTGAAGAGAGAATTCCAAGAAAAAGATCATTTCTTAGTCAGCTGTATAAACAATCAAAAAGAGCATTTCATATCAAGACTTATTTCGATGCACTGATCCAGGACGATGGTTCCATTCTGCTTGTACCTAAGGATGTCAACAAAAACCACTATTTTATCGGCTAAAATTGTGTAACACCAATCCAATTTCAATATTTTTGTTGTGTTTTCTTTTTTTTTTAATTTGTTAAAGTAAAAATTATTTATTTTTTAATTTTTTTTTCTTAAATGTTTTGTTATAAAGTCCAATTTACATTCAAATCTAGTCAAATTTGAAAGATAGTAAAACTTATATTGAATTCATAACTTCTTGCTAAATAACAAAATTTTACCTATTAGGTCCAAAAAATATTTATTTTAGATAATTTCAAATGATTCACTATTTTTCAATTAAATCAAATAAATTTTATCTTTTGAAAAAATTTAATTTATTTTAATCGTATTAGGTCGGATAAAAAAACGTTAAGTAATGTCTGGTTATTTAACGAATTTAATAATATTTTTAGATGGCAAAGATGGATTTAAATAAATGAATGATTTAGAGGAAATTGGAAAAAATTGCATGTTAAACAATGAGTAAAAAATTGATTTAGCAACTCTAAAGTTTATTATTAAATTTTCAATATATTTGTTTTCTTCTATATCAAAGCATTGAAGAATCAAATTTTTTTAAATTTTTTTAAGTATTTTTTAATTGAAAATATGCTTACAATTCTTTGTTTAAATTATGCACTAATCATTCAATCAATGGTTGAAAATTTTTCCCAAAATAGGGTCCTAAAGTTGAATTAAAATTTTTCTGTTATTTTTTAGCTCCCTTATCTGAAATTAAGAATATACTAAATGGATTAATTATTTTATATCAGCATTTATTTTATGAGAAAAAAAATTATTAAACAGACTTTATAAAAATTAATTTAAAATAAAATGAATATAAAAAATTTTAATCAAAGAAATATTTGAAAATTTGCAGTTTTTATGATAGTTTCAGATATAATCAATGTTGGGGATGTTTCACATTTGCTTTGCGCAATAAGATAAAAGTTTTTTTAGAATAAAACTATCGATTAAATAATAAATTTGAATTTAAATAATCCACAAATTCATATTTCCATTACAGAATGATTTTCCGGAATCATTTATGCATCCGTTGATCTTTTTTTAGAGCCAATTTTAAAAATGGTTTGATTTTCTAATTTTTAAAAATTATTTTAATTTTAGGTCGCTATCAGGTCTATCTCATTTACACAAAAAACCTTCACTTAAAATAAAATATAACTAATAATTAATGAAAAAATCAATTTAAAGTATTTTTTAAAAATAAAATTTTTTAGAAAGATGCGGGAAATAAACGTGGCAACAAATTTAGTTGGATTTAGAACAAATTAAAACTTTATATATTTTTTTTTAAACTAACGCTGATTTTTTTTATTTTTTGAAATTTATTTAACTAAATAATCTAAATTAAAAAATAAATTATTCAAATCAAAGTAAATCAACTAGAAAATATTTAAAAAGGAAAATTTTTGAAAATTCAATTTTTAGTTGATAGAATGAAATTTTTTAATTAAAAATTCAAAAATTTGATTTTTCATTTTAAAAAATAGGAATCAGATAGAAAATTTGATATTGTTCGAATTTCAAATAAAAAAATTAGTTTTTATTTTTAATCTCAAAATAATTTTTTTTAAAAATTTATTTTCCAAATAAAACATCGAATTTGATTTTACTATAATTTTAACAACCCTTGTTTTGACGTAATTTTAAAGTAAATTTAGAAAGACTAGAAAATTAATAATTTTACCATCCTCCATTTTTATCAATAAATTTTGACACGATCTTTGTATAAATATTATTATGAATCAATTAATTCCTTAATTTTTGATTTATTTTTGTCAAAAATTTTTCGAAATACCAAAATAATAAGCTCAATAACCTACAACTCAGTTTTAGGATCAAATAAAAGAACAATTTTCTTAATTCCAGTCCAAAACATATCAAATTTAAATCAGGGAAATTAATCAGTTGTTTCATTTAGTAAATTAAATAATTTTGCCATTTGAATCTTTTTTCAATTAAATAATTACCCATTTTTTACATTCCTTTCTAAAAAGCATAGATGGTAATATAAAACTGAAGTGGGTTTGGGATCATTATGATGCAATACGGAAATAAACTTTTCTACAGAAAGTCGTAGTATCAAATTAATTTATTCTTTAAAAAAAACCTAAAAGCAAAAACGTAGAAATCAGAATAGTAAATTTTACTTTTTCTAATATTTTTTATTTTAAATTTTATTTTATTTTGTATTTTTTTTAAATTAAAAAGTACTTAGACTAAATTAGACTATTGTTGTGCATTTTAATCAAAGTAAAAAATTAAAGTGGAGTTAAGTTTTTGATTAATTTATAATGATCATGCTAGCAAATAAATTATTAAAAAGGTACATTATATATTTCCAATAATAAAATTTATTGCAAAAAAGTATAAATTTTCGATTCTTTAAAAGCTTCGAAAATTTTTTTAAAAAAAAGCAGATTAAAATTGTGAAAACTTCCAAATCTTTTTTCTTTTATTTAAATATTCCTTTTACTCGGCAAGTGTACTTTTTTATTCTACAGTAAAAATATTAATTAAAGTTAAAAAATAAATTATTCAATTAAATAAAATTTATCTCTAAATTAAGCACTGATTTTTTTTTATCTGCTAAACTTAAGTTTACCAAAGGCAACAAATACCTTTAAAATAAAATTTTCAATTTTCTATCTAGAATTCAAAAATTTGAAAATGGCCATTGAGAAATTTAATACCAAACTTCCATAAAAAAATTTAAAAAATTTTGTTTCACATATTGCGCAAGTCTGCATAATTGCACTCTTTTAAAAAGTATAAAAAATAAAAAGCAATTAATTTGGACAGTTTTTGTAGACTTCCTCAGTCGGTGAATTAAAAGTTGTTTCATTCACAGAACAAGTTTTCGACATTTAGAACACAAGTTTTAAAATTTTTTTATTTTTGTATTGGAAGTTTTGTATGAAATTTCATTATGCCGTTGCTGATCAAAAGATAAAAATGTGTTCATCAAAATTTTAAAATTTAAAAAAAATTAATTAGAAAAATTATATATTTAAGGCTAAATTAGGCATTATTTTAAAAAAAAATTTTTTAAATAAGTAATTTTAAACATTTTCATTTTGTAAATCTTTGATTTCTTCATCAAAATTTGGCTTAATAAACTGAAGCTTTGAAAAAAAAATTAAAAAAAATCTAAACCAGAAATTAATGATGGATTATACTTGAATTTGTATTCTTTTGTTAGCAATCATCCATAAAGTTCTGCTTCTTTCCATTGCTCGTTCATTTTCTTTCTCGGGAACAGACTCTAAAACCGGTTCTTCAATCGGAACTTCCAAAATTTTTTCTTCTTCCATTAGCTCAATGTTCTCCCCTTTTTCATCGCTTGACTTAAAGCAACAGCAGCATATTTTTATGACAACTTTTTCCACAACCGAATCCGGAATTGTAAAAATAACCTTAAATTAAAATAGCAAGTCCAATGTTTGTCACAAAGACAAAATTTACCTGTTGCCATAAAAGAGTGCCAGCACCTAGGAATAAACTCCACATCCAATGGTCCCATTCAAGCGGCTTAACACTGAATACAATACCACCAAAGTTAACTATTAAGATTTGTCCGCCAAGACATATAACCCAAATGATCATGAAAATTAAATTGTTCTGTATGCCAGCAAACACATTTCTTTCATTGTGCAATTTTCGGGCATTTATTTCATTAAAAAGAGTCATTATGACAAAAACGTTGAATATAATGGTAAAATGAACACTAGAATCACGCAATTTTCCGATATCATTATACTTTACTATGTCATCTACATTCATCCACTTTTCAACTAAATAAAATTTTTAAAAAATATCTTTTTTGTTTTATTTTATTTTAGAAAATACTTCCAAATGATAGAGCAAATAAGATGGCTAGTTGATAAATGGACTGTCCGACAATGTTTTTCATCATGGTCAATGAAACAATGTGTTTGGTTCGGCCATAAGGCTTTCGTTTGAGCAGGTCATCTGTGGGTGGTTCAGTGGCCAGGGCCAATGAAGCCAAGCTGTCCATGACCAGATTAACCCAGAGCATTTGCACGGCTTTAAGTGGCACTGACTGTATTGCTGCCGCACATGATACACTAAATATTCCAGCTACAAAATTTACAGTCAGTTGAAATTGTAAAAACTTGGCTATTGCATCGTAGACATTTCTACCCCACATCAAAGCTTTTACAATTGAGCTAAAATTGTCATCAGTTAAGATTATATCGGACGCTTCTTTAGCTACATCGGTGCCCTGAATGCCCATTGCAAAGCCTACATCTGCTCGTTTCAGTGCTGGTCCATCATTAGTTCCATCACCAGTCACAGCAACTACTTCTCTATTATCCTAAAAATAAAATTATTTTTAATTAAAAAATTGCTATTTAATTTTATTATTTTTGTGATTTATTTATTTCTAACCAGACTTGTGCAAAAGTCAATTCAAAGTCATTTGACTTGACTTTAAATTTTTTTTTTAAAGTCAAGTCACTTTTTTTGTTTAAGGAAAAAAAATTTTTTTAAACTAAAATAAATTTATTTTCAATTAAAAAAATTATAAAATATTTTTATGGTAAAATAATTTGGAGATGATAAATTTCACGACCTGCTGTTCAAATTTTTTTTAATTTAAGACCTATTACTAATTTAAGAAAATTATTAATTCAATTTTTTATGAAAAAATCAAATTGAACAAAAAAGTTCTTTATCCTAAATTTCAATTAAAAAAATTAAAAATAAATTTAGTGACAAACTGTTATTATAATTAAAAATGAATACTTTTTTACCACAAATTTAACTTCACTTGTATAAATTTACTTATATATAAAATAAATTTTAGCGTTTAAAAAGAATTAACAAAAATAAAATTCGTTTTAATTAATTTAAATTAAAAAAATTGACCTTTTAAAAGTTTGATGATGAAACAACATGAAACAAAATATGTTTCACTAAATTCAACAAAAAAAAATAATTTTAATTAGCACATGAAGTATTAATTAACAAAAAAATATAATATTTTGAAATTTATTTTTTATGTCTATGACTTATTCTAATTGGAATTTTTTTTGCAATTTTTAAAAACATTTTATATAAATGTTAAAATTCTGTCATCGCTACTTAAATAATTTTGAATTTGGTTTTTATAATTGTAAAAGAGATACAACTGTTTAGACTGGTTTATTTTAAAGTAATTGAAAATAAAGTATAGCAGAAAATTTGAATTTCAATTCTAAATTAACATACAATTTGATTAAAAATAATCAATTAATTGCCAAATAATTCTTTAAATTTTTTCTTTAATTTGTAATGTTAAATGAAACATTTTGAGTTTCACCTTTTAAAACTTACGGAAAAATCTTTAGTACAAAATCCATTTTTTTATTAAGAATTAAAATTTTTTTGTATTGGAATTTTTATATGAAAATTCACAATGATGCTTAAAATGATTTAATTAAGATAAAAATACTTTTTATGTTTAAAAGACTTTTTAAATATGAAAAGAATTTTTTTTAACCCAAAAAGTTGTTAATAAATAAGAAGTTATTTTAAAAGTATAATGTAAATTTATTTTAGTGGTAAAAACAATTTCTTTAGCCAATATTTTTCAACAAAAAATGTGATCAAGTGGATAAATATCAGCAACTAAAATATGGCAAAATTATGCAATTAAATCAAAGATATTAAGTGCAATAAATAGATTTTTTTTGCTGGATTCTTAATTTTGGAAAAGTTTTACTGATTAGAGTTAATCTATTAAAAGTTTTTTTAATAAATTTCAACAATTATGATCTACAACTTAATTTTTCTTTAAAAAAATTTAACTTACCGAACTTTTACTTTCCACAATGCCATTGACAAGAATGTATTTATCTGTTGGAGAAGATCTTGCCAATACTCGAAGTTTAGGCCACACTTTGTCTAACAAGTCTTGTTTGACTAAGCCATCTTGATCACGAATTCTCTTATTAAATTCATGACTTTCCAAAATTAAGTAATCATCTCCAGGCTTAATAATTCCACATTTGATGGCAATCGAAGTGGCCGTGTTGATGTTATCTCCAGTGACCATACGGACTGTAACTCCGCTTGTTTGACACTTGCTTATTGCATCAGGAACCTCAGGTCTTACTGGATCCTCAATTCCAACCAAGCATAAACAAGTCAGATCTGTAATTATGTCCTGTTCGTCATTCCAATCTATTTCCTGATCAAAATATTTGGCATTTGGCAGATCAGCTACAGTGTCTTTTGGAATAAAGTCTCGACTAGCAACACAAATTGTTCTTAGTCCATCCATGGCCATTGGCTCGACAACAGAGCGCACAATGTCATTTATTTTGTCTGCACTAAGCCGAATTGGTTTGCCCTCTGAGTTCAAGTACCAACCACATTTGGCCAGGACCATCTCTGAGGCACCCTTTGAATACATTCGATATGAATTGCTTAATTTGCTGTTGTGGACAATTGTGCTCATCATTTTACGTGCTGAATTAAATGTGTACACCTTTACAAATTGATCATTGGGAAATTCATTTCTTATTTGATCGTAGCTTCCGCCTAGTTGATTGACAAAGCCGAGCAGTGCACATTCAGTTTTGTTACCAATTTGTTTAGGCATTTCGCCCTCTTGTTTGGCCGACTAGATTAATTATTAAAATTGGTCAAATAAATAATTAACAGAATACCTCTATCATTGATGTATAATTGCTGTTGACCGATGCTGATTCGCAAATCAATTGACGGATGGCTTCATTGACTTGGCTTTTTTCTGGTATTCTTTTGTGGTGTATGCCTCCAACCCAACATTGCACTACAGTCATTCTATTTGTGGTCAAAGTGCCGGTTTTGTCCGAGCAAATTGTGGTCGCGTTTCCCATTGTCTCACAAGCATCCAAATGTCTGACTAAATTGTTGTCTTTGGTCATTTTTTGTACCGCAAATGCAAGTGCTAGAGTTACAGCCAGTGGCAGACCTTCGGGCACTGCTACCACCATTACAGTTATTCCCTGGATCAGATAGGAAAGAATGTACCTGATGAATAAATCGTTCCACTTTTTTTTTTTGATCTCCAACTCAACAATCAGCATTCGAATTAAAAGAATCAAAAATGTCAAAAGTGCTGCTGTAATGCCAATGTATGTTATTTGAATGACCAATTTGGTTAATTTGGACTGCAATACTGACTTTTGTTTTTTTTCTGTTTTTTGTTCAATTACAGTTTTTTTCGGTGCTACTTTTAATTTAATTAGACATTTTTTTAAGATTTGGGATAGTAAAAAAAATTATTTATTATGACACCTGTAAAATTTTTATTTTTTTTTTCCGATTTGAAAAACTTTAAATTAATTAAACTTAAAAATATGATGAATACATTGTATGATTATTAAAATTCTATAAATATAATAATAAGATTAAACTTTAAGATTTAATTTTTTTTATTCTAAGAATTTCATGTTCACATATTATTATTATTATTTGAGGCATTTTCAATTAAAAATAAAAAAATAAAAGTAAAATGGAATTATATTTTTCTATTTTTCGAAAAACTCTGCAAACTCGTGCAGACTGCAGACTTTAATAGTCTACATTAAAAATCTGTGTTTAAGTTTTCAGAAATTTGCAGAATTGATTTTTTTAATTTTACAGTAGAATTCCTCTATAACAATGAAATGATACAGTCTTAATGAGGCATTGTGAATTTGTATTAAAAATTTTCAAAAACATAAAATTTAAAATGTATTGTGTGACACATTCTACTAATATCATGATTCTTTAAATAAAAATGTGTAGATATAGAAGTATTCTTAATAAATAAGATACTTGGGTTGTCAAATTGAGCAATTATCTGATTCATTTTAGAAACTGGAATTAAAAATTGAAAAGCGCTTTGTTGTAATTAAAATTTTTGTCTAAATTGTCTAAAACTTGTTCTATAAATGATAAAAAGTAAAAAAATCTTTTATTTCAATAAAGAAATTAAAAATTTGACTTTAAAGACTTAACTTGTTTATTTAGAGTTCAGAATAATTTTACACTAAGATATAAAACATTATTATTTTAATTTTTCAAATAGATTGAATCAAGTGTTAAATTTTTTTACAATTAATATTTTACAATTGATAATAATACATTTAATAAAAATACATTTTTGAAATTTTTTTGAATTTATCACAACTTTTTGACTTCATTTTATCACTTTATTTTCAAGTTTTGACTTGTTATAAATAACCCACTAAAATTTATCTATTTGACAATGTAATTTACAATTTTCGATAAGTTTCAGTTTTTTTTTGCGTCTTCAAAGCATATTTTTGTGATTTTATGACCATATTTTTTTTATTTTTTTATTTTATAAATGATCGATTTAAAAATCGATGGAAATTTTAAAAACAAAAAAAATTGTTTTATAAATGTTTTTAAGATTATTAATTTTATAAATAAAAAAGTTATTAAATTCACTAATTTAAATTTTTATTTAGTAACATTAGTGAAAAGTAGTAAATCGCCAAAAAAAAATTTAATTCAAGTATGTCTTTCCTTTTTAATTTGTCTAAAGTCGAGTTAGTAACTTAACTTTGAATAGACAGCGATTAGCACTATTTAAGCAAGAAAAAAACAAGAAAGCCTGAACCTGCTGAATTCTAAAAATGATTGTCAGGATAAAACTTAGCAGCCTATTAAGATTGAGTCCACAATGAATACAGTCAGTTGACCAATTATTTTAGAAATTTTTGATTTTATAAAAATATTTGATATATCTAAAATAAATTTGCCAAAAATACTTGGCAGAATTTTAACTTTCTTGTTTTTGGTTTCTGTATTAATCGTAATCCTTTTACGTGACAAATTTTTTCACCGATTCACTTAAAAATTCGATTGCACTATGCTAGATATTTTTGTCCAACCTAATTTTCCCTTTTAAGATCTTATAAGATCCTGGTAACCATGGTAACATCGATTTTTCATTAAAACAAAATAAAATATATACTCTTATTTTTGTTATTTGATTCTTGATCATCATCAGTCTTAGCTTTGCCACTAGTGGCTCCCAAAAGTGTCATTATAATACCAGTCTGAGAGTTAAGACCGACTGCAGTAACCAAAAATTGACCAGTTCCTTCCATAACATGAGTGCCCGAGAATATGGTTACATTTTCCCAATCATTTTTCTTGATAAGATCAGTTTCACCTGTCAAGGATGCCTCATCGATCTTTAGGTCACTTGCCTGAGTGACTATTCCATCGGCTGGTATCAAGTCACCGTATTTAATGCAGCAAATGTCTCCTACAACCAACTCTTTTACATTTATTTGAACAATGTGTCCATTTCTGACCACTGATGTCTTGTTCTCTTGAGCTATTCTGTCTTGCAGGCCCCGAAATTTGCGTTCTTTCCTCCAATCGTTAAAGGACGAAACCGCCACTACCACAATTACTGAGACCGCTATGGCCACCCCTTCTACCCACTCTAAATTGCCAATATCATTCGATTTCAATCTTACTTCTTCATCAATGTCATCTTCTTTTGGGTGGTAAAACGAAAGACCAATTGATATGACTCCACATACTATCAGCAAAATTAACAATGGTTCCTTCAATGCCTCGAATGCCAAGCGAAATATTGACTTGGGCGGCTTAGGTGCTATCTCATTTTTGCCGAACAAACGGACCCGCTTTTCCAAATCACTCGTTTCACCAGTCAGTCCATTCAACAAATTTGTCTTGAGATGCGTTGCAAATGATTCCATGTCGCCATAAATTTGCTTGATCCTGTCTCTTGCTTCGGCATTCTTCAACTCCATTATTTCTTTTAAATCCCTCAATTTTACATCAATTTCAGCCATTTTTGCTCTATCTATTAAACTTTTTTTTTTAATAAAAATTTTTATTGACTAGAATTTAATTCAATTTTTTTCCAGACATTGAATGAGAATTTTGTCGAACAATTGACGTTTGTTTGATTGAAAAACAAATTGTTTAATCACACAAAAATAAAGTTTACTTTAATTTTTTTTCCAAAAAAAAGAGAGGGTGAATCTCCAAGGAAATTTTTGTTCTTAAAAAATCTAATATAGCTTTTAGACTTGGTGGAAGTGATGATCGATTTTTGAAAAAAATTTAAAATTTTGTTATTGTTGGATAACAAAATTATTAAAGAAAACCTTTTTTTTCTAGAAAATGAATAGAGATTTTTTGAACATAATATTGACGAAAAAAAAATTATATATTTTTTGACTGTAACTGTTTTAGTTTTAATTTGCTTTACTTGAAATAATTAGAAGCTCTAATTGAGCGAAAAATTTGAAATTTTAAAATCGATTTTACCTGACTGAATTTTAGAATTTCGCCAAGACTATGTAACCTGGTTTACGATTAACTTATATCAGGGAGAGATTAATATTTGAAATTTAATTAAATATTTTTGTTTAAGAATTTATTAAAAATTTATTTATCTTTAAAAAAATGGAGGTTTATCGCCTGCATTGCACAGAATTTAAAACAAAATCAGATTCCATCTTCGAATTCCTTCCTTATTTGCATCGTAACACAACAAGGAAATACTAAAGTAAAAATTGTTAATTTAATAAATGAACGCTTTGGTCTTAGACTTACAAATAACTGCGCAAAAGTCTTTGAATAAAGAGCCCTTGAGATAAAAAAAATTTAAAAAGAATATTTAAATTTTAAATTTATTACATCAATGTAATGTTTGTATCTGGCAGTTGGTCTCAAATATAAAAGTCCCAATGGATAACAAAGAAATTGTAAAATGCTTGAAAACAAGCTTTCACCAGACTCATCTGCAGCGTAAGCAGCATAGCAAGGAGCGCAGAAGTAAGCTAACAAGCAGTCCTCAACTGGATAGAAGCAATCAAAAAGTGGATACTGCCATTCGTTTCCGGGCTGTTCGACGATTCTTTTAGACAAAAAGTTAGAACGCAATTTTAAATAAAAAGCATCAGCAAACCATTACATCATTTTTTTTAAATAAACTTTTGATTTTAAAAATTATTATCATTTTTTATATTGAACACCGATTTAGTCTGATGGTTAGCATTTGCATGCTTGATTGATATTTTAATTTAAATCACGTGATTAAACAATTTAATCATAATAACACTTGCATAAAATTAAAATTAATGAAATCATGAATTATTTATTTATTTTTGTTAATAAATAAATTAATAAAAACTAGTAAAAAAAAATTAAAGTATTTTCCTTGAAATTTAAATCAGATTAGTTGAATAATATGCTGATTTCTACCAAAAATATTGAAAAAAATGGACTTTAAGTCAAGTCGTTTGTTAAATGAAGAAGTGCCATGCCAATTCAAAGCTCAATTCATGCCTTAATAAAAATTTTATTTTTCTCAAACAACATTTTATGTCAAAAATTAAAAATAAAAATATTTTTTAATTTTTATAATAACTAAAATTTTAACTTAAAATCCAATGCTTCAGATTTTTTAACTTTAATTCAATTAGTTTTTCTTTAAGGTTAATTTTTATTGATTTTTAAAAATTTTATTTAAAAAAAATTGAGGACTGTCAAGTTAATAACCAGTTTTGGTGTTGCAACAACGTAGGGCTTGGCCAGGTGGAATAAAGCAAAAGTCAGGAATCAATTAAGAAGAGAAAAAACAAAATATAAAATTAAAACTCAATTTTTGACTAAGCTTAAAAGTAATCTAATACCGATATGTACCAAAATAAATTCAAAACTTATATAAAAGAAAAAAAGGAAAAATTTTTTTTCTCTCCTTTTATATTTGCATTTCTTTTGTTTCGAATAATATCTAGTACCATTCAATGTTTCAAGGTATGCAACACTTACATATAAATTGAAACATTTATCTAAACTTAACTTTTGACGAGCTAAACTTTTACAGAACTTTTATGATTGGTGTTCTGTAGAATTTTTTAAATTTCAGGTATGCTGTTTCATTAGTAAATAGTGGCTCAAATACTTAACTGTAGTCAGACTAATTTTGAGTCTAATAAAATGTTTTTATGATTATGATTTTTTCTTTAGATTTAAAATAATAAAAATTTCGTAACCATTCTTCGGAAAAATTTTGTTTAAAAATTTATGTTATCTAAGTTTAAATTTCAAAAATATCCAAAATAATAATTTTTCAGACTATGGTTTATGATTACGGGCACTTAACAATATAAAATCTATATTAAGTAAATTTTATTAATAAAATAACTACTTATTAAATTATTTTATTATTTTAAAGCTTATCTTGATGCAAAAGAAGTCCGCATTAAACTGATCAAATGAAAAGTCTTGTTTAAAATCAAGTCCTTTTTTATTAGAATGAATACTCTTCCACCATTACTATCTCTAGCCTTAACTATTGCAATATAATTTTTGAAATTAAAGTAAAAATTTATGTGACTCTGGTTAATATTTATTTTATTTAGGAGAACAATATCAGGACACTAATGAGCCAAAAAATGTTCTAATAAATAAATCCTACTAGGTAAATGAAAACAATTCCAATGTGTAATTACTAACCTGTTGGAAGATAAAGAGCTATCTGAAAGGTTGGTGTTTAGATGCCTAGGCATGGCTTTTAGACATCGCTTTGTTTGATTGCATCACTGTCTTGTTAAGTAGTGTCAAGGCCGACAGTTTTTTTTGTTTGCTAGGATGTTTTGGGTTTTGTGGCTTTTGATAGCATTATCTTTTCTAGTGTTGTTAGGTTAGACAAATCGGTTTCTGTTCGTTAGGTTTTTGATGTTGTTTGATGTCTGGAGAACCGAGCTTTCGGTGTCCATGTTTGTGCTGTTTGGGTCCGGGCTGGTATGGTCGCTAATGGAGAGTGGAGATGGTGAGCGACTCTTTCTATTTTTTTGTTGAAATTGCGACAGAATTAAATGTTGGTTTAGTTGGTTTAAGACTACGGACTGATTGTAGGACGGTTTCTTGATCGATATTGCAGCTTATCGAGTGGTTGAAATGTTGCGCCGCAGTGTTTAGTTTGGCAACATTTGAGATTGAGTATACTTCTCTGTGTGACAGAAGAAGAGTCATTTCAAGGATCGGCTTGATTTTTGTTTCGGTGAGTAAAATGTCTACTGGCACATTGTGTACTGTTACTTTAATAGTATGTGTTTTTGTATCTGGTGGAGTGACACCTGCTGTGAAGGTGTCCATTGGCCATAGTTTGCTGAGTTCTGTGTGAGTTTGTTGGTCATCCAATCATAAGGAGATTTGCGTCACTTATGATCCTAGCAAATTTGATTTTAGCAAGTTATAGTTTTTTACGCCTTGACAGTTCCTTTTCTTCTGCAAAAGGATTCTGAAATTGGTTGATGACATTAGGTTTAAGATGTATTCTAATAGCGGAAATTCTATTGCTATGTGACATAGCGAAATAAAAATGGAAATAAAATTAAAAATTTGTGTTAAATTATGGCTCCTATTTTACAGGGTATCAAATATTTTTTTGGGGTCATTTTTATTTTATTAACAGTTTTATTTTTTATCTTATTGGTATCAGACTTAGGTATCAAAAAAAAAGAAAATTTAGTTTTTGAAATATTTTAAACAATTATGTTTGATTAAAAATAAAAATTAAATATTTAAAGTAAAAATTAGTTTTTTTTTTGATTTTTTAGAGCCATTAGCAACTTGATTTAAAATCTTTTGTTTATTTTTTGAACCTGCAGGTCTTCCTCGCTTTTTTTGGTTGTGTTGTGACAGGTTCGTAATCTCAATTTAATATAAGTTGTCTAGGTTTTGTCTAATGAACTTTTCGAGGGTACAAAGTAAGTAGTCAAAACTCCAGAAGATTTTTTTGGAATTTCTATATCTTGGTGTTGATATTCCCAATGCCAAGCTGTTGTACAGTCCGAATATTTTTTCTTTTGATACCAACTTTTTTATTAAATTTAAAACCTTTTTAAAAAAGTTTAATAACAATTAATTTTTTTTTATAACCAATAAAAATAAATTTTGCACCTGTAGTGTCCAAGCATTAGTCTCTATTTAAATTTATATATGAACATAATCAGTTTCTAACACCGATCCTTAAACTTGTTGTGTACTGCCAATACTCTCTTCTTTTTGCAGACAATTTGGCAAATTTGATGATTTATATTTTAAAGGAATTTGAACAGCTAGAAAGAAAAACACTATTATAAATTTTGATGTCTTACTGAGTTTCTTTTAGTGAGAGATATGTCAGGGCAGGATTGAGTCATTCTGTTCACTGAGTCGTCAGACTTTCGGATTTAGATATATAGAATTTCGAATAAAATATATCGAAATATCCAACTCCATTGTGTAATCCCACATAAATCCCAAAGTACGATTTATTCAATTTTAACGAGGAATTAACTTTTTTATATGTTTTTATTCTGAAGGAGCATTAGCAAGGACAGTCATCAAACGTAAATAATAAGAAGCCCAGTTCCAACAGATGCTTTTTGAATGGGTACAAGACTTGAGTGCTATTTTGCAATAGTTTTTTTTTAGTGAATTGTAAATAGATTCAGTACGTTAGACTAATTGGAGGAACAGGAGTGGATAAGGTATACAAGAAGATCAAGCAAGAGACAGAACCTTACGATGGAGTCATGCAAAAGCTTACAAAACAGTTCGAATCACATATAAGTCTTAAAGTTTTTGTGCTTAAGTTCAGAGACATATATCAGTTTCCGGGTGAAAATTTTGTCATAAGACTCAAAGAGAAAGCAAAAATGTGTGCATTTTCAAATGAGAACGAGGAAATAATCACCCAAGTACTCCACAGATGTTCTTCAGAAAAATCAAAAGAAAATTTGTTTAATTCCCACATAAATCCCAAAGTACGATTTATCAGCACCTTTTTTGACACCATTTGCACTTTTTCCAATAATTTAATGTCCTTAATTATTATTCCAAGCGGCAATACCTCTTCATATTCCAGACGATTTGGCAACTTTTGTATTTTTAAGGCAACATAGAGCTTTGTGAAAAATATGATTAATAAGTACCTAAACAAAGTTGAAAAATTGCTTTTCAAATGGAAAATGAAAATTTCTATTGAAAAGTTATGTTACATGATCTTTGAGAAAAAAACAAAAGTTTAAATCAATCTAGACCTTAAAATTAATGGTAACAATTTAATAATGAAGAAAAAGTGAAATTCTCGCATCACTTTAGACTCCTTACATTTATCCTTCATTTTAAGGTTGATCTCGAAGTACTGGTTGAATTCAAGGCTTAAAAGTATAATAAAATAATCTTTGATGCAGGAAATGGGTCTAAAACCTAAAACATTGGTTAATCTCTACGAATCTTTGATAGGATCAATCTTGGATTATTCTTTTCCTTGTTTAAATTCATTCTAAGAAACTAACATCAAAAAAATACAAGTTATGTTATGTTCTTTGAATATAAAAAAAAAAAGAAAAAATTTTTATTTAAAAATTAAAATTGAATTAAGACAAATTTATCTTCACACATAATTCTGCCATTTTTAATAAAATAATTATGAAAATTTTTTTTAATTGAGATAAAAAAAAGACTAAATAAACATTGCCTTCCGCTATTTATCAAAAAATAAAGAAGAGTGTATAAATTTGTCTTGAATGTAATGTTTGGATTAGAGAAAAGGCGCAAAATATGATTTGACTGAACATAATATCATAAATTATAATAATTGAGAACAAGAATTAATCCTGTTGATACATAATGGAACTGGATGAACCAAGTAATCAGATACCAGTGTTCCGGCCCACATTTGACCAATTCAAAGACTTCAAGTCATACGTAAGCTACATAGAGAGTCGAGGCGCGCATAAAATAGGCTTGGCCAAGATAATACCTCCGGCCGAGTGGGTGCCTAGAAAATCCGGCTACAATACCATTGAAAATTTTAAGATCAAGACCCCGATAAGTCAACGCGTAGAGGGAAAAGAGGGAATATACACCCAGTACAATATACAAACAAAGGCACTGTATTTGCGCGAGTTTGAAAAGCTGGCAAACAGCAAAAACTATCAGACACCATTGCACAAGGACCATGCAGAGTTGGAGCGCAAATACTGGAAAAATTTGACATTCAACCCGGCAATTTATGCCGCAGACATATCCGGCACACTTACCGATTCGGACCAGCCCTACTGGAACATAAACAAACTGGGATCTATACTTGACGATTTAAAGGATGAGTGCAAATTAACCATAGAAGGAGTGAACACTGCTTACTTGTATTTTGGTATGTGGAAGGCCTCATTTGCCTGGCACACTGAAGACATGGATTTGTATAGCATTAATTATTTGCATTTTGGTAAGCCAAAATCGTGGTACGTGGTGCCGCCTGAGCATGGCAAAAGACTTGAGAGACTAGCGGGAGGATTTTTTCCCAATAATACCCGAGAGTGTCCCGCTTTTCTCAGACATAAAATGACTATCATAAGCCCTAGAATACTTAATAAGTATTCGATACCGTTTTTTAAGGTAAGTCACGTGATTTGATTGTTTGGATTTTTTGTTGTTGTGTTTTTGTTTTCAGGGGGTTCAAGAGGCCGGTGAGATCATGATCACTTTTCCGTACAGTTATCATGCTGGATATAACCATGGATTTAATTGTGCTGAGTCAACTAATTTTGCCACTGAGAGATGGATCGATTTCGGGAAAATAGCATCACATGTGAGTATTTTTGCCAAGATCAGCTGATTTTAAAATAAAATACAAATCTAAATTAAAGTCAGAATGTGAAATTTTATTTAAAATTTTAAATAGCTGGAATTAAAAAACTTGATTAATTTTTTCTAAGGGTCTAAAATTTGTCAAGATGAAATAATTTAATATTTTGAAAATTTTTTTGTAAACTTTTCGAATAACTTGTGACTCTGTTTGTGGTGTAGTTATAATTTGCGGGATGATTCCTGATGAATTCTCTTGAAAAAATTTTCAAATATTCTAGTTTCTTCTTATAATTTCCAAAATAAGGAATTCACATGCTTGCACCATTTTCCATAAGTAGACATGAATAGAAGTTCAACCACGAGTAGTTCCTTATCTTTGCCAAAATTTTATTTGCTTTTTTAGAAGATTATTTGAATTGAGCAATTCGAAAGCTTGTTTAAGTAAAAATTCACTTCAAAAGATTTTTATATTACCTTAAACATGCTTGTTCAACTTTTCAATAATCAGCAAAATTTATTTATTTATATCAAATGGTATAAAGAAAATATTTAATTGAATGAAAGAGGTATACACAATTTTTTTACTTTAATTCTTTTTTCCTTCATAGATTTTTTTAAGCTTTATTGCAAAATTCAAAACATTATCTCTTCAAATATTAAATCCGAACACTTAAAAAGCCATTATGTTTTCTAATAACTTTTTTAATTCCTTACACTCTTTTAATTTACTTGACTTTAATAGACTTGATATTATTTTAATGTTTTAAAGTGTATGGTAGGGGTGGGAATCCGGTTGTATCATATTCATCAAAAATTTTTAAAAAAATTTCAAGAAAAATTAATTTTGAAATTAATTTTTTTTCAATCATTTACAGCTGAAATTTATTTTATATTTATATGATTGATAGGTGTTCAGCACGTTTTTTGAACATTAAGATACGTAACTGATTTTTTTCTAATTAAAAAAAAATTTAAAACTCTTTTAAATCTGTTATAAAATTGGCATTGTGAAATTTCATACAAAACTTCTAATAAAAAATTAAAAAAATTTATAACTTTTGTTCTAAATGTCAAAAACTTGTTCTGTAATTGAAAAAAGTGAAACAACTGTTGTTTCACCTTCTGTGAAAGTCTGCAAAATTCGTGCAAATTAATTGCGTTTTATTTTTAATACTTTTAAATAGGGTGCAATTTTGCAGAATTCACACAGATTTTGCAGACTTCCGCGGAAGGTGAAACAACAGTTGTTTCACTTTGTTTCATTTACAGAACAAGTTTTTGACATTTAGAACAAAAGTTATTAAGTTATTTTATTTTTTGTATTGAAAGTTTATGAAATTTCACAATGCCTGTAAAATTTCGATTTTAAAAATAAATATATATAACTTCTCTACTAGAGTTGGCCTCTGGTCTTAAAAATTCACTTAAACAAAGCTTTACACCATTTTTAATTATTTAATTTTATTATTTAAATTTGGTTGTTATTTTATAATGAAATGGGTTCAAACATTTTCGGTATCGATATTAATAGCGGTGTTGAAGATCAATTCGATGCATTCAGATCAAAACCTTGTTTTAAAAGGAACTGAAAAAGCGATAAGTCCTCTTCTTATTTATCTCTCTTGTATAGACTTGGCAATAAAAAATAATCTTGACTGTTAGTTTTTTAATTTTTAATCTTATTTTAAGATTTGAAAAAAAAACAAATATTTATCGGAAAAAAATTTTGAATCTTCTAAATTTTTGATACTATAAGATAGATTAATAAAAATTAAAAAAAAATTAAAATACAAATATCAAAATTTCTTATTTTATTTTGGAAAATTAGGAAAAAATGAAATAAACAAAATTATCACAAATTTTTATTTTTTAATTAATAATTTGATGTTACAATTTAAGTGTATGTGCCGACCAGACATGGTTAAGATAAACATGGAAATATTTGTCAAAAAGTATCAGCCTGAACAGTACGACAAGTGGAAGAGTAGCCTGTGGCTTAAGCGAAGAGCCAACTCGAACCAATCTTCGAATTTCAATGATTTCCTAAAAACCAGATACAACCCTGGCATGATCGAGCTTATAACAAAAGTAATAAAAAATTCAACTTCCATCATATCTGCTCACACCGATATCAGTTTAGTCAAGCTTTCGATAGTCAAAGTGTTAAAACTAATCGAATCTATAGACAAACCTTATGCCCAAATACTTAAATCAAATACTAGTGAGCTTAACTCTATTTGTTCGACTTTTAAACCATGTAATAAAATAAAAAATAAATTTTTTTTTATTAAATTTTTTCAAAGATTTAGATGAAAATTTAATCAATGAAATAAAAAATAAAGAAACAATCGAAACAAATCGAGTAGAATCGACATTTTATCCTCACTGTTCAATATGTTTTTTATTCAAGCATTCAAAAATAAACCCAAACGAAGCGATGACACCCAAAAAAACCATCAATTCTGAAATACTAATACCGGAAATTTGTTTTTTAAAAAATGTAAGCGAACAAAGCTTTGATGAGCTATTTGGCAAAAAAATTGACTGTCTACTGGAGTGCAAGGCGTGCAAGTTAATGGTACATCAAAATTGTTATTTTGGCAGCTTGCATGGCGCTGACATACATGGAGGTGGTGGAGTAGAAGGCAGGTCCAGTTGGCTGTGTGACAAATGCATTTGGCTAATTGGAAAGAATAGGCCCGAGCCTACATGCTGCTTATGCTTGCAGAAAACAGGGGCGCTAAAACAATGCGAGGACAAGAACAAATGGGTGCACGTGACTTGCAGCATAGCGACAACTGGAGTGTCTTTCAAAGATCCCAAGACTAGATCAAGTGCCACTTTTAATGAGCTTAAGAAAAATTCTCCTTGTCAATACTGCTCTAATGCACTTGGTTTTACGGTAAAATGTGACATTTCTGATTGTGACAATTGTTTTCATGTGACTTGTGCCCTGAAACAAACCCGTGACAAATGTGTGATTGACCAGAATGATTGGCCTAAGCTTACCACCGCTCTTTGTTCTCACCATGCCTACTTGAGCAATGAGTGCTGTTTAGCCAAAAAGCAAATAGCGTACCAAATTGGTTGCCAAGTCAAATATGACAATAAATTGTATACAGTTTTAGATTTTGTCGAACAAATTTTTTATCAAGTTGACTTCGGCGATGGAACATATAGCAATGATATGTTGCCGGAAGACATTTTAGTAAATAGAAAAATAAAAAATTTTTTTTTATTGAAAAAATTTTTTAATTTTTGTCCAGGATTTCAGTGGTGTACCGAGTCCAGGTAGTATAGTAAATGTTAAATGGGACGACAATTCTGTATACACATCAACATTTTTAGGTGTAAATCAAACCTATTTGTATTCGGTAGGAAAATTTTTTTCTTTAACAAAATTTATTTTTGTACTCAAGCTTAAAGAGGAGAATGGCGGAGAAGTGGTCAAAAAGCTGCATAAAGAATTGCAGCCTACTGTCCAAGAAAATGAGATGCCTAAGCGTCAGACCGCTAAAAGTAAACGCTTGCCGCCAACTAAAATAAAAAGATACTCAAAAAAAGCCAAAATTGAGTACGATACAGCTGGTCATACGCATGATGATCCACCTTCTCTGACTATTCAGGATCTATTGAAGTAAATTATGTAAATAAAATATTCGTCTTACAATAGTCTTTTTTAATTTTTAATAAAGAAATTTTTAAATATTTTAAATTCTTGAATAAACGATTTTAACATTAGAAATTTTTTTAACTTACCTTTACTATTAAAACAATTAAATTTGTTTTAAAATTTAAAAAAATTTTTATGAATAATATTTATCAAATTATCTAGAAATGAGTGAATCAAAGTGTGTATTTTGTCGAATTATTAACAAAATTGACCAAGAGGCTGATATTTTACATGAAGTTTGATGTAAAGGAATACCTTGGATTAAATTTTATTTTTACTCAACAAAGGATGACGAAATTATTATAATAAAAGATAAATTTCCAGTGAGCGAAAACCACATACTTGTTCTGCCCAAGGAGCATATAGCAAACGCTAAGCATTTGTCAGCAAATCATCTAAATTTAGGTAATAATAAAAACAGAAATAATTTTTATTTTCAATATTTATCAAAGTTGAGAAAATGAACGAAGCTGGTATTAACAAAATGAAGGAATTAAATGCTGATTTGAATGATTTGAGAAGTGGCTTTAACTGGCCTCCATTGAACACCATAAACCACCTGCACCAGCATTTTATTTCTCCTTCATCTAATATGTCTTTATTTAGGAAAATTATTTTCTCGCACAAAAATTTATATTTCGTTGACGTAAGCCAACAATTTTTTATTAAAATTTTATAATTAAAATTTTATCATTAAAGGCTGCTTACATTCTAAAAAGATTAAGAAGATAAATTTTATACGCATAAATCTAGCTTTTTAAACTAACAGTTTTGAAAGTTTTAATTTTTTTAAAATCATTAGAGCACGAAAATTAATTTAAATAAAATTTTTTAAATTAATATATTACCGTATTCCCTCATTCGATTTTGCTGCACCACAAATTAAGACACGCTTTTGGACCATGCACCAAAGAAAATCTTGCCCAAGCTAAAACATTTTTGATTAAGAACGCCTGGTCTTTTAGTATTTTCACGGGTTTATGGCCGCATCAAACTCTGAAATTCTTAATTTAATGCGTCATCAAGACTTCAGTTTAAGACAAAAATCAAAAAAAATCGAGATAATAAATAATTAATTTTTCAAATATTTTATTTTCTTAATTCTTGGTGCTGCACCAAATGCATAAACGATAAAAAGAATTTTTTATCAAACAAAAGTTCAACCAAATCTTTGGGGCTTGAGTATCAACACAAACAAAACAGTCCATTCCGTCTTTACAACTGCTGGTCATCGTGCAAACTATGAATCCAAATACAAACTTAAATTACTAATAGACAACCATCCGATCCCACTAGAGCCCTTTCCAACCTTTTAAGTATTTGATTCGATCCTAAACTGTGCTTCAAGAAACTATCCGAAAATATCAACATCAAGGTGTCGTCCAAGATCAATCTTATTCGCAGAATCAAAGGTCTATATTGGCATCTTGAAGTTGATGATCAATTCAAAATATCATTTCAATTCAGAAAGTTTATGTTAAAATATTAAAATAAATCTTTGATTTAATTAAAACAATTTTAATGTAACATGATTAACATGTTATGTAGATTTGAAAAATAAAAAAAATTTGAAAAAATATTTTCTTAATCCATTGATAAAAATGATTTTTAATTAATTTAACTAATTTTTTTTGTAAAGTTTATTTTCATTTTTTTACTTATTTGGAATTTATTGTTTGAATTTAATTTGGAAAAAATTCTTTTTGTATTTACTTAAAAATTTAATAAATAAGAAATAAAATCGATTATAAAACCAGTTTTTTAAATCGGCTTTGAAAACAAAACTAAAATAAATATTACGGAACTGTTCCACCAGCCCTTAAAGAAAAAGTTTTCTTTCTTTTTTTTAGCAGACTTCATTTAAATCAAAAAAAAATCTTTTCCTAAAACTAAATAAAATTTTAATAAACAAATAAAATTAAAATTTCATTTTTCAAATCCTAAAAGACACATTGTTTGGCTCTTGAAAAAAATATATTTGAATTGGTTGCTATGGCAACCAATTAATCAAAAATAATAAAAAAAAAACTTACAAAAATTTTATATATTTAGGCCTACTTGAATCGGAGAATGCCAAAATGGTCCGATTAACAGTTGATTTGATCACCAAAAACGGCCCTGGTCACAACAAACGTCGGCCTGATGAGACTGTGCCGCACTATCTTAGCCGACTAACCCATCTATACCTTCAAGAAAAATCCATCGACAAACTAGTAAGACTAAAATAGCTCAAAGTTCGCGGTTTAAACATTCTTTTTTGCCAAGGACTCTATACCTGTATGCAAAAACCTTACCGTTCTCTATCTCTATGATAACTACATTGAGAAAATGGAACACTTAGATTTTGCACCTAAACTAGAACATCTGTACCTTCAAAACAATCAAATAAAACGTTTGGAAAATTTGAACACGTTAACCAAGTTAACTAAATTGTAATTGATTTTAAAAAATTTAGCAAATAATTTTAAAAAAAAAATTTTTAAGGTACATTGGGGGTAATTGTATTAAAGTTTTAGAGGGTCTGGAAAATATTGAGGATTTAAATGAGTTACAGATAGAAAACCAAGAGTTGCCCTCGGGCGAAAAATTGATTTTTGACCCCAGGACCTTGTCTTGTTTGGTACAAAGCTTGACAATTTTGAACATATCCGCCAACAATTTGGACACACTCACCGAAATCGGGTCGCTTAAAAATCTACAAGATTTAAACGCGTCCAATAACTATCTAAATGATATGAAAGAAATGTCCATTTTGTTAAAATGCTGGCCAAAGTTAACAAGACTTAATTTAAGCGGTAATCCAATATGTTTGAAAAATAAGTACCGTGAGCGCATCATTGTCCTAGCGCCCAATATAGAGGTCTTGGACGAAAAAGAAATTCAAGAATTGAGTCGTCAATTTTTACAAAATTGGAAAATGTCCAAAGAAGTGTCCAAACATCGCAACGAGCCAAGTGAATATTATGCTGATCCCTTTAAAGCAGAATTGCCGCCTATCAGTAACACAAATCAAATGCCAACATACGTAATGCCAGGTATGTTTTGGAATAAATTAAAATTTGATTGTAAAGAGATCGGGAATCAATAGAAAAGATTTTTGTTGCGGAATTTCCGCGGAATTTAAATAAACAGTGCTGAAACAATACTATGAAATTACCTTATTTAAGGTATTGTGAATTAGGAAACAGGAACAAAATTTAATAACTTTTTCTCTAAAATTTCAAAATTGATTCTTTAAATTGAATCAATTGATACATTATAGTAATATAAAAGGAATTTTTAGTAAAATATTTATGGTTAATTCAGGATATTTGTTATATGTATTTAAAAAAAAATTAAAAATTTTTCAGGAAAAAATTTTTGTTAAATTTAGGATTAGAAAGAAAAAAATTGGATATATTTTACTTTTGAACCAAAATTTTATTTTATTTTATTTTTTTTTTGATAAAAGTAGGATAAAGAGTTTTAATAGGCAAATTGAAGTTTTAGATCGAATTTTTAGATTAATACGATAATTTAAAATTTTAAAACTTAATTAATCTAATGATTATAATGATTTTCAAAAAATTAATACTAAACATTACTAGACATGTTATGTCTAACAATGGTTCATTTTTAAATTAACATCAAAATGATTGATCTCTAATTTATTTAACAAAAACAATCAATAATTTAAATAATTCAGATAGAGTTAATTCAAAATTTCAAACTCATAACTATTATATTCATTCATTCTAAACTAAAATAATATTATTTTTCAATTTAAACAAATTATAAATTTTAAAACTTCAAATTTTTTTTGTCTTAAAAAGTTTTCAATAAAATCAATCAAAAAAAATTAAACCTATTTAAGATCAATAATAAAGGATATTTTAAAATTTTATACATGAAAATAAATAATTGCTTAGGAAAAAATTATTTTTTTCTCAATTATTATAAAAATATTATATATTGATCTATAGATCTTAATCTCATTTTCAATTTGCCCATTAAAGCATAAAAAAAAATTTATAAAAAGAAATATTAAGTGTTTGATTAACAATTTTTTTTTTACATAATTAAAATGAATTTATAAAATCTCTCATCAAATTTAAAGGTTCTTAATTAGTGAGCTTACCATTAGCCATTTCAAAAAATTACAATTTTTACAATTTTTTATTTAAAATATAATGAAATAGATGTAAATTACCAAATTTTAATTTTTCTCTGTTTAAATTCAATTTTTTAAATAAATTTTAATTAGTAAATTAGTTTATAAATTTTTTTTTACTAAATCAAATTTTTTATTTTTTCATTTTTCTCTGAAATTAAAAAGAGAATTGTTTTCTAAAAATTTAACATTTTTTTCACCAAATAAATCCAAAAATATCTTGAATTTTAAATTTAATGGAAATAATTTAATTTCATAGTATGAAAGCAGCACTGTATTGATTCCTGAGCTCAGCACATGTCACATACGATTGCTTTGTTTTTTTTTTGTTTATTAGAGGGCTATCAAATTGTAATAGCAAAAGGTATAGCATATGAATATAGTCTAGTAACCTGTTCCTTTTATTAATAGTTTTTTTTAGTGTTTCACTATTTTCTCGCATGTTTTTGGCTTAATGTATTTAGAAATTATTTAACTTTTGATAAACATGAATTAATTAAAGTTAATTAATTTTTTTTAAAGAGCACAGAAAAAAGCAATTAATCAGCTCAGGTTTGACTAAACACCGCAATTTTTTGTCTGGCAAAGCGGCCAAGCCATCATCCCTATACACCAAGTATAAAATAAAAGACTTTGTAAAACCACTTTTACAAATAATTTAAGGACTATAGCTGAAAATGGATCAAGGTACGGAACACAACCGATTCAGGCTTACAAAAACAGAATTAATCATTTTTTCACTTCTGAGAAAAATTTGTTGCTTAAACAGAATCAACAGCATCCAAGTCCAAATGGAATTCATTTGACGCCCATTCAACGTAAGCCAGCTCTTTTGCACGAAGATTTTGTTTTGTCTCCTAAAGATTAAATTTTTAATAAAATTAAAAAAAAAATTTTTTTTTGTTTAATTAAAACGCCTTACAACGTTTTAAAATACATTTTTTTGTTCATAATTGCTAGTTTAGTTTTAGATGGAAGAGAATAAGAAATTTTTTGAACAGAAAGCAGCAGTGCCACCTTCACAGTTTATTATTAACTTGGACGGCGATGAGCCAAAGTTAACCAGCTCACGCCTGAAAGAAATAGGAGAATGTGTTGTTTATGATGAAGTTGGCAATCGGCACACTATGAGTGAACTATGGTCCGAATTTAGAACTATTTTTGTCTTTGTCAGGGTAAGTTTTATTTTGTAAAAATTGAAATTTTTTTTCAAAAATTGGCTTTAATGATATTTTATATCAAAAGCTAGATGCTGTAGCACGAGTCTAAAAATCCAAATTTTAATTAATAAGATAAAAAATTATATGTTTTGCTAAAATCAGTGAAATATTAAATTTAAATTCACCTGATCGTTGAATGAATTTGTTTAATTATTCAAATGAGCTTTAAATATTTAACACAGTGTTAAATAAAAAAACTAATTATTTTTTTCTAAATCAAAAGAGTTTTTTATGTTTTACAACAAAAGAGTATGTTGAAGATTTAGCACTAGTTCCTCGGCAAAACTTGAAGCAAGCTCAAGTCAGATTGGTGCTAATCGGCTGTGCTCATTGGAAACACATCCGAGTAAGAAAAAAAAATTTTCTTTTAATAATTTTGAGATTTTTTTTATTTAACTTAAGGAATTCAAAAAATTGACCAACTATCCATACATGGTATTTTGCGATACTGATTATGATGTGTACAACCGGCTTGGTTTTCAGAAAAATAAAGAAATTGGTCGACCAGAAGACAGCCCACATGTCAAGTCATCGAGTATTGGGGGCTTTTTTTCTTCACTGTACAGAGCTGTTACTTCATCAAGCAAGTTCGACTATCAGGGAAATTTTGATCAACAAGGAGGAAGTCTGATCCTAAGCCCGGACTTGACAGTGCATTATTTTCACGCGGACAAAACAGCCCGTGATCATACACCTATTAACACACTCTTAAGCATAGCTGGAGTCAAAACAATTCTGTTTTCTCATGATACTGGATCTCAATCGAAAGTATTAAACTATTAAATAATTAAATATTAAAAAAAATATATTAAATTTTTTATTTTTAAATCTTTTTATCAAATAAATATTTTGAAAAAAAATGTTCAAAGATTTGTTTTATCTAAGCTCGGTCCAGTGGAATGCAAGCCAAATTTTCCTATACACATTGCACAAATATTTTATCTTATTAAATTTCATTATTAATTATTAAATTTCTACAAGACGTCAAATTAAATTAAACATGTAAACAAATATTTATAAACGGCTCTTGAAACTTTGCTATTAGATTTCATCTAGGAGAGAAAATATTTTTCTAGTTTGTTCAAGAGCTTACCAAACAATTTATCTTTACAGAAAATGAATCACTTAACAAAAAAAAATAACCCGGTTTCTTGAGCTATGATAGATAAGCCAACTTGGTCAAGATTTAATCACTTTGACCAGCTCTTTTCAAAGTCTTTAAATTTGTACACATATAGATAAAATTATCTTTTTCGAAAAAAAAATTATCTTTTTAATGTCTTAAAATATATTTATTTTTTTCTTCTAAATTTGTTTTGATTAGATACCGAATAAGCTGAAAATTATATTTTTATTACCTAATCAAAAAGAAGCATTTATCACTTTTTTAATTATCTATTTTTTATATTTTACTTAACAAGCGACTTTTGATCAAACTTATTCTTCTAAAAACGGGTTTTAAAACTTAATTAAATTTGATACAATGCTGCATCATGATCAGTCCAAGATGATCCACAGCGAGTTCTTGTATCCGCAAAGCGATGCGCGCTTCATCGAAGAGAACATGATGGATGACCTGATGATAGCCAGCTCCGAGCATTTGAACATGGACAATAGCAAACAGATGATGGCACACAATTTCATGAGTGAAGACTTCTATGTGCCCTATGCCAATTATGGTTCTCAAAATCCCCAATACAATTTCCATACACTGCAACCCTCCTCTCAGCAGCAGTACCAATACAATGGCCAGGCTCAATACATGAATTCAATGCTGCAACCAGGGACCAACTATTCACCCAAATTGATTACCAGGACCCCGTCGATCAACTCGTCTATAGGCTCATCTTCACCATCATCCGTTTCTTCAAATCTTAACTCGACAAATCTTGACTTCGAGGCCAACAAGCCCGATCCTGCCGAAATGGCCAAAAAAAAAAGTCTTGCTGGACAAAAATTGACAGATGAAGAAATGCAGTTATTGATTAAGGACCGACAACGAAAAGATAATCACAATATGAGTTAGTTGAAAAATAAATATTTTTTTTTTGTTTAATTTTTATTTAAAGTCGAAAGAAGACGCAGATTTAATATAAATGATAGAATTAAAGAACTTGGACAATTATTGCCGAAAAGTGGAGAATAGTAAATAATTTTTTGTATACTAGTCAATTATGTGACCCATTGGTCTTTCTTGGCTTTTTTTAAAAGTAAATTTTATGATAAAAAACTCTATCTTGTAATTATTTTTTTGTTGATCATAAAATTTCTTAAGTTTTTTAAAAGATTTTTTTGGACCATTTCCTCAACATTTTAAAATGTGGGCTAAATTAAAAATTAATTAAATCAAATTCAAGAATCTATTGAAATTTTAAAAATATCTTAAAAATTTATTTTCATTCATACAATTAACTAACAAGTTCACAAAAATAAAAAATCAGATCAATTGGTCACAAAATTTACCAAAAATTTTCCGCGGAATTCTGCGGAAAATTACTCTTTATTTTTTACCGGAGCAAAAAAATAAATTAAATTCTAAAGTGACACAAAACAAAATAAAGGATCAATATTGAAAGCATCTGTTGACTTTATTCAAACAATAACAAGAGAGAATGACGAACTGAGAAAACGCGAAGAGTTCAGCAAGTATATTATACAATTGAATAAAAAATTGTGCAATCGAGTCAAAGAGCTTGAATCGATATGCAGTTCCAATGGCATTGATATAAGCCAAAATTTAAATTATAATAGTCAAATGTTAGAGAGCAATTTAAATCAAATAAATTCAAGTGAAATAGGCGATTTAAGTTTGGGATTTGGTGAAAATATTGAGCCATACAATCAATCTCAGAATGTGATCGAGATACCTGGTTTGAGCCTAGAAGAGAATTATTTTACCACAACAGTATGTAGCACCAATGGACCAGTGAGACAAAAGCGAGTCAAACATTCGACCAAAAAAACCGATGCCAAACGAGAAAAAAAAGATGTCAAAGTTCCAAAAGAGGAGCCCTCTAGCCCCAAGGACACCAAACAAACCGATAGTTTAAACGAGATATCATCTCCATCAATTACCTCAACTCCTTTTATTAAACTAATGACTGACAATAGCAAAGATCCAGTTCTTACATCGGTGTCTTCGCCGCCCTGTTCACCCGCTAAACAAAATTCCGCTAGTTATTCGAATAAATCTCTTGATGATAATAGCCCAAGTATTAATCAAATATCTGTTTCTATTCCATGTATGGTCAATGTTTCCAATGATTGCTTTTAAGAAAAAAAAAATTTTTTTGTTCACTAGTCAATGTTAATTTTTTTTTAATTTCTAGAGTTATATTTAATAAAAAAATAATTATTTGTTAATTTTTTTTTTACTTAGGCTCGAATTTTAACGATTTTTGTTAATAAAAGTTTGAGAATATTTTTAATTAAAAATTTTTGTTTTTAATAGTCTCCTGACTTGACTTGAAAATTTATTCTTTAAAAATAAGTCTTTTGCCGTTCCATGTAGTTATTAAGGCAGGCACTTTTATTTCTAAGTCTTTAAAAAGATTTTTTTTCCGACTTTTGCGCAAGTCTGGTTCAATTTTTCACTTTAGATTAATTGATAATTGACATTTTATTTATTCATATACTTATTGGTAAAAAAAATTGATTTTGTGAAATAAAATATTTTTTGTATATAGTAGATAATTTTTGTAAAAAAGTGTATTTTTTGGGGAAAAAAAAATACTATGCCAATTTTAATTTTAACTGGAGGGAATAAAAATAAGTTTTATCATTTATGGATAATTAATTGAAACAAACTTAATTTGAGAACAAAAATTTCAACTTTACAACCCTTTTTGAGAAAAACACTCAACTCTTATTTCATTTAGAAATAAATGATATTCTTTATCTTTTTTATTTTAATTGATAACAAAAAAAAACGAATCAAACATTTAGTCTTTGATTACAAAAAAAGATAATTTAAATTTTTAACTTTTTATCGAATTTGGAAAATAATATTTAAAATTAGCTTTGATAAGTCAAAAACATTTTATTAGAAAAAATAATAAAATATAAAAAAATTTAAAGAAAAATCTAAAAATTCTTCTTAAAAAAATAAAAATTTGTTTTATTTGACAGGCATAGGCATTGGTGGTAGCTGAGAGCTGGATGTGGGTCTCGAGGCTCGATTTTCCAAATCCTCAATAATTCCTCTTAGTCGTTTTATTTCTTGTTTTTGATGCTCGATAATTCTCTCTAGTTCTTTCTGTTTTTCTTCGATCAAATGATTACCTTGATGAACATGCAATGCTTGAACGATGGCATCAGTGGTCGAAGCCGCATTTTTTCTACTAATACCCAACGCAGTCTCCAAATCCTGATTTCTCGATCTTGATATCTTCAATTCTCGCCTCAAATCATTTACTTCCTTGATTAAAGTCACGTTTTCCTGCATTATTCGAATGTTGTCTGTTTTGTGTATCTCTGAATCTTTTAGAAGCTTGTGTTTTAGAGAGTTGACCGTCTTTTCCAAGTGATCGCGCTGTCGAGCATACTCTTTCTGAATGTCTTGATCAATGTTAGCAGCTTCAGTCTAGAAAAAATATTTAATTTAATTAATTATTTTATTTTGATTATTTTAATGATTTTATAAAAAATAGAAGAATATTTTTGATTCAAATATTTCAAGTCAATACAATTTATGAACAAAATTAGTTTAATAATTAACTTTCAAACTTTGAAAATCTAAAATTTTAATTTTAATTTTAAAATTTTTAGATTTTTGTTTTAGGGAATTTTTGGTTTTGTTCCAAAAAAAAATTTCAACCAAGAAAGAATAAGAATTAGAATATTTTTCCAAGAAAATTTATCAAAGAAAGTTTTTTTTTTTTGTTCATCGAATAATAATCTGTGATAATTTTAAAATAAAAAAAGTTTAGTTGCTGATTTTTTCATTGAATAAATTTTGTCAAAAATCACTGAAGGAGCTTTAGATCAGTACAAGATAAACAACTTAACCATAAAAATTAAAATCTAACAAATCAATCTGAAAATTTTTTTATTAATTTTATAATTTTATAATCACATTCTATTCATTATAAAATTTTTCATTGAAAAAGTTTTCAATAAAAATTTATTTCTATGAGTATTTTACGATTTTATTATTCTTATATAAATTGGTTTATCTACTAATTGATTCA
Source organism: Brachionus paranguensis (assembly GCA_016802215.1). NCBI lineage: Eukaryota > Metazoa > Rotifera > Eurotatoria > Ploima > Brachionidae > Brachionus > Brachionus paranguensis. The sequence continues at coordinate 255,528 of JAESIX010000022.1, read as the reverse complement.
GATCAGCTTTTTCATCTTTCAATTTATATTTCTTTTTTTAATAAAAGATAATTGATTTAGCACAGCTTACAGACTTTAAAAAATTTTTTAAATCTAATAAAAAAATTCTAAAATTTAATTCATCTTAAATTTTTTAAATAAAAATTTTTAATCATTAAATTTTTGGTCTTTTAAATTTTGTTTTATTTAGACTTGTTTGAATTAGATGACTGAAATAAGGTATTGTGAAATTTCATAAAAAACTTCCAATACAAAAATAAAATAACTTTTGTTTTAAATGTCAAAAACTTGTTCTGTAAATGAAGCAAAGTGAAACAACTGTTGTTTCACCTTCTGTGAAAGCCTGCAAAATATGTGAAAATTGATTGCGTTTTATTTTTAACACTTTTAAATAGGGTGCAATTATGCAGAATTCACACAGATTTTGCAGACCTCCGCGGAAGGTGAAACAACAGTTGTTTCACTTTGTTTCACTTTGTTTCATTTGCAGAACAATTTTTTGACATTTAGAACAAAAGTTATTAAGTTATTTTATTTTTGTATTGGAAGTTTTGTATGAAATTTCACAATGCCCTGAAATAATATTTGGAGTCTTAATTGTTTTTCTGATCAAAATTGCATTACATTAAAATTTTATTTTCCAATTTTATTTTGATTATTATTAACTTATTAAATATTGACTTGGACAAAACAATTAAATAATTTAATTTTTTTTTTGATTATTATTTTAATTAAATTTATATAATAAACTCTAAATAAAAACGATGAAAAATAAATTTCTTACCACATCATCATGAACATGTTTCTCAAAAATGTTCTTTATTGTTTCCTTCAACGATTTGGGCTCTTGTATATAGCCGACACAATTGTGAATATCGGTCTTGATTTGTTTAAGTTCAAGCTCAGCTTTTCTCTTTTTGTTTCGTTCATCCTTTAGTTCTTTTTGGAGAGCGCCCAGTTTGGCGTCCTTTTCCTTGTTGATCAAGTCCAATTGATTATTTTGTTTATTAAAGCGTTCAAGCTCGGACTCCATTTTTGTCTTTTCTTCCTTCAAGTCCTTGATTTCCATTTCTCTCGGCTCGACCATTTTCTTCTGCTCTTTGATCTTGTAGTCAAGCACAAATTTGAACTTTTCCAATTCTTGGTTCTTCTTTTTCAAGTCATATATTCTTTTCTCTTTGTCCTGAATTGTATCGTCACGCTCTTGTATCTCTTTTTTGGAGCTTTCAATATCTTTCTTCAAACTATTGATCATGTTGTTAGCTTTTTGCAAGCTTTCATTCAAGCCTTCTATTTTTTTTTTGTACTCTTCCACATCCAACACCAATTTGCTGTTCTAAGTAAAAATAAAAATAAAAAAAAGTTAAAAAAAGGAGAAAAAATTTTTTTTCATACTTTATTTTTATAATTTTTAGCCTCGGATAAATTTTTTTCATTGACCTCAATTTGTTCTTTGAGTCTTTTTTCATATTTGGTTTTTATGTCTATGATTTCAGTGTCACAGTCCTCTTCGATCTGTCGCTTTGTTTCCTCGTATTCTTTGGACTGTTGATTTATCTCCTCTTTAAACTTCTCAATCTGAATATTGAGCTTGTGGATGACATTTTCGTAGTGCTCCTGCATTTCATTGATAGCCTTTTCTTTGCTTTGTTCCATTTCGGTCAGCTGTCGCTCATAATCTTCTTGAATTTTTTGCGTTTTGGTCTGCAAATCTTGGAACTTGTCATACTCCATCATTAGCTTTTGATTATTGGTGCTCTCCAAGTCCTGTAATTCCTTGTTGTGCTTTTCGTATATATTGGCTGTCTCTTGTTCATGCTTGGTGTCCGATCGTTCTTTCTCAGCCTTCAGCACCTGATTTTTGGTCTTCAAAGACTCCATCTCTTGGATAAACTTTTCGGTCAGCTCTTTTATTTTGTCCGCATTGCTCATCTCTTTCAGTCTCATCTGGTACTCGTTTTCAGTCTTTAGCTCATTTACGCGGTTTCTCAGATCGTTCATGAGCTGATTTTTTTCCTCCAGGTCCGATTTGGTGATCAAAATTTCCTCGGCCCAGCCGATTTCTTTGTCGCGTTTGGCGCCGCGTCCTTCTTTGTCTTGAATTTTCCACAGAATAATAGTTCCATCTTCGCTGGAAGTGATGGCATATTCGTCATTCCAAGATACTTTCATGCGTGTTATGGATTTGGTATGACCAATATGCTCCTGGTACTCGGTTGGCTTGGTCAACGGGAACTTGTAGCTTCTAAGTGCGCCTTTGTTGGTGCCCACGAAGAGCATGCGGCCAGATCTTGACAATGCCACTGTCATCGGAATCACATCTTCCTCTTCCACATCTATTTCTCTTAAAATCTTAAATTTTTTTTTAATTTTGTGTCACAATAAAATTTTAATTAAAATAGGCAGGCAGTTTAAGTTATGATTAAAAGCGTTTATAGGTTTTGAATACCTCATAGACCCGATTTGACGAGTAATTTGACTCGTTTAAATTATCAAACTAGGAATGGTTCAAAAAATTGTTCTTTTAAATAAGTTGACAACAAAAAAAATACCTGTGAATCAGAAATTTCTTTGAGCTTGCGGTCCGAACCGACTGCGTAGATATTTTTGGCATCTTGGCTTATACCAACACTTGTGTAGCTACAATTTTTTAGCACGTATTCTCCAGTTCTTTTGCCCGTAATTGTGTCCCACTCATAAACAGCTTAACATCAAGTTTTTATTATGTTTTATTAAAAAAAATTCATTGAATTATTCAAGTTTGAAAAAGTGAAAAAACGCATTTTTCGGCTTTTTTCAAAACGATCTGGTGACCTGGATTTTTTGAGGACCCGGTCACCCAAGGACTCTATGGATAGTTCATTAATTAAGCTTGCCTTTGGCTTTTACAGATCGAAAAAAGCTTCAAAATTCGCAAAGTTATGCGACTTGAAAACAAGTAAATTTTGACCACGGAATGATAAGGTAGTCAAATTCAAGATCTCAAAGAGATCTACAACATGCTTTTAACCGAAGTTGAAAATACTCACCGTTCATTGAATTATTCAATTCAATTTTTCAAAAAATTTTTTTTTATTTTTAAGCTTAACCTCTAAAATATTGAAATTTCATAGCAGTTTTTTTAAAAAGTGGAACCTGTTGACACTGAAGCTTCCAAGGTCCAAAAAAAAATTCAAAAACAAATAAAAAGAAAGTTTAATTTAAGGTAGTTGGAAGAATACATTTTGATAAAAGATAAAATTACTTAAATGGGTATTTTATATTGATCAATGGATCGAAATTTAAAAGAATTTTTCCTTTTCAAAATTTTTTAATTCTGTTGTATGGTCATGTGATATGATGTATTTAAACATCGTGTGCTATCTTATTTTGTAATTCATTCTTGTTATATTTTTAATAAACTAAAATTTAACTGAAACGAATTCTCTGTTCTTGGGCACTCTACTACAATTCTTTAAAAATTATCAAAAGGAAAATGCATTAACTTTTAACAAAAATTAGAATCTGAAAAAAAAAACTTTTTCGTTTTGCTTTTTTGTGTGAAAATAATTTTTTTTAATTGGCATAATAATTACAAAATAAATTAAAAATTAAATAAAATTTTGTTTGTGGCTTTCTTATTAATAAAAGGCATTTATTAAATTAAAAACTAATATACCCCCAACAGTAATCATGATTTGAATAAGTTTTTTTTTATTAAATTTATAGCCTAACACTTAAAAAATGCTTATTAAGTATTTTTCAAGTATTTTAGGTATTTCTTAAAGATAAAAAGCACTATTTTTCCAGACAGTATTCCGAAAGACATAACAAATACTTATTTTATTTTGATGGTAATTAATTTCTAATTTATTAGCTTTTTAATGGCAAATAAAACAAAAAACTATAAAACTTTTGAGTAAAATTAATAATTGAAAATAGTAAAACATCATGAATTTGACTAGATTTTAACTTTAATGATTCTGATTTTTATTTTAAAATTTTACCAAAAATTACTAAATTTCACAACAAATAATGGTAAAAAAATTAAAAGATTATGTAAAAAATAATTTAATTTTTTTAAAAATTTAAAAAAAAGAGCTTAAATTGGAAATTATTAGGTAATTAAAATTTATTTTATTTATTAAAATTAATTAAATATATTAAATTTAATTATTTATTTTTCCTTAAAAAATTGAGATAATCTTACTAAGTTTACGTGAAATTTCATAAGATAATGTAAAATAATATCAATTTTTGCAAGAACCATGTAAAATAAAAGTATGCACTAGAGATAAAATTCTATTGGAATGAATATTTTTATATGGTCTTTTGAGTTTATTTTTAGGCTGCTTGGCTGAAATTCTTTATTAGACCGTAGTCAGTTTGAATAATTCATTTCAAATTAAATAGAAAATATTTGAAAAAAAAAACTTAATTTCAGAATTCATTTATTTCTAATATTTTTTTTCATTCTCTGATATATTACCATTTTTAATCTATTTTTCTTCAAATTTTAATATAATAAAAAATAGCCGACAAATTAAATTTAATAAAAAAAATTTAATTTACCTCCGTCCATGCCGCACGAAATCAATTTGGTGTCATCGTAATTCCACAAAATTTGTTTAACTTTTCCATTATGGCCTTTAAGATTCGATATATTCTCAAAGGTAGTAGTTGAATAAATCTGAATAACATTTCCATGCACGGCAGCAAACAAATGACCACCATTCGAAAATGCACACTAAATCACAAAAATTAAAACTAAATGAAACCAAAGAACTCTAATGAATACCTCTTTGCATCCACGAATAGTGAATTCCTTAAATTGTTTTATGTCATCAATTAAAATGTTCATTAGTCTGAGCTTGTCCGAGAATCCCACAAGAACGTACAGGCCTGACGGATGCAAGGCAATGCTGTACGCTTCTTCGGAAAACTCGCGGTAAATCTCCAAATCACCACTCTCAAAGTTCCATATCCTCACCGATTTGTCACTGCTACAAGTGGCTATGATCGGCTTTCTAATGCACACATCGACCCCTGTCACTAATCCATGATGATTGCTGTGTCGCATGTACTTGAACTCGGCATGCTCACTCTTGCCAATATCGATATTGGAAAATATCAATTGGTAAATTTGTTGCCAATCAGTCACAACCAAAAGAGTCTCTTCAGACGGGCTTATGCACATGGACAAAATCACTTGCTCTTCGGTCTTGGTCGGATCGTTGCTAGCCTGGTCTGATGGTATTTTCAACTCTCTTATTTTCTTGTAAAATTCTTTGTCATCATTTTTTTCGTACAAAAACGCTCTTCCGTGTCCACATGAAGCAATGAAGCCTTTGGAATAGTGAATTATGGAATTCACCGAATGATTTTCAGACACTATTGTTTGCTTTGTTTCTTCATTAGATGTGTTACCAGGCGAGACCACTAATTCTCTTTCTTTGATGTCGTACAGTTTGTATTCCATTAGAATTTCACAATTTTGAACTAGAAATAGCTCGGCTCGGTCATTGCCAGCAATCAATTTTTCTTCATTAAGCCAAGTGTGTGACACAAAATTGTGGCTTTCTTGCTTAAGCGACGCTATGTTCTTCAGTATTCCGTCTGCATATCGATACATTTTAAGAATAGAATTTCCCACCGCACAAATTTGGGAATTGTCTTGAGGGTTAAATGAGATCTTGAAAAAAAGTGAAAATTTTTTTAATTTTTTTTTAATTTCTTAAAATTTTATTTAAAAATAAATTTTACTTGTGTGACAGTTGCGTTTGTTTGTGAATTGGCAGTAACTTTGGCAAAAGCCATTATTTTTGATTTTTCCCATGACCAATAGTACAAAGTCCAATCGGGTGATCCGGTCTGGGTTATCAAGTGTTTGCTGTCGGGAGAAAAAGCAATGCTCACAATCTCAGACGAATTGGTCTCGTTTATGGTCAGAGTTTTTCTTTTTCTCAGTGTATGCAAGTCGTAGATTGTGATTAGAGGTTTGTTGGCTATTTTTTCCGCTACAGCAATGTATCTTTTATTCTGGCTGACACACATGGTTGTGAGCACAGAATTGTCTGCATTTGGAATAAATTTTTGTGTTTTTTGGTCTATATTGTAGACAATGATGTTTGATCCGGCCGGATAGACAATTGTTTGCTCGTCTTGATAGAATATACAATTGGTAATTTGGCCTCGTAAGCCAATTACTTGCTTTATTTGAGCAATACCGATAGACATTATGGTACAAGTCCCCCAGTAAGGATAGTTCAGTTGCTTTTTTTTTAATTTTTTATGCTGATAAAAGCTTCAATTATTAGCAATAAGTGTATGTTGTTGTTTTTCTTTTTTTATTTTCTCGGTTTTATCGCGTTGCCTAGCAACTGTTGCTTACCTTCATATATGGTTAGAAAAAAAAAATTGGGAGAAAACAGTAAATTTATTTTATAAAAATAATATATAATAAAGAGTGATGCATAAATAAAGAGACTAAAGTTATGCTTATATGTCCGATCATGCAAATGATCAGATGATCAACTATATATATTTTAAATAACACGATAGTTTGCTTTTACCAAAATTTTCGTAGAATTAAAAAAGTAAAAAAATAAATTTACTTTTTTACGCAATTTTACGTAAATTTGTATTTCAAAATGGTGATTTTTGGTAAGCTAATGCAAAAAAATGTAAAAAAATATTTAATTAAAAAAAGAAAATTTTTCTTTTTAAATGTTTAATTTCAAATTATTCAATTATTAGACCAATCTCGATTTTTTACAATTACCTTAATTAGTATCTAAAAATTTTTATACATAATTAAAATCTAAGAATATTAATAAGGATTTCATGTATTATCTATTTAATTTTGATCTTAAGTTTATAAAAAAAAAGATTTTATCAAATTCAGTACAAAAGAACAGTACAAAATGATAAAAAATTGAATAAATTTTTTTCTGTTACTTAAAAATTGATTTTTTATCAGTTTATTCTGCCCTTTTTTTACTGAATTTAACACTCAAATGACCGGTGTCAATTTGACACCTTTTTTATACTCTATATCTTGGGAACCCTTCATCAGATTTTCAAAAATCCAATTTTATTTTATAAGATTTATTTATGGTAACAAATTAAGAAAGTTTTAGGGGGTATGAATAACCATAAAGAAAGTGTCAAATTGACACCGGTCTTTTGAGTGTTAATTAAACTTTTTAAGATTTAAAAAAGGATACAAAAATAATAATTTGAAGGGTTATCAAAACAAAATTCGATTTATAAAAATATTGATATTTTCATATTTTATTATTTGTTTGGAATGAAGTAAATTATTGTTACGGAAATTAATGTTGGTCAAAATTTAAAAAAAAATTAAATTTAGATATTCAAATTAAAATCTGTTATTTTCAAAATTTTTATTTTAGCTTAGAATTAGTTATGAAATATAAATAAAATTATTTTTTACTCAAAGATATAGCATTCTAAATATTTAATTTTTCATTTAATAAATAAAGGGTTTTTTATAAATTTAACTGAATCAGATGAAATAGCTCCTCAGCCTCAGAGTTATATTACTCAAAGCCTTTTAAAATTTAATTTAAATGCTTAAACTTTGTAAATCTTTAGTCGAATATATAATAGTTTGCTTTAGTTATTTTTTATTAATTAGGTTTCAAATTTTTGAACGATAAATTTATATAAATAAACTTTTGTGTATTGGGATGCTCAATCGTTTTTGCAGCTTTACAAAGCATATGTTAGGCCGCATCTAGAATACTGTGCACCTGCCTGGAATCCTTATTTAAAGAAGGATATATTTAGACTTGAACAAGTACAAAGACGAGCAACGAAGCTTGTTCCACAAATAAAAAGTCTAAATTATGAGTCAAGATTAGCTAATTTGGGATTAGAAACTCTAAAAGAAATGCGGGAGCGTTGAGATCTGATTCAATTTTATAAAATTCACAACAAATATAATCAAGTCAATTGGTATTATGATGCGGAACTTATGAGTTCTGTGAATAATGAAGGACCAAGGGGAGGAGTAAGGGGAACAAAGCATCGCATTTGCTCGCAGCTTACAAAATGTGAAGCAAGGCGAAACTTTCTATCAAACCGAGTAGTGAACAAATGGAATGTGCTGCCAACGTCGGTTGTCACAGCAAGTTCGATCAACCAGTTCAAAAACAGACTGGACAATGTCGGTAGAAATAAAAAGAATGAAAAGTCTACTATAGCGGAACTACGTTAGTCTTCCTGCTTTGTGAATTTAGTTAAACTAAACTTGACCGTAGAATATTAACTATTATTATTATTATTATATATTTAATTTAATATAATTAATATAATTTAAATTTATATTAATAAATTGCAGAGTTTTTGCAGAGCTTAGAATACGTTCGTACAAATGTGAATAATATTGTACTGTATCATTTTTGTACAATTAAAAAAAAAATATTGAATTTTTCTTTTTTGTACTTTAATTTTAGTACTAAAATTTCGCAATTCCTTTATACTTTTAAATTCTGAATAATACTAAAAATATTACACAAATTTTCAATTCACTGTAGATTAAATTTAACATTATTTTTGTTAAAATTTTGGAGATAATTAATAAATAATGTAAATAAATTAATTTCGCTAAATTACTTTTGACATCTAAATAAATGTCATTAAAAAATTTCATCAATTTCTTTTGACAATAACACGTTGTAAAAGAATTACAAGAAATCAAATGAGTGGTCTTTTGTGATCTTTTAAAGAATTTCAAGATTTTAATATTTTATAAAGAAAAGAATATTGGAAACTTAAAGCAAATTTTTTAAAAGAAGCATCAATCAGTCAATCAGTGAATTTATATTATCTTGATAAAATTATGTAAATAATTCATGAAATGAAGTTAAAATTATAAACAAGAACTCAATTTAGAAAAAAGTCATAAAGGAGTGGTTATAAGTTCATTACAAAAAATAAATATTATTATTTTATTAATTATTATGTTTTTAAATTGACTGTTTAAAATTAGCCAACATTTAATTAATTTTCTTATTCAAGTCGAAAAAATATGAAGTCTAAAAACAGAAATTTAAGACATGAAAAAAAATTGGCCAAGGATAAGAAATTTTGGCTTCTTCAGCTACCAGTGTCAAGAGTGAAATTTCTTTCAGAGATCATTTCTTTATTCCAGAGATGATTACCTGGAGGAGAATCATTTTTGAAAACTCTGAAAACATTTTTTTTATGAATTCGATATGCAAACTTCTATTCTTATAACAAATGAGGACTAAAAAGAAGGCATAACGCCTTTCGAGCGAATTTCAATTAAATTTATTTTATTGTATTTTTTTTACAATTTATTTTAAACCATTTTAATTTAATTTTCTAAAAAATTTAAGATGTTTCGCTCAATCGATACAGTCAATTTTAAAAATAGCTTGAAAAATTCAAAATGCTAAGGGTTCAAAAAATTTTTTTAAATTATTTTTTAAGGATAAACTTCCAAAAGTCAAAGTCAGATTTGACTTTTGAAAAACTTTGAACATCACACTGTCCAAATGGTACTCAATTCCTTTTTTTCATTGTGAGCTAGAGTTGCTGGTGTTGAGGTAATTTGTATTCGACAAAAAAAAAAAACAAAAAAATATACTTTTTTAATTTATTTCCTAATAAGAAATTTTTCAGTAAAAGCATATCCCCAAGAAAATTAAAAATTCTCTAATTTTGAATCCTTCATTTTCATTATTTTTTATCTACAATGGTGCTATGATCTGACTTTTCTTAGTAATTTTGCGAAAAAATGCGTCTTTTACCCAAAAGTGCGTAATCTTACGATTATTGGCGTAAATTGGTCAATTTATTATATTTTATATCTAAAAAATTTTTATGCATTAATTACTCAGAAATAAAATAACTAAATAAAAATAAATTAAAATTTTAAAAATCACTTTTTTTTTTAGTTTATTTTTCAGTTAAAACCATCCTTTTTACATAAATTGTCGTAAAAATTAAATTAAATTTTTTTTTAATAGATATTTTTTTTTTTTAAATTTTAATTTTTTTAATAGACGATATTTTACCAAAAATGCAGTAAAAGAATGGGAAAATAACTGATTTTTAAAATTTGAATTATTTTTTATTTTTTTATTTTATTTCTAAGTAATTTTTGTCTAAAAATTTTTTTTCTTAAAAATCTAATAAATTGACCATTTTACGGCTAAAATCATAAGATTACGTAAAATTAGGCATTAAAGCGTAAATTTGCGAAATTCGGCGTAAAATTGTGTAAGATTACGCACTTTTTAATTATAAGGCTCATTTTTATGAAAATTATCAAAAAAACTCAGATTAAAGCACCGCTGTTTTTAAACCCTTAAAATAAATAATTTTAATTTAAAATTCAATATTTTAGTAATATTTAACTGATCGGTCTTGGGACATGAAAAATTATTTATTAAGCAACCACGAATATTATTGCTGACAAAATTAAAATCAATAGAAGGCACAGCTTATGTCAAATTACTTAGTTGTTATAGTTATTTCATAAACAATTTTCAATTCTATATGATTTACCATAAAAAAAGTGTACATACACATTGAGCTGTTTCCATGGCAACATATTTTCTTAAGCTTTTAAATTATTTCAATATACCAAACTGAAATAGACTTTCCAATATTACGGCATCACAAATTAGAAAAAAACCTCTTTTATTTATTCTCTCTGCTTGTTTATTTCACTCAATTCTAAGAAAAAAAAGGAAAAAAGGCTTTGGAATGGCTACAACCGGAATCAGCGATGCTATGACTACCAACTTGCCAAAAAAGCCGGCTGTCAAATTCAATCCAGCCGATTGGCACACCAACAAGCACTCAATTTCAAGCGATGCGGAACGATCGCGCAACGTCTCCTTCCAAGTGAGACAAGAGGGCCGCTTTTTGAACAACGAAACAGACAACCAAACATGGTGGGACACCCATGACAACAATGTTCGCCTCGGCGACCGCTTGGACGAGATCGAAGAGTGGAGACAAATTCTGAGATATGAAATTGAGGATGTTGACCGTGAACTCGAGGCTATTCGAGTCACCAAAAACAAATGTGAAAACATGCTCAATGACATGAAAATTCCGCTGGATGTTAATATTGAAAATCACGTTACCAGAGAGGGCAGACTGGGCGTCGACTTGGTCAGAGACGAGCCTGAAAGTGAGCTGACCAAAGAGACCAAAGTGATTGATGCCATCAAGAGAAACTTGCACCACAAGTGTCAGGAGTCGTTCGCGCAGATCGAACGCCTCCAAGAGTGTCGCCAGCAGTTGCTCAACGATCTGAACGACAAGAACTCGTCGCACGCAATCGACGAGGAGAACTTGGCTCTGAACAAGCACTCATCGGCTATTTCATTCAAGCCAAACCCGCTGCGCGTTCCCAAAGGCTCAGTGACGCCACAGCAATGGATCGCTTTCAGCAAATACAACAAAGACAGAGCTGACGCCGAGATGGAGTCTTCCAAGCGTCTGAGGGAGAATATTCAACAGCTAATGGCTCAGTCGTCGTCAGATCTAGACTCGCAGAAGAATGCTACGGAATTTGCCATGAGAAAGCGAATACACGAGACAGAGAACGCGCTGGATGAGCTCAAGTGGCAGAAGAAAAATACCGAAAAGGAAATAGCTCAGGTCGAGGACGACATAGACAAGTTGGAAAAGGCCATCCGCGACAAAGATCCTGTCATGAAACTAGCTCATACTAGACTTGAGAATCGCACCTACAGGCCTGGTGTTGAATTGGTCCGCGATGAAGTTCAGTATGGCTTAGTTGATGAAGTAAAACAAATCGAAGCTTCTCAGAAGGTCTTGCAGGAAAAATGCAAACAAGCAAAGTAAATTTTTTTTACCAAAATTTTTTGTAGATTTTATTTTGAGAAAATATTTGAATTTATTGGCAACAAAAAAATTAGGATCTTTTTTTAAAAAATCTAAAATTTATTCTGAAAAAGTTTTCTAGATTCAAGTTAAAAAAGGAAATTTTAAATTTATGAAAAAAGATAATTTTAAGATCTTATTTTGAAAAATCTAAAATTTATTCTAAAAATTAAAAAAAATCAAAAATTCAATTTAAAAAAAGTCTTTTGAATTTAAATTAAAAAAAGATAATTTCAAATTTATGGAAAAAAATTTTTTTTTTAAAAGACATGCTTGGAATATTCTGCAAGAACAGATGAGACGCGTTGATGAGGACATTGCGTTGAAGCAGAACTCGCTTCAATTGGAAAAAAGAGCGTTGGCTACGCGCAAGCGATTGAATACTGTAAATAGACCTGAGACTGAGACCGATAAGAATTTGATTGTGACTGGCGTGGACAAAACTGGTTTAAGCAAAGTGTTGGGTCTTAAGTACGCTTAAGTCGTTTTCTAAATATCATTGAACTTAATATTTTATTATTATTTAATAAAAATTAATTTAAATTCACTTTATTTCATTTAATATTCAAATTCATAGTGAAAATTATCAATTCAATTAGGTTTTTATGACCAAAGGTTATATTTTTCATATTTGAACTGTTTGATTATCACCAAGATAAGGATACTTAATACTTGATCAAGATTTAAATTTCTCTTAACAAGCTTGTACCATTTCTTTAGTTGTGAATAAAAAATTATTTAGAATTAAAAGACTCTTCTATCTGTCAACTTCTGTTAAGATACAGTTTTTTAAACTTTTATTTTTACCTACTTTGACTCTTCAGATCTAAAAGACAAAATTTTTAGACCATAACAAAGTTTCATGTTATGTTTCAGTCGACGATCATTCGAACCATAAAGAAAGCGACAGTGTAGTACTCGAGTCAGTGATGAAGTAATGCAAAGAAATGATTTTCAAATGGTTATTAATTGCTTGGTCAATCAATATTGTAAATTTTGCTTAGAAGTCTGAAAGTTATATTGTCACCTGATAAATAATATGAGCTGATATCAAATTTATTCTAAAGTAAAAACGAGTCTTTTAATGTAAATGGTCGTAAAAATTAAATTAAAATTCTTTTAAATAGTAAATAAAAAAAAATATTTTAAATAATTATTTTTGAAGCTAATTTTTTTTACAGAACAATCATTCTATTTCAGCAGAAAACAAATAAAACAAAAATGTGAAGCATAAAATGACAAATAAAAATTAATTCTTTTGTAGTCTTTCTCATTCTTTTTGCTGGTTGACAAATTTCATTTTCATTAACCATTCCTGGAATTGTCTGAGAAGCTTGGCTTGGTTGAATTGTGTTCATTGCACTTTCATTCCGGGAAATAAGTTCAAGAGTTACTGGTTACGACTCAAAAAGAGTCTTGAGATGCTGAACATAACAGGGGTCCGGGACGGATATATTGTTTAGGTTTTTTAATATGTTGTAGATAAGAGAAATATTTGCTAACCAAGGTTTACTTTCCATGGAAGATCTTACTCAAGAACCAAGCAAGATTCACGGAAAAGTTCTTAAATGAGAACTTTTAAAGAATCTGACAATTTCTGGTCACGATTTTCTCAAGATCTCAACTAGAACTTATAAGATTCTGATAAGATGGTTCAAGATCCAAGAATCTTGAATTTGAAACTCTTCAATTTAGGGCTTTTTCTAAGAAACTTTAATGCTTTATTTAAGATTCAATAGAGTTTCTTTTGTTTATAATTTTTCTTTTTGAATTTTATTAGAAAAATAACAAGATCTGCATTGGAAATTCGTCTTACATGATCTTATAAGATCGTAAATAAGATTTGAATTCTGGGAAAACAAAAATTGATATTTAAACTACTAATTAATTATAATCCTATCAAAAAGTACAGAAAGTACAAAAAAGAACAGGATCTAATAAATCTAAATTTAGACAAAGTACTGAAAGGATTTTTACTTTTTAATATTCTCATTTTCTAAACCTCAGTTAAAAAATTTATAAATGTTCAGAGGGTAATCCGATTTAAGGTTTTTTTTTTCAATTGTTAAATTTTGCCATTTTTTGAGTCAAATTGCACAAATTGACAACATTTTGCACAAAATAGCTCAAATTATCTTAAAAATTGCTGAAGGCAAGCTTCTAAGAAAGTGGAAAATTTTAAATAACTGTCACCATTTTCTTTTAGAAAAATAAAAAATTCAAATTATTTTTATAATTTTATAAAACAAATTTGGTAAAAAAAATCCTGAAATAAATTAAAAAAAAGATTTCTAAGCTTTAAAATTACTTCCTTTTTCCATTTTTTTGCTCAGCAATTTTCAAATTTTTATTTCAATTCATGAAAATTAAATCCTATTGTCATAACTAGAACAATATCTATTTATTTATTTTTCTTTTATTTTATAAAAGAAAAAAGCGAAAAGCAAATTGAATTGATTGATAATGATAAAACTAGTAATAAAATTGCCGAAAATAATGGTAAAATTGATTAAAGTGAAAAAAAATGTTAAATCTAAGTTCAGCCTCTGCAAAAAAATCCGTATTTTCCCTGAAATATGCACACAACAATTAAAATACTATAATACAATTATTTTTGTTTAAATTGTACAAAAGTTATTCTGCAAACAATACAATTTTGTATAAATTTGTACAATTGAATTGAAGCTCTGCAAAAATTCTGCAATTATTTGCATATTTTAATCAAATATCTTTTGATGGTGTACATTTCACAGAAAAATTATTATAACATTTTTTCTTTTTGTACTCAAACTTTACATTGTCAAAACTTTGCATTTTTATTATTTTACAAAAAATTCGAGATTTTCAATTAAGGATTTCAAAGAAATACCAACTAACTCGGCTATATTTCTTAAGTTTTAGTCTTAAAAGACTTACAATGTGTTATCTTTGTTGCCAAGTTAATTTTTTAACCATTTTTCGCTAATATGGACCATTTGGACTAATTGCTTTAAGCACGCTGGATTTTGAGAAGATCTGTAAATCGTCAGGCAACGCCTATCATACTGTGAGTTTTTCTGGATGTCTTGACAAAATTGCTCATTTAAGATGCCAACAATATCATTTTATTTGATGTAATATCACCATTACTGTCCATTAGCATTCGTATGTGTTCCTGAGATGACTTTTGCTTATTAATATAGGCATATAAAAGTTTTGGGTTGAATCTACATTTCTTTTTCTTTTTTTATTTTAATATTTTATAATGGTAAAAAAAATTAAGTTTTAATAGGTGAACAAGTACGTTTTCTAAATATCAAAAAAATAATATTTCATTGTAATTTAATAAAAAAATAATCTAAATTTATTTTTATAAATCCAATCTATTTCATTTAATATAATGTTGAGATGCATGAAAAAATTATAAATTTAATAAATTATAAAGTTGAACATGTCATGATTAATTTTGAGAGGGCGTCTT
The DNA here is from genome assembly GCA_016802215.1 of Brachionus paranguensis. Lineage (NCBI taxonomy): Eukaryota > Metazoa > Rotifera > Eurotatoria > Ploima > Brachionidae > Brachionus > Brachionus paranguensis. The sequence continues at coordinate 240,176 of JAESIX010000022.1, read as the reverse complement.
TTCACGATTCAACATCAATAGCTCTAGAGTCTTTTAAAATGCACACAATTTTAATATGACTTCAAAATAATAACTAAATTTAGCCGATTTTCCATTTTATTTATTTTTTATTTGGGGCTATTTATTTAAATTTTTTTTAAATTATTTTACTGGTATAAGATATTTACCTATGCTAAGCGGCTAAAAGAATTAATGCACAATTTTTATTTTTTATTAAAAATATAGTTTGAATTTAAATAAATGCACAATAAGATAAATTATTGTTCGAAAAATTATTCAATTAAAAAATTCTTTTCATTCAACATATCATTTTGCGACTTCAATTTGATCAAGATCATTCAGAGTTACTTCTTTTATTTAATGAAAAAATTTTAATTAATATTAGAAAGAATTTATAACAATAGCCCATTAATGTTGGTGATCAAAAAATAATTAGTTAAAATAATTTTAATATTTTCCCAACAGCAAAATTTAATGCAAAAACATATTTTTATGGCCAGTATTAAATGCTGATCTTCATTAGAAAAAAAATTTTTTAATTTACACCTGGCCATATTTCAGCACATCTTTCTGAATCAAATTTTACAATTGGAAAAATATTTGAATTTTATTAATTAATTTTTGATCACTCATTTTGGATTCCCAAAAAATAATATTTTATTATTTCTATTAGCTTAAGATGAAAATTAAAAAATTGAATGGCTAATTTGGTAACTTTTTTTAGCTGACAAAAAAATAAGCGATTTTATAAAATATTTATCATAGAATAATTATATTAGCATCTGCCGATTCGATTCAAATGTTATACACAAATAAATCTATTTAAAAGATCATTATTTAATATTTAAAAAAGCAATTATTTGAGTAATTCAATTTTTTCTTTAATTTTTTTCATAAAACTGTCGTCATCAACTGAATACAAATTTTAGAAAATTACTAAACAAAATTGGTAAAAATAAAAGAAAATTAAAGTTTTTGAATACCAATAATGTTAGATTTAGGATCAAAATTTTAAAATTTTTGTTCCTAAATTATTGTTTAAAATTTTATTTCAAAAAATAATCACCTTTTGATTAAATATTTCTAATTTATTGTTAATTCATTTGGATATAAGCAGTTCTCGTCTTAATTAATTTTTTTTCTATTAAAAAGACCTAAATATTATTTAGGGATTATAAATTTTCTAGTGTTTAAAAAATGTTTGACATTATGAAGTGATTCTTTCAAATATCAAAAATATTTAAATCATAATTTTTGAGGAATTATTTTTGGAAACTAAAATAATTTACTTTTTCTTCTTTTAAAGGCCTCATTTTTCAATCTTTTTTTAAATTTGAAACTACAAAATTTTATTATAAGAAAAGATAAAATTTTTGAAAATAATTTTGGTATTATCATCGATTGCTGTTGTGAGTCTTCTTTACTGAATCCTCACGTTTCTCATGATTTTAGCTTGATTTTTTGAGCTTAATCTAAATAATAATCTTCTTTAACTAAATAGATAATCAAATGGCACGTTTTAGCACATATTACCACATATAATCCAATTTTGTGAATAAAGTGCTTTAGCTCCTGTAATATTGATTAAAAAAATATTTTTAATTGAATAAATTTAAAAAATTAAATCAGATAGAAGCGAGGCTTTTAGTCAATTGGATTCAATTTAGAATTAATTTCTGCCAAAATGAGGAGCATCGAAACTGAAAGATTATTTAAATATATCGTTTTTGTTTGATGACGTTCATTATTAAATAGTAGGTTCATCTTTTACGTAATTAAATAAACAGGAACAAAATTAAATTTAAAAGACAGTATAGAGCGCTGTCATGTCAGAATTTTTTAACCAGGCTGGTCTAATCAAAGTTAGACATAATAATTTAAGATTTTACATGTAAAACCTAGATTTCTGATGTAGTTAAAACAAAAAATGTATACTCAAAATCTCAAATTACGCACAAAAAATTTATTTTAAAATTTTTAAAATGATGAACCCAATAATAAATGATAATTGGTTAATATTCGCTTTGTCAAATTAAATAAATTCCATAAGGTTGCTATATAAATAGAGATTTTTTTTGAAATCATTATATTAAAATCAGGAAGAATTTTTAATAATTAAATGAGCTTAAAATTTAATTATTTGATTTTAAAATTAGCAAGATCAAATTATAAAAATTAAGAATGTTTTTTTTTTAATACAAAAAATAGCAATTATTTTCAAAGTAAACTTATTATTTTAAGTATTTTAAGAATTTATTTTATTGCGAAGCTTACATTATTTAAATACACGATTATAATATTTATTAATCTATTTTAAAATAAATTTATCTCCTTTTTTTTCTAGATTTTTAATTATTCAAAATTTTAATTAAAAATTTTAGCTAATAGCATTTTAGCTGTAATCTATGAAAATCTTAATAGCTTCAAAAAAGCGTTAAAAATGTCAAAAGCAATTATTAAAATAATATCAAAGCATCATAAATTTTCATTAAAAGATTTCTATCAGAAAACAACCTCAATTTAGATACTTAAAACTCCCATTTTAAAAGTTGTTTTTTTTAATTCAACATTGTCTGAGAACAGTCATGAAAAGTCACATTTATTTCCAAATTTACAACCATTCAATAATTAAAAAATCATTACTAGAATTTTCAGAATTTTTTAAGAGTTAGTTTGGTGCATGTCGAGACTAGAAATTAAAACTTATAGCATGCCAAAAAAAGCCAACATTTAATGAGAGTTATTTTTTGCATGAATCTCGAATTAGATTCAAGTTTGTTTATTCTAAATGAATATTTGATAAAATTTTTATTTCGTGACAAATCAGCCAGAGAATATTATTAGATGATGTTTGATTTTGACCTAAAATTTGATGATTAGTATGCATGAAATAAGATGGGATCATTTAGGAATGAAAGCCTGGCCGCAACCTTGGATCAACATTTCCGCAGTTGTTTAAGTAATTTTAATTATCAATAATCCACATAGCCTTATTAGTAAAAAAATATTTTAAAATACTTACAAAAGAGATTTGCTTAATCCTTAATAGGCAAATCTTTAAAGCAGTTTAGTTTAGTAGTAAACGCCAACAGTTGCTGAAAAAATTTCTTCAAAAATCAATAAATATTTTTGATAATTTTGAGTTATTTTTTTAGATAAGAAATCTTTTTTAATAATTTTTAAATGGTGCATTTTTTGATGCCGCCAGCAAGTCTTGCCAAAAATTTTGTTTATTGATTAATTTTGAAATTTTATAATTTCGAATATTTTAAAATTTCAATTAGTATTTGATTCTTTGTGCTATTAAATAACTATTTTAAAATTAAGAAAAAATTTTAAATTATTTCCTTGAGGACAGTAATCTTTTTTTAAAAAAAAATTAACTGCGTACATTCTTGATCATAAATCTTGTTAATATCATATATCATCTTAAGTGATTTTAATTATTCTATCATCCTCAATTTGCTTTAAATCACCACTCATTTAAATTAAATTTTTTTAAATAATACATCCGGTTAGCAGATGCTTGCCTATAAATTAATAAAACTTCTTTTTAGATGTCAAATTATTTTTTCTTCTAAAATCTAGATTAATTTGGTGACTACCAAGTATTTTCTCACTCATTTTAAATGTAAAATATTAGAACAAAACAATATTTGTATTTAAAAGTATTTAATTAAATTAAAAAAGAGTTTAGGAAGCGAAAAATTTTATTACAGACTCAAATAAGTTTATAAAAAAATGATTGTTCTAAATTGAATTAATTTAATGTGAAACGTGATTAAATTGACAATTATTTTTGTTAATTCAGTCTGAAATTTTACTCACACACTCTTGATTTTAAATTTAAAAAAGAGACATTCATTAAATTTCTAAATTAAATAGATGAAAAGATTTTTGGAAAAGAATTGATTAAATTAAAAAACTGGTAATGATACAATGGACATGTCAAATAGTACAATTTCATTTCCTCTTATTTTTGGTTATTACTTGCACTTGTCATCGGCCTCGCCGGCACAATTCTCTCAAATAGACTCACAGGACTTGTTTCTCAAGCACCAACAGTATGACATGATCGATCAACTGTCAGAAAACAAATTGAACCTCAACCACACTCGGTCTGGTCAGCTTTTGCCAAAAACAAAGCATTCAGAGAAAATTTTCATCTACATAATTTTGTTTATCATAGCCAGCATTGGCAATTCGACCTCGTTTGTTGCTCTCTTGTTCATGAATAAATCGGCAAACAAAAATTTTAAAAACTCTCGTTCCCGAATTCGTCTCTTGTTGATGAATTTGTGCATCGCAGATCTAATGGTCACCTATGTGCACTTACCTCTGGAAATTATTTGGGCCTACACGGACAGTTGGCGAGCTGGCGAAACCATATGCAAGTTGATGATGTTTCTGCGAACATTTGGCCATTATTTATCTTCTTTTGTTATAATAACCATCACAATAGGTAATAAAAAAAATTAAGAAGTTTTTTAATAATAAAATTTATTTATCAATTTATTTTATTTTTATTTAATTTATTTTATTTTTTATTTAAATTATTTTTTAAGATCGGTTCTACGTGATCGTAAAGCCTTTGGAGTTGGAAAAGGTTTATACACTGAACAAAATTTTGTTGACTGTGTCTTGGATGATGAGTTTTTTGTCCAGTTTGCCCCAAGTGTTTCTATTCGAATTGCTGTCTCATCCTCAAGACCCCACATTTAGACAATGTGTCACTTTTGGCAAGCTAAATACTCAATTTAAAAAGTTAATATACAGTTTGTACCACTTTACTGGTTGTTATGGTGCACCTTTGTTAATAATGTGTTTTTGTTACTTTAAAATATTCTCTACAATCGCTACACACACTAAAACAAACCGCTACAATGTCAATGGACACTATTCCAATCAATTTCACTATTTGAGTTCGCAATCCAAGTCAAAGGCTGAAATTCAGCGCTACCTGAGATACAGATACCGCGGTCGAAACTACCAGTCATACAGTCGTGCCTTTAACAAATGCAATATTCACGATTATGGTCAAAATGGAATGCACAGCCAAAGCGAAGCGATTCGCAGGAATCACAACAACACTTTTTTGAAAGCCAAGTACAGAACCCTGAAATTAAGTGCTTTAATTGGTAATATATTATCTAATAAAAAATTTGGTAATTAAATTTATTTATTTTATTGAAGTTTTAGCCTATTTGTTTTCTTGGACACCATACTATCTGTGCCTACTGTGGGCTATAGTCGACCCGAACGCCTTCAATACATCGCAAAATAAAAAAATAAAAAATTATCTATTCACATTCGCCGTATCGAACAGTTGTCTCAATCCGTATATTTACGGAATTTTTTTAAACAAGCTCTATCGATTTTTACCGTGTATTAAGCAACAAAAGGAGCATAAGCCTTTAACCAAGACATAATTTTAAAATTCTTCTAATTATTATCTTCACTTGATTGCTCAAGAATAAATATCTGACAATTAATTTTATTTTATTTAAATTGAAAAAATTATAACAATCAAATTAAATCTATTTTTATAAGCATGGATGTTTCCGAAATCTATGACACTGGTATGGAATGTTAAAAATAAAATTAATAAGATCCGACAATAAATGAGTACATTTTAAAAAAATAATTTTTAGTCTTTAATTGCCTAAACAACCATTTTTGAAGCAATTACTTAAAAGTGGATAGTAATTTTACTTCCTTTTAAATTTGAAACAAAAATAAATTGTATAATAAAATTAATAAATTGTTCATATAATTTTCTTTTTATAAAATTTTATTATCAAATTAAATTATATAAATAAATTCATTGCTCGGTTTAATGAACAAGTCAAAAAGTAGATTTGATATTTGATGATATCGATCTTTCCTTTTGGAAAAAAAAGAAAAAAAATTTCTATTTAGGTTTATTATTAAAAATGATCAAAAAAATTTTAATTAGCTTGCAATTATGCAGAATTCGCACAAATTTTGCAGTTGCGCAGTAGGCGAAACACAAGTAGCTTCAGTTTGATTCATTTGCAGAACAAGTTTTTGACATTTAGAACAAAATGTAAAAATTTTTTCCCTAAGCAGTTACTTGAATGTTATGTCAAGTTTGTTTTCATATATAAAAATCTGACTTGTTTATAAGTCACAGTTTTAAGTCTAAGCCACAAAAATATAAGTCAAAGTTATGACTTTAAAAAAAAAAATTTTTAAGTCATTGACTTGAAAATCTAAAATATCCTTTTTTATTGAACTTAAATAGGTTTAAATTTTTAAAATAAAAGCATTTAAAGACTAAAAATTTATAATTTGTTTTAGTGGAAAAATAAAATTATTTTAGTTTGAATGAATGAATTTAAATTTCTGTATTAACTACTTGAATTTTTAAACTATTGATTGTTTTTGTTAATCATTTAGATATCAATCATTTTTTTGTTGATTCGATAATGAACCATTAATAATTTTTAGAATTTATTTTTTTAAATTATCAAAATAATTAGATTAATTAAATTTTGAAATTTTAAATGATTGCTTTGATATCAAAATTTGATATGAAATTTCAATTCGCCAATTTAAATCATTTTTTTCCTAATTTTTGCTATTTTATTTTCAATGCTAAATTGATTGATTTCAATTTATACCTGCTATTTAATGTAATGACCCCAAAAATTAAAAAATTTTAATTAAAATTGTCTTTAAATGCTTATAACTTAGGATTCAAGCATAACTTTTAAGTATAAAATAGACCTTTTTTCAAAGCTAAAACTTTACTAGTTACTAATCCCATTTATTAAAATAAGAGTGCAAAATTGTAGCTTAAAGTCTTAGCTATCTAAAGATTAGTCGATTTTTATAACAAGTCTTTGCAATCCTAAGCTATACGCCTTTAAAGAAAATCAACTTTTTTGAATAGGTTAACTTTTTCAGGCACTGTTGCCAAAAACAGATAAAATTTAGAATGTTTTTATTTTTTTATTGTTTATTTATATATTAAAAAAGGCTTTGAGTAAAGAAACTCTTTCCGCCATTAATTTAACTTTAATTCGTTTAGAATAAATTTGAATTAAAAATTTAGAAAGCTAATATTTATGTTGTAAAAAAAGAATAAAATAGATAATTTAGTAAAAGGTAAAAAAGAAAAGAATTAGATTTAAGAGAAAGACCATTTTCATCTATTCACTGCTTTAGTTCATTCCATATATCACAGAGGGGTGTTTTTTTGCAGCTTCTTGAACTGTTTACAAAAGCATTATAATATTCAGTTGTTTTAAAAATAAAACAGTTTTTGATGTAACTGGATAAAAAATTTTTAAGACGAAGTTCAATTTTGTCAAGTTTAATATTCTCAAAAAAATTGTCTAGCAAATTTGAAGGTGTATCATAGGGGAATTTGGCATCTTGAAGTTGATGATCAATTAACTGATTTTTTGTAAAGTTTATTTGAATTTTTTTATTTCAAAAGTATTTGTATCAAGCATTCAAAATTAAATTTAAAAAAGAAATTCAAATAATAAATTACAAATAAGTAAAAAAATGAAAATAAACTTTACAAAAAAAATTAGTTAAATTAATTAAAAATCAATTTTGTCAATGGATTGAGAAAATATTTTTCAAATTTTTTTTATTTTTTAAATCTACATAACATGTTAATCATGTTACATTAAAATTATTATTAATTAAATCAAAGATTTATTTTAATATCTAAAGATAAACTTTCTGAATTGAAATGAAATGAATTGATCATCAACTTCAAGATGCCGGGAATTTGTAGATTGATTTGATAGAAATGTTCTGTATTACTTGGATTTTATTTAAGTTAGTTTTAGAAACCAATGTTGGTAGGAAAAACTGTAATCAATTATTAAACCAATAAGAAGTTTTTAAATACAGATTAATATATTTTTTTTTTATTTTCCAAGAATTGTTAGACAAAATTTTAATGATGTTTAAACGATCCATACATCTTGAACGAATATTATTTGCGTGTTGATTAAAACATAGATTTTCATTAAATTTTGAACCAAGAAAGGTAGGATTTTTTTCATCAGGAAAACTTTTCCCAAAACACTTGATTTTGCGCTATTGGTTTTTATTTTCTCTGATTTTGTAGCCGCACTTTTACGAGCACATTTTTATTTTCTATTTTATTAGGCAGTCCTCAATTTTTTTTAAATAAAGATTAAAAGTTGAGTTAATTTTGACATATCTTTTAAAAATAAAAAAACAGACAAGGTCGTCAGCAAAGAAAAGAGAATACTCTTTGTTTGTTGTGTTTAGCTTAGAAATGTCATTTATGAAAATTGTGAAAAGAATCGGACTGATTTCGGCACCTTGAAGGACTTCAGTTTGAATTTCTCCAAAATCAGTCTCATGATTGTTTACTTTTACAAAGAATTTCCTTTAATTCAAGAATTTCTTTACTCATTCCAGGATATAGAGAGGTACTTTCGATTGTGCCATTTTAAAAAGAATCTCATTGTGCCAAATTTTGTCGAACGCTTCCAAATATTTTTTTATCCAAGAACTTGCCACATTTTTTAATTGAAATTTTAGCAAAAAAATAATGATATTTTTTAATAAAAGTTTTGAGTCAAACTGAATATTTGTTATTTAATTAAATTAATATATAAAGACAAAAGGGCATTGTGAAATTTCATGCAGTACTTTCAATACAAAAAAAGTGAAAATGTTATACCTTTTGCTCTAATGGTCAAAAACTTATTCCGTAACAAAATGTAATAATTTTTTAAATTCTGCAAAAACTCTGCAAATTAATTGCGTATTTAATTAAAATACTTTTAAATGGGGTGCAATTTAGAAAAAAATTTGCACAGTTTATGCAGACTTTCACAGGAGGTAATACAAAAATAATTACACTTTGTTGCAGAATAAGTTGTTAACCATTAGAGCTAAAGGAATAACATTTTTACTTTTTTTGTATTGAAAGTAATGCATGAAATTTCACAATGGCTAAAACAACTCCTTTGAATTCTATTTAACTATCATGTGAAATTTAGTCACCCTCCTATTTTCTCATCCGGGCTTGGGACCGGCAAACGGCATAGTTATGACGGCGCCTTCCCCTAAGAAGCACGTGGGACGTTCATCATAAACAGCGCCACTCATCCGAGCCATAAGAGACTGCGAACTCGGCAACTATTTAGACTAGCTTGGAACCACAAACCAAGCGACAATCTCTGTTTAAGAGAGAATGTCTTAACTTTAGTGCTTCCAAAGTTACAGCTATCCAAAGAGGGTCAGCTGTAAAACAAGTTCTTGCTCTGCTAAGATTCTATACTGGATGTTGGTCAAAGCCAGCGGCACCCTCATACGACAAGACTAGGACAAAGACCCGTAGATCTATGTACCCGTAATACAGCTCTTCTTCAGATTTGTAGAAGACAACATTGCGTGGCCGTGACCATAAGAGACTGCGAACTCGGCAACTATTTAGACTAGCTTGGAACCACAAACCAAGCGACAATCTCTGTTTAAGAGAGAATGTCTTAACTTTAGTGCTTATCATGTGATGTTGGTGGCAAATCAGGTGATTTAATTTTGGATAATCTAATGTATTTATATTAGTAATTTCAAAAGTAGATTTTCGGCTGCAAAACGTTGCTTAAAATAAATTTTTGTCAGGCCTCGTGATAATAATTCAATTTTTTTCTAAGAGTTGTTTTGCTCGGCTTTGAGCCCGCAAAAAATAATTATAAGTTGGCATGCGGCTCGAACACAAGCTCCAGGATTTTCGATCTGTCAAATGATGATCGTGCACAATTTTTGTCCTCAAACACTTTTTCAGAAGGAGCTGATGCACACCAATGGTGGAAAGCCTTCAAAAAAAAGCTTAGCACAAATAGCAAAAAATGCTTGCTTTGGAATAGAAAAAAAATAGTTCAATTATTTTACGACTATGGATGCATAGAAATTATAATAATTTTTTTGAGATATCGATTTAAAAATGTGAGCCCCAAATTATCATTTATCATTTATAATTTGGAATTCATATTTGATTTTATCTATTTGTTTTGACCAACAACACAAAGGTTGAGAGCTTAGCTTAACAACAAAAACAAAGCTCTACTCTCTCATTCATTTTGTTTTCTTTTTTTCCATCTATGATTAATTTGACGAAAATATTAACTTTTCGTGTTTTCATCATCATAATTCAAGTTTTGTTGCCAAGAAATTCTAATTGTAAGTTTGTTGTTGTTTGATGGTGTGCAGTTACTTTAAAGAAAAAATGCTAATTTAACTTTTATTCATTATGTCGGCTAACAAAAAATAAAAATTAAAAACCATTTTTCTCTCTATTTTTTAATACAAAATTAATCATCTAAATTTGGTGAATCAACGATAAGACTAGATAAGACAAGAACGGCCTGAGAAGTGATGATCAAAAACACAATTTGTGTGTTTGTTGCCGCCCCATCCACATTCTCACTGCAATCTAAACGCAACAATCTCTTTTTAACAAACAAACAAATAATCATTCGATTTTTTAGATACTTTACATATTTTGGTTACTTTTCTCTTTGATACAACAGCCAACAAGAAAGCAAAGAGTCAATCTGAACATGAAAATAGAAGATGCGCCATTGTTCGTCTCTCCAAACGACTCGATACTGCTGTCCTACTCGAGCTCGGTGCACGACTACCTAAGTCAGCTGAGCTATCGCAACCTGATCGTCATATGCCTCATCCTCATGTTCTCCATAGTCTTCTACTTGATCAGCTTGATAGTGGACTCGGTGGTCGACAAACAAAAGCACTACGACCTGTCGGTCAAGTCGTTTGAGCGGTACGAGCAGGCCGTGTTGAGGAGACGGCGGCCGGAGGACGAGGCCGTCTTCAAAATAAGAGACGAGAGCGAGGAGACGGAGGAGCGCAACGGCAAGCTCGCCTTCACCATCTGGACCAACCGCAACCTCCAAGTGAGCTTCGTCCACTCGGTCCTCTGCTCCGTTTGGCTCTTGTACATTCTGATCGCTCGCCACAACGAACTGTTCGCCGACCTGCTCTACGCGGTCACCTGGGACGCCTATTTGGTGCTGGCGTTCTCGTGCGGCTACTTTCTCTACGACTTCTACGACATATGCGCCAACGGCTACTTGAAGCGCGAATGGGTCGTGTGTGTCCACCACTGGATTGTGCTGCTCTCGTTCGGCTATCACATGATCAACCTCATATCCATCGGCTACACTGTGGTCGCCCTGCTCATGGAGTTCAACAGTGTGTTTTTGCACGCCAGAAAATTGCTCAAGTTCTACGCGTTCAAGCGCAACTCGTGCATTCTCTACGCCAATTGTGTGGCCAACATACTCAGCTTTGTGGTGTTTCGCTTCGGCATACTGGGCCTCATCATGTACAGCTTTAAAGTGGACGGCCACAGAGTTAGCCTGCAGTACTTGTGCATGCTGATCGCGTTTGTGCTGATCATGACAGTGATCAATGTCATTTTGTTCAAGCGCATTGTTCAGAAGGACGTGCGGGTTTTGATGTGTGCCAAGGTGAGAAAGCAGCCTGTCGCCTTGCACAATGTCGAGTCTGTTGGTCAAGACGAAAAGCGGGTCGACACCAACCACAATGTTGTTTTGCTCGTCGACAAAAACTAGAACCAATTTAGACAATTTTTATTTTTCTACTTTTTTTTTCTCTCTTTTTCAATTGTATCGTATTCAGAGCTAATGCTTTTTGTTTTTTTCCCAACTTTTTCTATGAACACAATTTGTATTATATAATTTGAACCAAAAAAGAATCAAGAAGGAGGAGGAGAAGAAGAAGAAGAAGAAAAAAGGAATTAAATGCGATACGAATAATCAGACCGAAGAATGCATGAGTCACGTGTGACCACAATCTCAAATGACGTTTGATGCCTAATTAATAGAATCTTGTATTTTTGTTTTGTTTTTGTCTTTATGAAAAAATAAAAAATCTAATCTAAACAATAGGACGACTCTAATTTGAATTATATTTCGTTTTGAAAAAAATAGGCTAAAATGATTCTTTTTTTAAAATAAATTTTTATCTTTTAAAATAAAAGTAAGCTATTTTTTTATCGTATCACTTTTTTTTTTATAAATTTTTTATAAAAACTCTCAACATTAATCAGAACAATCTTATTAGACATATGTTTAACTTGAGATCTAATTGTCACATGTCTGGAATCCTAAAGGTTTTAAAACTCTTTAAAATTGACCAACTCTATCTTTTTTCAAAGATGTCCTTTATTAGCTCTATTAGGTTCAACGCCTTAGCTTCAGATATATTTCAGTATATATGTTCCAATATCTTCAACAGTTCTCCTCTTTCCTTTGGAAATGATCTCAAGCGCTTGTTAGAGTTCACGGGAGAAAATCTTGAATCACTACTAAATAATATTGGTAAGCTTAAATTGGATCTTAAGCGTCACTTTTACATTCGTGACGGTATCTTGGACTCTATTGAGCTTTGTTTGGGTAACTTAAGATTCAAAAAATTCAAAATCCTTCTTAATAAATTTTTATGAAATTAAAAAAAAAATAAAAATAAAATGGGATTGTCAAATTTCATACAAAACTTCCAATACTAAAATAAAAAAATTTTAATACTTTTGTTAGAAATATCAAAAACTTGTTCTGCAAATGAATCCAAGTGAAACAACTTTTGTTTCACCTTAGTGCGGAAGTCTACAAAATCTGTGCAAATTTATTGCGTTTTATTTTTAATACTTTTAAATTTGGTGAAATTTTGCAGAATTCGCACAGAATTTGCAGACTTCCGCACTAAAGGTGAAACAAAAGTTGTTTCAATTGGATTGGACTAAATGTAAGTTATGAATATAAGAATTCCTCTATTTTTTATTTATTGTGTAGCTGGTCGAGCCAAAGCTCCTTCAGCTTAAATAAAAAGTTTTAAATAATATTAAAAAAAAATGTTCAAAAATAAGAAAGTATCGTTAAAAATTTAAAAATAAATGATTTTTTTTAAATAAATTTTTATCTTTTAAAATAAAAGTAATAAAAAAATTTTACAACTTTTGTTCGAAATGTCAAAAACTTGTTCTGCAAATGAATCCAAGTAAAACATCTTTTGTTTCACCTTTAGTGCGGTCTGTCTGCAAAATTGCACCAAATTTAAAAGTATTAAAAATAAAACGAAATGAATTTGCACAGATTTTGCAGACTTCCGCACTAAAGGGGAAACAAAAGTTGTTTCACTTGGATTCATTTGCACAACAAGTTTTGACTTACAACACAAAGTTGTAAATTTTTTTTATTTTAGTATTGGAAGTTTTGTATGAAATTTGGGTTTTGTGAAATTTAGTACAATAGAACAGAACAAAAAGTTAAAAATTCTTATAACTTTTTTTTTAAATGTCAAAACCAAGCTCTGTAAATGCAACATGGTGCAACATTCAAAGTTGCACTATTATCAACAATATGGTAAAACTCTGCAAATTTAGCATAATTTAAATTTGGACAAATTTGGCTATAGTGCATTTTGCAGAGACTTTGCACATGATTAGCAGACTTTGACTTTTGGTGCAACTAAGTATGTTGCACTTTGTTGCGTTTACAGAACAAATTAAAAGCCTTCAGAAAAAAAGTAATAAACTTTTTTAGCATAAATTCTGTTCTATTTTTTTATTTTGTACCAAATTTCACAAAACCTGGAATTTGACAATCCATTTTATTTTTATTTTATTTTTAAATTTCATAAAAATTTAGTCAATTAATTTTAATTTTTTGCTGTCAATTGTAAGAAAATAAATTAAAAGCTAATTAGTAATTTTTTCAAAAAATTTAGTGGTGATTATATATAAAATAAAAGTGATACGATAAATAGATAGCTTACTTTTATTTTAAAAGATAAAAATTTATTTAAAAAAAAATCATTTATTTTTAAATTTTTAACGATATTATCTAATTTTTGAACATTCTTTTTTTTTTTTAATATTTTTTTTTTTATATATAATATAAAACTTATTATTTTGCTCAAGAAGCTTTGGCTCAACCAGCTACACATAAAAAAAAATAGAGGAATTCTTATATTCATAACTTACATTTAGTCCAATGGTGGATGAATTAAAAGAACGCTGTAATTTAACGCTTAATATAATAAAATATCTCTCAAATAGGAAGTGGGGTCTAAAATCAAAAAAATTAGGTAATCTTTACAAATCTTTGATAGGATCAATCTTGGATTATTCTTTTCCTTGTTTAAATTCATTCTCAGAAACTAACATCAAAAAAATACAAGTTATTCAAAATTCAGCAGTTCGATCTATTTTGAAGCTCAAATATGATAACCCCTCCAATATAATGCACCAAGAGGCCTTCAATAAACTTAAACTACTTACAGTTTCAAATCGACTCTTTGAGTTGAGTGAGAGATATGTCAGGGCAGGATTGAGTAATTCTGTTCCACTGGTCGTCAGACTGATGCCATTAGACTTATTTATCCTTTTTTTTGACATTTTTATTTATTTTTTATTTTTTTATACATGTTTTAATTCTGAAGGAGATCATTAGCTCGGTACAGATAAACAAATAAATAAAGAACTTCAGAACGTTCAATTATTTAAATAAAAAATATTTAAAAAAAAGACGTGTTTATATCAACTCGGCAACATGTATGATCAAGGTAACATGAAATAAAGTTAGTTGTCAATAGACGTAAATTAAATTTAAAAGATTTTTTTAGGAAGTTAACTCATTTTTTACTTTTTTTGGATTCATTAAGTTTAAGATTAAAAAAGTAAAACTTACAAAATGTTTACAATTTTTTATAATTTCAAAATAAAACTAGGTCGTTGGGCTATTTCTCTGACAAGAATCAAAAAAACTGTAAGAAAGCAAAACACTAGGAAACCTTTATTTTGTCCCTTTTTCTATCCTAGATGGCTCATCTCCTTTTCTAGCACCTTTTTAAGCAATGGCGCCAATCTGACACAGAGGTTACTGCATCGAGGTAATATTCATCGCAGCAATTATTACCCAGCAGAAACCTTTCACCCTTTTTTATGATGAAAGGGGTTTGAAACATTCTACCTGTAATGCAGACATATTTTAAAGATTTTTAACAATAATGAAAGCTTTTCACAAATGAAAATAAAAAATCACGCGAATACTATTCTAATAATCAAATATTATAATTTGATATTATATAAACTGATTTTTTAAAAAGATTTAATCAGGTTCTGATGAAAATATCCAAACTACATTCAGTCTAATTTAAAGTATAATTTATTTTCAAAACCTTTCAAAATATATGATACTCAAAAATTAAAATAGTCGAATAAAAAAATTAACTTTTCTCAAAAAATCAAGTGTAAAATATCAAATAACAAAATAATTTCAAGAAAATTTGTTAAAAAATTCACCATAACTCTGCCGTAAGCCGGTCCCAAGCCCAGGATGAGAAAAGAGGAGGGTGGTGGCAGCCACGCAATGTGGTCTTCTACAAATCTGAAGAAGAGCTGTATTACGGGTACATATATCTACGGATCTTTATCCTAGTCTTGTCGTATGAGGGTGCCGCTGGCTTTGACCAACATCCAGTATAGAATCTTAGCAGAGCAAGAACTTGTTTTACAGCTGACCCTCTTTGGATAGCTGTAACTTTGGAAGCATTAAAGTTAAGACATTCTCTCTTAAACAGAGATTGTCGCTTGGTTTGTGGTTCCAAGCTAGTCTAAATAGTTGCCGAGTTCGCAGTCTCTTATGGCTCGGATGAGTGGCGCTGTTTATGATGAACGTCCCACGTGCTTCTTAGGGGAAGGCGCCGTCATAACTATGCCATTTGCCGGTCCCAAGCCCGGATGAGAAAATAGGAGGGTGACTAAATTTCACATGATAGTTAAATAGAATTCAAAGGACTTGTTTTAGCCATTGTGAAATTTCATGCATTACTTTCAATACAAAAAAAGTAAAAATGTTATTCCTTTAGCTCTAATGGTTAACAACTTATTCTGCAACAAAGTGTAATTATTTTTGTATTACCTCCTGTGAAAGTCTGCATAAACTGTGAAAATTTTTTTCTAAATTGCACCCCATTTAAAAGTATTTAAATTAAATACGCAATTAATTTGCAGAGTTTTTGCAGAATTTAAAAAATTATTACATTTTGTTACGGAATAAGTTATTGACCATTAGAGCAAAAGGTATAACATTTTCACTTTTTTTGTATTGAAAGTACTGCATGAAATTTCACAATGCCTTTTTGTCTTTATATATTAATTTAATTAAATAACAAATATTCAACTTGACTCAAAACTTTTATTAAAAAATATCATTATTTTTTTGCTAAAATTTCAATTAAAAAATGTGGCAAGTTCTTGGATAAAAAAATATTTGGAAAAAACCGCATAAATCGATTAGATTTATTGCTGAGTTTAAGTGAAAACGATAAAAACAAACTTGAATGGACTAGAACATATTTTCAATAAATTCCGAGAATATTTATTTGCAGCATCCACCCTTTTCTTTCTGAGTTTCTTTCTCGGCTCTTATTGTATCAGCGACAGATGCCTGTTTATCATTTCTTGGCAAACGAGTAGCTATGGCCGTAAAAATTTCCACAACATTTACAGCTGTTTTTGCCGATGTCTCCATGAAAATAAGACTATTCTGTTCAGCATACAACTTTGCTTCATTGAACTCAACTGCGCGTTTACTTGCCAAATCAACCTTATTGCCAACCAGAGCAATTACAATGTTTGTATTGGCTTGTTTTGCCAGCTCTCTAACCCAATTTTGAGCTTTTAAAAAGCTGTCCTTTGATGTAATGTCGAAGACAATTAAGGCTGCCTGAGCGCCTCGGTAGTACATGGGAGCCAACGAATGGTAGCGTTCTTGTCCTGCCGTGTCCCATATCTCAAATTTGACTGTGGTGTCGTCAATTTGCATCGATTGGGTCAAAAACGCTGCCCCGATTGTACTCTCTTGAAATTCGTGGAATTCT
Organism: Brachionus paranguensis; assembly: GCA_016802215.1. Classification (NCBI taxonomy): domain Eukaryota; kingdom Metazoa; phylum Rotifera; class Eurotatoria; order Ploima; family Brachionidae; genus Brachionus; species Brachionus paranguensis. The sequence goes on along the minus strand of JAESIX010000022.1, from coordinate 223,226 downwards.
CTTTTAACAAAGCGAATTACCAAGCTGGACTTTCCCACTGCCGATTCTCCCAGAAGAACAACTTTAAATTGACAAATTTTGTTTATACTGTTCGAATTGGGCACATTTGATTGCCTGGACGCAGCCATTTGTATAAACTCTCAATATAAAACAAATCAAATTCTAAAATTTAAAAATTATCTATTTAGCATTGTCATATGAGAGACAAATTGAAATTAAAGATAGTTTTTTTTTCTTTTTTTCTAATTTAAGCTTTTGCTTCGATGTAAACAATTTTAATGGAAAATTTTAGACACAAAATGAGAGATAATTTTTCAAAAGAATGATAAGATTTATCATTTGCTAAATTGGGTATTGACTTCGGGGTGCATATTGTTTATGTATATATTTTGAAAAATTTAATTTTCCTGCTTTAAAGAAACAATAAATTAAAAATAATTTCTTGATTTTCAAACGGGACAAAAAAATAGTCTTTGCTCAAAAAGCGGACATTGTTATGTAATAGCAAATATTTGCCTAGTGAGTAATTTAATTAATAATCAAAATTTTGAATTTTTTTTTCAATTTTTTAAATTATTATTTATTTATATTTAAATAATAGCATGAAAATTAATTTTGCACTTTAAAGTGATTAAACGCGGAAATACCTTCATCGTTCATTATGCATTCTACTTTGAAACGTGTCCTTAAGAAAAGATTAATTAATAAGACCGAAAAATAGTCAAAAATCTAGATATATATATATTTTTTTTTAAATTTAATAATTCAAATTCGACCTTTAATCAAAAATTTAAAATAAAATTATTTAAAAATTCAATTTTAGATATTCAAAAAAATTTAATTAAATCTGGTGATCCAAACTGGCAGAATTGAATTTCTTATAAATAACTAAAATGAAATTAGCTTAGCATTATAATTAAGGCTTTAAGTGATATAATCATTTTCATCTTCAAATTTAGAAACTTAATTGGATCGTAATATATTCAATATTTGTATCTAAGATAACATTTGACTATTTATTTTCTTTTTAATATTTTTTCTTGAGAATTTTGAGTTAAAAAAACACAAATTTGATTAAGAAATATTTTAAAAATTGTCATTTAAAAATAAATTTTAAATTTAAATTTCATGATATCATAAACTTTTAGCCGTATTTAAGATATATCAACTTTTGATTATAAGATAATCAGAAAAACAAACGTTATTTGAATTAATAAAAAAAGACATTTTATATTTTATTTTTTTTCCAATTATTTAAAATAAATCCGAATCCTTTTTGAGCTTTTTTATTTCAAAATTATTAAGAAAAATGTTTAAAAGAAAACATAGTAAGCCAGTTGTTTAACAAAAATTTAAATAAGAGTTAGTTTTTTAATTATTAAATAGAATAGACTGCCTCAGAAAAATAGAAAAAAATAGCTCTTAAGCTTAGATATGATAGCGTTTTGGTCATTTAATTTTGACCACATGAGAAGAATAATTGTAAAATTTTTAAAAACTTCAAATTCTTTTATAATAAAAAACTCATGAAAAAATTTTCACTCTAACCAGGTTATTATTGCAAAATTTATTTTAATAAAATCTATTTTTTTAGATTAAAATTTTAAATTAGCATATCTGTTGTTTTTCTTTTTGTTGAAAAAATTGAAAAAAATTCTAAAAAAATTTCAATTTTTGATTTAAAAAAAATGTTTTATTTTCAAAAAAAATCTAATTGATCCACTTTTTTGCATGCAGACTTATTAAATCCTACTTTTCCAATTTTTTGTTCCATCAAAGCCTTAGTGCTTGTATTGAACAATTTTAAATTGCATTCTAAAATTAATTTTAGAATTAGCTTGAAAATTATTTATGACGAGTAAATTTAGGCGAATAATTTTCATAAGAACTCCAAGCAAAAAATGGCAAGCGATTTAACCTATAGCCAAATTGTCAATTTCTATGACCGGTCATTCATATTGAGCGACAATCGACTCTTATCCACATCCTTATTTGTAGTCTACCTGCCCATCGGTCTTGCCCTGCTCGTAATTCGCTTCGTCCTGTTACTATTGCTATACACGGTGGCCACAGCCGCTCCGTCACTCAACACAAACCCCAAATTCATCAATCTAGTATCATTAGTCCTTGGTATATTCACCCAGACAGACTCAGTCACCAACACCAAAGACTTTATTCGCTCCGAGCAAATTTTTGTCTCCAACCACATAACTTGTTTCGACCACATCTCAATCAAGTCTTTACTGAACAAAATTTACTCGGTTGAATCTGCTGACTACTTGAATAAGGAGTCATTTTTTTTGGCTCAGATCCTCAAGCAAAGCATTAGCGCCAAAAAAATTGATTCTTTCTCAAAGCAAATTTTGTATTTTCCAGAAAAGTTGGCCACAAACGGCACATTCAAGCTGCTTAAATTTGATTTTAGCTGCATCAAGGACTCACCAATGGACATTAAGCCCATTTGCTTAAGATGCTCTCGTCCATTTCCATTTTCCACATTGAGTGTAAACCCAATCGAGTCCAACCAGCTTATTAATCTAATTCTGTTCCTGTTTTCGCCACTGACCATTTTTAAAGTTGATTTCAGCCTTGAGAAACAGTCAAGACAGAGTGATGAGCCGATTGAGCGCTTTGCAGAAAAAGTTGGCCATTCAATCGCCTCTAAACTAGGTCTAAACCTTTGTGATTTTGACTCACAAGATTTTGAGTCTGTGTGGAACCAGCACCAAAATCAAGCTGAAGTAAAAAATGATCAGAATGGTAGATTGGCTCTGCAGATTAAACAAATCCTGCCCGATGTGACCATAGAGACAATAGAGCAGCACATTAGGCTTTCATCAAGTTTGGATATAGACACAGTGATGGCCTCGATTTTGGACTCGAACAGCCAAGAATCAAGTTTGTTAAGATCGGAATCGACTCCGGTAGTCAGTCAGCCTAGACTGGTAGTGCCAAGCTCAAAGTCTAATATCTTGCAGACTAGAAAAGAGAGAAACAATTTGAGTTTTGAAGAAAAAAAATTTGAGTTGGTCAACGAAGCCCGGAAGCGCTATTTGTCCCGAGATTATAATCAGGCTGATTTTAAGCATAATTTTTTTTAAATGTTTATAGATTTAAATTTGTTTTTTTTTCTAAATATTTTATTAAATAAATGAGTTTAATGTTTAAATCTGTTTTTATTTTTTTTTGTTGTTGAAGATTTTATGAATTTTTTTTCAACAATTGATGTCGGACTACCAGAAATGGAGCGGCGAAGGCGCTGCCAAAGTAGAAAATCATCAAAGCGGCAAGTTTGTATCGATTTTGAATATTAAATGGGATATTCTACAAATTAAAAATTAATTATTATATTTTTATTAAAATTGGAAAAAAAGTTTTATTACAGATCCGGGGTTGGCTTCTTGTTCAACATGGCCGATAAGTGGATCGGAACCGCTTCGTTTAGCTGGAGTGGTAGCGATGCTACGACGACTGACTGGGGTGGCGATTCTGCCCAAGGCTTTTCTGAATAAAAAACTCATCTTTTTCTCGAATAAATTCTAAAATTCGTTTTAATAATATTAAAATGCTAACGCTTTTGAAAAAGTATTATGTTAAAAAAAATAAAGCTTTATAATTTATGATTCGACAAGATTTGCTTCTGCTGAAATTTTTCAATGATTTAAATGCAGGTTTTAAAAGCTAATGCATTTATAGTTTTTTATTTTTACTAATTTTTTAATATCAAAAACTTTAATTTAAATACAACTTTACATTTTATTTGATTTATTATTATTTATTAATACTCACGATTTAAACTTGATCAGAATGTTTATTTTAATCAATTAAAGCTCTATTCACGATTTATTCAATAAAGAATATAAAATTAAAATATATTTTAAATTTCAATTATTTTCCTAAAGATAAGAACATTTTTTTAAAAGATTGTCTTCAAAACACTTTTAAAAATTAAATACTGATTTAAAAAAATTTCACGGTAAAAAGGCTTCCAAAACAAATTGAACAAAAACTTTCTCTTTTTTTAAAATTAAAATTAAAGTTAAACAAAATTATAATCCTTGAGATAATTATTTAACACTAGAACGCCCGGGGGTTTTTTAAACCCCTTTTTTATCTTTAAAAGTTGATAATTGCTTAAATAAAAAAATATTTTTGTTTTTTTTTTTTTTCCCTAATTTAAAATTTAATTTTAATTTTGAATTTATTTTTAAAAATTATAAATTTTAAAAAATCATATTAGAAAAAAAAATATATACATAAACGCCCGGAGGGGGTTTTTTAAACCCTTATTTGAAATTAAATATATTAGCTTTCTTTTTAATTATATTCATATATTAATTATAAGAAAAATAAATTAAAATATAATGTCAAAGCGAGCTTCAGCTAAACTTGCCTTGGAACATCTTACTAAGGCTAATGATGCTGATTCAGATCCTTCAGTGGAGTCTGATTATGAAGAAGATACCTTTGAATCTGAAACATATCCTTTTGATTCGTCAGATTCAACAAATGATGAATCCGATGACGAAGCGTCTTGTGATTGTTCAAATGGTGAGCCACAAGTATCTGGACAACCTTTAGAAATAGATAAAACATCAAAATCAGGTGTTATATGGCAAAAAATAAATGACGGTGATGAGACCAAAATTAGAAAAAGGATTTCGTTCAATGAAAAAAATGGTCCAACAAGTTATGCAACTACACGTTTAGATAAGAGTGCTTTGACAGCTTTTTTACTAATTTTTGATTTGTCAATGCTGAAAATGGTGCTTGAATGCACAAATGCATTTGCTCAGTCTATTGACCGAAGCATTTCCTTCTCAAAAGAGGACATTCTTTCTTTTAATTTTTGCATTTTATTAATTAATTTACTATATGAATGAAAAATTATGTTAATTTTTTTTTTGTAATAATGTAACAAATAAATTAAGAATAACTTATTTTAAAAAAATTGTCTTTAACATGAGGTTAAAATACATTTTTATTGAAGAATTAATGAGGGGTTTTTTAAACCCCGCCGGGCGTTTAAGGTATAAAAAATATCGGGCGTTCTAGTGTTAAAGTAAACTAAAAACAGACTTGTTTTTAATCGCAAGTCAAAGTTTTGACATGGCTTAAAAATCAAATCATTTTAAGTCTTAATTAATTTTTTTGAATTATTATCGTTCCATACAGTATTGATAAAACTAATGACTTGACTTTCGATTATTATTCAAAGTTAATCAACAGACTAGTGCCCATGTCTTTAATGACCGATTAACACCTCATTTATTTAATTTTATAAAAGTAATCATTACAAATTAAAAATAATAAAAAAATTATTGAAAAAAGTAGAACATTGAAACATTTTAATTAAATTTTTTGAAATTTTTTCAAAATCTGTATAAATCAAATTGACATTATTGAAAATAGATTGCTTGAAAGTTGAAAACTTCAACATTGATCTCTTGATCACAAAGCTATTTATCAGTCTTGCATAAAAATACTCGAAGGTTTTTTCACCATTAGCCGTTTTTGACATTAAATTGTATTTTAAGTTTCTAGACTCATTTTTCTTTAATTTCATTCTTAAATTTTCAGGTGAATTATGGAAAAATAGTGTTTTATAGGCAAAAGATTACATTCTATCAAGAGTTTACCTTCTCAGGAAATTTAGTTCGATTATTCGAAAAGATCATGCAAAATGTTTTAGACCAATTAATATCTATCTTATTATCTTATTATTATAAGAAGACCAATTACTAAGATTTGTAATAGTAGCTGAAAAATTTAATAAAACACTTTCCAAATCTTTATCTGAATGGCTAATTGTCGTGTCATCATCAAACATTTTTATGTTATAATTTCCTAAAAGATATGAAAAATCGTTTATAAAAATGAGAAAAAGAAGTGGACCTAATACTGAATCTTGTGGTACACCTAACTTGAGTGAAGTAGGTTTAGATTTTTCATTCCCAAGACGTACTATTTGTCCTCTATTAGTAAAGTAATTGGATAGAAGACCTAAGGAATTATTATCAAACTCATGGTGAAACAACTTTAAAAGCAAAAGATCGGAATCAATCACATCAAAAGCTTTTCTAAAATCGATAAATAATGATAAAATTGTAAATTTTTTTTCTTTGGCTTGATTTATCTCACTAGACTTTCGATTTCAAAAAGTCACTCATTTATTTTTTAGAAAATTTATTTTCCTGTTTTTTAATACTAAAATCTTATGGTTAAAAGAGTTTGAATATAAAATTTTAAAAATAATTAAAAAATTTATCAAAAAAATATTTTATTTAAAAAAATCAAAGTTCATCATTTTTTTTATCGTCATCAGGTGTTTCTTTATTCAATTCTTTATCAAAAAAAATAAAAATTAATAAGTATCTAATTTAAAAGGAATAAAATTAATGATCCGAATAGAAAACTCAGTGCGGTAAGAAAATACTGTTTTGTAAAATAACTACTAAGCATACATAAAATCATAACACCGATTATAAAACTGCGCTTAATCAACAGATCATTAGTTTGTTTTTTATTATTTTTATTTTTGTCTGTTATGGCTAAACAAAAATAAAAGTAATTTTCAAAAGTTTTATTTTTATTTTAGTTACCTTGACATTGGTAGGAGCCCGGCTTGTTGACACATTCACCACTAGAGCATGGATTTGTGTCTTGTTCACATTCGTTGACGTCAACACATGAATCTGAGATTTTCTCGTAGCCTTTGGAGCATTGGCCAGTGCATTTGTCAGCCCCGGGTCCAGAGCATTCTTGACATGCCGCATCACACTTTTGACACACAAAAGATCCTTGGGTATTTTCGCAAAATTCATCTTGAGCACATTTTTTGTCTTCCAAACACTCGTTTACATCATCGCATAAATTTGTTTCTGAGTTAAATTTCCATCCATTTTTGCAAGATAAGCAAGAATTTTGCTCAGGTCCAGAGCAAGTCAAGCATGACCAGTAGCACTCAGCACACTCGGTATTGGTATCATTTTTAGTCTTTTGATAAAAGCCATTATTGCATGAAGAGCACAATTCTCCTGCATATCCCCTGTTACATTTGCATTTTCCTGAGCCATCGCGTGTTCCTTCACCATCGCAATTGCCATTGCCAGAACATGTTTTGCCATTCAACTGCGGACATTGGCGACACTCAGACCCAAAAGTATTAGAGGGACAGCAAAATTTTGTCTGATCAATACAAATATCCGAGAATAGCTCGACAATCAAATTTTTTTGCTTTGTCTTAAACCGGTCAAGTAAATTGTCTTCTTGTTCTTCTAGTAAATGATGGCACTAATCACAAAAAATAGCTAATGGATAAAATGTGATAAAATGATAAATTACATCGTTTTCTTTAGAAGAACAGGCGTTTTCGATAATTTCCTCAAAGCGAATATCGCTGGTAGCATAACTGCCTAGTTTGTGATCCTCCCAGTCGGTGTTGCCACCACCGAAATTTCCCTTACTAGTTTTTTCAAATTCCTTGTTTAGAAAAGGATTTTTTTTAAATTTAAAAATTGTGTCTTAAGTCTACCTTAATGAAATTTTCTATGAGATCACGGCAAACTCTACACTGTTGAGATTTAGATTTAGATTTATAGCAAAAAATTGAATTAAATGATATTAAAAAAATGATAAAAGCTATGGGAATTATTTTCATTGCTAAAAAACAATCAAAATTCTAGAAAAACTACATTAAACTAATAATTTATATTAATTTTTTGTGAAGCATAAATAATTTTCTAAATATATATATATATATATATATATATATAGAGTGATTTAGTACACTTATGTCAAGTCAAATTTGAATTTGAATTTTTAGCAAATCATTTAAAAATACGTGGTCGCATCTAGTATTTTTGATTTTAAAAATTATAAACTTTTTTTATTATTTATTGCTTTTAATAAATTAATCTTTTAAATTCGCTTAAATTAAGAATTTATGAAAAATTTATTTTTTTTTAAGAATTTTTTAATTTTTATTAAAATTATATTAAAAAGAAAATTAGTATGATTAGTATAACACAGCATCTTTAATCATTAAATTAATAATTTCCATGGGCCTTAAGAACAAGAAATTAAACATCTTAAAAATTAAATTTTAATTTACTTTAATTTACTTTTTAATTAAAATCAAGAACTCTGAGATTTATTTAAGTTTAAATATGTCAATTAAATACTTAAATTCAAATGCACTAACAAAATTTTTAAAAAATCTGCAGTGTAATTTTTATAATTTTAAATGTGTGTATTTTTTTGTTATTTTTGGCATTAGATGGTTTTAGGTGATGTATTGAATGAATCAACTTATAAAATTTACAGAACCAATTTTTAATATTATAATTATTTTTATAATGTTTTATATTTTTATTCCTTATTTTTTTTGATTAAGACACTTAATCAATTTTAATAATTTTCTTAAACAAGCATTCTAAGTCAAACTGCTTTGATTTTCATAAATTTAAAAAATAAATTATCTTTTACACAATTTATTCATAATATTCTTATACCAAAAATATAGTTATATATATTATAAATACACAACATATTTAGTAAATAAATAAAAATAATTTTTTTAATAGAAAATTTAATGAATTTATTTAATCTTTGAAAAAATGAAACAAAATTTAAAAGAATACAAAGATTCAAAAAGTAATAAATTTTTGTTGAAAAAAAATATTAATCAAAATCTAAAAATCCTGACACATTCATTTTAAATTAGCTACTAATAAACTTTTTTTATTTCTTGATCAAAGAATTGAATTAAAAAATATAATGAACTTTTATTTATTTTAATAAAATATTTTTGGATAAATTTAAAAGTTAATTTAAAGTTAATTGACTGAAACTTTTGCTAAAATTATCTGTTTTATCCAACTCGTCCAAAGTTGACTTTGGTCCGATCAAATCTAGATCCGGATCAAGCACTTGACTTAAACTGTCCAAGAAACAGAACAAAAACTCTTTATTATCCAAAGTATGTATTATAAGTTTAATTCTAACAGGTAGCCTGTCAACAAGAACACCAAAATTTGGAATTTTTACCAAATAGCATCGTTTGCTCAGTCTAAGAACCAGTTGGATTTGAGCATACATCCCTTTTAGTGAGGCAAGTTTTAATAACAAAGCCAAAAAATTTGCCATTTTTGCATCTAGCGAAAAATACTCAAGTAAATAATTTATAAAATTTTGAATCTTTTTTATCTCTTGTGAATAAATGGCACAATTTTTAACAAAATCATCTAAATTGTTGGAAAATTTTTCTTCATATCTGGTCTTGAGCTCATCTCGCTCGAAAACATAGACTTGGAATTGTTCTATTAATTTATGTTTTCTGAGCTCGTAGGCGTGCATTTTAGACTCAAGGTGATAGCTTACCTTGTAATACTCAACAGTCTTGTTTAACAGCCTTAAATCTGTCAAAAATTTAAATAGAATTTTTTTCAAAATATTTTTCTAAATTTACTTTTATCATAATAAGAAAATATTTGCTTATAAAATTGATTATTTAGACTTATCTCAAAGTTTTCTGTCTGGTAATTTTGGTTAATTTTGTCCGATACAGACAAGGCCATGAAATGGCTCAGATCTGGACAAAATAGAATTTCCACATTGCGCTGATTATCACGCTCACTTTTAAACTCATTGAACAAGTTGAGTGCACCAGAGGTAAAAGTATGTATGGTTATGTCGCACTCAAAATAGTCGGCTATCAACTGAGGTAAATAGTCAAGCACAAATGTTTCAAAGTATTTATCTTTAAGGTATCTGATCAAAAAAAATTTAAATATCTCTTCAATTGATTCATTTTGACTGGTGATTAGAGATTCACAGTCTTCATCAAGGCTTAGGAATTCATATGGCAAGCTTTTGGTCTGGCATTTGAGCTGAAACTGGCGCAGAATGGCCATGCATAGGTCACTAATGGAAACCTTTGGCCCAGGACCAGCATTGTGCGAAGCTATGAATGAGTACAAAAAACACCATCCGTCTGCTGGCACGTTGACCAAGTAGCGTACCTTACCATTGATTAGAACATCTATTGAACTGTACTCGGCTTGATTGTGGCAAAATTTTTTCAAATCACTCAAACAAATTTTTTTTCCATTGGCAAAGTTCATTTTAGTAACTTGGTTTTTTTGTAAAGCTTGTTTAGTTTTAGATCAAAATCAAAAAGAAAAGACTCCTAGAGATGCATTTATTTTAGAGAAATAAACTTGACTTATTGTCAAGCTGCAGTTTAGCGCAAAATACACTCTAACGTGCTTGCAGTTGAAAAATTTCCACACTTTCAAAGAAAAATTCTCTCTTTCTCTCTTTCGTGTTGAAAAAAAAAGATAAACCAAGAAATAGAAAATGGGTCGTATGCACTCTGGCGGGTAGGCTATCCTAATTTTTATCTAACCAAATCCCGAATTCCCCGACCCGGAATTACGGGTATTCTCCGACTGGTCTTGGCAAACCGGGTCCGGGAATATGGGCCTAAGCCGAAGCATTATATTTGGTCTGCGGATTAACTGCATGTTAATCTCGTTGTAAAAATAATGCAAGACTAGGTTTATTTAGACCGGTTGGTCACTCATCGATCAAATCGGTTTAACCGGCTAAACAAACAATTTGATTTAAAATGTAGAATAAAACAAACTTACTTTTTTCCGCTAACAGTAAAGGTATTTCCAAATCAGCTCTTCCATACAGACGATCAGTGCCATCAGTAATTTTTTTGTTTAATAAAATTTTTTCGAAAATTTTCCAATTTATTTTTCTAACAGTGGTTGAAGCTTACATCAGAAAATGTAAAGGAACAAATATACAAATTGGCCAAAAAAGGTCTCACTCCATCCCAAATAGGTGTCATCCTGAGAGACTCGCACGGCGTTGCCCAAGTGCGCTTTGTCACCGGCAACAAAATTTTGCGTATCCTCAAAGCCAAAGGTTTGGCTCCTGGTCTACCCGAAGACTTGTACCATTTGATCAAAAAAGCAGTCAGCATTCGCAAACATTTGGAGCGCAACCGTAAAGACAAAGATGCCAAGTTCAGACTCATTCTGGGCGAGAGTCGTATACACAGGCTGGCTCGCTACTACAAAACCAAGGGCAAATTGCCGCCAACCTGGAAATAGTAAAATTAACACCAAAAAATAAAAGAATAATTTTTTAAAAAAATTTTATTTTAGCGTCTCATCGACCGCTTCAGCTTTGGTCGCCTAAGGAACTTTATTTTTTTTAAATAATCTAATAAAATAATTTTCCGCGCATTTTTCTGTCTAATTTGTTTTTTTAAATTGGAAGTGATGACTCTCTTCCATGCGTCAATTGACAATTAAAAGTGTCTTAACTAATTTAAAGGTCAAGAATGGCCCAACGATTGACATTAAGAAGACGATTGTCTTATAACACAAACTCAAACAAACGAAGAGTAGTCAAGACCCCGGGTGGTCGCTTGACCTATCAGTATTTAAAAAAAAAAGGTACCGTGCCGGTATGCGGTGACCCGAGCTGTAACATCAAATTGAGCGGTGTTGCCCGTGCCCGACCAAGAGAATGGTCAAGAATGTCAAGACGCTTGAAGACTGTCAACAGACCATACGGTGGTTCCAGATGCGCGTTGTGTGTACGTAACAGAGTTGTTCGAGCTTTTTTGATCGAAGAACAAAAAATTGTAACCAAGGTCTTGAAAGCTCAACAACAAGCTCAAGTCGCTGCCGCTAAACAAAAATAAATTGATAACAACTTTATTTTAATTTGAATAAAATATGTTATTAAAAAAAAAAAAATTTTTATTTCAATTAAGTGCTAAATTTTATTCGAAAAAAAAATATAGAAAAAAAAATTTTTTTCGATCAGTTTGATCTATTTGGAATGGACTGTCTTAGGAGTCTGGTCAGTTTGATTGTGAGCTATCTGATGCCTTCGTCTGTTGACAGTGAAAAAAAGTCACACATAAACTACACATGTGTAGATAAGCCCTATGGTGTTTTGTCTTTTGAGATATTGATCCAAATTCGCTTCCAAATCGAGTCGACCAAAAAACAAAAGGAGAAATTTTATCTTAAATTACTAGAGGATTACATAACTGTGCTGGACTATTTGTGTCACAAGAGCAGCAAAATGTTGTTTTATAACTATTTGCGAAAGCTAAAGGAAATATCGGACTCTGAGTACGACTCCAAGTTTGTCAGAATTATCAAGTTCACAAAAAAATCTTTTCTTCTTGGCCTCAAAGAACTCGATAATCAGCTTATTTCACTTGACAAGATTAAAAAAAAAATTCATGATTTACATGAAATTATGGATGCGTTTGTGGAAAAATATGCCGATAATGTTTTTATATTGAATTATGTAAATCTTTTGAAAAAACTTCCACAGTTATCTCTAATGAGACGTGGTATTAAAATTTAAATTTATCTTTTTTTTTTTGATAGAAAAAAATTAAATTTTATTAAATATTAATTAATTTTTCATTTTTTAAATGATTACTGAATGATCAGCAATAGAAAATATTGAATCCTAACAAATAAAATAATAAATTAGATTAGAATGTAGCTAAAAAGTTTTATACTGGAACAAAATAAAAAAATATGTCTAGAATAAATCACACTATTTTATTAAAAATAAAGCCAATTTATTATATTTTCAAAAAAAAATTAATAGAGAAAAAAGAACTTATTTTTTGGTTCATTTTTAGTTCCTCTCTCAAAAAATTCATCACCTTCTTTTGATTCTAAAATTTCAGCTTGATTTCGACAGTTAATTATTAGATACAACAATTTTGATGCTGAATTGAAAAGAAAATTTAATTTTTTAAAAGATGTTCCAAAAATATATTTTAAATAAAGGTAGATTAAAGTTTGGACATTTTTTTAATTTTTATTTGTTGTTATCTCATTATATTTTACTAAGGTTATTTAATATAATTTTTTTTAATCTGAGTAGCTATTGCTAAGTTTAAGTCCATCAAGAATCATAAAGTCAAAATTTACTTTTTAGCGCTCTATAACTATATTTAGAAATTATTTTGATTGATATCATTTAAAAAATTTTATAAGCTTTAAATGAAAAATGGCCCTTTTTGGTTAGAAATGAAAATAATAATTTAAAAAAATTAATATATTTGCAAACTTATTCAAAAATTTGATTTTCATAATTTAGAAATTAATTTTTTTTTTAATCCAGACAATTTTAAAGCTTAGGAATCTGTTTTAAAGGAAGCCTTCAAAGAATAAAAAGTAATTTTTTGTCAAATTTTCTTTTTTTTATAGTGAAGAATTTACAAAATTTTTATAATGACTTATCTAAAGTTAATTTTGAATCTTCTTAAACAAAAATTTAAGCAAATTGAAATACAAGTAGAATTTTTCACAGGACTTTTTTAGATTCTATCTTATTATTAAAAATAATTTTGACATTTATAGATGGTAAATGGAAATTTAAACACTTGACCAGAGGACAGTTCAATTAGCTTTGAATTGTTAGCCCTGAAATAAAATAAAATCATCGCTATTTTTCAAATGCTAATTTCGGCGATTACACTGATTTGAACTTTAGAAGAGACTAGAGTGTCCTTGTTTCTGGTCTAACAAAATGTTCAATTTGCACAATTAATTTTTTATATTTATTAAAATTTCCACTTGATTCTTAAAAAAAAATATATATATTTATTAAAAAAAAATTTTAAAATGATGATCAAAAAATAGCGAGAGCTAGAGATGAAAGTTTTGAAAGAACTGCAATAAATTAATTTAGTTTAATTTAAAAAATTTCAAAAATCCGAAATGCAAAACACATGTGATATAATCGATTTAACATCGGACCCAGTCCACTATGACCAGTACAATTCAGAGGCGGCATTCGACATCGATTTATCACTATTCCAGCCCAATGCCAACAATCCGAATGATGAAAATTTTTTCTTTTCACTGTTTAAATCGGAGCCCAATGATGGCGGCAAAATGTCAGCCAAACGGCGAATATCTTCAGCCAACTCGGAATTAAGCATCTGTTCATTCACTTCGAACTCAGTGGACTCACAGACTCCCAAGAGCGATGCCAATCAGCCTAATGAGGAAGATTTGACTCTGTCGTTCACAGATTTGACAGACTATGATGCTGACTTGACCGACACCACCCTGAATTTGAACGACTTTCAGACGTTTGACGCGAATGCCGCCAAAAAACCCGAGTCTCACATAAAACGACCAATGAACCCTTTCATGGTTTGGTCACAAATCGAACGGCGCCGCATAAAAGATATCGCGCCTGACCTACACAATGCCGAAATAAGCAAGCACTTGGGCATCAAATGGAAACAAATGAGCCAAGAGCAGCGACAGCCTTTTGTCCTAGAAGCCAATCGCCTTAGACAAATTCACTCCAAAGAACACCCGGACTACAAGTTTCGTCCCAAAAAAAAGCAGAAAAAAATCTACGAAATTCAACACGATCAGGACTTGCTGCAAAATTACCAGCCATTGACGCCTCCCGAGCCCCCACAGTCTGCTCAACCGGTCACTGTCCAAAAGTTTCACATAGTCGACAATTCACTGAGAAATTTGATTCTTAGCGAAAGTATGAGGCCACAACCAAAACTGATCAAAATAATCAACAGACCAATTATGCTCAATGGTCGTTTGGCTGGAGAGAGGAGGAAAAAAAGCTCCAGCTCGAAAAAATTGTCGCTCAAAGTAACCAGTTTGAATCTGATGCCGATTCAAGGAGACAAATCTATGCTCAAGGTGCGAAGTGAAGTGATGAAGAGAAAAAAAAATAATCTAATTTATGTGCCAGTGGTTCTAAGCTTTGAGCCTGGCACTCGAAAGTTTAGCATTCGGACCCATCACAGCCAGGACAGAGCTCATCTGAACAGTATCATTAGATCCATTAATAAGCCGAATGAATACGCGTCCAGTGAGGTTGACTACGAACAACTTGATTTAAGTGTTGACTGGAAGTTGACTGATTCATTCGAACAACAGACTACGCTAAATCCCAAAACGGATGACTTTTTAAGCATGGACACCATAGACACAAATTTATTTGATTTTTTAATAGAATATTAATTTTTGTTTTGATCTTGTAAAAATTCTCAATCAACAAATTTATCTTTTTGCTTAAAGGATAAAAAAATTTTTTTTTTCTTAATTTAGTATTTATTAATTGTAAAATTTTGTAATCAAAAATCTAATTGAGAATTTATTTTTTATATTTTAATTAAAAATAAAATATTTGTTCAGAAAATAATTTTTTTTTCTAAAGTGTCAAATCTATAGAGAAATTTGATTATTTACAATCGGATTAGTTGTCAAAGATTACCGATTTGAAATTATTATTATATAATTAATTGGTAATGTTTTTTTAATTTATAGAAATTTAATATGTTAATTGAAGATTAATAGCAGTCATGCTGCTAATGTGTTCTAGTCAATTTATTTATGTTTACAATACCTCTCGCCGTGTTCTTGAATCTCATTTCTCCGATTTGTTATGATAGATCATTTTTTATTTTACAGCTATTTTAATTCAAGAGCTATAAAATTTTATTCAAAAAAAATTCATATTTTTGTTGACCCATTGTTAAATTTAAATTTCAACATTTTAGACTATTAAACATTTTACAAACGACCATTTTTAATGTGTCTACTATTTATTACAGTAACATACTCATTGTTACTGTTTAATCTACTAAATCCTAAATTAGACTCACTTTTGTAAATTGTAATCAAGATTTTAGCAAAATTTTTGTATTCAAATTTATATCAACTTTTAGCTAGAATTACAATCGAAGTAGATATGCATGACTGAATTTGAATAATTTAAGTATATGTGTTAATACAAGTGGAAATTACACTGGGAATAATTGTTACCTGAAGCGCCTAAAATATTTATAAATGCATTCTTGATTTGTTTTGTAAATTCTATCGGCTATAAAACTTTTTTATAAATAAGTTCAGATTTTGATAGTTTTTGTTCTAAAAAAATTGTGTATTTTAATGAAATAAGAAAAAAAAAGATAAAAGAAAAGTTGAGTTAATAAACAAAAATATTTCCACAGCTAAAATTTATTTAACTTTTCAGGCATTGATTGATTGCCTTTTTTATATACACTGACAGGTTTATGGTCAAAAAATTCTTGTGAAAATTATCTTTTTATCTAAAGAATTGTTGATTAAAGCTTTAATTTCAGATATATTTTAGAAATGTTATTCTTAGTATTATAAGAAATTTTCAAATTGGTAAATTTTTATTTAAAATGCATATTACTTTTTGATGTTAACCAAATTTATTTTCTCATTTAAATGACAAAATTAAGTTATATTAAAAATAAATAAAATATATATTTCTTTAATTTATTTAATCATAGTTGGACCTTTTGCAGGCTACGCTAAGCAATTTCGTCTTAGATAAATAATCGTGAAAAAAATTATAAAGGTGCACATTTTTTATCCTCTTTAAAAATAATTTAGACCAAGAGCTTTGCTTGGTTAATATGGAGACATAACCTTTTTTTCAGCAACATGAAAAAAATTTTCACTTATCGAGAAAAAGTTTTATTTTTTGAAAAAATGTCAAACAAGATTGAGTTAAATTTAGGAGTTATTTTGATGTCGTAAAAGAAGATTTTAATAAACAGACTTAAAAAGGTGTCTAATTTTTTTATTTGTTTATCTGTCCCAAGGTAAATAATAAAAATGAGCCGAATTTTTCTTTTAAATAGATTTTATATTTTGATTTTTTATCTTGAATAAGAATTAAATCAGACAAATGTTTATTTTTTCTAACTAAAAATTTGTAATCTAACAAAATATACATTCAGAATTCTCAATAATTAAATGAAAAAAAAAAACAAATTTTATTTTATGGTCCATAAATTTTTCCATAAATAAAAAAATATTACCATATTAGCTCCTTACACTATCCGTAAAAGCAATTTATTTAAGTTCATCAAAAACAGAATTATAGCATTTTTTTTTGTTTTGAAAGTTTTGTATAAATTTTCACAATGGCATAGTATGATCCTAAGTATCGTTTGATAAAGAAGAGTTTTTTTATAATAAAATTTAATTCCTAAAATTTAATATTATAATAAACTAAAAACAGAAGACTTGAATTCAATAGCATCATGCTATACAAAGAACACTGATAAAAGTACAATTCGATAAAAACCGAAAATTTGGATAAAGCAAAATTTTAAAAGTTTAAAGAGAATTTCTTTTTTTCAAGCTTAATCTATCTTTAAAAATTTAAATTTTATGATAGACTTTTTTATCTATTTAAAGAAAATAAAGATAATCTTCCATTAAGGAATCTTTGAATTTTATGATTGAAATTTTGAATCTAATAAAATTTATTTATTCAGTTTAAATGCGGTGGTGTATTTGTGCAAAAAAAGTTGAAAAATATGTTTTATCAAATTGAATATAAGTTTTATTTTAATTATAGTGGTGATTTGAAATAAGGATCCATGGTAAATTAACGCAAATGTATGTAAAATTACGTAAATTAACGTAAAAATAGTAATTTTACTATTTTTTACGTAATACAAGAATTGTAAAATATGGTTAATTAAAAAAATTTTACGTAAATTTGCGTTAAAATAAGCAAAACTACCAATTTTAACGTTAAATTATGTAAACTACAAAGATGCCAAAAAAATCTCAAATTTTACTGTTTTTCATAAAATTTTGTTAAAAAATACGATTTTGTCTAGCAGAAAAATTTTTTTTATAATTTAATTTTTTGCCATTTTTTACGTAAAAATTGATAAAATTTTACATGAAAAATTATGGTTTATATATTAATTTAAGAAAATTTGAAAAAATGTTTGCCTTTTAATAGTACTCTCCAAAAGGCGTGGCTTAAAGCATCGAACCCAAAGGATGATAGGTCAAAGATTAAAAAAAATAAGAAATTTGTTTTATTCTTAAAAAATAAAAGTGTTTTGTTACAAATTTTATTAGTTTTTGCATTCTTTTCGTTTTTTATGAAAAAAAACAAACACAATAAGCTGAAAATGAAATTAATTTTTATTTTAAAAATTAAAATTATATAATTTATTTATTAAGCATGTAAAAAAGAGAGAAAAAAATTGTTTTTATTTTTTAATGATTTTTTTTTTATAATTTTACATTTTTTTATTTAATTTTTTTTCATCGCCAAATCTGGCGTAATTTTTGAAAAAAATAAATAAAAGTCTCATATGTAAATCATCTGAGCAAGAATTACCTTTAGTTCGAGAATTGATCATATTGCTAATCTTAAAAAATTTTACATTTTTTAATATTTTATATTATTATAAATATTTTATAACTTTTTAGATATCAAAAAAACATGCAACAATGTATTTTTAATAAGACCGGGAGTTGTTTAAAAGTCACAAGTGTTAAATCATTCATCAGTCTTGATCACAGCTACATGAATTTTTTGCCGTTCCAGGTAGCTATTTTGTCGGCCCATTTCAAGTCAAAGTCCCTAAATTAAATTCCAAGTCCGGACTTGGCCTTGACTTACGACTTGTGACTTTTAAACAGTTCTGTTCAGACCTCAAAAATGAATTCAAATTTTTTCATTTTTAAAATTTAAATTAATTAATAATTTTAGTTTACTTTATTTATTATTGAATTCTAATTACTTAACATCTCATCAGCTAAGTAGTGTTTACTGAGAGAAAAAAATTAAAACTTTTAAATTCCTTAAGAAAATGTATCAGTGAAATAAGTTCTAGAAAAAAAAAATAATTTTAAAGATAATTAAAATTAAAATTGTGATGACAAGGCCATTGGGATATTAATGTGATTAATAATAATTTATCTTTATGACAGGACACACGTGCTTAATAATAAACTTGAAAAAAAAATTTTTATCAAAAATTTAGGCAAGTAGTAGAGCATGATGTATGCGAGATAACATAATTAGAATGATAAACAACAACGAAACCAGATAGTCAAGAGCCTTAGCTAATTAATTATTTGCGATACGATGGCTAGATAATTGCATGAATAAATCGATTATATCAATTGAGAAAACTGTGATGTGTGCATAGATAAAATCTAAATGGGACTGGGTCCACTAATCGGACAGTCATAGCTAAGGGACTTTTAATAAGCTGTCTGCATTCTAGATTAAAAAACATTTTAATTGTATCTCGACGAGTGTTGATTTAAAATTTGATTCAAAACTATTTTGTTAAACCGGTGAACTAATTGTTGAAATTTTAAACTTGTTTATCTCTCATCCAGCTCAACTCAGCTCACTCTTACATCCAAGCTCAAATTTGTGCAACTAATAAAACAGACCGTTAATTAAAATAGCTAATTCTAATCTAAACAATCGATCATCAATCAATTTGTTTATACGATAATCCGTATGGCAAATATTTGATCTTAATCTATTAGGTCTGGTCGGAGGGGACTTTCAGACTTCTTAGAAATGTCTTAACAACAATCATCAAAAATCAACACAATGGCAAATACAATTTTTGTTTTAAATTTTAGAAATTTTTGAAGTTTTTTTAAAGTATGAAGCAAAAAAAAATTCATCAAGACAAAAGTGTTGACGGAGCTTGATACCAAACTTGCAATCTGATTTTAAAATTATTTAAGAGCATGAAAAAGAGATGTCTGAATAAGTGTCTTTGGAATAGGGACGAAAATATATAATTACGAATTGAACCCATTAAAACGTTAAAAGTTAAAACGTGATAGGAATTTCTTGACAACAATAATCAATAATCAAAAATCAATAAAACTTCACATAAACGTTAAAATCACGTAATTTAAACACACACATTTATTATTTCCAAGTCTCGACGGGGTTCATGACATGCAATTCAAGTATATCATTAAGTATAATTATACAGGTGAATTAAAAATCAAACTGCTGTTTAAGTGTTCGGCTAAAATAGCCAAAATAAAAAAGAAGAAGAAAACAAATAGCAAATTTTGTTGTGACAACTATTCCCATCGTGTTTACACAAATCTCTTTTATACAATACGGGATTTACGTAAAATCGTAAAACAAACATTAGCATTAAAGTATTTGTTAGTCTTCTATTTAAACATATTAAGTTTCTTTTAGTTGTTTTTTCTAGAGCATATGAGAGGGCTAGTATTAAGTATTTCTAAATTGTTAAGTATTCCGAATCACTACTAATTTAAGGTCGTATTTAATCAACTACGAAACCCCCGTGGCTTTAGCTCATTTCTTTGACTATTCAAATGAAAAATTGTCATTACCAAAAACAGTAATTAAACAGAAAAATCCCATTTTCTAAGAGGAAGCCTTTATTGAATTTTAGTCCCAATTAATTTTCAGCGTTACTAGTTATTATTGTAGCGAGTGACATGACAAGGCATTTTTTCTTGATTAGTTAAGGATCAAAAACAGGTCAAGTTTGCCTCTTATACTCTCTCTCTCTCTTGTAAACAATCTTTTATTTTTATTCATCAGGCATTTAATTAAAAATACTGCTAAAAATTACTCTCAATCACACTCGATATCATTTCAACATTTAGACACAAATTGTCAAATATATATATTTATTTATCTAAATTATTTGCTACTATAAAATAACTCGAGTATTTCTTGATCAGACCTAGTTCATTTAGTATTTGTCGAGTTAATGTTTTATTTACTTTGAATAAAAAATTAGGCAAAAATTCAGATTTAATAGAAAATTAATTTTTTCTTAAAGAGGAATAAACTTTAATTTTTTAACATTATTTTAATGTTTAGTAATTTGTATTAGCAGCGTGGAATAACATGTCTGCAGGCGAGGCTGTAGAGTTTGAAAGTGTACAGCACAAATCTATGAAGATGGTGGAAGAATTAAAAGGAAAATTAAAAATTAATTACTATGAACGATTAAGGATCTTGAAAGCAGGAGTAAAAGAGCGGATTTAATACAAATATATAAATTAGTCAACGGTATTAACTATCAGCAATTGATGCTATAGAATGTGGTTTGGGATCAAACTGCTCGGCAAGGTTTCAAATGAAGAAGTGTAAAAGATGGTAGAGAAAAGATCTGTGGTTGAAAAACTCACAAAAAGGCAGCTTAGTTGGGTAGGACATGCGGTACGAGGAAATGCAAGCGACCCAGCTAGAGTGTTCTGCTTTTACGAACCCGAATTCAATCATGGTTCAATTAAACGAGGTCGAAAAACAACAACATTTTTCAAATACATCAGCAGTCAATTGATCTCTAAGGAGGTTGAAGTGAACAAGTCTGAAATTGAGAGGTTGGCAGTGGACAGAAGATTTTGGAAGAAACATGTCGCCGAATGCTGTAATCAAGTGTTCGAATGAAGAAGAAGAATAATTATTATGAACGATTAAGGTTCTTGGGGATTACGGACCTGGAAAGCAGGTGTAAAAGAGGGGATTTGATACAAATATATAAATTAGTCAATGGAATTAACTATCAGCCTCGGTAGTGAACGCCAAGTCGGTGAATGTTTTTAAGGCTGCTCTTGACAACCACATGTCAGCAGGCCGATTGAGAAGATCGGTATATCAGACCTAATTTAAATAAAGTCAAATAAGGCTCCAACTGATAAAGTATAAACTGCACTCCGCACTTATATGTGCATGTGTCACAGCTGCCACTACTACTACTACTTGTAGTATGACAGAATTTTGAAAAAAGAAAATAGTTTATTTTTATTTAAATAGACTTTGAGTAATGAAACTCATTTAGCTATTGTTCATAAAAAAAATAGTAAAGAAGATATAAGAATATTTTATGTTGTTGTTGCCGCAGTAGCCTTGAAAACTGTCTTGTAAATTTTTGAACACAAATTTAGAATTGCGCAACATAAGTGAAAATAGGATTGAAAAAATAGCTTAAATTATGGAAACCAATTTCTGGGATAGTAGATTTATTAATCAATTGTTGAAAAATGGTTTTATTTAGATTTCAAATCGTGAAAGTTGTTGTTTATTTTTTGTTAGTCGAAAAAAAAAAGATAAAAAGAGAATTAAGAACATTGATTAATTTTGTACTATTCCAAGTGTTTATATGGCTTTTTAGTAGCAACGATCCTGGACGGATTAAAATAAAAAGTCTGATGCAAATAATTACAGATTATGTTACAAACACCTCTGAGGCATTCGAGCTTAATGAGATGCGACTGTTTTTATTTTGGACTTATCAGTGTTGGGGGGCTTTTACTTTTTTTTAAATTAAGAAGGCTCAAATTAATGGATTTAGCTTAAAATCTCACTGATATTCATTAGCAGTTGGTCTTTGTAATGAGTCATAAAAGGTTACAAAAATGTTAGCACTTTTATTCTTTATTAAGTATTGAATGTTATTAGTGAAATAATTTTGGTTTTTGTTGAAAAATTCAAAAAAAAATTCTAATAGATT
Source organism: Brachionus paranguensis (assembly GCA_016802215.1). Lineage (NCBI taxonomy): Eukaryota > Metazoa > Rotifera > Eurotatoria > Ploima > Brachionidae > Brachionus > Brachionus paranguensis. The sequence continues at coordinate 200,857 of JAESIX010000022.1, read as the reverse complement.
TATCAATTTTTTAGTATTATAAATTAAATGATCGAATGGCTTTTAAAGCGTTGTTTGCTGCTTTTGGTTTTGTGAAATTCAGTACAAAAGAACAGAAAAAATTTTTAAAAATTCTTACAAATTTTTTTTCTAGAGCTATAAAAAGTTTAAAGCATTTTTATTTAATCTATTTGTTTTCTGTACCGAGCTAAGACTCCTTTAGAAAATTTTAAAAATTCAAAATAAAGTTTAATAAAAATCAACAGGAAAAAATAAATTAGGTAAAATATTAAGACAAAAATAAGTGTTTGAAGAATTTCTAATAAAGTTCTTATTTGAAATATATATTTAGCTTTTTGAAATTCTATGTTTATTTTGTGCCTTGCTGTTGAATGATAATAGTTGGTACTTTTTAGCTTATTTTCATTTTTATTTGTTTAACTATAGGGTTTTACTATGAATATAAAAAGATGTGACATACTAGAAAAATAAAAGGGTGTTAAATTTAAGTTAAATAAAATAAATTAATTAATTGGAATTTGATTCAAGATTTTGAAAATTTTTTAAAAAATCTTCATATTTGGTAGAAAAAGTTGAATTAAAGGCAAAGGCTTTTTAAAAATTTCAAAAGAAAAGTATGTTATTTAACGATAGTTTAAGAATTCTATTCTTTTCTATGTATCTTTGGCTTATAGTAAAAAAAAACTTATATGAAGATAAATATTGTTAATTTGAATTTTTTCCATGTGGATTATTGGAAAGCTTTTTAATACCCTTAAATGTCTATGAAGTACAAGACAAATGTTTAGACTTGTTTCATTTAGAAAAAAAAACGTGAATGAGTTGAATAATAATTTCTAGGAAGAAGATTCACTTTAAAATCACTAGGCTCTTTGTCTATAGGAAGCCGTCGCCTTTTATCCTCTATAGTATATATTGTGAGAATTATTTATTTTTATTACATATTTAAAATTGTTGTTTTTATTTGAAGCTTGTGTCTAACTGTAACTGACTCGGATTAAATAAAATACAGATGATTTTATTTTTATTTGTTTAATTTATTAGTTTATCTTTAGAGAGCTAAAGCTCCTTCAGATTAAAAAATCGCTAAAATATAAAAGAGGGTTGAATTGCACAGATTCACTCATTCCTACCTTTTACATATCGCCAATTTCAGCAGTTTTCTAATGTCTTAGAAATTAAGTTCAATTTTTTTGTTGACAAAATTTAAATTAAATTTAGCCTTGATTTAAAACTTTCTTTAATTTTACCCACCATTTAAGTGTAATTTTTTTCTAATATTTACTTCAAATTTTAAATGACTCTGAATAACATGGATCCTTCCACAGTCAGAAATTAACAAGTAAAATAAAATTTATATGATTAGCTTAGTTTTTACAGGCTTTAATTCAAAAACAGTCTTAAATGACAAAAATTGGTTAAAAAAGAAAATTTGTCCATAATCTAGATATGTTTAAAATAAATTATTAACATAGCCCTTCACTAAATTTATCAAAATTTGATGCCAAAAATAAAATATTATTTGATAAAAACTTGTTTGAACAACTTTGCATTTAGTTGAGAAAAAGATTTTAAAAAGGGTTATCTAATGGATCTGAAGGGATACCGATCGGTTCGATTATTTAGAAACTAAATTTGTTTGATGCCCCTCGATTTTATTTTCACAGATCTTGGTGTTTAAATCACGTGTAGAGATCAAATTCTAGGCTTATAAAAGACAAAGAAAAAAATAGAAATAAAGAATTTCAAAATTTAAATTTAAAAAAAAAATATCTAGTCATTGTTAATTTTTACTGATAATTTATTAAAATTTTATATTTATTTTTAATTTTTATTTTAAATTGGAATGCTGAAGGGCGGAAATCAAAAAAGACAAAATAATAATTTTTAAATAGCTTTAGAATAAGCAATCTTTTTAAAAAGATTTTTATTAAAAGATATTCTCAAGTCATTCTTTAAGGATAAGAGTCATAGCGCTGAAATAAAAGAAAGGTAATTTTTTTACTTATTTATCTGTACCAAGATAAAACTACTTCAGTAAAAATCAAAATTAAATAATGAAAAAAATTATATTTTATTTTATATTTTTTTTACATTAAAAAAATCAAATATAAATAATGTAAAAATTTAGAGATTTTTTTAATGCAAAAGCATTCACTAAACAACGATTTTTTTAATATATTTTAATAGACTTTGAGTATTATATTTCCTTTCGCTTTTGTTCATTTATAATCAATGAAATTTCGAAATTCGAAAAGACCATTTATTAAGATTTAGAAAAAGGGAAACAATTTTGCTAAATTTTTACGCAAAAAATGATAAAGGAAAATTTGGATCTCTTGAATTGTCAACAAAAACAATCTCATATTCCTCAAATGTATGGAGAAATTATTTTTTATTATAAAGAAACCTGTGTTTAATATATCTGACAATGATTTTTTTAAAAACTGTCTTTGACTGTGTCGATTATGTGATTGTTAAGAAAGCTTAAAAGCTTTAAAAAAAATACTAAACAAAGTCCCAATGCTGCCTCATTCATACCTGAATATTTTTCAATTATTTCTTCACTCAGTGGATTCTCAATTAAAATCACTGCTTCCTCTTTTTTGAAATAAAAGAGGAGATTATTTTTATATTTGTTTATTTGTGTCGTTTATGTTCATTATTAAAAATAAAATTTAAAAATTTAAAGTAAAAAGAGTAAATTTATTAAAAATGTATTTTAGGGAAGCAGCCCAGGTTCGTCCAACTAGCTTTTGTTCAAACCGAAAGTTTGAACAAGATTAATGATTAATCCAGGCTTGATTTTAAGTCACAGTTTTAAGTCTAAGTCACAAAAATTTAAGTCAAAGTTATGACTTGACTTGAAATTTTTATTTTTAAAGTCTAAGAATGAAAGCCAATTTTAAGGCAAGGTTCGCACTTAGCAGTACAGCTGTACTTTTTGACCAGGGCCCCCAAAGCCCAAATATCTCTTGTTTAAATTAGACTTGTTTATAAGTCACAAAAATATAAGTCAAAGTTATGACTTTAAAAAAAAGAAAAATTTTTAAGTGATTGACTTTACTTAAGACTTGTGACTTAAAAACAACTCTGGATTAATCTAACAAAATAAAATAAATGAGTAAAAAATTTAAATTTTAAAATTATTTAAAAGTATAAAGGATCACTTTAAAGCCCAAGTTCACTTCGCCTTACCAAGATTTCAAATCAATAGTTTCACCCAAAAAATTTTTTTAACAGAATTTTAATTTTTTTCTTAACTCATTTTAATCACTAACGCTGGGCTAAAAAGAAATCAACAAAAAAAAAGATTTTTTTATACGAAAAAATTTTATTACAAAAAAGATTTTTTATTATTGAGTTTTTTTTATTCAATTAAAAGTTAAAAAAAAATCTAATTTAAATTATACAATTTATTAAATGAATCATCATTTTATTTCAAAATAAAATAAACTTTCGGCTAATACATTTGTCATTTGACGTCTGTGTTGACGCAATATGTAACCAGTCTTGCTAAAAAATATCTCAATTGATCCACTCGATGCCGGAAACCCTAAAATTTTTTTAAGCAAGCTAAGCAAGTGTTGGGAAAAGTTTTTCATTTTCTTTCCACCAAACTAGCGGCCCAATATAAGAATTACCTTTCTCTCTATTAATAAGCCGACACTGCCGCTGGAATTCAAAAAATTTTTATTGTGTAAAAATAATTGAAAATCTTAAATTTAGAGTCATTTTTTTATAAACGACTCGACTCGAATCTGAGTCAGTCAAATTCGGTTTCGACTTGGACTTGAGTCTGTCAAATTTTGGAAAAATAATGACTTCACTCACTAACTCATTTTAATCACTAACGCTGGGCTAAAAAGAAATATTTGGTTCCATTCTGAGAAGTCTGAGGTTCTCCTCGAATTTATTTAGAAAATAAATAAAGGATTAAAAAAATGAAGTAAAGTTAAAGTAAAATTGTGCACCAAATGAGAAATTATTATTTATTTGTTTATCTATACCGAGCTAATGCTCCTTCAGAATAAAAGCATAAAAAAAAATTAAAAAAGTTAAAGATTAAAAGTAAAAGAAAATTTAAATATTTGAAGTTTTATTATTAATTTATTTGTTTATCTGTATCGAGTTAATGCTCCTTCAGATTAAAAAAAAAAAAGAAGAAAAAAATATAATTCAAAATAATTCAAAATAAAGTAAAATAAAATAAAAAAAAATCTGTTGAAATTAAGAGACAAAAAGTTTTAGCAAAAAAAAAAAAAAGAAAAAGTGTGTTTGTATGCATCACAGTCGAGTGAACAGATAATGCTGCATCGGCAAACATTAAACATCTAGTGCATATCTTTTTATTAGCACATTTAGGGTCTGGCAAAATGAAGCCGCCGATTGGATTAGTGATATCACACATTCAATCTGCCAAAAGTGTTATCCAACTAATATCCTGTTCATGCTGTTTGCGCATTAAACATCAACAGCTGTTTATTGTTAACTATGTATTGAATTACTTGTAATGTGTTATTCACATGAAAATGTTAGGCTTGAATAAATTTTTTTAATTAAATTTCTGTTAATGGCAATCGTCCAAATATTAGCTCTTTTTCTTCCTCTCTCGTTTTCTTTTTTTTTTTTTGTTTTGTTCATATTTTTCTCGCCAATTTTCCTCCGAGCTAGATTTTATCGTCGAACAGACCTATTGATCCAATCGATTTCAAAATTTAATCCACGCACACCATTGGCCGTGTGCACAAGTCCAGCCCATCGAAACTATTTCTAAAATATCTCCCGCACTAATCCAAATATATTCGTTTTTTCTCTCTCTCTCTCTCTCTCTCTTCTCTCCCAATTTTAGTATTTTTTTCCTCCCCTAATAAATAAACAAAATCCACACCGTCCATTTTGCACAGCCCACTTTACATAACAACCATTAATTTTTTTCTCATCTAAATCCATCGTCTAGATTATTTATTATTTATTATATTGATGTTATCGGCACAAGACTAAAATGTTGAATGCATGTTCGTTTCTAAGCCAGACATTGGAGCCGTCGTCGTCGTCAAGCCAACTGTTCGACATAGACGAGTTTTTGATGCACGACGAGGCCATAGTGGACGAGATGAGCGGCAAGGGCACGAAGCGGACGCGCAGCGAGTCGGCGCACAGCTTCGACGAGGACGACGGCTCGCTGGCCGACCTGGCCGAGCTGGACGACAAGAAGCCGGCGCCGCATATCAAGCGGCCCATGAACGCGTTCATGGTCTGGTCGCAGATGGAGCGGCGCCGGATCAGCGAGCAGGCGCCCGACGTCCACAACGCCGAGATCAGCAAGAACCTGGGCGCCAAATGGAAGCAGATGAGCCACGAGCAGCGCCAGCCCTACGTCCACGAGGCCAACCGGCTCAGACAAATCCACTTCAAAGACTACCCGGACTACAAGTACCGGCCGAAAAAAAAGCAAAAAAAAATCCTCTCCACCGACTCGAGAATGGACGAGCTGCTCGACCCGTCCGTGCCCATGACTCCGCCCGACTCCGTCCACTCGGCCTGCTCATACAGCTCCAAGTTCAAGGTGAACGACGAGGCGCTCAAGACCCTCATCTCCAACCAACAGCCGCTGCTCAATGCCAAAAAGTATTTCATCAAGTTAATCAGAGAGAAGAGAGCTCGTGTGCCGTCCGCTTGTTTAGTATTGACGCCGGTACACTCGCCGGCCCGCTCCAAACAGCCGACTAGTCCAACTCGGTCCAAGTCGATGCCCGTCAACGTCACCGCGCTCAAACTAGTGCCCATTCAAGGCGAAAAAAAACTGCTCAAAATTCGACACACTCGTCTAATCGAAGAGAAAAAAAACAAAAAAGAAAATGTGTTCCTGGTGCCACTGGTGTTCACTGCGAATGCCAAGGCCAAGGGCGTCAATTTTTCCATCATTAGCCAGAGTAGTCAGCAGTCGCAGTCGGTGCTCAACTCCATTAATAGCTCTGTGTTGGACAGCATACTAAGTCATTTGGTCAAGAGCAAACAAGAGCCCCATGTGAGCAAAAAGTACGACGTCGACTACGATCAGCTGGATTTGAGCGACGACTGGAAGTTGACTGATTCGTTTGAGCCATTTGTTAGACAAGACAAAGTAAAGGAGAGTGTTGTGAACGAAACGATGAATCCTGTTTGTCATGACACTGCGCCCTACTTCATCGAAAACTCCACAATCGAAATACTTGACAACATACTAAACTCGAATCAGTTCAGTTCGCAGCCGGTGATATCGTCGGCCGACGCTGCCTTTGATTTCCTCGACACCTCGTCTATGTTCAATGCCAATTTGAATCTAGTCGATTTGATCGGAAGTGTCTTCTAAACGACACTTCTCTCCCCTCGCTCTCTCTCTCTCTCTCTCTCTCTCTCTCTATGTGTGTGTGTAAGTGAGCCTGTACATATAAACTAAAGTAACGAAGAAACAAAAAAAAGAGTAAAAACTAGTCATTTGAATGCTATGTAAATATGATTAAGCACTAAGCATCTAGCATCGTGTAGGACACCGTTAAATAGATAGATAAATTATTTCTAGGCTTATGCGATTTTATAGAATAAGTTTTTGTTTATGTTGTTGTTGTTTTTTTCTTTTTTGAGATTATTCATTTTTTGAGCTTTTTTTTTATTTTGATTCACATTTTATACGACGAATTTTTAAGATTGTTTATTTAAATAAATTTAATTTTTTAAAAAAAAGTTTTATTCTTAATTTTGAAAAAATCATGTCACCAAATACAAGCGCTCATTTTTTCACAAATGATGGTATTAATTTTATTTGAGATCAAAAGTCTCATGCTCTACCGACTCAGTTAACCGGGCTTAATTTACTTATTTATTTGTATGAACCAAAAATGCTATTTTTTGCTACTCTAGCATTTTTTTAATCTCTTTTTAATTTCTTTGATCAAGCAACATGGCATTGTGAATTTTGGTACAAAAAAAAAAAATATTAAAAAAGCCAAAGCTCAAGTTCTGACGGACCAAAACATGTTCTGTAAATTGTAGCTACTGATACATCCTCTGTGGTGAGGTAGAAAAAAGCATAAAATCAATTTTACAAATTTAGCTTGTATAATGAGAGAAAAAAAACATAAACTATAAAAATCAAAAAGAGAAGTATTTTGAATTTCAGGTACAAATTGAACAAAAATTCTTTCTTTTTTGATAAATTAAAATTAAAGACAATACAATGTAGTTAAAAAATTACTGCAATATACTGCAACATGCTTTGTTGCACTTTTTTTTACCTAAAATAAAATCGTTATTTTCATTATTTTTAGTAAATCAGAGCAATAATCAATTTAAATCTTATTGATGTCTTTTTAAAATAAAACTATTAAATTTAACTAAAAATATCTAAAAATATTGGATTTCGATTCTATGATTTTTATCTTTTTATTAAATTAAATTTGATTACATGTTTTATTTTATAAATTTACGTTTTTTTTTATCGTTTTATGTGTTTCGTTATACCTGTATTCATCCTCTGTACCACCAATTTAGTGATTCTGCAACACTCTGCAATAAATCTGAGAATTCAAAAAATTGTAAATTTGGGATATTTTATTATATTTTAAATTCAACTCAACTTAAAAAGGTGACACAGGGGATGTATCAGTAGCTTGAATTTACAGAACATATTTTGATCGGTCAGATCTTAGCTATGGCGTTTTTTTTATTTTGTTTTTGAAGATTTATTGCAAAATCAATAATTTTTAATATTTTATTTTTTGTACCAAAATTCACAATAACAGAAATTTAGAAATTTTTGTTCTTATTTCTAAAATGTCAAGCAATTAATTTTTTTATTTGTTTATTTTAATTTTGGTTTAATTTTAATGAACAAAAGACCATTTTCAAAGATAAAATAAAAAAAATTAATTTCCAAAGAATTTTAAATCCTTTTTTAATAAAATAAGTGGCCTATTTAAGCCACGTTATTTTATTGAGATAAAAAGTCTCTACCGGTTGAATTTACTGGGCTGAAATGGTGAACTCCGGGAAGGTTTTTTTTTTAAATTGAGTTTATTAGAAATTAACTTAGCTCTTTATACAAAAAATAATCAAAAAGCTTTTATCTTTTTCCAAAATATTCTTTTTAATTAATTAATTTGCTAATTTGGATGAATTTAGAAATAAATCGACTGTTTGAAATATTTAATTCTATTTATTTATTTATTTTTTTACAAAGAACTTATGATAAAATCAAAAAACTATCTTTTCTCTTAGGAATTAAGAAAAATATTAAAAATATTAGATATAAAAAAAATCATTTCTTTAGTTTATTATTCAAATTCAATATTTTAGTATTTTCATTACTTTTTTTTTTGTCAATTCAGGAATTTTTCCAAGCCGTTTTTTTAAAAGTAAATAAACAGGAGGCTCAAATAACAAGTCGTGCCAGATACTGGAAAATCCATTTATTATTTTAATTTCTATTGATATGCTAGTAAAAGCGGAACTATTCAATTATAAACTGGTTTTAATATTTGATAAACCCGATGTTTTCTAAATTTAAAAAAATAAAACTTCAATTAACAGACAATTCAATACCGTAATTTTAGCAGTTTTTTGATCTACTCTAGAAAATATTTTTGTAGAATGCTCACATTCTAAATTTAATATGTCAAATATTTGTCCTAAAGAGGTATTTATTTAACCTTTTTTATTTTTCACAAGCCATTTTTTCTAGTATTCAATTGTATAACACAAATTTTAAGTCAAATAGAAAACAAATTAATTTAAAATAAACAAAATCATTATTTTTTATTTGCATTTCCGTTTGAGATAAAATAAAAAAAAACAAACTAAATCTTTGTAAAGCTTAAATTTCTAATTAATTTATCTAATCACATAATTGATATTTTTATTTGGGTCTTAGTATAAGAATAAGTTTTAAAACTTGAAAAAAAAAAGCGATAAAAACCCATAAGATTTCAATTAAAGATTACTTACAAGTTTTAATTATTATTTCTTTAAGAGTACTTGAAACAATCTTTACATTTTTGCGCTCTTCTTCAACTCATCTTAAAGAAACCATATAAAACTTGACTAAAATAAATAAAATCCAAAGGTCATTTGTTTTATTTTTCTTCAAAAATTTGTCTTTTAATAAAAATATTTATTTAAGTGCTTGTAAAAAACTAATAATTCATTAAGCCATATAACATCAATCAATTTTTATATTATTTAAATTATTTAAAATAGTATTCAAAGTTTTATCCAAATATTCAAGGCTATTTTTGTCACGAACTTTGCCCGCCTCTATACAAAGTTCGTAATCAGGCGCATACCTTAGAAACATTTCATGCTCAGGTATATCATTTTTTAGCTTTTCAGCAATGATCAAGGCAGTTAAGTGGCACCAGAGTCTTGACGAATTGGCCAAATGGTACCCACCTCCGCCTAGAAACACAGTTGGCAATTGAGTACGAATAACCATTTCGATGCATTTAGTGTAACCTTCTAGAGTTAAGTTAAACGGATTGGAAATGTCTATCGGATCTCCGGTCAATGAATCTGCACCACATTGAACAACCATAGTTTCTGGCTTATAAACACTGATTACTTTTGAAAAAATTGATGAAAACATCAAGACATAATTTTTGTCATCAATGCCAGTCTTTAGAGGCACATTGACAGAATAGAATTTGCCAATTCCTTTGCCTATGTCCTCTAATGAACCAGTGCCGGGGAAAAAACCCGGCATGAATTTGTGAAAAGACAAGGTCAAAACCTTGTTTGTAAATTCAAATGCTTCTTGAACTCCGTCCCCATGGTGCTGATCCAAATCAATGTACAAAATTCTTGAGAATTTTTGCCTCAATTTCATAATGCACAAGACTACATCGTTTACATAGCAAAATCCACTCGCTTTATCGCGTTTAGCATGGTGCCACCCTCCATTCCAATTGATCACATACTTAAACATGCCTTGATTTATCAAATGGGCTGCTGTTAGCGAAGCTCCGGCAACTGTTGACACATAGTCATGAATTTTTTCAATATATGGACAATCATAGCCGATACCAAAATCATCTTCACTCTCCACATACTCTATTTGACATGTCTTTAAATAATCAATGTATTCTTGTGAATGAAATAACTTCAAATGTTTGTCATCGGATTTGACCGGATTTATCAATCTATACACAAATATTTTTTTAAAAGATCTAAATAAAATACTTTTTTTTCCTTTTACTTTAAATTTTTATTCTCAAACAATCCATATGATTTTATAAGTGAGAAAACCATTTCACTCTTTGAAAAAAAAGCATATTTTTTTTTAAAAATAAGTTTAAAAAAAATAAAATAATTGTTTACTCTTCCTTCAATTTTGACATTTTTATCCAATTCACGGATCAAATTTTCCGAATATATAAATCCGACAGACATTTTAGGTTTGTCATAATAAAAAAAAATTTAAAGTTTGTTTTAAGAAAAAAAAAATAGAGCAATTAGATCAAAATTAACTTTTGTTTATATAATTTAAACCCAAAAATTAAAATAGAAAAAAAATTCCGAATTCATTCAGTTGGAAATTTTTGGTTAAGACCCGAGCAGGTTTTTGGACTTTTATTAACTGTTAAAAATTAAATTAAAAAAAAACTCAACAAAAATTAATCGAATTTTTTCCGCCTTATTTAATTATATTAATAATAAAACAGCATTAAAAGATCCATCAAGTTTTGTAGACTTTTCCTAAATTTTGTCCTTAGTAATTTTTAATGTATTTGAATTAATTATTTTTTTTTATATTCATAATTACATTGAATTGTATAAAAAAAAGATAAAAAAATAGCCATAAAAACACTTTGTTTTTATTTTAAATAAAAATTTAATCTTTAAAAATTCTAGGAATTCTTGATTTTTTCTTTATTGTACTTATTTTTTCCTAACATTCAGCAATTGTTAAGATGTTTGAATTTATTTATTAAAATTATTTCAACAATAGCATAAAACTATAAAATATAAAAATAAAATTAAAATAGCCAAAATAAAATATTTTTTTTTCGCTTAATGGTATAAAAGTTTTTTATAGACCTCTCGGGTCTTAATGGTTAAAATGAAAATTATATCTTCAAGTATTAAGATCAGTTTTTTAATAAAGTCAAAAATTATTTTTAAAAAAATATTTTTTAAATCAAATTATTAAATAATATGACTATTAAAAATTGTTGATTAACTACTAATGTGTTAAAATTTTTTTATATCTGAAAATATTTTTTGTTTAATTATATAAACCCTATTGGCATTTTAGGTTAGTAAAAAAACATGATTTTCAATCAAAATTTTATTTAAATAATTAAAAAAAACATGAATCTTAATTATTTATTAAATTTAAACCCGAATAATAAGTAAATTTGATGCCAAAAAGTGTGATGCGAAAATTCTATGGCTATCTATATTGTTTTCGCGACAAATCACAATACTTCTTTTGACATTATCTTAAAAAATAAATTATCTAATCATAAAAAATATAAAAGTTAAAAAAATCTTCTTTAAATTAAAATTAAAATAAAAAAATGGATTCTTCTATTAAAAAAACAAATCATGAACATTCACATGGAATTAATCTAAAAGTTGGCCGAGTTGGAGCCTTGGCAACAATGATAACATTAAACTTATCATTTTTTCTAGTCGAACTAGTAATAGGCAACATATCCAACTCGAATTCTCTAGTGGCCGACTCGTTCCACATGCTCAGCGATCTGGTCTCATTTATAGTAGCTCTAGTTGCCATAAAAATCTCACACTTGACCAACCCAGAGAGAAATACATACGGATGGGTGCGAGCCGAAGTCCTCGGCTCACTAATCAATGCTGTATTTCTTCTATCTCTGTGCCTGTCTATCGTAATCGAATCGATAAAGCGATTTTTTGAACCGCAAAATTTAGAACAAATAAATCTTATTCTAATTGTGGGCGCAATTGGCCTGGCAATAAACATATTTGGACTTTTTATTTTTGGTCAACTTGGCGGTCATCACCTACACTCTCATGCAAAAAAATTGAAAAAAAAACAACATTTTATTAATGAAAATAAACAATCGGGCTCATTAAACATCCGCGGTGTTTTTCTTCATGTTCTTGCCGATGCCTTGGGCTCATTAGCAATTATCATAAGCACTTTGCTAATTAAATATGTTCCCGATGGGGACACTTTCAGCTGGAAGCTTTATGTCGATCCATGCTTGAGTTTAATTATAGCTATTTTGATTGTTTTTAGCACTATACCTTTATTAAAAGAGTCAAGTCTTATTTTATTGCAGACTGTTCCGCTCAACGTTGATTTGAAAGAGGCCAAGAGAGAGCTGAACAAAATCGAAGGCGTTTTGGACATCCATCATTTTCATGTGTGGACTTTGAATTCTGATTGCTTTATTGGAACAGTTCATGTAAGGGTAAATGACATTAATGATAGATCGATATTTGATAGTGTCAAAAAGATTTTACACAACTATAGAATTCATTCATTGACTATTCAACTGGAACATGAGCATCCGGCTGAAGAGTACGACAATTGTGTTTTGAAAGAATGTTGTAAATTTCAATGTTGTAGTAGAAAATATGCTGTCACAGCTGTTCATCCGGCTTAATTAAATTAAATCTTATTTTTAAATTAATTTTTTTAATTGATTGTTCAAAATAAAAATTTTTATTTTTTAATTTAGAATTTTGTCTTACAAGACGTGTTTGGATATGTTTAGAAATGACTTGGTTTTATGCTTGAAAATAATTTAAAATTGGATCATAATGATTTCAGATTTTTTGAATTTTGAAAAAAAAAAATTGTGGTAGCATTTAAAAAATTTATTTATAGAAAAGAATGATAGTGATCATCTGAATATTGTTTTTTTTATTGATAAATACGACCATTCGGGCAGTGAAGTTCAGTAAAGTATGCTGCAAAAGTAAATTGTAAAATGATAATAAAGTTTCTAATGAAAATATTTTAAACAAATTCGAAGTTGTCTAAGGTGAAATCAAACTAAACTCTGCAGATAATTGTGTTTTTTATGGCGTGCATGTTTTAGAAAAAATGTTGAGTTTTTGTAGAGGTTGATTTAAATTTAACAAGTTTGATTTCACCTTTAATAGCATATACACCAGTATTCATAAAATGAATTTTTTTTGTATTTAGTTAAAAATAATAGATAAAAATCTTAAATTGTTTTTTACTAGATATTGAAATTTGTTAATTAAAATATATTGAAATCTTTAAATCTGTTATTTGTGATTTTTTAATTCCTTGAGAAAAATAAAAAAATTTTATAAAATATTTCCTAATTTTTTTCAAAGACCGGATTTTCTAACAAATATTTTCATATTTTCATGAAAAAGCATCTGAATTGAATTCAAACCAGATAATCTGGGAGGTAATCGAATCTTAAATATTTTATGCAATTTATCGATTTCAATTTTTAACCATTACCCAGTTAACAGGAGTCTTTTCTGAAAAATTTTTCATTCTTCAGATATCTAGAACAGCATAATATGAAGATAAAAAATTTCAGATATTTTATCAATCTCTGAAGCTAATCTGGATTTTCGACTAGATCACTTAACACTTTTGCAAAAAAAATTTTTGTGTTAAGTTTCTTGATTAAAAGAATAAATAAAAAAATAATTTTACTATAAAAAAATTGAAGAAAGTTTTTGAATTTTTGAAATAAATTTGAATTTTCAAGAATCGAATTTTTATGCCAAATTTAGCGAAAGAAAAGTGAGAAAAAATAGACTTAATCTTATAACTTTTCGAGGTTTATATTCCTTCTTTAATTCTATTACTTTACTATTACTATTATTGTGAAAATTTAAAATCCCAATTGAGATCACCATATTTTTAGCTTTAAATTAAAATTCAAAAAGTCTTAAAAATACCTGACTTTAAATATAATAAAATAATAAAATAAATTTTCAAATAATTAAATAAATTTAATAAAGAAGAAAAGAATAATAAAAATTTTTGAAAAAATTCTTTTGGGGAATTTCATTTATTTAAAAGGTTGAAAGATACCAGTTAATAAATTTGTTTATTCTAAATTAAATAAATCTTTTAAATTTTTTTTAGTTTTTTTTTCTTCTAATTGATTTTATAATGAGATGGAGTTATACTGGTGGTCAAATTGGAAAATTGTTTGCTTGGATTAACACCAACAAAATTTCCCGAATACGAATACTTCAAAAAGGCCATAAAGCCTGCTATTACAAAGGAGTTTAAAATTCCCCATTGTATCTTATTGCTTCTGGCATAAACTCCCATGGCCGGAAAAGTCGCCAAAGTAGCTATAGCATGGTTGGTAGCATCGTTTTTTTTGCCTCTAAAGTTTGAAGTTGCGTTAACAATTGCTCCGTAGGCCAAGCCAATTCCGGCTTGAAAAAAACTTAGAAAAAAAGAATAAGGAATTTTTTAAGTTAATAATTACTGCCCAATGCCACTGCTCCGATCGCAGCCGGCCAAGCCTGTCTAAAGGTTTTCTTCTGAAATTCTTTCATCATGATGATCTTTATGGGTGCTACGCCAAGACCAAATGAGAAGCCAATCAATGCTGTCTGTTTGACCAATTTTCCCACATTTTCACTATCATTATTCTCAAAAATGTTAAATTTAAACTCATTTTTTAAGGACTCGGGCGATATCTCGCTAAATATCAATCTTCGATGAAAAAACCATCGGTAATATTGAAAATGATAGTCGTACAAATCGGTAATAAACTCAAACGGATTTCTCATTTTTTCTTAAATAAAAATTAAAAAAAATAATTTTTTTAAAATTTATTCAACTGAATCAAATTACTGAACTCAGTTTATTTTTTAAAAAATAAAAAATTATCAAAAACTAAAAAAAAATTTTTTTATCCATATACAAACTAAAATTGAAAGCTTTTATTTTTTATAATAAATAAAAAACTAAAAAAAATTTGTCTAAAATAAATTAACATTTTTATTTGATGCCTTTACTGGCGAGTTCATAAGTAACTCGTTGAATATAAGTCGGGTCCGGATAGCCAAATTGTGTTGGCCCGCCACTTATATTAGTCTTGTGATGAATATCATTCCAAGTGATTACATTATCTAGTCCATTTGTTCTCGACTGGCCAATAGTGAAAATTAATTTCTGCTGAAAAGCTCTTTCCAAAAGAGACAGTACATGTCTTCCTTCGGAGTTATCTGGCAAATAAGCTTTGCGAGTGGTACCTGAATATGGCATGCGGGGATTCGGATGTTCTGGGCCTTGAATTCCTCCATCAAAACTGTATTCTATTTCAATTGTTTTGATTGATGAGTCAAATCCAGGTAAATTGATATCCAATCTTTTGTTTTTCATTCTACCAACTGGTTGATTGCCAATTTGTAATCCATATGATTGCTTGCACAAAGGACACTCTTTTCTCGTTATGAAGCATTGATCTATGCATGCTTGACAAAATACATGCCCGCATATTTCCAATAATTTTGGATTTCGAATATTTTCCAAGCATACCGGACACTCTTGGTCATTCTCGTCATTGTTGGCACTCATCAATTTTCTGATTATTTCTACACATTTTGAATATTGGTTAGTGTTATTGTTTACTATGATTACTTGGACATTTTTTGATACAGAAATATTGTTTAAAGAATCAATGATAGGTTTTACAGCCGCATCTAGGGTAAATTTTTGATTACCAGTGCCAATAATGGGCACAGCTATGGAGCTAAAATTGAGCTGATTGAAGCAAGTTCTAAATAATTGATCATAAATGGATCTTAATGAGTTGGGGTCATGTGGCGATAGCACATGCAAAATGTTTTTGTGCTGAGTTAGATTAAAAGATGGCGTAATTAAGACTTCATTTTCTTTTAAAAATTGATAATTGTTAAGGTAATTTTGAAATTCTTGTTTTAAATTTATTCCAGCTCCCAAGGTTATCGCTTTGGCAACTCCACTTTGGTAATTAAATCTCGGTCCAGTACAATTTACAATGCAGTCAATGTTAGCCAAAAGACATATGTCAGCTTTTAAAACAATCAAATGAATATGTTTATTATTGAGTTGCTTGAATTCCTCTTTTTCAAAGTAATTTGACATTCTAAAATTATAAATTTCTTGATTTTAGATTTTTTAAAGGAAATTAAAAATAGAGCTCTCTGAGTTTCAATATTAAGTTAAATATTTTTCTGTATAAAAAAAAATCTTTTACATCGAATAATGTCTCTATTTATAACAAACGTGCTTAGCATCGGTAAAAAACCCTTGTCGAAATCTTTTGTTGATAAATTTATAATCAAGGTGAATATTTTGTTTTAAATTATAAAAGGTAATGAAATTTTATGAAATAACTTTAACTAACATCTTAAAAATTCTTTGAATTAAGTTTGTCATGTGAAATTTAGTAATATCTTTATCACTTGCCACCCTCCTATTTTCTCATATAAAAATTTTCTATTAAAATTTGGCTGCGAACTCGGCTACTATTTAGACTAGCTTGGAACCAAAAACCAAGCGACATTCTCAATTAAGACAAAGTGAATGCCTTAACTTTACTTCTTTCTCGTAAATAAACATGAATATTCATTTTTTAATTTCAAAATAATTGTCAAATTTGCTTCAATTTCAAGTTTTTTTTTTAAATTAACAAAAATATTAGAAATTTTTAGCTAAAATTTTAAGCATATTTTTTAAAAAATTCAATTTTTTTTCTAAGCATTGCTCATAATTTTCAATGAGATTTGACTTGATATTTCTAATTTCAATTAAATAAAAATAAATTAAACCTTTAAATAAACTTTATTATTTGAGTTAATTAAATGAACTAAAATTTAATCAATGTTTAATTTTAAATGCTTATTACATTTTAAAAAAATTTGAAAAGCTAAGTGAAAATCGCTGAAAAAAAAAACAATTTTGAATTATTTAATTAGTTAAATAAATTCTTAAATTAAATCAAAAACAATTTTTGTCCTAAATTAAATACACACACAAAGAAAAAATGGGCAAAGAAGACAAAAAATTCTTTAGACTAAAATCACTAAAATAAATCGAAATCGGAATATTTTGATTTTAATAATATTGAATAATTAAGACATTCGAAATTTTAATTTTTTTTTTTTACAATTAGCATTGAATATTTTTAAAAAACAAAATTTAATTAATACTAAAAAAAAGGGGAAAAATTTTTTTTTTAAGAAACTATATAACAACACTCACATCAAAAATGAGTTAGTTTGACTTTTTGGCTTTCATCATATTTTGTCTCCATTTTTTGTACTGATGATCGACCAAATCCAGAAATGAGGGAAACTTGTAGTATCTTACTTTAAGAAAATAGCAGAAGCACATGCGTCTACCGCGACAAGTGTAGCACGCCAACTGCTCATTTTCCTGGTCCAAGTCTTCTTCCTCCTCTTCTTCATCATCTCCAAAGCTCTGGATGCCTCCGTTGACATAGTCATAGTAGTTTTGCATATTGAACATGCCATTCGGATCACAGAACGCATACGGGTTCTCGGAGCCAGCAGGCGAGCACATGGACACAGGCGACGGATACATTGTCTCAATCGGCTGTGTCATGTACATGCCTTGAGAGTTCTGTTCATCGATGTGCTGATCTTGGCTGCTTATCGGGCTGGCACTGTTCGATTGGTAGATGCTTTGGTTCTGGTCACAAGTGGGAAATGCAGGCGTGCTCTCCACACTGGTCATTTGGTTCTTGGCGCTTTTTTTGCTGCTTTTTCTGCCCTTGGTCTTTTCGGTGGGCACACTGGTGGGAGTTTGTTGCTGGGCTGGTGTAGGCTGATACATCATGTAGGTCTGTGGTGCGGCCATCGGTGACAAATAGGTGTTTTGAGTGGGATACATGACGTACTGGTACTGGCATGGCGAATTGGCCGCGCTCTCATTCGAAGTCGGAACAGTGGAGTCCATTGGTGACATGCATGAGTTGACCATGTTGTACAAATTTTGTGGCTGACGCGGAGTCTGGTATGAGCCGAGCAGTGAAGTCTGCTGCTGCGGCGATGACATCTGCTGTTGTTGCTGCTGCTGCATTGGAGAATAGGTGTTGAGAGTGTACGCGCCGAGGTTCGGGTCGTACACATACGCCTGGTAAAGACTGCAATTTTGCTGCGGAGTGTTCATTAGCTGGTATTCTGGCTGAGTGTAAGGCGACTGGTAGACGTAGTAGGGTGAACCAATTTGAACAGGCACAGCTCCGTTTTGGTAGTCGTAAGCACCGTTTGTGTTCACATTTATCTCTTGGTAGGGTGGATAGGAGGCTTCGTTGGTCATTGCCGAGTCCTCCAATGACCCGTCTATGGAGTGTTCAGCTGAAGAATTGGGCACTATTGGCTGACCTGTTTCGCAGCTAAGAACTGGAACTTGGGCGTTCTTTTCGGCTATTTCGGCCTCGGTCAGTTCATCTGAATTGTTGAGCTTTTGAAATTTGGCTCTGTGGCTGCGACCGGCCTTAATTGGAGTTGAATTGTCGAACACTTGCTTTTTGCTGCTCATTTTTTTGTTGTTGCTTAAGCCAAAAGAAAAAAAGAATTGAATTTTTAAAAAATGACTAAATCTTAAATTTTATTTTAGTTTAATTGTAAAGCCGATGATTAGTCAAGAGACCATGCTATTATAAAATTGATGAAAGCTTTGGGAAGCATGCTTTTTTTTGTTGTTGTTGAAAAATTGGCTTAGTTGCCTGGAATGGATTCATCGAAGCTTTTTGTTCGCTTTTCTCTTTGTGAGTCTATTTTTTAGACTCAAAAATTTTGTTTTTTTTAAATTAGCTGATTATTTGAATTTAAAGAAAAAAATTTTGTAAATTTTATGGAATGAAAATTTTGCTTGGTCTTCTAAATTGTCTTCAGAATGACTGCTTTCACGTGGCTAGTGTAACCTTATTTGTACAAATTTGAGAAGGTAGTCATTATTTTAAATCCTTTTTAAAGTTTTGAGAAGTATAAAAAAAATAAAATTTTGAGAATATTTATTTGTGGAAAAAAATTTTTTTATTAACAGTGGCAGGGTTTAAAATAAATTCTGAATCTTGCATTATAAAAAATCAAAAATTTTGCGAAATTTTTTTTTCATGATATTGAACTATTAATGATCACAGAATCTTCATTTTTCCAATTTAATAAGTTTTCAGATTTTTCAAAACGGATCACTGTGATCAGCTTTTTTAGTCTCAATATTTTAAATTTAAGTTTTTATAAATTTTAAATTAATTTCAATAAATATATACCATTTTTAAGCACTTTTAATTTAATAAAAAATGAGATTACAATTCTATAAAGGAAAAAATATTCAAAATAAATTTTAATAGTTTATTTCTGAATCAGTTTTTCTTTATGGTTGGAAAACATAAATGCTTATCACTGAAAATAAAATGTATTTTAAATCCTTATCAGCAAACAGTAAAAAAATGTCAGTGTAAAATTTGAGAGCAGTATTGGAAAAGTTTCTTTCTGTTATTAATAAATACAATCTAAAATCTAGTGTCAATTAACATCAACCGAGTATATATTTTATTAAAAATACAATCAAAAAATTAAAAAAAAAAAACCTTCTCTGATAAATAAAAAATGTTACCGACTATTCCCAAGCTAAGCAAAGTAAAATATAATTGAATTTTTTTTATTAAAAAGAAAAAATCATTATGCTTTACAGTCAAAAAATTCATCTACCATTATTTTAAAAAATAATGCAAAGACTTTTTTCATCAATTAAAAAAACATAAGTCATTTTTTTTTAAAATTTTTAAATTTTAAGATATTCTACAGTTAAAATTTATTTTAAATTTAATTTAAATTGTTTCATCGAATTGAAGCCATACAACATAGTTTATCTAAAAAGAAAAATATTTGTTTGAAAAAACTTAATTGAATAAAACAATAATTTAATTTTTTTAAAAAGTTAAAAAATTGATTAAGCAAGATTTGAAAAATGCATTTAAAATTTAAAAACAATAGTTTATCTCATTAAATTAAAACTATATAAATTTATTTATTAGCGCTCTATGATTTTGGTGTGTAAATTAAAACAAAAATTTAAAAGTCTAACTTTATTTACATAAAAATATTTTTTTTGAATAAAATTCAACTAAAACACGATTTAAAATTTTTTAATTGTTTCGGTCCAATGTAAACCCTCGGACTGCAATCGGCTTAATATTGGCTTGTAAATATCTTTAGACAATGGCAAAACCATTCCTGTTGTTTGTATTTCTTCTACAAATGAAAAATTTTATAAAAATAGAGTTGATAATTTAGAATGAGAAAAAAACGCTCACTTTCTAGAACCATTTTTGCCGCAATGGCAGCTGGTAGACCGACAGTCTTGGCCATAGCTGTTTGACCATTTATTTCCCCATAGTGAATAAAATCAATAGTTTTAGACTCGTTTTGTCCATTTGACAGCTTATAGCCAACTTCATGATGCATTATGATAATATCACGTTCGCCTTCATCTTAAATTTTTAGCTCAATTAAAATTTTATTCAAACAAAAAAATTGTCTAATTTTTACCATAGGCCAAACGAACTGACAAGTGCTTGGCCAACGAGTCTAGTGGATTTCCCAGTTTCTCGACCAAATCATCGGACAAAAGTCCCAATTGCTCCACAGCATTAGTCAATTCGGCATCATGATTTAGTTTATCGTAAATAGCACTCTTTACATTCTCATAGTAAGTATCGCGATCAATACTAAGCAGATCGCACATGAATTGACGCTTGGATTAAAAAAAATAGAAAAAGTTTTTTTTTTTTAAGCTATTAGAGAGTCAAAAAGGAAATCTAGTTATAATTTTGAAAATTATTAATAAATTTTTGTTCTATTTCTATTAAATTTCTATTAAAAATTGAAATTAATTTAAGTTCTTTAATTAAAAAATTAACGAACATGAATAAAAAAACTCAGCTACTTTTTTTTAATTGAGTTATTTTTAGTGCCAAAATTCACAATTCTTAATAATAATAATTAAAAAATTATTAATTACATTCAAATGAAATTTGGCTTAGAAAAGTACAAAAAAAAAACTTTTTAACATTCAATATTTTAATCAAAACATACTAAAATATCAAAAATACGTCAAAACCTTAAAACATATGTTACATAATAATAAACATATTTTTTATAAGCAAAATTTTTAAATCAAAATTAACTTTGAAAAATTGAATTTTATTTTTTAATTTAGATAAATCGAAGTGCCAAAAATACAATAAATTATAAAAGCACGCAAATTTGCAATAAAAAAAGAAATTCAGCAAAAAACCATGAAAGCATTATTAAAAAATTAATTAGAATTAAAATTTCATTAAAAATAAAAAAAATTAAAAATAAAAAAAATTAAAAATTTAATTTTAATTAATTAGAATTAAATAGAATTAATATTTTTCTATTTTCTGAATTTCAATTTATTTTCAAAAAATTT
The DNA here is from genome assembly GCA_016802215.1 of Brachionus paranguensis. Classification (NCBI taxonomy): domain Eukaryota; kingdom Metazoa; phylum Rotifera; class Eurotatoria; order Ploima; family Brachionidae; genus Brachionus; species Brachionus paranguensis. The sequence continues at coordinate 179,409 of JAESIX010000022.1, read as the reverse complement.
TCTATTTTCTGTTTTCTTTTTTTGGAAAACAAAGAAAATTTTGATTATAGTTTTGAACCATTTTTAAAAGTTTTAATGAATTTAAAATGTTAAACAGAATATTTAGGATTATTAGCATTTAGTAAGTTTATAAGTTACAGTGGGGTTGTGAAGTTCTTTTCAATTGTATCTTTTCAATTCAGAAAAACTTGAATAACTTTTTTACTAAAATAGATAATTCAGTTCAGAAAAATGCTTAAATATGGCATCTTGAAGTTGATGATCAATTCAAAATATCATTTCAATTCAAAAAGTTTATCTTAAGATATTAAAATAAATCTTTGATTTAATTAAAATAATTTTAATGTAACATGATTAACATGCTATGTAGATTTGAAAAACAAAAAAATTTGAAAAAATATTGTCTCAATCCATTGTTAAAATCGATTTTTAATTTATTTGAGTTTATTTTCATTTTATTACTTATTTGGAATTTTTTAATTGAATTTAAATTTTTAATTTAATTTTGAATGCTTGATACAAATGCTTTTGAAATAAAAAAATTCAAATAAACTTTACAAAAAATCAGTTAATACATTTAAATATACAAATCGATAAAAGTCCTTAAAAGTTATTACGAAACTATTAATATGGCTAAGACGCTCTATTAGGCTGGCAGACATTGCTTACAAAGTCATTTCAGACAAGTCATATTCGACTATTTTAACCAAATGAAAAAACACAATTAATTTTTAAAAAATTATATTTTTGAATTTTAATTTCAGTATTATTATCAAAAATACTCACAGGACAGACATGACTAATAGTTCTCAAATCTAGTTCATATCCGAATCTTTAAATCAGGATAATTAATTAGTTATTTTATTTAGTTAAAATTGTAGGATATGACTTGTCGCAAAGGGTTGACACACTTTATTACTGCCTTACTAGGTTTTGTGAAATTTGGTACAAAATAAAAAAATAGAACAGAATTTATGCTAAAAAAGTTTATTACTTTTTTTCTGAAGGCTTTTAATTAGTTCTGTAAGCGCAACAAAGTGCAACATACTTAGTTCCACCAAAAGTCAAAGTCTGCTAATGATGTGCAAAGTCTCTGCAAAATGCACTATAGCCAAATTTGTCCAAATTTAAATTATGCTAAATTTGCAGAGTTTTACCATATTGTTGATAATAGTGCAACTTTGAATGTTGCACCATGTTGCATTTACAGAGCTTGCTTTTGACTTTTAAAAGAAAAATTATAAGAATTTTTAATTTTTTGTTCTGTTCTATTGTACTAAATTTCACAAAACCGCCTTACTACCATAAAGGTAACTTGAAGTCAATTTACACCTTTTTTCACTACAATTAATATGATCAACATATTTAACATATTTTAATCCTAGAGTACGAAACTAATGAAATTTAGCCAAAAAAATGCTTCTGACATAAACTAATTAATTTTTTTTTCATTTAGTTCTGACAAATTTTATACTCATTTTTTGTTGACAACAACTAATTATTTGGACAATACACTCAAGTGTCATCCTTTATATTATATTTCAGTAAATAAATAATTAAAAAAAAATAAATTTTTCAATTAAATTATACGCCAATTTAAGCAAAAAGAATAAAAAAAATAATTTTAAAGAATTACCCATGTTATGTCGGGTCCAGCAGTGTGCAAACTAGTGTGATCTTTGAGACTTATTAGACCGAGTCTAATGAGGCCAAGCGCATTTTGACTAAAGCCCTTGTACCTGAGAGTGCCTCGCAGAATCGAGTTCACTGTGTCTATGTTGTACTGGTCGATGTAGGCGATGGAGTCGCGATTGGGAAAAGTTTCAAGGTTGAAACCGGGCAGAAAGGAGACAGAGCGCGAGCCTTGCTCTAACAAAGCACCATTGCCGCCAATGTCAATTATTTTGCCATTTTTCAAGTACCGAGCGCCCGATATTGTGTTCAAGAGGACTGCTCTGGGCGACCAGTTGAATTTGTAGCGGAGCGAGTTGTTGGCAGACTCGGGTGCCGGCAGTCCGCCGCAATACGAGTGAAATTTTTCCACCACTCCGCCATATTCTTTTATTTCGTCAAAGCACTGCATGGCCAGCATGTGATCAATGCCCGGATCAAGACCTACTTCGTTCACAATGGTCACTCCTTGGTCAACTGCCGAGTCGTGCAGACTCTTCATTTCTTTGCTCAAGTAGCTGGCAGTGACCATGTTGATTTTGTGTTTGATGCATTTTTCGGCAATCAACGGATGGTATATGTAGGGCAGCAGCGAAATGACTATGTCGTGACTTTTGATCAGCTTGGACAATTCGCCTTCGCTGCGTTGCACGTCCAGCACAAGAGGATTGGCCGACGCGTACTTCGACGCTATTTTGTCCGCTTCTTTTTTCAGCGCCGAGACCACGGTCACCGACAAATTTTGGTCACGTGACAAATACTCGATGACAGGGTCGCTGACGTAGCCGGCGCCCAGCACCAACACTTTTTTGCTAGAGGACGCAACGACGTGCCGAGTCCGTTGTTTTTCGCGCAGCGCTGCTATGTACTCGTAGTTGGACGTTAGCTTGCTGTTGGCCGTGATCACTGCGTTTTTGACCACTTGGCCGATTTGTTGCTGGCCGAACTCTTTGAGAGCGTCGCACTTGACCATTTCGTCGATGTGCGGCACCAGCAAGTCGCCAAAGTATTCGCTTGCTTCGCGCGGCAATTGTGTTGGCATGTTGTCTATTGAGCAGACGAGAACGCCGTTGCCGCCGAAGCTCTCTTTGTTGGTGTGATTTTCGGCGTCGTACAAACAAAATGGATGGTCGATTGTGGTGCATTCTTTCATGAATTCAATGGAGCCGCCTGGGTCCGCCGATATGTCGCACATGGCGACTAGGCGATGCGGCAAAGACGGACACCCGGGACTTGACGGCAGCCATGGCTGGTGAGCTGGCTGAAGCAGCTTTTTGGCGTCTGGTATTCTAATTAACTTGGGAGAATTTGGTGCCCAGTAAATGCCATTTATTATCACACTTGAATACGGTGCTATGTCACGAGCAAACGTTGACTTGTACCTTTTTTTTAGTTTAATTAACAAAAAAAATTATTTGTTCATGTGTTCATTTAATGAAATAAAATAAAATTTTTAAACAAAATAATGGTGAATTGAGTGCGTTGAATAATGACATGACCATGATATTAAATAAATTGAAAGTATTGATGGTTTAAAGAGTTTTACTATTATTTACAATTATCTTTTAATAGATATGTCTTTTAATATTTCTTATCTATTAATAGATAATAACCTTCTTTGTTTTTTGCTTTTTAGATCTATTTTTTTTGATTTTTTTCATTTAATATTTTTTTTACTTTTTTTCTTTTTTTTATTATGAATGAACTGTTGCTGGATGCAAATTTACAAAAAAAAATAAAAAATTTTAAATAGATATATCTATTAATAAATATTAATAAAATTTATTAAGTAAAACTCATTTTCTTTTTACTTGTTTTATTTTCGCCATTACTTAATTTTAACTTTTAAGTATTTAATTTTTTTTTATTCTAAATGATCCATAGCTCGATGCCTATTTAGATAGATACAAACATTAATAGATAATAAATAATAAAATTTGTAAAACATTACTCAGTTATCTTTATTGTTTTAATTTTAACTATTTTTATTCTGAATGAGTTGAATAATACAATTTTATTAATAATAATAAAAATGGTAACTTTATTTTGTATTTATTTTTATTTTCTTAAAAATTTCTTTTTTGAGGCATTGTGAAATTTCATACAAAACTTCCAGTACAAAAATGTAAAATTTTTCTAACTTTTGTTCTAAATGTCAAAAACTCGTTCTGTAAATGAAACAAAGTGAAACAACTATTGTTTCACCTTCCGTGGAAGTCTGTAAAATCTGTGCAAATTAATTGCATTTTATTTTTAATACTTTTAAATAGGGTGCAATTTTGCAGAATTCGCACAGATGTTGCAGACTTCCATTGAAGTTGAAACAACAGTTGTTTCACTTTGTTTCATTTACAGAACAGGTTTTTGACATTTAGAAAAAAAGTTAGAAAATTTTTTTATTTTTGTACTGGAAGTTTTGTAAGAAATTTCACAATGCCCTTTTTTGATTTAGTAACTTTTAGATACAAAAGTGTTTCAAAAATATAAAAAAAGCTCCAACTCTCTTTCACAACTCGACCACATACAATCAATTCGCTACTAACTTTATTTTTTCTCTATTTCAAATTTCATTCTCCATATTTGAATTTAAAATTCTATTTCCTTTAATTATCCAAAATACTTCTTTTAATAAAAGTTCTTATCAATTAAAAAATAATTTAAAAATAAACAATTTAAAAACATCGTTTAATTCTTTTACTATATTCGTTTTTTCCTTAAATTTTAAATGTAAATAAAAAATTAAGTACAAACGGAGATTATAAGAAAGCAGTCAACTTCCAAGTAGTCTGTTCTAACCACCCGCTTGTATTTTTATTATTGTTACTATTATTCATAAAAAATTCATTAAAAAGTTTAAAAAAAAAAACTCATATAACAGATATTAATATTAATAGATAATAAAAAAAAATTAAAAATAGATAATATGCATTACCTCTCTGGGTGTTCTTCATATTCATGTGGATCAAATTTTCCAGTCTCTTTATTAATGAGATGATCTTTTCTGGACACTTTGCAAGCGTAGACTTTATTTGTTGCGCCATGTTCAGCTACTTTTTTCAATTGGCTCGGATGCACATACTCATATGGAAGTTCTCTGAATACTTCTTGAGCGCCTTGGGACACGTTGCCACTTCCAGTGAACACAAACGTCAATGGTCCAATTGATTTAGGCATTAGACCTAAAGCAATTTCGTATCCGGCATCTCTGACAGCTTGTCGAGCCATTTCACTGCATCGATAGTTGTGAGCGGGCCCGATGTGCATAAATGGCGTATGATGTCCTAGAGCAATAAAACGAAGACCTAAACCATGCATTATATCAATCATGCCCACAACACCGGCATATTTTCCAAAAGCAACCACTCTCTGTCCATGTGAGTCGACCATTTTTTCATAGTCGATCAAAAGTATGTTCTTCTCGAGGATGGCGTCCAACAAAGGCATGTTGGCCTCTTGAGCTTTGATTGTGTGACTAAAAAAAGCATAACTCTTGTTGGGTATGAGCAAATCGGCGGGCACTTGCTTTACGCCAAGTATAAGACTTGCCTCGCTTAAATCTTCTTGTATGACTGCTCCGGCCTGAATGTATTCCGGTGAAGGAAAAGCTCGTCTATTCGACGGCTGAACCAGCACTTTGAATCCATCTTTCATGACCAATTTGCGCACATGGTTGGGCGAGAGAGGCGCCCGACGTTCCCATATGCTCTGGTCCTCTCGCCGTATGGCAATCACTTTGTTTGTATGCATGCCTCTTTGACCAAGCTGTTTGTACTTGTGCTTGACAAATTGATTTAAATTTCGTATCATTTTAGTGCTTTTTTTTTCCTTTTAATTTTTTCTTGAAAATATATTTTTCTTTAAAAAATGAAAAAAAAGATTTTTAAATTAATTTTTTTATAAATTAATTTTTGTTTGGGTAAATTTACAAATGCTGCAGATGCTTGTTGTCCCTAGTTCAAAGAAGATAAGAATTGTAATTGAAAATGGTTTAGCGTGGATAAATACTGGAAAAGGCGTGTCTAGAAAAGAATGCATTCTGAGTGCTCTGAATGTGCATTTTGGTTGCTACTAAGCTTATGTGTGCCATTTTTTGGTCAAATTAAAAGCACACGCTAAAATATTTTAATTTTTTTTGTATTAAATAAATTATATTTTTTACAGCTAAATTGCGATTTTGAGAATGTTGTTCACGTGACTTAAAAAAGGGTGTTGCCAAGCCAGATTTATTATGGATTAATTAACTATGCAAAATTTGTTAATTTTTTGCTTTCCAAATTGTGTGCAATGGATACCCAGTTTTGTTTACTTTTGTCTAGGAATATTTTTTGGACACTTTTCTTATCAAGTTTAAGTATCTTGATTTAAATGATAAAAACAATAAAAACTAAAATAAATATTTTATTCTTTAATTTAATCTTAAGAGATTTTTTTAAAAGTCTTTATTCGTATTTTTGGCGAAAATTTGTGATCAATATTAAAAAAAGCTTAAGCCATGCGAAACTCCCTTGGAAAAGTCCCATAATTATATTTAAGCAAAATTAAAAATACAATGATAATTTTTTTTTTACTTTAATTAGTTAATCAGTTGAATAATTCATCAGTCATTCAAATTTAAAAACACTAGCCTGTTAATTTTCTTCGAATAAAAAATTTTTTTAATTTAAAAAAATTCTTTTATAAATTAAAAATTATTATTTTTTATGGTGAAGCTATGGGTCATTATTTACTTATGAAATGTTAAAAAATTCCAAAAAATTTTAGAAAAAAAAAGAAACTTTCTTTAAATCGTTTATGCTAAATGTAATACTTTTGGTAAAATACAGAAAGAAAAATTTTGAAAAAAGCTCTTAAATTTTTTCATATTTGTACTGTTTTATTGTTCTTGAATTTGGAAAAAAACTTATTGAAAAAATATTTTTTATCATTGCGGTAAAAAACCCAATTTTTAATTTTCAAATTGTTTTCTTAATACTGAATTCTTTAAATTGGTGTTGTATTCTCAAATTTATTTTGTTACGCCATTTATTTTATAAAGATTTGAAAAATTATTTTATGCGAAATAAAGCATTCGTAGAACTAAACAGAAAACACCTTTTTTTTTTAATAATCCAAATAAAATTTATTGATAAAGTTAATTTAAAATAAAAACTAATTCCTAAAAATTTCAAAGTTTCGATTTAAGACTTGACATCAATTTTTCCAATTTCATGGCAAGACCCATTTCACCTTTGATTTTAAGCTTTCCGCTCATAAAGGCCATTGTTGGTTTCAATGCTCCAGATGTCATTTTGTTGAAAACATCCGAGTTCATTGTCATGGTACAGTTTACTTGACCATTGTAAACACCGGAGTCAATTTTACCGCTGCCATTCTTTAAATCAAGATACCAATCTGCTGTTTTGGCATCGGTTATCTTAAAAGCATAGACTCCATTTATTTTCTGAACTAGCTCTGGTGATAGAAGTCTCCTCAGGGCATTCATTGAGGCCGATACGTCCGTGTCAGACGACGCCTCATTTGTTCCAAGACCCAAAGTTTCTTGTCCTTCTACTTCATCCAAAAAAAAGTCCATCAAAAGCGAACTACCAGGCTCGACAGCATACTTGTCAAAGTTAGTCATTCCCAAGTCATTTTTTAGCACATCTTCATCAATTAAAAATTTTCCACTAAAAGTCTTTGATTCCTTGATCAAAATTTGATAGGCAGCATCAGCCATAATGTCTGTGGTTCGCGATTGCTTTCTCATTTCGACTGATCCGATTAGGTCAATGGCATCAGTGGCAATGGCAGTGCGCGGCCACAAAGCATTTACAGCTATGCCATCTTCTTTGAGCTCCTCGCTCATTCCGAGCACACAAAAACTCATACCATACTTGGCCATTGTGTAAGCCAAGTTATTCTTAAACCATTTTGGGTTGAGATTGAGAGGCGGTGAAAGATTTAAAATGTGTGGATTGGAACTTTTGCGCAAGTATGGTATGGCCATCTTTGAGCACAAGAATGTGCCTCTAGCATTCACCTGATTCATAAGGTCATATTTTTTCATTGTTGTGTCTAAAGTACCAGTGAGACTAATTGCTGATGCGTTATTGACCAAAATATCGATACCACCGAATTTTTTGGCACCATCTTCAAGCGCTTTGGCCACTTGGTCTTCGAACCTGACATCGACAATACATGGCAATGCTTGGCCACCAACTTCCTCAATTTCTTTGGCTGCGGTGTAAATTGTGCCAGGTAATTTGGGATGTGGTTCTGCAGTTTTGGCAGCTATGATCACATTAGCGCCGTCACGAGCACAACGAAGAGCGATCGCTTTGCCAATGCCTCGCGATGCGCCTGTAATGAATATTGTTTTTCCGGCTAAATTTCTTTATTAATAAAACGTTATTTAGTTTATTTAATTAAATAAATATTATAAATGTAGGCTTACTTAATCATTTTGTATTTTAAATTAAAAAAAATTAAACATTAAATTTATATTGAATAAATAAAATTGGACTTTAAACTTTTTATTTTTATGAAAATTATTTTGAATTGCTGAATAAAGCTAAAACTTGTTCTATTTACTCAATAAACTAAATTTTGGTCAATTTATCAAAGTATTTTTTTATGATGTTTTTTTGTCTTAAGTTTAGCACTTAAGTTTTTGCAAAGTTTAAAGAAAATTTATTTTTCCAAGCACTGTAGATAAAAATTATTGACTTATTTTTTAAAATGCATTTCAACTTTGACAAAAACCTCAATTTCATTTTTTTTTGGGAGTCTCAAATAAATTATTTTTTACCTAGGGGTCTAAAAATAACTAACCTTTTAAAAAGTTGTAGTTCTTTTTGACCCAGGTTTTTAATGATAAAATTGAAATATTTTTTTAAATTATATATATTCTGAAAGTGCATAAAATTTTCTACATTCTGATGAATATTTTCATTAAAAAAAGAGTGTGTGATTTTTTTTATTGAAAAAAAGCGAAAAACAGTGCTTTTTTTAACTTCTTTTGTATGTATTTCTAGGAATCGTTTAGGGTACCCATTTTTTTAAAATAAACTAGACAAAATTATGAACAAATCTATGGTTTTACTTTTTCGTAATCTTAGTTCTATTTTATATAAATAAAGTCAAAAAAACATTTGATTTCTAAAAATTTTCATTAAATTAAATTAAATTTCATTTTCATTTTGTTAAATGTTGTTTCATATCCTAAAATCAAGGTCTTTATCTATTTTTTATCCTTAGCAAAAAATGCATTAGTTTTATTCATATAAATAACGTCAAATTCGGCGCTGTAGAAAAAAAAATTGAATTAAAAGCTTTGTCAAGGGTTAGTTAAAATTAAATTTTTTTGAAAAAATAACCACAGAAACTTAAAATTTAAAACGAATATTAAAAAAATTTAAAAACACATACAAAAATTAAATATTCTTTTCAAAAAAATTGAATAGTAAGTAATTGTTTTTTGTGTTTTTTTAATATTTTGTATTTAAGATTCGATAAATTCAATCGATCAGTACTACCAACGACTAATAAAAATTACTTTAAATTTCCAACGATTCCATATTTAATCCGGTTCGAGATCCAGGTAAAAAACGCTTTTATTAAAAAATTTAATTCTTATTTTTCTTAATTTTTGTAGAAATATTTAATGGACTCATAAATCCATTTTTGCTAATATTTAAGTCTTCCTCTTTTATTTCTGTTTTTTTTGTTTTAAAGGTTTTCTTTGATAATTGATTAATTTAAAATTTGATACTATAGATTTCTAAATTTTTTTAATGTTCAAAAAATACTTAGTCCGTTTTCTCTTTTGTTTCCTTTGCTTTAGAATTTTCCATCAATACAAAATTGCATGTATTTTATATTTCGAATAAATTATATTCAGTTCGAAGCCTATTCTAAAATATGAAAGTATATTAAGCATATGATAGCTAGAATCTTTATGAATTTAGATAGGCGTCAATTTGGTATCTACAGATGTCCGAAAAAATAAAATTTTAAACTTCAATTTTAGATCTATTAATATGTAATATTTATTTAATCTATATTTAATTTTAATATTCTTTCACCATCTTCCGGAGATTATTCATAGCAAATTAAATTATTATTTTTAAATAAACAGTTCCAAATTAAGAATTTACAAACTAAGCTTTATTCAATTTAGAATATTTAAAAATAAATTAATTAGACTCACAATATTCAGTTTTCAAGTTTTAATTTATTTGTCTATAGAATAATTAAATTTTGAAATTTTTCAGCAGTGTCAAAAAATTATAAAAAATGAGCAATATTAAGGCTTTTAATAATTGTTTGAATAAAAAATTTCAAAAGAATTGCATTCAGAAATGAACAAAATAAACATTTTTTTGATGCAAATTTTAAAATTGTAGGCAAAAACACCTAGTTTTAGTAAACAAATTTTAGTGAAAAAAATATTTTTATTTTCGATTATATTTTAGTATTTATTCGAATTAAAATAAAGTGTTATTTTATTTTTTAAGGGCTTATTTTTATTTTGATTTATTAGTGTAATATTTGAAAAAAAAAACTTTTAAATAAAAAAAAATACATTTCTTTCGATAGAAAATTAGCTAATTTAAATTTAAATTTTCAAAAAAATATTTTATCTATTTGACAATTATAATTTAGTTTTTTCTAATAACTTATGTTAACATTGGCTTCGGGCTTAACTCTTGTAAATAAAAGGTAGTCAAAATATTTACTAATGGCATTTTGAAATAGTTTGAAAGCAAAACAAAATTGGGTCCGAGCGAATCTTGGTCACCAGACAATTCAAGAATCTAGAAAAAATTAATTATCAAAAAAGCAATTAGAAAAATATTTGAAATCTCATTTTGATTATAAAAAAAACTACTTAATATTCTATAGAAATTATTTTCAAAAAATCAGCTTCACCTAATGAATTTAAATGTTTCTTTAATTATAATATTTGAATCACATACTCAAATACTCTAATTGGCACCAATTAAAAAAATCAAATAAGTCTCTATTAAAGAGGCAATATTTCTATTTTATAAGTATTTTAAAAATATTGACCGATAACATCTATAAAACAAAAAAACATCTTATCTTTTTCATATAGGATTAGACTAGTACTTTTAGACCTTTGGGTCAATTACTAAATAAGCAATCTATAAAAGGCAAAATTATTTTTTAAATAATTGAATATCTTCATTGAAATAGCTTCGAGTTCAATTTATGTATTCGATAAAATTTTAAAAATAATAAATTAAAAAAGAGGATTAATTTTATTATAATAATTGGTAAAAAAAATAGCAACACACTTTGGATCTATTGGTCATGACAGCTAAATTTTCTTTTTAGCCACAAATTTTACATTTGTTAGTTTATATTTATGATGTGATGATTAGCGAGATTATTATTCAAATTTTTTTTTCATAAAATTTGTTAATCTTCGGCATCGATTAATAAATGTTATAACAGAAAGGCTGTTGAAGTGTTTAGCTAATTTTCAGCTTTTTTTTTAATTTAGATATTCTGAATGGATTCGGAATGCGCTTTTCGATCTTTGGACGACTTTTCAGAAATAATTTCGTCCAAAGACACCAATGTAAGACTTGAGGTTTACAACCAGCTCGAATCGTTCCTCAAACAACCACACTGCAGCATGCACTGCACAGACTTGAACTCGTTCTGCAACTCAATTATGGCGTGGGTTAGCAGCAGTAATTTCAAAATATCAATCAATGGCCTGACCATTATTCAATTGCTTATTGAGCAAATGCATGAAAAATTGCAGAATTACTGCATAGATATCATTGTGCATATTGTAGACAGACTGGGCGATTCGAAGGAGCAAGTGAGAGCTGCGTCCAAAAATATACTTTTGTTCATGATGGCCACTTATGGTCCTTCGGTAAAAATAATTTGAAAAAAATTTTTTTTTCAAATAAATTTTATTAATGAAATTTAATAAATTTAAAAAAAAAATAAAAGTTTATTTGGGACCGACTGAATGCGGGTTTCAATCACAAGATTGCCAAAATTAGGGAAGAAACACTCGATTTGTTGATCGAGGCTTTTGACAAATTTGGCGCCGGTAGCATGCACTTGGGCAAAATGGTCACATTTGTGGTAAAATTGATGACCGATCCAAATCAGTTTGTGAGAGAAAGAGCGCTTGTGTGTCTAGTTGAAGTGTACAAAACAGTCGGTGATAGATTGCGTAATGAGTTGAAAAAGAAGCAACTGCCTGAGGAAAAGTAATTAGTTGCGTGATGATAATTATTAATTGCTAAATTTTAAAATCATTAGAGTGAAATTAATATTTTCGAAGTTTGATGACGTTTTGAAACATGGTAAAATGAAAGAGTCGTCCAAGCCAGGTAATTTAAAAGGCTACTTTTTTATGTCACCGAATAGATGACATTTTATTCAAGAAATATTTCAAATATTTAAAAAGATTAAATTTACTCTTAAGTGTATTTTTCGTTTATGATTATGCAATTCGAAAATTTGTACAAAAATTCAAAAACTATTATTTACTTCAAGATACTTTTAGAATCATTTAGATATTTTATTTTTTTCTTGTTGTCATTCACTCACTCACTCACTAAAATAGATATCTAATATTCGCTTTTTTTTCAATCAATACAAACAGTCTTGGAAAATTTTGCAACCATTTTACCGAAATTCTTTTTTTTAAATTTAAGACTAGATGAATTTAAAAAAAAATGATTTTTTTCTTTGTTGCTAAATTGATGATTACGTCAATTAGACTTATGGACGAATTTCGATAGTATTTTAATTTAAATTAAAAAAAATGAGAGTAGCAATTTTTTTTTAATCTTTTTTGATAACTTTAATTTAATAGATTAAGTGATCAAGAGTTGGGATTAAACTTTTATTTTTATAATTTCTATAATTGTGTTTAGATACAATTTGGGATCAAGTTTCTTATGGTGTTGATTTTCGCCAGTGCTGATAAAGTCGAATACTTTATTTAACTGAGCATAATTAAAATTGTATTTTCTTGTTTGTCAGACGGTCTTTTTAAATTTAATTGATAAGTCTTGAAATAATGACAGATTTTAATAAAAATAAGAAAACCGATACGAAAACCTAAAAATTTTCTAATAAAAAAAAAAAGAAAATTTTTTTCGCCAAGTTACATAAATGAGTGTTTTTTTGTTGTGTAAAAAATTGGAAAAATTTTTTCTTAAAGTTTATTTTTATAATTCCCTTTTAATCAAATTTCTAAGAAAATCAAAATTTGTTTGTTTTTGAACTTGTTTTAGTCCGATTCGGGTTTAATTTCAAGTTATTTCTTTGCTTCAAACAACACTAGGCACTTGATAACACAAGCTCAACACAGCACTCTCAAGGAAAAGAGCAAAATTTTTCCCAATAAAGTCTATTAATTTAATAAAAATAAAAAAAAAGTCACCAATCGTTCAAATGCTCTTTTAACTCGCAGAGGCTTTATTGCTTGGTTTTTGTCACAATTGTGCAATGCAATGAAAAAATTTTATAATCTTTTACAATTTTATTCCCTAAAAAGTTGTCTAGCAATTAATTTAATTATTTTAGCACGGATCTGTTTTGGTCAACAACAAAAAAAACAATAAAAGAATAATTATTTAATTTTTAGACTTGCCTTTATTTTATATTCACAATAAGTCAGAGCACTTTAAAACTCAATTTAAATTGAATTTAAAAAAAAAAGCTAAATCAATTTTCCTAAGATTTCAAAGTGTTCATGCTCAATTTGCATTGTTTAAAAAAACTTTAAATTGACTCGATAAAAAATTGATCGATGAGAGCTTTTTTTTTCATTCAGTACAAAAAATGAAGTATTTTTCATTTATATTTTAGGGAATTTTATTAAGAGTTAATTCGGGTGATGGCCTTTGTAAATGTTAATGTATGAAATGAGAGGAGACTTTAGGCAATTGGAAGAGCATTGTATCAGATAAATGAGATAAACGAATGAACTTTAGTTGTAGATGAAGCGCAACATTGTTTTCAGAGAGAGAAGAGGTCAGACTGGAGAACAGTAAGAGATTGTTTGAGAATGACAGATTTCGTGCCGAGCGCTTTTGGGATAAGTTAAATATTTGTCGAGTTTAGCAAAGAAAAAAGCTTTTAAAGTTGGCATAAATGATGAATTTTTTAATTAAAAATGTTTTGAATGCTTTTTGTGCTTAATTAAGAATAGATGCTGATAGGGGTTGAGTGTGTGTGTGTATTGGAGAGAATTAAGTGGCATTGTTTGCATTAGCGATCAGTGGCTATTTATTCAAATGAGAAATTAAATTAACTTGACTCGATTTGGAAAGAAAAGCTATTTGTTTCAAGTGTTTTATTTTTATCGGTTGATTTTTTTCATCAACTAGAGACCACGACCTGAAATTTTTTTTTTCTAAAAAAAACAAAAATAAACGAGCCTCTACCTCCACCACTACTACCACAACCACAACCACAACTACAACTACTAGTACTATTGCTATTATTACTAGTCAGTTTTTTTGCAAATAACAATAAAAAACATAACTATTCTTGGCTTTAATTTTATTACTAATTTGCTTTTGGTTTTGTTTGGGCTTGTTTTTTTCTCATTTGCTCGCAATACAATGGAGATAAATTATATTGTCAAAGTTAGTTATCACTAAATTGTAATTTCATTCAAATATTGCACAACTATTTAATAGTAACGGATTCGGGTTACTTTTTTTTTGTTTTTTTTTTTCTATCTCTCTTTCTTTCTTTGTTGTTTTGCTTGGCCCGGCTACAGATTTGATTAACAATTTCACTTCTGCAAGCCAAACAATTTGGTCAGTGGTTGTGAGAAAGAGATAAATTGGAAGACAATTAGACTTTTTTTTTCGTTTTTGCTTTCGGAAATTTACTCTCATATAAATAAATTGTAGTTCTATTTGGACAAACAACAAAAAACAATAAACAACAAAAATTTATTGATAAATAAAAAAGAGATTTGGATTAGGGCTATTTTGTGTCGAGTCTTTTTTTTTTTTCAAATATATTTGGTGTCCTAATTTATGATGTTGTTCTAGTTGAAGCGTAAACGTCCGATTCGTATAATTCTAGATTAAGTCATCTGTTTACCTAATTCTAATTTGCCGTGTGTGTGTTTTTGTGTGTGTGGCTATGTGGACATAGTTTAGCTAATCCAATGAAATAGGCGCGGATATTCTAGTTATGTAACTTTGGAGTTGTTTTTGTCATAGAATAAATATTTACCATTCTTCTATTCTGACAACAACAATAGTCCACTGAACTTATTCGGTTTCTGGTTCGTATATTTTCCTAGCTATTTTAACTAGACTCGAAAATATTTTGTCATATTTCTCTCTCTCTCTCTCTCTGTGTCTTTCTCTGTGTGTCTCTCTAATATTGCATTGATTGAACGCGTTCTAGTCGTTTCGGCATCGAGTCTGCATAGCAACTAAGCTGATAGATGAAAATGTAAATTTTTGTGTCTGCATTTAAATGACACGACCAGTGACCTTTTCAATGAACTTTTTTGTTTCTCGCCTTTTATTTTTTTGTTTTTTTTCTCTTTTTTTTTTTTTAATAACAAATAAAAAATATTTAATTCAATCTAGACAGAGTTCTCTATATGATTCGAGTTTGAGTTTGACTGACATGAATCCGAACCTAATGGAACAATTTTTGGGTCCATCGACCCAATTTTTTTGTTTCAACCAAAATGAGCTAAATGTGGTGGCGACGCCAATCGACAAAAAAACGTGTCTCATCACCAAACGCAATGTGTTCAGCTCGCAACGCACTCAGCTCAAGAACCCGGACATAATCAGCAGCTCGTACATTAACAACAAGAGCACGGCCCTAATGCGCTCCAGCTACACAAAATTTTTTCACGACCAGCCTCTGCAGTCGAGCAGCGAGTCCGGCTCCGACCGCACCATAGATCTGCTCGACGATCCGCACACCCACCCCCATGGTAATCCTCTCAATGGTCACTTCTACTCCATTATGCTAATTTATTATTATTTCAAAACAAAAATATTTTTTTTCTTCATTTAAAACTTCTCTGGTTTATTTATCAAGCCTTTGAAGTAACAAAAAAATAATTTTTTTTTTTTTGCTTTTGCTCGACAAAAAAATTATGTCACTTTGAAAAAATAAGCAAACATTGGTGTGTGTATTGGATTAGAATGGTCTTAAATTAGAGATTAAATTTGTAATTAGAAGAAAAAATTGTTCTATTTAAGTATTTTTGTTTTAATTTATTGGCGTATTTAAAATCGATTAGTGAATCATAAAGGTTAGTCGCATATTTCTATAGTAACCCAGTCCCTAGTGCAAATAACTTTTATTATCTATTTAGATTTGGCCGCGACAAACATTAATTTTTATTTGCATTTGAGTTAAGTGAGTGAATCTTGTACGAGCTTTGATTATACTCTCTTTCTTTCGTTCTCTCTTTTCTTTCAAACACGTATACTAAATAGCTCATTTTTTTCAACGCATTTCGTTTTAACATAAATAAATCAATAATAATTTTTTTTGTTTTTATTAACAAAATTTATATATATTTTTTTTATTCATTTTGAAAGTAAAAAGCTCTTCGTCCATTTCATTGAACAAAAATTCGACTTTAGAGACGAGTACCGGATCAACTTGTGTAGCTGATACAACAAGCACTAGCAGTGTTCTATCGTCTACAACAACTAAAACAATGCAAAGACCACAATCTAAAATAGCTGTATCCAAATCGTCGGTGCCACCGCGAGCATCCTCTTCATCAGCAGGTAAACGAGCAACATTTGATCAAAAAATATTTCATTCTTTTATTTTCATTTCTTTAAAAATTATTTTAAATTAAATTCAGTTCGATCAGTGTCTTTGAGCAGATGTGGCACTACTTCCAAAGGTACTAGTAGTGTGTCTATTTGTGTCAAAGTGCTAGTGCTTTATTTTATTTTGTTGTTGTTGTGTTTGAAACCGACCAATTTTTTGTCTTTTAATCTTTGCAACCTGGTTCTTTTTTTGACCAGCTTCAAATTTTAAACAATAATAGCAAATAAAATTAATTAAATCCTCGCTCAGAGCATCTTGATTAACAATTGCCTTTAAAAAAAATTACATTTATTTACTATTGTTTATAATTAATTCAAACCGAATTAATACGGCTTCTATTTTGTATTATTTTGCATTTATAAAATATTACTCATTTCTTTTTCCTTCTTAATCATTGAAAAAATATTTTCATCCAAATAAAAAATATTTCTTTCAAATTGTGTGTGCGTTTGTGTCTGAAAAAAAAAAAAAATAAAAAAAAAATAAAATTGTTTTTAAGGAGGCGCCGGAGCCGTGGACGAAAATGTGTTTTTATCTGAGTTCGATAAAGCGCCACCAATAAACGTAAATAATTATCTAAATTAAAAAAAAATTCTAAGCTCAAAAAATTCATCATAGGTGTACAGTTCAAGAGACGTTGACCAGCACATAAATCAAATATGCGAAGCGCTGGGCAACGCCGAAGATTGGGCAGGCCGAATGAACGCTTTGAAACGGGTGCGCGGTCTGGTGATTGCGTCTCGCGAAAACTACGAGTCCGAAGTGTACGAAGTGATTCGAAAAACAGCGGCCCAATTCACCGCTCAGACCAAAGACCTGCGCTCACAAGTGGTGCGCGAGGCATGCATCACACTGGCCTATTTGGCGCAGACATTCGGCAACAAACTAGACATATTCATGGAAGTACAAATGGCCAATTTGATCAATTTGTTGCAGAACAGCGCCAAAATAATGGCCACGAGCAGTTTGATAGCGCTGCGATTCATAATCGAAAATGTGCACTCGGCCAAATTGATACCGTTCATCACGAACGGCTTTGAGTCACGCTCCAAAGAGATCAGACGCGCTTGTTGCGAATACTTGCACCAAATGCTGCAGACATGGGACACGCACTATTTGGAACGGTCTGTGCAAATATTGTCGAATGCCATCAAAAAAGGCGTACTGGACGCTGACGCAGATGCCAGAGTTTTGGCACGCAAAGCCTTCTGGAGCTTTCGCAATCACTTTCCGTCTCAAGCCGACGCGTTGTTTAATTCTTTTGAGAAAAAAGTCAAAAATTTGCTCAGCAGTGGTGCACAGGGCCAGAATGGTTCGGTGAAAAGTTTAGTAAATGCGTGCGACAACACCGACAGTCGTTTAGCTGCTCCAGTCAATTCGAAAATTAAACGATCGACTAGTGCTGTTGACATCAAAAATCCGCGATCTACTTCATCGTTAAGTAAGTGTTGACCGATTTTTTTTTATCTTTTTTATTTTCATTTTTTGTTTTAAATAATTTTTTTTTTCGCTAATTACTTAAATTTGTGTTTATACATGTTTTGGGATGACCATGTTCAATTTGGAGATATTTTCTAAAAAAAATTCTTTTTTTTTTTTTTGAAATTTTTTTTCTTTTTTTTTTTCAATGTAGTAATCACGCTAAATAAATAAACAAAAACATTTTTTTAATTTTTATTAAGCTAAATTAACCACACCGTAATCATTTAAAGCAACATGCAGACTTACATGTTAGTTTTAAGCGGCATTGTGAAATTTCTTACAAAACTTCCAGTACAAAAATGAAAAAATTTTCTAACTTTTGTTCTAGATGTCAAAAACTTGTTCTCTAAATGAAACAAAGTGAAGCAACTGTTGATTCACCTTCCGTGGAAGTCTGAAAAATCTGTGCATATTCTGCAAAATTGCACCCTATCTAAAACTATTAATAACAAAACGCAATTAATTTGCACAGATTTTGCAGACTTTCGTGGTAGGTGAAACAAAAGTTATTACACTTTGTTACATTTAGAGAACAAATTTTTGACATTTAGAACAAAAGTTAGAAAAATTTTACATTTTTGTACTGGAAGTTTTGTATGAAATTTCACAATGCCTTTTATGCAAACGTGTTTATCTAATGTTTCATTATCTAAAACAAGAAACGAATAAAGAATTCTGTTTGAATATTTTACTCTAATTGTAGAGAATATAATTATACGAAAAAAACTATCTAAATTAAGAATTTATTTTATTTTTAAATTATACTTTATTAAGAAATCTGTCATTCAGATAACTGTGTACTTTAATTATTCATTGATATGGGCAAAATAAATCAAAATTGAAAAAAAATTTAGGTAATAGTTTTTATGCTATAATAATGTGAGTTAAAAGAAAGAAAATTAATATAAATTCATTTTTTTAAATAGAAAAAGACGAATTTTATTAGTTTAGTAATAAATTTTAAATTTAAAAAATATCAATGTTCAAAAGACTCGTTAAAAATTTTTACTTATTTTAACACAATGTTTTAGATTTTATTTTACCAATCATTAGTAATAATGAGTAAGTAACTCTAACAATTCTTTCAAGGGTTGGTTTAATACAACTCCAACTTTTAAAAAATAATTAAAAAAAAATCACGTTACCTATTTGATATAGTAAAGCTTTAATAAATATCAAAAACATTAACATTTGTCTTACTAGAAAGATGAAAAGTTTGACGGCTATATGAGATATTCAAACAGATTTCAAATAAATGTAAATTCTAAAATTTAAAAAATATTGAATAAAGCCTTTAGATATTTGATTATTAAATATCAATTGAACTTCAATTCGATAACTCAATTTTCTGTATTCTTAAATTTAAAATTTTAATTTTTTTAAATTTTGTATTTTAAATTATTTGAATTGTGTTTGATTATCTAATATTTTATGGGGGTTGCGAAGTTCTTTTCAATTCAGAAAAGTTGAATAACTTTTTTACTTAAATAGATAATTTAGTTCTGTAAAATGCTTAACTATGAGCAAATTTGCTTAATGCAGTAAAATAAGTCTGCAAAGTACTCTGCAATGTTCTGCAATTTTCTGCATTTTGCACGCCATTAAAAAGTATTCTAATCAACTGTGCAATTACATTGCAGAGTTTTTGCAGACATGTGTTTCCGGATTGAGCAAAGTTGCTTAAACATTAAGCATTTTACAAAACTATCTATTTTAGAAAGAAAGTTAATCAAATTTTTCTGAATTGAAAACATCGAATTGAAACGAATTTCACAACCACTATTTTATTCTAGCACTACTTGTTTCACACATTAACTTTTGGAAACATCAAGATAAGATTTAAGACAAGAATTTCTCAATTTAACTTAAATTTTATACGACATTCAATAAATTCTGCTTTAATCGTAGCCAAAAGATTCAACTATCCAAGAACTTATCTAATTGAATTTAAAAGAACCTTCTGAACTTAATCTCCTAATTATGGCTTGAAATCATTTGATTAATTTTAAATGTAAGCATTTACAATTTCAACTTTATTTTTACGACAACTTTTATTTTATTTAAATTTTGCACTTTTTTTATTACTAATTTTAAACATGCAGGGCTGAAACGAGGATTTTTTGCCGCTCGCTTAAGCCTACGAAGGTAAATATCCTAAATTATATTCTAATATTTTCAATTTCAAATTTATATTATATTAAATCATGCAAATATAAACTGCACTACCAGTAAAAAACAAAACTCTTTCTTTTAAAAAGCTCCATTGATATTTCAATTTTGTCATTTATAAACATTTTTTTTGTACTTGGAGAAAATTTTTATAAATCTAACTACAAAAAATGTATTTGAAATTATTTATTTATTTTTATTTAAAAGATTATTAAAATAGATAAATTCTAATAGAGAGAGATTTTTGATTATTTTTTTCTTAGATTTTTAGCTTTTGATTAAAAAATAATTAAATATCAAAAGAGTAAAAAAATTAATTATTATTATTTATTTCAATGAACGGCTTAAAGGCAATGAAAAAAAGTAAAATTTAAAAAATTAAAAAACATTAAAAGTTGATTTATCTTTATTAGAAATTAGTCTTACTCAAAGTATTTTGGTACTTGGTAGCAACTTTCAATTTGATATTATTTTAATTATGCCGAGTATCTAAAATGAACAATACCTTTTTTTGCTAGAAAAAAGAAAATTTTTAGAAAATTTTTCCTCGAAGTGATTACAGTGCTTGGAACAAAATATTTTGAAAAGTGCAACTTTTTGTCTTATGTGACATGGCCACGAAAAAACATGATTTTTTAGACTAAACTATTACTATTTGTATTTTTTATTTAGTTAACTATTTAAATAATTCATCAATAGAGGCAAGCGAAATACTTGCCGCAAATGAGCTCGAGAACACCGACTTGTTAAAATGTGACGATTTTAGCTTCGATTTAGCGTCTAGGTCGTCCTTATTTACACAAATAAAAAGTGCTAAACCAGTCCACAAATTAAGACCTGGTAAATTAAATTACCATTTACTGTTATACAAAAATTGCTTGGCTATCTTTTGCATTTTTTGTTGTTGTTGTGTTTCTTGTGCTTAAACGCTTTTTTGTCTTTTTTTTTTAAAATAAGTTCCTAAAAATTAAAAATTTTTTTGTTTTGCCAAGGTTCGCGAATACCCATGCCCAACTCAACAGAGCCAGGTAACAAAAAATTTTCTTTTCAATTAAATTTAGAATAGATTAGTTTTAAACAAGCTTTTAAATAGTTGCTCGTACACCAGTAGTGACTCCTCGCATAGCAGTACCAACTCCTAGTAAATCTACTTCTCGCATTGTACAGTCCCAGCCGGGCTCTCGCTCCACTTCGCCAACTCCAAAATATAACTATATAACAAACAACCTAAATAGCTCATATTCTAACGGCCACACATCACCTCTAATCACAAACTCAATATTAAACAATTTATCTGACTTAGCATCGACACCGCCGCCCAGCAATTACGCTCACGTCAAGAGCAAAGTAAACTCGGGCCTGTCCAATTCGGGCGGATCGGCCAAGTCCCGAATACCGACTAGCAGTCGAAATTCAAGCCGTGAGTCAAGTCCCGGCAGGAGATCAAGTATTTTTCTGGCGCATGGAATTTTTATTTTTTCTCATTTTTGTTGTTGATTAAGATTATGGCAGCGAGAGACGTGCTAGTGCGAGCAAAACGCCTAGCAAGCGATTTGGCGTGCGCACTCTCAGCAATAGCCAAGAGGGCGAATCGGTAATGGCACATAGCATCTCAAACAAATACAGTGTAAATATATTTTTATTTTAATGGTTGTTTTTTACAAGATTTCTCAATTTTTGTCTTAGTTTATGAAGATGCGGAGTCGGCGATGGGATGACATGTCCGACGAAGCGTCCGAAACATCTAGTCTATGTTCGGAGCGTTCGTTTTCTTCATCGATTGGCGGCAATAGAGTAACAGAAGTAAGAGTGAGTGTTAATATTTAATCTAATATACTAATTTGCATGCTTCAATTTTTTTTGTTTTTTTTTTAACTAGGGTTGTTAAAGAAATTATTTTTTTTTTAAATTGTTTGATCTCAACTAAAAAAATTTTTTCCAAAAATTAAAATGAAATTTTTTTTTGAATTTAGATCCCACGCTAAAAATGTCCTAAGTTCACATCAATTAAAGCTTATAAGAAAATTTGGCTTTTTATTTTTTGAGTGAGAGAAAAAATTTTATTTTTTAAAAGTAAAATCTAAAATTAATTTTTTAAATCTTAAATTTCGGCCAATTTATTCCGAAGTTTGGTTCAAAAAATTAGTTTAATTTCAAATAGGATTCTGTAAATTTGTTCAGTCGAAAAAATTTTTTATGTAGAATATATTCACAAAATATGTGTAATATTGAACGTTTGTGAATTTCATAATGTGAACACGGCTCATGTGAAAAGTTATTTACTTTGAACTTCAATCGAAGTTCTGATACACAAATTTCAATGGCAATATCTTTTATCAAGAGTAAAATAAAAACAAGTATGTAACATCTGATAGAATTTACAACATTGTATTTGAAATAATTAAAAAAAAATTTTCTTACTTTTCTTTTCCTAAATTGTAATTTACAGAAGTCTCTTAGGAAAAAGAATTTTAAAGAGTAAAGGAATCAGATTAATTTTTTCCCTATAAATTAGTTCTGCGAATGCAGCATAATGCGTAAAAGATTGCTGCACTAATTATTTAAAGTCTACTAATCCTGTGCAAAATCTCTGCAAAATGAACTAGGCTTATTAATACAGAAATCAAATTCCGGTGTAAGTTGCAGATTTTATTAGGGTAATGTGGCATCTACTATAGTGATGGGTCTTAACTTAATTAATTTAGTTTGGTCGACTAAAATTTTAGTTAACCAAGATTTAGTTATTATGTTGATTCAATTTATCTGCATCTGGAATTAGTGTGATTATGTTAATGAGCTTTCTATTTTTAATTAAAATAAACATTCCTTTATTTAGATAGATATCTCATTTATTGTGGGAAAACTTTTCTGAATAAGGATAGGTTACAAAACCAGATGCATTTTGGTTGATTTTTTATTCTATTGACAAAATAATAAAATATTAATTTTGTTTTTTTTGTTTTAATAATTTGAATCGACAATATGAGAGCTTTAGGTAATCAAAAATTATAACGATTATATTGGAAAATAAATTAATTTTTAAAAACTTATGAATAATAAAGCAAATTAATTAAAACTTTGTAATTTATTATATTTATAAAATAAAAACATATTTTTATGAATAATTTTTAGTTAACTAAAATTTTAGCTTACTAAAATTTAGTCGGCTATTTTATGTAGAAAAAACTCTCATCAAAAATCTACTATCAATCATTTTTAGCTTCTAGAAATAAAATTTTAGATTTTTAGGGAGCTGTGAAGTTCTTTTCAATTCAGAAAACTTGAATAACTTTTTTACTAAAATTAATAATTTAGTTCAGAAAAATGCTTAATGTTTATGCAACTTTTCTTAATCTGAAAATACATGTCTGCAAAAACTCTGCAATGTAATTGCACATTGCACAGTTGATTAGAATACTTTTTAATGGCGTGCAAAATGCAGATTATGCAGAAAATTGCAGAGTACTTTGCAGACTTATTCTACTGCATTAAGCATATGTGCTCATAATTAAGCATTTTACAGAACTAAATTATCTATTTTAGTAAAAAAGTTATTCAAATTAATCTGAATTGAAAAGAACTTTACAACCCCGATTTTTAATGTAAAGTTTATGAACAAATTTAGTTTTTCATTAAATTTTGAGTTTTTCTTAAAAATGAATAATGCTTCATGTATTAAATTTTGTTACCCATTTCTAAGTAAAAATTTTTAATTTTTTAATTAAAAAAATTTGAAATTCAAACTGTCGTCATATGCTCATGTATTGATTCAGTCTAAATGGGAAAAATTTTTAAAAACAGTTAAAATTTGAGAAAAATGAATAAAAATTTTTATTTTTTAATAAAATTTTTTAATGTTAAAGCATTGTTATGACGGCTTAATATTCTACCTATTTGGTCTAATACCGAATTTCATAGAAGCCTATTTGTGTACAAAATTCGCAATGCCAAATAAACTATTAATAAAAATTAATTTCAATTTTAAATGGTGTTAAATATGTCTTTTTATCTCTTGCCAAATCCGATTATTATTTTGATTTTTCTAAAAGTAAAAAATTCCTTATTAAATCGAAAAAAAATAATTTTTAAAAAAATCTCCTAATTTTAAAATTTCCACAATTTTTTTCAATCAAAATCATAATTTAACAGCCCAGCAAACAAATTTTAATTTTATTGATTAAATATTTTTTTTTTACTTATTTTATTTTACTTATCTAATTAACTTAAAATAAAATAATTCGAATTCTCGTAGTTGAATTGCCGCAGAATTTTTTTTTTTATGGAAATTTTTGCATCTAGTAGCCGACAAAAAAATAATTGATAAAAAAATTAAATTAAAAAATTGAAGGAAATGAATGAGACAATTACACTTTTGAACAGCAATCAATGGAATGAGAAGCGAGACGGTCTGGCCAACATCAAACTGATGATGCAATCGAACCGCTTGTTCACACGACAAGAGCTGAAGCGTCTGTGCGACATATTTGGCAAATTGTTCAGCGAGAACAACAACAAAGTGTTCGCCACATTTATGGAAACCCTAGAAATGTTCATCCGTTTGAACAAGACCGAGCTAAAAGACTGGCTGGCCGTTCTATTGCCAAAGCTGTTGCATCGGCTGGGCCTCGAAACGTCTCAAAACCAGTACTCCAAATTGTGCACTTGCCTCGAGGCCATTCGCTCCTCGTTCGACATTGACCACCAATTTAAAGTGTTGGTCTTGGCGCTCACTCAAACAAGCAACGACCGCAACCCAAAGTGGAAAGTGGCCATTCTAAAGTATTTGCAGGACATTATTTGTCTATTGGAGCCGGTCGATTTTCAAATAAACGACGAGTTCAAGTCACTGCTGAAGCGGGTGGTCGCCTTGACCACGGATCCCAAGAGCCAAGAGGCCAGACGAGCCTCGCAAGCAGTCATCATAGGCCTGTTCAATTTGAACACCAGCGAATTCTCAATGCTGATGAACGAGATGCCCATAAACATACAACAGACTTGCACCGAGGTCCTCAAGCAGCACATGAAAAATTTGAACATCGAGCCGAGCCGAGTCAAAAAAAGTCCCACGGCCCACTCCAACCTGTCCAAGTTGATCAAGCCCGCCAGTCAATTTCTGAGCGAGTACGTGAGCGAAAATTCGGCCCAGCTCAGTCACGTCATCAAGGACATACACAACTTGAACATGAACACAAACTTTTACAAGGCAAACGGCAAAAAATTGGACACCCTGTCCAAAGACAGCGGAGTGCAGAGCAATGTGGACGCCGACTCGGACTCGGACGGCGCCACCTCATCGGCCAGCTCACACTCCAAACTCGCCAACATAAACCAAATACTGCCCCTTCTAAATCCAAATCAATCGAACCCGGCCACTACCAGTGAAAAGCTAAAAGCAATGAAGGACTTGACCGAGCTGATCAAGGCCGGCAACCGGCCCGAGTCCAATTGGCAAGACAACTTCAAAAATGTGCTCCTCTATCTATTCCATTATTTAGAGCTAATCTCCTCTTCATCCTCCTCCTCCTCCTCCTCCTCCACCTCCTCCTCTTCTTCTCCCACCAACGAGAACACCATTGACCAGTCGCTCTACATTCAAACGCTGCTCTGTGTCCGCGAACTGCTCCAGTTCCACTACAAAGAGTTCAAGGACTACATCGAGGTTACCATCATCAAGCTGTTCAGCAATTACAAAGAAACGCCCCAGAACGAACTGTACAAGCTGGTCGAGGAGGTGATTTACACGGCGGCGCGCTGTTTGCCGCCCGAGTCCACGTCCCGCGTCCTCAAGCCCATCATTGAACAGGCCGAGTATCCGCGCAACCTCATCGCCATTCGCATGCTCCAAAAAACAGTCGAGCAAATGAGCCAAGAGATGGGCAATCGCTTGCTGCACGACATTCTGCCCGCGCTGCTCCACGCTTGGGACAGTCCGCACAGTCCGGTCAGAAAAGCGTCCGTCTTTTGTTTAGTAAGCTTGTACATGACTATAGGCGAGGAGTTGCGCCACCATTTGGTTCACTTGAGTTCCAGCAAGCTAAAGCTTTTGAATGTTTACATTAACCGGGCCAAGGAGTCGCGCGATCAGCCATCCAACTAGACGTGTAAAAAAATTGATCATCAACCAACTTTATACAATATTTAAATTAAATTGTAATTATAAGTGAGAGGATTTTTATTGATCGTGTTTTAAATGTAATTTTTTTTTTTTTTTCATTTTAAATTTTTTATATTTTTTTTTTCGATCTTTTTTAATTTAAAATAAAAAGTCGAGAAAATAATTATTTTGACTTTGAAGCTTGATTTTTTTCTTTTCTTTTTTATTTTTCTTTCTTTTTTTTTTTTTCAAATCATACGATGGACGATGATTCACATACATTTGAGAGAAATAGAATACATTTTGGAAAATTTTTATTTCTTTTTTTTTTTCATTTTTTTCTTGTCAAAATTTTACAATAAAATTTAATTTTTTAAAATAAATTTTCACTTTCAATTTTTATTTAATTGGCATATTTAATAGATAATTGTTATTTATCTATTCATTTGGTGTCAATTATGAGAATGTATGTTAAAAAAAATTAATTTTTTAACTAAGTTAAATTGAAATATTTTTTATTCTTTGTTAATTTATAAAATAAAAAAAATAAATGTATTATTTAGACGCTTAGATTTTAAATTTAATTTTTTTTATTATCTCGCCATTGTGATCTTTATTGAAATAAATAATAACAAAAATTTGCTTTTTATTTGACTGTGGCGCCAAAAATATCTCAACTAACACGATGAGTAACATGTTTATTTGTCTGATTGTTTGTTTGAAATATGCCTAATTAGGAAACATTTTTGCACCTCTCAGGTTTTGGAGAAATTTAAAATTTTTCCATTATTTTAATGCTATTCTATTCAAGTCATATTTCCTATTTTTTATCAGTTCATAAAAAAAACATAAATAAATTTGAATCGATTTTATTTTGCAAAAAATAGAAAATCGAATATTTGAATTAAAAAAAAATAGAAAGTTGACTTAAATAATATTTTTTTAAAAGGACTTAAAATCATTAGGATATTTAAATAAAAAATGTGTTTATAAATTAATTTTGTAATAATCAAATATTTCATCATGTAATTTTACGTAAAATTGCGGAGTTAAGATAATAAATTAGTGTTAGTGTCCGTACAAGTGAATAGTAACCAGGCCAAAACATCCAGATACCGTGACCATGTCCGTTTTTACCGATCAGTTTATCTTGGCGGTCACTTTTTTTGGACTTTTAAAAACCATCTAGAATTAAACGCGTGCATAAGGATTGCGGAAATATAAAATAAAAAAAAATTTCGTAATGAAATAGTTGATTATAAAATTAATTAATAAATACATTTTTATATATTTTTATTTGGTTTTTTTGCCGGCCAAATAACCGTAAAAAACCGCCCATTAAATGCACCGGTTAGTTCTAACCGCATCCAACACTACAAGAAATGGTGAGAACTTTCAATAACATTATGTAAGTATTCATTCTAAACCCAAATCCTTGCACTATTTTTTCTTTAAATTAGCAAAAATCTTCGTCGAAAATATCAATAAAATTTTTAAAACTTTAATTCAACTAAATTTACCAAAAAATATCAAAGTAAAAATTTCAATGATTCAATGATTTTTTTTTTAATTCAGCTCAGTTTTAAGTCTAAAAAGTTTTTTTTTAAGAGAAAATGAATTTTAGTCCTGGAGGAAAATCAAAAAATAAAACAAATACCAGCCCCAGCGATTTACAGTGGGCACTAACAGCAAAATATGAAGACTTGGACTTTGCGGATGATTTGGTGTTAATGAGCAATAAAGAGACAGACATGCATCTATAAACAAAAGATCAATTGGACTCGAAATCAATGGGACTTAAACGAAAGTAATGTGCATAAACACCAAGTTGGACAGCTGGATCACTAATGATGACAAAAGCGTCATCAGTACATCGATGGAATCACATAAAGACAGCAAGAGTAGCACGAATTCCGAACCAATGAGTCAATGCATCAAGATTAAAAGACTGCGATGGCTTGGACATGTACTGAGAATACAAGGAACACGTATAACAATCAGAGCCTTTTAATGAACATCTCAAGCGCGATCGAAGAGAGAACAAACAGAATTAACTTGGAAGTTAACAATCACGAAATGGACAAGCAAAGTAAAGGCAAAAGATCGACATAAGTGAAAATCGAAATTAATGACCCTTTAAAGGAAAAAAATTTAATCAGAGTATTTTGTTTAAATTCATTCTAATTTTTTCTTCAATAAAATTTAACTAATTAAAATTTCTTGTAAATCATTTCAAAATAGTTATCCCCAAGTTTTGTTAAAAAAAAGACGTTCTAAATTTCTGAAAGTATTATTAGAGGCAAAATAGAAGACTATTTGTACAAGATTTTTCTTTTTAGAGACAAAAACATTGATTTTACAAAAAGAAATTGTGTACCACTAATCTCTTGTAACACTTGATTTTATTTCATCTAGTCTAGACATGAGTACTCCAGTCAACTTAAATTATATTAATAATTTTTAAATTTTGCCAATTCTTTTAAATTTTACTTGAGAATATTTTGATGATCTAGGCATCTAAGTTTCAACCAGATTTAGATACTTTTAAATGCTTTAAAATAAATTCAAGATTGGAATTATGAAAGCAAAAAATTCAATCTTTTTAAAAACAATAGAAATCAAGTGAAAGGAAATATTTTACACAAATAACTAAATACGACACAGTAAATTTATGCAACTTCTTGTCATGAAAATCGATTGAAGCACCTACAGTTTACAGTTTTAAAACAGGTTTTGATAGCTGCATGATTAGCACCAATTGCTTCATTTGAACACACTCACTTGCATTGTCACTTCAAATGTTTATAGCTTCTATTCACTGTAGCTTTTTTTGTTAAATTGATTTGTCTTTAACATTCAAAAAGAAACTTGAACTTAGTACTTGAACTAGAAGGTAAATTTCTAATTTTTATAAATATGTATTTTGTTTTTAATTTAATAAACATTTAAAAAAAAAAGACGTAAGTATTAAATTCCTTTTTTTAGAACAACTAGATAAGATTTTTGAAGTTACGTAACTTGATGGTCGAATATTTATTTTCCTATTTGAAAAAATAATTGAAAATTACTTGAAACATAATCTTAATAATAATGTCCTACATTGACAGATTATTGAAAATAAAGCTCTTCAAAAAATAGTATTTATTAAATTATATAACAATTTTAATGAAACCAAAAAAAGCAATATTTTCACAATTTTTTTAAAAAGCTTTAAAGTTAGATTTTTTTCATTTAAAAGTATCATATTTGCAATAGCCAACACAAAATATTAAAACCATTGTTTAAAATTTACTTCAAATATCTACTTTAAAAAAAATCTACAAAATTTTTATCAACTTTTAAAAAATCAAGTTTTATTAAAGACAAGTTTTAATTGTTTTTTTTGAATGAAATTTTTTAATGAGTTCAACTCTCTTTCGCTTTAAATTAAAGAAGCTCGACTAAAACAAAATTAAAAAAATAATTATTTTTATTCAAGTTTTTTTTAGACTAATTGGACATAGTCATACAATTATCCAGTCAAATTATCTTTTTTTATTAGACTTTTATTGCTGCCAGTCAAAAAAATAAAAAATAAATTTATAAAATACCTTAAAAAAGACTTGATTCAAGATGATTATCATGCACCCGCTGAAAAGCCTTACTTTAAATTTTAATAAAATTCTAAAGCAAATTTTTTCTAAGTAATCGTAAATTATTTAATAAACCCCATACCAAAACTGCTAAATATGTATGATCATAGTTTATAAATAGTCATTCCTCAATACAAATGTATCCACCAAACAACCTAAATTCTTACAATTCATTTTTTTTAATGTCAAATAGTTGAAAACAAACGCGACATGGCTTACTAAATCAATAAACTTTAATTTTAACTAGTTTTGAATTAAATAGACATCGGAAAATTGTAAAATTAGACATTTTCTAGTATAATTAAGTATTAGGTATATTTATTTATCCAAGTCACAATGGTTATTAATTAAATTGAAGAAAGAACATTCAAGAGGTGAATACCAAACTTGTGGTATATTTTACATAGATTATTAAATGTATATGATAATATTTAATTGTGCTGGAAAAGGTGGTGGAATTTGGACAGAGCAATTTTTACATTTTTTGTAAGGTTTTGTTAAATTCAAGCTCTCTTTATTATTATATGCACATATATATATTTTTTTAAATTATTTAAAATCTTCTGTTTCATTCGGATTTTTCTAGGGACAAAGAAAATTCTGTTTTAAAAATGAGATATTTTATTCATATTTACGCATTTTATAATAAAGAACAGAAATTATTTTAGTTGAATATGTCATTTAGCGGAAAAGCTTAGTTTTGAAAGCTTTGAATTTTTTAAATATTTGCTGACATGAGAGCTTAAACCGCTCGGAATTTACTTGGATTCAGGGATTTTTTTTTATTTTATTTTTTTTGCAGATAGTAAGGTTTTAGTTTAGAACAAAAGAAGTTTTTTTTTCTAATTGAACATTTTTTTTTCTAAAAAAGTTAAAAAGACTCAAGACCATTTTAATTATAAAAATGTCAGATTTGAGCATTTAGATGTTGATAAGAGAAAAAGAACGACTGGTGATCGCCTGACAGATTAATTATTTTCTATTTTTATTTGTCAAAATTTAAAAAACACATTCTGTTATCGACAATGGAAGAAAATAATTTCTTATCAATTTTTTGAAAGTCTGAACTTTACGGGCACTAGCACATTAAAGTAAAGATAAGATAATATTCAAAAGTTTTCAAAAGTTCACCAAAGATTAATTATAGGTATTTAACTTGTCATTAGTATTTGTTTTTTGTGAGTGAAGTTCAAGTTAATATTTGAGTCAAATGATTAATGTTAAGGCTGGTGGTGCAATTACCTTTGATTAAAGTCGGAAAATCAGCAATTAGGTCTAGAAACAAAAATGCTGCTCTTATTCTCCAAGAAAAAATGATTTATTAACCCAAATAAACTAAATGTCAAAACACATTTCTAGCACATCGAATCAACACCGATCAATCGATCCATCGACAGATCGGAATCTTCAAGCCTAAGACTTGGCTAATTAGTTTCAATTTACCTCAGTGAAAGAACAGCACGACTAGTCAGATATAGATACCTATGTGAAGAGTGTTTGTGAGGGCACACACACACACACACACACATACACACTCAGACAGGAGGGTTCTTTGTTTAATTATGACGACCAGCGTGTTTCATTTCAATATCTAATTGCTGAAAAATGACATTTTTA
Source organism: Brachionus paranguensis (assembly GCA_016802215.1). Classification (NCBI taxonomy): domain Eukaryota; kingdom Metazoa; phylum Rotifera; class Eurotatoria; order Ploima; family Brachionidae; genus Brachionus; species Brachionus paranguensis. The sequence continues at coordinate 147,924 of JAESIX010000022.1, read as the reverse complement.
TTTTCTCTCTCTCTCTCTCTTTCTCTATTTTTAATTAATCTGGACGCGCAAACAAACACATAGCACACAAATTCATTTCTTGAAATCGTTCTCAATTATTGAGAAAAAAACTTGTTAGATGGACTCGACGATATCAATCAACAAGGTTGAAATCTATTTGCATGTATTTAATTTTCTAAACATTTGATTTTAATTCGTCTCAATTTACATTCATTTTATTTGATTGACTTTATCAAATTTTATTTCTATTGACTTGAGGAATTTCGAGTTTATTTGGCCACATAAGTCAACTTTCTTCGAGTCCCAACAACAAAAAATTTAATTCGAAAAGCACATTTTGTTTTTGCTGTTTTTATTGTTGTTGTTGGAACATTGTGCGCTAAATTTAGTCAAAATTAATAAGTGCTGTCAAGTGTGCTGCAACAGTCAAAAGTATCAATTCCTTCGAGTCCCACATCATTTATTGCATAGGCTGTCAACATCAGTAAGATTAAACCTTTTTGGTGTGATGCGTTTGTTCCGCTCAAGAGTGCCTCAGTCACACTAAAGTGGCACAAATTTTGAAAAAATATCATTCTAAAAATAATAATAAATCGAGGCTTTGGATAATATTTTGAAAAGCAATAAATTTTTTAATTTTAGTGTTTTTATTTGAGCAGATTTTGTTCAAATATGCATATTACAAAAAGAGAAAAAACTATGAAAAATTATTTCATCTACAATTAGACTTATAATTATTTATATAAGTTTTTTTTTATACTTTTTGATCAAAGCCCTATTTGTTAACCGTAAGTTTAAGCAAGCACAATAACAATTAGTTTTGTTTTTGAATTAGTCAAAATTAAAAAAAAAAGATACTGAATTAACTCAAGCAGTATTTAATTTGAACAATTTAAAACAATTTAACTTTTAGTTTGGGCACATTTCAAAAAATTAGTCTTCCATAGATGCCATCCGGTTCATTGGGGGTAGAGTGTAGAAAATTTTTAAATAAAGTTTATTTTGAATGCTATTATGGAATGTTTGTGAGATAGTAAGTAGATTTGTATTTTTTTAATTAGTAAAGGTAATGATAATAATAAAAAATGGAGTGAAAAAAAAAATTATTTTTTAAAAGTTTATTGTTTTTGAGATAAGTGAGAAAAAATAAATTTATAGTGAAATTTTGTAATATGATTAGAAAGAGAGAAAATGAGATTAGACTATTGAATGTATGACTAATCGAATTGAATGGACGGATATTTGGCAAGTTAAATTTGGCGTATAGTCGAGATTTTCTAAAGCATGGCTATGTGACTAATTTATGAAAATAGCTTGCAAACACTTGATAGATTTCGTAAGCCGAAAAGTCTAATTTGTGAGCTATTTGGGTCAAACAAATTCAATTATGCAATTTAATGTGCTTTGAAATGTTGAAGAATTCTCATTAATTAACTTTGAGGCTTCGGGAGCTCCTATAAACTTTAATTAATCTGTGTGTGTGTTTGTGTGTGTATCTTTTATTTAATTTAAATTGTTGAATCCAAAAGCGTAGTAGTAGTGATTTGGCTTGGTTGGATGACGGACGAAACACGGCGCACCTAATTGCTTCTTTAATTAGCAATTGTCGCTTTGTGTAACCATGGTCTTTTGTGCCGCCACACAAGCCTCAGTATTTAGGCCGGCTAGTCTTTTAGATTTTTTCAGTGATTTCTGAGCAAATAGTCTAATAGAAAAATTTAATTAGTAGAAACTTGTGTTCGGTGTGTGGCCAGGGCCGGCTGAGAGAATTTGCAAATAGAAAAATCTAGCGGAAGAACTTGAGGTCATTAAATGAGCATTAATCATTCGATTTTCAGCGCAATGTGTTTGTAATTTAGATCGGTATTGAGTTTACAGCAAACTAAATAAAAACAAAATAAAAAACAAAAAAAAAAAGGCGAAAAAATAGAGAGAAAAGAAAAGAGAAAAGAAAAGAGAAAAGAAAAGAGATTAATATTAATTTCAAGTTAACGCTCGAGCAATTAAACTAGATTTTGATCCGATATTGATTTATCGATTACAAGACCTTTAAGATCTAATTAAGCTTCAGTTAGCTCCTCAATGTCGCTTGCAAAAATACAATCAACTGACTTAATCTTTTGTATCAACATTGGGCCTACAAAAATCAAGACTAAAATTAAAAGAAATTTTTCTTTGCTTTTTTTTTTGTTTTGTTTTTGTTTTGTTGTTTTATTAGATTAATAAAAAATGTGCATTTTGATTATTATTATAGGTTACAAGAGAACAACAAAAAAAGACCAGCTAGTTGTTGCAATTTTTTTTCCTTGTTTGACCATCTGGCACACATATTACTTGTCATTGATTAGTCTTTTTTTTTTTTTTTTTTTAATTTCATGTGTCACGAACAAACTCTTTTGATTACCTAATCCTAAAGGGATTCGATGGAAATAAATTGTTTTAAGCGATTAACAGTTTATAGGATTATTCATTTATTTAACTATATTTTTAAATTCTTATTTTATTTTTTAACTTTTATTTTAATCATTTTATTTTGATTTAATTTTATTTTTATTTTTCTCTGAAGGAGCTAACGCTCGATACAGATTTACAAATGAATAAAAAAATAATAAATAATAAATAGGATTATTATTTTAACTTTTTTGTCACCTTTTTCTTTTTATTTGACAAAAAAATATGAAAATTTTGTCCAGCTCTTTTTATAGATAGTTTTTTTTTTTTTTTTTTTTTTTTTTTTTGAAAAATAATTTTGGAGTAACTCCAGGGCAGTTTCGAGCGGCATAGCCCTCTTTTCAGCCCTCATGTTTGGAAAAAGATAAAAATAAATAAATAAAATAAAATAAGTAAAAATTTGAAAATTTATAGTTTGAATATTTTGATTTGTATGAGGCTACGACTACTAGTGAGTTGGTAGCGGAGTGCAAGCTTTGGACATGTGAATACATTTTTATTTCAGTAAAATAATTGAAAAACTCAATGTTTAAAGTTTAATGCTAACCACTTCTCTTGGCAAACTATTGCAAACATTTACAATTCCAAAATCTTGAATTGTGGTACCAGTTTTTTCGTATTAAAAGTAAGAGGCAACACTCAGACTGCTTACACAAGGTTGGTATGTCCCCTCTTTTCACTCTAATGAATTTTAAAACAAAAAAGAAACAAAATGCAGTTTACGTGACTAAATTTAGTTTTATATAAAAGTTTCTTTTGGTTATCACATCATGACTTGATAACTATTTATATTATTTAAATTTATCTATTCTAATTTTTCTTCTTTATTCTAGTTTAATTTAAAGTATTTTAATTTTTTTGTTTCTTAATTTTTAATCTTAAAAAGAGCTTTAGTTCAGTACAGATAAACAAACAAATAAATAATATATATATATTATAAAATATTTTTAATAAATAAAAAATAAAATGTCATGAAAGTTAAAAAAAATTTTTTTTTTTATTGGTTCGAGCCAAAGCTCCTTCAGCAAAAATAAAAGTTTTAAATTATATTGAAAAAAAATGTTCAAAAATTAGATAAAACAGAAGTTTGAATAAGCGGATATAGTTAATCAATTATAAGATAATAACCGCACAATGGAGTAGGATATGTTATATCTCTAGATTCAAAGTTGAGTTTAAACTCGTTCACAAGTCGACAGGTTAAAAAATACAAGTTGTATTCTTGAATTTATATTCTTGAATTTAGAAGTTTAGATAACATTTTGGATTACCTTTATTTAGTGGAGTGAGAAAAAAATTATTGATTTAATTTAAATTATTTTGGTGTTTAAGTTAAATTTAAAATTGATGTGATTATTTAAATTTTTAATTAAGCTTTCATCATAACCAGATAGGAGTCAATGATCAAAATCTAAATAATAATATTAAACATGATCAAAATTTAAATTATTAAAATTTTTTTTTTGTAACTGATTTCTGATCAATGAAATTTAATCAAAAGACGCATTTTAGAGTTAAAAAGCAAACTAAAATGTCTAACCATAACCCAGTGTTATGCATTATTTGTGCATGGTAGATCCAAAAATCAAGTTAAGCATTTGAAGCTTACAAAATAAAAAAATGCTTCTGCGTTGAATTTTTAATTAAAGAATAATTATTTATTTTTTTCTCTTTAAACAATAAATTTTGATCTTGATCATTATCTTCATTTTGCCGCAAACATTCAACATGTGAAGATCATCAAAAACTGCTCTGAGTCTAAAGCCTAAGACAAATAATTAAATCAATTTTTATTATGGAAAAAAAGAATTATTCATTAGCGCTGTTTTTTTATTGAATTATTGAATTTTCGAAAAAGATTAAAATTTTGATTGAAATTTAATTAGTTAGATTAGTTAAATTAATAATAAAAAAATAGCATAACCAAGATCTAGAGGATTGTTTAAGTTGAAGAAAACGAATTCTAAAATAAATATTAAAATAGAAATAGATTTTTCATTATTTATTTGTTTGTTTATCTGTGCCAAGCTAAAGCTCCTTCAGATAAAAATTAAAAAAAAAAATCAAAAATCAACAAAAAATAAAAGAAAATTAAAACAGAAAAATTGAAAAAGTAATGACAGTTTGAGCAACATGTTTGAGTATTGAACAATTCAGGAAAGAAAGAAAAAATAGTAAGGAAGCAATTACACAATGGAGTTTGTTTGAAAACCCGCTCTAAATTCATCCGCCAGTTCCATAACCAAGTGAACAAAATGACTCAGTAGTCCAGATTTGCAGTTTTAAAAAGCAATTTTTTCAATGAACATCAATGTCAACAAGCACTTTTGGTTTATTAATTAAAAATTTTTTTTTCCAACAGCAACTCCTCAAATATTCAAAATTTTAACAAATTTAACTAATTGTAATTTTGCTCAATGTTATTCTAGCTGTTTTCAAGATACAACCGCTTGCACCATGAGCGAGTGCATTGACTGACAATGAGATTTTTCTTTTCCTTCTATTAATAAAATATTTATGAGATATAAATTTAATTTTATTCGCCTAACGAGAGTTTAATTTCAAAGATAAAAGCTATTTGAAGAGATTTTTAATGTTTGCTTGGATGAGAAACGAAAAAAAGAAAGAAAAAAGAAAAAAAAAGAAACTGTTGCTGTAAATCAAAAGTAATGGTAATTAGGCTGCAGTTACGTAAGTAGACACGGATTTAATTAGTTGGAGGAAAGTTTGAAATATTTAGAACAAATGAGACTAGGCATCAATTGTTTAACTTAAGCCATTGGCAAGAGAGCGTGCCTGAACATTGCCAAACGGTCCAGCGCAATCCCACTGATTTACAACCCACTAAAGGTTAATCCGTTTAGATTTAAATTTTTTTCCTTCCCTTTATTTTCTCATTAGTACTAGGTCAATCTAATTGGATTAAGTGGGGCTATTAGATTAAGTCGCGCTTATGCAACGCAATCGCTTCGTTCATCGCTTGCTCGGTCCGTAGACTCCCCCGTCGATCTGTTCTGTTCACCTCTTCAAACAGTCATTTTTATCTAAATATAAATAAATAAATAAAAGATAAAAACACCACAAATAGAACACACAAAAGGGGAGAAAGAAAGAAAGAAAGAAAGAGAGAGAGAGAGAGAGAGAAAGAGAGCTTTTATTTTCAAAGTTAATTTACAAAAATAAATATTCAAAGATAATCGAAAATTTTCAAGTGTTTGTGGCCTCTATATTTCGGTGTATTCTATCTCTAAATCTATCGATTAGCAATTTTTAATTCATTATCTCCTAGCCATCTATTTTGGCTATTTAAAACAAACGCCAAAAACTCAAATCGGAAATATTCCGCCGCTCTCCTCAATACATCCCCCATCCATCCACCCATCCATCCATACTCACACAAACACTCACACAATAATTGAGCACTCATGCGCTAATTTAGGTGATATTAAAAATCAAATGAAAAAAATTATCATTTTTTTTTGCTCATATTCAATTTGGCTAAATATTTAAATTGTTTGTTTTTCAAAATTGATTTTTGATTTAAAATTTGTTTTTGTTTTTGTTGTTTTGGATTAAGAAAAGACTCACGCAGAAAGAAAGAGAAAGAGAGAGAGAGAGAGCGAGAAATGCAAATTGTAATCGCCGGGTCCTCAGCATCATTCTCTATTTACCTCAAGATAAGACTATTAATCACAAATGCTTTTTTTTTTCTATTTAGATGAAAATTAACTTTAATTGAATACTCTCGTTTGTTGAATTAGTAACAAAATGAAATGTTTTCTACTCGCATGTCATTTCATGTGGATTGCACTTTTTTTGTCTATGCTGGTGGTGAGCTCAAACGCCGACCCCGACACTGAAAACAGTAAGTAACCTTTTCGATGTCATTTTTTTCTCTAAAGGTGTTTTTTTGAACTCAAATAAAAATTAATTTAAAAAAAAAAAATATGGCTTCAAGGAAATCTTTTAAAGTAAAATTATTTTGTTTGATATTTATGGGCTAGATGCTAATTCTATTGATTCATCAAATCTACCACTTTTGATACATTATCTTGATTGCTCAAGCAAATGCATTAACCGAATTTTTTTGTCGGACCTGTTTTGTTTCATTTATAGGCCAGACTGTAAGATAATTGATTATCGATGATCAATGAATAAAAATGAAAAATTTAAATTTGATTTTATTTGTAAATTTAATTGCTACTTTGAAATGACGAACTTAAATTAGATACAACAAAAGCAAAAAGCAAAAATCATTTATTATAATATTTTGAGAATTGATTTTTATTTAAACAACAACAAAAAATACAACAAACAATAAAAAAAGATGATCAATTATTTTTTTTATTTAAAAAAAAAAAAACGATCAATAAATAATTATTTTTGTGTTGTTGAAGATGAAATCTTTAACCGTATGGTGTGCGAAAACGACAAGCTAGTGTTGAACTGCAAGCCAGGCCAAGTGATAAAAATCGAACGCGCCTACTACGGACGCTACAGCATCACACCATGCAACAAAAATCATCTCAAATTTACCAAAGGATGTGTGGCCAATGATTCAATGCAAATCATTCAAAGACTGTAAGTTTTGTTTAACTAAAATAAATTAACAAAGTGAGCCGAAATTGAAGAGAACTCGGACTTATTTAGATGCGAGAATAGACCAAGCTGCACGCATAGGATCAGAACTAGTCTGTTCCGCGTTGATCCTTGTCCTAACATCGACAAAGTCCTCGAGGTCAACTATAAATGCGTTTATCTAAGCAAAGGTTATTTAAAATAAATATAAACATAAAAACGAACAAAAAATTGCTTTAGTTAACCCTTTAGACTAATGCTTACATGCATGATTATTTTTTTTCTACATTTTTCTTCATTTCTCTACATTTCTCTACATTTCTCTACATTTTTCTACAATTGTCCCCAAACGACCGGTTCTCATCTCATTTAAAACTGCTCTAAACAAAACAAAAAAAAAATTAAATAATTTTAACCCATATAATAACGGCTTCAATTAGATGCGATGAAAAAGAATCGTGTGTTCTCTATGCCAATAGTACAACATTCGGTGTACCATGTCCCAATTCGGTGCACGTACTTGAAGTTATACATAGCTGCTTTGAAAGTAAACGCTCTTTTATTAACCCTGCTTTATCACGCCAAATTTTAATAAAATAAAAATTAATTTTTATCTTTATTTTTTAATAAAAATTAGGCAAATCTCTTTTCCAAGTACTGCTTACCACAACAATCACACCAAAACCCACAACATCAACATCATCAACAGAATCATCAACAAAATCAATCAAAATGGAAACGAGCACAATAACAACTAATCCTAGCACTAGATCAACACAAACACAAACACGAGCACAAGCACAAACAAGACGGCAAATGCCCAAATGCTGGTCAAAGTTTGAGCATGAAAATAATTTATATGAGATAAAAGTGGATCTAGGAAAATTGATTTCGTTTCCTTGCAGTTTTCAGAGTGATTTTTTTTCCGACAAAGATCCAAAGTTAGTCCAAGGTTCTCATTTGTACAAATGCGAAATGGACGGCAATTTGTACAAAGTAAATTCCACTTGTCAACTCAGACTGTTCAAATCCGAATGGCTCAATTCTCTAAACCAAGAAGTAAATAAAATTCAAAAAGAAGAAATTTTTTTCCATTTTTTTAATTATTTTTATTTTTTCTTTTTTTTTTCAAAATTTTTGATTTTTTCAAAATTTTTTCTTTTTTTTTTTTTAGTTGATCACAAACAAAAGACCGGTTGAGGTGATGAAAAAATTGAGCAAAGGCCTGAGTGATCATGAAGATTTGGCGTCAGAGCCCATAATGTCTTTTGTAGATTTTATGAAGAACATATCGGAGTACTACTCGATAAGAGACGCAGATAAGTTATCTACGGCAATTGTAGGGGCCGTAGATAATTTGCTAGTAAAGAGTGATGACTGGCAAAATTTAACTCAAACCGATAAGTCAAAATCAATAACTAAACTAGTCGATTTGGTCGATAAGGTTTTGTTTGAAGAAGACGCGATTGGAGTGTCCAGCGAGAGCATAGTAGCCCAAGTGATGACCAACAAACATTTGAGTAGCGAGCTTGAATTTCCAACAAACAGCTATTTGCAGACAAAGACACATGATCGAGTCTATCTGAGAGTCGACGAGCCCAGTGAGCATCAAAAATTTTTGTTTGCTATCTACAAAAACATTGACCATTTGTTTCCGCTCGAGGTTCTAAATTCTAAAGCGAACAAAAAAAGATTTATCAATGCCAACATCATTTCGTTCAAAGTAAACGATGACAACATTTTACAACAGCTCAAGTATCGACCTGTCCGTCTTTTGTTCAAGCATTTAAGCAGCAAACAAACTTGGCAACAAACAGGCTTTCTACACAGACCTTTGTGTTCCTATTGGAAATATGATGCAAAGTAAAATATTTTTGTTAATAAATTAAAAATTTATTCTTATTTTTTTTCAAACTTGTGACTTTGAACTTTGGTATTTTAATTTCACTAAATATTTATATTTTTGTTTTGTTTTGTATTTCTTTCATTTATTTGAAGAAAAAAAAAATTTCTTTTTTCTGCTTTATTTATTTAGCGAAGAAGTTAAAAATTAAAAGTCACGTGACTTGTGAACATATGAACTTAATTTTTTGTCTGATCCAATTTACGACGTTAAGTATTCATTTTTGACATCATAAATTGAAAACTATTTCCATTTTTTATTTTTGTTCTTAATAAAAACCAAGCTAATTGTTCTATTTTCAAGTGAATTTGAAGGAGAGTGGGCCACAGATGGCTGTGAGCTGGAATCAAGCAATGAAACACACTCAATATGCAGATGCAATCATTTGACTCATTTCACCATTTTGATGGACATCTACGACACACAAAAAGATCAAGCCACTCATCACAAACTAATACTAAGCATACTCACCATTGTCTTATCAATAATCTCATGCGTTTGCATAATTTTCACTCTTGTGGCATTTCGATACATCAAAATAATAAGACGCAACCGAGACAATTCGTCCACCAAAGACTTGACCGTGATCACAACTCACCTATGCATTTGTTTGCTATCGTCTCTTCTGCTTTTTCTCACCGGTATTTTAGCTCAACAATTGGCTCTTGGCAAATTGTGCTCGAGCATAGCTCTTTTGTCTCACTACATGTTTTTGTGCTCATTTTTTTGGATGCTGCTCGAAGGAGTTCAATTGTATTTGATGCTGGTTCGGATATTTCTGCTCGAAAAATCTCCCATTAGAAAATTTTGTCTGATTGCTTACGGAACACCGTTTCTAATTGTTTCATTCAGCAAAGCTATTGATGTCTACTGGTTGGACATGAATGGCTATGGCACTCAAGAACAGTGAGTTCATACTTTCCAATTTAAATTTGCATTTTTTACTTAACCTTTTTTTTTTGTCTGTTCGTTGTTCTAGCTGTTGGATTTCCAATTACAAAAATTTCAATTTGACATTCATTGTGCCCATTAGTTTGATTTTGTTGGCAAATTTTTGCATCATAGCAATTGTGTTCTATTCGATGAAAAACTCAATGGGCCTTAAACAATCAAGGCTAAACTCGAACAAAAAACAGGATAAATTTTACAAGTATTTTTTGTTTTTTTTTTTTTCAAAGGTTCGACCAATTCATAAGTTTTTAATCTGCCTTCAACAAAAACCCTCTAAATGTATTTTTCTTTATTTTCAAAAAATATTTAATTTCAAGACCCCCTAGGTAATCTAGTCTTAAAAAACAAGAGTAAGTTGGTCATCTTTTCTTCAAATAAGCTATCTGATCACGAATCATGTACAATGGGCAAATATTCTGAAAGTTCATGTTCTAATCTACAAGATGGTGTGTTAAATGTGGCGGCAAAAAATCCCGCGTTTTCTGTGTATTATAGAGTAGAAAAAAATCTCGTAACTCTAAGCATTTTTTAGATTTTGCTTTATTAGTTTTTGTCAAAACAAATTAAAATTTAAAAATGATTAAAAAAATGGACAAAAAAATTTAAATTAAAAACTTGAAGTCTATGATCAATTTTTGATGCTCAAAATGATCAAATCCAGAGCTTTATTAGGTTTTGTGAAATTTAGTACAATAGAACAGAACAAAAAGTTAAAAATTCTGCTAACTTTTCCTTCAAAAGTCAAAAGCAAGCTCTGTAAATGCAACATTGGTGCAACATTCAAAGTTGCACTATTATCAACAATATGGTAAAACTCTGCAAATCAGACAACCATATAATATTATTATATTATTATTAATAAAGCGGTTTTGTGAAATTTGGTACAAAATAAAAAAATAGAACAAAATTTATTGCTAAAAAAGCAAAGCCTTCAGAAAAAAAGTCATAAGCTTTTTTAGCAATAAATTTTGTTCTATTTTTTTATTTTGTACCAAATTTCACAAAACCGCTTTATTAATAATAATATAATAATATTATTGAAACCACTAAGGCTTCGGTGGCTTGTCTTTTCCTCTTTCGTTCTCTCTCCATTTGCTTCTATCTATGCCAAGGGGCATTGTGAAATTTCATAAAAAATTTCCAATACAAAATTTTAATTCTTAATAAAAATATGGATTTTGTACTAGAGATTTTTCAATAAAATTTTAAAGTTGAAACAAAAGATGTTTCATTTAACAATCCAGTTTAAAGAAAAAATTTAAAAAACATATTGGCCAATAAATTGATTATTTTTTTTATCAAATTGTATGCTAATTTAGATTTTTTTAAATAAAATAAATTTAAAAATTGCAAAAAAACAATCTTAATTAAAATAGATCATAGACAGAGACAAAAAAAATTGATCTCAAAATATTGATATTTTATTTGATCATTAATATTACGCTGTTAATAAAAATTAATTTTTATTTGTTGAATTTAGTTTATTTTGGTTTTTCATCATATTATTTTTGTAATTTTTGGAAGGTTTGTATGAAATTAAATAAATTGTTATTATTTAATATGATTAGTACAGAGCTATATTCTTGTATTTAATTTAGTTTGTTAAATCTAAAGTTAAAATCTGCAAAAGATTGCAAAAAAATACCCACTTGAAATTTTTTCATTTCGATAGTGTGCACTCTGCAATGTGCACTTTGACATTGCAGAGTTTACCTTTTTGTTTCAAATAATATATTAAATCCTATCAGATGTATGTATCTCTTTGCATTTATTCTATTAAGAAATGAGACTAAATTTTTAATTTTAGACTTGATTTGATCATAAACAAGTTATTTTATTATTTCGTAGATTTGTAAGTGTTGTTGATATTTTTAAATTGACTTTTGACAAATGTATGTATTTATTTTATGTTGAATTGACGGAACCTTAATTTAATAGAAAAATAAATTTAATTTTAATTTAAAAAAAAAAAAAAAAAAGATCTTTGCTGAGCTTCTGGTGTTTGATATCGACACTTCTCGGACTGCCATGGATCCTAGGCTATTTCATAATAGACAATCAAGCCACCCTCATATTCTCCTATTTGTTCACCATAATCAACACATCTCAAGGTACAATAATTTTCATATTCAATTGTCTCATATCTAAGAGTGTGCGCGAAGAAATATTCAAGCTAGTGCGCAAACAAAAAAGTCGTCTATTGATCGGCCTATTCAGCCACGATAGACCATTTTCCAGTCACGTATCCAACTCGTCTAATTGCGGCCCGTCCAACAAACAGTCGACGCGCGCCAAAATGCCTAAAAAACGTTTTCTAGACTACTGTTTGTATTCGCTGTGCTCGTGTTCATACCCATGCTCATCGTCGTCGTCGTTGTCGTCGCCATTCTCATCGACAACATTTCGCTCGGATCAAAGCTCTAAAAAACAAGCAACCACAAACTATTTGCTTAGCCCTCAGTATTCGTCGTCGGCCAAGAATAGACTCTTGCCAAATTTAGATGAAAATCAGCCTCTAAATCGAATGAGTCAACAACAACAACAACAACAGCAGCAGCATCAGCAGCATCAGCAGCACCATCGACATCAACATCAACATCAACATCAACATCAACACATAATTGCTTTAAACAACACACTAGTCGCTCTTCCCAAACACAACATACGCATGCTTTCATCACTGCCCTATATGAAGCGCACATCATCGCTCATGTCGTCCAGCACACTCAACTCGAACAACCCGACACAAAGTAGCTACATATCGCCAGTGATTCTAATAAACACGTCGTCGATACCAAAATCTCCACCGCCACCTCCACCCAATGCACAAGAACTGAGCACATTCAAAACAAGCGCCACACGAACAGCTAACTACGACGAAAATCAGTATTTGACTCCCGAGTTTCACAACTATTCAGCTCTGGACACCGATTTTAACACAGACACACAGTACTACATGGACAACGGCCTGCTGGCTCATGAAGACGACTACATAAACAACTATGATGAATTGGACAATGATCTAGTCTATTTGAGATCTCATGAAACAAAGCTAGAGGCTGACAAATTTTGCTACTTGAAAGCGCTTAACAAGCTGCCAAACTCGTCCATCTGTTCGACTAGTTCGCAATGCTCGTCGTGCACCTCAAGTTCCTTGAACAATCAGCACTCACATTCGAAACTTGTGTCTCACAGGCAAAATTTAAAAGCTAAAAAGTTACTGCAACAAACTGTAAACAACTAAGAGAATCTAAGCATTTAAATGGATTTTTATTGATATCGCTTTTCTTTTTTTTATTTTCTTTTTTTTCGTTTCTTTTTTAAATCTATTTAGGATTTTTAACGATTGGTGATTTTTGTATAGTTATTTAAAGATGTACTGTTATTTTATTTTATTTCTTGAAAATTTTACTCAATAATACAAATTTAATGATTATTTAATAAACAAAAAGCTTATTTTAAAAATATGTTTTGATCCATTAATTGTCCATTAAAATCAAATAATAATATTAACAAACATGAAAATGAAGAAAAAAATTATTTTTACATTTGACCTCTAGTTTCTTAAAACAAAATAAAATATATAAACTGATACTAGTTAAAAAATATTAAATAACATAAAACATTTAGTGGTGCTACGATAACTGAATTTTACGTAAATCCACGTAAATTTACCTCTGTTAATTTTTGTAAATTTTTGTAAATTTAATTCAATTTACATAAAATTGAGTAAAAATCAAAATCGCCAATAGTAAAATTCGATTGTTAAGATTTTCTTGTAGATTTCTTCATTTTTTTTTCGAATTTCTCCTTAAATAAATAGATATTTGTTAAAATTTTTATTATTTTCAGTAATTTATTAATTTATTTAAGAAGCAATTTAAAAAAAAAACAAAAAAATCTCTGCAATTGATTTTTACTATTGGCGATTTTAATTTTTACGTAATTTTACGTAAATTCAATTAAATTTACCAGAATATAAAATACACTTATCGTAGCACCACTGTATATTTAATAATGATATTAAATATCTAATATATAACATTTTAACAGATTAAACTTTTAATTATATTAAAAATTTTTTCTAGATAAAGCAATTAATAAATTTTGTTGTTCACAACTTAATTTTTCAATTTTTTAAAATTTTTTATTCGCGTTTTTTTTTTGCCCATAATTTTCCTCAACGTTAATGTTAATAAACTTTTCGCTAATTCTAATGAAAAAAAATCCAATTTATTTAAGTTAAATTTTAATAAAATACACTCATTTTATTAAAAAAATATCTATTTAAAAAAATATATTATTTTTTTATTAGCAAAAAATATTATTCTTTTAGTCATTGGCATGCTACAAGTTATGCACAATTTATTTTTATTTACATTTTGAGTTTGTTTTCAGTGGCATTTGCAGTCTTTTGCTAAACTAGTTTACCTATTTTAAGTTTTTAATAGAATATTAATACCTATTTATTTGTTTATCTCATCATTGTTTACTTTTTATGCTATTTTTATTTTATTAAATTTCAATTAAGATGTAATTTTAATTAATTTAGAATTGAAGTTAATTATAATAGTGGCATTTTTATTCAAAATAGGTATTTAAAAATTATACGCCGTTTTTTCTTACTACTTATTATGACTCCATCGGAAATAAGGAGCGTATAGAATATGTAATCAACAATCATGAGTCAGGCACAAATGGAAAAAGATGAAGTAATCTGATAAAAAAGTAAATGAAAACAAAAAATTTAAATTTTTGAGTTTTAATCAATTTTTTTCATTTATCATTAAAAAATTATCACTTTTATAAATTATTTTTTTTTAGTTTCAAGTAATTTCAATTAATTTTATGTAAAATTGTAATATTTCGTTTTTATTTAGTAATATTTATTAAAATGGAAAATTTCATCCATTTATCCAGGTTCATTAATCTTCTATGATCATTTGACTACAAAAGAAATTTTCTAAACTTCTGAATCTTCATCCGATTCCATTTCTTCTAGAACTAAGCCGGAAACTTGCAATTATAAATATGTCGCCAAATGGAATTGCCAATTGATTTTATCCAACTCAAGATATTTTCTTTAATTCTATAAAATTTAATAAAAAATTTTTATAAACAGTTTGAATTCTCCCAAAGATTTGCATTATTATAAACAACCAAAGATTCTTAGTTTGGCTATGTTCTTGAAAAGGTTTAAAAAACTTGAATTTATGTTTTAAAAATTATTTTATAAAATAATTGTATTAGGCAATTTTGATTGCTTTTACGATGAATAATTAATTTTCAAATTGGATACTTTCAAAACACGTAGAAAGCGTCAAAAATTGAAAAATAAATGAGATATTTAATTAATAAAAAATGATCTACTTAGTCTCACAAGGAGTAAATTTATATAAAAAGTAAATTTTGATTTAATTAAGTGTTGATTTTTGTTTTTTTCAAATAGTGTTTGTGTTTTTTATAAAAATGTGCACATTTGTTATTTAATATTTGTGGGATTTAACTTAAAAGTTTGTAAAAACTGAGGTATTTTATTAAAACAACTTTTAAATTATTTATAAAAATATAAATAAGAAAGGTTATAGAGTGGGTTGTTGAGGAAAAATAAGATTGATTAATAATTAATCGTTTGAAGGAGATTTACAAGCATTTTTTGTTTATTTATTTAGTTCATCAAAAAAACAAGTGAGGTCTTCCATCAAAATTTAAATCATCTTTAGAAATTTATCTAAATATAACTCTTATTTTTTTCTTTAACTTAAAAGCCCTAAAGTTTTTTTACTATTTTCTTAATAATATTACCTTTTTATGCAATAAAATATTTATTTTATCCTAAATAAATCAAATTAAATTTATGCTTTATACAAACGTTTTATGAAATGCTAAAGAATTTATTTATTTCAATTTTATTTTAAATCTTCGAACGACTTTTGGCGAAAATAGATGCAAAAAAAAATTGTAATTATAATTTATATATTTTATGAAAGAGTAATTTGTTGACTAAAATAATTTGCATTTAAAATTAATAATTTTATTTAGAATATAAAAAATTCTAAAAATTTGTCTTTACATTTAATTTTGTATAACGATTTTTAAAAAATATCGAAAAACAGAAAGAGTCTTATAAATTTGTCTTTTTCTTTTAGTTTAATTTTATTAGATAATTTTTTTAAATCTAAAATCATCACTTAATTAAAGATCAGATACTTTTTCATGAATTTTTCAGAAAATATTTTATTCATTAGCAAAAATTGTTTCGATGCACAATTCTCTAAGAACGGAATTTAGAGAATATATCATCTCGTTATTTTTAGTGTTGGCAATCGATTATCAATAATCGATTTATTATTCGACTAACTTTTAATCGACTAATTTTTTTTAGTTGATTATTAAATAGACTAATTTATTTTAGTTCTTTTTTCAAAGATATTCTTTTTTATCAATAAATTCTTTAAAAATATTTTAAAATATTGACTAAATTTACAATTTAACGATTTTTTTGAAATTATTTAATTTCTTGTTATTTAAAAAAAATATTCAAAAAATTAAAAATATTTAAAAAGATAGATTTAAAACGATTTAAAATAAATATACCAAATTAATAATAATAATAATAATATAAATAAATTAATAATAATAATAATAATATAAATAAATTAATAATTCAATAAATTTTCTGATACTACCATCATTTTGTTAATATTCGACTAAAATAAATTAATCGATTTAATAATCGACTTAAAAAAAAATTAGTCGATTTTCGAATTTTCCCAATCGATTGGAGTCGATTACCAACACTAGTTATTTTAATATCTAAAGGAATTTCTTTTTTATACCTATATACAGAGTTTTTTGTTCCATTTCATTTCGTTAAAAAAAACTAAATTCTCACTTAAAGACAAGATATATTAGTTCTGTAAAATGCTAAAATTAGTTTCTTTTTTGCTTCAACTTAAAAACAATTGAATAAAAACTAAAAATAGACCGCAAAGATATCAGCGTCCCAAACTTTTTGTTTTAATCAAAAAAACACCACGAATTCATGCAACAAGAGATATCAGAGTATGAAAAAAATCCAGATTCTAAATTGGAAACGTGTTTACGACATAATTGTTAAAAGGATATCTAAATATAGTGTAGAATTTCAGCTAAGAATTTTTAAGACGTATTTTTATGTAAACCTCTCAAAAATTTTTAAATTAATTTTTTTCTTTTTAAATCAAAATGTTGAAAGAGACTCCTTAAATCCATTCAAAAAATGCTCAAATTTAATCCCTGACTTTATTAAAATAAAATATTTTTATCGCCGAGCCTAGTGCGTATTTTTTCTTAAATAAATAATTGAAAAATAATATACTTTTTAAGTTTTTTGACTTTTTAAAAAATTTAAAAACTTGCATAAATTTAGATTTTAAAAGAGAGATAATTCAAGTTTTAAATCTTATCATCGAAATTTTAAAATTAAAAATCTAATAAACACACATTGACAATTATCATTGCAAAAGATGTGGTAATAATAAATACTTAATAGACAAATTTATGACATTATTTAGTAATTGCATGTTTTTTAATTAAAATTACTATTTGAAAGAATTTTATTATTTAACACTAATTATTATTTGAAAAATATATTAACGCTGTTGAATTATCTTTTTGTGATACCTAGGCTAGAGATCAATAATTATTTGTTTTGAATATCTAATTATTAAAGTTGAATGAGCTATTTGAATATTTTCTATTTTGGTTAGTTTAGATAAGTTGGAATTAAAATAAAAAGTCAACGCTATTTACTTAAAATTTAACGCAATGAGCTTAACTTCAAGCTTTTCTAAATAACTTTTCTAGTGGCCAGGTATTAAAGAACAAGGTATGAATTAAAATATTCAATTTTTTAGACAAATTTAAAAACAATTTTTTGTTTCATTTTATTTATTTAGAACAAAAAAAAACCCAAATGAAAATTTAATTTGAAAAAGATGATGATTTTTAACAAAAAACATTTTTGATCTTTTCATTCCTCTAGTTATGATTAGATTGTTTTTTCATTTGTTTCGACTGCAACTGTTTTTCATCGAAAATGAAATTTATTATGAAATTTATTAATTAGATTTCTTCGACATATCAATTACAAGAAAAACGCTAATCGAAATTTGCTCAAAAGTTATTATTTTTGTATTAACTATTTGACTAGAGGTGGCGTTCATTATTCAAAAAGAGTTTAATAGTCAAAGTTAACATTTTATCTTCCTGTTTAGAGCATAAGTGTTCATCAATAAACTTCAGAAAAATGTTAGAAAAAAACCTATAAATATTTGATTTAGAAAAATAAAAAGTTTGAAAATTACTCGAAGGCTTCTTATTGTTTAAATGTGATGTGATCACTTAAGGTTGACTCTAAGTCTAAATTTAGGATGTCTTTAATGCTGTGAAATAATAGACGGGAGGAACAGAATTGTTCAATGCTTTACATAAATGGCTCATGTTGTGATGGAAACATTTAAAATAAGCTTTTTTTTTTACTAAAATTAAGACTAATTGAGAATTTTATTTTTTTCTCAAATTAAAAATGAATTCCGCAGGCTCAAATACTGGATTTAAAAGTATTAATTTATAGTCGAATTTCTTGAGATTAATTGCATTGTAAATTTAAAGTTATCAGTGAATATAAAGATAATTACATGCTTAGCAAAGAAAGATATAAAAGCGATACAAATGAACGTCATTGTGTCGAGAAATTAGGGCAAAAATATTCGACATCGTTGGCCGCATCGGACTTGTCCGGACACCAACAGAACATAACAAGCGTAATTTATAACGAAAAGCATGCTGTCCTTAAGCCAACATACGACTCGGACTATCGGACAAATTACTCGACACCAGACAAAAAGGACTATAGGAAAAAGCGCACACAAACTTTGTATCCCAATTATGTAGGCTCCAGTGTAGGCAAACAGACAATTAGCGAGTATAGAAAAGAGTTTTGAGTTTAGGGATGATCTAACTGAATAAATTTACCAAGTTGTTTATTTATTTTTTTTTTAATTACTTCTTCATTTAGAAACTGATCAATTAATAAAAAATTTTAGCAACAATAAAATATATAAATATACAGTGAATAATTAGCAATTCAAATTGGTAAATTTCTATCCTATCTGATCAAGCATGATATTTAGCTTAAAGACTGACAAAAGTATCGCATTACGATCAATAATAGAAACATAAATTGAGCGTATATATATATACATATATATATACATATATATAGATCCAATTTCATTTTAATTACTGTCAGCGACAAATAAATGAAAATGAGAATTATCTCTTGTACAACAAAATTTAATCCTATTCTTCAACACAATCTAATCTTGCGTCTAAACTAACAAATTTTATCTCTTTAATTGTCGCAAACTGTCACAACTTTTTAAGTTTAGATTTTTGTTGTTGCCAGGTCCACAACACACATTGAAACAATTGAGCTCAGGGTGATTTATTTATGATCGGCTTATTATTATTTCTCTTAATTAGACCCTAGCAAAACAAAAAGTGAAGCCTAAAATTTGATTTATAGCTTGAGACAATCTAGACAATTTATGTAAATGATGATAATTATTTTGAGAAAAAATTATGTAAGAGTTTTAGCTAACAAAGGTAACTTGCGCTAAAGCTCCATATTTAAAAGCTTGATTACTATGGTTTTTAAATTTATTGCTTTTACTTTTACTTTTACTTTTTTAGATTAAGAAATTCAAAAATGGGAGCCAAAAAATCCAAAGAAACTTCATCGCACTCAAAAAAGTCTAATCCAGCCGAGCTAACCGAACAAGAAATTCAACTATTGCTTCAAAATACTCATTTTAATAGAAAACAAATCGAAGAATGGCATTCTGGTTTCATTGTATTAGAGTGTTGTTTTTTTTTTGTTTCTAAGTTTTGTTTAATTTTTATTTTTAGAAAGATTGTCCAAAGGGAAAATTGGATAAGAAAAAATTCATAGATGTGTACAAACAATTTTATCCACATGGCAAAGCAGACAAATTTTGCGGGTAAATTTATTATAAATTTTTTTTTCTAAAATCTTTAATGAAACAAAATCCAATCAAATAATAAATTAATTTTTTAATTGTATAAATTTTTTAACTATTTGTTGAAAATCAAACCTGCTTTCAATGAATTACTTGTATACAAATTAACAATTGATGCAAAAAATCATTCACTCAAATCAAAAAAATATTAATTGAAACGTTACTTTAACTATTATCTCAAAATTTCAGGTATTTTCATAAGAAAACTTGATTATTTACAAACATATTTATTTCATTAAAAAATATATATTTGTGAATAAATAATTTCAGCTCTATTTCAATTCAATTGAAAAATTTTGCTATTTTTTGTTTCCATAGAGTCATCATTTAAAAATAAGGAAATTAAATTTTAATTGTTTAAGTTTATTTTTCTTTATTTTTAATTTATAGAAAAATATTGGTTTTTTAAAATCAATTAATTTTAGGCATGTTTTCAAGACTTTCGACACAGATGGCAGTGGCGAGATAGACTTTGTGGAATTTTTGATAGCCATATCAGTCACCTCTCAAGGAGATATTAAAGATAAGCTTAGAATGGCGTTTAACATGTACGACATAGACAAAAATGGACGCATTGATAAAAAAGAGATGGAGAAAATAATCGAGGCCATTTATGACTTGTTGGGCGAAGAGAATCGAAAAGGCGAAAACTCACCACCCAGACGAGTGCTTAAAATAATGGCCAAATTGGATAAAAACAACGATGGAAGTCTTAGTCCTGACGAATTTATCAATGGTTGTCTAAACGATGAAATTCTAAGACATTTGCTAGCGCCTAATGCATGCTAATAAATCATGATCGTCAACGATAAATAAATGTTTAACGAAAACTTAACAATGTAATATATGATATTGATGTTTTATGTACCTTAGCAATTTTTTTTATTAGTTCAAATTGAAAAATAATAGATAAAATAAATTTAATTCTTCGTTTTTAATAAAAAGATTCTATACTTTATTTCTATTAAATAATTAATAAGATTGTTTTTTTTGAACAAATAAATCTTCATAGTGTATTGTGTATTTAAGCTGAAACAAACAAAATAAATAATATGTTTGATCTGTACTCGAAATTTTTCAAATAAAAGTTGATCTTTTAGATTTAATATTGACATGTTAACATTTGAGAATAATTAAATTAAAAACACAATACAATCAATAGTATGTTAGTTATAATATATATAATATTTCATTCTAATGTTTGAGATTAATTTCAAATTTAATTAGAAAAAAAAACTAGATTTCATCATTTTTTAAATATTCCTTGAGGCTTTTTATCAAGACAAATTCATATGTTGTCTTAAATAAATCATTATTCAAAAAACGTGTCTTGTAAACAAATCGTTTGGGAAATTAACAATTAACAAAAACTTTATTCTAGAATATGTTATTAAATATTGTGATAATTGATCAAATCAATACAGATAGCAAATATTATTTTTTTAAATTAATTTCAAAAACTTGAACTTCGTTTAAATTGAAAGCATTCAATTAAAAATATAAAAATGTTTAAAATACAAAATTAAATTAACTAAAATAATAATTGAAAAAAATTCCTATTTTTTAAATATTAGCTCAGAATATTTAATTATAAGAAAAATTGATCAAATACATTATAAACATAAACTATTAAAATAAAAATTTTAATTAATACAACTCTTTAATAAGCAATGTGAAATTTCGTTTAAAAATTCCAAGCTCTGCAAAAACTTTGCAATTTATTGCTTAGTTTAATCAAGTAATTTTTGATGGTGTGCATTTTACAGAAAATTGCAGAGTTTTTGCAGAGCTTGGAATTCTTTTGTACAAATTTGCTCAATATTTTACATTTAACAGAACCATTTTTGTACAATTAGAAAAAAATAATAGTTTTTACTTTTTGTACTAAAATTTCACATTGCCTTTTAATAGAGATTTGAAAAACATGTTGAATGAGAATATTTTGTGTGTAATTCAATGTAATTTTTTCACAGCTGAACATTAATTTTTTTTTTAATTTTTTTTAATAATTTAAGTGAAAAGTTTGAAAGCAAAATCTAAATCCATTTCAAATAAACTGCAATTTAATACTAAACAATTTTGCAATTTAACGAGGATTTCGGATTTTTTTTATTATTGTTATGTTTAAACAAAATTTTTTCATTGCTATTTATAATTCGTTTTCTCGAATGCAGTAATTTAGTTCTCTAAGCTATATATTTATTTATATGTTTTGAGTACCGAGCTAATGCTCCTTCAGATTAAAAAATAAAAATTATAATCAAAATAATGTTAAATAAAATGAAATATAGTAAAATTAGTTTTTAATAAAAGGGAAAAATATGCTCTCTAAGTTAAATAATTTTAAAATATAAAGGACTATGATTATTTTAAAAGTTCAGTGATTTACTTAATTTAAAAGCAATTTAAAACTAATTTAAAATAGAATATTTAAAAGTTCATTTAAAATGTCCTTTTATGGATGAAAAATGCTAATGTCGTGCCTTAATATAGTGTCTGCAACTGTCGATCATTTTTCAAGAATTTTATGATTTTTAACATGTGATTGGGATATCAATTTGTTTTAAATACTTTAAACCTCCACCAGCTGCAAAAATATTCCAATTGGAGAAAAACGTAAAAGAGCAAGACTAAAAAAGGCAACAAAAACATTTTTGAAGGATAAATAATTTTTTGGCATTGTGAATTTAGGAAAAAAAAACAAAAGCAAAAATTTTAAACTGAAATAACTTTTTTACTTTGAGTTTTAAAATTGTTCAAGATGCAAAAATCTTGAATAAAATGGATCTAAAGCTAACTTTGGGTCTATATCAATTCTAAACATTATTTATTTATAATGCAATAGTATTAGATATTGATACATATTTATATTTGATTAAAATTGGTGTTTCTTCAAAAATTTTCATTAATTTATTATACAGTTTGTTGCAAAAATTTAGAAATTAATTATTTTATTTATCTTTAATTGTTAATTTTTTGAATTTGACAAAGAATTGATTTCGAAAGAAAAATAATAACACTAATTTAAAATTTTTTTTTTCTTCAATTTGCTATATCACACTCGGCATAAAAATATAATTAACTTTTAAATATTTATCACCAAAAACTTCCTTCTAAAAGAAATTAAATAAAATTAATAAATTTAGGTCACAGGAAGGATCAAAATTAATTCCAACTTTGATCGCAAATAATAAGGAATCAAAAACTGATAAGGAAAAAGGAAAATGCTTCGGAAAAATACTATCTTCCACATTTAGCCCAAACTCTGATCTAATAGATACTGAAAAAGACTATGAGAATAAAGATATTCAATAAATTTAATACTGAATTCCTCAAAGCTTACAATCAGTGTAATTTCAATGATCCAATTTGCCAAAATGAACTAATCTTGGCTTCAAAAAGACTAACGAGTAAGCGGTTTCATGTCCTGACCACATACATAACTTAATGCTAAAAAATTTACCAAGAAATTTATTAAAAGAATTTTAAGAACTCTTTAATCTATCTTTTCGACTAGGTATAGTTCCGAAATTATGGAAAACTGCGAACATTACTATGATTCAAAAAAAAAGCGCCTCTTCTTCACAAGATCCTTCTAATTATAGACCAATCAGTATAACGAGTTGTCTGGGAAAGTTACTTGAGAGTATAGTCTACTCTTAACTCTAAAATTTTTAAGTACAAAATTCATTACTTATCCAGGAAAAATCTAGATTTAGGAAACACCGGCGAACTTCCGTTAATCTTTACTTTTTTATTCAGAAAATTGTAGCGAGTTGACGAATTTAAAGAACGTTGCAATACAAGGCTAAATCTAATTAAGATACTGTCAAACAAAAAATGGGGTCTTAATCAAAAAAAGTTAGGAAACTTTTATAAATCTTTAGTCGGATCAATTCTAATCTATTCTTTTCCTTGCTTGAATTCATTTTGCAAAAAAATTTTTAAAAAATACAAGCAATTCAGAATATAGCAGTCAGATCTATCCTAAGATTAAAATATTGATATTCTCTCCAACATCATGCATCACGAAGCTATTATTAAACTTAAATTACTAACGGTCTCGAATCGACTTTTAGAGTTGAGTGAGAGATATGTTGGGACAGGACTGAGTCATTCCATTCTATTGGTTATCAGACTGGTGGAGGAATACAAAGCGGGTTTCTAATAAAAATAAATCGAATATCCGACTCCATTGTGTAATTGCTACCTTACTATTTATTCTTTTTTTCCTGAATAAAAGAGGTTATGCTCAAACATTTATTGGAAAATAGGCTTATTGTGAAAGCTCAGCACGGCTTTCTTCCACAAAGATCCTGTAGTACAAATTTACTTGAGACTCTGGACCTGATAACACATGCCTTATCCAATGGCTATCCTGTGGATGTAGTGTATACCGATTTCGCAAAAGCTTTTGACAACGTTTCACATTCAAAGCTGGTCTTTAAACTCAAGTTTTAGGATTTCAGTGAGCGTTTGATAAACTAGATAAGTTCATTTCTAACTAGACTTTCGCAACAAGTCGTGCTTGGTGAAGCAAATTCAGGTTGGGCTAAAGTCACAAGTGGTGTTCCTCAAGGTTCGGTCCTTGGTCCCATTTCATATTCATTATATACATAAATGATTTACTTGAGAGTATACAAAACAACTCGAAAGCGTACGCTGATGATAACAAGATTATAACAATTATAAAGATTCTTTCTCGAACTACAAGTTACAACACAACATTGATAACATATGTAAGTGGTCACGAGACTGCTCTGATCACCTTAATGTCGAGAAATGTAAGGTTGTGCATTTTGGTCGTAACAACTTAGAACATGATTATAAAATTGAGTCATATGCGCTTAATAAATCAATATGCGAAAGAGATCTCGGAATATATATCAAAAACGACCTTAAATGGGACACACAAGTAAATTATGTTACTGTTAAAGCTAACAGGATTTTGAGTATGTTAAAGAAATCTTTTAGACATCCCAATATTAACAACATAAAACTTCTGTACACTTCAATGGTTAGACCTCACTTAGAATTCGCCATGAGCTCTTGGTGCCCTTACCTTAAAAAGGATATCGAAATGATAGAAAAGATTTAACGGAGAGCTACTAAGTTAGTTCCAAATTTAAAGTATCTGACTTACTCGACACGCTTACCTAAATTGGGCTTGATGGACTTAACTTCGAGAAGATTAAAACGCGATCTGATCCAGATGTTCAAGATCATGAATAAAATTGAGTTAGTCGAGTTTAAAAAAGGGTTAATCTTTGGTCAAAGCGGTCAAGTTTATGATTTAAGAAGGCACTCAAAGACTTAACGTCGTAAACAGATATCAAAACTGTTCCTCGCGTTTCCATTTTTTCTCAAACAGAGTTGTAAATATATGGAATGGATTACCGGAAGAGTTGGTTAGCGCAAAAACGTTGAATATTTTTAAGTCGAAACTGGATGCATGGATTGTGAAAAAATAAGCGACTGCTATAGCTCATTAGAGCTCTGCTCAGGTATTTTCTGAGTTGCAGTTCAATTTAATACTACTATTGGAGTTGACTTAAAAATCAAGTTATTTTTGAGTCAAAATTAATATTTTAATTTTTACCGTTCCAGGTATTTATTGTGGCGGTCACGTTAAAGTCAAGGTCTTTGAAATTACTTATTGTAAAAAGTAAAATAAAAATGCCTTATAAATGACAAAACTTTAAAGTGGTGTGGGCAACAAAAAAAATGTTAGGATAAAAGTTAACAAGATGTGATCTTACTAACAAAAAAAAAATGAAAAAAAGAGATTTTAATCAGACAAAAAAATGGCAAGCATTTGACTCGCTTAAATTACTTTGAGTAGGAAATTTTGCATAAAATAATAAATTTATATTAATTGTGAAATGATAAGAATAAAAATTTACGTTGCTTATTAAAAACATAAAAAATAAAAAGGAAAAAATAAATAAATTTTTATGTTAATTTAACATTACATTTTCAAACAACTAAAAACAACATGGAAGTAGCAAAATTTTGAAGAAAAAAAATAAAACAAGAACAAAAAAGGAATAAAAAAGAAATAAAAAAGAAAAGATGACAAAAATGGAATCAAAAGAAGAAACGAACAACAGTAGCAGTAGCAAACCAATTGTGTCCATACGTCCCAAGATCTACGACACACTAGACCGACTAATCAACTGTCACAAAGTCAAATCATGTAGCAAAATGGCTGCGAATACAAACGCTAAGCATTTGCTCAAAAAACAAGTGGCCAACGATGCACAGGCCGACGTCGACAAAAGACCACAACAGACCACAACGTCAACAACAAAAACGATATTCAAAAACAACAACGATTTTGTGCTAAGCGACAACCGAAATTTGATAAACAAAAAAAATCGCAAAGAATCGGAACGCAAGCGCAAGCATTCGTCTTCGTCGAGTGAGGCATCGGCCGCTCCAAGTCCAAGTGTAAGTGACTTGTCACTCGAAGACTACGAAAACAAAAAGATCAAAAAGAAAAAAAAGAAAAAGAAAAAAGAAAAGTGGAAAGACAAGTGTAAAGACAAGTGTAAAAAAAAGTGCAAAAAAACAAAAAAAAAGTCCAAGACATCTAGTTTGGATCTAATCGAAAAACTAAAAACGCTGAATGAAGTCAATTTGGGAAGTGGAGTGGTGGTTTGTGGCGGCGACCAAGTGCACATCAGCCGCAGCCAAGAACTTGAGCTGTTCAACTCGTTGATCCAGTGCGAGTATGACGCCAATGGCCAGTCCACATACTTGATCGCCTATCAAGACCAAATCGACTCCAAGTTGGACATGCAACAAGCAGACAAATTTTGTGTCTATTTTCTGTCTCAAGTGTACTGTGAACAAAACGCACATGTGATCGGCATAGTGAGAAATTCGGCCGCAGCCATACCCGACATACTCACGTACTTTTCGGACAACCATCCACAAATGACAGTCAAATCGTCGCTATTGTTAAACAGCAAAGAAATTTTGACGCTCAAAATGAGCGACTACAAACGAAATGTGGACTCGAGCTATTCGAATGGCACGTACAGATACGGTCCATTGTTGCAAATAAGCATAGTGGGAGTGCGCAACGAGGAAATCGGCGACTACTATCCGCACTTTATCGAGCTGTTGGAGCGCAATCGATTTTTGTATCACGTGATGCCTTGGGGAGACTTTTCCATAAATGAGAATATGAGCGCGAGAATGTCGGACGACGGGCCGATTATATGGGCAAGACCGGGCGAACAGTTGATACCAACGTGTGGCACATCAAGTCAGTCGAAAGAGTGGCCGCCGCTTAGTCCGGCTAGTTCGCCCGACAAGAAAAAGCAGCGAAAGCAAATAGACATACTGAAGATGGGCGGCTACTATGGCCGGTCGTCGACTCCGCGAGAAATCCTCTTCGAGGACAGGACTCGGCCACATTCGGACAATGTGGGCAATGGCGTCGAGACAACGGCAGCTGTCGGTCTACTAAAGGCAGTACACGGCACACATTCAAATCAGAGGATTGTCAAAGACATTGTCTGCTTTCATCCGCACGACTATGCGCGTGTGGTCGACGCGCTCAAGCTCGACGTGTTCGAACCGCCAGTGGCACAGTGTTTGTCATGGTGCAACACGGCCAAGCTAAATCAGCTTAGACGTCTAGGCATCCGATATGCCAACATACAACTAAAGCACAATGACATTTATTTCATACCTCGTAATGTTGTTCATCAATTTAAAACGGTGTCAGCGGTTGCGTCAGTCGCCTGGCACACTCGCCTCAAGCAATACTACGCGTCCAACATTCAAATGTACCAAATAGTCGATTGATTCATTCGTTCGTTCATCCATTCGTTCATTCATTTGCCATCATTCACAGCTAACCATTTTCTCAGGCCAAGCCAAACCGAACCGAGCCTAACCAGTCAGTTGCCTTTTTTTCTCATTTTTTTCTCTTTTTTTTTCATTTTTCTTTTTAATTTAATTTTCCAAGTTAAAGTGAGATTTTTTAGTAAGTTTTTTTTTTCTTTTTACTTTTTTTTTCCTCTTCACAAGTTTGTAGATAATTTAATATTATTATTATTATTTTTTTTTAAACCAAAATTAGATAAGATAACCAAATGAATAAAGAATAAAATTGTCTTATGTGACTTTTTTTTTTTTATTGCTTTTATTTTAATTTTAGGCCGTGTTTTGTTATCAATTAAATGTTAAAATCCATTTAGTTTAAAATAAATTTTAGAAAAAGTTACCTCATTTTTTTTTCATTTTTCTTTTAACTGCTGATGTCTTAGTATGAAAAAAAAACCTTAGCCTATAATCTTTTATTAAATAAAAAAAAAAAAGTTGTATTTCAAATTTTAAAAAAATTTATTTAAAGGCGTTGTAATTTAAAATACAAATTGAACAAAATAATTATTCCTTTTTTCATAAATTAAAATTAAAGTTAATTAAAAAACATTAACAAAAAATACTCCAACCCTTTTAACCTAACATAAAAATTTTTAATTTCTTTTTTCTAGAAAATCAAATCAGTATTATTGATTTTTTATCTTATTTTAAGATGCGGAAAATTATTTCAATTAAAAAAGGTACAACAAAGTATGTTGCCACTATGTTGGAGTATTTTTGTTAATATTTTTTATATTAACATTAATTTTAATTTATTAAATAAGAAAGAATTTTTGTTCAATTTGTGTTTGAATTTCACAAAGCCAATTTGAACTTAAAAATTGAAAATTGCTGTTTTATTGACTTTAATACATGTCTAAAAATAGACAGATTAATAAAATTAGACAAGATTTTACATCATTTAGCTAATGAGACTAAACTTTTTTTTTATTTTAGACATGGTGATACCGAGTGATTGTGAGAAAACATTTTTTGAGTTTTTGTTTTGTTTTGTTAATTTAGTTTTAATCATTGTGCATTTTTGAGATTTTTATTCAATATTATTAATAAATTATTGTTTTTTTTTTCTTTTGCCTTTTATTTAACTGGCTTGTGCTAACAAATAAAAAGATGAAGGTGAAATTTCATCTACGTAATCAAATAAATATTTTTGTTTTTAATTTTTAAAAAGAATAAATTAAAAAATTTAAGATTCAAGTCATGTCCGATCAGGTTCGATTTGCAGCGTTTCGAAAATTGGAGGATTTTGTGGGCAAAGCCGAAAATTATGCCATACCGAACTTCAGCGAGCTCGAAAGAGTTAACAACCGCATGAGCCAAAATTTGCTCTACTACCAAACTAATTATTTTGTTTGCTTTTTGGCAATTTTTTTGCTAATGAGCATCATTCATCCGCTTCAAATATTCTCCGGACTTTTCCTGATAATAGGTTTGTGTGTCGTTGCCAACATAATGTCAAATAAAAGTCCAGAGATTCAACGCTTTAAAAAAGAGAGACCCTTTTTAAATTTAATTATTGTCGTGTTCATCAGCGGGTTTCTGTTTAATTTATTTGGCTCGTTGATGATTTTTCTATTCAGCATTTGTCTACCACTAAGCGGTAATAATTTAAAAATTTAATTAATTTTTTTGATTAATTAAATTTGTGTTTAGTTATTTTAATTCATGCTGCACTCAGATTGAGAAATTTAAGCAACAAAATTGAAAACAAAAAAGAGCTGCTTGGGCTGACCAAAACTCCCATGGGTCTTTTATTGGAATTTTTGGGTATAGATTTTATTTAAATTTTTTGTCGCAGCAAAAATTTAAATATTTTATTTGTAGATTTTTTTGTTAATGAAAAACTTAAAGAATAGAATGTAAGTGATGTAGCCGCTATTTTTTTTTCAAATAAATGTCAATTAGTTTAAATGTTTGATTAAAAAATAAATAAATAATTTAAAAATAAAAAATTTGGATCAATTGTTTTTATTTGGTTTCAAAAATTAATATGTATCTTAATATGTATCTAAATATGTATGTTGTTAGGCAAAAAGATAACTCGAATTTGTGAATGACGAATGGCTTTTGGACGAATGTTCAATGTGTGCAACATTTCTTTGCATTTTTTCAATCGACTCTTTGCTAATTCCAATGCAATTTAAGACATTGAGTTTTTCTAAATATTTACAACCTCGTTTTAAATACTTCAAACTTTTATCACTTTAAATTAATTATTAAAATAAATTAAGAAAAAAAATCAAAGAATTCTCATTTACCCGATCAAGTGACAATTTGAAATGTCAAGTACTTTAAGATAAGCACACACGCCCGACAGGTATTGAATGGACATGTCTGTTAGCATTGTGCATCCACTTAGGTTTAGGTTCATCATAAATTTGCAGCAAAATGCCAACGATTTGATCGAATTGTCTGTCAATTGAAAGCAATTGGACAAGTCAAGTGTTTCCAAATTTGGACATTGGGTGCAAAATTTCTGCAAGCCAAGATCAGTAATGTCTTTGCAGCCAGAGAACGCTGCATTTCGTAAATTTGAATTAGCGATTCCTTTTAAACTCTATTTTTACAACAAAAAAAATAAGAAAAATTAAATAGAATTTTTTAAATGAAATTGATACATTATCTCCACACTGGCATCCAGATAGATCAATAGATACCAGATTTTCGATTGCACCGACCAAATCAATTCCGTCCTTTTCGATTTGTTCACAATAGCACAAAGACAAATAGGCCAAATTGGTGCACTTTCTGACCAAAGATATCATGCTTTGATTTCCAATTCGCAGACAATTAGTCAAATTGAGCTCTCGAATTTTGTTGGCGCAAGCTCCGTCGGTCAAATGCTTGACGCCCGAGTCGCTCACTCGAATGCAATCAGCCAAATTCAAAATGGTGAGTGTGCGCAATTGAGACAAATATTTAAGGCATAGGTCATTTATCTTTTCACAATCGATCAATGACACATATCTCAATTCGGAACAATTTCTTGTTATCAATTTGATTGAATGATCAGTTAAATTTTTGTTCGATGCTATCTTGAGTTTTTTCAAGAATTTCGACTGAGCTATGTACTTGAACGATTCGTCAGTCAAATGTGGCGAGTCCAGTATTACTATCTCGGTCAGTCCAGATAACATATTACAAAACTAAAATAAAATTTTATTTTTTCTTTAATTTATTTTTTTTATTTAATTTATTTGAAATTGATTTTTGATCATACTTTTAGATGTCGATCGTTAAGACTAGAAAAATTGTTTATCTTTATGGTTTCCAAATTTGGACAATATTGTGCCAAGTATGACGTTCCAATTGGCGATATCTGTTTGAATAAGAAAAAATTTATTTGTTATTTTTTTTATTATTTCAAATACATTAGTGCATCCGGAAAGGTCAATGTAAATTAATTTTCTGAGTCCTTCGCCTCCATTGATATACGAAAACCCCTTGTCGGTTATCTTTGTACAAAAAGCAAGACTCAAATATTGAAGGTTTTTACAATTTTTGCTCAATGTTCGAATTGTTCCGTCAGTTAATGCATCATTAAAAGCCAAATTCAAATAAATAAGAACCACACAGCCTGATGTGATTATATTCACCATGTCATCCTTCAATTTAATTAGATAATTCATTTCATTTTTTTCATTTAAATTTTTTTTTTCGTCCAAAAACAAGAAGAAAATCAAATTTTAGACCTACTGTTAAATTTTTTGAATCGGACAAATTCAAGTCTTGTATATTTCGACATCCACTTATGGTAACAAATCCGCTTTGGGTTAATTTGAATGCACCACGCACATTCAAATGCATTAGATATGGTCTACTTTTTTGAATCATGGCTGATAGCAATTTGTCCGTAAGCTTATCTCGAATTGAGAACAAATCAAGCTTTGACCACAAAACATTGGAGCTGGCAATCATTTTCCATGATCTACACACCTGTGATGCCCGATACAAGTCAGTTATGGAAAGATAGGAGAAAATTTTAATCGCTGCTTGTCTAGGCAGCATCGAAATGTCATCCCTTGCTTCACCATTGCTGAACAACGTGTCACTATCATCTATGGCTTCACCTCGTTCCAATCTCTAAAAAAAATTTAAATTTTTATTTGGTTGAAAATTTTCAAAAATTGTGCAAAAGTGATTCAAATGAGCATAGTGAGATTAATATTGATTTATTGACATTGAACAGTTAACATTTAACATTTAACATTTAGATAGGTGTTATTTGTATTACTTGCATTGCTTTAGCCCGATTTGACTGAAAAAAAAAAACAAACAGTGATTAGTTTTTAAGAGCGGGATAATTAAGGAAAAATTTAACAGGGTTAGTCTTTTTTTTACTACCTGTAGACGATTCTGTGAATTAAATGAAAAAAATAATTTAGTTTAAATTTAAATAAGTCATTTGGGTTAGAAATTATTTTAAAAAACTAAAATTTATAATTTTAATTAAAAAACAAACAAGTCACATTAGTATCTGTTTTTTGTGTTGATGTCCTCAATTTAAAAATAGCATACAATTAAAATTAAAAACATAATTAAATATAGATTCACGAACAAAAATTAAGTTTAACAATTATTGTCATTTAAAATTGATTAGATATAAATAAGTTATTTTGATGTGATATAAATGTGACTTGGTAGTTTTTAAAAGTTGTTTTAAAAACGCTATTTGTCTCTAAATGTCATTTAATCGACTATTGGGCTACAATTATTGGCGTGTAATAATATGCATCCACAAATTTAATAAAAATATCCACAAATTTATCTTTTTTCGAATAAAACAAATAAAAAAATAACAAACATAAAAAAAATTGTCAAATATAATTAAATAAAAATTGATATTTGTCTTTTAACACTTATTTTAATATCTGATAATAAAATCAATAAATTCCGCACATTAATAATAAATAAATAATGCATTTTGAAAATACTCTTAATTTTTTTGTGATAACTTATTAACAAATTCATTAACTTTGGAAACTAAGCAAATGTACTTGTTGGTATTGGCTTAAAAATTATAAATGTCCTTATTTGATTGCTTGTATTATTCGTCTGCGCTTATCTGATTTTAAAGATAGTGGCATGGATGTTCCAATCGAAAAAAAGAGAAAAATTGGTGCGTCAAGAAAAAATTTATCATGTTACAATAAACAGCCTTCTGATCTAGTACAATTAGGCGAAGGGGTTTTAGTTGAAAACGATTAAACTTTTGACGATACATCAAGACCAAATAAAAGAGCTAAGACTGTAGAAGTTGAAGCTAACAGTGAGAATGCCAATGTTAATTGCAAAAAATGCAACGAGTACAAAAAAACGTAGGTACTATTATTGCATTAACAAATGTACTCAAGATTAATTTTTTTCTTTTTTAAATAATTATCAATTTTGTGCTAATTAATAAAAATAAGTTTTTTTTTTATTATTATTTTTCTATTTTTCTTATATTTGTTATGAAATAAATAAAATAATTAATATTCAATAACTTATATCTTTTTTTATTGTTTTTATTCATCGTTTATTATATTTGTGGTAGTTTTTATTTAATTTGTGGATAAAAATTATTTAACGTCACAATTATTAGACGTTTACAATTAAGCAGAATAATACTTTTTTTTCTATTTTGTGATTCTTAAACAAAGCGTTCTATAAATTTAATTTTCTAATAAAGCAAAAAAATAAAAAAAAGCATTTAGCTATTAAATTGGGACAATAAATACCTGTCTCTAGAATTAATAATAAAGAAATTATTTGACCATGAAAAGCAGAAGAGAATATCATTCAAATAAGCAACAAGTTAATTCAAAGGAATGATATTAGGGTTGTCATTGGTAAAATTACCTCAAAGTATTCTCTGGTTTGACGCGATTCCTTGCTAGCCAAATGCCATTGATTAATAATCAGTCTCGAATGACTAATAGCCAGAATTCTTGATATCTTTGAGAATGCGACTTGATAGAAAAAAAAAAAATTTAGACCAAATAAGAATAAAATAGAAATTTTCTATAAATTTATTCTACTTGCTTGCCGGTCTTTGCGATACCGTACCCAGTCAAGCCATTGTTTAAATACGTGTCCATTTAACTTTTTTGTGTGAAAATAGACTGCTTTTTTAAACTTGTCTTGTTCGCATTTTTTTTTCATTTTTTTCAACACATAATACTTTCTTATTGAACTAATGTTTTTCGATTTTAAATTTTAATTAATCAATCAATGGCAAATACTTGAATGATTTAAAATTCTTACTAGTATACTTTGCGTAGCAATTTTTTATTATAGTGATTGTAGGCTTTTTCGATCATTTGGGTACTTGGTTCGAGCATTTCGTCCAAAACATTGAATATGTAGCTGAGAGTTGTTTCGTCAACTGGCTTTTGAAGCGGTTTTAGTTCGTCTGGTATGAACATGTCCCATTTGAGTTCTTTGACACCATTTTGATGCAACACTTCAAGTTGTTCAATTAGCCATTTAACGTATTCCTCAGGGCGCACAATTGTCAAACCACTGATTAGACTTTCGTAAATTTCGCTAATTTTAAAAAAGCGAATGTACTGACGAGTTTTTGGATCAACTGTTTGTAAAAGCTTGAGTATTGATGACATTGCCGATTTCACTTTTTGTATTTGTCCGATAAAGTATAATTTAATATTACATTAATTCAATATTTATGTATTTTTTAAAGAAGCTTATTATAAGTTGATTTTAAAAAGAATTATTATTATTTCTTTTTTGGTTGTCATTGGCAACTGTTTACTGAAATTGAAGTCAAGAGAATAGTTTAAATACTATAAAGAGATCTCGAGAGTGAACATTTAATTGTAATTGGCTTTTAATGACCATTAATAAAGTTTGTTTAAATTAAATTTTTAAAATATTAAAAGCAAGTTCAATAATTTGAATTTTATGACAGCAATTTAGATTATTAATAATTTATCTCGGTTTAGTAACAAGATAAGCAATTTGAATTTGAATTTGAATTTTAAAACAAGTGTGTCTTATTTTATTTGAAAATCAATAAAAATTGTCCTATAATTGATTACTTGATGTTCTTGACCCTATAAACTGTAATATCTTTTTTGTTTTATCCATTTAAAATATTAATTTAACGCTATTTACAAATCTAAATGGAGCAATTCATTTCATTTAAGATAAGAATTTTATTTCGATCTTTATTTAACTTTATCCTTTGAGCATTAAATATTTGAGCTATTTTAAACTAAAAAGTAGTTTGCTAAAATGTATTTTGCAAATTAATTTAAAAAAAGAACAGTTGTTTGAAAAATTTATTCTGAAAGCATTTTTTTATTAAAAATATGCAATTATAAAAGATTTTTTTGGCTGATATTTTATTCTTGTACAAAAAAGAAAAAAGCAGAAAAAAATTTGATGTTGCTCAAAAACATTTTGCTCTAAACAAAATAATTATTTGATTATTATTTGACAAAGTTACAATTTTTAAACTTGTTATCTGTTTCAAAAAAGGAGCTTTTATTTGAAAATATTTCTAAGTAGAAACTAATTATTAGAAAAAAAATTATTTTTATAAAATAAAAATTTTTGATTGAAAAAAAAAAATTCTTTTACATTCTTTCTTTTAGAGGAAATTTTTTTTTCTAATTTTGACCAAGCAAAAAAGAAAGTCGAATGATTGTTATTGTAAATACAAAAATAAAAATGAAAAATTCTTAAATAAATTTTATTCAAAAAAATAAGTTCAAAATTAGTTTTCTTTGCCATAGAGTTAAATTAGTGATTATGTATTTGTTTGTTTGTGAGAGTTTGTGTGTGTGAGTGCGAGTGCGATTGTGGTTTAATAACTCAATAACAAGGGTCGTATTTCCGGTTAATAAAATCTATTTCTATTCAATTAATTAAATAATTTAATAATAATAATTTGTACAAAAAATTTAATTATTCAAAAAAAAAAGAAACAAGAATAATCTAAATAATACCATAAATAATTGTACATTGTATTAGATTTGTTGGATGCGGATTTATATCTGAGAGCTATTGAATGAGCGCAGTGGTATTTAAATGAGTGGTGCTAGGAGGGGCGACTGAGATGTTGGTGGTGGTGGTGGTGGCAGCGACGGCAAGTGCATTAAGCTCGATCAGTTTGGCGTATCGTTTTTTAATTATGTGAATGTGCAGATATTTGAGAATGAGACCGAACACGTTGAAGAGAAGAACGCTCAAATAGATCAATGTTGTGTAGCAGATTTTTTGGGTGGCGTGTTCGCTGTGCAATACGTTGACAAGCCAATAAGTTAAAATGAGAGTGTTTTGGACAAAATTGAACAAATAGTAGGCAAAAACTCGTTTGATATTTTTGAGCTCACTGGTCTGATTGATGAAAAGATCGACAAGACCAAGTACGCTGATTATTTTTATTGTGAGCAAATCGTTGAGCTTTGACTTGGAGCTTGATTTTGATTTTGAGTTTGAATTTGAGTTTGAATTTGAGTTGGTTGAAGCATGAGTGTTTGTATTAGAGTTTGGCAACAAAACGCCCATATTCGACACAAACAAAAGCAGAATGTGCACTGACACAAAGACAAGCAATAGTTGATTGAACAAGTACCAGAAGAGAGCTAGGATGCAGAGGCGAGACGTGATCAGACAAAATTTGAAACAAAAATAGACGAGTAGTTCAATGATGCCCAAGCGGAGCCAGTGTGTGTCGTGGGCGGTGAGCGGCGAGTGTTTGAGGCCGGCAAATATTCTCATTTGTTTGATGAGCTCGTAATAGGTGATAAAGAGACACAGACCGATCGATATGGACACAAATATGGACACGAGCAAGATCATGAAGTGATTGGGAGGCTTGGCCTCGGGACTAAATATGAACATGAGGCCGGTGGCGCCCGAGGACACAGTCAACAAGTCCGTGTAGTACCAATTGAGACGAGAATTGGTCGACAAATAACAACTATTGACCACAATCAATGGCAGCGTGTAAAATAATGAATTGAAATAGAAGAGCAGCGAGAGCTTAAATTCGAGATGAAATTTTTGTTGTGCACACGATTTCTTGTAGTTGAGAATGAGTCGAAAAAATTGTACAAAACAACTGAGTGGCAAACAGCCTGGTATCAATAGGCAAACTTTACTAAACGGATTACTGAACAAAATTTGTTTGTTGGCGTTTATTTCGGCGATTAGACAAACGATTAGAGTCAACGATTGACCCGTGAACACACTGATCAGCGAGCCCAATAGCCACTCGATTTGATGCGAATTCAAATAGTACACCAGCAGAAAGGTCTCTTGTAAAAAATTGAAACTAAACAAACCGATTAGTACAAATATAACTGTTATTTTGTGGTAATTGCTTGTTTGCCTCGACTCTCTCAATTCGCTCAGTTCGCTCAGTTCACTCAATTCGCCGCCGCCACCACCACTCACTTGACTCTCATTTGAACAAAACAGTCTTTCCTCTCGCTTTCTGTTGCTCTTCTTTTTGTTGCTGCTGCTGCTGCTGCTGCTGTTGATGTTCGATTGCAGTCGATTTTCTGTTATATTTACATGGTATCCATTTGGCTGATTGGGTCTGTGTATTTGAGTTATGACCGAGTCTGTTACTGTGGAGGATGCGGTGGACGACGACGACGACGATGACGATGATTTGGATACTGTTTTTTCATAGTTGTAATAGTAGAAGTTGTTCAATTTGACTGATATGTATGTCTTGGGCTCATTGGTTGTCTGAAACGATGCGGATGATGATGCGGATGATGATGATGAAGATGATGATGAAGATGACGACGTAGACAAACAGCTCAATTGGCGATGTTTGTTGAAAAGGCGGAATTTTCTCTTTTTGGCCGGTTGCTCGTGTTGTGCCGTTGTTCGAGGACCACCATGACAGTTGAGGTTCGGTTTTTTGAGAAATAATTCATTTATGGCGTTTAAAGATATCTTTGGCTCAAAGTTAATTCTGCTACCGCTGCTACTGCCGCCGATGCTGCAAGTGGTGACTGTGCTCGAAGTGGAATCGTTGAACAGCTGTTTGATTAGACTCGAGTCGGACGAATACGTGCTAAAGTCTTGGCTTAAACTATTTGGCAAATTGATCACATCGGCCACACTAGCATGCTCGCATATGTTCTTGCCGCATTTCGGACACGAGTCTAAATTGGTCTCAAAGACGGCAAATGACGTCGATGAAAGCATCTCTCTTTTTTTAGACTTTGTCTTCTCTTTGTCTTCTCTTTGTCTTCTTCTTCTCTTTATTATTTGTATTTTTCAAGTATTATTAATATTATTATTATTATTGTTATTATTATACCAATAAAAATAAAATAAATTTCTATTTAAAATTAGTGGTCATCTAAACAAAACAATTGAACAAAAAAGCTTGAAAAAAAGTTGAAAATAAAAGCACAAAAGTTAATTCAATTTCTCATATTAATAATGGTCAATAATGCGTAACTTAATTAATGAGTCAAAATTTACTTTGTTCAATAAGCTTTTGTTTTGATAAAGTTTTGATAAAGTTTTGATGCGAGCGTATTGTATTTTCTAAAACAAAGTAAAACTGTTAATAAAATTCTAATTTTTGTTGTTGTTGTTTTCTTTTTTTATTGTTTTTGTTTTTTAAGTTCGAACAAATAGCGAGCCAAATAATTTATAAGTGGTTTTTTATTTTTATTTTAAAATAAAAAAAAAAAGAAGAAAAAAATTTCATTTTAACTTTTCTAAATTTACAAATACTATAGCCCCTGTAGACTTGGTCTGTGAGTCTTACTATTAACTTGTTTAACTGAAAGTTATTAGCATCGCATTGGTCTTAATCTAGTCGAGTGTAAATCATTTTTAGATTAAAATAGATGTGATTTTTTTTGATGTTGTGTCCTCGACCCGTTGCCAACAAAATTACAAAATTCAAAATTTTAAATAAAAACCAAAACTGCTACTGCTGCATCACGTGACTCAAAACCTCGGCCGACTAAACAGCACACGCTATTTGTCCAAATTTTCAACCTAGTGTCCTGAATACTGTGTACAAAGTGGACCGGGCACAGACTGCAGGCTTTTCAGTCAACAAAAAAATAAAAAAAAAAATAAATGAACTTTTTTTTCATTTAAAGTAGCTTTATACATTGAATTGGTTTGTTTTATTTCTATAATTAATTACACTAATAATAACCATTGACTGTTATGGTTCGTTTCTCTACCAAAATAGTATTCAAAAAATGAATATCTAGAAAGAAAAAGCGAGCTAAATTCTTAACCTCTTGAACGCATAATTTAAACGTTTCTATAAAATACTTGATCGCTATCATTACTGGCAGATGTTCAACACTCTTTTTCTCTCTATTTTTCTTTCCTTGCTTGCTTCCTTCGGCTGTTCAACCACTTGCTTCTATCTATTCTATCTAATTGACTTATCTTGTAAGAATTGTGCAAGGTTTATTCAATCTAGTTTTATGATGCAAGCCGTTTTTTTTTTAATCCAGAGAAAGTGAAGAGAGTGTAGAGTGGACACACAGACAAACAAGCAAAAAATATTAATTATTTTAATCACATGCCATCAAAAACCAAAAATAATAATAGCCAGTTTATTTTCACTTAATTTATTTGCAAACAATTTTGTGTTGTTGGTCTCTTCTTTTTCTATTCTAGATTTTTGTTCTATTCAATTGTTTCGCTTACCACACAAAACAAATCTCAAGCCTAAATAAAATTCGAACCAAAAAAAATTTCCTAAATTAATATTTTTATTTTCAATAAATAAATCAATGATTAATTTAAACACAATTTTTTAATTTAATTTAATTATTCTAACCTACATTAAAAGACAACAACGACCTTAGATCGAACCATAATTTGATTATCGCTAGTGTTGTTGTTGGTGTTGTTGATGATGTTGATGATGATGATGATCAAAAATGAAAAATGAAAAAGCAAAAACAAATGTTTGCTAAACAATTAAAGAAAATTTTTTTAATCAATAGGCAAATTTTTTGCCAAAACATATTGTGTTTTTGATTAGCCTTGAAGTTATGCAATCTGAGTAAAATGATCTAAATATAAATATATACTGCACTAAATAAATATTGAACAAATGGATCAAATGATCAGTTGATCGATAATCGTCTACTTTAATCGTATCTAAACATTACTGGTTAAAAGAAAATAAATTGTACAAGTTTTACAATCTTTTTTTTTTTTTTTGTTAAAATAATTGTTTCTATTTTCTATATGTTATTTATTATAAAATTTCCGCATCTATTTGTAATAATTGAATTAAATGGACTGGACTAGTATTACGTAAATTGGAAACGATCCGAGTGTAATTAACCTAATAGTAATGGACACAAGCGAAATAGACGAGGAAAAAATCCTAAATCTTATTTAATAAATGGGAGCACGTAGATAGATGGATTGACACAAAACGAAAAAGAGTGAGAGAGAGAGAGGCAGAGGCAGGGACATAGAGAGAGAGAGGGAGAGAGAGAGAGTCAATTAATTGCGACAACTTGGGGCTAAGCGAATTGACAAGTTAATTCGAAAATAGCTCTAACCCTCAAGCGCACAATTGACCTTAGGAATGGCAGATAAGAATATTTTTCATTTCATTCATTCAAATGTTTAACCTAAAAATTAGTATCAAATATTTGCTGAATTAAAAAATTTAAAAAAATTTTGTTAAAATTTGCCAATTTTTGTTATCAAATGACCAATTTTTATGTTCTCAAAGATAAGTTTAATTAAATTTTGATTTTTGTTAAATTTAATCTAGCGTTTAAAAACACAACTGACCGTCGTTTATTTCAGGATTAATATCATTACTCGCTTGACTTCAACTTGGCTTCAACTTGGCTTCAACTTGGCTTCAAACTGCGCTTCAAATTTCGATGCTCAATTCACTTTGATCCCATCTGAATTTATACTGAAATTGTGTGTGTCCCTCAAGTCAAAAAGCAATTACATAAAATGGTCAGTTAAATACTAGTCAATAAAATGAATAATAAAAATGAAAAATCTAATTAAAAATAAATTAAATTCTTACCAAGTTACAAGATTTTTAAATCACCTTTTAATTAAAGCTCATAAGGATCTGTTCTTACTACTTACTACTTCTAAGAGAAAATATGTTTTCATTCTTTTATTCATTCAATTGTATTAAAATATCATCATTTATTTATTTATTTATTTATGTGTGCTTTTAAATTTAATAACCAACAAATTGCCACAACAAAAAAAAATAATTAAATGGCTCATGGACCTTTTGATTAGGGGCAATAACTAAGATGATTTAAATGTTTTTCTTCTTCTTCTTCTAAAAGTTGTTGTTATTGTTGTTGTTGTTATTGTTAGTTTTGTTGAGGTAACTTTTTGTTACCCATCATATGCTCTTACAACCTTCAGTTTTAATGAGACCTTTTCTCTGACCTCCTATAGATATTACACACACACATAAACACACACACACAAGTGGCAAAATTAAGACAAAAAGTATCAATTCACTGACTTTAGCCAAACATTACTGAACTACAACAAAAACAACTAGATTAGCCTTTGATAACCATTGGCAAAAAAACTAACACATTTCAGCTCCTAATTTAGAAAAAATTCGCTGTTTTCATTTTTTGATATTTAAAGTCTTTCATTGTTTAAAAATCGAATGCAGAATATGCTGAGTTGATTATTTTTAGAATATGCATTTATTTTCTAGCCGAAAGGAAGTCTATGGACTGACCGGGATAGTTGCCTATTTTAGAATGAAAAAAAAATCAAACAAAACAGCATGTGTCGCTGAAAATATATAAAAATTGACTATTTTTTTTTCTCATCTAAAAACTGAATACAATATCTGTGATTTTTGTTACCTATTAGTTAGTACTTTAAAGTTTTTTAATTTTGTACAATTTTTGGATAGGCCTATTTGTTACAAGTTCTTGTTTAAAGTTAAACCTTTGTGCAAAAACTCAACTTAATCTCCTAACTAATCACTAACACTTTCCACTAGACTAGTTACATGTCATTTAAGTCTTTGTTCATTTATATTATTGCAAGGCAACATTTCGTCAATTTTCAAGTCTATCGCATCTATCTTTGTTTCTTGGGCTAAATAAATAAAAAAAAAAAAGAGAAAAAAAGAGAAAAATAAGAGATGAAAAAAAAAAGAAAATTTTGTATTTTTTTGTGCTTAAAAAATTTGAAAACAGAAAATCATCAAATAAATTCGGTAATCAATCTTAGCTTAAATTTGTGTAAAAAGTAGACGGTCTGAACAAAAAGATGTTTATTATTTTAGTGATTGATTTGATATGAACATTGAATAATGAATAAATAAACAAAAAGCCATCAATAGTAGCCAGATGAATCTCTAATTAGTATGAGTCGGATTAGTGGCCACAACGCCACCCATTAACTCTTATTAACTTAATAAAAATCTTTAGATTATTTACGATTGTTTTTAAGATCGCTCGAATTAATAAATTAAAGATGCTGCTGTTTGTCTGCGATCGATTCACAGTCCTTGCACTAATCGATTCAATTAGACCAATGTTTCGCATTAAATACGCTCAAAGCAAAAACAAAAAGTTT
This sequence comes from Brachionus paranguensis, assembly GCA_016802215.1. Classification (NCBI taxonomy): domain Eukaryota; kingdom Metazoa; phylum Rotifera; class Eurotatoria; order Ploima; family Brachionidae; genus Brachionus; species Brachionus paranguensis. The sequence goes on along the minus strand of JAESIX010000022.1, from coordinate 105,501 downwards.
TGCTTTCTCTTAGACTCAATATAGAAATGAGTACAGGAAACAAAAATTAGATTTTATTTATCTAATTTGATCTTTATTTATCTAGTTGTGAGGGGAAAATGTCAATTTTTCAAATAACACGATATAGACAATGCGCGACAGTCAATTAGTTGAATACTCGCCGGAGCGACTTTTAAGCTCTTGATTTTTTCTTATTTTTTTTTCTTTTTTTTGTTGATTTTCTTTTTTTTTTATTCGTCTAAGAAAATAAATCAAATTTGCTAAACCTGAACGGTCTTAACCTAAATTTTATCTATGAATAATTTTCTGCATGTTAGACTGATAGCTTAATTGATGATAATGAAAAGCTGTGTGCTCCGAATGGATTATGACCGGCGTGGTTTACAACTCGATCATAAAAATCTCAATAAAATTACACTCCTTCCTTTTCTTGTTTCTTATTTATGCAAAAAATTAATAAAGCTAATCTGGACAAACAAACCAGTGCAGATAACAATTTAAATTTGATACTCTAATAAAAAAATATAATAATAATAATTAAAATTCAAGCAAATAAATCCCAGTGTGGGTCAGTGGCCAGAGTAAGCTAGTTAGTAGAGTCCCTTTTTTTTTTCAAGTAATTGAATAATCCTCGTTTTGTCATTTGGTAATTTAATATGCGGCTTAAAGTCCAGCGCTGATCACTTGAACAACAACAACAACAATAACAAAAAGAAGAAGAAGTAGAAGAAGAAGAAGAAGAAGAAGAAGAAGAAGAAGAAAAGATAACAAATCTATTAATGTAAAATTTTATCTCAAACGATAAAATCAAATTTTATTAATTTATCATTTTGCAAGCTTAATAGTGGACAACAATGATTTGATCATTTGTATTTTGATTGATGATTTAAAATTAAAAATCGGTTTCTTGGACAATGTCACGAAATATTTCGCAAGTATGTCACTACAAACACTGTGTAGAGTAGACGAGACTAATAAATGTTTGGCAAACACAAACACCCATACTTGCTTGCTTGCCCATCTCAGAGTTGATCAAAATACGACGACAACAACAAAAAACCTCTGTCAACCCTCTCTCAGGCCTGCCTCAACCCATTCTCTATTCTTCTTTACTGCTTCTGCAGTTAATTAAGTTAATTTTTTTTTTATTTAATTTAAAATAAATATTTTGTTTTTTTCTAAATTCAGGTTAGAACAAGAGAGGTTTTAAATTGTTGAATCATCAAGTGTCTTGCAAAATACCTAGTGCATTATCAGATATGCCGATTTCAATACAGTAATATCGAAATTTGAACTCAGAGAGAATGAATGAACAATGGAGCGTTCTGAATCTTTTAAACAAATATGACTGAAAATAACTTGAGCAAACTCTTAGCCAAAAATAAATCTGGTTTTGATATTTACTTAAATAATGATTTTAAAAAATAATACACGCTCACATATACATACATATAAAATATATATATATATATAAAAAATAAGTATATATTAGCTGGGCTCGAAAACTCTTTTTTATCTTGATTTATATAACCAATGGTTGAATCATGATCGCCATTCAAAAAACTCGAGCTTTAAAAGAGAACGCCGATTTAAAGTCTAATATATATTAATTCAAGCTTTTCGTATAAATAATAACAAACTTCTAAATAAAACAACTGAATAATTAATTTCAAATTTTTGCCTAATTGTTAAAAATACACCGCGTTAAAATTGGCTTAGTTATATTTAATTTTTTCTAACTCGTTCAAGCACTTAAAGTCAATTTAACTTTTATTATGTTTCGACTTCCGCTACTTGAGACTTTTTTGAAAAAGTAATTTAATTTGTCTCGATAAAAATCAGTCTACATTTGAACAAAACAAATTAAAAAAGGCAAAAAAAAAAAAAAGATTTTAAATAAAAAAAAATGCATATAAAAATTTTATTACTAATGATAGAAAAATATTTTTATATTTTATTTAATCTAAAGATGATTGTCCAAGTCAAAATTATACATATGTGTGTATAAAAGTATTTTAATGCATAGTAAACAACAACAAAAACAACAACATCAAGAAAAATAACTCATTAACTAATTTTTGGTCAAAATATACGAGTTTAATGCTTAACTAATATTTATGATATTTGAGATTTGATAAAAATAGAATATTATGTCTTTCAAGTTAATATACGCTCTTTATGATTTAATATGTTCTATCCATTTAGGACTTTTGAGATATTATTTTCGAGATAGATCTAAAACAAATCAAGCTTAAAAAAAAGGCTTCTATTATATCAGCTATCAAATTCAACAAAAAACAAGCAATACTAGACACACAAAATTTTCTTTCTTGAAAACAAGATTAAATTGGGATAAGTTCAACCGGCTATTTTAATTTTGTTCTACTCTCAGCAAGCATATGTGACTTTTTTTAGTTGGATAGAAATAAAAATTGGAATACATACTGTATTTTTTCTTCCAAATTTATTGATAAATTAAATAGCAAAATAAAACAAAGAAAAATTAGATTGCTTAAAAAAAAAAGAAATTAAATAGGAATTAATTCTAATGAGTGAATGAATATTAAAAGCGATATTTTAGTCTAAATGCTTGAAATAAAACAAAAATAAATAAATAGAAAAAAATATTCCACAATTGACTTAGAGTAGGCCATTTTAAGCCTAACCTTAACATTTTATTTGTAAAACTTTTCATTAAAATCAAATTATTTTTTTTATTTGAAAAATAAATTTGAGAATTTCCCGGAACTTACCCGAACGGCAAAAGCCTTCTTTTAAGCCCCCTTGCTAATTTTTGTTAATTAATATATAAACAAAAATTCTAATAATATAAATTAGAAGTGTTTGAAAATTTAAGATTAAAAATTAAATTTGTCTAATTTTACAATTTACATTTATATAAAATCAAATTAATTTAGTAGAAATTTTGATTTAAACTGTTAGATTTTATGTATTCTTTAATTATGCTTTAATTAATTAATTAATAAAATAGTAAATATTCTAAAATAAATTAATTTGTCCTTTTTTGTTGTTAAAATCACTGAAATCAGTTATTTTTTTACATGTCTCATCTAGTATCCTAAAATTAAAATTAATTTGACTTTTGTTGTTGCTGTTGTTGTTCGACTTTTGAAAAATTTCGGTTCTTTTTCATCATTCTAAAACTCATTTAAATATAAAATTAAAGGCGTTTAAAAATTTGCTTAAATTCTAAGCAAAAATAGTTGGGCCATATATCTAGAGATGCATTGAGACTAAAAGAAAGCCAAACGCTAATAGTATTATCATATTAGTTTATTCTGTCAATAGACTTTTTTTTACCATGAGCTCATTAAATTAAGAATAGAACAAGCACCAAGTGTAGATGGATGGGTAGAAAGTTTAGTTTAGTTTAGTTTAGTCGGAACATATAAATACACGAACGGACCCATTTTAGCCTTACTGACTGATTCAATCCGTAAATCAATTAGTCTAAATTATAGAAGGCTACTATTGAAAACAGATTTCGAGTCTGTAAAAATAAAATTAAAATTGTTGAAATACACAAAACATTTAAATATTTAAGATAGATGCCTTACGGCAATGTTATTAGAGTTTTTTTTTTTGTTTTTGATAAAGATTAGCTGACTGCCTGTGGAGAGCGAGCGAGTGAGTGAGGGAGTGAGTATTGAAGAATGTGTTCTAAATAATTGAAATTTGACACTTATTCAAAACGAACGAACCAAATAACTAAAGAACTAAGCGAAAGAAGCGAAAGAAGCGAAAGAAGAGAAAGAAGCGCCAAGTGGTCAAGTGGCTTTGAACGTTTAGAAAAACGTTTTTAATTATCTTTTAGAGCTCGTTTACACTTTGACATAAATGAAATCGATCGACTCTAAACTCTAAATAAACATTTGCATATTTTGCTTTTTTTCTGTAATTTAATCTATATCATATCTTTTCATTTATCTCTTGGATCTAATCGGGTCCAAGCCGGACCTATTCAACATGGTTTAGTGATCATTCGAGCGGCAATAATTTCCACTAAGCCATTCAATCATTCAATCATTCGTTCGTTCATTTATTCAGTCTCTCACTCACGCATTCGGTCGTTCGTTTCGTTTGAACACACAACTTCTAATGCACTCTTCTTGGCAACAACTCACAAACCATTTTGGATAAAAAAAAAAAATAAAAAAAAATAAAAGAAATACAAAAAAAAAAATTAGATCACTCCATAGCATACAAAATCAACAATGGCAAAATGTCAAATAGTACACTAGAACAAACATCCTTCAGTCTGAGTAATTATTAAATTTATTTCTTAACACTTTATTTGACAAATGTCAACAAGTTTTATTGTTTAAATAAATCAATCGATCAGTTAGTAGTCGTGAGTGAGAAGTGGACACCTAAGCTTAGTTTAATTGAGACTGCAGGGCGCCACTCACAATTCAACTCTTTATGTGAACTATTTTTGTGAACACAAGTGTGAACTGTGGTGCCGCTTAGACCCGTCGAGTGACTAAGCGACCGACTCTAATTTGCTTTGCTGATGTTGCCATTATTCGAATGAACAAAAACAAATGCCAATAAGTTGGCTCACTTTGCTAATTGGCAAACAAAAAGCAATGACTCGAAAAACTAAAACTTTATCAAACAAAGCCATAAAGACCATTTTTAAGAATTCTATTTTAATAAAATTTCGAGTCTATAATCAAACAAATAGAGTTAATAGCGAGTTGATTGTTTGCTCGAGCTTTTTTATTAATGATTCCGAGTGAAACATCAAAAATTTGACAAGGACGATCCTGCATACTAGACGATCACAAAAGAAAGACAAAAAGAAAGACAAAAAGAAATGCAAAATGATTGAAATTAAATTGCTTTAAATATGAAAAATGCCTTTGAAGATTAGATAATCTTTTGATTAGGAAAAAGAGTTGAATTTCAATAGCGAGCGAGTGAGCCACTGAGCCAGCTAACAAAGCCCCTATAATCATATACAAAAAAATAGCAGGAATTAAAAATTAATTAAAGAATGTTTGTGTGCGCTCACCACTATTCTTACCATTCTTGCTATTATTATATTTATTATCTAGTTTTTTGTTTTTTTATTGTCAAATGAAACCGATATTCTTTTGTTTCGATCCAACGAAAACAACGAAAACAACGAGAAAAAAAAATCATTAATATCTTTTAGAAAAACTAAATGTCACATCTCAATCAATTCGTTTAATATTCGTGATACTTACACACTTGTTCCTGTTATTTTCATTTCATTTCATTTCAATTCAATATTTTTTTGTCACTAAATACATAAGCCATTTTGTTAAATGTCACTTTTTACTCTTTTCAAATAGAAATCCAAAATTTTCAAATTGATCCAAATTCCAATGGGATAGACTTTATTTTAAATTTGTTTAAAATTACCTTCTATTCTAGAAAATCGATTGATCATTTAAAATTTTTCTTAAAATTTTCAAATTAAATAAACTATTTATAAAATTATTTTGATACATACACATACACATAGCACACACACACATTTTGATATTCGATTACAACAAAATAAATAAATAAATAAGATTTAGTTAAAATCATTAGCGGAACATAAACATCTGATAGAAAATACTATAACATATGTAAATTTTTTTTGCTTTAACAAAAGGCTGTTTTTATTCAATTGAGACTGGCAAAAATTCAGACAATTCAGATCAATTCAGTCTCTAATTAATTAAGAAACAAAATATTTTCGATATATTGATTACAAAAAAATAATTGAACATTTCAAAACAATTTCAATGATAAATTATTTAATTTTCTTGCTTGAAATCAATTAAAAAATAAAATATTGGAATCAAGTTCAAGTTTTAAAATTTAGTTTTTCATTGAATTTAATCTTTGAAATTTATGCATTCGAAAATTTTACCTGATATATTAATAATTAAATTAAATTTTTTTAAATATGTCTTCTTTTAAGATGCTATTTTAAATCAAATTAAAAAAAAACACTTAGTTTAGGTTTAAATAACACTTGAATGAAAAAATTTGAACAACAACAACTCTAAGTCGATTATGGATGATTACCAAGTAAGTTGAAGTTGAAGTTTATTCGAGTCGTTTTAGCTTTATCCAACTCAACTTGTAAACCTTAAATTTTAATTAAATTCGATTCAAAATAAAATAAAAAGATAAATTTTTCAAGTCTTGATATTTATTTATTACAAAGGCTACTTAGTTTTGTATTTGAACCGGTCTCATGAATATACAGAATAGAGAGAGACTATAAACAAAATGCTCAAATCTATTTTATATTGTTTTTATATGCTAATTTATTTTGTTGCCTTAATTTTTTTTAAAAATTTATAGCTTTTTCAGTCTAAAGTGAAAATTTGACCATCTTCATTCATGGGAAAAATTGAATTCTCTCTTCATATTGTATTTTATTGGGTATTGAGATTAATTTTTGTTTTAAAAGATAATTTAGTTAAATTTTCCAAAAAATAAATTTTTATTAATACCCTAAAAATTTAAGCTATTTCTACTTTTTTTTAAATAATAATTTATATTTAATTTTTGTGCCATTTAACTTATGATCTACTTAGTAATATTAAACTTAATTTTAAATGTAAATCATTTTTTATAAAAGGTTATTTCGAAAGGATAAATATATTATTCATTAGATTAACAGAAAACTGATACAATTGTGTAAGAATTAATAATACTTTTTTTCAAGAGCTTATCCTTCTAACAATAATATATTAAGTGTCTTACGAAATCTCATTGAATTAATACCATATCAAATAAAGAAAAAAATTCTTTAACTAATTGTGAAATAAATTTTTTTTTCCATCATTTTAATAGCTAACAAATATTTATTATTTCATTTTAAAAAACACACTTCATGGTCAAATTTGTTCAAGCTTTACAAATGCCTGAATAAAAAAAAAAACTATATGGCTTTCAACTAACTGTTGCATAAATTAAATAAATCACAAGAAAAAACTAGCCAAAATGTACAAAAATCATTTGTTTAACTTAAATTCGATTATTTTTATGATTTCTTTAAATTGGTCTTTAGATTTTTTAATGATTTATCGTTACAATATACTTGCAAAAATATATTGTTAATTTGGATATTAATGTGCTTATTTGATTTTCTTGAGATAAAATTAACGATCATATTCATTAGTATTTTGAAAATTTCATGCATGGTTTAACTAATGTTTAGTTGTTAAAATTAAAATTTTATTAGAATTATGGCAGCAAAAATCTGTCTCTATGTTTGAAATTAAGCAAATTTTCAAATTTTTTTTGAAAGAGTGAATTTTTCAGCTATTTTCAAGCCTAGTGCTAAAATTTAAAAAAATTCAAAATGCCATTCATCAAAATGATTCAATCTTATACTAGAAAATTCTATCATCTTCCAAAATAAATAATAATAAATTAGCTTTAAATATAAAATATAAGATTTTGTGAAGTCTATGCAGGTAAAAGAGAAAATGTTTTTTTGTTGGTTTAAACAATTGCATAGTTCTAAAAGCAATTTACAAAATTCAATTTGAATACGTAAAATCTAGCTTTATCAATATTTAATAGGCAAATAGAAACGAAAAACCTTTTAAAATTTGGATAACATAAAATTTTTAATAATAGCAACTCTAAAAATTATTTTTATTCAAGGAGAAATAGAATTTATTTTCAAAGAAAAATAAAAATCTTCTGCAAAAATATTTTAATTAAATTAAAGCAAACATTGGACTCTACTAAAGACCAAGTCAATTAGTTAAAAATACACTTTTTTCAGTCCATAAAAAAGCCTCAAACTCACAAATAATTCTCTTCTTGAAAATTGGCAATTGCTTATGCAACTTAGGATTAGAATTAAAATATTCAACTTACAAAATGCGTCCGAGCTTTGATACTTTAAAACAAAAAATGTTGATTTAAAATAAAAATAAAATTTATAAGTGGTTGAATGAATTATTAAAGACAGACGAAAATTTTGAAAATTTATTAAATTATAACAAAATGTTTCTTGACTAAATTAGAATCTTATCAACAAAATCAAAAAATTGATAAAGCTTTAGAACATTTTAACAGATATGCAAAATAAAAAACTTTGCTTTTTATTTAAATTTAAAAGTTTACAATTCATTAAAAATTACCACTCAAAAATAAAAATATACATCTAAAACTTTATTTAAAAAAATGTGTTTTTTTTTTGTTGTAATAAATAAGATAGCTTTGGCCATATCATTAAATCATTAAATCAAAATCAAAGACCTAATGTGTGTGCATACATGTGCATATGTGTGAGTGTGAGTGTGTGTGTGAGTGTGAGTGTGCTCATGTGGTTAGATGAGCATTTTGGATTCGTGATCACGCAATGCTTTAATTGTGTATTCGACTGCTGTTTTGTGTCCGGCGTAGTTTTGTGATAATTTGGACAAACTTTGTGCTTTTAGACGGTATGAAGGATCATTAAGGATTTTAGTGATGCTCGAAATAACTTTTTCGACTGTTAATGACTCATCTGGCTGCAGTCTTATGCCCATGCCGAGTTCATCGGCCACTCGCCACGCAACAAATGGCTGATCTCCACTAAGTGGTAAGCAAATTATTGGCACACCGTAATTCATTGCCTCCGATACCGAGTTCATTCCGGCATGTGTGATAAACAAATGTGTTCGTTTCAATATTTCAACTTGAGGTGTATGCGGTATCAATAGTATGTTGTCATTTGTGTATTGGCCAGCATATTTTTGATAGGTTTTCTCATCACCTGTTGATATGATGATTGCGTAAGTGTCGCTGAATTTTTTGCATCCTTCAATCAAAATTCTAAACAGATTTGAATTCTCATTGTTGAACACAGTGCCCATGGAAACGTAGATGATGGGCTTGTGATATTTTTTGAAATTTTCGCCAGTCGATTCACTTCGCATAAATGTGGACTTTACTCCTCCAAGTGAATTGACCAAATTGGCAGCCAAAAATTCCTCTATTCTCTCCACATATTGATCCATGTCGGTTTTTTTTTGACTAATATTTGAGCGAACCACTTCGTCCACGGATGGACCCACAAACTTAATGTTAGCTTTATTCTGAAAATATTCTAGTCTGGGCTGAACTTCGGGCATCACAAACACCAAGTTCATGTTTTGATCTATCATTTGCACTTGGCTCAAAGGCAGTTCGCATCTAAGGACCAAGTCTAAAAACGAAAAATGCAAATCCCACCACAGAGTTTTGTAATAGGTGAACAAATAGTGAAAAAAATCATTGCCAAGAATGAAAAAGGTTCTTATTTTGTTTCGCTTACTTAAATTGTTGCCCAACAGACCCATTTTTTCCAAATCGCTCCAGTACGGATAAATGCCCCGGGCACACATGAACGTAGTCACATATGACACGTGTAATGGCTTGGCACAACTGTATTTTTTGCTGTACAATTCGCAAGCTATTTTGGGGAAAAAGAGCGCCTGGTCGTACAAAATGAGCACTGGCCGATCATTGTGCATGTCCTGGATTAAACGCTGGAACAAGTGTTTGGCACCGAGTTTTATTGAATTTTCGTAGCATTGAAAAACTCGGAACAATGTGCCAGGCTTAGTGTTGAAGTTCATTATTAATTTGAGTAGATTTTCGGTGCCCGTATTCTTTTCGAGTTCGTAGTCGCGAAACTCGATCAAATCTTTGCCTCGATTGTTGGGAAGATTTAGAATGAGGTCTTTGAACGATTTGCCCGAATAGAACACCAACTTGGAGCAGTTCATCTCGGGCAATGCTTTAAGTAGTTCATTGGCATAGCACAAAGTTGGATTAAGGTGACCGTTTGCCGGCACGCTCCATAAAAATATCACTCTTTCTGTTCTTCGAGTCTCAACTGATCCGTATCTTTTGTTTCTAAAAAACTTCATTTTTTTTTCTAATTTAGCGAGAGAAAAATTTTTGGTATTTAAATAAATTCTCAACTGAAAGTGATTCATACAAGTTAAGTTAGCTGAAAATCTTTAAATTCTTTCGTAATATCATAATTTAAATATAAACTGCACTCCTCGAATTTTGATTAATGCATAAACTTCCACATAGTTCTATTAAATTAATTTTTTTTATCAGACTTTTCTATTTTTTTAACTTTGATGGATTTTTTGCACAAAATAAAACATGACTTTAAACGTGTGTGAGTGTGTGTGTGAATCATTTCTACGTAGGTGATAAAGTGACGTAGTAGAAAATGATGCATAATCTTTCATTGATTTAATTTTTTTTTTTATAAATTAAATTATGAATTTTTTAAGTTCTAGATTCCGAAAATAAATAATTTAATTTTAAGATAAAAATTTGACAGGAAATTGAAATGTTTCAAAATATTTTCGCAAGAAGTAGAAAAAAAATTTCTGGTTATTTTTAGATAAATTAAAATTTCAAATTGCTTTTAATTTTGGAATCAAATATTTTTTGCTAAATATTAATAAATCAATGTTTCCTTTGGTGCCATTTTCAGCTGTTTGTGTTATTTAAAGATAAATATTTTGTTTAAGATAAATAATTAAAAATACACACTTTTGATGAGTAATATTAGTTTTTTTAGATAAATTTTTTCTCAATCTCAATTTTTAACATTTTTGGTCAAATTGTCTTTTTGACATTCGATAATTGCTCAAAAATTATCGAGTTTAATTTAAAGTCAAATGATTTTCCTTTAAAGATAAATAATTTTCAAAAAATGTCAGGAAAAAACTAAAACTAAAACTTAAAAATAAAAACATTAATATAATGCTGAAAAAAAGTAAATGCATACTAAATAGTATAAAGCAATTACGTCAATCTTTTCTCTTTTAAACAAATTCTAAATATGTCTTGAACCCGCTTTTAAAAAGAAAGCATTTTTTGAATTTTTAACAATCTAGTTTAATTAAGCTAGACTTAGTTATTTGCACCTAGCTAAATCTAAAATTCATATTTACGATTTTAGAAATGTTAGTCAACAAAAAAAAGAATTAATTTAAATGCATCATTTCAAATTCATTAAATTAAATTTACAAATTAGATTTTGCTTATTATTTGAAATTGGTAATTTTTTTTTGGTATGGCAGTATTTTTTTCAATTTTTCTTTTTTAGACCTCGTTTTAAATTTATTAAAACTTAATTAAAATTAAAAATTTCTAATTTAAATTCAATTCTATTAAATGAAAATTATTTGATTTATCTTTAATTGATGGCTTACAATTTATTATATTTGTCAAAAAATGACAATCATTGGATTTTATATTTTAAAATTTGAATTAACTCGAAATTAAATAAGATTCAATCGTTCAGAAACAATTCTAATATATTTGCATATTTGAAAAAGCAATCCTTAAGCATAAACTTTTAATCATTTAAATAAAAAAAATGGGGTTGTGAAGTACGTTTCAATTTGATCTTTTCAATTCAGAAAAATTTGAATAACATTTTTACTAAAATATATTATTTAGTTCTGTAAAATGCTTAATTATGAGCAAATTTGCTTAATGCAGTAGAATAAGTCTGCAAAGTACTCTGCAATTTTCTGCATTTTGCACGCCATTAAAAAGTATTCTAATCAACTATGCAATTACGTTGCAGAGTTTTTGCAGACATATGTTTTTGGATTAAGCAAAGTTGCATAAACATTAAGCATTTTACAGAACTAAATTATCTATTTTAGTAAAAAAGTTATTCAAATTTTTCTGAATTGAAAAGATCGAATTGAAACGAACTTCACAACCCCAAAAAAAATTAAGACACTCAAAAGTCAAATTTTAATGAATTTTTCAAAAATATCGAATTCAGTCGAATATTTTATTAAATATTATAAAACAAACATTTCTTTTTTTTCAATTTCAAGGCTAATCAACAGACTAGTGCCCTTGTCATAAAGACTGATTAACACTTCATTTATTTAAATTTTATAAAAAGTTGATTTCTTTAAAAAATAAAATAAAATAGCAGTTTTGACTAATTAGAAAAATTAAACATTGAAAAATTTAAATCAAATCTTTTAAATTTTTTTAACAAAATCTATAAAAATTAAATTTATATTATTGTAAATAGAAAGCTTGAATGTAGTGAATTTCAGCATTGATCTCTTGATTACAAAGCTATTTTGAGTAAAAAAATCCAAAAGTTTTTAATGATTTTCAATAAGCTCTGCTTGTATTATCGTGTGAAATCCCTTTAACAGACAGGTGAATCTTAGGAAACAATTGTTTGGCACATCATACATACCTAACCCTTCATCTAATGTCAAGAATTGCAGTTAAAATAAGAGTGAATTCAAACATTGGAATCATCAATTTTTTATTTTTTCTTAAATTGTAATTATATTGTTTTCTAAATTTTAACTTGTAAAAATACTCTCATTCACTCATTCGAATATTTAATTTTTATTTTTTGGTTGACTGAATAACGATAAATTTAAAGTTCTAAAAATTTTATTAAATCTAAAAGAAAATTGTGTTTGTTGTTCATAAGCTCATATTTTTTTTTCCTATAGGAAGAAAGGAATTATTGCTCGTCTTGATCTTGGATATTTTTCGAATTCTTTACGATAATTTTTATGTTTCCCCAAAGCCCAGACTATCATTTGGTACGCACCGGCCAAAGTGAACAAAGCAGCTGGTAGGGATTGTGTCATTATGCTGAATGAAATCCAAGAACCAATCTCATAAGTGTAATTTGGACATGAGACAAAATTAAACAAAATTGTGAATGGATTCGAAGTCGGAAGAGGAATTTTTCTTACTTTGCTTCCTGGAGGTCTTAAATCTCTAAATGCCAAATGAATCGAAAAGTTACCTAGCTCGTTTAATAAAAAGCTAAATAGTCCAATGTAAATTTGAAGAGAACCAAAAAGTGGTGGCGTGAACAAAGGATGATTGTTATAGTAGGCTACATAGGCCGCAAAGCCCCAATAATAAAGTGAATTTTTGAAAATATTCTTAATAGGCATTGTTGCATGAGAAAATCTATGAACAAAAACAGTTTCCAGCAAACGCTTGGCATAATGAAATACCCAACAAGCACATGCCAAATGCGTTACATTTAGGTATTTTGCATTCGAATTGCTGTAAATAATACTTGGTCGAAGATAAAATATCAAATAGATGAATAACGGGCCGGCGTATTCAGTCAAAAACACTGTTGTCCAGCCGACTTGTGGACCCAAGTCCTTGAAGAATAATCTGACTTTGCCTGAATCGGAATCTTTATTTAAATCAGCAACTTTTTCTTCATCTTTCAACGCTTTTCCTCCTTTTAAAAAATATTTAGTTAATAATTTTGAAAAATTGTCCCTTTCAAAAAATATCCAAATTGTATTAACTTGTGTCTGACTTGAGCATTTGTCTGTCCGGATATAATTTGGACTCTTGGAATTTAAAAAATTCAAAATAATATACAATTTAAGTGAATAAATTTAAAATTTTCAACTAACTTTGAGAATGAATTGCTTTTTTCACATGACTGATTGAGTCCGAACTATTGACTTGAATATTGAACAATGGCTTCAATGATTTGGAATGCAAAATTTCCACTGTTAAGCTCATTCTTTATTCAATTGAAAAATTTAAATAGAAAAATCAAAGAAAAAAATAGAAAAATATTTTGACCATTGTTACATGGTCATTATTTTTTAAGTTTATATGGTAATTAATTGAATTTAAAAATATTTATTAACCAAAACATGTTTTAAATGATTTATTTTAAAAAAATTGGCCTAAGCTTGTAACATTGGTTTCAAATTTTCAGATATTTTAAATTCACATCCGGTCGAGCTTAAAATATCAGCTACTTGGACACCTTCAGCAATTTCGATCAAAGTTAAACCTTTCTCTTTGTTTACTTCGAACACACATTTTTCAGTTATTATCAAATCAACACATCTTGAACCAGTCAACGGTAGTGTGCATTCATTTAAAATTTTATGATCACCATTTTTAGCTGCATGCTCCATCAAAACCACCACTCTACTCTTACCACTGCCCACCAAATCCATAGCACCACCCATTCCTTTAACCATTTTACCCTGAAAAAAGCAAAAAATAATCATTTTATTTTCAGCCCAAAGTACACCATCAGGTGTCTCATGATATCTTATGTAGGCCAAAGAGTGTGAAGTTTCTTTTGATTCGATCGTTTCAATTCACCTAAATTTGATTTGAAAAACTTTTTTTTAATAGAAGTGATAAAGGTAGCTTCCAAAAAATGATGCAATTTGTTGAATTTTCGTTTAACCCAAAAAAAGATTTGTGCAAAACCACTTCAATCCCCTGCAAAAAAATTCCCCATTTTATTACAATACAATTTAATGACTTGCAATCTACACAGAAAATCGTAGAGGCTTTTAGGACATCTATTTTTTGGGTGAAGCAAAAGTGCTAAAAATTGTAACATTTTTCATAAGTTATCTATGCTTTCTATTAGTAAATATTTTAAAATTTGGTAATTAGAAACGACTGAATTTGAAAAAAAATTTCACCTACCTCATATAGCAAATAAATTTAAAAAAAATAAAGAAAAAGAAATTATCTTACTGGAATCATCCAATTAGCTAAATCTCCATTTTTGGACACTTGCATAGCACCTAGCATTGTTAAATGAACATGTCCACTGAATAAATAAAAAGAAACTTATTAATGAATAAATAAATAAATTGAGAGCATTTTGAATTTCAAAACTTAAAACTTGAAAGAATTTTTCTTTAAAAATTAAAATTGATCCTGTAAATTGTATTAGCTGATAAATTTGAATCAATGTATCATTCAGCCTTCAAAAAATCTCAAACAAATGCATATTCATTAAAAAACAAATGAAAATTATATTGTTGAATTCTTGTAGAATCTAACTCTAGGGAGCAGATAATAATTCAATTTACATAATTGATGTACTTTTAGATAAAAATTAGTTAAAAAATTCAAAATGTTAAAATTGGAATTGAAAAATTGGCTGAGACTAACCCTCTGATCATGGCAAACGATTCAGAGCTTGAGAAAAATGCCCCACCAGGCGAAATAGTAACTGTTTCTTTGCCAGCATTTATTAAATCTGCATCAACTTCAGCTTCGGCAGGATACGGCCCTAAACCGAGCAAACCATTCTCACTTTGTAAAATAACATGAGTGTCTTGTGGTATGTAGCTAGCGGCCAACATTGGCATACCAATGCCAAGATTAGCATACATTCCATTTTTAAATTCAATAGCAGCACGGCGCGCTATTTTTTCGCGCATAGAGTCCGATTTTTTGCCATTAGCATCCACTGACTCTTTTTTTATGACTTTTTTTTCAATTCTTTTTTCTGCTATGCCACTTTTGACAATTCTGTCAACATAAATGCCTGGCAAATGAACAAAATTTGGATCTAATTCTCCTATTTCGACTATTTCCTCCACTTCGGCAATCGTTATATTTGCCGCCTTGGCCATTGGCTCATTGAAATTATTAGCTGTCTTTCTAAATATTACATTTCCGGCTTTATCAGCTTTCCAAGCTTTTATCAACGCATAATCTCCAATAATTGATTCTTCGAGAACATAATTCATGCCTTTGAAAACACGTGACTCCTTTGTATCACTGGGAATTTCGACCGATTTGTCAACAGGATCGTATTTTATCGGTTGACCACCTTCATGTATGAGTGTATTGACTCCTGTTGGAGTGTAAAAAGCCGGAATGCCAGCTCCACCAGCTCGACATTTTTCGGCCAAAGTGCCTTGCGGAATTAGCTGTACTTCCAATTCACCCAATAAATACTGACGCTCGAATTCTTTATTTTCGCCTACATAAGATGAAATCATTCGCTTTATTTGTTTGGTTTGTAACAGAACTCCCAAGCCTACATTGTCCAGACCGGCATTGTTGCTCACTACAGTTAGACCATTTACTTGTTCTCGTTTAGCTAAAGCATTAATTAAAGTCTCTGGTATTCCACAAACACCAAATCCTCCCACCAAAAGAGTCGAATTGGCCGCAATGTCTTGGACGGCTTGTTCGGCCGTGTCAAATATTTCGACAAATTGAGCACGGCTGGCAACTTCATTTGGTGAACCATCTAAATGCAAATGGGCTTTGGCAATTTTTTCGTACTTATTCGGATTCAAGGCTTTTATTCCTTCTAGATTTGTGCTAACGTAGCTTCGTGTTGGCAGTAGACATGCACATGCGTTTATCTTTGAGGCTAGTTTTGTTCGTAAAACGCTTTGAAGGAGAATTTGTCCTCGGCGTAGTGCCATTATAAATTTTGGTGTGTATGTGTGATGTAAATTGGTTTATAAACGAATAAAAGAAAAAAAAGCTTTACATAAACTAAAGCATTATAAATGTTGCTTGGTTTATTTAAATTTATAAAAACAACACCTGAATGTGCATTTTCAACTCTACTAAAGTTTAGCATTGATATATTGAATTAGATTTTTTCGATTCACATGACCGATCTACTTAAAAATATGATTTTTTTTAATCTAAAATCTTTTGACTTTCGAAAGCCTTTGAACGCCTTAAGCAATATTTTGTCAAAAATATTTTTAATTTGTAATTTTAAATGAAAAAAAAGCAAGATAAAAATATCATGGTATTAATCTGTGCCAATGAAATAATTTTTGATTTAAAAAAATTAAAATAAAAAAAAAAAAATTTTTAATTTTTGCGTTAATTAATCTAAATCGAATGTTTAAATTTTATTTTAATTGCTCGCAAAATAATATTTTTAAAGATAAAAAAGCAGATTATTACGTTTTTTTATTCGATTTTTGAATATTTGACTGATGATTTAAAAAAAAATTCTTAAAAAATAATTTATTAATTAATTCAATAAATTAACAAGAAATAAAAAAAGGCATCAATGATATATTTTTTTGTTGCACTAATTGATGACTTCAAAATGTCTTAAACATATTTAGAAATTTAATTCTTTACTTAGACCCATTTTTTACCAATATTATACAAAAAGGATTGTTTGGTGAGTTTTTCTGGTGAATAATTTGCTGGTCCTGGTATATTTGGATTTGTTTGTCCATACCATCTACTGGTTGATGAAACAAAAGCTGCTGTGCTCATGTATCTTTTTTCGGGTTCTTTAAAATCTCGAACATCGTAAGCCCCAGGACCTGGTAATGGTAATTGAGTTGGCATGGGCACTGCTGGAGCTGATATAGCCAAATAGTGACGTCGTCTATTAATAAATTTATTAGAAATAATTAGAAATCTATTTTTTAGATGGCAATTTTTTTATTTCTTTTCGATTTTTATTTTTTTTGTGTAATTTTAAATTTTTATCAAGCACTTTTCTTAATTAAATTTTGCAAAATATAGCTGTGTAATTTAAAAAATAATTTAATGAATAAAAAACTTGCCAAAATTGAAGTCAATATGAATTTTAAAAAACATTGAATTTTTTTTGTCTAAGGGACCAAATTTGATTCAGTTGATACAATCAATGTATCAGCTTAATTCACCTCTTGCAAATACTCTGTAATGGAATTTTTAAAATCTTCAATAATTGTTCTTCCTTTTTAAGAATTTTCTATAGAAGCCGGTTTAAAAAGAAATATTTAATCTATCAATTGATTCACTTTACAGAACCAATTTTGGTCCCTTGATGTTAGAAAAAAAGTTGTTAAGTTTTTGAATATTTGTTCTGGCTTTTTGCTCTAAAATTCAGAATGCCTCAAATTGAATTGATAAAAAAGTAAAATTTACGGAAACAATTGACGGTTAATTTCATCTAAATTTGGCTCATTGGGGTCGTACTCACCAGGACCTGGGTAATTGTTATGCGGCGTAAATCCGCGTCTATTTGAGCTAGACTTAAAACAAGACACTATTACTTTTGGATTATCATGTTTGAGGCTATCATTAACATTGTATATGTTTGGCGCCGGTATTGTTTTATCAATGTGCATAAATTCTCTTTTAGTTTGAGATTTAAATGCAGAGTCTGCGTGAACATTATTGCTCTTGAATTTATATTTTAATGATTTTGAAATGTCATAAATATTTGGCGCTGGCTTAAAATCAGGTTTGTCCACTTTTTGAGCTATTGGTTTATGAAATGTACTTGAAAAAGAATTAGAAAAATCTTTGCGGCTATTGGCATTCA
Source organism: Brachionus paranguensis (assembly GCA_016802215.1). NCBI lineage: Eukaryota > Metazoa > Rotifera > Eurotatoria > Ploima > Brachionidae > Brachionus > Brachionus paranguensis. The sequence goes on along the minus strand of JAESIX010000022.1, from coordinate 87,395 downwards.
CTTCGTAGGAGCCAGCGCCCGGAGTTATCATCGGATTTAGTTTTATTTCGTCACGACTTGAGCTTGACGCAAATCCACCATAACCTTTTACGGAATCGGAAGTTTTTTTCAATTTTTTTCCAGTATCCTCGATTGGTATGTAAGAACCAGGACCAGGTGTTTCTGACTTCATTTTTTTTTATTTTTACTATACACGGAAAAGAATAGAAAAAAATCTACTTACAAAGTTATACTGAAATCGCTTTGATGTTCGATGAAAGCCTTTGCTGTCACTATTATCGGTGACTAATGTGAAAAATTTAGATGGAATTGTAGGAACTGAGCCATTTGAAAATATATTCCCTTAAATTTTTTTAAAAAAAATATTAAACTCTAAAAAGCAATGAGCGATAATTAAAATTAGATTAGATTTTTAAAGACATCGAAAAGTTATTTTCAAATACTAATAGATTACTTTCTGGTGATTTGGGTTTAGAGGCTGAAAATAAATTTTGTAGTGAATATTTTAAATTTGAAAAAAATTCAATACCCTTGTACAGTTTTCCTTTTCGTTCTGGGCTTCTTTTAAAGTCATTGGACAAAATTTCGATACTGTCCTTTAACACAGTAGCACTCATTTGTTCTTATTTTGGAGAATTTTTTGTTCAAAGTCTGATTTTGAAGTTTTGAAAATATTAAGCAAGCAGACTAGTAATTATTGCCATAGTTACCTAATTTATATTCGATTATTAAATAAATTTATTTTTGAGTACCTTTATGTTTGGCTAAATTGTGTTCTCTTTAAAGAAAGAGTGTATCCATTATTTGGTATTGTTTCGAAGAATAAAATTTTACATCTCGGTGAATTATCTGTTTGATTCAACTGATTAAATCCATTTTATTATTATTTTTAATGGATAGTTTTTTTTTTAATGTTTTTTTTTTTAAGATAAATAAAACAATTTGAAGATCTATTTCGAATTTTTATTTTCTTTAAAAAATTGATTGTGAATACGGTTTTTGAAAATAGTATATTGAAAAATATAATAAAAATTTCTTTTTAATCTAAGCCTTTTAAAATATATTTTCTCAGACATCAAATGAAGAGTTCAAAAAATGTTTATCAAATTTTTAAGGTCTTCTAAGCAAAGAATAATGGAAATATTTATTTAAAAAAATAATAATTCAAAATAAAATTTTCTTAATTTATCTAATTGCTGATACGAACTTGTTTTTTGTCATCTCCTGGTATAATGGCTACATGTTTCGAGCATATGGTGGAAACCTGTTTTGAACTGACTGTTGCTAGTTCTTTTTTTTGAACGCATGCAAGATCAGTTTTTTTGTTCTTTTCAGCTACTTGTCTGGGACCAATCATTTCCATTTCTAAGCTATCGGACAAAACTGCTATCTCTTTATCTCTATTCACATTAGCAATTTCTTTATTTGCATTAACATTCACTATTTCACTAGGTCCTTTTAAAGCTACTTGTTTAGAATCGGATATACATGATAATTCTTTTTTAGCACATTCAGTCAGTTCTTTTGAACCAATTATAGTCACTTCCTTATTTGGATCGATATTAGCCAAATCTTTGCAATCAATAGAAGTTAAGTCTTTGTTTGGATTAACATTTTCCATTTCTCTACATCCTCTTAAAGCTACTTTAGTAGAATCTGAAATGCAAGAAACTTCTTTCACTGTACATTCGACTAATTCTTTTGTACCAATTGTAGCTACTTGTTTATCTGGATTAACACACGCCATTTGTGATGAAGCTTTTAAAGCAACTTGTCTAGAATTGGTGGAGCATTCAGTCATTTCTTTTAATTCGACTGCATCCACTTCTTTTTTTAAATCCGTTTCCAAGCAAACTTTTTCACACAAACTGCTTATATTAATTTTAAATTAAAATTTTAATTTTAAGCCCAACATAGCTTACTTATCCATATTTGAACTATTTGAATAAAAAATTTTCTCAATATTGCGAATTCGATAACTCAAAATAAAGGATTTTATTTCTTATTAGTTTTTGAGAGAGAATAATTTATTAAATCTTGCTGGGTGAATTACTAAGAAGTTTAGAGTGTAGAAAATTAATTGGTTCAAATTTGAGCATAAATATGAAAATTTTGTTAAGAAAATTTTAAGTACTATACGATCCATTCTGGCCAAGGTTTCACACTTTAAATATTCAATAAAAAAGCTGAAGATTTTGAAAAAAAAACGGTGGATTTAACCGCATGTAGGCTTTCAAATGATAAGATTAAAATAAAGTCATTTCGAAATTGTGTAAGATGTGTTCAGAAGTTTAAATATTTTTCTAAAAAATATGAGACTGTCATGCTATAAATTTGCGATCAAATGTTTTATAATTTTTTTAAAACATTTTTAAAATTTTTTAAACATTATTTAAAAATTTTTTAAATAAACTGGTACATTTTTTTTAATTACTTTTTTGGAAATCAACTTGAATCCATTTGATATTATTTTTTCTAATAAGTCCTTTCCGAATCTAAACAAAAAGAATTCAAACAAAATATTTGATTTTTGAGTTTCAGAATTTAAAAAGAAATCTTAAAATTACGAAAATTTCAAAAAGTTTTCGATCATTCAGGCTATGTAAATTTTTTAAAATTAGAAACAAAATTTTATTTGTATTATAGATATTTTTAATTAGAATTAAAGCATAAATAACAATTGAACAAAAAATAATAACATGTTTTTTAAATTAAAAAAAAATTTAAATTTTAAAATTAATTTTAAAATTGAAAATTCTTTTTAGAAAATTTTAATTTCCTTTAAAGCAAAAACGTTTGCAGGATTTATAAGAAATTCTGTCAATCGTTTGAATTTTAAGTGAAGCCACATTTTTCTCATTTTCATCCAATTTCTTGTTATTCACTTATTCATACAGACAGGCATTTTTTCTTTAAAATTGTTAATTATTTCTAAAAAATATTTAAAAAAATTGTTAATTATAAAATATTTTATTTGAAATTTGTGTAAATCTAAACAAAATCCAACTATACTAACTAATTTTTATTAAGGAAAGAATTAAAAATAAATTTTAGATGGCAAAATTTATATCTAAATCTCACAAAAATATCTCAAAAAAATCCTGGATTCTAAAATTGAACAAAAATAAGCACAAAATAATACAATTTACACTTAAAAAAATAATTTATTTAAACTTAATTCTAAAATGTAATTATCACTAATAAAAACGTCCTAAAATTTAGCTTATATTTGAGCCATAGGTTTTAAATTTTCACTTATTTTGAAGCTACAAGCTGTTGTTTTAGCAATGTCGCTAATGTCAACACCTTCGGCAATTTCAATCAAAATCAATCCTTCATGTTTGTCGCATTTAAAAACACATTTTTCCGTAATAATCATGTCTACTACACGGTATCCGGTCAATGGTAATTGGCATTGAGAAAGTATTTTTGGCTCGCCTTTTTTGGAAGTGTGAGTCATTAGAACTATAACGCGGTTGCCACCTCCGACCAAATCCATTGCACCACCCATGCCTTTAACCAATTTACCTGGTATCATCCAATTGGCCAAATCACCATATTGAGATACTTGCATTCCACCCAACATGGTCAAGTCCAAATGATGACCGCGAATTATCGAAAATGACTCATCGGTAGACAAAAATGCACCTCCAGGTAAAATTGTAACTGTTTCTTTACCAGGATTAATCAAATCAGCATCAACTTCTGATTCACTTGTTGGATACGGGCCCTTAATTCAATTATAAATAAATAGATCATTTATAAAATCTTTTAAAAATAGAGAGAGATGTTTTTATCAAATATTTAAAAAAAATTCAAATCTAAAAGCTCCAAGCAATAACATTCAATAACATAATGGCTTCTAATTAATTTAAAAATATAAAATCAGCACATTTTTCTTTTAAATTAAAATTAAGATTAAAGGCTTTAAGAAAGTTTTAAAATTTTTAATTTAATTGTTCTTTTTTTATGCACATTAATTTGCCTAAAATCTTAACGATTAAGAAAGCTTTATGAGCTTTTTGATCAACTTTCACTTATCATTAAAATGAAGTGACTTGTTTGAAACAAAAAGGCTTTAAACATTTTATTTAAATATAAAATATTATGCCAACGAAATTTTGATATGTTCAGCAAACCAAGCTCAAACTAAACCCTCAAATAAAAACATAACTGTAAGCCCCATAGTATTTTGCATCATAAATGTGCTTATCTAATGATTAACATTTGAAAATGTTTCCGCTTAATATTTAATTTGAAAAAAAAATTGTTTGATCATTAATTTGCTTTGAGAATGAAAAAAAATAAATCAAAAATAAAAATTAACTTACAAGACCAAGTATTCCATTTTCAGCATGAAGAAATACATGAATGGATTTGGGTATAAAATCAGCCACTAACATTGGTAAGCCAATGCCCAGATTAGCTATAATTTGATAATTAGATAAAATTTTCACAAAATCTAGTCGATGATAGAACACATCTCAAGTTTTACTTACCATACATGCCGTCTTTGAACTCGAGAGCCGCTCGTCGAGCTATTCGTTCGCGTGTTGCATCGAATTTTTTCGTACTAGATCCTTTGACAACTTTTCTCTCAATATATTTTTCGTAATAAGCTGGTTTGACTATACGATCCACATAAATACCTGGCAAGTGAATAAAATTGGGATCTAGTTGGCCCACTTCCACAATTTCCTCAACCTATGATAATTACACGCAAAAAAGTGTCTCTTTTAGGAATTTGTGTGAATAAGAAAAAAAGCACAAGTTACCTCAGCGATTGTGGTTCTAGCAGCTTTGGCCATTGACAAATTGAAATTGCACGCTGTTTTTCTAAAAATAACATTTCCTGCCTTGTCTGCTTTCCAGCCTTTAATCAAAGCAAAGTCTGCTTTAATTGCTTGTTCCAACACGTATGTAACATCTTCGAAAATTCTCGACTCTTTGGGCGGGCTTTTTATTTTAAGCGAACCATCCGAAGCAAATCGAATCGGCTCACCGCCCAAATGTACCAGAGTGTTTACACCCGTTGGTGTGTAAAACGCAGGTATCCCAGCTCCACCACATCTAATCTTTTCGACTAAAGTACCTTGTGGTACAAGCTCTACTTCGAGTTCACCAGACAAAAATTGGCGCTGAAATTCTTTATTTTCGCCTATAAACGAACAAATCATTTTTCGTATTTGTTTTGTTTCAAAAAGCATGTCTAGGCCACGATGATTCACGCCACCTTCATTACTAATAACAACCAAATCTTTTATCTCAGTTTTAGTTATTGCTTTTAATAGACTCTCAGGCACGCCAACCAGGCCAAAACCGCCCACCAAAATGTTCATTCCCGACTTAATGCCGTAAATGGCTTTGTCAGGATCACTGTAAATTTCAGTCAAAGCTTTTTTTTGAATGTGATTCTCATTGTTGGTTGACAATTTTCGCGTTTGAGCGCCAGGAATGCATGCACTCACAAAAGTTTGATTGAACAAAAATTTTCTTGTTGTTAGAAAAACAGGTGTTCGACTGAGAACAGTTCTCGTCACTCCTCTAATCAGTGAACACCTCACTAATTTGTTAAAGGACATTTTGACTGGTTTACGAATGAGCTCTAAAATAATAAGCAATAGAATTAATTCTCAAAATTGATTATGTAACAGAATTTTGTTTTTTTTTTAATTAGAAAAAAAGAAGCAAAATAATTTAGAGTTTTATAGTTGAAAGAAAAAAAATTATGCGCGCATTCTCTCAAAATTCATAATTTCAATTCGTAACGATTACGCATAGTTTGAGGCATATTTTTGTGCAGCGTATGCTTAATATGTACGTACTTAAATGGGTACTGGTTTACCTGATCAATTAAAAAAAATCTAAAACTATTTTTTTTGTTGACTATTTTTTAATTATTACAATATCATCGCTTTAAGACATATTTCCATGTTAATTTGGAAACAACCAAATTAACATGGAAATTTACTAAACTTTTTGAAATAAACTCTTCTAAACTTAATTCAAAGAAATTCATAATTTTGAAATTATATAAAAATTTTTAAAAAATTGTTTTTTCATTTTTGCATACTATATAAAATACTAATTAATAAAGTTTATTAATTATTTGTTAAAAAAAATCAAAAATTTTTCGATTTGAATTTATTTATTCACATATTTTCTACATTTAATTTGAAATAATTCATTCTAATAACCAAAAACAAATAAACAATTAAAACAAATAAACAATTTTTTATTGAAATAAAAAAGGTTAATAAAAAACAGTAAACCTGTTTTAAAAAGACTAATAACTTCATTTACAGCAAATAACAAATAGATATTAAAAATATTTAAAATAACAAATAAATATTTTTTTGGTTCAATTCTTATCATTTTTTTAATTTAAATTTGCATCATTATCTTATTAATTTTATTCACCATTTTCTAATTTTGCTCAATCTAATATTCAAATAAGTAAACGCAAGAAATTAATTATTAATAACATTTTTAAATTGATAAATTATTGAAAAACAGCCAAAAAAACGCTTTTTCATTTAAATCGTATGCAGTCCAAGGAATCACTTGTGACCAAATTTTTTTTTTAAAAATAAACTAGCCAAAATTGTGAACAAATCCATGATTTTATTTCTTTGAATTTTAGCTTTATTTTTTTAAATAAAGTCTCAAACGTTTATAATTTCATTTAAATTTTGAATATATTTTAATAAAATTTTATAATCAATCTCATTAAAAATTATTATTATGCCATCAAAGTCTAAATATATCCGTTCTCGCACTAATAAAACCTTGAGGTATTTGCCAGAAAATATTATTGAGATGGAAAATAATTAAAAGATGGAAGTTAATGTCGAATCTTATTTTAATTATAATTATCAAGAACCTTTGATTTTACCAGTGTCTTTATTTTCTTTATTGAATATTTAGTCAAAAAATAAGGACAAAAAATTGTTTTTTCTTCAAAATCATTAAAAGCTAAATCCAAAAGAAGTTCTATGGTGCTATTTATAACAGTAAATATGAGCGAGAACAAATCAAAAAAATTTCTAGAATGATTGAGCTTTCGGAAGTATTAATAAGACGTTAATAATAATGCAAAGAACTCAAGCTCTTGGAGTTGATGCTATTGGTAATAAAGGACCTTGGATCGGTACTGGAGGTTCTGACTTGTCTCAAGAAAAGTTCTTCAAGAATTAAAAATTCATTTGTTATTCAATTTTAAAAATTCATTTATATTAGTTCAATATTCTTCCTTCAATCAAGTGTTAAAATGTCAGAATATTTTGTTACGGTTTTTCAAGACAGAAGAAATAACGAAAAAATTAGATTAAATGGATTTAAACAACAACCTAAATTACTAACATTTTTTAATAATAAAGAAAATAATGTTTATTTTTGAGTAAATAATACACAGTCTGTCCCTTTCTTAAACCTACTTGTATATTCGAAAATTTTTAACAGATAAATGCTTAAGAAAGGGAGAAATGTTCATTATGTTTTATAAAATCACATGGTTTAATAGGCTTAAATTGTGGACACGACTATCATTTTCGTTGCATACTTAAATGGATTGTTAATAACCGATCATGTCCTCTATGTCGACATGAAGTGACAAATTAAATATTTCGTGATAAATATCAAATGATTTCGTCACGCAATATTTTCAATTCTCTAGTCAAATTAATTGAGGAGTTGTATGTAAGTACAAATTTGATAGGTCCATTAATAAAGAAGTATCCATACTGTTTAAAAATACATATCGTTTCATAATCACTCATGTGAAACAACGTTGATTACTTATTTAAAGTCCTCTATTATTCACCCTTTTTTTATCAAATTTATGAAACAAACTCCTAAATTATGTTCAGTTGCTATTAGGAAGAATCTACAAGTTTTGAGATATTGTAATTATCAAAGCCAATCAGATGTAATTTTTTTAAATTTTTCATCCGATAAAACACATCAAATGATGTTGCATCTAATATCATTTTTTCTTCTATAGCCAAACGTAACTCTAATTATTTGTCTCACATTAAGGGTTGCCTATATTTAACTATAATAAAGTTTATTAATTATTTGTTAAAAAAATCAAAAATTTTCCGATTTGAATTTATTTATTCTCATATTTTCTATATTTAAAATTATAAATGTTTCTTGCCGATTTGAAAAAATTCATTTTAAAATATTGCCGCGGCAGCAGCAGCAGCAGCAGCACACAAATTTCAAATATTGATTTTTCTTTGCAAAATCTTTAATAAAAAAATGTTTACAATAAAATAAATTAACATTTAAATTTCATTTGTTCACATTAAAATTATCATGCTCAAACATTATTACTAAAATTTACTATTAATTTTTTTTTAAATATTTAAATTTGATGCAGAGAAATATTTTCATGTTTATTGTTACATGTTTAACCATCATCAAATTATTCTGTATTTCAAATAATTTAGCAGAGTTTTGCAGGGATTTAAATTATCTTAAACATTGGATGTTAAAAACAGAAATGTCTTTCTGTAATAAAATTAGGTATTCACAAATATTATAGACCTTTCTTTTACGACAAATTTTGATAAAAGCTACATTCTTTTGAAATAAAAAAAAAGTTATTCCTGCTATTTAAAATAAGTGGTTCCTTCTGTCTGACAAGCCAAAATGAGCTTTCTTAACATTATCCTTATCTTTTATGGAAGATAAATAAAACGTACTTATTTTTATCAGCTTTTATTTCTTTAAAAGACCAAGTAAGACAAAGAGATATCAATAATAAATATCGAAAATAAATTAAGGTTTTAAAATATTTTATTATTTCAAATCATATATTTTGAACTATTAAAAAGTATAAATAAAAATAATTGATTCCGAATTTACTCTGATGTAAAATTTAATATGGTCAATTTTTGTCTTAGACTTTTTCACATAACTCAATAATTCTAAATATTAACTAAGACAATAAAATAATAAAATCACAAGTTTGGTTGCTTTTGATTTTGAAATAATTAATCTTTTCTATCATAATATTTAAATTAGATTTATTAGATAATTTCAAATCAAAAAATGCAGATCTAAAAACCAAATATAAAATTTTCAACATATAATTATTTTCAATATATAATTTTCAATATTTTATTTTAAATATATAATTAGGGTTTACTCTAACCCCCAATATAGGGGTTAGGTTAGATATTGTTGAAAAAAAAACATACTATTTAAATTAAAAAAAAGTATATATATTAAAAATGGAAAAAATTATAAAATCAAATATTTTTTAATTTTCTCTAAAAATTGGTCTTCCTTTAACTTTTCTTTTTTTTTTTGAAAACCGGTGACACATTTTTTTGAACAATTTGTGCTTCACATTAAGCGATGCGAATATTCTTTTATTATTTTATTATTAATTCTACGCTCTCTCTACCACTCTTCCAATTTTTTTTAACTTATCGGCCAATTTGAAGAGAGGATCATTTCTTGTTCGGTCCATAAAGAATAATTGTTTATTTTCACCAATTTATCTTTTTTTACTAATTCACATATTCTTTCTGAAAGAATATTGAAAATCGTCACGTATGACTTCATGGGGTCCCAATCTTTCAATAAAAATTGTTCTTTTATTTGAGACTCAATATTACTGATTGATCACACTCGAAAGTTCTTTTTGAATATTGGGTTATTAAATTATTTGCACGTATGTAACCTGATCTGAATTTATTTGTATTTTGAATTCTTTATTATATTTTGAAACAACTTGCTTTTAAATGCGAATTTTGTCTATTTTTGAGCTAACAGGTAGAAAGACTTGGCCATTGTTTATGTAAAAAATGAATTTTGGTTATGTTAAACAATGGAAGATTTAAATTTTATAAGAAAATTGTTTTTTTAAATTGATTACCTATGTGGGTCAGGTTCATGAACGTATCGTCAAGATGCAGGTTTTGTTTAATTAAATAAATAAAAATGTTACATTGTATTGTTTAATCATTTCTTACATAGTAAATGTTTTAAAGTCATTTTCAGAAACTAATAACCTATTTTTGTCATACTCTGTAAAAATATTAAATGGATACTTTGATGTAGGCATTTTCTCAATCTTCTCCTTGATTTTCATGCCTTAAACCAGAAGGGTACAAAGAAAGGTAAAGTCCCTCTGATGTTTGCCAAAATTCTAACCCACAATCTTCTACATAATTGGTGAACATAAATAAATATTTAACACTTGATGAATATATAACGAATCTCTTCACTGTACCATCCACTCTTTCCGTCCTCACCAAATCAGTTAATTCAATTAATCTTTCATATTGACAATTGAGAATATCTTTTATATCCCATACAATTGTACTTTGAGGCATTTTGCACAATTCATCTTCAGCATAGCATGGTTCAATTGAATTGTGAAAAATATTTTGGGTTTTATCATGAGCATAAACAATTTTTTCGTCAAAATGACATTCGTAAAAGGATTTTTCGATCGTTCCAAAATAAAATGGATATTTTTCGACAACATCTTGTCTAAATCAGCAAATGATATTGTTAGTACATTTCATTTTAAATTTTTGTTTCCAATCGCCGCACTGTTTATCCATAAACATATTTAAACAATCATGTTTGGATAGGTTTATTATTTCTAAACCGTTTTGGACATATTTATTAAAGAAAATGTCTCTACTAGACTTAAAATTTCTAACCAACATCCTACATTCTATTCCTTTTGTCTCTAAAATAAAATTATACTTCGAAAAGACTAACCCTAACCCTAAAGTCTAATAGGCTATTTTCTACATGCTTTTCTGAAAAATTTTGCAAAAAACGGCTATAAGTTTTCACAAAACAATCGTTTTCCAAATTTAGCATATTTAAATTATTTTTTCCAATACACATTTTGAAATCACCATCAATATCTACATGCTGTTGAAATTTGCATATACCGAAATTAAAAATCATTAAAATAAAAACTCTTATAAGGCAGCTTATAGGCATTGTTCTAAAAATAAAATTGACAATTACTTTATTTAGATAAATTTATTTTCTTTTAATAATATATTCTACAAACAATATTTTAGTAATTATAATCAAAAAAGAGTTATGGTTTCAACAGTTGAAAATAAGAGTTGCGAGGTTTGCATAGATTTTTCGATGATTTTTAAATAAAATTGGCATTAGTTAATTATTTAAAATAAAGAGTTAGGCTTTAAAAAGATTTTTATTCAATCAGTAATATTTAATTTGAATAGATGTTTATTTATTGAGGTTATAAAACTTATTACTAGATGCAAAAAAGTAAGCTTGTTATCAATTGTTACTCCGAGGAGTTTAGGAATATCAATAACTTCAACCATAATACCATTTTACAATACTACTAAGAAATTTAAGTTTTGATTTGCTTCGAGAAATACATAATTTTAGTCTAATAAGGTTTATTGTTAAGGCTTTGCTAAAAAAAAATGACGATTTCTTATTAAAAAAATTAATTTTCTTTTAATAATAAATTCTACATAAAAATTTTAGTAAATATTTTCATAAAATAGTCATGGTTTCACCTTTAAAAATAAGAGTTGCGAGGTTTGTTTGTTGTATAGATTTTTTAATGATTTTAAACAAAATAGGCATTAGTTATTTATTTAAAATAAATAGTTTTCTTTAAACAAGATTTTATCTCAATCAGTAATATTTAATTTGATTAGTTGTTTATTTATATAGGTTATAAAACTAATATTAGATGCACAAAAGTAAGCTTGTTATCAATTGTTACTCCGAGGAGTTTAGGATTATCAACAACTTCAACCATAATACCATTTTTTCAATACTACTAGCAAAATTAAGTTTCGATTTGCATGAGAAATACATAAATTAGTCTAAAAGGCAGCGTTAAGGGATTGTTCTAAAAATAAAAAATGACAATTACTATTTAGAAAAATTAGTTTAGGAAAAATACAATACAAATTACAAATTTCCATACAAACACAAATTACAAATACAAATTTCAATAGGAAAAATACATAAATTATTTTAGTAAATATTGTCAAAAAATAGTCATGGTTTCAACTCATAAAATAAAGGTTTCCAGGTTTGTTAGTTGCCTGGATTTTGGGTTGCCTATAAATTACGATGATATGCAATAGTTTAAAAACAAAACTAGGCATTAGTTATATTTTTAAAATAAAAATTTTTTTAAAAGGTTTTTAGTCGATCTAGGTTATTTAATTTGATTAGTTGATTATTTAAATTCAAAACATCAAAATTACTGACAAACTGGTTTCTTTCAGTTGAATTGTTTTTCTTTTCAATTCTAGAGTCATGCAAGCGATGTTTCGTGATCTGATTTACGAATGATTTTGATTTGTTTAATAAATAAAAATAAATTTTAAATTCGAGTTTTCTCGTTATAATGTCAATCAAAAATTTTTTTGTTTTTCAATATAAAACATATTTAACTAATTATTTGTTTAAAAGATGCATAGAATAGTCACATCAGCTTCATGTAAATTTTTTTTTTTTAATTTATTTCTTTGTTTTCTTTTTTTAAAACATTTTTCAATTGAATTAATTTAGTTAATTCAAACGAACCAAAATCTATTAATTCATTTGAATTAAATCAAAGATTTTTCAAACCTGAGAAGCTTGTAATCTTACACAATATAATTAAAAAAATTTTTTAACTAACTCATTTTAGAAACCAAGTCAAGTCAGAAAATTTAATAAAAAATTTCTCGTGGTATGTTCGGCGGTGTATGCCAACAATTCCCCAAGTGAATTATCGACGAAAGAAATCCGTCAAAAATTTCAGCGTAATTTAATATACTTATTATGTTTTTTATTAATTTTTTTCAGAAGGTACAATTGAGATTCCAAGTTTCGATGATTGGTTTAGGCAAAATTGCTTTGTTGTCTGGGATAAAGCAACCAAAAAATTAATATTAAGTAAGAGTTTCAAAAAAATTCATCAATAAATTTTAAAATTAAGAAAACGATGCTGAAGTATTTTCTAATGTAGAATTTGATAGCAACAAAGCAATAGATCTTCCTATTATCGAAGGTTTTATAATTTAAAAATATATTTATCACTAAACTATATTTTAAGGACCACTCGAAACGAATTTCGAAGAAAAGGAAAATAACGAAGACGGTTCCAAAACACCAAATGATCAAGAAGGACGGAAAATACAAAATTTTCATTCTGATATGTATGACAAGAAAAAATCACCTGAAATTTTGTATAAAAAAATAAGTAAAAAAAGAGGGCCAATAAAAAAAAAAAGAAAAATAAAGGAAAAAAGTGGTAATTTAGCTCAAAAATTTAGGAATCTGACTCATTTTCATATTGAGGATGCATCGTTTACAGTAACTAATGCATATAGTTATTTTTTATTTTCCACAATAAATTCTAATCGTAAGGTCGAAAAAGTTATTGAACATAGGAGCGTCGATGACAAACTGGAATTTAAAATCCAATGGGCATCTGATGATAAACGACAAGTCAAATATATGCCGTAAGCAAAATTTAAATCCTGTTTTACTTTAAATATCAATTTTAAAATTTTAAAGAACATATGAGAGTGCATCGTTATGTTCTTGCTCAACAGCTATAAGAGAGTATAGCGAAACGTTGCATGAAAAATATCAAAGTTTCAAAAAAAGACCCTATATAAAAGAAAAATTTGATGTATCTAATGCCTCTAATGAAGCTTTAAAAATTTCTGATAAATTTTTTGATAAGCTTGGAAAAAAATTTTATAAATATTAAATTTAATTAAAATTATTTTATTTTGTACATATTTTTAAATAAAATTTAGAAAATAATTTTTTTTCCTTCAAAATAAAAAAATTTAGTTTCTTAGTCTAAATCAAATCAAGAAGAAGGGAAGGGATTTAATAAAAATAATTTAAGTCGTTTAGGGATCCGGGAATGCAGTAAGCAAGAGAACCATTAGTAAAAACTACTTAATTTAATCTTTAACCATCTCTTAATCTCTTAAACTTAAAATACTCTTCTCAACTGAATATCATAATTATTTGTTTGTTAAACCACTTATCGGTACAGGGTTCCGGTTAGGGAATTACTCTATTTGATTTAATAAAAATAATTTAAGTCGGGTCTAGGGATCCGGGAATGCAGTAAGCAAGAGAACCATTAGTAAAAACTACTTAATTTAATCTTAAATCATCACTTAATCTCTTAAACTTAAAATACTCTTCTCAACTGAATATCATAATTATTTGTTTGTTAAACCACTTATCGGTACAGGGTTCCGGTTAGGGAATTACTCTATTTGATTTAATAAAAATAATTTAAGTCGGGTTTAGGGATCCGGGAATGCAGTAAGCAAGAGAACCATTAGTAAAAACTACTTAATTTAATCTTAAATCATCTCTTAATCTCTTAAACTTAAAATACTCTTCTCAACTGAATTAAATAACTACTAAATTTCATAATTATTTGTTTGTTAAACCACTTATCGGTACAGGGTTCCGGTTAGGGAATTACTCTATTTGATTAAATAAAAATAATTTAAGAAGGGTTAGGTTGCCTAGATTTTTCGTTGATATTTCAATATCATGAAAAAAAAATCTAGGTATTACGTTTGTCGTGTCCGTCCGTCCGTCCGTCCGTCTGTAGACACTTGTAACCCTAGTTTTTAATATTTAACCCTAGATTTAAGGGTTAGGGTTTTAAAACCTAGAGACTACCATGAATTGGACACTCATTTAGCTATGTCCAAGTATGTAACAGCTCCAAGAGCAGGGTCCGATTTCAATGAACTAGCTAGACTCCCGCCGTATGTCCGAGACAAACTAGTCAATAATATTTTTACCCCAGCCTCGGACAGACCACCTTACACGGCAATTAATAGATGGGAGTACGGCAGGCCAGTAGTCCGAAAATATTTCTGGGACGAACTGAGCCAAAGCTACTTCTTTGTAGAATCTGGCGGGTACGAAGAGCTTCCGGAAACCTCAGAAGAGGAAAACGAGGAAGCTAATGTCGGCAATAAAGCCGTCAGTACTCAGCCAAACGATCCAAACCCTAACGACCAACCCTCAGGTGATGCCTCTTCATCACCATCGACCGAGCCATCCTCTCCAGGCTCGATGTCCATGAGGTTCAGACCTATCCCTCTAACATCTACTAACAAGAAGTCACTGAGCACCCAGGCGGTTGACTCATACTTCGAACCACCAACCTCGGTAAGGAAATTTAATAAAGTCTTTCCAGTACCTAAGGCTCTTTACTCTAAGCTTAAGGACGGCCTTAGAATTTGGCCAAATAAGGGGGCAGCCAGAACAAAAGGGTTACGACATAAAATAAAATCGTCGGACCCAGATAGGGATAAGGTTATTAATTCGCTACTCAGGGCAAGTATAATAGAAGAGGTCTCCCACAAAAAGATTCCCAGATATTGTGGAACTTTTTTCCTCGTCGAGAGACCCGGCTCTAAGGTCAGACCAATAGCTGATTTTTCAGCTCTGACCAAACTCATAGAGGCGCCTAAGTTCGCTATGAAGTCCGTCTACCAGGCGGCGGCCGACATTAACTGGCCCAAGCACTTATGGTACGCTAAGGTGGATTTCAAACAAGCTTTCTTTAATATCGAAATCCACCCTTCCTCCAAATTTGTAACAACTTTCGGTTACGGGGGAAAGTTCTATGAGTTCAATAGAATGCCCTTCGGGCTGTGCATAGCGCCGTATGTCCAACAGATGCTGTTAAACTGTGTGCTTAGGTACATTAAAAAGTACACTAAGTATACTTACGGCCATCTGGACGACATCATCATCGCCGACCCAGATAAGTTTAAGCTCCAAACCATTCTGGACGATCTTCGGGGCAAATTTAAGGCGATTGGATGGGTGCTAAATACGCATAAGTCCGTCTTAAAACCGGTTAAGAGGATAAGTTTCCTAGGAGCAATCTGGGATGGGCTAGGAATAAAACGAACTCCTGAGGCCTCTTCATTTGTAAAAACCCTCGCTGAACAACTCCTGTTCTCTGACCCAAAAGGTAGGGACTTGCAAAGGATTAGGGGCTACTTAAATTATTATTTAAGTTTCGCGGGTAAAGTAGCCCCAATTATTAACACCTTCTTAAAGATGACTCCTCTAACCCGCAGAGAATACTGGTGGTACATCAGTATAATAATTAGGATAGATAGTTATAAATTTAAGACCAGCAGGAATAAAACCCAATTAACCTTCTATACCGACGCAAGTGAGGACGGGCTAGGGGTTGTGGACGGGCAATCGGGTTAGGGTACTGCCCGCTCCAACAAATAAAATTTTGTTTAACGAGGCAGCAGCTTCCTTGCTGCCCATTGTGTATTTAGATAAGCGGGCACAGTTTAAGAACGCCATACTCCATCTTCACATCGACAATCAGGCTGTGATTGGCCTGTGGAAACGGGTTAGAGCCAAGTGGACCCGTTTTTATACATCGGACAGGGACTCAATGCACAAGTTCCTGTCTCTGATACTGCTTATCAATTGGTGCCGCGTCAACTACAACATCTTCGTCCGCTACATACCATCCGCTGACAATCCAGCGGACGCACCGTCCCGGTGCATATCACCGTAAAACGTGATTACGCATCGGTCATGCACGCGGACTCTATAAATACATGTGTTTTTCTGTTTATTTTCTAGCTTTTGGACTTTTTCTTAAAATCAATAAATCAACTGACTTGAGTGGACAGTAGCCACCGGTCAGTAAACATTTTTTAGGGTTTAGGGTTGCCTAGATTTTTCGTTGATATTTCAATATCATGAAAAAAAAATCTAGGTATTACGTTTGTCGTGTCCGACCGCCCGGTGGGGTTTGGGGTGAAACCCCATATGAAGGGGTTTAAGGGGGGAACCCCCTTAAACGGGGGGTTGAGGGGGGTGTCCCCCCTCAATAGTATAATTATTTAATTTTTTTAATTCAATAAATATAAGTATATAAAATAAATAGAATAGGTTTAAAAGTGTTCAAATATTTTTTATTATAATTTGATTTATTATTAAAATATTTAAAATTTAAAAAAAAAAAAATAAAAATTAAAAAATAAAATTAAGGGTTTAATATTAAAATTGAAAAATAAAAGTATATAAAGAAATAGAATAGTTTTAAAAGTGTTCAATTATTTTTTATCTAATTTTATTTATTATAGAAATTTTAAAAATAATTAAAAAAAAAGAAATAAAAATTAAAAAATAAAATTAAGGATTAAAATTAATATTAAAAATACAAGTATATAAAAAAATGGAATAGGTTTAAAAGTGATCAAATATTTTTTATCTAATTTTATTTATTATTTAAATATAAAAAAAATAATAAAAAAAGGGATAAATTTTAAAAAAATATAATAAAATTATAAAGTTATTTCAGTGAAAATTGCCTGATGATCACTGAACCACGTTGTATAAGGCTGAGACTTTAGTTGAATAAACGGATTCGAATTACTTTTCATGCACCAGTCCAATTGAGAAATATTTTTGAACGTAGAAGAGTCGTTGAATACGGGAACCATATTTATTTTGTCTTTTAGAATATTTAGATATTTAGAATTAGTTTTTTTGTTGAAATCAATATTGAAATCACCAAAGATAACTAAAGTGTCTGTTTTGGTCAAATATGAATTCAAAAATGAGCACAGCTCTTGAATAAACTTGTCGTTGTTCATATTGGGATGCTTGTAAAGATTTAAAAAATGAACAACTTTCAAATTTTTACTTGTAAATTTGAACAAACTCAATTCGACACATTTCGTCTGATTGTTATCCGAATACTCAAACAATGATGATGAATTGTGTGCTACCAATTTAAAATTGTCAACTAATGATTTTTCCTTGCGAATTAAACATATTTGTCCATTTGAACAATTTAAATTGGTTCCATTTGAAAAATAAACAAGGTTATAGTTATTAAATAATGATTGTGCATTATTTAGATTAAATTTTTTTCTATTGTGGCACTCACTTAGAAAAATGATATCAGCTTGCTTGTATCCATAGTCCAATTTGATATTTTCTCGATTAGAATTAAAAGACAGGATGTTTTGGAATATTATTGTCAAATCACTTGTTCTCTTTCTATTCACATCCAAACCATAATCCAAGAAGGCATAATTGTTTTTCATGTTAGCATCCGATCTTAGTCTATTCATTTCAATGCGAACAGGATCATTTTGTTCGAATAATTCCAACTCTTTTTCACGTTGTTCTTTTGACAAACGTTGAACTCGTGCACTCTCAATTGAAAGACTGCCATACAAATACAAACCATCCAATTTTGTTGCTCTACTCAATGCTACATACAACAAAGATCTTTTCAAACTGTCACCAATGAACACAGCAACACATGTATACGATTGTCCCTGTGACTTGTGAATTGTCATCGATTCACATTCAATCAAAGTAAATTGTTTTCTGTCGACATGAAAATTTCCACCTGACTTTGGTCTTTTAATAGTTTGTTGTTCATATACCAAAGCAGTTAATTGGGGATTGATGGTTTCTTTTAAAAGCAATGAATCATCTTTTATCCATTTCAGTTGTTCGTTTTCATTTCGCGACAAATGACCTACAGTTTGATCAGTATATTCCAAATAAACACGTTTTATCAGGGGCTTTTCGGCTGTTTTCTTCTTTGTAAAAATAATATGTTTCAAACAGCCAACTGCACCATTCACTAAACCATCTTCAGTTCGCAAGTTTGTCGTAATCATGTATTTGCAATTGACTTTAAAACGAAGCAAAGTAGGCATTCCACATGTTTTATTCATGTCCATTTCATTTCTAAGACTTGCTACAAGATTTTCAGCTTTATTTGAATTTTTCTCTTTGCCTTGAGCCAAATCAATTGCTCTATTTTCATATAATTGGCCAGGCATCGATCTCAACTTGAAATCATTGTATTCATTCACGCCTTTATTTGAATGAATAACACAAATAGCTTCTCTGGGTATTTCATCAATTCGAACTAAGCGTGAATTAAACAATCTTACTTGTTCCTCACTCAGACCAATGACCCCTTTGTTTCCAAGTGTATTGAGAGCTTCAGCAAACACTGCATCATCACGTTGTCTCATTATTTCTTTGAGTTCAACAAATTCAAACTTGTGCCACAACAAATCACCAGCCAAAATGGAATAGCCACTCTCTCCTCTTGATCTCTCAAATATCCATCTGTCTTGTACTGGGCATATTTGATTTAAATCACCGACCACAACAATAGATATATCGCCAAATGGTTTCGAATTGTCCATTATTTGCATTAAACGCTTATTTAATTTTGAAAATAAATTGCTACCTACTGATATTTCATCAATTATTAGCAATTTTACTTTTTTAAATAACTTTTGTACTTTTGTCATTAATTTATCTGACAACCTGTCCATATTGTTTGAATGAATAGGAAAATGGAACAATGAGTGCAATGTAGATCCTTTTATGTTAAAAGCTGCTTTGCCAGTAAATGCAGACAAGAGAACAGTAATAGAAGTTGGATCGTCGATATTGTCACTATTTATTCGTATAAAGGTTTGATATAACGACTTGATTAGGTGCGACTTACCAGTGCCGGCACCGCCACTAATAAAATGATAAAATGGCTTTGTTGAACGAACACAATCCATAAAATTAGATAAATATTTATGCTGGATACGATTAAGTGATTTCATCAGTGTGGCATATTCATCATTTGTCGTACGCTTAGGCAATATTATAGAATCACAATCAGGGTTAATCATACTTTGCAAATTACTAATTTCGTCTTGAATTACACCATGAAATCCAAACTCCTCTTCAAACTCTTCATTTCTGGCGTCATTTGCATTCGTTACAAGATTCTCATTTGCCTCATTCACACGTTCGACGTAATCTTCGACCATACGTTCATAATGTTCTTGTATTTCGGTTTCTAAATCATTAATAGCCTTTTCGAATTGCTCGGCAACAACTGATTCAAAATTTGCACGATTATGTGCTATAATTGTTTTGTTGTTTTCTAATTTTTCAAATGTATCTTTGACTTCAACTTCTTTTTTCTCATTTCTCCACGGATGAAACAACATTATTTCTACACGATAGTAATTCTTTGGATCTTTAATGCGATTATATCTTTTGAAACGTAATATTTTACATTTGTTTCTTTTTTTCACATATCCATCGTTATTTTTAAATTTAATTAATTTAGAGTTACAAGCTATTTCCACAATGTCAGCAACATCATCTGCTTCATCGGTCACTTCAACTCTTGCCAATTGTTCATTTTCAAAATAATAATTGTTGTCATCTTCATCCAAATTTTCGTCTTCTTCTTCTTGAAATCGTCCACATCTAGTCAAATCATTTGGATCTTTGGCTCTTTCATTTGACAAATAATCAAAATATGTGGCGAACTCGGCTAAACACACTCTTTCCATTTCAACTGGCCTATTCACATAATGCTGAAGTATTCCAGCTCGAAACATGTTTTTAGATTCTGGATTCAATATTTCTAAATAGCGGTCCTCTTTAAGCATAACATTTCTTTCATTAGATGGAAATGTATTTACATAAATTGTTTCGCGAGATGTTCGTGACACAGGCATACTCAACAATGTATAAGTACACTCTTGGGCCGATATTTCACTGCAATTGTTAAACTTGTTAGCTACTTTTAACAATCGTTGTTTAATACTTAAATTTCCTCGCACTACTTCTTCGACAGTATTTTTAAGGAGTAGTGACATTGATGCATTCGATTTTAGCATGTATGCCGACACATAGGCAGCTGCACCATACGGATCGGTAATATATTGAATATCCATATTTGCTCTGTGACGTACATATATGAGTTTATTGTATGCATTGACCATTATGTCGTTTGATGTTCTTTTTAAAAAGACTGCAGTTCTTTTAATAGAACGTGACAAAGCTTTCAAATAATCTATTTCATTCAATCCGATTAGTTTTAAAAATTGTTCATAACTTATTGAGTATGATGAATCGCTTTTGAACCTTGTATTTATTTCACTCAATTTTTCTCTTATCATAAGATAATTAGCGTAAGCTTTGTGATAATCGGTGTCATCCTTTTTCATTGGCTCCAAAATTGTTGTCTTGTCCAAAATAGGCCATGGAAATCCATACTTGCATATTACATTAC
The DNA here is from genome assembly GCA_016802215.1 of Brachionus paranguensis. Classification (NCBI taxonomy): domain Eukaryota; kingdom Metazoa; phylum Rotifera; class Eurotatoria; order Ploima; family Brachionidae; genus Brachionus; species Brachionus paranguensis. The sequence continues at coordinate 66,274 of JAESIX010000022.1, read as the reverse complement.
CACTATCATCAGTAATCTTGCAATTGCTTTTGTGCACATGAACTTGATATTTTAATGGAACCTCCTGTAAAATACATTTCCGATTCTCATAATCGTCTTCTTTAACTATACTATTTGCTGTACGTTTAGTTGTTATGTATTTGTCAATAAATTCGGCACAGTTTTTGACCAATTCTCTTTTATCTTGGAGATCTTCATCATATTTTGGCGCATCTTTGTTCCATGTAATCATATGAATATGTGGACTTCCTCGATTTTGAAACTCAACACGCCAGAAGTAATCAAACACTGGGTTTTCCTTGAAGGGTCCATTCTGGTTGAAAATGTATTTGAGCAATTCGCCCATTCTATTTTCAAAGTATCTAGCCACAGTTATTGGATCACGACTTACCATTTCAATTCGCTTGTCTCTCGCTACTCTAGACAATTCATCTGCTGACAGATACTTATTATCTAGTGTTTTCGATAACACTTGAATCAATTCATTCCAATCTATTTCAGCTGGACTAAATGTTATAAAAAATGACGGACAACCCAATTGACGAATCATGGCATTTATTTCCATTTTTTTCCACTCCCAATACTGTGGACTTGATCTTATAGTTCTCAAAAACATTTGAGCCTCATTTCGAACAATCAAATCATTTATTTTTTGTTTATTTAGAGCATCACGTGCAGTCATCGAATTAATTTCTTTGGTTTTTCTTAAACATGTGTCTATAGCCGAATTTAGTTTTTTGCTCACTAATTTCTTATACGAATAAAACAATTAACTGGGTTAGGGTTGCCTAGATTTTTCGTTGATATTTCAATATCATGAAAAAAAAATCTAGGTATTACGTTTGTCGTGTCCGTCCGTCCGTCCGTCTGTAGACACTTGTAACCCTAGTTTAAAATTTTTAACCCTAGTTTTAAAATTGCCCTTCCCTACAAAAAAATATTGCCGTTCCGTCAATGTAATAAGGCGGCCCAATGTGTATGTGTGCCGTTCCAACCAGACAAACTTGTTGTCGCCGTCCCACTTTTGCCGTTCCATTGAAATATTTGCCGTTCTCTTGTGTTAAATAGGTGCCCCTATTAGTAAATGATGGCAAAAGACGGTGATGTGGGTGTGGCACTAGTTTTTTTAACACTTGCTGTTCCATCAAAATATTTGCTGTTCTGTCAATGAAATTAGCCGGCCCCATATGTAAGTGTGCTGTTCCAGTGAGACAAACTTTTGGTCGCCATTGAAAACTTGTTGATCCTTTCAGTTAATTAGGCGGCCCCATTGCCAAGTGATAGAAAAGTCTGTGATATGGACGTGTCATTTAAAATTGAGACTTTTGCCATCTAAATAAAAATATTTGTTTAGCTGCCTAGATTTTTTATTGATATGCCATTTAAAAACTATTCCATTTTTATTATATGCCGTTATCCTAGTAGAATGGTGTAGAGGAAGGAAGTAACTTCGAAAAATCTGGGTTTAGGGGGTTGCCTAGATTTTTCGTTGATATTTCAATATCATGAAAAAAAAATCTAGGTATTACGTTTGTCGTGTCCGTCCGTCCGTCCGTCCGTCCGTCCGTCCGTCCGTCCGTCCGTCTGTAGACACTTGTAACCCTAGTTTAAAATTTTTAACCCTAGTTTAAAATTTTTGGGTTAGGGTTGCCTAGATTTTTCGTTGATATTTCAATATCATGAAAAAAAAATCTAGGTATTACGTTTGTCGTGTCCGTCCGTCCGTCCGTCCGTCTGTCCGTCCGTCCGTCTGTAGACACTTGTAACCCTAGTTTAAAATTTTTAACCCTAGTTTAAAATTTTTAACCCTAGTTTTAAAATTGCCGTTCCCTACAAAAAAATGTTGCCGTTCCGTCAATGCAAAAAGGCGGCCCAATGTGTATGTGTGCCGTTCCAATCAGACAAACTTGTTGTCGCCGTCCCACTTTTGCCGTTCCATTCAAATATTTGCCGTTCCCATAGAAAACTTGCCGTTCTCTTGTGTTAATTAGGTGCTCCTATTAGTAAATGATGGCAAAAGTCGGTGATGTGGGTGTGGCACTTATTTTTTTAACACTTGCTGTTCCATCTTCAAAAATTGCTGTTCCCTCAAAATATTAGCTGTTCTGTCAATGAAATTAGCCGGCCCCATATGTAAGTGTGCTGTTCCAATTAGATAACTTTCGGTCGCCGTCCCACGTGATATGGGCGCGTCAGATAAAATTGAGACTTTTGCCATCTAAATAAAATTATTGATTAGCTGCCTAGATGTTTTATTGATATTCCTTTTAAACTTGTTCCATTTTTTATTATATGCCGTAATCCAAGTATAATGGCATAAAGTAGGGAAGTAACTTCGAAAAATCTAGGCAATCTAATTTTTTAAAAATTAAACTTTTACTGTTTTTAATCTATAAATTTAATTTGATCAATTTATATATTTATTATTTATAAAAATTGTGAAATAATATTTAAAGTTATTGTGAAAACTTGGAACGGGGGTCCAGGGGGCTTGCCCCCGGTGGGGTTTGGGGTGAAACCCCATTATAAAAGGGGTCCAGGGGGCCTGCCCCCGGTGGGGTTTGGGGTGAAACCCCATAATAAAAGGGGTCCAGGGGGCTTGCCCCCGGTGGGGTTTGGGGTGAAACCCCATATGAAGGGGTTTAAGGGGGGAACCCCCTTAAACGGGGGGTTGAGGGGGGTGTCCCCCCTCAATAGTATAATTATTTAATTTTCCAATTCAATAAATATAAGTATATAAAATAAATGCAATAGATCAAAAAGTGTTCGAATATTTTTTATCTAATTTTATTTATTATTAAAATGTAAAAAATAATTAAAAAAAAAGAATAAAAATTAAAAAATAAAATTATGGGTTAAAATTAAAATTAAAAAATAAAAGTATATAAAAAAAATATAATAATTTTAAAAGTGTTCAAATATTTTTTATCTAATTTTATTTATTATTTAAATATTAAAAATAATAAAAAATAAAGGGATAAATTTTAAAAAAATAAAATAAAATTATAAAGTTATTTCAGTGAAAATTGCCTGATGATCACTGAACCACGTTGTATAAGGCTGAGACTTTAGTTGAATAAACGGATTCGAATTGCTTTTCATGCACCAGTCCAATTGAGAAATATTTTTAAATGTTGAAGAATCATTAAATACGGGAATCATGTTTATTTTTTCTTTAAGAATATTTAGATATTTTGAATTTGTTTTTTTGTTGAAATCAATATTGAAATCACCAAAGATAACTAAAGTGTCTGTACTTGTCAAATTTGAATTCAAAAATGAGCACAGCTCTTGAATAAACTTGTCGTTGTTCATATTGGGATGCTTGTAAAGATTTAAAAAATGAACAACTTTCAAATTTTTACTTGTAAATTTGAACAAACTCAATTCGACACATTTCGTCTGATTGTTATCCGAATACTCAAACAATGATGATGAATTGTGTGCTACCAATTTAAAATTGTCAACTAATGATTTTTCCTTGCGAATTAAACATATTTGTCCATTTGAACAATTCAAATTAGTTCCATTTGAAAAATAGACAATGTGATAATTATCAAAAAATGATTGTGCATTATTTAGATTAAATTTTTTTCTGTTGTGGCACTCACTTAGTAAAATGATATCAGCTTGCTTGTATCCATAGTCCAATTTGATATTTTCTCGATTAGAATTAAAAGACAGGATGTTTTGGAATATTATTGTCAAATCACTTGTTCTCTTTCTATTCACATCCAAACCATAATCCAAGAAGGCATAATTGTTTTTCATGTTAGCATCCGATCTTAGTCTATTCATTTCAATGCGAACAGGATCATTTTGTTCGAATAATTCCAACTCTTTTTCACGTTGTTCTTTTGACAAACGTTGAACTCGTGCACTCTCAATTGAAAGACTGCCATACAAATACAAACCATCCAATTTTGTTGCTCTACTCAATGCTACATACAACAAAGATCTTTTCAAACTGTCACCAATGAACACAGCAACACATGTATACGATTGTCCCTGTGACTTGTGAATTGTCATCGATTCACATTCAATCAAAGTAAATTGTTTTCTGTCGACATGAAAATTTCCACCTGACTTTGGTCTTTTAATAGTTTGTTGTTCATATACCAAAGCAGTTAATTGGGGATTGATGGTTTCTTTTAAAATCGACGAATCATCTTTTATCCATTTCAGTTGTTCGTTTTCATTTCGCGACAAATGACCTACAGCTTGATCAGTAAATTCCAAATATACCCGTTTTATCAGAGGCTTTTCTGCTGTTTTCTTCTTTGTAAAAATAATATGTTTCAAACAGCCAACTGCACCATTCACTAAACCATCTTCAGTACGCAAGTTTGTCGTAATCATGTATTTGCAATTGACTTTAAATCGAAGCAAAGTAGGCATTCCACATGTTTTGTTCATGTCCATTTCATTTCTAAGACTTGCTACAAGATTTTCAGCTTTATTTGAATTTTTCTCTTTGCCTTGAGCCAAATCAATTGCTCTATTTTCATATAATTGGCCTGGCATCGATCTCAACTTGAAATCATTGTATTCATTCACGCCTTTGTTTGAATGAATAACACAAATAGCTTCTCTTGGTATTTCATCAATTCGAACTATGCGTGAATTAAACAATCTTACTTGTTCCTCACTCAGACCAATAACCCCTTTGTTTCCAAGTGTATTGAGAGCTTCAGCAAACACTGCATCATCACGTTGTCTCATTATTTCTTTGAGTTCAACAAATTCAAACCTGTGCCACAACAAATCACCAGCCAAAATGGAATAGCCACTCTCTCCTCTTGATCTCTCAAATATCCATCTGTCTTGTACTGGGCATATTTGATTTAAATCACCGACGACAACAATAGATATATCGCCAAATGGTTTCGAATTGTCCATTATTTGCATTAGACGCTTATTTAGTTTTGAAAACAAATTGCTACCGACCATAGATATTTCGTCAATTATTAGCAATTTTACTTTTTTAAACAACTTTTGTACTTTTGTCATTAGTTTATCTGACAACCTGTCCATATTGTTAGAATGAATAGGAAAATGGAACAATGAGTGCAATGTAGATCCTTTTATGTTAAAAGCTGCTTTGCCAGTAAATGCAGACAAGAGAACAGTAATAGAAGTTGGATCGTCAATATTGTCACCATTAATTCGTATAAAGGTTTGATACAACGACTTGATTAAATGCGATTTACCAGTGCCAGCACCGCCACTAATAAAATGATAAAATGGTTTTGTTGATCGAACACAATCCATAAAATTAGACAAATATTTATGCTGGATACGATTAAGTGATTTCATCAGTGTGGCATATTCATCATTTGTCGTTCGCTTAGGCAATATTATGGAATCACAATCTGGGTTAATCATACTTTGAAAATTACTTATTTCGTCTTGAATTACACCATGAAATCCAAACTCCTCCTCAAACTCTTCATTTCTGGCCTCATTTGCATTCGTTACAAGATTCTCATTTGCCTCATTCACACGTTCGACGTAATCTTCGACCATACGTTCATAATGTTCTTGGATTTCGGTTTCCAAATCATTGATTGCCTTTTCGAATTGCTCGGCTACAACTGATTCAAAATTTGCACGATTCAATGCTATAATTGTTTTGTTGTTTTCAAATTTTTCAAATGTATCTTTGACTTCAACTTCTTTTTTCTCATTTCTCCACGGTTGAAACAACATTATTTCTACACGATAGTAATTCTTTGGATCTTTAATGCGATTATATCTTTTGAATCGTAATATTTTACATTTGTTTCGTTTTTTCACATATCCATCGTTATTTTTTAATTTAATTAATTTAGAGTTACAAGCTATTTCCACAATGTCAGCAACATCATCTGCTTCATCGTTCACTTCAACTCTTGCCAATTGTTCATTTTCAAAATAATAATTGTTGTCATCTTCATCCAAATTTTCGTCTTCTTCTTCTTGAAATCGTCCACATCTAGTCAAATCATTTGGATCTTTGGCTCTTTCATTTGATAAATAGTCAAAATATGTGGCAAACTCGGCTAAACACACTCTTTCCATTTCAACTGGCCTATTTACATAATGCTGAAGTATTCCGGCTCGAAATATGTTTTTAGATTCTGGATTCAATATTTCCAAATAGCGGTCCTCTTTAAGCATAACATTTCTTTCATTTGATGGAAATGTGTTTACATAAATTGTTTCACGAGATGTTCGTGAGACAGGCATACTCAACAATGTATAAGTACACTCTTGCCCCGATATTTCACAGCAATTGTTAAACTTGTTTGCTACTTTCAACAAACGTTGTTTAATACTCAAATTTCCTCGCACTACTTCTTCGACAGTATTTTTAAGCAGTAGCGACATTGATGCATTCGACTTTAGCATGTATGCCGACACATAGGCAGCTGCACCATACGGATCGGTTATATATTGAATGTCCATATTTGCTCTGTGACGTACATATATGAGTTTATTGTATGCATTGACCATTATGTCGTTTGATGTTCTTTTTAAAAAGACTGCAGTTCTTTTAATAGAACGTGACAAAGCTTTCAAATATTCTATTTCATTCAATCCGATTAGTTTTAAAAATTGTTCATAACTTATTGAGTATGATGAATCGCTTTTGAATCTTGTATTTATCTCACTCAATTTTTCTCTTATCATAAGAAAATTAGCGTAAGCTTTGTAATAATCGGTGTCATCCTTTTTCATTGGCTCCAAAATTGTTGTCTTGTCCAAAATAGGCCATGGAAACCCATACTTGCATAATACATTACCATTATCATCAGTAATCTTGCAATTACTTTTGTGCACATGAACTTGATATTTTAATGGAACCTCCTGCAAAATACATTTCCGATTCTCATAATCGTCTTCTTTAACTATACTATTTGCTGGACGTTTAGTTGTTATGTATTTGTCAATAAATTCGCCACAGTTTTTGACCAACTCTCTTTTATCTTGCAAATCTTCATCATATTTAGGCGCATCTTTGTTCCATGTAATCATATGAATATGTGGACTTCCTCGGTTTTGAAACTCTACACGCCAGAAGTAATCAAACACTGGGTTTTCCTTGAAGGGTCCATTCTGGTTGAAAATGTATTTGAGCAATTCGCCCATTCTATTTTCAAAGTATCTAGCCACAGTTATTGGATCACGACTTACCATTTCAATTCGCTTGTCTCTCGCTACTCTAGCCAATTCATCTGCTGATAGATACTCATTATCGAGTGTTTTCGATAACACTTGAATCAATTCATTCCAATCTATTTCTGCTGGACTAAATGTTATAAAAAATGACGGACAGCCCAATTGACGAATCATGGCATTTATTTCCATTTTTTTCCACTCCCAATACTGTGGACTTGATCTTATAGTTCTCAAAAACATTTGAGCCTCATTTCGAACAATCAAATCATTTATTTTTTGTTTATTTAGAGCATCACGTGCAGTCATCGAATTAATTTCTTTGGTTTTTCTTAAACATGTGTCTATAGCCGAATTTAGTTTTTTGCTCACTAATTTCTTATACGAATAAAACAATTTACTAATGTCATTGGCACATCGTCTATCAAATCGACGAAATTCTGACTTGCATCTCATGCCGTATTTGATTTGAACTTTTGGTTGATATTTTTCACCACAATATATTTTTATAAATGTCAACTCTTCGGCATCTTTATCCGAAAGAATTGATCTTGGCTGAATGCCTTCGCCGGGTGCTATAGTCTTGACTAAGTTGTTGTTATCTAATAAAAGAGTCGGTTGAGCCCTTTGAAATTGTTCAACATAGTCAGCGTCTTCATTTTGATCGTGTAAGTCTCGCAGATTTGGATATAATGATTTTGAAGTACCACCAACCAATGATCTATCTTCATTATTAACAATGTAATCTTCGGTCAAATTCTCATTGTCAAAATCTTGATGTTTCTCAAACCATTCTGTTGATAGTTTTATATTGTTCTCTTTGAAAAGCGGCCGATCAATCAAATATCTTATTGCTTTTAGTATTAAATATGGACGTACTGAATCAAACATATAAGGTTTTTTGTAGTCCAATCTTCTTTTTAAAACCAACTGAATTGTTTCGGATTGTTCAAATGAGCGTGGAAGAATTTCCAATGTTTTTTCTGTATCAATTGGTACATTCACAACATTACCAGATATTTTTTGTTGATGATCCCAATTTACCAACTCTTTGATTCGTATAAATGGAAGTCTTGGTGAACACAAACGTTCTTCAACATCATTTAAGTGTTTTAACTCGTCTGGTATTACTGGAAATTGTAACCCATTTGACAATGCCAGATTTGGTATTTTGTTTTCTCTTACATATTTGGAACAAGTGACACAAATCCAGTAAAAACCACATTCCGATTTAATATCAACATTGAATATTTGATGATACAAACTGTTACTACTACTAATCGCAAACTTATTAACTGTTCTTTTAAAAAATAGACCACCGCAACAAACGCAAATAAACGACGGACCATTTTGAATTCCGTCTTCATATACATCAATCAAAAATTTAACGTCTGATCGTTGATTTCGTTTGTTAATTGAATTTCTCGCTTGTTCTTCATATCTTATACTTAAATCTGATCTTCTAAGTCTATGTTGTTCGGTATTTGAGAGTTGTTCTTCCAATCTATAGTCAATATTTTTTCTTCTAAAAGCATGCTCAATTGTGTTTGTTATTTGTTCATCGTTTCGATATATTGAATCATTTCTTCTTAGTTGATGCTCTTCAGTGTTCCTTGTCTGTTCTCCTTCTTTATATTCTGGGTCTAGTCTTCTAAGTTGATGCTCTTCAGTGTTCCTTGTCTGTTCTCCTTCTTTATATTCTGGGTCGAGTCTTCTAAGTTGATGCTCTTTTGTGTTCCTTGTCTGTTCTTCTTCTCTTATTAGTGGATTGAGTCTTCTAACCTGATGCTCATAAGTATTTAATAATTGTTCATCATTTCGTAAAATTGAATCATTTCGTCTTAATTGATGCTCTTCAGTGTTCCTTGTCTGTTCTCCTTCTTTATATTCTGGGTCGAGTCTTCTAAGTTGATGCTCTTTTGTGTTCCTTGTCTGTTCTTCTTCTCTTATTAGTGGATTGAGTCTTCTAACCTGATGCTCATAAGTATTTAATATTTGTTCATCGTTTCGATAAATTGAATCATTTCTTCTAAGTTGATGCTCTTGAGTGTTCCTTAACTGTTCTACTTCTCTATATTCAGGTTCGAGTCTTCTTATTTGATGCTCTTCAGTGTCCCTAAACTGTTCTTCTTCTCTATATTCAGGGTCGAGTCTTCTTAGTTGATGCTCCTTAGTGTTTCTTAACTGTTCTTCTTCTCTTATAAACGGATTGAGTCTTCTAACCTGATGCTCTTGGCTATTTCTAATTTGTTCATTTATCTTATATCCAATTTGATTGATCCTTTTATCTCTCTTTTGTATCGTGTTTTTCAATTGTTCGTATTGTTTTTCGAGCAAATCATCACGTTTAATCTGTTTACTTATTTTTTGAATTGATTTTTCGACATTTCTATAATTTTCATTTTCTCTTTTCTCAGCCCAATTGACGAATCATGGCATTTATTTCCATTTTTTTCCACTCCCAATACTGTGGACTTGATCTTATAGTTCTCAAAAACATTTGAGCCTCATTTCGAACAATCAAATCATTTATTTTTTGTTTATTTAGAGCATCACGTGCAGTCATCGAATTAATTTCTTTGGTTTTTCTTAAACATGTGTCTATAGCCGAATTTAGTTTTTTGCTCACTAATTTCTTATACGAATAAAACAATTTACTAATGTCATTGGCACATCGTCTATCAAATCGACGAAATTCTGACTTGCATCTCATGCCGTATTTGATTTGAACTTTTGGTTGATATTTTTCACCACAATATATTTTTATAAATGTCAACTCTTCGGCATCTTTATCCGAAAGAATTGATCTTGGCTGAATGCCTTCGCCGGGTGCTATAGTCTTGACTAAGTTGTTGTTATCTAATAAAAGAGTCGGTTGAGCCCTTTGAAATTGTTCAACATAGTCAGCGTCTTCATTTTGATCGTGTAAGTCTCGCAGATTTGGATATAATGATTTTGAAGTACCACCAACCAATGATCTATCTTCATTATTAACAATGTAATCTTCGGTCAAATTCTCATTGTCAAAATCTTGATGTTTCTCAAACCATTCTGTTGATAGTTTTATATTGTTCTCTTTGAAAAGCGGCCGATCAATCAAATATCTTATTGCTTTTAGTATTAAATATGGACGTACTGAATCAAACATATAAGGTTTTTTGTAGTCCAATCTTCTTTTTAAAACCAACTGAATTGTTTCGGATTGTTCAAATGAGCGTGGAAGAATTTCCAATGTTTTTTCTGTATCAATTGGTACATTCACAACATTACCAGATATTTTTTGTTGATGATCCCAATTTACCAACTCTTTGATTCGTATAAATGGAAGTCTTGGTGAACACAAACGTTCTTCAACATCATTTAAGTGTTTTAACTCGTCTGGTATTACTGGAAATTGTAACCCATTTGACAATGCCAGATTTGGTATTTTGTTTTCTCTTACATATTTGGAACAAGTGACACAAATCCAGTAAAAACCACATTCCGATTTAATATCAACATTGAATATTTGATGATACAAACTGTTACTACTACTAATCGCAAACTTATTAACTGTTCTTTTAAAAAATAGACCACCGCAACAAACGCAAATAAACGACGGACCATTTTGAATTCCGTCTTCATATACATCAATCAAAAATTTAACGTCTGATCGTTGATTTCGTTTGTTAATTGAATTTCTCGCTTGTTCTTCATATCTTATACTTAAATCTGATCTTCTAAGTCTATGTTGTTCGGTATTTGAGAGTTGTTCTTCCAATCTATAGTCAATATTTTTTCTTCTAAAAGCATGCTCAATTGTGTTTGTTATTTGTTCATCGTTTCGATATATTGAATCATTTCTTCTTAGTTGATGCTCTTCAGTGTTCCTTGTCTGTTCTCCTTCTTTATATTCTGGGTCTAGTCTTCTAAGTTGATGCTCTTCAGTGTTCCTTGTCTGTTCTCCTTCTTTATATTCTGGGTCGAGTCTTCTAAGTTGATGCTCTTTTGTGTTCCTTGTCTGTTCTTCTTCTCTTATTAGTGGATTGAGTCTTCTAACCTGATGCTCATAAGTATTTAATAATTGTTCATCATTTCGTAAAATTGAATCATTTCGTCTTAATTGATGCTCTTCAGTGTTCCTTGTCTGTTCTCCTTCTTTATATTCTGGGTCGAGTCTTCTAAGTTGATGCTCTTTTGTGTTCCTTGTCTGTTCTTCTTCTCTTATTAGTGGATTGAGTCTTCTAACCTGATGCTCATAAGTATTTAATATTTGTTCATCGTTTCGATAAATTGAATCATTTCTTCTAAGTTGATGCTCTTGAGTGTTCCTTAACTGTTCTACTTCTCTATATTCAGGTTCGAGTCTTCTTATTTGATGCTCTTCAGTGTCCCTAAACTGTTCTTCTTCTCTATATTCAGTGTCGAGTCTTCTTAGTTGATGCTCCTTAGTGTTTCTTAACTGTTCTTCTTCTCTTATAAACGGATTGAGTCTTCTAACCTGATGCTCTTGGCTATTTCTAATTTGTTCATTTATCTTATATCCAATTTGATTGATCCTTTTATCTCTCTTTTGTATCGTGTTTTTCAATTGTTCGTATTGTTTTTCGAGCAAATCATCACGTTTAATCTGTTTACTTATTTTTTGAATTGATTTTTCGACATTTCTATAATTTTCATTTTCTCTTTTCTTCTTGATCCATTCTCTTTTGTTTTCTTTTCGCTTCTCATGTTGAGATTTATTTTCCTCGGATAGATCCATTTCTAAATGAGAAGATTCAAGGCTTTTCATTTCTACACTAGTTCTTTCGATCGAAAACAACATTTTTTCATTTTCATGCGATTCAAAGCTCATGTGCGAATCGTCGCTTATGTTCTTGCTATTTTTCAAACTTACTGAGTTGTCTTCATTCGGAATAACAACATTGATATTTCGAACGTGAAGTCGGTTTCTTGTATTTAGCTTGTAGAATAAAAGATAACATTGACTCTTGCCGAAATCGATAGATTGCTTAAATTGGCAAAGTGTTGAATAAACTCTAATATTCTCATCGTCAAAATAGTGCCAACTGTTATTAGCTTTGGAAAGTACCAATGCTTTAAAAGAATCAAAATATTAACTATTATTTGTGAATTTTCGGACAATATGCTTCAAATTAATCACATTTTAAAAAACTATTAAAAATTCAAAATATATACTTATTAAAACTTGCATTAATTGAATAAAATTTATTAACCTTTCCCTAACCTTTAAATGAACCGGATTCCCTAAAATGGCGTAACGCCAAATACCTAGTGAGGACACTAATTTAGTTAAAATTATATCAAGCAACTAATAAATAATAAATTCAAAAATGTAACGACGCCCAAGCCATTGTCTAGTTTATATGTTAATTAACTGAAACAATATTTTAGGCTATTTTTTACTATTGTTTTAATTGGATTATTGTCCATTACTGTTAATTGAAAAAATTTATTTAACTTACAAGTATAATGTCCCGAATTTGACAAATCTCCCAAATGAAAACAAATTGATGTTAGCTCATAAATTCTGTCATTTATATTTGATTCCATGTAATGGGTTAGGTTTAATTCTTCTTGAAAATCAATTGAATTTGTCATTTTTTTAACAGTTCCTAGATTGTTTACCTATTTAAGTAGAAATTAGATTAGTTAAGAAATCTTAAAATTTATTAAAACAATTACTCTAAATCTTTTGAGCATAATGATCAGATTGTTGTTCATTGCATGTAATTTTGAACTTGATTTAAAAATCTGATTTGAATTGCACTGATTGCAAAACGTATCTTCAATCAATTCGCTTCGAAAAAATAAATTTAAACAATCATCGATTGAACTACAATTCGAATCGACCGGCAATTGGAGGCAAAGATTAGTCGAACTGATTTGCTTTTGATGCATTGAATTTTTGGAACACTTCATTTTCTGCATTGTTTCGAAAATAAAACTTTGACTCATTAGATTATGAGTAAACTTAAAATTTTCAAAAATATCTTCAACACGATCTGTCGATCTGAGACCTCTTTTTCCAATCTCAATCTCAATTACACATTTATCTATGTAACCAATAAATTGTATGAGAAATTCATGAGCATCGTTCTGTTCGAATCGTGCAAAACTCTCACCCAATTCCGACTCGTACAATTGATCAAAAAAATCTAGGTAAAAATTTCTATATTCCCTCTGCTTCAGTCTCTTTGTTATATTTAAACCTTTGTACACAAAATCCACATATTTGTCAACCAATTTGTACTCATTTTGGTCATAAACAAATTGATTTTGATATTTGTGTTGAAAAACCTTTTTCAATACCATGTCAAATGAATTAATGCATTGTAGTACGGATCCGACAAAGCAAGTGTTTACTAGATTTGGAATTCCTTTACCAACAAACGAAGAGTTGTTATCGTAGTCAAAGCTTATCGATAGTGAATTGCTTCTAAACAATTGATTAATCGAATTAATTTTTTCTCTTGTCAATATTCCGCTCATTTTTCGATGATTAAAATCAATTAAGGGGTTAGATTATTTTTTTTCTAAATATCTAATAAAAAAAATTTATTTAATTAAAATAGAAAAAATTTATTAATTAAAAAATTAAACTTAAGAAAAAATAAAAAAATTTAAAGAAAAAATATGGCTTAGGCATATTCTACGTTGCCCCTTGAATATCTGCCATATTTGACTCTGCTAAAATAAAAATATATCAAATAAATGGAAATTATTGCTATAAATAAAATTCCAAAAAATATTAGGGTTGCCTAGATTTTTCGTTGATATTTCAATATCATGAAAAAAAAATCTAGGTATTACGTTTGTCGTGTCCGTCCGTCCGTCCGTCCGTCCGTCCGTCCGTCCGTCCGTCCGTCTGTCCGTCCGTCCGTCCGTCTGTCCGTCCGTCCGTCTGTAGACACTTGTAACCCTAGTTTAAAATTTTTAACCCTAGTTTTAAAATTGCCGTTCCCTATAAAAAAATGTTGCCGTTCCGTCAATGCATAAAGGCGGCCCAATGTGTATGTGTGCCGTTCCAATCAGACAAACTTGTTGTCGCCGTCCCACTTTTGCCGTTCCATTCAAATATTTGCCGTTCCCATAGAAAACTTGCCGTTCTCTTGTGTTAATTAGGTGCCCCTATTAGTAAATGATGGCAGAAAGCGGTGATGTGGGTGTGGCACTAGTTTTTTAAACACTTGCTGTTCCATCTTCAAAAATTGCTGTTCCCTCAAAATATTAGCTGTTCTGTCAATGAAATTAGCCGGCCCCATATGTAAGTGTGCTGTTCCAATTAGATAACTTTCGGTCGCCGTACCACGTGATATGGGCGCGTCAGATAAAATTGAGACTTTTGCCATCTAAATAAAATTATTGATTAGCTGCCTTGATGTTTTATTGATATTCCTTTTAAACTTGTTCCATTTTTTTTTATATGCCGTAATCCAAGTATAATGCCATAAAGTAGGGAAGTAACTTCGAAAAATCTAGGCAATCTAATTTTTTAAAAATTAAACTTTTACTGTTTTTAATCTATAAATTTAATTTGATCAATTTATATATTTATTATTTATAATAATTGTGAAATAATATTTAAAGTTATTGTGAAAACTTGGAACGGGGGTCCAGGGGGCCTGCCCCCGGTGGGGTTTGGGGTGAAACCCCATTATAAAAGGGGTCCAGGGGGCCTGCCCCCGGTGGGGTTTGGGGTGAAACCCCATAATAAAAGGGGTCCAGGGGGCTTGCCCCCGGTGGGGTTTGGGGTGAAACCCCATATGAAGGGGTTTAAGGGGGGAACCCCCTTAAACGGGGGGTTGAGGGGGGTGTCCCCCCTCAATAGTATAATTATTTAATTTTCCAATTCAATAAATATAAGTATATAAAATAAATGCAATAGATCAAAAAGTGTTCGAATATTTTTTATCTAATTTTATTTATTATTAAAATGTAAAAAATAATTAAAAAAATAGAATAAAAATTAAAAAATAAAAGTATATAAAAAAAATATAATAATTTTAGAAGTGTTCAAATATTTTTTATCTAATTATATTTATTATTTAAATATTAAAAATAATAAAAAATAAAGGGATAAATTTTAAAAAAATAAAATAAAATTATAAAGTTATTTCAGTGAAAATTGCCTGATGATCACTGAACCACGTTGTATAAGGCTGAGACTTTAGTTGAATAAACGGGTTTGAATTGCTTTTCATGCACCAGTCCAATTGAGAAATATTTTTGAACGTTGAAGAATCATTAAATACGGGAATCATATTTAGTTTGTCTTTAATAATATTTAGATATTTTGAATTAGTTTTTTTGTTGAAATCAATATTGAAATCACCAAGGATAACTAGAGTGTCTGTATTGGTCAAATTTGAATTCAAAAATGAGCAAAGCTCTTGGATAAACTTGTCGTTGATCATATTGGGATGCTTATAAAGATTTAAAAAATGAACAACTTTTGAATTTTTACTTGTGAATTTGAACAAACTCAATTCTACACATTTCGTCTGATTGTTTTTCGAATATTCAAACAATGGTGATGCATTGTGTGCTACCAATTTGAAATTGTCAACTAATGATTTATCGTTGCGAATCAAACATATTTGTCCATTTGAACAATTCAAATTAGTTCCATTTGAAAAATAGACAATGTGATAATTATCAAAAAATGATTGTGCATTATTTAGATTAATTTTTTTTCTGTTATGGCACTCACTTAGAAAAATGATATCAGCTTGTCTGTATCCATAGTCCAATTTGATATTTTCTCGGTTAGAATTAAAAGATTGGATGTTTTGGAATATTATTGTCAAATCACTTGTTCTCTTTCTATTCACATCCAAACCATAATCCAAGAAGGCATAATTGTTTTTCATGTTAGCATCCAATCTAAGTCTATTCATTTCAATGCGAACAGGATCATTTTGTTCGAATAATTCCAACTCTTTTTCACGTTGTTCTTTTGACAAACGTTGAACTCGTGCACTCTCAATTGAAAGACTGCCATACAAATACAAACCATCCAATTTTGTTGCTCTACTCAATGCTACATACAACAAAGATCGTTTCAAACTGTCACCAATGAACACAGCAACACATGTATACGATTGTCCCTGTGACTTGTGAATTGTCATCGATTCACATTCAATCAAAGTAAATTGTTTTCTGTCGACATGAAAATTTCCACCTGACTTTGGTCTTTTAATTGTTTGTTGTTCATATACCAAAGCAGTTAATTGGGGATTGATGGTTTCTTTTAAAAGCAATGAATCATCTTTTATCCATTTCATTTGTTCGTTTTCATTTCGCGACAAATGACCTACAGCTTGATCAGTAAATTCCAAATAAACACGTTTTATCAGAGGCTTTTCGGCTGTTTTCTTCTTTGTAAAAATAATATGTTTTAAACAGCCAACTGCACCATTCACTAAACCATCTTCAGTACGCAAGTTTGTCGTAATCATGTATTTGCAATTGACTTTAAATCGAAGCAAAGTAGGCATTCCACATGTTTTGTTCATGTCCATTTCATTTCTAAGACTTGCTACAAGATTTTCAGCTTTATTTGAATTTTTCTCTTTGCCTTGAGCTAAATCAACTGCTCTATTTTGGGTTAGGGTTAGGGTTAGGGTTTAGGTTAGGGTTAGGGTTAGGTTTAGGGTTTAGGGTTAGGGTTAGGGTTAGGGTTGCCTAGATTTTTCGTTGATATTTCAATATCATGAAAAAAAAATCTAGGTATTACGTTTGTCGTGTCCGTCCGTCCGTCCGTCCGTCTGTCCGTCCGTCCGTCCGTCCGTCCGTCCGTCCGTCCGTCTGTAGACACTTGTAACCCTAGTTTTAAATTTTTAACCCTAGATTTAAAAATTGCCGTTCCCTACAAAAAAATATTGCCGTTCCGTCAATTTAATAAGGCGGCCTCATGTGTAAGTGTGCCGTTCCAATCAGACAAACTTGTTGTCGGCGTCCCATTTTTGCCGTTCCATTGAAATATTTGCCGTTCCCACAGAAAACTTGCCGTTCTCTTGTGTTAATTAGGTGCTCCTATTAGTAAATGATGGCAAAAGTCGGTGATGTGGGTGTGGCACTTCCATCTTTAAAAAATGCTGTTTCCTCAAAATATTTTCAGTTCTGTCAATGTAATTAGGCGGCACAAAATGTTAGTGTGCCGTTCCAATGAGACAAACCTTCGGTCGCCGTCCCAATTTTGGCGTTCCTGTCGTAAAATTGCCGTCCCTTCAAGTAAATTAGGCGGCCCCATTGCCAAGTGTAAGCCTAAAAGTCTGTGATATGGGCGTGTCACATACAATTGAGACATTTGCCATCTAAATTAAAATATTTGATGAGCTGCCTAGATGTTTTATTGATACGCCGTTAACCTTGTAAAAAGAAGTCTATATAAGAGGAAAGTAACTTCGAAAAATCTAGGCAATATAATTTTTTAAAAATTAAACTTATACTGTTAATAATCTATAAATTGAAAATAATCTTTTTTTATATTTATTATTTATAAAAATTGTAAAATAAAATTTAAAGTTATTGTGAAAAATGGGAATGGGGGTCCAGGGGGCTTGCCCCCGGTGGGGTTTGGGGTGAAACCCCATAATAAAAGGGGTCCAGGGGGCTTGCCCCCGGTGGGGTTTGGGGTGAAACCCCATATGAAGGGGTTTAAGGGGGGAACCCCCTTAAACGGGGGGTTGAGGGGGGTGTCCCCCCTCAATAGTATAATTATTTAATTTTTCAATTCAATAAATATAAGTATATAAAATAAATGGAATAGATCAAAAAGTGTTCTAATATTTTTTATCTAATTTTATTTATTATTAAAATGTAAAAAATAATTAAAAAATAAAGAATAAAAATTTAAAATAAAATTATGGGTTAAAATTAAAATATTAAAATAAAAGTATGTAAAAAAAATATAATAATTTTAGAAGTGTTCAAATATTTTTTTATCTAATTATATTTATTATTTAAATATTAAAAATAATAAAAAAAAGGGATAAATTTAAAAAAAAAAATAAAATTATAAAGTTATTTCAGTGAAAATTGCCTGATGATCACTGAACCACGGGGTATAAGGCTGAGACTTTAGTTGAATAAAACGGGTTTGAATTGCTTTTCATGCACCAGTCCAATTGAGAAATATTTTTGAACGTTGAAGAATCATTAAATACGGGAATCATATTTAGTTTGTCTTTAATAATATTTAGATATTTTGAATTAGTTTTTTTTGTTGAAATCAATATTGAAATCACCAAGGATAACTAGAGTGTCTGTATTGGTCAAATTTGAATTCAAAAATGAGCAAAGCTCTTGGATAAACTTGTCGTTGATCATATTGGGATGCTTATAAAGATTTAAAAAATGAACAACTTTTGAATTTTTACTTGTGAATTTGAACAAACTCAATTCTACACATTTCGTCTGATTGTTTTTCGAATATTCAAACAATGGTGATGCATTGTGTGCTACCAATTTGAAATTGTCAACTAATGATTTATCGTTGCGAATCAAACATATTTGTCCATTTGAACAATTCAAATTAGTTCCATTTGAAAAATAGACAATGTGATAATTATCAAAAAATGATTGTGCATTATTTAGATTAATTTTTTTTCTGTTATGGCACTCACTTAGAAAAATGATATCAGCTTGTCTGTATCCATAGTCCAATTTGATATTTTCTCGGTTAGAATTAAAAGATTGGATGTTTTGGAATATTATTGTCAAATCACTTGTTCTCTTTCTATTCACATCCAAACCATAATCCAAGAAGGCATAATTGTTTTTCATGTTAGCATCCAATCTAAGTCTATCATTTCAATGCGAACAGGATCATTTTGTTCGAATAATTCCAACTCTTTTTCACGTTGTTCTTTTGACAAACGTTGAACTCGTGCACTCTCAATTGAAAGACTGCCATACAAATACAAACCATCCAATTTTGTTGCTCTACTCAATGCTACATACAACAAAGATCGTTTCAAACTGTCACCAATGAACACAGCAACACATGTATACGATTGTCCCTGTGACTTGTGAATTGTCATCGATTCACATTCAATCAAAGTAAATTGTTTTCTGTCGACATGAAAATTTCCACCTGACTTTGGTCTTTTAATTGTTTGTTGTTCATATACCAAAGCAGTTTAATTGGGGATTGATGGTTTCTTTTAAAAGCAATGAATCATCTTTTATCCATTTCATTTGTTCGTTTTCATTTCGCGACAAATGACCTACAGCTTGATCAGTAAATTCCAAATAAACACGTTTTATCAGAGGCTTTTCGGCTGTTTTCTTCTTTGTAAAAATAATATGTTTTAAACAGCCAACTGCACCATTCACTAAACCATCTTCAGTACGCAAGTTTGTCGTAATCATGTATTTGCAATTGACTTTAAATCGAAGCAAAGTAGGCATTCCACATGTTTTGTTCATGTCCATTTCATTTCTAAGACTTGCTACAAGATTTTCAGCTTTATTTGAATTTTTCTCTTTGCCTTGAGCTAAATCAACTGCTCTATTTTCATATAATTGGCCAGGCATCGATCTCAACTTGAAATCATTGTATTCATTCACGCCTTTGTTTGAATGAATAACACAAATAGCTTCTCTTGGTATTTCATCAATTCGAACTATGCGTGAATTAAACAATCTTACTTGTTCCTCACTCAGACCAATGACCCCTTTGTTTCCAAGTGTATTGAGAGCTTCAGCAAACACTGCATCATCACGTTGTCTCATTATTTCTTTGAGTTCAACAAATTCAAACTTGTGCCACAACAAATCACCAGCCAAAATGGAATAGCCACTCTCTCCTCTTGATCTCTCAAATATCCATCTGTCTTGTACTGGGCATATTTGATTTAAATCACCAACGACAACAATAGATATATCGCCAAATGGTTTCGAATTGTCCATTATTTGCATTAAACGCTTATTTAATTTTGAAAACAAATTGCTCCCGACCATAGATATTTCATCAATTATTAGCAACTTAACTTTTTTAAACAACTTTTGTACTTTTGTCATTAATTTATCTGACAACCTGTCCATATTGTTTGAATGAATAGGAAAATGGAACAATGAGTGCAATGTAGATCCTTTTATGTTAAAAGCTGCTTTGCCAGTAAATGCAGACAAGAGAACAGTAATAGAAGTTGGATCGTCGATATTGTCACTATTAATTCGTATAAAGGTTTGATATAACGACTTGATTAGGTGCGACTTACCAGTGCCAGCACCGCCACTAATAAAATGATAAAATGGCTTTGTTGAACGAACACAATCCATAAAATTAGACAAATATTTATGCTGGATACGATTAAGTGATTTCATCAGTGTGGCATATTCATCATTTGTCGTAGGGTTAGGGTTAGGGTTAGGGTTTAGGTTAGGGTTAGGGTTAGGGTTAGGGTTTAGGTTAGGGTTTTAGGTTTAGGGTTAGGATAGGGGTTAGGGTTAGGGGGTTAGGGTTTAGGGTTAGGGGTAGGGGTTTGGGTTAGGTTAGGGTTTAGGGTTAGGGTTAGGGTTAGGGTTAGGTTAGGGTTAGGGTTAGGGTTAGGGTTAGGTTAGGGTTTAGGGTTAGGGTTTAGGGTTTAGGTTAGGGTTTAGGTTAGGGTTAGGGTTAGGTTAGGGTTAGGGTTAGGGTTTAGGGTTTAGGGTTTACACTCTCTTCTTTTACATAATTTGAGGGGAAGAGTGTTCACTACGTTATATTTTTTAATTAATTTAAGTATTTAAATAATTTAAGTAAGTATTATTACTATTTAATTTATAAAAATTAAATGGAATTGTATATTATTATATTAGGCATTTGGTTTTATTTATTTTAGGATAATTAAATGGTATAGCGTATTTGGTTCTTTTCTTTCTTAGGATATTTAAATGGAATTTGGTAAATGTGATTGGATAATTGGTTTTATTTATACTTGGGTTCTTAATGGAATTATACTTATGTTATTATTTATTTAAGGGGTAATTTAATGGAATTGGGTATTTGGTTCTTTTCTTTTTTAGGATAATTTAATGGAATTGGGTATTTGGGTTTATTTATACTTGGGTTCTTAATGGAATTATACTTATGGTATCATTTATTTAAGGATAATTTAATGGAATTGGGTATTTGGTTTTATTTATACTTGGGTTCTTAATGGAATTATACTTATGTTATTATTTATTTAAGGGTAATTTAATGGAATTGGGTATTTGGTTCTTTTCTTTTTTAGGATAATTTAATGGAATTGGGTATTTGGGATTATTTATTTAAGGATAATTTAATGAAATTGGGTATTTGGGATTATTTAAATGGAATTGGGTATTTGGTTTTATTTATACTTGGGATCTTAATGGAATTATACTTATGGTATCATTTATTTAAGGATAATTTAATGGAATTGGGTATTTGGGATTATTTATTTAAGGATAATTTAATGGAATTGGGTATTTGGTTTTATTTATACTTGGGATCTTAATGGAATTATACTTATGGTATTATTTATTTAAGGGTAATTTAATGGAATTGGGTATTTGGTTTTATTTAAATGAAATTGGGTATTTGGGTTTATTTATACTTGGGTTCTTAATGGAATTATACTTATGGTATTATTTATTTAAGGGTAATTTAATGGAATTGGGTATTTGGTTCTTTTCTTTTTTAGGATAATTTAATGGAATTGGGTATTTGGGTTTATTTATACTTGGGTTCTTAATGGAATTATACTTATGGTATCATTTATTTAAGGATAATTTAATGGAATTGGGTATTTGGTTTTATTTATACTTGGGATCTTAATGGAATTATACTTATGGTATTATTTATTTAAGGGTAATTTAATGGAATTGGGTATTTGGTTTTATTTAAATGAAATTGGGTATTTGGGTTTATTTATACTTGGGTTCTTAATGGAATTATACTTATGGTATTATTTATTTAAGGGTAATTTAATGGAATTGGGTATTTGGTTCTTTTCTTTTTTAGGATAATTTAATGGAATTGGGTATTTGGGTTTATTTATACTTGGGTTCTTAATGGAATTATACTTATGGTATCATTTATTTAAGGATAATTTAATGGAATTGGGTATTTGGTTTTATTTATACTTGGGTTCTTAATGGAATTATACTTATGTTATTATTTATTTAAGGGTAATTTAATGGAATTGGGTATTTGGGATTATTTATTTAAGGATAATTTAATGAAATTGGGTATTTGGGATTATTTAAATGGAATTGGGTATTTGGTTTTATTTATACTTGGGATCTTAATGGAATTATACTTATGGTATCATTTATTTAAGGATAATTTAATGGAATTGGGTATTTGGGATTATTTATTTAAGGATAATTTAATGGAATTGGGTATTTGGGATTATTTATTTAAGGATAATTTAATGGAATTGGGTATTTGGGTTTATTTATACTTGGGTTCTTAATGGAATTATACTTATGGTATTATTTATTTTAGGATAATTTAATGGAATTGGGTATTTGGTTTTATTTATTTAAGGGTAATTTAATGGAATTGGGTATTTGGTTTTATTTATACTTGGGTTCTTAATGGAATTATACTTATGGTTTTATTTATTTAAGGATAATTTAATGGAATTGGGTATTTGGGATTATTTATTTAAGGATAATTTAATGGAATTGGGTATTTGGTTTTATTTAAATGGAATTGGGTATTTGGGTTTATTTATACTTGGGTTCTTAATGGAATTATACTTATGTTATTATTTATTTAAGGGGTAATTTAATGGAATTGGGTATTTGGTTCTTTTCTTTTTTAGGATAATTTAATGGAATTGGGTATTTGGGTTTATTTATACTTGGGTTCTTAATGGAATTATACTTATGGTATCATTTATTTAAGGATAATTTAATGGAATTGGGTATTTGGTTTTATTTATTTAAGGATAATTTAATGGAATTGGGTATTTGGTTTTATTTATACTTGGGTTCTTAATGGAATTATACTTATGGTTTTATTTATTTAAGGATAATTTAATGGAATTGGGTATTTGGTATTATTTATTTAAGGATAATTTAATGGAACTGGGTATTTGGGATTATTTATTTAAGGATAATTTAATGGAATTGGGTATTTGGGTTTATTTATACTTGGGTTCTTAATGGAATTATACTTATGTTATTATTTATTTAAGGGTAATTTAATGGAATTGGGTATTTGGTTCTTTTCTTTTTTAGGATAATTTAATGGAATTGGGTATTTGGTTTTATTTAAATGAAATTGGGTATTTGGGTTTATTTATACTTGGGTTCTTAATGGAATTATACTTATTGTATCATTTATTTAAGGATAATTTAATGGAATTGGGTATTTGGGATTATTTATTTAAGGATAATTTAATGGAATTGGGTATTTGGTTTTATTTATACTTGGGATCTTAATGGAATTATACTTATGTTATTATTTATTTAAGGATAATTTAATGGAATTGGGTATTTGGGTTTATTTAAATGGAATTGGGTATTTGGTTTTATTTATACTTGGGATCTTAATGGAATTATACTTATGGTATTATTTATTTTAGGATAATTTAATGGAATTGGGTATTTGGGATTATTTATTTAAGGATAATTTAATGGAATTGGGTATTTGGTTTTATTTAAATGGAATTGGGTATTTGGGTTTATTTATACTTGGGTTCTTAATGGAATTATACTTATGTTATTATTTATTTAAGGGGTAATTTAATGGAATTGGGTATTTGGTTCTTTTCTTTTTTAGGATAATTTAATGGAATTGGGTATTTGGGTTTATTTATACTTGGGTTCTTAATGGAATTATACTTATGGTATCATTTATTTAAGGATAATTTAATGGAATTGGGTATTTGGTTTTATTTATTTAAGGGTAATTTAATGGAATTGGGTATTTGGTTTTATTTATACTTGGGTTCTTAATGGAATTATACTTATGGTTTTATTTATTTAAGGATAATTTAATGGAATTGGGTATTTGGGATTATTTATTTAAGGATAATTTAATGGAACTGGGTATTTGGGATTATTTATTTAAGGATAATTTAATGGAATTGGGTATTTGGGTTTATTTATACTTGGGTTCTTAATGGAATTATACTTATGTTATTATTTATTTAAGGGTAATTTAATGGAATTGGGTATTTGGGATTATTTATTTAAGGATAATTTAATGGAATTGGGTATTTGGTTTTATTTATACTTGGGATCTTAATGGAATTATACTTATGGTATTATTTATTTAAGGATAATTTAATGGAATTGGGTATTTGGGATTATTTATTTAAGGATAATTTAATGGAACTGGGTATTTGGGATTATTTATACTTGGGATCTTAATGGAATTATACTTATGTTATTATTTATTTAAGGATAATTTAATGGAATTGGGTATTTGGGTTTATTTAAATGGAATTGGGTATTTGGTTTTATTTATACTTGGGATCTTAATGGAATTATACTTATGGTATTATTTATTTTAGGATAATTTAATGGAATTGGGTATTTTGGATTATTTATTTAAGGATAATTTAATGGAATTGGGTATTTGGTTTTATTTAAATGGAATTGGGTATTTGGGTTTATTTATACTTGGGTTCTTAATGGAATTATACTTATGTTATTATTTATTTAAGGGTAATTTAATGGAATTGGGTATTTGGTTTTATTTATTTAAGGGTAATTTAATGGAATTGGGTATTTGGTTTTATTTATACTTGGGTTCTTAATGGAATTATACTTATGGTTTTATTTATTTAAGGATAATTTAATGGAATTGGGTATTTGGGATTATTTATTTAAGGATAATTTAATGGAACTGGGTATTTGGGATTATTTATTTAAGGATAATTTAATGGAATTGGGTATTTGGGTTTATTTATACTTGGGTTCTTAATGGAATTATACTTATGTTATTATTTATTTAAGGGTAATTTAATGGAATTGGGTATTTGGGATTATTTATTTAAGGATAATTTAATGGAATTGGGTATTTGGTTTTATTTATACTTGGGATCTTAATGGAATTATACTTATGGTTTTATTTATTTAAGGATAATTTAATGGAATTGGGTATTTGGGATTATTTATTTAAGGATAATTTAATGGAACTGGGTATTTGGGATTATTTATACTTGGGATCTTAATGGAATTATACTTATGTTATTATTTATTTAAGGATAATTTAATGGAATTGGGTATTTGGGTTTATTTAAATGGAATTGGGTATTTGGTTTTATTTATACTTGGGATCTTAATGGAATTATACTTATGGTATTATTTATTTTAGGATAATTTAATGGAATTGGGTATTTTGGATTATTTATTTAAGGATAATTTAATGGAATTGGGTATTTGGTTTTATTTAAATGGAATTGGGTATTTGGGTTTATTTATACTTGGGTTCTTAATGGAATTATACTTATGTTATTATTTATTTAAGGGGTAATTTAATGGAATTGGGTATTTGGTTCTTTTCTTTTTTAGGATAATTTAATGGAATTGGGTATTTGGGTTTATTTATACTTGGGTTCTTAATGGAATTATACTTATGGTATCATTTATTTAAGGATAATTTAATGGAATTGGGTATTTGGTTTTATTTATTTAAGGGTAATTTAATGGAATTGGGTATTTGGTTTTATTTATACTTGGGTTCTTAATGGAATTATACTTATGGTTTTATTTATTTAAGGATAATTTAATGGAATTGGGTATTTGGGATTATTTATTTAAGGATAATTTAATGGAACTGGGTATTTGGGATTATTTATTTAAGGATAATTTAATGGAATTGGGTATTTGGGTTTATTTATACTTGGGTTCTTAATGGAATTATACTTATGTTATTATTTATTTAAGGGTAATTTAATGGAATTGGGTATTTGGTTCTTTTCTTTTTTAGGATAATTTAATGGAATTGGGTATTTGGTTTTATTTAAATGAAATTGGGTATTTGGGTTTATTTATACTTGGGTTCTTAATGTAATTATACTTATGGTATCATTTATTTAAGGATAATTTAATGGAATTGGGTATTTGGGATTATTTATTTAAGGATAATTTAATGGAATTGGGTATTTGGTTTTATTTATACTTGGGATCTTAATGGAATTATACTTATGGTATTATTTATTTAAGGGTAATTTAATGGAATTGGGTATTTAGGATTATTTATTTAAGGATAATTTAATGAAATTGGGTATTTGGGATTATTTAAATGGAATTGGGTATTTGGTTTTATTTATACTTGGGATCTTAATGGAATTATACTTATGGTATAATTTATTAAGGATAATTTAATGGAATTGGGTATTTGGGATTATTTATTTAAGGATAATTTAATGGAATTGGGTATTTAGGTTTATTAATACTTGGGATCTTAATGGAATTATACTTATGGTATTATTTATTTAAGGGTAATTTAATGGAATTGGGTATTTGGTTTTATTTAAATGAAATTGGGTATTTGGGTTTATTTATACTTGGGTTCTTAATGGAATTATACTTATGGTATTATTTATTTAAGGGTAATTTAATGGAATTGGGTATTTGGGTTTATTTATACTTGGGATCTTAATGGAATTATACTTATGGTATTATTTATTTAAGGGTAATTTAATGGAATTGGGTATTTGGTTCTTTTCTTTTTTAGGATAATTTAATGGAATTGGGTATTTGGTTTTATTTAAATGAAATTGGGTATTTGGGTTTATTTATACTTGGGTTCTTAATGGAATTATACTTATGTTATTATTTATTTAAGGGTAATTTAATGGAATTGGGTATTTGGTTCTTTTCTTTTTTAGGATAATTTAATGGAATTGGGTATTTGGTTTTATTTAAATGAAATTGGGTATTTGGGTTTATTTATACTTGGGTTCTTAATGGAATTATACTTATGTTATTATTTATTTAAGGATAATTTAATGGAATTGGGTATTTGGTTCTTTTCTTTTTTAGGATAATTTAATGGAATTGGGTATTTGGTTTTATTTAAATGAAATTGGGTATTTGGGTTTATTTATACTTGGGTTCTTAATGGAATTATACTTATGTTATTATTTATTTAAGGGTAATTTAATGGAATTGGGTATTTGGTTTTATTTATTTAAGGGTAATTTAATGGAATTGGGTATTTGGGTTTATTTAAATGGAATTGGGTATTTAGGTTTATTAATACTTGGGATCTTAATGGAATTATACTTATGGGATTATTTATTTAAGGATAATTTAATGGAATTGGGTATTTGGTTTTATTTATTTAAGGGTAATTTAATGGAATTGGGTATTTGGGTTTATTTAAATGGAATTGGGTATTTGGTTTTATTTATACTTGGGATCTTAATGGAATTATACTTATGTTATTATTTATTTAAGGGTAATTTAATGGAATTGGGTATTTGGGTTTATTTATACTTGGGTTCTTAATGGAATTATACTTATGGTATCATTTATTTAAGGATAATTTAATGGAATTGGGTATTTGGTTTTATTTATTTAAGGGTAATTTAATGGAATTGGGTATTTGGTTTTATTTATACTTGGGTTCTTAATGGAATTATACTTATGGTTTTATTTATTTAAGGATAATTTAATGGAATTGGGTATTTGGGATTATTTATTTAAGGATAATTTAATGGAACTGGGTATTTGGGATTATTTATTTAAGGATAATTTAATGGAATTGGGTATTTGGGTTTATTTATACTTGGGTTCTTAATGGAATTATACTTATGGTTTTATTTATTTAAGGATAATTTAATGGAATTGGGTATTTGGGATTATTTATTTAAGGATAATTTAATGGAACTGGGTATTTGGGATTATTTATTTAAGGATAATTTAATGGAATTGGGTATTTGGGTTTATTTATACTTGGGTTCTTAATGGAATTATACTTATGTTATTATTTATTTAAGGGTAATTTAATGGAATTGGGTATTTGGTTCTTTTCTTTTTTAGGATAATTTAATGGAATTGGGTATTTGGTTTTATTTAAATGAAATTGGGTATTTGGGTTTATTTATACTTGGGTTCTTAATGGAATTATACTTATGTTATTATTTATTAAAGGGTAATTTAATGGAATTGGGTATTTGGGTTTATTTAAATGGAATTGGGTATTTAGGTTTATTAATACTTGGGATCTTAATGGAATTATACTTATGGGATTATTTATTTAAGGATAATTTAATGGAATTGGGTATTTGGTTTTATTTATTTAAGGGTAATTTAATGGAATTGGGTATTTGGGTTTATTTAAATGGAATTGGGTATTTGGTTTTATTTATACTTGGGATCTTAATGGAATTATACTTATGTTATTATTTATTTAAGGATAATTTAATGGAATTGGGTATTTGGGTTTATTAATACTTGGGATCTTAATGGAATTATACTTATGGTATTATTTATTTAAGGGGTAATTTAATGAAATTGGGTATTTGGGATTATTTAATGAAATTGGGTATTTGGGATAATTTAATGGAATTGGGTATTTGGTTTTATTAATACTTGGGATCTTAATGGAATTATACTTATGGTATTATTTATTTAAGGGGTAATTTAATGAAATTGGGTATTTGGGATAATTTAATGGAATTGGGTATTTGGTTTTATTTATTTAGGTTTTATTTAATGAAATTGGGTATTTGGGATAATTTAATGTAATTGGGTATTTGGTTCTTTTCTTTCTTAGGATCTTAAAGGAATTATTCTTATGTTATTATTGTTTCTAAGATAACTTGTACGGTTTAACGGCTTTTTTGCCGTCAATACCGGTTCCTCAGGCATTAAAAACCCGAGGAATGTGGCCTTGACCTGGAATTTTATCCAGTTTGGCCGTTAACGGCTTTTTTGCCGTCAATACCGGTTCCTCAGGCATTAAAAACCCGAGGAACGTGGCCTTGACCTGGAATTTTATCCAGTTTGGCCGTTATTTTTGCCACTGGTACGGTTTAACGGCTTTTTTGCCGTCAATACCGGTTCCTCAGGCATTAAAAACCCGAGGAACGTGGCCTTGACCTGGAATTTTATCCAGTTTGGCCGTTATTTTTGCCACTGGTACGGTTTAACGGCTTTTTTGCCGTCAATACCGGTTCCTCAGGCATTAAAAACCCGAGGAACGTGGCCTTGACCTGGAATTTTATCCAGTTTGGCCGTTAACGGCTTTTTTGCCGTCAATACCGGTTCCTCAGGCATTAAAAACCCGAGGAACGTGGCCTTGACCTGGAATTTTATCCAGTTTGGCCGTTATTTTTGCCACTGGTACGGTTTAACGGCTTTTTTGCCGTCAATACCGGTTCCTCAGGCATTAAAAACCCGAGGAACGTGGCCTTGACCTGGAATTTTATCCAGTTTGGCCGTTTAACGGCTTTTTTGCCGTCAATACCGGGTTCCTCAGGCATTAAAAACCCGAGGAACGTGGCCTTGACCTGGAATTTTATCCAGTGTTGGCCGTTATTTTTGCCACTGGTACGGTTTAACGGCTTTTTTGCCGTCAATACCGGTTCCTCAGGCATTAAAAACCCGAGGAACGTGGCCTTGACCTGGAATTTTATCCAGTTTGGCCGTTATTTTTGCCACTGGTACGGTTTAACGGCTTTTTTGCCGTCAATACCGGTTCCTCAGGCATTAAAAACCCGAGGAACGTGGCCTTGACCTGGAATTTTATCCAGTAAAGGTTTTGGGTTTATGGTTTATTTTTTTGGGGAAGGTAAATGGTATTGGGTTTATGGTTTTTATTTTTTTTTGGGGGAGGTAAATGGTATTGGGTTTATGGTTTTTATTTTTTTTTTGTGTGGTAGGTAAATGGTAATTGGGTTTTATGGTTTTATTTTTTTTTGGGGTTGGAAAATGGTATTGGGTTATGGTTTTTATTTTTTTGGGGTAGGTAAATGATATTGGGTTTATGATTTTATTATCCCATATTTCCTTCTTTCTCTAAAAAAAACCCAAAAGTGTAATCCATTACTTTATTTAACTTACCCCCAATTATTTTAATAAAACTATTCCTATAATTTACCTTCCTAAAATAAAACCATAGACCCTATTCCTATACCCTCCCCCCATTATTATCCCTGGAAGACTAGGAAAAAAGGTAAAGGTATTTGGGTTTATGGTTTTATTATCCCATATTTCCTTCTTTCTCTAAAAAAAACCCAAAAAGTGTAATCCATTACCATATTTAAACTTACCCCCAATTTATTCTAATTATTAAAAACCATAAACCCTATTCCTATAATTTACCTTCCTAAGAAATAAAAACCATAGACCCTATTCCCTATACCCTCCCCCCCTATTATCCCCCCCTCCCTGGAAGACTAGGAAAAGGTAAATGGTATTTGGGTTTATGGTTTTATTATCCCATATTCCTTCTTTCTCTAAAAAACCCAAAAAGTGTAATCCATTACCATATTTAACTTACCCCCAATTTATTCTAATAATTAAAAACCATAAACCCTATTCCTATAATTTTACCTTCCTAAAAATAAACCATAGAACCTATTCCCTATACCCTCCCCCCTATTATCCCCCCTCCCTGGAAGACTAGGAAAAGGCTAGAGGTACCGTTAAGGCTTTGTGGCGAGATATCCGGGTCAAACCCACGTTGGGTTTTTAATGCTGAGGTACCGGTATTGATGGCAAAAAACCGTTAAACCGTACCAGTGGCAAAAATAACGGCCAAAAATTGGATTTTAATCCAAGGCCACGTTCCTCGGGTTTTTCTATCTGAGGAACCGTAAACGGTCAAATAATGGCCAAAATGGATTTTACCGGGTCAAGGCCACGTTCCTCGTTAATGCCTGAGGAACCGAGGTCAAAATAATGCCAAAATGGATTTTAATCCGGGTCAAGGCCACGTTCCTCTTTTTAATGCCCTGAGGAACCGTAAACGGTCAAACTAATGGCCAAATGGATTTTAATCCGGGTCAAGGCACACGTTCCTCGGGTTTTTAATGCCTGAGGAACCGTAAACGGTCAAATAATGGCCAAATGGATTTTAATCCGGGTCAAGGCCACGTTCCTCGGGTTTTTAATGCCTGAGACCGGTATGATGCAAAAAAGCCGTTAAACCGTACCAGTGGCAAAATAACGCCCAAAATGGATTTAATCCGGGTCAAGGCCACGTTCCTCGGGTTTTTAATGCCTGAGGAACCGTAAACGGTCAAAATAATGGAAAAAATGGATTTTATCCGGGTCAAGGCCACGTTCCTCGGGTTTTTTAATGCCTGAGAACCGTAAACGGTCAAATAATGATGGATTTTAATCCGGGTCAAGGCCACGTTCCTCTTTTAATGCCTGAGTAAACCGTAAATAAAAATGTGCCAAAATGGATTTTAATCCGGGTCAAGGCCACGTTCCTCCGGATTTTAATGCCTGAGGAACCGTAAACGGTTCAAAATAATGGCCAAAATGGATTTTAATACGGGTCAAGGCCACGTTCCTCGGGTTTTTAATGCCTGAGGAACCGTAAACGGTCAAAATAATGGCCAAAATGGATTTAATCCGGGTCAAGGCCACGTTCCTCGGGTTTTTAATGCAAATCATGGCCAAAATGTATTTTAATCCGGGTCAAGGCCACGTTCCTCGGGTTTTTAATGCCTGAGGAACCGTAAACGGTCAAAATAATGGCCAAAATAGGATTTTAATCCGGGTCAAGGCCACGTTCCTCGGGTTTTTAATGCCTGAGGAACCGTATTGATGGCGCCGTTAAACCGTACCAGTGGCAAAATAACGGCCAAAATGGATTTTAATCCGGGTCAAGGCCACGTTCCTCGGGTTTTTAATGCCTGAGGAACCGGTATTGATGGCAAAAGCCGTTAAACCGTACCAGTGGCAAAAATAACGGCCAAAATGGATTTTTAATCGGGTCAAGGCCACGTTCCTCGGGTTTTTAATGCCTGAGGAACCGTAAACGGTCAAAATAATGGCCAAAATGGATTTTAGTCCGGGTCAAGGCCACGTTCCTCGGGTTTTTAATGCCTGAGAAACCGTAAACGGTCAAAATAATGGCCAAAATGGATTTTAATCCGGGTCAAGGCCACGTTCCTCGGGTTTTTAATGCCTGAGGAACCGTAAACGGTCAAAATAATGGCCAAAATGGATTTTAATCCGGGTCAAGGCCACGTTCCTCGGGTTTTTAATGCCTGAGGAACCGTAAACGGTGCAAAATAATGGCCAAAATGGATTTTAATCCGGGTCAAGGCACGTTCCTCGGGTTTGTAATGCCTGAGGAACCGTAAACGGTCAAAATAATGGCCAAAATGGATTTTAATCCGGGTCAAGGCCACGTTCCTCGGGTTTTTAATGCCTGAGGAAACCGTAAAAATAAACGGCCAAAATGGATTTTAATCCGGGTCAAGGCCACGTTCCTCGGGTTTTTAATGCACTGAGGAACCGGTATTGATGGCAAAAAGCCGTTAAAACCGTACCAGTGGCAAAAATAACGGCCAAAATGGATTTTAATCCGGGTCAAGGCCACGTTCCTCGGGTTTTTAATGCCTGAGGAACCGTAAACGGTCAAATAATGGCCAAAAAGGGATTTTAATCCGGGTCAAAGGCCACGTTCCTCGGGTTTTTTAATGCCTGAGGAACCGTAAACGGTGCAAATAATGGCCCAAATGGATTTTAATCCGGGGTCAAGGCCACGTTCCTCGGGTTTTTAATGCCTGAGGAACCGGTATTGATGGCAAAAAAAGCCGTTAAAACCGTACCAGTTGGCAAAAATAACGGCCAAAATGGATTTTAATCCGGGTCAAGGCCACGTTCCTCGGGTTTTTAATGCCTGAGGAACCGTAAACGGTCAAAATAATGGCCAAAATGGATTTTAATCCGGGTCAAGGCCACGTTCCTCGGGTTTTTAATGCCTGAGGAACCGTAAACGGTCAAAATAATGGCCAAAATGGATTTTAATCCGGGTCAAGGCCACGTTCCTCGGGTTTTTAATGCCTGCCTGAGGAACCGTAAACGGTCAAAATAATGGCCAAAATGGATTTTAATCCGGTGTCAAGGCCACGTTCCTCGGGTTTTTAATGCCTGAGGAACCGTAAACGGTCAAAATAAAGGCCAAAATGGATTTTAATCCGGTGTCAAGGCCACGTTCCTCGGTTTTTAATGCCTGAGGAACCGTAAACGGTCAAAATAATGGCCAAAATGGATTTTAATCCGGGTCAAGGCCACGTTCCTCGGGTTTTTAATGCCTGAGGAAACCGTAAACGGTCAAAATAATGGCCAAAATGGATTTTAATCCGGGTCAAGGCCACGTTCCTCGGGTTTTTAATGCCTGAGGAACCGTAAACGGTCAAAAAATAATGGCCAAAATGGATTTTAATCCGGGTCAAAGGCCACGTTCCTCGGGTTTTTTAATGCCTGAGGAACCGGTATTGATGGCAAAAAAAGCCGTTAAACCGTACCAGTGGCAAAAATAACGGCCAAAATGGATTTTAATCCGGGTCAAGGCCCACGTTCCTCGGGTTTTTAATGCCCTGAGGAACCGTAAACGGTCAAAATAATGGCCAAAATGGATTTTAATCCGGGTCAAGGCCACGTTCCTCGGGTTTTTAATGCCTGAGGAACCGGTAGCCGTTAAACCGTACCAGTGGCAAAAATAATGCCAAAATGGATTTTAATCCGGGTCAAGGCCACGTTCCTCGGGTTTTTAATTGCCTGAGGAACCGTAAACGGTCAAAATAATGGCCAAAATGGATTTTAATCCGGGTCAAGGCCACGTTCCTCGGGTTTTTAATGCCTGAGGAACCGTAAACGGTCAAAATAATGGCCAAAATGGATTTTAATCCGGGTCAAGGCCACGTTCCTCGGGTTTTTAATGCCCTGAGGAACCGTAAACGGTCAAAATAATGGCCAAAATGGATTTTAGTCCGGGTCAAGGCCACGTTCCTCGGGTTTTTAATGCCTGAGGAACCGTAAACGGTCAAAATAATGGCCAAAATGGATTTTATTCCGGGTCAAACCCACGTTCCTCGGGTTTTTAATGCCTGAGGAACCGTAAACGGTCAAAATAATGGCCAAAAATGGATTTTTAATCCGGGTCAAGGCCACGTTCCTCGGGTTTTTAATGCCTGAGGAACCGGTATGGCTGGCAAAAAAGCCGTTAAACCGTACCAGTGGCAAAAATAACGGCCAAAATGGATTTTAATCCGGGTCAAGGCCACGTTCCTCGGGTTTTTAATGCCTGAGGAAACCGTAAACGGTCAAAATAATGGCCAAAAATGGATTTTAATCCGGGTCAAGGCCACGTTCCTCGGGTTTTTAATTACTGAGGAACCGAAAAAGGTCAAAATAATGGCCAAAATGGATTTTAATCCGGGTCAAGGCCACGTTCCTCGGGTTTTTAATGCCTGAGGAACCGGTATGGTTGGCAATAAAGCCGTTTTAAACCGTTACCAGTGGCAAAAATAACGGCCCCAAAATGGATTTTAATCCGGGTCAAGGCCACGTTCCTCGGGTTTTTAATGCCTGAGGAACCGTAAACGGTCAAAATAATGGCCAAAATGGATTTTAATCCGGGTCAAGGCCACGTTCCTCGGGTTTTTAATGCCTGAGGAACCGTAAACGGTCAAAATAATGCGCCAAAATGGATTTTAATCCGGGTCAAGGCCACGTTCCTCGGGTTTTTAATACCTGAGGAACCGTAAACGGTCAAAAATAATGGCCAAAATGGATTTTAATCCGGGTTCAAGGCCACGTTCCTCGGGTTTTTAATGCCTGAGGAACCGTAAACGGTCAAAATAATGGCCAAAATGGATTTTAATCCGGGTCAAGGCCACGTTCCTCGGGTTTTTAATGCCTGAGGACCGTTAAAACGGTACCAGTGGCAAAAATAACGGCCAAAATGGATTTTAATCCGGGTCAAGGCCACGTTCCTCGGGTTTTTAATGCCTGAGGAACCGTAAACGGTCAAAATAATGGCCAAAATGGATTTTAATCCGGGTCAAGGCCACGTTCCTCGGGTTTTTAATGCCTGAGGGAACCGTAAACGGTCAAAAATAATGGCCAAAATGGATTTTAGTCCGGGTCAAGGCCACGTTCCTCGGGTTTTTAATGCCTGAGGAACCGTAAACGGTCAAAATAATGGCCAAAATGGATTTTAATCCGGGTCAAGGCCACGTTCCTCGGGTTTTTAATGCCTGAGGAACCGTACAAAGCCGTTAAACCGTACCAGTGGCAAAATAACGGCCAAAATGGATTTTAATCCGGGTCAAGGCCACGTTCCTCGGGTTTTTAATGCCTGAGGAACCGTAAACGGTCAAAATAATGGCCAAAATGGATTTTAATCCGGGTCAAGGCCACGTTCCTCGGGTTTTAATGCCTGAGGAACCGAAAACGGTCAAAATAATGGCCAAAATGGATTTTAATCCGGGTCAAGGCCACGTTCCTCGGGTTTTTAATGCCTGAGGAACGGTATTGATGGCAAAAAAGCCGTTAAACCGTACCAGTGGCAAAAATAACGGCCAAAATGGATTTTAATCCGGGTCAAGGCCACGTTCCTCGGGTTTTTAATGCCTGAGGAACCGTAAACGGTCAAAATAACGGCCAAAATGGATTTTAATCCGGGTCAAGGCCACGTTCCTCGGGTTTTTAATGCCTGAGGAACCGTAAACGGTCAAAATAACGGCCAAAATGGATTTTAATCCGGGTCAAGGCCACGTTCCTCGGGTTTTTAATGCCTGAGGAACCGTAAACGGTCAAAATAACGGCCAAAATGGATTTTAATCCGGGTCAAGGCCACGTTCCTCGGGTTTTTAATGCCTGAGGAACCGTAAACGGTCAAAATAATGGCCCAAAATGGATTTTAATCCGGGTCAAGGCCACGTTCCTCGGGTTTTTAATGCCTGAGGAACCGTAAACGGTCAAAATAACGGCCAAAATGGATTTTAATCCGGGTCAAGGCCACGTTCCTCGGGTTTTTAATGCCTGAGGAACCGTAAAAGGTCACAAAATAACGGCCAAAATGGATTTTAATCCGGGTCAAGGCCACGTTCCTCGGGTTTTTAATGCCTGAGGAACCGTAAACGGTCAAAATAATGGCCAAAATGGATTTTAGTCCGGGTCAAGGCCACGTTCCTCGGGTTTTTAATGCCTGAGGAACCGTAAACGGTCAAAATAATGGCCAAAATGGATTTTAATCCGGGTCAAGGCCACGTTCCTCGGGTTTTTAATGCCTGAGGAACCGTAAACGGTCAAAATAATGGCCAAAATGGATTTTAATCCGGGTCAAGGCACGTTCCTCGGGTTTTTAATGCCTGAGGAACCGTAAACGGTCAAAATAATGGCCAAAATGGATTTTAGTCCGGGTCAAGGCCACGTTCCTCGGGTTTTTAATGCCTGAGAAACCCTAAAAGGTCAAAAAAAAGGCCAAAAATGATTTTAATCCGGGTCAAGGCCACGTTCCTCGGGTTTTTAATGCCTGAGGAACCGGTATTGATGGCAAAAAAGCCGTTAAACCGTACCAGTGGCAAAAATAACGGCCAAAATGGATTTTAATCCGGGTCAAGGCCACGTTCCTCGGGTTTTTAATGCCTGAGGAACCGTAAACGGTCAAAATAACGGCCAAAATGGATTTTAATCCGGGTCAAGGCCACGTTCCTCGGGTTTTTAATGCCTGAGGAACCGTAAACGGTCAAAATAACGGCCAAAATGGATTTTAATCCGGGTCAAGGCCACGTTCCTCGGGTTTTTAATGCCTGAGGAACCGTAAACGGTCAAAATAACGGCCAAAATGGATTTTAATCCGGGTCAAGGCCACGTTCCTCGGGTTTTTAATGCCTGAGGAACCGTAAACGGTCAAAATAACGGCCAAAATGGATTTTAATCCGGGTCAAGGCCACGTTCCTCGGGTTTGTAATGCCTGAGGAACCGTAAACGGTCAAAATAATGGCCAAAATGGATTTTAATCCGGGTCAAGGCCACGTTCCTCGGGTTTTTAATGCCTGAGGAACCGTAAACCGTCAAAATAATGGCCAAAATGGATTTTAATCCGGGTCAAGGCCACGTTCCTCGGGTTTTTAATGCCTGAGGAACCGTAAACGGTCAAAATAATGGCCAAAATGGATTTTAATCCGGGTCAAGGCCACGTTCCTCGGGTTTTTAATGCCTGAGGAAACCGTAAACGGTCAAAATAATGGCCAAAATGGATTTTAGTCCGGGTCAAGGCCACGTTCCTCGGGTTTTTAATGCCTGAGGAACCGTAAACGGTCAAAATAATGGCCAAAATGGATTTTAATCCGGGTCAAGGCCACGTTCCTCGGGTTTTTAATGCCTGAGGAACCGGTATTGGTGGCAAAAAAAGCCGTTAAACCGTACCAGTGGCAAAAATAACGGCCAAAATGGATTTTAATCCGGGTCAAGGCCACGTTCCTCGGGTTTTTAATGCCTGAGGAACCGTAAACGGTCAAAATAACGGCCAAAATGGATTTTAATCCGGGTCAAGGCCACGTTCCTCGGGTTTTTAATGCCTGAGGAACCGTAAACGGTCAAAATAATGGCCAAAATGGATTTTAATCCGGGTCAAGGCCACGTTCCTCGGGTTTTTAATGCCTGAGGAACCGGTATTGATGGCAAAAAAGCCGTTAAACCGTACCAGTGGCAAAAATAACGGCCAAAATGGATTTTAATCCGGGTCAAGGCCACGTTCCTCGGGTTTTTAATGCCTGAGGAACCGTAAACGGTCAAAATAACGGCCAAAATGGATTTTAATCCGGGTCAAGGCCACGTTCCTCGGGTTTTTAATGCCTGAGGAACCGTAAACGGTCAAAATAATGGCCAAAATGGATTTTAATCCGGGTCAAGGCCACGTTCCTCGGGTTTTTAATGCCTGAGGAACCGGTATTGATGGCAAAAAAGCCGTTAAACCGTACCAGTGGCAAAAATAACGGCCAAAATGGATGTTAATCCGGGTCAAGGCCACGTTCCTCGGGTTTTTAATGCCTGAGGAACCGTAAACGGTCAAAATAATGGCCAAAATGGATTTTAATCGGGTCAAGGCCACGTTCCTCGGGTTTTTAATGCCTGAGGAACCGGTATTGATGGCAAAAAAGCCGTTAAACCGTACCAGTGGCAAAAATAACGGCCAAAATGGATTTTAATCCGGGTCAAGGCCACGTTCCTCGGGTTTTTAATGCCTGAGGAACCGTAAACGGTCAAAATAATGGCCAAAATGGATTTTAATCCGGGTCAAGGCCACGTTCCTCGGGTTTTTAATGCCTGAGGAACCGTAAACGGTCAAAATAATGGCCAAAATGGATTTTAGTCCGGGTCAAGGCCACGTTCCTCGGGTTTTTAATGCCTGAGAAACCGTAAACGGTCAAAATAATGGCCAAAATGGATTTTAATCCGGGTCAAGGCCACGTTCCTCGGGTTTTTAATGCCTGAGGAACCGTAAACGGTCAAAATAATGGCCAAAATGGATTTTAATCCGGGTCAAGGCCACGTTCCTCGGGTTGTTTAATGCCTGAGGAACCGGTATTGATGGCAAAAAAGCCGTTAAACCGTACCAGTGGCAAAAATAATGGCCAAAATGGATTTTAATCCGGGTCAAGGCCACGTTCCTCGGGTTTTTAATGCCTGAGGAACCGGTATTGATGGCAAAAAAGCCGTTAAACCGTACCAGTGGAAAAAATAACGGCCAAAATGGATTTTAATCCGGGTCAAGGCCACGTTCCTCGGGTTTTTAATGCCTGAGGAACCGTAAACGGTCAAAATAATGGCCAAAATGGATTTTAATCCGGGTCAAGGCCACGTTCCTCGGGTTTTTAATGCCTGAGGAACCGTAAACGGTCAAAATAATGGCCAAAATGGATTTTAATCCGGGTCAAGGCCACGTTCCTCGGGTTTTTAATGCCTGAGGAACCGGTATTGATGGCAAAAAAGCCGTTAAACCGTACCAGTGGCAAAAATAACGGCCAAAATGGATTTTAATCCGGGTCAAGGCCACGTTCCTCGGGTTTTTAATGCCTGAGGAACCGTAAACGGTCAAAATAATGGCCAAAATGGATTTTAATCCGGGTCAAGGCCACGTTCCTCGGGTTTTTAATGCCTGAGGAACCGTAAACGGTCAAAATAATGGCCAAAATGGATTTTAGTCCGGGTCAAGGCCACGTTCCTCGGGTTTTTAATGCCTGAGAAACCGTAAACGGTCAAAATAATGGCCAAAATGGATTTTAATCCGGGTCAAGGCCACGTTCCTCGGGTTTTTAATGCCTGAGGAACCGTAAACGGTCAAAATAATGGCCAAAATGGATTTTAATCCGGGTCAAGGCCACGTTCCTCGGGTTTTTAATGCCTGAGGAACCGGTATTGATGGCAAAAAAGCCGTTAAACCGTACCAGTGGCAAAAATAACGGCCAAAATGGATTTTAATCCGGGTCAAGGCCACGTTCCTCGGGTTTTTAATGCCTGAGGA
Organism: Brachionus paranguensis; assembly: GCA_016802215.1. Lineage (NCBI taxonomy): Eukaryota > Metazoa > Rotifera > Eurotatoria > Ploima > Brachionidae > Brachionus > Brachionus paranguensis. The sequence goes on along the minus strand of JAESIX010000022.1, from coordinate 26,691 downwards.
ACCGTAAACGGTCAAAATAACGGCCCAAAATGGATTTTAATCCGGGTCAAGGCCACGTTCCTCGGGTTTTTAATGCCTGAGGAACCGTAAACGGTCAAAATAACGGCCAAAATGGATTTTAATCCGGGTCAAGGCCACGTTCCTCGGGTTTTTAATGCCTGAGGAACCGTAAACGGTCAAAATAACGGCCAAAATGGATTTTAATCCGGGTCAAGGCCACGTTCCTCGTTTTTCATGCCTGAGTAACCGTAAACGGTCAAAATAATGGCCAAAATGGATTTTAATCCGGGTCAAGGCCACGTTCCTCGGGTTTTTTAATGCCTGAGGAACCGTAAACGGTCAAAATAATGGCCAAAATGGATTTTAATCCGGGTCAAGGCCACGTTCCTCGGGTTTTTAATGCCTGAGGAACCGTAAACGGTCAAAATAATGGCCAAAATGGATTTTAATCCGGGTCAAGGCCACGTTCCTCGGGTTTTTAATGCCTGAGGAACCGTAAATGGTCAAAATAATGGCCAAAATGGATTTTAATCCGGGTCAAGGCCACGTTCCTCGGGTTTTTAATGCCTGAGGAACCGTAAATGGTCAAAATAACGGCCGAAATGGATTTAATCCGGGTCAAGGCCACGTTCCTCGGGTTTTTAATGCCTGAGGAACCGTAAACGGTCAAAATAATGGCCAAAATGGATTTTAATCCGGGTCAAGGCCACGTTCCTCGGGTTTTAAATGCCTGAGGAACCGTAAACGGTCAAAATAATGGCCAAAATGGATTTTAATCCGGGTCAAGGCCACGTTCCTCGGGTTTTTAATGCCTGAGGAACCGTAAACGGTCAAAATAATGGCCAAAATGGATTTTAATCCGGGTCAAGGCCACGTTCCTCGGGTTTTTAATGCCTGAGGAACCGTAAACGGTCAAAATAACGGCCAAAATGGATTTTAATCCGGGTCAAGGCCACGTTCCTCGGGTTTTTAATGCCTGAGGAACCGTAAACGGTCAAAATAATGGCCAAAATGGATTTTAATCCGGGTCAAGGCCACGTTCCTCGGGTTTTTAATGCCTGAGGAACCGTAAACGGTCAAAATAATGGCCAAAATGGATTTTAGTCCGGGTCAAGGCCACGTTCCTCGGGTTTTAATGCCTGAGAAACCGTAAACGGTCAAAATAATGGCCAAAATGGATTTTAATCCGGGTCAAGGCCACGTTCCTCGGGTTTTTAATGCCTGAGGAACCGGTAATGATGGCAAAAAAAAGCCGTTAAACCGTACCAGTGGCAAAAATAACGGCCAAAATGGATTTTAATCCGGGTCAAGGCCACGTTCCTCGGGTTTTTTAATGCCTGAGGAACCGTAAACGGTCAAAATAATGGCCAAAATGGATTTTAATCCGGGTCAAGGCCACGTTCCTCGGGTTTTTAATGCCTGAGGAACCGTAAACGGTCAAAATAACGGCCAAAATGGATTTAATCCGGGTCAAGGCCACGTTCCTCGGGTTTTTAATGCCTGAGGAACCGTAAACGGTCAAAATAATGGCCAAAATGGATTTTAATCCGGGTCAAGGCCACGTTCAAACCGTAAACGGTCAAAATAATGGCCAAAATGGATTTTAATCCGGGTCAAGGCCACGTTCCTCGGGTTTTTAATGCCTGAGGAACCGTAAACGGTCAAAATAATGGCCAAAATGGATTTTAATCCGGGTCAAGGCCACGTTCCTCGGGTTTTTAATGCCTGAGGAACCGTAAATGGTCAAAATAATGGCCAAAATGGATTTTAATCCGGGTCAAGGCCACGTTCCTCGGGTTTTTAATGCCTGAGGAACCGTAAATGGTCAAAATAACGGCCAAAATGGATTTTAATCCGGGTCAAGGCCACGTTCCTCGGGTTTTTAATGCCTGAGGAACCGTAAACGGTCAAAATAATGGCCAAAATGGATTTTAATCCGGGTCAAGGCCACGTTCCTCGGGTTTTTAATGCATGAGGAACCGTAAAACGGTCAAAATAATGGCCAAAATGGATTTTAATCCGGGTCAAGGCCACGTTCCTCGGGTTTTTAATGCATGAGGAACCGTAAACGGTCAAAATAACGGCCAAAATGGATTTTAATCCGGGTCAAGGCCACGTTCCTCGGGTTTTTTAATGCCTGAGGAACCGTAAACGGTCAAAATAATGGCCAAAATGGATTTTAATCCGGGTCAAGGCCACGTTCCTCGGGTTTTTAATGCCTGAGGAACCGTAAACGGTCAAAATAACGGCCAAAATGGATTTTAATCCGGGTCAAGGCCACGTTCCTCGGGTTTTTAATGCCTGAGGAACCGTAAACGGTCAAAATAATGGCCAAAATGGATTTTAATCCGGGTCAAGGCCACGTTCCTCGGGTTTTTAATGCCTGAGGAACCGTAAACGGTCAAAATAATGGCCAAAATGGATTTTAATCCGGGTCAAGGCCACGTTCCTCGGGTTTTTAATGCCTGAGGAACCGTAAACGGTCAAAATAACGGCCAAAATGGATTTTAATCCGGGTCAAGGCCACGTTCCTCGGGTTTTTAATGCCTGAGGAACCGTAAACGGTCAAAATAACGGCCAAAATGGATTTTAATCCGGGTCAAGGCCACGTTCCTCGGGTTTTTAATGCCTGAGGAACCGTAAACGGTCAAAATAATGGCCAAAATGGATTTTAATCCGGGTCAAGGCCACGTTCCTCGGGTTTTTAATGCCTGAGGAACCGGTATTGATGGCAAAAAAGCCGTTAAACCGTACCAGTGGCAAAAATAACGGCCAAAATGGATTTTAATCCGGGTCAAGGCCACGTTCCTCGGGTTTTTAATGCCTGAGGAACCGTAAACGGTCAAAATAATGGCCAAAATGGATTTTAATCCGGGTCAAGGCCACGTTCCTCGGGTTTTTAATGCCTGAGGAACCGTAAACGGTCAAAAATAACGGCCAAAATGGATTTTAATCCGGGTCAAGGCCACGTTCCTCGGGTTTTTAATGCCTGAGGAACCGTAAACGGTCAAAATAATGGCCAAAATGGATTTTAATCCGGGTCAAGGCCACGTTTCCTCGGGTTTTTAATGCCTGAGGAACCGTAAACGGTCAAAATAATGGCCAAAATGGATTTTAATCCGGGTCAAGGCCACGTTCCTCGGGTTTTTAATGCCTGAGGAACCGTAAACGGTCAAAATAATGGCCAAAATGGATTTTAATCCGGGTCAAGGCCACGTTCCTCGGGTTTTTAATGCCTGAGGAACCGTAAACGGTCAAAATAATGGCCAAGGGTTAGGGTTAGGGTTTAGGGTTTAGGGTTAGGGTTGCCTAGATTTTACTATCCTAAAATAGTAAAATAAAATCTAGGTATTACGTTTGTCGTGTCCGTCTGTCCGTCCGTCCGTCCGTTGACAGGCCAAAATGGTCGAAGGAAACGAGCTAGAGAGCTGTAATTTTGTACACACCATGTCCTAGTGATGAGAAGCTGGCCTGCAAAAAATCGGAACCGTACGTCAATGCCATCGTGAAAAACGACGATTTTACGCTAAAAAACGGCGATTTACGGACAAACCAAATAAAATGAGCAAATACCGATTTGAAATTTGATTTTCTCTTGGAAAAATAGTCTTGAAATGTATTTGAACAAGTGAAAAATAATTGCCCAATGGTCAAAACAAAAACCCTAGTTTCAAATTGCGTAACCCTAACCCACTCGAGTTTCGTGTAAAATCTAGGCAAAATAAATTTTTTTAAAATTTAAACTCGTTCTCTCGTAGTAATTTTAATGATGCTGAAAACGATTTTGAGCTTAAAAAGTGGCGAAGACAAAAAATGTGCATCATGTCAAAAATTCATCCTTTTGAAAAAAAAAATGTTCATCTATTTGTTCATGGTTTGTGCATGTCAATTTGGTGATAAAATTGTAAAAGAGAGAAAAAAATAAAAAATTCAAAATTCCAACCAAATATTTATTGTTCAATTTAATAATAATTCTAATTATATCAAATCAAAATCTTAACCTAAAAAATACAATCAAGAAAAATTTTGAGAATTAAAAGTTTGCAAATTTTTAAAAGTAATTTCACTAAATATTGCCGAATGATCGCTGAACCAAGTTGAGTAAGGCTGCGAGTGGAAACCATTCATAGTGGAAACTTTTTTATTATTTTGTTTGCTGTAAAAACACCAGTCCAATTGTGAAATGTTTTTGTGTGTTTTGCACTTGTCAAAGTACGGTTCCAAATTGAATTCTTTTTTAAAATAGTCCAAATACTTTTTGTTGGCCGATTGATTGAAATCAATGTTAAAATCACCCATGACAATTAGTGAATTGGTGATAGATTGAGTGCTGCTGTGGCGGCAATATTGTGAAATGAATTTGTTCAAATCGTCAAGAAACATTTGTATGTCATACTTGGGATGTTTGTACAAGTTTAGCAAATAGACATATTTGTTGTTGTTGTTGTCAGTGTTTGGTTTACGATATTCAAACAGACTCAATTCAACGCATTTGTTTTGTGTCAAGCCAGTGTATTCGTATTGCATTCGTGACGCATTGTGTGCTAACAATCTAAAACACGAGCTCAACTCTTGGCGCACATAACATATTTGACCATTTGACGCATTCAAATCAGTTGCATACGAATAGTACACAAACTCATATTTAGAATCACTATTATCAGAATTGCTAAACAATCGAGAGGCTGACAAACGATTTGCTTTTGTATTGTGACATTCACTTAATAGAATAATGTCAGCTTGTTTGTAACCAAAGTCTGATTTCAAATTTTCTTTGTTAGAATTGAACGATTGAATATTTTGAAATATGATTGTCAAATCACTTGTTCTTTTGTTCTTCATTCGTTCGTTATCATTTGTATATTGTATAGGGTTCGCCACCACTGGATCGTAGTCAAGAAAAGCGTAGCTATTTTCAATTGAGCTTTTGTACGCAAACGATTCATTTCAATGCGAAACAGGATCATTTTGTTCAAAATATTGCAATTCGTTTTGACGTTGTTGCTTGGACAATCGTTGTACGCGTACACTCTCAATTGACAAACTTCCGTACAAGTATAAACCACTCAATTTTGTGCCCGACTCAATGCCACATACAACAGTGATCTTTTCAACGGATCGCCAATACAAACGGCAACACACTCGTACGATTGTCCTTGTGATTTGTGTATGGTCATGCTTCGCATTCGACAAGTGTAAATTGTCTACGATCAACATGATAATTGCCGCCTGAGTGTTTAGGTCTTTTAACAGTCTGTTGTTCATAGACAAGAGCAGTCAATTGTGGATTTATTGATTCTTTTAAACTAATCGAATCGTCTCTCATCCATTTCAATTGTTCACTTTCATTACGTGTCAAATGACCAACATCTTGATCTGCAAATTGCAAGTAAACACGTTTTACCAATGGTTTTTTCGTCTGTTTTTTTCTTTGTAAATATGACATGTTTTAAACAACCAACTGCACCGTTGACCAAACCATCTTCGGTGCGCAAATTTGTCGTTATCATGTACTTACAATTTTGTTTGAATCGAAGCAAAGTTGGCATGCCACACGTTTTGTTCAAATCAATTTCATTGCGTAAACTAGCGACAAGATTTTTGGCCGCATTCGATTGTTTATCTTTGCCTTGCGCCAAATCAATAGATCTATTTTCGATTAAATTGCCAGGCATTGATTTCAATTTGTATTCGTTGTATTCATTTACTCCTTTGTTCGAATGAATGACACATATGGCTTGTTGAGGTATTTGGTCAATGTTGACAATGCGCGAATTAAACATTCGCACTTGATCTTCACTCAAACCAATCACACCTTTGTTACCAAGAGCATTCAAAGCTTCGGCAAACACTGCATCGTCACGTTGACGCATAATTTCTTTTAATTCAATAAATTCAAACATTTGCCACAGCATTTCACCAGCCAAAATGGAATAGCCACTTTCATGTTTTGACTTTTCAAATATCCAACTGTCGTGCACTGGACATATTTGATTTAGATCGCCTACGACAACAATTGAAACATTGCCAAACGGTTGTGTATTGTCCATTATTTGTTGTAATCGTTTATTCAATTTGCTAAATAGATTTGCGCCTACCATTGATATTCGTCAATGATTATCAGTTTTACTTTGCCAATCGAACGTCGCACACGAGTCAAAAGTTTTTCGCACAAAACGATCCAATTTATTCGAATGTATTGGCAAATGAAACAACGAATGCAACGTTGATCCTTTGATATTGAATGCTGCTTTGCCTGTAAATGCTGCCAACAATGCTGTTATTGCATTTGGATCTACATCACGATTCAAATCATTCACTCGTACAAAAGTTTGATACAACGAATTGATTAAATGTGATTTGCCAGTGCCAGCGCCACCACTAACAAAATGATAGAAAGCTTTGTTCGCTCGAACACAATCAATAAAATTGACCAAATATTTGTGTTGAATTCGATTGAGCGACTTCATCAGAGTTGTGTATGCTTCGTTTGATTTACGTTTTGGCAACGTAATCATGTCCGTATTTGTGTTCAACATACTTTGTATTGTGGCCAATTCATCCTGAATGTTAGCATGATAACCAAATTCTGCTTCAAACTCTTCATTTTGTGCTTCGTTTGCATTTATAATCAAATTTTCGTTTGCTTCATTTACTCTGCACACATAATCTTCGACTAAACGTTCGTAGTGTTCTTGAATGGCCGTGTCGATTTCATTTTGAGCGCGATCAAATTTTTCGGCAACTACCGACTCGAATAGAGCATGATTTTTGGCAATTTCACATTTGTTTAGCTCAAATTTTTCGAACGGATCACGTATTTCGACTTCACGCTTTTCATTTCGCCACGCAAAAAACAACATCAATTCAACACGATAATAATTGTTCGGATCTTTTATACGATTGTATCGTTTGTAACGAATTATTTTGCATTTGTTTCGACGCCTTACAAAACCATCTCTATTCAATAGTTTAATTAAGTTTGAACTTTTTTATTGTCATTGTCGTTTTGGTTGTCAGTTATTGTCTTAGGTGGACAAGTAAAATTTTTATTTCTGTTACCTTCGTTTTGACTATTGTTTGTTGTGGAACAAACATCTTCCGAACTATTTTCGTCAATTTTAGCCAAAGATTCATCATCAAAATGTTGATTATTGTCATCTTCGTCCAGATTTTCGTCGTCGTCCATTTGAAATCGACCAACTCTTGTCAAATCGTTTGGATTTTTGGCTTTTTCGTTCGACACAAAATCGTAATGTGTTGCAAACTCAGCTAAACACACATTTTCCATTGTATTCGGTCTGTTAACATAATGTTGCAAAATGCCAGCACGAAATATGTTGCGCGAGTCTGGATTCAATATTTCTAAGTATCGATTTTCTTTTAGTATTACATTGCGATCTTTGGATGGAAATGTATTTACGTAAATTGTTTCTCTTGATGTTCTTGACACTGGCATACTCAATAGTGTGTACGCACATTCTTGTGCTGATATTTCCGAACAATTGTTAAATTTATTTGCCACTTTTAGTAGACGTTGTTTTACGCTTAAATTACCACGTACAACTTCTTCGACAGTATTTTTTAATAGGCGACACATTGATGCATTTGATTTGAGCATGTAGGCCGACACATAAGCAGCTGCACCATACGGATCGGTTATAAATTGAATGTCCATATTTGCTCTGTGACGCACGTATATTTGTTTGTTGTATGGATTTACCATTATACTGTTTGATGTACGCTTTAAAAATACTGTTGTTCTTGTGACTGAAGTTGACAATGCTTTCAGATAGTTTTTTTCGTTTAAATTAATTGAATTCAAAAAATCGCCATACGAAATTGAGTACAAATTGTTTCGTTTAAGCACAGTATTAATTTCGTTTAATTTGCCTCTAATCATAATAAAGTTTTCATACGCTTTCGCATAGTCTTTTGATCCTTTTTTCATCGGTTCAACAATTATTGTTTTATCGAGTATTGGCCAAGGAAATCCATACTTGCACAATATATTGCCATGGTCGTCGGAAAATTTACAATTATCTTTGTGGACATGTATTTGATATTTGATTGAAATTTCTTGCAATTGTTGTGTCCTATGTTCATAGTCGTCTCTTCTATAACAAGATTACTTGAATTTCTCTCAGTAGTTATATGTCTATCAATAAACTCGGCACACTTTAAATTCATGTCCATATTTGATTTATCGTTTATATTTGCATCATTCGTTGCATCATCTGTATCTTCTCTTTGTTCATATTGTGGAGCATTTTTATTCCAACATATCATGTGTACATGTGGACTGCCACGATTTTGAAATTCGACACGCCAAAAATAATCAAACACTGGATTTTGTCTAAAAGGTCCATTTTGATTGAACACGTACTTGAGCAATTCACCCATTCTATTTTCAAAATATCTTGCAACTGTAATTGGATCACGACTTACCAATTCAATACGTTTTTCTCTACTAATTTGATCCAATTCTTCATTAGTTAAATATTTGTTTTCCAGTGTTTTGAACAAAATGCTAATCAATTCATTCCAATCAATTTCAGCTGGACTTAATGTTATAAAAAACGATGGACATCCAAGTTGACGAATCATAGCATTTATTTCCATTTTTTTCCACTCCCAATATTGTGGACTTGATCGAATTGTCCTCAAAAACATTTGAGCTTCATTTCGCACAATAAGGTCATTTATTTTTTGTTTGTTTAGAGCATCACGCGCAGTCATCGACTCAATTTCTTTGGTTTTTCGTAAACAAGTATCTATAGCTGCGTTGAGTTTTTTGCTCACCAATTTTTTGTACGAATAAAATATTTTGTTTACATTTTCGGCACAACGACGATCGTATCGTCGAAATTCTGATTTACATCTCATGCCATACTTTAATTGAACTTTTGGTAAATACTTTTCTCCGCCATATATTTTTATAAATGTCAATTCTTCGGCGTCTTTATCGGCAAGTATTGATCGCGGTTGAATACCTTCGCCAGGAGCAATTGTTTTAACCATTTCGTCATTGTTCACTAATAAAGTTTGCTGATTAAAAGTGTAATCGTCGCTCAAATTATTTTCTTGATTATCATTGTTTTGATTAACTTGACGAACAGTCGAGGGTTAGGTTGCCTAGATTTTTCGTTGATATTTCAATATCATGAAAAAAAAATCTAGGTATTACGTTTGTCGTGTCCGTCCGTCCGTCTGTGGACACTTCTAACCCTAGTTTTAAATTTTTAACCCTAGTTTTAAAAATTGCCGTTCCCTACAAAAAAATATTGCCGTTCCGTCAATATAATAAGGCGGCCCCATGTGTAAGTGTGCCGTTCTAATTAGACAAACTTGTTGTCGCCGTCCCAATTTTGCCGTTCCATTGAAATATTTGCCGTTCCCATAGAAAACTTGCCGTTCTCTTGTGTTAATTAGGTGCCCCTATTGTTAAATGATGACAAAAGTCGGTGATGTGGGTGTGGCACTTGTTTTTTTAATACCTGCCGTTCTTCCATCTTAAAAAATTGCTGTTCCCTCAAAATATTTTGTTCTGTCAATGTAATTAGCCGGCCCCATATGTTAGTGTGCTGTTCCAATGAGACCAACTTTCGTTCGGGGTTGCCTAGATTTTTCGTTGATATTTCAATATCATGAAAAAAAAATCTAGGTATTACGTTTGTCGTGTCCGTCCGTCCGTCCGTCCGTCCGTCCGTCTGTCCGTCCGTCCGTCCGTCCGTCCGTCCGTCCGTCTGTAGACACTTGTAACCCTAGTTTTTAATATTTAACCCTAGATTTAAAAATTGCCGTTCCCTTCAAATAAATTTTGCCGTTCCATCAATGTAAATAGGCGGCCCTATGTGTATGTGTGCCGTTCCAATCAGACAAACTTGTTGTCGCCGTCCCACTTTTGCCGTTCCATTGAAATATTTGCCGTTCCCATAGAAAACTTGCCGTTCTCTTGTGTTAATTAGGTGCCCCCATTGATAAATGATGGCAAAAGTCGGTGATGTGGGTGTGGCACTTGTTTTTTTAACACTTGCCGTTCCATCTTTAAAAAATGCTGTTCCCTCAAAATATTTTCAGTTCTGTCAATGTAATTAGGCGGCACAAAATGTTAGTGTGCCGTTCCAATGAGACAAACCTTCGGTCGCCGTCCCAATTTTGGCGTTCTTGTCTTAAAATTGCCGTCCCTTCAAGTAAATTAGGCGGCCCCATTGCCAAGTGTCAGTGATATGGGCGTGTCACATACAATTGAGACTTTTGCCATCTAAATTAAAATATTTGATGAGCTTACTATACGCCGTTAACCTTGTAAAAAGAAGTCTATATAAGAGGAAAGTAACTTCGAAAAATCTAGGGAATCTAATTTTTTAAAAATTAAACTTTACTGTTTAAAATCTATTAATTGAAATTAATCTTTTTTAATATTAATTAATTTAAAAAATTGTAAAGTAGAAATTAAAGGTATTAGGAAAACTTGGAATGGGGGTCCAGGGGGCTTGCCCCCGGTGGGGTTTGGGGTGAAACCCCATAATAAAAGGGGTCCAGGGGGCTTGCCCCCGGTTAGGGTTTGGGGTGAAACCCCATAATAAAAGGGGTCCAGGGGGCTTGCCCCCGGTGGGGTTTGGGGTGAAACCCCATATTAAGGGGTTTAAGGGGGGAACCCCCTTAAACGGGGGGTTGAGGGGGGTGTCCCCCCTCAATAGTATAATTATTTAATTTTTTTAATTCAATAAATATAAGTATATAAAAAAATGGAATAGTTTTAAAAGTGTTCAATTATTTATTATATAATTTTATTTATTATTGCAATATTAGAAATAAATAAAAAAAAAGAATTTTAAATTATAAAATAAAATTAAGGGTTAAAATTAATATTAAAAAAAACAAGTATATAAAAAAATGGAATAGGTTTAAAAGTGATCAAATATTTTTAACTAATTTTATTTATTTTTAAATTATCAAAAAGAATTTAAAAAAAAAGAATTAAAGTTAAAAAATAAAATAAAGGGTTAAAATTAAAATTAAAAAATAAAAGTAAATAAAAAAAATAGGTTTAAAAGTGATCAAACATTTTTATCTAATTTTATTTATTATTTTAATATTAAAAATACTTAAAAAAAAAGGGATAAATAAAAAAAAAATAAAATAAAATTATAAAGATATTTCTGTGAAAATAGCCTGATGATCACTGAACCACGTTGTATAAGGCTGAGACTTTAGTTGAATAAACGGATTCGAATTACTTTTCATGCACCAGTCCAATTGAGAAATATTTTTGAACGTAGAAGAGTCGTTGAATACGGGAACCATATTTATTTTGTCTTTTAGAATATTTAGATATTTTGAATTAGTTTTTTTGTTGAAATCAATATTGAAATCACCAAAGATAACTAAATTGTCTGTATTGGTCAAATTTGAATTCAAAAATGAGCACAGCTCTTGAATAAACTTGTCGTTGTTCATATTGGGATGCTTGTAAAGATTTAAAAAATGAACAACTTTTGAATTTTTACTTGTAAATTTGAACAAACTCAATTCGACACATTTCGTCTGATTGTTATCCGAATACTCAAACAATGATGATGAATTGTGTGCTACCAATTTAAAATTGTCAACTAATGATTTATCGTTGCGAATCAAACATGTTTGTCCATTTGAACAATTCAAATTGGTTCCATTTGAAAAATAGACAAGGTGATAGTTATCATAAAATGATTGTGCATTATTAAGATTAATTTTTTTTCTGTTATGGCACTCACTTAGTAAAATGATATCAGCTTGCTTGTATCCATAGTCCAATTTGATATTTTCTCGATTAGAATTAAAAGACTGGATGTTTTGGAATATTATTGTCAAATCACTTGTTCTTTTTGTTTTCACATCCAAACCATAATCCAAGAAGGCATAATTGTTTTTCATGTTAGCATCCGATCTTAGTCTATTCATTTCAATGCGAACAGGATCATTTTGTTCGAATAATTCCAACTCTTTTTCACGTTGTTCTTAATCTTTTAAACTTAAAATACTCTTCTCAACTGAATTAAATAACTACTAAATTTCATAATTATTTGTTTGTTAAACCACTTAGGGTTGCCTAGATTTTTCGTTGATATTTCAATATCATGAAAAAAAAATCTAGGTATTACGTTTGTCGTGTCCGTCCGTCCGTCCGTCCGTCCGTCCGTCCGTCCGTCCGTCTGTCCGTCCGTCCGTCTGTAGACACTTGTAACCCTAGTTTAAAATTTTTAACCCTAGTTTTAAAATTGCCGTTCCCTATAAAAAAATGTTGCCGTTCCGTCAATGCATAAAGGCGGCCCAATGTGTATGTGTGCCGTTCCAATCAGACAAACTTGTTGTCGCCGTCCCACTTTTGCCGTTCCATTCAAATATTTGCCGTTCCCATAGAAAACTTGCCGTTCTCTTGTGTTAATTAGGTGCCCCTATTAGTAAATGATGGCAGAAAGCGGTGATGTGGGTGTGGCACTAGTTTTTTAAACACTTGCTGTTCCATCTTCAAAAATTGCTGTTCCCTCAAAATATTAGCTGTTCTGTCAATGAAATTAGCCGGCCCCATATGTAAGTGTGCTGTTCCAATTAGATAACTTTCGGTCGCCGTACCACGTGATATGGGCGCGTCAGATAAAATTGAGACTTTTGCCATCTAAATAAAATTATTGATTAGCTGCCTTGATGTTTTATTGATATTCCTTTTAAACTTGTTCCATTTTTTTTATATGCCGTAATCCAAGTATAATGCCATAAAGTAGGGAAGTAACTTCGAAAAATCTAGGCAATCTAATTTTTTAAAAATTAAACTTTTACTGTTTTTAATCTATAAATTTAATTTGATCAATTTATATATTTATTATTTATAATAATTGTGAAATAATATTTAAAGTTATTGTGAAAACTTGGAACGGGGGTCCAGGGGGCCTGCCCCCGGTGGGGTTTGGGGTGAAACCCCCATTATAAAAGGGGTCCAGGGGGCCGGCCCCCGGTGGGGTTGGGGGTGACACCCCATAATACACGGGGTCCAGGGGGCTTGCCCCCGGTGGGGTTTGGGGTGAAACCCCATATGAAGGGGTTTATGGGGGTAACCCCATTAAAGGGGGGTTTGCGGGGGGTGTCCCCCCTCAATAGTATAATTATTTAATTTTCCAATTCAATAAATATAAGTATATTAAAATAAATGCAATAGATCAAAAAGTGTTCGAATATTTTTTATCTAATTTTATTTATTATTAAAATGTAAAAAATAATTAAAAAATAGAATAAAAATTAAAAAATAAAAGTATATAAAAAAAATATAATAATTTTAAAAGTGTTCAAATATTTTTTATCTAATTTTATTTATTATTTAAATATTAAAAATAATAAAAAATAAAGGGATAAATTTTAAAAAAATAAAATAAAATTATAAAGTTATTTCAGTGAAAATTGCCTGATGATCACTGAACCCACGTTGTATAAGGCTGAGACTTTAGTTGAATAAACGGGTTCGAATTGCTTTTCATGCACCAGTCCAATTGAGAAATATTTTTAAATGTTGAAGAATCATTAAATACGGGAATCATGTTTATTTTTTCTTTAAGAATATTTAGATATTTTGAATTTGTTTTTTTGTTGAAATCAATATTGAAATCACCAAAGATAACTAAAGTGTCTGTACTTGTCAAATTTGAATTCAAAAATGAGCACAGCTCTTGAATAAACTTGTCGTTGTTCATATTGGGATGCTTGTAAAGATTTAAAAAATGAACAACTTTCAAATTTTTACTTGTAAATTTGAACAAACTCAATTCGACACATTTCGTCTGATTGTTATCCGAATACTCAAACAATGATGATGAATTGTGTGCTACCAATTTAAAATTGTCAACTAATGATTTTTCCTTGCGAATTAAACATATTTGTCCATTTGAACAATTCAAATTAGTTCCATTTGAAAAATAGACAATGTGATAATTATCAAAAAATGATTGTGCATTATTTAGATTAAATTTTTTTCTGTTATGGCACTCACTTAGTAAAATTATATCAGCTTGCTTGTATCCATAGTCCAATTTGATATTTTCTCGATTAGAATTAAAAGACTGGATGTTTTGAAATATTATTGTCAAATCACTTGTTCTTTTTGTTTTCACATCAAAACCATAATCCAAAAAGGCATAATTGTTTTTCATATTAGCATCCGATCTAAGTCTATTCATTTCAATGCGAACAGGATCATTTTGTTCGAATAATTCCAACTCTTTTTCACGTTGTTCTTTAGACAAACGTTGAACTCGTGCACTCTCAATCGAAAGACTGGGTTAGGGTTAGGGTTAGGGTTGCCTAGATTTTTCGTTGATATTTCAATATCATGAAAAAAAAATCTAGGTATTACGTTTGTCGTGTCCGTCCGTCCGTCCGTCCGTCTGTCCGTCCGTCCGTCTGTAGACACTTGTAACCCTAGTTTAAAATTTTTAACCCTAGTTTTAAAATTGCCGTTCCCTATAAAAAAATGTTGCCGTTCCGTCAATGCATAAAGGCGGCCCAATGTGTATGTGTGCCGTTCAAATCAGACAAACTTGTTGTCGCAGTCCCCACTTTTGCCGTTCCATTCAAATATTTGCCGTTCCCATAGAAAACTTGCCGTTCTCTTGTGTTAATTAGGTGCCCCTATTAGTAAATGATGGCAGAAAGCGGTGATGTGGGTGTGGCACTAGTTTTTTAAACACTTGCTGTTCCATCTTCAAAAATTGCTGTTCCCTCAAAATATTAGCTGTTCTGTCAATGAAATTAGCCGGCCCCATATGTAAGTGTGCTGTTCCAATTAGATAACTTTCGGTCGCCGTACCACGTGATATGGGCGCGTCAGATAAAATTGAGACTTTTGCCATCTAAATAAAATTATTGATTAGCTGCCTTGATGTTTTATTGATATTCCTTTTAAACTTGTTCCATTTTTTTTTATATGCCGTAATCCAAGTATAATGCCATAAAGTAGGGAAGTAACTTCGAAAAATCTAGGCAATCTAATTTTTTAAAAATTAAACTTTTACTGTTTTTAATCTATAAATTTAATTTGATCAATTTATATAGTATTATTTATAATAATTGTGAAATAATATTTAAAGTTATTGTGAAAACTTGGAACGGGGGTCCAGGGGGCCTGCCCCCGGTGGGGTTTGGGGTGAACCCCCATTATAAAAGGGGTCCAGGGGGCCTGCCCCCGGTGGGGTTTGGGGTGAAACCCCATAATAAAAGGGGTCCAGGGGGCTTGCCCCCGGTGGGGTTTGGGGTGGAAACCCCATTATAAATGGGGTCCAGGGGGCCTGCCCCCGGTGGGGTTTGGGGTGAAACCCCATAATAAAAGGGGTCCAGGGGGCTTGCCCCCGGTGGGGTTTGGGGTGAAACCCCATATGAAGGGGTTTAAGGGGGGAACCCCCTTAAACGGGGGGTTGAGGGGGGTGTCCCCCCTCAATAGTATAATTATTTAATTTTCCAATTCAATAAATATAAGTATATAAAATAAATGCAATAGATCAAAAAGTGTTCGAATATTTTTATCTAATTTTATTTATTATTAAAATGTAAAAAAATAATTAAAAAAATAGAATAAAAATTAAAAATAAAAGTATATAAAAAAAATATAATAATTTTAAAAGTGTTCAAATATTTTTTATCTAATTTTATTTATTATTTAAATATTAAAAATAATAAAAAATAAAGGGATAAATTTTAAAAAAATAAAATAAAATTATAAAGTTATTTCAGTGAAAATTGCCTGATGATCACTGAACCACGTTGTATAAGGCTGAGACTTTAGTTGAATAAACGGGTTCGAATTGCTTTTCATGCACCAGTCCAATTGAGAAATATTTTTAAATGTTGAAGAATCATTAAATACGGGAATCATGTTTATTTTTTCTTTAAGAATATTTAGATATTTTGAATTTGTTTTTTTGTTGAAATCAATATTGAAATCACCAAAGATAACTAAAGTGTCTGTACTTGTCAAATTTGAATTCAAAAATGAGCACAGCTCTTGAATAAACTTGTCGTTGTTCATATTGGGATGCTTGTAAAGATTTAAAAAATGAACAACTTTCAAATTTTTACTTGTAAATTTGAACAAACTCAATTCGACACATTTCGTCTGATTGTTATCCGAATACTCAAACAATGATGATGAATTGTGTGCTACCAATTTAAAATTGTCAACTAATGATTTTTCCTTGCGAATTAAACATATTTGTCCATTTGAACAATTCAAATTAGTTCCATTTGAAAAATAGACAATGTGATAATTATCAAAAAATGATTGTGCATTATTTAGATTAAATTTTTTTCTGTTATGGCACTCACTTAGTAAAATTATATCAGCTTGCTTGTATCCATAGTCCAATTTGATATTTTCTCGATTAGAATTAAAAGACTGGATGTTTTGAAATATTATTGTCAAATCACTTGTTCTTTTTGTTTTCACATCAAAACCATAATCCAAGAAGGCATAATTGTTTTTCATGTTAGCATCCGATCTTAGTCTATTCATTTCAATTCGAACAGGATCATTTTGTTCGAATAATTCCAACTCTTTTTCACGTTGTTCTTTTGACAATCGTTGAACACGTGCACTCTCAATCGAAAGACTGCCATACAAATACAAACCATCCAATTTTGTTGCTCTACTCAATGCGACATACAACAAAGATCGTTTTAAACTGTCACCAATGAACACAGCAACACATGTATACGATTGTCCCTGTGACTTGTGAATTGTCATCGATTCACATTCAATCAAAGTAAATTGTTTTCTGTCGACATGAAAATTTCCACCTGACTTTGGTCTTTTAATTGTTTGCTGTTCATATACCAAAGCAGTTAATTGGGGATTTATAGTTTCTTTTAAAATCGACGAATCATCTTTAATCCATTTTAATTGTTCGTTTTCATTTCGCGACAAATGACCTACAGCTTGATCAGTAAATTCCAAATAAACACGTTTTATCAGAGGCTTTTCGGCTGTTTTCTTCTTTGTAAAAATAATATGTTTTAAACAGCCAACTGCACCATTCACTAAACCATCTTCAGTTCGCAAGTTTGTCGTAATCATGTATTTGCAATTGACTTTAAATCGAAGTAAAGTAGGCATTCCACATGTTTTGTTCATGTCCATTTCATTTCTAAGACTTGCTACTAGATTTTCAGCTTTATTTGAATTTTTCTCTTTGCCTTGAGCCAAATCAATTGCTCTATTTTCATATAATTGGCCAGGCATCGATCTCAACTTGAAATCATTGTATTCATTCACACCTTTGTTTGAATGAATAACACAAATAGCTTCTCTTGGTATTTCATCAATTCGAACTATGCGTGAATTAAACAATCTTACTTGTTCCTCACTCAGACCAATGACCCCTTTGTTTCCAAGTGTATTGAGAGCTTCAGCAAACACTGCATCATCACGTTGTCTCATTATTTCTTTGAGTTCAACAAATTCAAACTTGTGCCACAACAAATCACCAGCCAAAATGGAATAGCCACTCTCTCCTCTTGATCTCTCAAATATCCATCTGTCTTGTACTGGGCATATTTGATTTAAATCACCGACCACAACAATAGATATATCGCCAAATGGTTTCGAATTGTCCATTATTTGCATTAAACGCTTATTTAATTTTGAAAACAAATTGCTACCGACCATAGATATTTCATCAATTATTAGCAATTTTACTTTTTTAAATAACTTTTGTACTTTTGTCATTAATTTATCTGACAACCTGTCCATATTGTTTGAATGAATAGGAAAATGGAACAATGAGTGCAGGGTTGCCTAGATTTTTCGTTGATATTTCAATATCATGAAAAAAAAATCTAGGTATTACGTTTGTCGTGTCCGTCCGTCCGTCCGTCCGTCTGTAGACACTTGTAACCCTAGTTTAAAATTTTTAACCCTAGTTTTAAAATTGCCGTTCCCTACAAAAAAATATTGCCGTTCCGTCAATGTAATAAGGCGGCCCAATGTGTATGTGTGCCGTTCCAACCAGACAAACTTGTTGTCGCCGTCCCACTTTTGCCGTTCCATTGAAATATTTGCCGTTCTCACAGAAAACTTGCCGTTCTCTTGTGTTAAATAGGTGCCCCTATTAGTAAATGATGGCAAAAGTTGGTGATGTGGGTGTGGCACTAGTTTTTTTATGACTTGCTGTTCCATCTTCAAAAATTGCTGTTCCCTCAAAATATTTGCTGTTCTGTCAATGAAATTAGCCGGCCCCATATGTAAGTGTGCTGTTCCAGTGAGACAAACTTTCGGTCGCCATTGAAAACTTGTTGTTCCTTCCAGTTAATTAGGCGGCCCCATTGCCAAGTGATTGAAAAGTCTGTGATATGGACGTGTCATTTAAAATTGAGACTTTTGCCATCTAAATAAAAATATTTGTTTAGCTGCCTAGATTTTTTATTGATATGCCATTTAAAACCTATTCCATTTTTATTATATGCCGTTATCCTAGTAGAATGGTGTAGAGGAAGGAAGTAGCTTCGAAAAATCTAGGCAATCTAATTTTTTAAAAATTAAACTTTTAACTAACTCTATATAGATATTAATCTATAAATATAAAAAAATCTATTTATTCAAAAAATGTAAAGTAATATTTAAAGGAATTGTTAGGGTTGCCTAGATTTTTCGTTGATATTTCAATATCATGAAAAAAAAATCTAGGTATTACGTTTGTCGTGTCCGTCCGTCCGTCCGTCCGTCTGTCCGTCCGTCTGTGGACACTTGTAACCCTAGTTTAAAATTTTTAACCCTAGTTTAAAAAATTGCCGTTCCCTTCAAAAAAATATTGCCGTTCTGTCAATGTAATAAGGCGGCCCAATGTGTATGTGTGCCGTTCCAACCAGACAAACTTGTTGTCGCCGTCCCACTTTTGCCGTTCCATTGTAATATTTGCCGTTCTCACAGAAAACTTGCCGTTCTCTTGTGTTAAATAGGTGCCCCTATTAGTAAATGATGGCAAAAGTTGGTGATGTGGGTGTGGCACTTGTTTTTTTAATACCTGCCGTTCTTCCATCTTAAAAAATTGCTGTTCCCTCAAAATATTTTGTTCTGTCAATGTAATTAGCCGGCCCCATATGTTAGTGTGCTGTTCCAATGAGACCAACTTTCGTTCGCCGTCCCATTTATGGCGTTCCCATTGAAAACTT